>OZ014509.1:46847337-48252534 GCA_963966075.1 Aphodius sticticus | reverse complement strand
ATAATAACCCATGGAAACAGAATACCCCCATTACACCAAAAGAGGTAATAAATGAAATACCAAATATAAAAACAAAAAATCACCTGGAATTTGATCTAATGGCATGTACCTAAAAAGTCATAGTTAACATAACTACCACTGCAACGCAGTTTGGATTCAGAAAAAAAATCGACAATCGATTAGGTCCACAGAGGAACAATGATAATAGAAAGAACTTCAGAAGAAAGAAATAATAGTTCTTCCATATTCCTGGATGTGGCGAAAGCCTTCGAGAAACTTTAGCACGAGGGCTTAGTCAATAAGCTGGAACAGCTACTACCTTTCGAGTATAGCCAACTATTAAAATCAATCTTTCTGACAGATAGTTCCAAATAAAGATAGCATTAAAGTTGGAGTACCAAAAGGTAGTGTATTTCGCCCAATTCTGTACCTTCATTACACACATGATCTTCCACAACCAGATAGAGTTATCGTAACCACGTTTGCTCATGACACTGCTATAATGGCAGTAGATACAAATGTGGAAGGTACAACACTAAATCAGCAGACTGCTGGCAACAATATCAGTGATTGGATACAACAATGGCTCATCGCATTGAACGCAAACAAATCCGTTCACGTAAACTTTACCAACAAGCAAATACAATACGTTCCAGTGCAAATAAATATCACCACCGTACCTTACTCGAACACGACAAATTACCATGGTTTAACGCAGGACTCCAAACTTCGCTAGATACCACGTTAAAAAGAAATGTGAAGAATTGGGCATAAGATACAACAAAATCTATGTCGGCTTTGTCGACATATAATAAACTCCTACTTTACAAGCACGAACTTAAACCGGTGTTGATCTATGGTATCCGACTGTGGGGCTACATTAAGCAAAAGTCAGCATCACTCAACGCTTCCACAATAAGGTGCTAAGAAACATCGTGGTTGCACCTTGGTATATTGGAAATAGTACACTTTTAATATTTTTATGTTAGATTAATATAGCTAGATAGTCATCAGACTAGACTAGGAGTTATACACAAGTACGTATGAGATGCTGTTATTTAAAAAAATATATTATCAAGAAATTGTTAAACTCATTCCGCTCAGGTTCTTTATACATACAAAATAAGGTACCCAAGATAAGCAGACTAGCAAGCAAACATACATATTCCAGGTAAAAAGTAAAATGCTTACGTCCCTTTTGAAGTTCGTAGGGTTCAGCCGCAATGAATACGTAAACATCGCCAAAATCTAATGTTTTGGCATTTTTACCTATTTTTCTTCGAAGAACAACATGTTAGAAAGATTTCAACGTCATTTTCATGGTGAACAGGTCAAGTAGAAAGAATTTATAACGCAATGTTATAGTTAATCCATATCAAGCTATAGATCTACCGGAAATTGTAGATGCCAACAAGTGAGGACAATAACCAAAAGTAATGGCTGATGATACTCTATTAAATACTGTACTGAAAATAAGCAACCTGATTCAGTCGCTCTAACTTTATTCGGTACAAAATTGTCACCACTGCAACATAGTGATTTTAATAATATTTCATGAGTTATTACGGATATTACAGAGCGACAACTGTTCTAACAAGAATAGTTTGTAGGAAGACGCAGTGCGATGCCATTGCACTAATTTTATACAATTAGCAATATGATTTACACGACTTGCCTACCTTCAGTAACAAAATTTCGCTTGTAATTGGCGTGCCAACTGGAATTTCTCTCCTGCGCTTATTAGCAGGTTCGATTCTCCATAAGGCTTTTGCCCACCGATCTGGAAAATTAATTTCTGTAGGAAATATGCGTGGACTGCTTCAACTTCGTTATAACGGTCAACGTTCCGAAAATTTCTTCATTGTTGATGCGTGCCGGAGTAACCCGGTCGTACAAAATTACTATTATATGAATGAAAGTAAGCGGGCATTCTTTTACGCATTGACGTAGTCAGATATTACACGATCCGTGTTAAGATACTGGCCTAGATTTTCGATCGTTATTTTCGTTCATATAAAACTGTACATTTCGTACACAAATGGTTTCTTAACGTTTGTAAACTGGAAAATTGTCAGAGTTAATGGACAAATGCCCAATTTGTAGATAGAAGCGGGATGACCACTAAATTCAGCTATGTTAAACACATACAGGCTGTCCGATGGACATAGATTAACCAAATATTCTTAACAAAAAAGTTTTGAAAATATTTTTAATTTCCAATATCTAATATTTACAAATGAAAATAAATGTTAATAATATTGTCTAATATTTACCTTGTATAATGCTTTTTACATTTTTACTAATTACAGCAATGGTCTTGAATTTGACATATTGAACATTGATATCCTCGAATGTCTATTTTGTTTTTTTTATTCGAATAGTACAAAACACTTATTTGGATTATATTTTAGTTTGAAATTGTTTAACGATTCAACCTCGGTTGTCCGTAGTATTTCACGAAAAGATTACATTTTCAGATTAAGACATCGAACAACCATGATTGAAGAACTGAAACTTGTGCTGTAAGGTGGGCTAGTAGGTTTGTGCTTTTTTATATCGTCTTTTATATCTTTCTTCTCATAGGGGTGACCACTTTACAACACATTTTTTTTTAGCGGCATCTTTTCTGAAGACTGATCTAACAACAATATTTGTTTCTACAATTTTAAAATAATGTTTAGCGGTTGCTACCGGCTGTCACACCTAATCAAAAATTATTAAATATATATTTACCAAAATAATATTTCTTCTTTATTCATTTTAATAAACTTTTAACAATTTAAAAAAATTAATGACTAACCTTTTTAATATACATAGATGTCAACATAACAGCAGATTTCCACTTACTTCATTAGTCAAAAAGACAAGAATCGAAGACAAATGACTAGCTGGACTGACTAAAAACAAAAAATTTCGAACAAATGACAGCCAAAAGTTAGAAGTTGTAAATTATGTATAGTTTTTGAGAAACTCAATGCTAAACATGTACAGAACGTCTACTGGTGTTCGGTTCCCTTGAAAACTAGTCATTTAAATTAAAAACATAAAAATCTTTCAAATAGGAATGTAGGCTCACTGCACACATCTATAGCTACTGCTCTCATGTGTTCTTTTCCCACCTGCTATGTTAGTATATATTATTCAGTTAGCTTCGAAGAAGCCATGAACATGTTTCGCGAAACGTCAACAATTACGAATTTTGATCACGACATAACCCGAAAGCAATTTTTATTAATATTATTATTATCATCATTATTATTATTACTATTTAAACACAATGGCCCACAACACAAATAATTCGTTTGTGTCACTTAAAATGGTCCTACAGAGTCTACCTATTGAACCTTTCTGCATTTATTTACCGTGCTTAGTCCTTCGTTACTTTTTACAGTAGCTACTTTTTCCAAGAACCCCACAATGCACATCCCACACCAAGACATTATACCGCTGAATTCAACGATAATAGTGATCACATTAATTACAATTCGTTCAGTTTAATTAAATATTGTAATAATAAAATCATGCAGCAATATGCTCAATGTTTTAAACGTTTCAAGGTAGTTGACATTTTCATCATAGTTATTTGTAATTAAAATTGCGTTTTAATTAAATTAGGTAATTTAATTGCATTTTAATATCCCGAACAAACCTAATTGTTGTATTGTTTCCCATGAATAACATTCACATTTATACAGTGTCCTGAAAGTAGTCAGCTTAAACCTAGATTCCTGATACCAAACGGGACCGATTAAACTAAAATCTCTTATAAAAATGGTTCCTTGATACTTAGACAAAAATTAGAAATATTGGTACGTAATTAATCCAGAAATGTGACGCGGATTTGCAAAAAAGTGATTGCATGTGTTTCCCGTCGCACAAAACAAAGCAACTTAACGCCGCAACTGCGCGCCGCGGTCGGTCAAAGTTATTTCGCATGCGAGTCATCCGTCGTATGGGATACCATCCGTCGCATAGAATTGACGTCCGTCTCATAGCATAGCCATATCCGTCCGTTTCTGGTAGGTACTACACAAATTACTACACATGTAATAAGCGATAGATTTGGTTTTCATATTGCATAGGAAATAATAAGAGATCTTCATGGTGGTCTGTGTGATTACGGAACGTGCCCCTAAGGCTATCATAAACTGTCCGTATAGTTATTGTTTTGTGAGGATGGCTGCTTTGTTCATATGTAGAGAGACCGGAAGTATTGTTTTTCATTCGTGTCTGCATAAACAGAGAGCATTTAAGCTATTATTGCGTATTCAAAAGTCGCATAGCAAAACTGCTAAGTCACGTTTCTGACTGGCCATTGTTCTGATTTTTGGCATTTCTGAGAACAAGGCTGGAGCACGTGTTGAGGCAGAACCAGGACGAGAGGGGCGGTTCCAGAGAAGCGTTGTGTTCTGCAAGTTTCCCTTTATTGGTTGATTACACTTTTGTCGCTATGATTGGATAGTTTTAGGGGTAAATGTTTCAGCCCATCTTCTTGTCTTCTTGGGAACAGAGGTAGCGTCTCAATGGGTAGTCTCTTAGGAGATACCAAAAGCTTACTTTGTGCTTCTTCTGTGTGTGCAAATTGTGATAGAGGTTTTCGACTTAGCTCAAAATCCACTTCAACCAGCATAATGGAGAGCCCAAATCCAGACTACAACCAATTAGCAGATAGCCGAATTCGCAGCGATTTTTTTACAGCTCCATTTCCAGACCGTTAGAGGTTCGACGTTAGATATTGTATTCTTTAGGATATCTCAGAAGCGTCGTAACACCATAAGTAGGGTGTGCAATCGATCACACCAGGGCCAACTTCTCTAAACAAGTAACCGTTCTTTTGTAACAGCCTTAACTTTTGTTTGTAAAGGAGCTTTCCCTACTTTTATTCTTGATTGTTAATATATATTGTTTTGAGAACAACTATCTTTTAATTAAGAATTACAGAGGGTTAATTAGCGAGAACCACATAAGACAATTGGATAAGTATTGAATGTTAGTAAACAATCAACGCTACCATTATTATTATTGTTGCTATTATTTTTCAACAAGATTCCAGGACGAGAACCCATAAATATAATATCCCAAAGCACGTTTAATCTAAGCATTTCTTGTTGCTCACAAACCGGGACCAGTCACTTTAAGGGTTACAGTATTTTTAGTTAGTCAAATAATCAAGTTAGTTTACTTCTCTTAAAGAAAGACGTCCCCAATACTACACAGAAACACCCGATTTAGATTCCGCAATTGAAAAGAGTCTTGTCACTGTAAGCGAGCAACGCCAGCGTATAGGGAGACCGATATTTTAGCGGCGGCAGCGGCTTTGTTTTGCACCAGTTGCAGCACAACTGCGGTAGGGTGTTGACAATTTTCTCGCACTGAACAGGGCATCACTTCGCTTTTCTCTATTAATTTTCTCATGAATACGTAGTTAGACCATACGTTATTTGGAACAAAATATTTATTACGTCCGTTGGCATATGCTCCTTCAAGGTTAGCAACTCATTTCACAATTCCACATTTTTTACAGCAACTTTCTTGGAGCACTACCCTAACTTTTTGCATAATATTAGACAACTACTTGTAGAATAATTATGCTTTTTTTCTCGAAAATGGTGCATTATATCCACATAAAATATACAAGCATTTCTTTTGTAAAATCTTATGTATTCATCATAATTTTATGCATGCAGACCAAACCAGTAAACATTATGCAGAAATGACATGTGTTCATAAAGTTCTCATTGTTCTATAGCAGGGCTGGCCAAAAGTCGATAACGAAGCCAATTTTGGTTGATCGGTTTAGTCAGCTTTTCGCAGTAGTAAAATAACTTGAATGTAACCCTATTGTTATCGATTATGGAAGATGAATGATAGTTTCGAATCAAGTACTTTATTAATTTTACCCAAGAACAGCAGACAACACGGGAATCGAGCAATGAGTGATCTCCCAGACCTGTCCGTTTACCGATAGCGGTTGTTTTCTTATCGCATTGTAACAGAAAACGTCAACAGTAGCAATTGAGTCAAGTTACTCAGGTATATACAACTAAGTGTATTTATCACTTCATCACTGGCCCAATATCTGAGTTAATACAACAAACAAAATAATTCCTAACAGGTCTAATCCTGACTATAACTTTGCTCTCGAAGCTAGTCTCCAAAATCACTGTTCTCAACGATAAACTTGATGTCAGTAACTCATTCAAACTCTCATTCGACAATTCATAATTTTCCGATATTCAAAGGTGTTACACATTCAACAATAATCAAGTTACCAACATGTATTTCTTCTCCTTTTGTGTTCAAAATGCTAACATTTTAGCTCAAAACATAATCAAATAATTGTAAAGAGCTAACCACCTTTCAGCTCAAAAAACGTAATCAATTATTTCCAAACAGCTTTCAGCTCAAAACCAGGTATTAGCAAAGGGGTACCCTTTCAGCTCAACAAGATCAAAATATTAGCAAACAGAGCAAACCTTTCTGCACAATAAAATAAATTATCACGAGAGTAAATGGGCCTTCCGGCTAAGCAAGATAAACAAATATTTGCACAGGGTTAACCTTTCAGCTCAACAAAATAAATAAATATTAGCAAAAGGCAAGCCATTCAGCTGAACAAATTAAAATTTTTAGTAAACAGTTAACCTTTCAGCTAAACAAAATAGCATACAACTAACGATGAGCTTATCATACAGATATACCGTAATGATGAAATAATTAATCAATGTATTGAAAAGTATGAAATACAGGCGGGATATAAATTTTAAATAAATTAAAAATTACAGCCACAACCTGGATTTGGAAAATCAAGTTGAAGGTCAATCAGAGCTGACCTTCAACTCAAGATGATAAGCAAATATTTGCCTTTCAACTCAATATGATAAAAAATATTAGCATTTAGTTCAAACACAATCAAAAATGTTAACACTACTCATCTTTTTTACGTAGGTAGATATATAGGCTGTTATAAATAGCTATAAATAAATTATAAATAAATAAATAAAAAGAAATAATATTTTACAGATAATCTACCCCCACTCAAGGCCCCCCAATAAATACATATCAATACCATATCTCCCCAATATCAATTACAAATTAAACAAAACTTTCAGCTGCCATAACATAAGCCTCACAAATTACAACACATCAAATATTTACAAGATATTAAACAACTGCAAAGATAAAACTGACACCCACAAACAAAATGGCATATATCGCCTGACATGTGGAGATTGTGATTCGGAATACATAGGACAGACTTTGAGATCACTGGACATTAGATTTAAAGTACACACAAGCATAAATAGAAGGAACACAACAACATTTACAAGACATTTATTGGAAAACAATCATACAACGGCCATTGAGAACATGAAACTCATTAAATCCATTAATAAACCTCAACTAATGGACCACTATGAATTTCACCACATTGAAAAAACCAAGAGAGAAAAAGATAACAGACTCCTGAATGAGATTACAACAATGCACGGCTCTCAATTATACCGAATTCATATCAATAATGTTTGACTGGCGCTTACCTCCTACATACACCCCCCCCCACCTGAATTCTAATTATTTCTCAAATATAACACCCCCCCCCCCCTTCTCACACTATTATTATGTACCTTTATGATATTTTCTTATGATAACCTTTATAATGTATAATAATATTTCCTATACTATATATTACTTTTCAAACTTTTAATTCAGCAATATTATAAGGCCAACAATAGTCGCTCGCTGCTAATATCACACTTGATGAGGTCAAACGCATACATATACCCGTTGTGTTAAGTTCGCCAACGTTTCAACACCTGTAGCTCTCGGGGAATCTTAGTTTTAATTTCATTTGACAAATTTTCACATTTAATCTTCAATTACAACGCTCATCATTTTAATATTTTTCATATAATATCACCTAAATCAAATAATTTCACATAATGTTTCAACATGTCGCAATATTTCTTTAATGTCATTAACGGTAAGTCACAAAGAATTTTCTAACCTATAAAACTATAACATGTACTAATTGTTGATTTGTATTGATTGTAGCTGGTCTGTTTTATTTCTTATATATTCATCAACAACGGCAAACTAATGGATGCATTCATTGAGAATATTAATGTTATAAATAGATTAGCAAAAAATAAGTCTAAATATCTTATATCATTATTCCATGATAAATTTTCCTGGCCAAAAATGAATCGCAAAAGTGAAATCTTTAAAGCAAATTTATTATCAGTCATACTGTGCATTTTTATAACAACTGCTTTATATTTACGAACAAATAGTACCCCAGCTTATACGTTGCAATTGATAAAAAAATTAAATTGTATTTTAAGTTACTACAAAAATATCTTGAAAAATTGTCGAAAAATTAAGTTCTTGATGTACCGCCTGTACGGAATGAACTCGTATCTGCAAATATAAAAAGTTGGGTGTAGAAATGTATTTTCTTTATGAGCGTAAATTTCTAAAGCTTAATGAGTGATTAAAAAATCCAAAAATAGTGTTGAACCTATATTTTCTAATCTACCCATAGCTCGCCGGTGTGCTACGCTTATGACAATATCGACCGCGATACATTTGTAACATAAAAGGTAGATCACATAAAAAGTACACAATAGATACACCACCTCTAAAGCATAAGTAAGTGTACAAGAATACAGCTTAATCCACAGGTTTCAATTAAAGAATGTTTAAATTTTTACGGAAATTAAGCGGAATGTAAATTTTGTCGCTTTGTGTTGCTAATTTTCGCGCCCATTAAAGATTAGACATAAGTTTCTATAAATTTTTATCTGCTTTACCGACCGACGCAAATTAAAAATACCCAATTTTACACTACAGCCGACTATCATTACTAATTTTTGTCGTTAAGTGCTTTTAATGGGCACGGACCTCGGCAGGAAAGTAACAGTGAGCTTGTATAACTGTGGTCCCGTGAATCGACCGCTATCCGTTGCGCTGCGTGAATGTTCAATTGTGCAGAACAGCCCCGATTCTGTCAAACCGCTTCATATTTTCATAACAAAACGGTTAATATAACTTTCACTCGCTCGTACTGATATCAACGATGGCTGTGTTGATGTTATGCGAAAATTACCCTTTTCGGTAAAGGGTATCTATTATGTTACGCAAATGATATCTTCATCGCAATGGTATTTGCAAAAAATGTCATGCGATGACCACTATTTGCCAGAATTTACCGTAAAAGTGCACATAAAAGTTCTATGATTGAACTTAACAAATTATAAAAAAAACGATTGATTGTAATCGTAAATCGAAGGCAATACATTGTTGTATATGTCAAAATATTTATGGGAATGTGAAATAATACAGTTTTCGCTAATTTCTCTTTCCTATTCTGTGCTGCACCTACATAGCAACCATTTCCACTGTTTCGCGTGCAGTCTTCGGCTTTATCAGGGCCTGTAAAATTGAACGGGTAAATTAACATAAAAGAAATATAAAATTAATTATCTAATACTCACTCCCTACATTGATACATAACACACAAGAACGTGATGGAAGGCTTTGAATTGTAACACACAAGTATTGAGCCAACAAAAACAACATCTAAATATTTACTATGGTCAATTCTGTAAAGAAGCCTTTAAACTACGTGCTATAAAAATAATAAACTTAATTTAAATCGGAGTGACCAAATTCAATATAACTCAAAATACAAACAATACAATAACAATTACATAGAACGCATTTAACACATATATATCATCACATATACAATAAGTTAAGATAACCTACAACAACTCTACAATAAACATTTTTTGAGTTCTTTTTTAAACAAATTTAAGGTATTCAATTCTTTGATAGCAGATGGCAAATAATTATATTGGACAATTCCTCTATGAACCAAGGAATTCATTATATGTATAATCATTGTATATCATTGTAAACCATGTATATCATTTCGGCACCTAGTCATATACGAAAGTATTTCACTGTTATAACTTATCACACTAGGAAGATAGTTTGGTGCCAGGCCCTTAACAATTTTAAAAACAAAAACCAACGTCAGATACTCTAACCGACTTGCGACTGTCTGCCAATTCAGTGTACCCAGCATAAGATCCACAGGAGTGTATCGATTGCACCGCAATATGGTACGCTTGGCTTTATTCTGCTTTCTCTGGAGGGAGTGTTTTTGATTTTTGTTAAACAGTAACAATATGCTCGAACAATAGTCAAAATGAGGCTGAATTATGGCATTATAGATTTTAATTCTAGTCTGCTTTGATATGAACATTGAAATTCTGTAAAAAAAGAACAGTTTTTTTGATATTTTGCGTGTAACATAGTCAAAATGATGTTTAAATGTTAAACTTCTTTCTATCTACAACAAATCCCAAATACTTTATTTTATCAACAAGCTCCAGTCCTTCGGCGTTCATACTAATATTTATGTTTGAAATGTCAACTTGGTTATACCGATAATTAGTTGTGACAATCATAGCATTGGACTTCTTCACATTCACTTTAAGCTTATTATCAAAAAAGTATGTGGATAACTTTGACAATTCGCAATTCATTCTATGCAATGCAACATTTAGGTCTTTGTGTTATATAGCGACTAAAGTGTCATCCGCAAACAAGCTAATGAGGTCAAAATCAGCCGCATACTGGAGATCATTGATGTAAGCAATGAATAATAGCGGACCCAGCCCACTACCCTGTGGGAGTCCAGTGTCTACACTCCTCTCTTGTGACCGTACATTTCCGATTTGACTAACTTGTCTACGATTGACCAAATAATTCGCAAACCACCTGAGCGCCAGACCATTTATGCCAAAATATTTAAGTTTTTTTAGTAATATGTTTCGATCTATTGTTTCAAATGCTCGCTTTAACTAAAGTCCAACAACTACGGTGTACAAGATATCATCAACATTGTTGTTTAATCACGTCAATACAAACTGTAAAGCAGCAACATCCTCATTGCGCAATCTTTTATATCCTAACCATAAAGTGTCCTTTGTGGTAAGATCAGTACTGTTCTTAAATATTTTCTATCAATATACAGTGGTTCACATTTTTAGATGTTACTATTTGCGCTGGTGCATAACATTTTAAGAGTGATTTTGAAAGCCTTTTAAGAGATTTTTTAAAAAGATTTATGGGGAATAGACGCGGTTATACTGTCATCGCGAGAAATGCCACTCAGAGCATCAGACACATCAGTAATTCCTCATCGCTATGGTTCACAGATAAACCAAAATTCCAGGAGAGTGTAGGAAGGAAGTTTACGCTATTAACCCCTTTACTCAAGAATGTATCCGTAGAAACATTCTACGTACAAACATCTACGTATGCTCAGACAGGCAGGAAGCGTTGAAAGCGCTACAATCAAGAGCCTTCAAGTCTGAAACTGTCTTACTGCAAATAGTCCCTGAATAAATATTCACGGGAATCAAGGTATTACTCATATGGGTAACTGTTTGCCGGAGCCCACGGGTTTTCGTCTCTTTCGAAAACGGCGGACAAATTTTCGGACTGCGCTGGGGGTGAACCACGGATTTCTATCCGGCCCGCCCTTGCTTTTTAAAATACCATATATTACATAGTTTAATTATATTGAAAACAAAATAGATTATTAAACCAGGTGATTGTTTGACTCGAAAAGTATTCCGCAATCACTAAACTTAACATTGTATTTACATTGCATAATTTGTACCACATATATCTGTGGAAAAGTTCTTAATTTAGTCTGTATTTGATATTATTTTCAGGTCCATGATGTTAAAAGAAACTTTTTCTTTGCTTATTATTTTGATGAGATATCGACGGTGCTGAAATATATGAACATTTTCTTTATCCACCAGCAGATAAAAGTGCTGTGAATAAAGAAAGTCACCTTAAGTTTTCTCGTTTTCTCAATTTTGATGTGCCACACTCAAGGAGTGTTAGGGCGCGACCGTTTTTTAAAGTTAACATATCGCACGCTTTCTTCAAACGTGATGCAACTCAAAATATGCATACCATAAGAGAAGTAATCAAAATACTTTGTGGTTTTATTTATTGTGTATAACACAACTACATAAGGGTGCTAAGATTTTAATCTGTCTGCTAATGTTGTTTTATTACAATACCCAAAAGCTTGAAGACAGTTTTATGCTTTTCAGATGTGAGAGTATTTTGAGTGCAACTTTTAAAAAGACGATCCGATTAATAATCTAATATCGTTGCCACAGAATTCACTTTTTTTTAACATGAATGAAAAACGGGCAAGAATCAATTCGGCAATAACTTTGAATTTTGAACAATTAAATAGGAGTAGGCTTATTATAGTTATATTATAAAAAACAAATTGTAATTTAGAAAATAATTTTGTTAAATGTTAAATGATGATTCTTACAAATTCGTCATAGGGACTTGTTCTGTCTGGTGATTGACATTAATGTGCGAACGACTACATTGTGTAGTAATGGACAATTTCAGAACTCAATCCAGAACTTTCTGAACCTGGTTGGTGTGAAATCTTTTGATTTTCGGTAAAAATTCGTATTGAGCAAATTACATTCTTACAAAATCAGATAAATGCGCATGATTTGTTTCATGATAATTACATGACTGTTTTTCGAAATATTTTTCAAATATGGCTGAATGGTATTAAAAATATGGAATAAGAATTGCCAGATTTGCAATCTTACAAAACAATACTTTAAAATCGATATTTAAAAATAAACGTGGATTAACTTGTATCATTTGTTGCCCGATAGTAAATACAACAGTATACAATATTCAATGGGTTGCACAAAAGATGATTTGATAAACTATTATTTTTTTTTCATAATGTATAATTATTTTTTAAATACACGGTCATTGTTAAGATTTACAGTAAAACAGTGGATTTGGCTACTTGTGCTTTCCAAGTTGCAGTAACGAATCATACATTGAATCATATGATATGGACATTGAAGCAATACTAATGGTTTTAACACACAAATAAGACTAAAAAAAGATAACAGAAAACTAAACTGAAAACTGACAGACTGCTTACCAAAAAAATGTCTTCAATAATAATTGCAGGGATAGTAAACTTAATCCAGGATCAACACTGTTACAAGGTGATATATCGGTACTAGACACCAGTGTTCTTTTAAAACCAAATAAGTTTTGTTTGACACTTTTTTACTTAACTTTTCTTAAGGAAAAGAGGATTAAATCTAATACGACAGTTAGTTTGGAACAAAATAACGCTCATGAATCGGACATTTATTGTGCGACAGAGGTAGTATTCTTATCCGCCCCTCTGAACACTATTTATTTTCCGATGTGGCCCTCATTGAAAAAGTTTGGGGACCCCTGTCCTACTCAGTAGACCAAGGAGATCACTGTCAAGTAATTCATAAGTAGATTGTAAATAAAATCTCTTTTAATGATTATTTTAGTTAATAAGCATTTTATTACGTTTTCCGGACAATATTACGTAATATTAGATATATTCCTATTTATGAACATAACAACAAACAATTAACATCACATCTACATAATAAACACATAATAATTGTTTCACTTTCTTAGTGGTCAATATACATAAAAAATTTCTCTGCATTTTTTTCCTCAAAAGTAGCTATGCGTAAATAAGCGTATGCGTACAAGCGATTGTCGATTTCACTTTTTACAGACACATTGGCAGCCATTCTTTCCTGCTTCCCTTGGGTCCTGCCAGGACATCCGCTATCTAGAATACAATATTAGAATGCGATGCGTTTTCTGCACTTTGCGATTTGTATGTGAGCGCTGCTACGCACGTAGCGCACCAGAATATCTGCGTAGGCTAGAAAATCTAATGGCGACGAGTCTAAACGAAAGTTTATCACTTTCGACCATTTGTAAGTTCCTCCGTTTCACTGTCACTAACTCTTCTGCTATTCTCTTCATGGTGCCATCATGTCACCAACACCAGACGCGATAATATACTCGATCGATTTATAATGATATATTTGAAAATTATTTGCTACCGTTGGTAATCATTTAGTAAATAAAGTGATTCCCAGCATCAAGATGTCATAAATTAACCGATGATAATAACTGTCAAATTATTATTGTATGGCGTTAATATGTTTAATAGCTTATAATTCAATTGGCAGCGTCGTTTATACAGCACTTTCACTTGGTGTTCAATTTTTATTTGTGTATTGCATATAAATCCAATGCATATGCATTGTAAGGTTTCAGCAGGATGGTACCATACTACGAATCAGTTAAAAAAGATCTTAAATAGGGTAAGGTGGTCAACAGGCCAACCACTATTTCTCAAAGCAATACATCTCAGAAAATTAGATAATCAATTATAAATTCTATTGAAAATTTGTCAGTAACTATTGTCATATCAAAATGTGATATTCTTCAGTATGTTGTGTGCTTTCTGATCCACTGTTTTCCATGGCGAAGTAAACTACATAAAATTTCTTCAAACAGAGGGAATAATATGAAAAAAGAATGATGTTTGTTACTAAAATATATTACATAGGCACATTTTTTTTTACAAATAAAACAGTATAGAGAACTAAAGAAAAACAGGACACTATTCCAAGAATTGCTCTATAAAAATATATGAACAGCTTAAAAAATACTTGTTCATTGACAAAAATATATTTCCAATGGTTTAATTTGAAAATAACGCTGCATTTAATAATCTAAATTGTACCATGAGAAAATTATAATGCGCCCTTGAAAGAATATAATGTGCATTAAGTTCAGCAAGTTGTAGCGCACATACAGTAAGCACGTAAAGTATGGAAACATGGGAAAATCCCTGAGACGTTTTGTCATTTTAAAAGATGACGCCATTTTTTTCTTAATGAATTTGGTAAATCATTTAATCCGTTGCCATAGTGTAAATGGCAGCGAAAACATTTTATATCTTTACATAAAAAAATTTCTAGAAAAAGGCAATTGTAAATCGTGGTAAGTTTAGGGAAAATGGATTTTGTAACTTGAATAAAAAAATTGGTTTTTGGGTAGAATGAATTGCCCTGAAAACCAAACTTATCAAAAAAATTGATTTTCTATCGGAAAAGGGTTTTCGAAAAAAAGTGAGGTAAAAAAGTCAGAAACGCGATTTTTGTCTCAAAACTGTCTTTGTTTTGAGACTGTGCTTGTAGTGTTTTTATTGACTAATTTTATTATTGTGGCCTCTCGGGAGGAATGCCTAGTAATGTGGTTCTCTGTGTATAATTTGTATTCTTGTTAAAGTGTATTGTTTTTTTTAGGGAAAAAAATTGATTGTGATCATAATACTTAAATAGATAAAATTTTTGTAAATTTCGAAAATTGTGACGCTAATGTAAATAATACGCATCTCTCCGATCATACAATTGATATTTAAGTTAGTAAGTACAGACAGTTTCAGTTCATGCAAAGTAAATCGTAGAATCTTTAATGACCGGTCTATTGTTGCTTTTCGTAATTATTTGAATGTTGAAACCTGGGCGAATGTGTACACTGCTGATGATTTCCAGGCTGGTTCCGGGTTATTTTATGAAATTTTTTTTATTACTTTGATTTATCCTCTCCTCTGTGCAGGCTTAGGAACACGCGAACTGCTGGATCATGGGTGACACCGGAAGTTCAATTAAGATCCCATGAGTTGCGGAATGTATGAATTAGACAAGCAGTTGGGAGATGCCCACTTTCATAACCACTATATTGAGATGCGTCGACTTCATCAACATTATATACGGACAGCTAAACAAACTTATTACGGCAATATAATTGAGCAATCAGATAACAAGGTCAAGGCTGCATGGAATATCATTCAGAAGCAAACGTGCCCAAAACGAATGGAGCCGAAAGCAATAAAAATCCGAATGGCAGTCTGACAACTAATTAAGCTGAGATGGCAAATATTTTTATTGATTATTTTAGCTCATTTAACAATCCAATTTCAGGGTGCAGAAGTAACAGAATGGAACTTAAGGAGTATCCTAGAAGAATTTATTTGCGTCCAGCAACTGAAAATGAAGTTATTAACATTGTGCTCTCATTGAAGTCAGATCGCTCACCGGGTCTTGATGGTGTCCCGGGATTTGTAATAAAAATGTGTATTAATGCTGTAATACTGCCCCTTACATACTTGGTCAACAGATCGTTGGAAGAGGGAAAGTTTTCACAAGCGCTGAAGTTGTCAAGAGTTGTGCCAATATATAAAAAAAGTCTGATGTGGCCAGGCACATGACTTTATCATACTATATATAAAATTAATAGTTTAGCTGCATGAGATTCTATTTGATCGAGATCGGCCATGTCTGTATTAAAATAAAACTAGTAGAACTAGACAGATATGTCTATTAAAGCTGCGTTCGGATATTGTACTCCGTTGACACAGAGTACACTGTCCAAATGACACTTAAGTGTTATTGAGTGTAAAAAGTGTACGGTATACTATATCCGAACGCAGCTTATATTGACAGTAGGTTGTCAAAACATTTGCGTTTGACACTACGTACTGTCATTAGAATCATATCTGACATATAATCTGACATATCCTGGCTACTAGTTTTAAAGGAGTACGACCGATCTCGATGAAACAGAATTTGCTCATGCAGCTAAACTATTGATTGTACCAAAAAATGTTATAGTGATAAATTATTCAGAATTTCATCTTCTTTAATTTATTATTTAACTATTTCGACGAAATTCCAGAAATGGCGGCTTATTTACAAAATGTTTCAAAAATGCTAAGACTAAACCTGCAGTTCCTTTGGACCATTTTCAACAGAAAGCTTTTCAGCTCTAAGTTTGGTTATGAAAGTTCTAAATATGAAGTTTCGTCCCGATACCTTTAGTAGTTTCTCCGGAATCGTCGCCACAAAAACGGGTACACACATCCACACATACACACACACACACACACACACACACACACACACACACACACACAGACATTTTTTTGTACCTTGGTCAAAAATGTTCAGGGGACCCAAAAAGACATATTTCCGCTAAAATCTCAAAAATTTTTTTTGGCACGATTACAATACTTTACATACTGCGTATGATAAAGTAATAAAGGAGAAATTACAGATGTCAGTCCATATAGGCCAGTAGCCATTAACCTAACACCATTCCAGCATGGGTTTAGAATACAGAAGAGCACCGAAACTGCAATGTATGAATGCGCGGACGCTATTTTAAAAAACCTATCCTCCCGTAAACCTGTAGCTGGAGTCTTCTTCGATTATAGTCGTGCCTTCGACACAGCAAGCCACGATATCTTATTGGCTAAGATCCAGAAATATGGCATTAGAGGTATAGCTCATGATTGGATAAGCTCTTATCTGGACAACCGAATGCAGACTGTGCAGTTGCACACCGGAGTTCGTTCGGCGCCATCCGTTGTCAATGCCGGAGTTCCGCAAGGCAGCATCATGGGGCCAATCTTGTTCCTGCTTCTGATAAATGATCTTCCCACTATTTTTGAGAAAATGTTGTGCCGGTATTGTACGCGGATGATACAAATCTTATCGTCGCCGGCGAGACACACGTGTCGCTGCATGCAAGGCTGGATCATTCCGTTCAAAGCATGGCTTCGTGGAGCGCCGATACCCAGCTGCAGCTGAATGGAGCTAAGACCCAAACAATGCAGTTCCTCAATAGCAACGGTAATTATAACCACAGTATGTTGCTGTACATGAAGGGTGAATCTGTGAAGCAGGTGTCCGACGTAAAGTTTCTGGGTATACACCTAGATCAGAAGCTTTTATGGGAAAATCAAACGGCGCATATCGGCAGAAAAATTGCTAGCATTGCGTATCTCTTTAGAAGACTGTCGTGCCTTCTGTCTACGGACGTACTATTGATGCTCTACAACGCATATTGTTATCCGCACCTCTGCTACGGAATTCTGTGCTGGGGAACATATTCCAGCTCTTCTAGAGCTGGATACGCAGTTGATTGCGCAGAAGGCAGTAATTAGTAGAGAATTGTTTCGACAATACGGCATACTGACGGCACCATGCATTTACATATATAAAATGGCCGTGCATATGAGAACAACTTGCAGAACTACACGAGGTGCTGTGACGACGTGACGTACACTCAGACAGTACGCGAAATATAATTGTTTAACACTTGTTAATTAAAAAAAACAATTTATTGAAATATTACATACAGAGTTTGATGCAAGTAATATCTAAGAGTATAATAACTGACTATAATTATAACTGCTAAATGAAACAATGCTATTGCTTATATACTATTCTTAATCTTATCCTAGGAATGTGCAGCCTCAGCATATCTGCATACGTAACTCCTCCATCCCGAGACGGAAGACATTCCGTCGGCCTTAGTGGGTCAATGGATGACTTTTGTTGATTGATATAGCCTCTCCCCGAATGCTGACTGTTGAAGGTTGCGGCAAGAGCTTCGACCTCCGGTGTTTGATAATAAACTTGGCTACGATTCCAAGGAGTACTAAACATAAAATAACATATAAAATTATTGTCCAATATATAGGTAATTGGTGGAGTTTTGGTGTTGTTACATATAGTAACTCTTCTTTTAAATTGTATAGTCCTGTGTGGATGTCCGTCAAGTTTTGATAGTGGACCTCTTGTAGTTGCCGAATTTCGTGAATTTTCTCTTCGCTTGATTTTGGTCCGCGATTCAGCTGGAGCTGCGGGATATTGGGTCTTCTTATCCGTTGTGTCTTGGACTCGTACACTTGTAGGGTCCTGTCGTTGATGGTGATCATGCAGCCTGATGTAATCTCCAGTAGGTGGGTCCCACGGATGTTGTCCATTTCTTCTGTCTTATCACAGCGTTTCTTGACATTAGTTGAATTTGGAGCAGTGATGATCCATTGATTAGGTGCAATCTTTGTGATCTCTATATCCCGGATTTGTGTAATGGTCTGCCTACATACATCATAATTATTAGTAAATCGTAATAATTGTATCTCACATGGTGATGTGTTGGAAATGATGTTACTATGCTCTGCTTGGCATATGTATTCCCTGTGCCATACCTCTCTGCATTGGTCTCTTGAAGATACAAACTTATTTTCGTTTATTGCCAGGTAAGGATTAGATGGTAAGATATACTTAAAATAGGAATTATTTGTTGGTAAAGGTAGAGGGAAGAGATGGTAATAATTGTATGATTTGGGTTCCACCAAGGGTACCATTATGATAAATATAATACTTTCTCCCTTTACGTACGCTTTGATTTTTAATACATTTTCTATGTATCTTATTGTTTTAACTGATGGTTTAACAGGTAATTTATTTAGATTTCCGGGTAACTTTATTTTTAATAATTCTTCGATTAATTCTCCTGGTTGTATTATTGAAGGGTGGAATGTTTCTAGTTTAGCGAATGTAAGAGCGTTGATAATGGTGTTGGTAATCTCATTCACATTATTTGTGAGAAATATCAGTTGATTGAAGATGGTGTTGATGGTCATCTGATGTTCTTGTTTTAACAAATGGTCTTGAGTTTTATTAATTGTAGCTGCCATCTGCTTCATCCTAGATTGTAAGATCATTTGGTTACTTTGGATGGTGTATATTGATTCATTAAACAATGTAATAGATGTAGTGGCCAGAGAGATTTGTTTGTCCACTATAGCTTTAAATTTTCCTTGCGAATCTATAATTTCGGTGATTGCCTGATCATATCGTATGGCATCTTCGTTATCAAGATTACCAGTGACTGCTTTTAGAATGTTTCCCAAAAAGTTCAAAGCTCCACGTTGCTTTCTTCTGTTGTTTGTTGGTACGATTTGTTGTAATTCCCTCTTCATCATGTTTATGCTGTTCTGTAAGATCTTACAATAATTATTGATGTCTTCTTTGTAAATGCCTTTTCTTGTGTCGGAATTAATCGTTTTCATCCATACTTTGTAGTTATTTTCCAATTTATTTGCTTCTACTATCAATGATGTTAAATTATACACATTGATGATGTTCCAATATGTATTGATGTTCTGTGCTGTTCCCAATTGGATTGGTAACAGTCCTGTTGTTTCTTCTATTGCCTTTATGGTAACGTCTCCCCGGAGTCCACGGATGACAGTAGTGCCATGTTTTAGATTTTTTATATGTACCTTTCTGGTTTTATTCTTATCATCTATTACAGTTGCGGTGTTATCATCATGTAATGTTTGAATTCTATATGGTCCCTGAAACATGTGTGTTATTTTATTTCTATTCCCAGATGTTAATCTGACATATACTTCTTGTCCTACCTCCAAAGGTTTTGTTTTTGCTTTTTCGTTCCTTTTCTCAATTACGTTGGTCTTTTGTTGTTGCATTTGATTTCCTAGATTCTGGTATAAAGTCTTCAGTCTATTTACATGTTTCTCTATGTAATCACTGTAAAAATGGTTATCATAATATAGATCAAATGGATCACGGCTCTTTGTATGTCCAAATGTTAGTTCATGCGGTGTAAGTCCTGTTGTTGTATGTATCGAGTTGTTGTATGCTATGATTGCAATACGCATCAGTTTCGCCACGCTACAAGTTTTGTCGTTCGCTCTTAAAATCCTTAGATGTACAATTAACGTTGAATGAAGTCTTTCAATGTTTCCGTTCGAATTGGGATTGTTTGGTGTGCAATAATGAATTTTAATTTTATGTTTTAGTAGTAATTCCTTTATCAGTTCATTATTGAATTCTGCTCCTGAGTCCGTTATCATTTCTTCTGGTGTTCCGAATGTAGCAAAGTATGTAATTAATGCGTCAGCAATTTCGACGGCATTCTTACCTTTAATGCCTATCGCCTGTGCATGTTTTGTGAATGCATCTATTATTGTTAAGAACTGTTGTCCGCCTATGGTGAATACGTCGACATGAATTCGTTGAAATGGTACATCTACCTTATCTGTTACATTTAGACTTGGGTGTGGTTGGTGACGATCGTATTTCATCCTGTTACATAATTGGCATTGTTTTATGTAAATTGAGAGAGTTTCTTTCATGTTATTCCAATAATAACGACGTTGTAGTTGTTTTAATGTTTCGTTTATTCCTCGATGATTATTTTTACCTTCATGATAATTCTTGATTATCTCCCTTTGTTCTTTTGGGTCATTTATTGTCTGTAATTTCCTCATGCATCTAAATAATTTAGGTCCATTATCATTGAAGTATTTTGTATAAGTTGTACAGAAATTTTTGTACATTTGTTCCTGTTTGAAATATAAATATTGTTTCCCTTGTGGCATGTAGTCCCTTATTAATTTAAATATTTCTTCTTCGTTGTTTGATTTAGGCATGGTTATTCTGTAAATTTTCTTCCCTTGATTGATCTGTAGTGTTATCTTACATGTGTCCAAATACGTTTGATCGATATGATATTGAGGATTCTTGTTGTCTATCGCTTCATCCAATGTTGGTATTGTATCCCGTGGTTCGTCATTTAGGTTTGAGTGTATCGTACTTGCAGGTTCCATTGGTTGGTCTTGTTCTCTGGTGACTGATGTGCTAGGTAGTTGTACGTCTTCTGTAACAAATGACGTATTTGGTAATTGTTCTATTGTTGGTGGATCTTGTTCTCCTTCTAGTAGTTCTCTTATAAGTTGGTCTACGTCGTCTCCGACATTTCCTCGTACAGATTCTGTTTCCAGAGCGTTGATTTTTATCCGAGATAAGGCGTCTGCGTTAGTATTATACTTGCCTTTTTGGTAGAGAATTTCATAGTCGTACTCTTCTAGTCTTATTTTCCATCGGGCTAACTTAGAATTCGGTTCTTTTAGTGATGTTAACCAGACTAAGGGCCTGTGGTCTGTGTAGATGATAAAGGGCCTACCGTAGATGTAGGGCCTAAAGTACTTTGTTGCCCAAACAATGGCTAAAAGCTCCTTTTCTATTGTAGAATATAGTTGTTCTGAGTCTGATAAAGTTCTAGAAGCATAACTTATAGGTTTATCTTGTCCTATTTTACCTTGAGACAGCACTGCGCCGATTGCTACGTTTGAGGCGTCCGTCGTTAAAATAAAAGGTTTTGAGAAGTCTGGGTACCTTAACACTGGTTCATTTGTTAAGATGTGTTTACACGTTTCAAACGATTTTGTAAATTCGTCATCATGTACAATTTTTGCATGTTTCTTTAAACATTTTGTCATTGGTTTCGTAATTTTTGCAAAGTCCTTGATAAACTTTCTATAGTAACCTACCAAGCCTAGGAATGCCTTGATCTCCTTTGTTGTCGTAGGTATTGGATATTTTAAGATGGCTTTGATTTTTTCTGGATTTGGTTTCACACCTTGATCAGAAATTACGTGTCCCAGGTATGTTTCCTTCCGTAAAAATTCACATTTGTCCAATTTTATCTTCAAGTTTGCTTTTCGTAATCTTTCAAATACGGTTGTTATTTTTTCCAAATGTTCTTGTAGACTTGTTGAATAGATAACAATATCATCCAAGTACACGTGACAAACGTCTTCCTGAAGACCTCGTAATATATTGTCCATAACTCTTTGAAAAGTTGCTGGAGCATTCTTCAGTCCAAAAGGCATTCTTTTAAATTCATAGTGTCCTTGTTCTGTAGAAAAGGCTGTTTTCTGTATATCCTTGGAGTCCATTTCAATTTGATGATAACCACTTGCAAGGTCAAGGGTGGTAAAGTACTGACTCCTTCCTAGCTTATCTAAGATGTCGGTTATGTTAGGTATGGGATACTTATCGTCAATGGTTTGTTCATTTAATCGTCTATAGTCGATTACCATTCGATATTTAACCTTCCCTGATGCATCCATCTTCTTTGGTACTACACTTACTGGACAGCTCCAAGGGCTGTAACTTTCCTGAATGATATCTTGTTCTAATAGTTGTTTGACCTGTTGTTTTATCTCGTCTTTCTTCTGTTGGGGCTGCCTATATGGTCTGGAATATGCGGGTGTTTCATCCTTAAGTCTAAGAGTATGTTTGATTTGATTTGTAAATGTTAATGGTAAACGTTCATCATAACATATATCCTTATATTCTAAACATTTACTTTGTATTTGCTGGAATTCGTCATCGTTCAGGTGAACTAGCCTTAAGTTCATCATAACATTTTCAATCTGCATTGCCTCAATTTGTTTTGGAGTATAGGGAGTCGCTGTGTTGCCTTTACAGATGTTAGTCCTGGGATCATACTCCTCAGCATTTATTGGTTGATCGATGTCGATTTCTACAGGAAAATTGTTAAAATTTACTGCGATGGTCAGCGCTTCGAAATCTTTCGAATTGGATAAAGCTTCTGGTATTTCTACACCAGGTGCTAATACTTGATGATGCACTATTATGTTTTTTCTATTTTGTGTCACAGGTATTTTGATTACTCTTCTTTCACGTGGTCCTAAAGAAATTTTTGAGTCTTCAAATAAAATGGGTATGTTTACAAACTTTGTCTTCAAACTTCTATTGATGATGTCGATTGTCGCTTCTAATTGTTCCAATAATGTTATTCCTATCAGACCATCATATTTTTCACTAAAGTCGAATATATGGAATTTGTGCTGTTGATTTTTTGCTTTAAACGTAATTAATGATGGTATCTCAATTACATGTTGATGTTTTGTGATTGCATGTGCTGTTTGTACAGTGAATGGTTCATACTTTATGTGTTCTTGAAAATATCTATGTGCTAAATCTGAGCTTATCATAGACCTTGATGCTCCGGTGTCAATTAAAAATTTCGCTCTAATTTCAGGAATAATAATATATGGTAATTTAACTGCCGAATGTGTGTTTAATTTGATTTTTTCCATGCATTCTTCTTGTATGTCTTCATTTGTTATGTGGTTTGACTTGTAGAGGCTTCTGCCATAAAATTTTCTTCGTATTCCTCTTCTTGTTTATCTTCTTCATAAGTGTACTCGCCTTCTTCGTAATATTGTTGGCTTTCTTCATGTTCTTCAAATTGTTCAACATCTTGTTGATCTTCAGTATGATAATACAATTTCTGGGGTGCTGATCTTGTTGAACTACCAATGTCCATTGGCGTTTGTTTCGGTTGACGAGTTTGTTGTATTTGTCCAGGGGATTTTGCAAATCTCCAAGATGGTGGTTTCTGGAACGGAATTTTCTGAATTTTTATTATTGTTTTCTGCAGATTTTTGACTTGCTTGACTTATATCATTGTATGTGATCTTTGTGGGGTTAATAAAGTTATTATTATTATTGTTAATATACCACTGCCCGTCTCCGTGCTTCATTGTTTGATGTTTTTGCTAGCAGTCTCTTACTTGCTTCTGGATGTGAGTCGAATGTTTGATTGTTTTTCATTGTACTATTTTAACTGTTGTGCAGCGTACCCTCTGAAGAAGGCAATAAATTTGTCGAAAGCTTAGGGATCGATCAAAGGATGTGTTTTATTTATCCTCCACCTGGCTGCTTCCCCCAACAGCATATGATTACTTAGTTTAGACATAAGGTTTGGTCTAACATTCAGGGTTGTTCAGGCCGTTCAGGGATTACTATGTTGGGATAGGACATAACATCTGGTTCATCACAAACAGAGTAATTCCTGATCTCAAGAGATAATAAGGAGGAAATGGTCACAAAGATCTTATACGTAAAAAGTAATGAAGGATAAAGAGTATGTGATGAGCTGAAGCATACAGATCTTTCAATGATGCCAACAACCAAAACGCCACTTCATAGTGCTTTAACAACTGCTATAAAGGTTCTTAATCTATTAAAATTCTTAATCTTCTTACTGTTTTTTTGCACCTTTTGACTCCGGGAATAAGGAATATGGAGGATCTGAGAAGGAAGCTGTTGGAAATGTGGCAGGAGAGATGGGACCACTACGACGGATGGGCAAGGATCTATGTGACGGACGTCGGTGAGTGGACAATCCTAAACTGGGGAGAAATTAACCACCACCTGACAGGCTATGATAGACCATAGAGTTTGCGGCATTTACGTACACAAGATCAGGAAACACGAAAGCGACGCATGCTGGTTCTGTAACGAAGTAGACACTCTTAAACACACAATTTTAACTGCGTGAGGTTCGACAACAGACGGACAAGTTCAGTAGAAGTGTGTGGAAATCTTGTCACACAGTCATGAAAATCGAGAAAAATTGGAACACCGTATCAAGGATGCTTGAAGATATAATGAAAGAAAAGGAAATACTACCGTCACAGCTTAGAAGTTAGGTGGAAAGCCTGGATCCTCAATGTGTGGTTTTAACTCAGACCATAAAACCATTTACGCAGAATTCAAATATCAGTTACTGCATTTTTTATGCAATTACTGCTAACTAAACTTATATCTGAAGAAAATAAACAATTCTTTGTACGGCAAAAATTTGTTTTTTATCTAGTCAAACACCTTCTTCATCTAAGAATAACTAAGAATTTTTAACAAACTATTCTATAATAATAGATTTCTGCAAACATTATATGAGACAAGAAAAAATGGCCCCAGTACCTACATATTCGTCAGTGCCAACATCCTCCATCTGCAGCGACTCTCTGTTCTTCAATTCCACAGATTACAAAGAGCTATAACAGATAGTACGCAAAATCTCCTCGAAACCAACAGAAGACATTTATGGGATAAGTACCACAACAATAAAATGTTCACCCGAGTACATTTCCAAACCACTGGCAATCATCTTTAACCAATGTATGGAACAAGGAATTTTTCCAACAAAACTTAAGGTAGCCACGTAACACCTGTATATAAGAAAGGGGACCATCAACTCTGAAAAAACTATCGACCGATCGCAATACTGCCAGCCCTATCAAAAATATTCGAACAGGCACTTCTCATCAGACTACGTGAGCACTTTATCAGACACCGGCTACTCACAAAAGAACAATACGCATACCAATAAGGAAAAGGCACTGAGGATGCGATGAAATCACTTATGGCCACAGTCCACAGGTACTTAGAAGACAAAAGGAAATGCATGATCCAGCTATGCGACCTCTCACATGCTTTTGACTATGCCGCATGAAGGCTTCCTGCAGAACGCACAACAATATGGAGTGCGAGGGATTGCCCTAACTCTTGTAAAATCATACCTCACCGATAGACTGTGCCAGGTGCGAGTGGATGGCAAAGTCAGTAAATACTGGCAATCCACAGTCGGAGTACCACAGGGGACCTTGTTGGGAGGTTTTTTTCTTCATTATCTACATGAATGACCTCCCAGCAAAAATAGATACACATACAGTAATTTATGCTGACGGTGCCACTTTAATTAGCAACGCCAACTCCGACGCTGAACTTCAGTTAATCGCCGAATCGCACATGCACGAAGCAAAGCAGTGGTTTGATGGAAACGCCCTTTGCCCAAATGAGGCCAAGACGGAGCAGTTGGTGTTCGAATTGGATAGGTGGCAACCTACAACAGAT
This sequence comes from Aphodius sticticus, assembly GCA_963966075.1. NCBI lineage: Eukaryota > Metazoa > Arthropoda > Insecta > Coleoptera > Scarabaeidae > Aphodius > Aphodius sticticus. The sequence goes on along the minus strand of OZ014509.1, from coordinate 48,226,204 downwards.
CCAGTCAAGTATTTGGGCATCACCATTGACTCCCGCTTGACCTGGAAAGAGTAAGTACAACAGCTCGAAAAACCCCTGATCAAGTCTACCTATCCAATAAGAAGAATGGAAAGAACAGAGGGTCATCAGGCGGCTCGTACAGCTTACATGGTTCTTGTTCAGTCCAGAGTAATTTATGCAATCGAATCTTGGGTAGGTAGTGCACACACAAAATCGATACTGTTACTGCAAAAACGAGCAGCTGTGAGAAGACTCGTAGCGGCAACCACCGGATGTCATACAAGACCGATTTTCCGACAACAGCGAATTCTCACAGTGTACGCCATATATCTAAATAATTGCCTCCTATCAGTCCACAGGATGAAACATACCTTCTTGAAGCGCGAAGACCAGCACAACTATGACACTCCACTTACTGGCAGATTTCTCTCGGGTATCTACAACAACACACACCGGCAACGTTGTCAAAATCTACAACGTCCTCCCGAACGACCGGAAAAGCAAAACCATATCAGCCCTGGCAGCAGATCTTCAAGCATACCTGCTTGATCTGTGTCCTTACAGCCTGGAGGAGTTCAGCAACACTCTGGTGGAGTTGGAAATAAATGGAAATTAAACACAGCATATCTGAAATATGTATATATTTTTGATTTTGATCTGTACAGATTGTTATTAATAAATACTAAATACTAAATAATTTGAAAACACGTTTACGGGTGGGTAGAACGGGACAAGTACGTAGCGCCATGTTTTCTTAGTTTCTCAAACTCTAGACTCATATTACTGGAAGACACCATTACCATTTGCTTTTTCCTAACCAATATAAATAATTACACCTATTTCATTACTTACTGTACTTCTTGCCATTCAAAGAATATATCAATTTGGTTAATTATTATTATTATTAGTATTACCATTCGAACTAATGTACAGCGTACCTACACAGTAATAAATTGGTATCAGTGTTTCACTCATTCGATAATTAGCAGCAAGGAATTCCTGCTGCGATGCTTTCCCATTTATCTTTAAGCATCCGAGGTTGAGAGAAACATCATTCAATAGCGTTTTCAGTTACGTATAAATATCAATAAATGCAGCTACTGTAATATCGCATAAATCAAAATTGACAAGCGCAGCACCTCCCAAAACTCATAGCAATTAAAAACGCGTGAAAGCACTACTCAAGGCAGGTGATACCTATATATTAATCTGTTCAGTAATTTATGGCGTGAATTTGCCATCACATCACCACTTATTTGAATAAATTGATACTATGTTGACATATGCAATCTGGTGCTAGGTGTTCTCGCTTCCATCTAAAGAGAAAATTAAAGTGGAAATGCTTGCTACGAAAGTTATAATTAGGGTATCATTGAGGAACAGGTGTTCAAAACGTATTTTTTAGAGTTACGTTTATCGTTTTGATGATATTATGTATACGTAAAAATGCATTGTATATTGGTATGAGGGGTCACCGTCATTTTACTTGCCTGCCAAAGGACGGCGGCGGAAGAGGTAAGAAATCCATATTCATAACCTGGGAATCTTCTCTACTGGAACGCAATCATTCTAAAAGATTATTAGTGTCTGAAATTTATATATGCTGTCACATTGGAGTTTCTACAGTATCCATATTCCATATACATATGTTTTTGCAAATCACTACACATAATCCACCGAAAGGCACCGATCTTAGTTGCATGGAGTCGCACTTGCAATTAATACCTTTCATCTTGGGGAGAAACAGCAACAAATACTTTAGATAATAAATGGGTTGAAAGAAAGTTTTACAATTCTTACCTTCTTTTCAGGATATTTCATTATATCTCACGCCTTCCATCGAAAGCTCTACAATCTTTCAGCATACTAACAAATATTCTGGTAGGGTCATCAATTTCAACAATGTGCCGCTATGCCAATTGTCGAGACCTGGATACATTTTAATAAGAATAGTTTGTACTATTACATATACTGTGGTCGACAAGGTTTTGGTAACTTTAATAATACCGTATTTTTTATATACATATTATGTAAGCATACTATAAAAACAGGTATAGATATTTCGCAGTGGTCTCATTTCAAATCAAAAAAGGCTACTTTCAGTTACATAATCTATTTTTTGTTCATAAGTATACCTACTTTTTAAAAGTCTTATTATGCACCAGCGTAAAAAAATATTTGTTTGTTTTTTTGTTAGATAAATGAACAATAATTATAAAGAAATTGTATTTTTAAGAAAGTTGTTTTATTTATTTATTACCCACACCAACATTTGTACTAATATGAGGTTTTAATATTTAAATTCAAAATTACGAAAAAATCAGGCAATTTCTTTCGAATTCAGCACGTCCAAATGAACAAAATAAAGTATTTTGTTAACGTTACCGACAACAAATTGAAATTTGTCGACCAAAGTATTATATATTGCCAGTATTATTATAGTAGTATTATAGTAAAAAGTGAATCGGAGCATCAAGGTAAATATATAGCACCTGGCTGAAAATCACCGCCAATGGTCGGTTGCGAGGAAAAAGAAAACTACAGAAGGCCTGGCAACAAGTAGACAATAAATATTGAAGGAAGATAAAGATATTGACCTATGCTGGGCTTTATTTTCGACGGTAATGTAATGTTTAGTGTATTCTGCACCCCCGCAGCCAGATAACCCACAATCCTTCGAATAATGTTTACTTACTCATTCCCCAACGCTGGACTTTGATTACAAGATTCTTTCATTTAAATGGGTTTCGGGCTCCTTGTTTACCACGCTTGCATCAGCCAGCACCGAAATCTCTATCAAATGATTTTATTAGGACAGTTGATAATCCTGTGAGTAGCATTGAGCATTTACCAAATGTTACCAAGTATGGGTTTGTCATGCCACAGAGACACGTTCTTTGTTATCTTTGATCTTGTTTTTAATAAACGCTATGCGGATTGATTTACATTTTTAGTTTTGTGATCTATAAAGTTTCGTCGGCGTGAAACTAGGGTTTTCATTTTTCAGGATCGGTATCCCGATTTCGGGATTTCTGGACTTACAAAAAAAAACATCGAGATTTCGGGTTAATCCCGAAATCCTGATGTTTTATATTTGAAAAATTACAGATTATTTAATTTAAAATTAAATTACATATCTTCCTATCAACTATTTTTTAATTTAAAACAAGGAATAATAAAGATATAATGATCAGTTGAACGTTTTTATTTACTTAATAAGTAGTGTACACTTAATCATTTACTTAATCGGATGATCGCGATGATTTGTGGGCTGACCCGGTGGAGAAGATCAATGGATTTGCACGAGAGCTTGACATTGAGCTGGCAGCCTGTTATATTAAAGACATTGGGACTCTGATAGTTTCGACATACAGGGCGCCAACAGGAGACATCAACGTCTTTTTGGGTGTGCTCTAGGATGTGCTGTCGGTGGCAATTTCCGACTTTGATCCGAAGACAGAGGTAATACTCACCGGGGACTTCAATGCGACCTTGAGCTTACAGCCATGCACAAATAGGCAAAGAATCAGAAACTGTTGGAAAGCTTTTCTATGAAGCAAACTGTTTTTGAACCAACAAGAATAACAATAATAGATAATATTTTTACTAACAATCAAGAGTATCAAGCAAAGATCTGTAACACAGGTATCTCTGACCATGAGGCTCTCTTAATATATTTTCCAATAAACGTAAAAACAAACAACCAAGTCGTGGGCCCCTTCAGGAACATGTCTAATGAAAATTGTATGAAATTCTACAATGCCATGACTGCTGAAGACTGGACCGAAATTGAAGATACTCCTAATGTTGAAGCTAAGATGAGCCTCTTCCTGTCATGTTTTCTTGGTCACTACAACGAATGCTTCCCAAAAAAGAAGTGTCAACGCAGGACTAGGCCCAAACCATACAACGCTGAGCTCGGAGAGATGAAGCAGACATTGGATTTGATTCACGATAGCTTCAGACAAAGACGAGACCCCGAAACGTTTAGAATATATAAAAACTACAAAAAACCTGTATAAACGAATGAGATAAAATGAGAAAATACAGAAATGACCAGGAGTTGGCTATAGCAGACAACAGGCAGAGGGCTACATGGAATATCATAAACCGTGAGACGGGACGCAATAAAAATGCTGCACAAAATCGAAAACCAACGTCTGAAGATTTTTCCAAAGCGTTCCCAGAGACAATCAAGGACATACTTGGGAAAATCCCTTCCACCGATTTGGACATCATGGACAGTATGCGCGCCGTGGTATGTCCAGGCTCTTCAATGTATCTCTTTCCCACAACTCCAGAGGAAGTACGAAGCCACTTAAAGCAGCGTTCTTCAACCTTTTTACGCCTGCGGACCGGCAAAAGTAGGAGAAATATTTCGCGGACCGGCTGACGATTAAGGGGTAATACCACCTCTGGAGGTAGAAAAATGATACCTAAGTTTAAGCATGTACCTAGTACTAGTGTAAAAATCAATTTTATTCAAAAATCAAATATTCTGCTAGAAACTCTGTTTGACACAAGTCTTTTGCTTTATAATCATGGATTTCAAAAGCGGTCGGATGTCTCAACCAATTCACACCTGATTGATTTAAAATTACTACATAGACAGATGTTATGTATTCTCTGATACAAAACCCAGTCCAGTACGTAGGATTTTAGCAAATAGTATTTTTTTGCAGTTTGTTATGTTATTGAACACAAATTGAACACTCTTTTTTAGAGAATTTTGTAACCACATAACTGTAACCAAAAAGAAGTTTTGAAAATTTCGTAAAAAAAACTCGCAGGACTGGTATATGTATCGGAGAAGATTGTCTCAATTTTAAGTCAATCGGTTATGATTGGCTGAGATATCCTACTCGACGTGTTTGATGATTTTAAAACGAGTTTTGAGGAGGTCCTCGGCCATTTTGATCTTTGTTAATGTTTTTTTATGTAGGTACGTGATTTCAAAGACTTGTGTAAATTATGTAACTTCTGAATAAAATTGATTTTTACACTTGTACATGCTTAAACTTCTTTCGACCTAAAAAGTGGACACTTATACACACACTATAACTTGTATTTCAATGTCGGTGGCCATGTCATTAATTCTTCTCTGAGTTGTGGTATCCGATAGTGGTACAGCCTCTAATTTTGTACCAGCTTGAGAACCCAAAATTTCTTGAACAACATCTAAGACGCAAAGCTTTACTAACCCCTCACCAATAGTGAATGTTTTTTTTTTGTTTTAGCTCGTCGAAGAGCTACGAAATAATACTCTTGAAGCAGTGACTTTTTATTATAGTACTCATCATAATTTTCAGTTTACTTTTCTGAATTTTCATCTGATCATGTAATCTTTCAAAAAAGTCCAGTGGTTTATCAGTAAAATGTTTATGCTTTCAATGCAAATGACGACCTAGTTTAGAAGACTTCATAGCTTCATTTGAAAGAATTTCTGAACATACTACACACAAAGGCAGTGGCGATAGTTCTCTGCCAGGGTACAATAAAACCGAACTTTAAATACTCCTATTGCCTAAGTTACCTTTTCTCTTTTTTGTTTGTATTGTATATTCAGAAGTATCGACTCATGTCTCTTTCTGTTGTCCTACATTTAATTTTGATACCATCAGTACTTTTCTCATGAATATTGCCCTTGCTTCTACCAAAGAAAGATAGAAGGTTTTGCTGTTTGACTGTTTTTACTTCCATTTTGTACGACTTCAAGTTTTACGAAAGAAAATTTATTTTCTGAAACACCACACAAAACACTATAACGCACAATATTCAAAAACAATACGCTCGAGCGCGATAAAATAAAAGACAAGCGATCTGACACAATACTGGGGTGGAGCATACACGAATCGTCGTAAAGTATGTTGTATGTAGAGGTGAGCAATGTTACCACCAAACTAATGATCGTACAATACTGTAGTTCAGAATAAAAGAAGATGATATGTATCTGGAATATAAGGAGAAATGTAGTTGTCGGGCAATTCCGTCATACGAAAATCGAAGAAGCAACCGTAGACACGTGTTTCGGACTATTAGTCCTCATTATTATTAGGTCTCCATTTGAGTATTTTTTCCATTGAGTGTCCATCTTGCTCCTTGGCTATACCGTACTGATGAGGACTAATAGTCCGAAACACGTGTCTACGTTGCTTCTTCGATTTTCCTATGACGGCATTGCCCGACAAATACATTTCTCCTTAAATATCTCACCGTCGATTAATCCAGCTTTCCTTTATCTGGAATATACTTTCCGTACATGCCTTTCACGTACGCCTTTCCATTGACTGGTATTAGTGCCATCTAGTTGTAGCTATAGCAAGTATTATGAAGTATAGATAAATAATACAATAACATATGTAAATACAATAGAAACCACATACATATCTTCTGTCAACAGTTAAGCAACATAATTTGCGACGCTTACTATATTTATAAAGAAATACCTAAAAATGTATGTCCTTGCCGTTAATGACTGGTAGCTTCACAGAAGAGAGTCAGCTACTACGGCGCCGGGCGCTAAGCCTTCTTGATACGGGTGAAATTTTTCGCGGACCGGTAAAATATTTCTGCGGACCGGCACCGGTCCGCGGACCGGCGGTTGGGAACCGGCGGTTGGGAACCGGCGGTTGGGAACCGGCGGTTGGGAACCGGCGGTTGGGAACCGCTGACTTAAAGAGACTGAAAAACTACGCAAGTACAGACATATACGAACTGAATACAAAAGTTGTGAAACTCGTGGAGGAAATGATATGTCATTCTTTGTCGCACATAGTTAACGCTTGTTTCAGCGATGGTACCTTCCCACAGTGCCTGAAGATCGGTAGAGTAGTTCCTCTGCACAAAACAGGGGATACTTCAAATCCAGACAATTATCGCCCGATAACGATTCTACCAATTTTTGGAAAGATCATAGAATCACTGTTGACGGAGCGAATCACGAAGTATATAACCGAAAAGAAGATCATAGATGGTCGACAATTCGGTTTTCAGAAGGGGAAAGGCACTCGAGAGGCTGTTATGGATCTGGTCCGTTGGGTTGCTCAGGCATTGGAAAGGGGAGAGCAGTGTGGAGCCGCGCTTTTTGACCTCAGCGGGGCTGTTGACTGCGTATCGTTTACCTTCCTACTCCGAAAGCTATATCACTACGGATTAAGAGGAGTGACACTGAATATCATACAATCATACCTGACAGATCGGTCACAGGTAATAGATTCGGGGGATCAGAGGAGCAGCGCATACCAGACGGGAAGAGGAGTTGCCCAGGGATCTCTCATCGGACCGTTAATGTTCATCCTGTATATTAATGACCTCCCACCTCGAGTTCTGGAAGGTCATATGGTGTTGTACGCAGATGATACTACGTTTCTGACCAGCAGTGCAAAAACCACCGATACTGATATCAAAATCAATAAAGCAACGAACAGCATCCAAGAATGCTTTTCGGTTAACGACCTGCCACTAAACACGCACAAGACCACCTTAATCCACTTCACATCATCAAGACGGGAGGTGGTGGACCGCACCTGTGCAAAGTTTCTCAGTGTGACACTTGATCCTCGCTTGATATGGCGACCACATGTTAAGGATTTGTCCAAAAAGCTATCGACGGCTATATTTGCAATCCGCAAAATAATAAAGTGTATTTACACCATCGCGGGGCTGCAGGCCTAACACGCCTTGTTCCACACACGAATGGCATATGGAATAGCAGCATGGGGACGGTCTGCTCACGCACAGAAAATATTTGTGCTTCAGAAACGAGCAGTAAGAGCGCTGGAAAGAGTTAGTTCACAAACCCACTGCAAACAGATTTTTCTGAAGCACAATATAATCACACTACCGGGTGAGTTTATTCTTCAGAGTGTCCTTGCATAGAAAAATAACAGCTTGCAGAGACAAAATGAACGCCACGACCACAACACCAGAGCCAAGGAATTATGGATAGCTCCATTCAATCGGCTGCGGACGACGGATGTGTTGTCTTTGGGAATTAGGCTACTCAACAAGATGCCTGCCGATATGATGAATTATCCGGATGTTGAAGTGCGGAGGAAACTGAGAAACGATGGAGAAGGCCTGCTATTCGGTGGAAGAATGCTTAAATGGATAGTTGAATGTTTTTGTAATTGATTTATTATTGAAATGTTGTTTTCTTTGTGTGACATGAACTGTAATTTGTTTTGAGTTTAAACATATTATCTATCTATCTACCTATCTATCTATTTAATTTTTAATTAACAATAAAAGTGATTTATAATAAGAATTTTGTAAAATATATTTCAAAACATTCTCTTTAGTAGAATTTAAAATACTAAATACATGTTTCAAACTCTACTCAAAAGAAACATCTTAGAAACACTAGAGCATTCAACGTAGAATCTCTTTAACGTGATTGAATTCGGATTTGGTGCAAATGCAACAGTGGATGCGAAGAGTGTTTCCGACTATCAAGACATTTCTGTAACTAAAATCCACGCAATCCTACATTTTTAATATAGCCATTTCTTCTTTTATAGACCTTAAACGCTCTTTTGAATTTTACTCCTTTCCAATGGATTTACATCTTTAGTAGCCATTGTTATGGCTTAAAGCTCACAACTTGCATAAGAAGTACAGAAATTTGAGTGCCTTCTACAAATTGCTCAACTGCCAGTTTAACTGATTCGAGACAGCTAACAATATTTCCTAAGAGTATAAATTCTAATTGTAACTGAAATGCGTATTTGTGTAGATTAGTGGTTCCCCGAGATGCAGAAAAAAAATACAACAACCCTTTTTTTTTATTTTAAACAAGATAAACATGTCTTTTTATAAATAATATTTTTTGAACGAAACAATGTTTTTAAACACTTCACAAAAAGACATTGTTTAACAAGGAATTAAACTTGTTTACAACATATTAACATTTTAACATACATATTTAACATACAACATTTTAATCAGGAAATTATTTAATTTGTAAGCATTTTGATCGGCGTCTTTTTATTCCTTACTTTATTTGCCACCACTGTTATTGAATAACTAATTTTACTAATACATTCAAAATTTTAATTTTTTTTGTCGAGCTATGCATACAAAGCTTAATCACTGATTGAATAATTAAATATGCTGTTCAAATTTCGGTAGTTTAAAACACGTTTAAAATACATGATTTAAAACAGACAGTTTGAAACAAAACAGTTTAAAACAAAATAATGTAAAACAAAATTTGTTTTAAAACGTGTTAAAATACTGTTTTAAAACAAAGTGCTTTAAACATAGGACCCCTGCTTCTTACTCAGCAGTCAGATATTCGTGTCGCGTTCTGTAGTGTTCATTTTTCGCTATTTTTAAATCAGTTTCTGGATTGATCGGTACTTTTTGGGATATTCTGGATTTTTCGGGATTATCCCGAATAGTAAAATTGGCCGGGATCCCGAACTTTCGGGATCCCGAAATTTCGGGATTGTAAACACTTCGTGAAACGTTGTACCACCTAGAAACTGCTGTATACGCTTAAGAATATTACCGTGAAGGAATGAAGTTGAAATTATCTAAGAGGTCCCTATCACTTAAAGGAAACAAAAATGACGGCCTCTGCTTCTAACAGTACCCATTCAACATAGCAGATCGAAAAATTGTTATTATTATTATTATCTAATAGTGTGAAAATTGATGCAAACAGTTTGCATTTAAAAAAGAGTACGCAATGACGTACATAATAAAATATTTTACCTACGACCGTATGTGTAAATGTCCCTTACGTCACGGACTACTTAGCTCGTATATCGCTTATAACATACGTGTGCCTTTGGCTGTGCGTTTGTGTTTTTAACGCACGACCTAATGTCATAATGACAGATGTCGCGCGAATATTTTGATTATTTATTTGTCATTTTTGATACAATTTATATTTATTGAAATTTTCGGTCGTAAGTAAGTGCAATGCTCGAGCTGTAACGTATTCTTACTAGAACGTGATAATTTATGTTGAATTTGTACTGGAATTTTCGATCGACACTTCAGACAAAGTTCTCCGTAGTTGCAATAGATGTCGCGCGAATACATTGATTGGTCAACCGTCAAATATTCTTACCTGTATTTGTTTGTCATTTTTGATACAATTTATCGAAATTGTCGGTCGTAGGTAAAATTATGTACAATACTCGAGCTTTAACGCATATTACATACTCGTGGAAAATAACAAAACTCGCCGCTTCGCGGCTCGTATGTTAAATTTCCACTCGTACGTAATATGCTAGTTACAGCTCTTGTAATGTAATATACTATTACCTACGACCGTATGTGTAAATGTCCCTTACGTCACGGACTACATAGCTCGTATATCGCTTATAACATACGTGTGCCTTTGGGTGTGCGTTTGTGTTTTTAACGCACGACCTAATGTCATAATGACAGATGTCGCGCGAATATTTTGATTATTTATTTGTCATTTCTGATACAATTTATATTTATTGAAATTTTCGGTCGTAAGTAAGTGCAATACTCGAGCTGTAACATATTATTACTAGCACGTGATAATTTATGTTGAATTTGTACTGGAATTTTTGATCGACACTTCAGACAAAGTTCTCCGTAGTTGCAATAGATGTCGCGCGAATACATTGATTGGTTAACCGTCAAATATTCTTACCTGTATTTGTTTGTCATTTTTGATACAATTTATTGAAATTGTCCGTCGTAGGTAAAATTATGTACAATACTCGAGCTGTCACGCATATTACATACTCGTGGAAAATAACAAAACTCGCCGCTTCGCGGCTCGTATGTTAAATTTCCACTCGTACGTAATATGCTAGTTACAGCTCTTGTAATGTAATATACTATAATGACAACTAAGCTTTTATCAACATTTAAACACATTTTTTAAATTAGAAGAAAATGGTCAGTTTCTTACATAGTCTGTAAATAAAATAAATTGCAGGCAATCTAATCTATACGTTAAATTCACACATTATTAAACTTTTACTATTTAAAAAAAATCACTTCTTCTTTCATTAAAAAAAAAACAAAAATATTCGAATTTTTAAAGAAAATTATAAAATTTAGGCCTCCTACGGGAAACCTAAATATCCTTTAGTTGGCCCAATTTTTGTTGTGGTACATGTGGATCCATAGGGACAACTTTTTAGGAACTTAAAATTTGAAATTTAAAAAAGTTTTTAAGTTTTTTCGGTATACCCTAATGTTGATTCTAACATAACGATGAAAGCTTTAAAATTTTATAGCTCTGTAAGACTTTTAAAGCCCGGTAATTTTTACTATTATTATTACCTGTACATGTGAGTATTTAATTAGTTATTTGATGTTCTAAAAAGTATGTTAACTTTGAGTATAGGCAAACAAATATTGCAGGTACCCACTGCTAGAAAGCCATTAAGATGGAATGAAAAATAAATATGGATTCATCTAAATATTATAAATTACAATATATGTATTAATAAAATTATAGAAATCACATAAAAAGAAAGGCTGATAAATACCAAGATTTTATTCCCACATGATGTGAGAACTTTTACTCCAACAACTTAGAACTAAAAACTTCCTCGCGCGCCCATTTTACTTATTCCCTAGTTTCCGCAGCACTGGCAAATAAATTAAATTGCGTATCAAGTATATAAATAATGACCAGTGTGGCGCGACCATTAAAATTTATTACCTCTTATTTCCTGCATAGAGAAGAAGCGGCATCTCCGAGTCTCCTTCGCCGTTTCCTTCCAAGGAAATTTCTAAATATGCCGCTAATACACCCATTACGGTCAGATTTTCACGATTCCTCATTTGACCATTAAACGATAATGCCAACTGGTTGGACAAAATTCCGGTGTAGTTATCAAAACGCACCTGAACTTTCACTTACGACATTTGGCAAAGAAGAGAAGCATCCGTGATGTGATTACAGGTAATTTGTATTCTGTGTCAACGCTGTCTCTTAAACAAATCGAAAAATTATACCATTGTGCGATTTACGATGCCAACTACAAGGAACTGTTAAAATGATTTAAAGCTTTAACCACCGCTGATCGTAGACTTGCATTTAAATGCAAGTGATAGAGGAGATCATTTGGAATCTGTTGAATCAAATATACCATTATATAAAGCATGACGGTTATCGACTATACAACTTATATAGCAATACTATATAATTTCTGACACTACTTACTCATTTCTCATCATCGAAAATTTACAAATTAAACTTTGTCCCACAAATGTGCGTCTATTTACCTGACTTATAAAACATAAAACTGGCTGGTGCTTCTGTTTGACGTGAAGTTGGTAACAACCAACTGAAAAACTTTCCGAAAATGTTTTATTACTTTTTATTACTATTTATTAAATTAAAAATCTTATTCTTAAAATTTTTATTTATTATTTTTTATTTTAAAATGAAAATATCCATTCATAACTCCATTGTTTACTAATTTTCAATTGTCTCTTCTCCTCTGGCTAGCAGTTTTTATTTGTACTGAATACGAATCTGGATTAAAAAGTTGCTAACCAGATTAGTCAAATAAGTTTTTTTAATTTTTGTATGACATGGACACAATACTAAAAAGAAAATAGAGGTCTATCATTTCCTCAAAACGCATTTCCTGACAAAACGTTCAGATAAGCTATGAAATATTTTTTAAAGGTTCTGTCTAATCGGGTTCGTCGGATAAATGGAAAATCATACGTATAAAATTTCATCAAAATTGTCAATATCTGGCTCAATACCTCGTCATACTTTTTGTAAGGGTATGTTTGCTTCAATAGGTGCTAAATGACCTCCTCTATGACCTCTTAAAAATTGCATTGAATTATCAAACCCTGTATAACCCTCTATACAGTAAAAGTCGTATAATATAACATCTAAAAAGGGACCGGCAAATTTAGACGTTATACCCGGACTGGGCGCTAAAAGCGGTCTATTGCACAGTGATGTATATGGCAATTCACACAATTTGCTTCTTCGCTGGAAGCGTCGACGTATAAATCAATAAACCGCTTTCACAGTAAAACATATGACGTTCCTTGTATCCAACACAAAGGAATGGAATACTTTAGGAATAGATCATATTTAGAAGATGTTCTTCTACATTTATCTACCGGCGCACCAATGCATAGCTTATGCGCGTGGGATATCATAATGATACCTCTTTTATACCCAAAGTTTCTAAAAAACAACAAATATGTATATGAACAATGAACACTTTTAAACTTAAATCACTAGTTTGGTTGATTTGCATTGTTGTCTTCAATTGAGCGACGTTAACATAACATGTCAGGTTTATGACAACCGTTTGAAAATTTGCATTTAGCACATCATTTCACACATTATTTCAGTCAATGCCAATAAGTAAAAATGAATAATCACCAAAACTTTCTTTCGAAGAAAGTTAATAACATGAATAAAACCAATAAAACCACCCACAAAGTATCGTCTTAAGTCTCTGCAAACAATGGCCAATAAGCTTCGATTCTTTAAGAGTTAAACTGTATAAGTACCTAAATTGAATTTTACTCGCAGGTAATATGCGAACTCGTAAAGACGGGGTCATCAGGAGGGCCCATCAATATCTGTCAGTAATAACCATGCATTGCCCCTGATATTGATAAATCGCGCAGATCTCCAAGAGAAAAGTTTCATTATCGGATTAATTGCCTCTCTTTATACAACTGACCGTAACCTTTCTCCAGTCGACGCACCAGCATTGCTGTGCACGACCACGTAACGCCACGCATCAACGCTGTTGATGATGGACTGGATATATAATTATCCGGTGTATGCGAGACAGGCTGACGGCTTCAATTTTTATTGTAAATTATTTTAGCGCATATCAGAAACACAATAGTACTACCTATTTGGGGTTTGACTGATGGAGATTTTTAAGATTCATTTATCTACATCAATACACACCTACGTGTCTATTGCCGAATAATAATATCTTTATTGTCTATCTTACAGATCTTCGAATTGAAAGTTACTGTTGATAAGTGAATGCTTAAGATATGGTGTAATTATTGCTTTTAGATCCAATATTGTTTAGCAAACTATGGAAAGCAAGTAGTAGCGGAAGGATTCTCTAAAGAATGCCTTTCTGTGTTGTACGATGGAGGCAGAAATCACAACATATCAAAGGATCTGAGCCCACTCTCAAATCTAAGTCTTCTGGGCTAGCGGATTCTTCATCGATAAATGCTAAACGGGTCAAATTATAAAAGGCTTATATCTACATTTGAGATTATCAAGAGCATTATTGTCCCGTCAATGTGATTCAGGTAAATCTGCAAATCATCTGCGTACATATGTACGTAAAGTTTCTCCGTTACCCTGGCAAATCGGATGTAACGACGATGAATAGAAGAGGACCGACTACATCCCTGCGGTACTCCCGATTGCACGTATACCAATGGCAAAGAACCAGGTACCGGTCTTGTTCTATAAGTTCCGCAAGACCACCATGGGCTAGTAAACCAGAAAATGTGGCCAAAACTTGTGATCTTGGACACATGCAAAACAAAAACTACCAAAAATATCGCATTTGTATGAAAATAAATTCTGGTTTTATTTCAAGATCCCTTATACCAAATGTCGTGTCAGATTTACATATATTATATCACATATCAAGATCTTGGAACCACTATGGCGACCACACACTGTAAAAACACATCCTCATCTCTCATTTTCGGGTTTATTTCAAATTTGTGTCTTATTTTCTGTAATATTTCAATTTTCTGATTTCATCGCATCATGTTTTTGAAAATCTGATTGTCAAAAATTAAAAATTGTGGATCCAGAACGTCAATGAATAATGTCAAAATACTGTCCTGATTTCTCATAAATCTTATTTTCCATGAGAATTTGATGCTCACTATGGAACTACACTCCGGGGCATAACTAACCCAGTACCTTACATTTTCCTAAGCTTGTAGGTACTTTTGTAATTCATGGTATATTTAGATCATATTTGCATCATATTTTAAACAAATTCATCAAGATTATCATACGTATTTGCAATCGTATAGCGATTGCAAATACGAACACTTATTATACCGAGAGAATCAACGTGACGTAAGATGGTCAGAAGCATCAGACACCCTATGGCCTATGGAGTTACAAAGCAATAACAATTTGCAATATTTTGAGTTTTGATTCCTTTCATCAATTTCCATCATCATCTATAGGGTGTCTCACGGAACTGGCACATTAGAATTTTCTCATGGTCCACTATTTCTGGAAACTTGAAATTTTGGAACTAGAATTTACTCGATCTGAGCTCTTCAGCTGAAATATTCTCAAGCTGTCACGTCCGGTCACCGGACGTCGGTATCAACTTTGCCATTTTAAATCGAATGATATAATTTTTATTTTATTTTTGTTTTCTACGTATCAAAATACATCATTTTTGATAATGTTTACCTATACCTAAATATCGTCATTTTTGAGTTTCTTTGATTTTACTAATTTTTTGGTGATTTTCGCGGTTACGTTTAAAATTGAATATCTCGGTTATTATTGAAACTACAAGTTTCATGATTGGTGGTCGAAAACTAGAAACATAACCAAATAAGACGATGTTTAGTTCATCATGATATATTATACAGGCTGTTCAAAATTTACAACACAATAATTGAATATTCAAATGTAAAAATCTAATTTCTTTCAAATGGAACACCCTGTATACCGATTCGATAGATAATCTTATTCCCTATCAATCAATATTAGGGTTCCCTATATCTATCTTTAATAGTTTTTGAGATATTGTCAGTATAAAAGAACGCAAACTAAATACAAAACGATCTATTCTTAATTTATAGGAATGTAACAACTTTGGAACAGCAGGAAAACAGAAAAATATTGAAACGGTTTGTTAGAACTAAAATAATATATTTTGGATATCTAACTTAAAATAAAACTTAATTATGTTGTTCGAAATGCTGCCCATTCTGCTCCAAACATTTTAAAACACTTCGCTGTACTTCTGTCATCGTCGATTTCTTGTCGCTGAAGTCCATTAATGGCGGCTACTACTCTGTCAATTCTTCTCCAGTACTAACTGTTGTCTAATGGTGTTAGATCTGGTGAGCTTGGTGTCCACCGCCAGGGTCCTCTATTTACGAACCACCTATCGTCAAACATCTAAGTTGAATGGATACCACACGCGAAGAATGTGCCGGTGCACCGTCCATTTGATAGAAGCAGTCGCGTAAAATATTGAGGGGAAGAGTTTCGCAAAAATTGTTCACACATCCACGCAAAATTTCTAAATATCTATCACTGTTTAAATTTTCGTTTTAAATTTCGTTACTAATTTCATCCCCATTATTGAATGGGAGTATTCAAAATGAATTTAAAGAAAAAGTGACAAGATCTCAAAAACTATTAAAGATAGATATAGGGAACCCTAATATTGATTGATAGGGAATAAGATTATCTATCGAATGGCGTATCGGTATACAGGGTGTTCCAATTGAAAAAAATGAGTTTTTTACGTTTGAAAATTAATTAATGTGTTGTAAATTTTGAACATCCTGTATAAGATATCATGATGAACTAACCATCGTCTTATTTGGTTATTTATCTAGTTTTGGAGCACCAATGATGAAAATAACTAGTTTCAATAATAACCGTGATATTCAATTTTAAATGTAACCGCGAAAATCGCCAAAAAATTAGTAAAATCAAAAGAACTCAAAAATGGTGATATTTAGGTACAGGGAAACCTTATCACAAATGATGTATTTTGATACGCAGAAACCAAAAATAAAATAAAAATTATATCATTCTATTTAAAATAACAAAGTTGATACCGACTTCCGGTGACCGGACGTGACAGTTAACTTGAGAATATTTTCGGTGAAGAGCTCAGATTGAGTAAATTCTAATTACAAAATTTCAAGTTTCCAGAAATAGTAGAACATGAGAAACTTCTAATGTACCAGTTCCGTGAGACACCCTGTCTGTATATGTTTTTAATAGCATATTTATAAGTAGGTAGAACTTTTGATTTTGACTATTTTTCAGTACAAAAACAAGTTTATCAAGAGTATGGTACGCCATTGAAGCTGTGAAAAAAACCTACAGTTGTTTATACTGGGAGAAAAGATTGATATTCTGGTGGTCCAATTTTGTAACACCCTGCGGAGAAGTTAAGGATTTTGATGAGGTTCACAAGCACTCTCTGCAAAGTCATATAAAAATATATAATAAAAAAATAATAAGAGCATTAATAATAATAATAATAAGGATTATTTTAAGTACGTTTATCTTAACTTCACTTCTTGTTTGTTATAATATGGAAAATTACTCAAAATTTTTAATTTTTTGTATACATTTTTATGACGCGTTTTTTTTTTTAAAATGTGTTTTCTACATAAATTTATTAATCAGCTTTTATCAGATGAATTAACTGTACATGTTTCACAAACATTGAGATATTGGGACCAATAGAAAATAAAATGTTGGGAATTGATATGACTTGAGTCCTTGAGAACCTGACTAAAAATCTTAATTTCTCCACAGGGGCTGAAACTTAGACCACGAGACCATTATTGTGCCATATTTACCGGCCACCACTAATAACATTATTGGCTAGTTTCGTTAGTACACAGAGCAATATGCTAATAACGTAATTAACTGGCAATTTATGTTATTGCCTGGTTTAACATCATTAGCCGTGACGAGCTCAATATTTAATTCTTCTAAAACCATAAACTTAATGGCGGAAGAATCCATGAAAGAAAGGTATTTTTTATACCTTTTTATAGTAGTAGCGACCTATATATCCTTTTTAATTCGTCAGAAAATATTCTATACGCGATTCCTACATTTAGAATAGCTATCTAAATCTGCGATCTAACGCTGTTATTCCATTTAGATTTATTTGCGACGATAAAGACTAATTGTGGAAAAGTAAGTTTTCCTGAACGAATAATTCCTACTGGTTTCCATACACGGTTTGAGAAAAAGCTCAACTGTCTTCGATTTGTAGCAGATCGTAATTGCAAAGCGATAACCATGTATATTGTACAATAAGGTACATGCCTTTTCAATATTTCTTTTTTGGGTAGTTCTTCCTATGTAAATGTATATTTATCTAATCTATCATTTTGATTTGTAAATAATAATAATGGTATCCGTTTTTTATAAATTTTTTATCTATTGCAAACTCATTTTTCAATTAAATTCCAAATTACCGACTTACCTATTTGAATCTATGATATTTGTCATGAAGTTCTATTAGTAATATTAGTCTATTAGTCTATTAGTTATTAGTAATATTACTATAATATTACATTACTATTACGCTGGTTATTTAAGTATCTTTATTATTATTATTTGAGAACTAATGTTTGCCATTCTCCTAAAGATAATGCATCGGATTATCTAAACAAAATCTGATTACCGTAATTGCACATAACGTAAGACAATAAGCAAACAGTTAATAGAACAGGCTTACAAATATGGTCATATCCTTACTACTTAAAAGGTATATTTGAAAGTCATTATCAAAGATCTTCGAACGAGCGAATTAATAGACAATTCGTAAACCAGTAGCGCCACTTCCTATTCAAATAACAAAAGTCTGCGGTTATAATTGTTGCAATTAATAACTGAACCTGATTAAGGTAATCGGCCATTATTGTTAATTGAAGGTTTATTGGACGGTGGAACTTTTACCGGTCATAATCGGCAGCAAGAACTCAGTTAGTGCTCACCTCTACTAATTTAATTGAAGATAATACTGTTATCTGTGGTTTATGATCCGAAAAACGACTTGTAAGGACTCATTAGCTACCGTTCCGGTACCACAAAGTTTTATTAAAATGATTATTTTTCTTTTAATTAAAGTAGAAGTTAGTAGCTAATAACCAAGTTTGATGAAGTACTGGACGTAGCATAATATTGTTATTAAAAATAAAATGTTTATTTTCAAAATACGACTGTGAGACTACAAATCGAAAATTGATCAGCAACAGCAATCTTATTTATTGAGGTAATATTATTGGCTTGTTTAAGTTGGTGCTATGTACGATTGGTATGAATGTAGGAAAACACAAGCACAAGCATTCTATATAAAATAATTTTGAAATCGGTTTAGATCTTTCGCGCATCGTAGCCAAAGAGCGGAAAAGCAATTTATAAAATTCATTATCATTGAATGTTTTTTATTTTGAAAAGTATCATGAATATTTGGAAATTGGACATTAAATATATATTTTCGAAAATTCACTCATCCTTCATAATGTGATTTAACTCCAAAACTATTGGCTTCAGAAAAAAAATATTTTAAGAAAATAGAAAATTTCCGCCACAACTTTTCTAAGATTTTGTTGTTGTACCGGTAAGGAGCAACTTTGGTAGAACCAAATGTTTGCGTGTAAATCAGTTCAATGTCCGGTTGTGGGCTCTCGTGTCCGGCGAGGTTAAAAATTTGTTATATAATACAGGTCATCGAAATGTACTCTAAATACCAATTTACGACCTTAACCAATTTTTAACGATCTATTGGCCCGTTGCATCCGCAATTTTGAATCTTTAAAATGTGATTTCTGGTGTCGGAATGACTAATCTTCAAATATCATGTTGTAGTCTACCGGAAGTGTTTGGTTGGTTTGGTATCCTAGCGTTAATACGCGTTGTATGGATAGGCGAGTTGTATGCATGTTGTGTGGTATGGAACTGAAATATTTCCTACGACTTTTGAACCAATCACAGTTCTACAATTTGATGTTCGTCGAAGTTTTGTGACAGTGCTTAAGTTTTTTTTATTAATTAACAGCACCTCATAGCTACTTGTGTATAACACCTAGTCTGATGACTATCTAGCTATATTAA
This sequence comes from Aphodius sticticus, assembly GCA_963966075.1. NCBI lineage: Eukaryota > Metazoa > Arthropoda > Insecta > Coleoptera > Scarabaeidae > Aphodius > Aphodius sticticus. Next base: position 48,206,379 of record OZ014509.1, on the reverse strand, counting down.
TCTAACCTAAATTGCTAAGTATAAAAAGTGTTCCCATTGGTGTAACTTAAATTTAGTTTGGATGCTGACGCTTTAAACTTCACACACTGCACGTTGCTCTGCTTTGTTCACCTGTCACTCACATAACACTGTGCTCTGCTTTTTGAACATCACTTCACCAACTCAAAAGGTTTAGTTCTTTTGAGTCTTGGCACACTGTCACAATTGTCAAGAAGCTGGATTGTCTCGACATTCGTGTGCTGAAGAAGTCTGTTCTGATGATTCTCTGCAAACTTTCCAATTTCGTTGGTTACTGATTCCATCTCAAGATCCCAGTGGAGATTTCTGTTTCTTATATACCAAGGTGTACCCACGATGTTTCTTACCATCTTGTTTTGGAAGCGTTGAATGATGGTGATATTGCTTAGCTTAGTGCAGCCCCACAGATGGATACCATAGGTCCACACAGGTTTAAGTATCTGCTTGTAAAGTAGCAGTTTATTATATGTCGACAATGCCGACTTCCTACCAATTAGCGAGTAGATTTTTTGTATCTTATGCCCAATTCGTCTCGTTTCTTTTTAACGTCTGCTTTCCAGCGAAGCTTGATGTACAGCGTCATACCGAGGCATTTGGCGGTGGTCGAATAGGGTACGGCGGTGTTATTTATTTTCACTGGAACGTTTTATAATCGCTTATTGGTAAAACTTACTTCCAATGACTAATATTGTTAACAGCATTGTGCAGTTTTAGTGTTGCTCCTTCAACATTTGTATCTACTGCCATGATAGCAGCGTCATCAGCAAACGTGGCAACGGTAACACCATCTGGTTTTCTTGTTTTCGTTTTTTCCATAACTATCTCTCTTACAGCGCTTAATGACGTTGTTGTGGACTTGCCAGCGTTCCAGACTGTCAAACTGTCAGTGTCAAACATATTATCATATAACCTCAATTGACGCCGCCAGAAGAATACGATCGATGACAGAAATTTGTATTCAACACGTATATTAAACGGTGATTAATAATCTTGACAACTAACACACTCTCTAACGCTCGTGCGTTAAAAAGTATTGCTTTTTGATATACTTGAAAGGTTGAATAACTATTATTAAATTTCATGTCGTAGAAATCATATAATATTCCATCCAAAAGTAATCGCAGGAACTTACTTGAACTCGCCTGGGAATAATTCATAAACTAAAGTCACATGTTAGTAAATTCTAGTACAATTTACTTTATCTTTTGGATTAAGGTTTGGTAATTGTTTTTTATTTTGATCAAGGAAGACTGGACGAAAGGTTCAGGTGTAAGCTGGCTACCGGCGTGCTGATTACTTTTGTTATTGGAGTACCGTTTGAACCAACCGTTTGATTGTATTATTCCTAGCTACGTCTACTAGCGATTTCTGTCACTCCAGTGCTAGCCGTGAGGTAAAATGACACATTTCTAGAGCTAGGATGCATTGGCTACTGTCCGTGAATATAACAACGTTTCTGCCTGTCTTGTTGGATTCGACGATTGTGGCAGTAGCAATTTTGATGGCGAAAAGTTGGTAGCAGAAGGTTTACCGAGTGGGATCGACCTACGCACTGTCATACGTCTCACACGTCGTGTGAGAAGACGCCAGCACCTGTACCGTTCAGTTTTCTTGAGCCGTCCGTGTAGATCTTGAGGCTTCTTCAAAGATCGACCTCGGTGGCCGTGTTGACGGTGATAGGATTTGCTTAAAACATATTTGGGAAGGATGAAATCGAAAGGGCACTCTAAAAGTTTTTTTACCTTTCACCAGTGGTCGAACCACGTTATGGCAGGAATGTAGATTACCAATCTAATCAATAAGTATATTGAATAGATAGATTACCATAACCTAATGTTTATTACACTATTAATAGTAATAATTAGCATAAATTAAGTCTAATAATTTGTACGTTAATAAACACACTTCTTATGACAACAAGCAAGCTAATGAAAATATCTCGTCTGTCTGGAGTATCAAGCAAAAAAATTAGGAAGTGGTACTACCAACTAAAAATAAAAAAAAAAACTACCTATAAGTACATATTATTAAACTGTTACGGTTTCACTTGCCTGCAAACCTTACATCTAGAAAGCATTACATACAATCTTAGTGTAATTTGAAAATAAAGTTTAATTAATGCACTAGAAGCGACATTCTGCACGTTGCGCGTCGTTCTGGAGAAATTACTACGAGCGTAATAGTCTTCCGCAATATATGCATGTTGTTGGCATTTCTGGATCTTGTACGCATTAATTAATTTTCATATGTAATTTTGTCAATTTTGTACATGTCTTCTCGTTGGGCAATGCCGAATCACAATCTATGTAATAGAAGTTTACGTATGTCACAAATAAATTATTTGTACAAAGGTGGTAGAAATACTTTGGGGGTAGATATTTATTGATAGACTAGAGCACTTGGCGGTTTGTGGTTTTGACGTATAGTCCAAAATTCCGTTATTATTTATTGAATTTATATTATTATAACATACAATTAGGTCTATGAGGATTTCAAAAACGATGTTCTATTTGATGTTTTAAATAAACTGAAATGAATGCTGTTCTAACACACCCTAAAGTTAAAAAAAATGCTTAAAGTAGATAGACAATCAAAGTTGAAATATCATTTGAATAAGAAAGATTAGTGGCATATTAACCTCTAGGATGGTGCCAATAATGAAAACGAACATTGACAACTTTTACTCCATCATTAAGATTATGAAATGATTTTAGATCCAATTACACTACTCTATTACTTGTAGAAAGGTATGTCAACAATATTTGAATTATATTTCTGCCAAACCGGCCGGTTCAGTAGATTTAATACATCGCAGCAAATTTGGCAAACGTCATCTAGCGCAAAGTCGCGGTGAATGTCTTTCACGTTAAGAATATAACATTGGGAAAGATAGGGCTAAATTTTGAACCTTGTGATTGCCTGAAAGTTGCACCAAATTTACACCATCCAAAAGAAGGTAATTTCCATATATTTACTACATACAGTGAGCGCGTAAAGTATGGAATCATGACAGAAACTCAAGAACGGTTTGCTATTTTAAAAAATCCTCGAACACGTCGATTTATAATTATCAAAATACACCTTATGATATCAAATTAATTTTTTTACCATCAATTGCTTTTAACAGATGACGTCATCGGCATTTATTTAAATGACAACCATATATTTTTTAACGAATTTGACAATTCTTTTAATTGTCTTAATGGTAGCGTATAATTTTTATGGCCTTACATAGGAAAATTTTCGAGAAATAGGCAATTGAAAGTTATGAAATAAAAGTGGCAAAATCTCCGGAACGCCTCGACCGAATTTAACGAAATTTTGGAATTAAAAATTTTGCAACTATGTGAAGTCACTGGCGCTATTATCGTTGATGCAACGTTTATAATTTTTGAGATATAACCTGAAACTTTTGAATTTTAAATAGACATTTTGACATTTTCTGTTCGTTAGTGAAATACTCAGAATTTTTTCAGAAATTCAAATACATTAACGGATTCAAGCGATTATTGCTAAAAAAAATTATAATACATTTGAGAGGTACTTCGAAAAACTACTGTGTTTCAGACACATGAAACAGAATATTGTTCCATGTCCTCCAATTCCTAACATTCCCAAATGTAATTTTTAGAATTCTTGAATGTCCCACACCAACCTACGACAAAAAGCCGTGCGCCTGCGCACGTGTTCCTATCAAAACTATTATTTTGACACACTTGCTTCTCTTTCCGTGTTAAGTCATAAATTGCAACATCTTCACGATCTAATCGATCATAAAACTTTTAAAATGAAAATTCAATTGCTGAATATGCTGGCATACTATTTATTTACGGGTAATGCGATGGGATTGCTGCTGAAGCTCAAAGAATATACCAGCATCTCTTCCAGGATAGGCATGTTTCGCACGTTAGTGTTTTTGCGGCAACGTACAGACGTATAGCAGAAAATGGTACTGTTTAACGACACATAGAGCCTGGTACAGCCAGGAGCCCCAATGATGCCGAATATGGCGAGAAAGAGGTTCTCAGATTGTTCGAACCCAACCCTTACCAACCCAACTATAAGCAAGAATAAAGGAACTTTACACCTTGGTATGTCAAAGTGGATTATTCATTTGTAGATGATTTTTTGTTTAGGAAATTTTTATTTATTAACAATTTCTACGACGTAGGGGCACCAGTGAGACAGAAAAAAAACTAGAAAATATTAATTATTTTTTGCTTGTCCGGGTTATAACATCATGCAGAGTTTTCTTCAAAAATTGGAAGAAGTACAATATCTCGTAAACTGGTAACATTTGGATCATGCATTTGGAGTGTAATAACTGGCAAATGACTTCAACTATAACGTCTTTATTGGAATACGTTTACTCACCAATAACTTTGTATGCATAGTAGCATTACATATATGGTAATATCCAATAAATTGAATTTTTGTTGTTAAAAACAGTATAAAAAAGGCACTCTACTCTAATTTTGAAATGTCATGACAATTTTGTACCGGTCGGCATTATTTGTGTTCTTTCGAATTGTAGGTACAGTCAAAAGCAGTGAATTTTTTATCTTGTAACAATCACCATTAGCATGTATTTTTCTTACATAGTAATTGTATGGTAACCACTATGTTCCTAACGTGAACAAAGTTTAGTTCAACGGCAAGTTTTCAACTAAAGTATTATTTAATTCAGATATCAGTCTTCAATTTCGGTCTCGTTTGTAGACTGTCTTATAAATAACAATTTAATATATTTATTTCGTTCGTGATCAGCATAATATTTGGTGACGGTCATAAAACGAGCACATGTATGTATATAGGGGGAATGAGGCTGGATAAAATACCCATAACACCGAGGCCTCAGTAGGCCCTTTGTGCAGACCTCCTCTGCTCGCTCTGGTCTCGTAAGCCAGTCCAGGCCCTGGACAAAGGGAACGAGACATGGTAGAGGAGCGTGGAGCGTCTGTCCATGGTAGCCAGGGTTCCCCAAGAGCACTTATCCTCTGGTCTTCTAGGGCAGGGCATTCGCACAGGACGTGTCTTACCGTCTCGTCATCCTGCTCGCAAGCTCGGCAGGCGGGAGATACTGACAGATGCAGGTTGAACATATACTTCCGTAGTCTGCAGTGTCCAGTGAGGAGCCCCGTAATAAGATGAAGCTTGCTTCTGGTTAGCTGCGTGTACTTCCTGGCTTCTTTAATGGAGGGATACTTGACCGTCTCCTTGGCCAGCAAACAGCCTTGTGTGTTATCCCACCGTTGAATGAATTCGCTATGGGTGATGTCCATCACCATGTTCCTGAGGGCGGTGTTGGAAGGCACGATAAAAGGTTCAGGTGCAATGGCCGCGTGCCCTACAGCTCTGCGTGCAAGTCTATCGGCATGTTGATTACCTTTGTTCTTGGAGTGCCCTTTGATCCAGGTCAGGGTGATTATGTTATTCCTAGCTGCCTTTACTAGGTATTTGTGACGTTCCAATGCTAGCCCTGAGGTGAAACGACACCTTTCTAGAGCCAGTATAGATTGCCTACTGTCAGTGATAATCACTATGTTTTTGCCTGACTTATTGGATTCGGTGGTTATGTCAGTAGCAGTTTTGATGGCGAAAAGCTCCGCCTGGACAACAGAAGGAACTTTGCCGAGAGGGATTGATCTGCTCACTTGGAAGTCGTGCGAGGAGACGCCAGCTCCAGTTCCATTCTGCTTCTTAGAGCCATCCGTGTAGATTTTGAGGTTCTTGCTGTGGTCGACCTCGGTGGCCATGTTGGTGGTAAGATAGGGTTTACTGAAAACATATTTACTGAAAACGACCACATATCCTAAATATTGTTTTTTTGCCTAATTTACAGAACTGGTATAAACTATACTTTTCAATTGACTTTCATTTTGAGTTTTTCATTCGGGTAAAAAATTGTTAATCTAGGATATAATTTGTGTATAGTGTCGTTTAACATTGACCTAGAAATCCTAGAAATCTGACCACTACATGATAGAACCTTGCCATACAGTCGAGTTGTTTGTATACACATGCATTCAAAAAATGAGAAACTGGAAACTATTCAAGAAATTCTGGGTTCAATTCCCAGGATAAAATTTTTTGCATCTCTGGAAATCATGTCCCGTAACCAGTCGTGGCATCTGCTTTTGAGGCCATATTTTAGTATTGGGTGACGACAAGTGACAATCTTGCTCATAAATAGAAATAGCTGTGCTGTCAAGTACGCTCAAGCACTTATCTACAGTCCAATACGGTTTATATATTTGACAGTTTATACAACTGCTGCAATAATAAAATTGGTAAATTTCGTTTGGCCAACTGTTCCCAAATTTAGGTTCCTACATTTCATTTATACATAAATCTTTTTATCGGACCATTCTGTATGCCGGATATAAATGAATCACCAACAAACTTCAAAATGATCTTTTGCCTTAAAATCGGAGATACTTTCCAATTTAATACCTCAAATTATATGTTAACTCCGTAGTAAGTGTTGCACCGTGCTGTTGATGTAGACAGAGGTCGATTACACACTTTCATTAATATTGTCGCCGTCCGACCGCTTGCGTAATACTTTCATTCGTCTACGCCTCCTTGCTTTATAAAGCACATCCCGTTCCTGCGAAAATTGGCTACGTAGCATTTTCGGCGAGAGTTACCTGTAATTTGCAAGTAATTCACTCCTACGATCCGAGCTCCATTCGACACTTCGGAGAAAGGAACATGTTAGGTAATCCGGTTAAACGTTGACCGATTTTGCTAATTGACATGTTTCGATTGTCCTTATCCGGAAATGATGCAAATTAGATTATGATTGAAAACTGATATGTTCTGGTGTATAAAAACGTAGTACTGTAACATCCAGTCAATATGTACATTTTCGAGAAAAATACGAAAAAGAAAATATTCATACACACCAGATTTTTGCGATTAGTATACGAAGATCTCCACAGTAATGGTTCCGTTGTCGTCTTGGTTTCATAAAAGTTAAACATTATTTTGTAATAGAATTAAAAACTCCATATCATGACGTTTATTTCAATTGTGAAGGGTGAGGAATTATGTTAACATGTCCATAGAAATAATTATTACCATATTTTTTGCCACCTTGTAGCCATTTTCTACTAAACTATTACTTTATCATACGCAGTATGTAAAGTATTGTAATCGTGCCAAAAAAAAATTTGAGATTTTAGCGGAAATATGTCTTTTTGGTTCCCCTGAACATTTTTGACCAAGGTACAAAAATCTGATGTGGCCAGGCACATGACTTTATCATACTATATATAAAATTAATAGTTTAGCTGCATGCGATTCTATTTGATCGAGATCGGCTATGTCTGCAATAAAATAAAACTAGTAGAACTAGACAGATATGTCGAATAAAGCTGCGGTCGGATATTGTACTCCGCTGACACAGGGTACGCTGTCCAAATGACACTTACGTGTTATTGGGTGTAAAAAGTGTACGGTATACTATATCCGAACGCAGCTTATATGTTAGTCTGTGTTTCCACGGTGAAATTCAATTTGGGGTGTATGTTGTTTAAGTAATTTAAAAAATCGTTCATTTCGCTTTGATTCACTCTCATAATTGTAAAGATGTCGTCCACATACCGAAGCCACTTGACAATTTTAACTTTGAAGGGGTTAACGTTGTTCATGATAAATTGAAAAAAAAATTTTATTGATATATCTCGAAAACTCACGTATTGTAAAAAGTTAAGCAACAAAAAATACATTTTTAGTGATTGCGCCGCTAAGTTGCCAGCACGTCAACGGCGCACCCGTTATCTCGAAAACATACAAAAGCAAACAACAAAGCAAAAGACATATTTTTTCGGAAAAAGAGTAGCCACCAAATATGGTAATGACGATTTTCATTTTGCAAAAGTTGCGTCGCTTAATGAATTAATTAATACTTTTTTCTTATTTTTAAAATAGTACGAAAATAGTGTCTCATAATTCGAGTATCCCACAATTTTGTTAGAACACTTTGAAGTGTCTTTCGCATGATGAATAGCATTTCAAATATCACTAATACAAAGTAACGAATGTTACAATATAGTGTAGCTAAGAGTAAGCAGAACAGAATTATGTCAGTTTGTGGATTTTTGAATTTTGTGGATACAACGCATAATTCATAGTTCATAAAGTATATATATATATAATTACACATATTTATATAAACGACACTATTTCACATCTAATTCACTCATTTATTTCCATAGAATTTTATTATCATTTTGGTGTAATTTGGTTGCACAACTAAAAATCCTGAAATAAAAATATGTACCTGAAATATTGGTTAATCTAGGTGCTCATGACCTGTCCAATTATCGCTCCCAATAGTGCCGTCGTTTATGAATATGAAGATAAAAAGTATTTCATTTAATTTTATGTCTTCTGTAGTCCCTATAAATAATCACAAAATCTACAATATACACACCTACATAATTTAATTCAACGATTTTTTTGCAAAATTGCCCTTAACGATAAACAACATGCAAGAAGAGAACGGTCAAGTGCAGAATCATTTAAATTTCACCTTCCAAATCAACTCATTATACATCTGCTCGTAGCATGTGACTCAACAGATGACCTGCGTCAGCAGGTCAGCTGAAGAACAGCCATTCTTTTCGGAGATCCTCCGCTTAAAGATGCGATCACGGTCTTCTTTGCAAGTAAACGCGCTCTTGAACTCCCACGGTGAAGATGTGTATCTTTCAATTTATTGCCGATCCACTCCGCTGCACCACTAAACAATTTAATTAATTGCGGAAAATTCGACACGATGCTTTTGAAAAGGCAAATCGGCTTTTTCCAGGCACCGATAGCGCCATTTATTTTATTAAATGTATATTTATCGCACCAAGATTGTTTCAAGAAATAATAAATGCAATCCGTTTTAATTATACAATAAATACATACTAAGTTAACACCATTATTGTTTTAAAACTTGGAATTATTTTTTGTAGTTGTTGTTTGTAGAAGGATTTCTAATGTCATCACGTTTAATTTGCAGAGGTTGAATCATGCTATTTGAGGATGTTGTTATGATTACTTACAATAATTGAATGGCCAAATTTAACTCGTTTATTTCTACACATCATTATGTATTATGTCATTTCATACACATTGTAATTTTGTGTAGTAATTTGTCCTTCAAATGATTATATACGTGTGTTTCTAGTTTTTTTTATTGTTCCAAATTCTTTTAGTAATATCCAAAAAAGGCAAGAGATTAGTCCGTGGAAAAAAACAGATTGATTCAGTTTTATGCTCAATATGAGTCGTGACAGAATCTATTTATTCCAAGAGAAAAGTTATTACTATAACAAATTTTCAATAAATATAACATATAGTTACGTAAGTCCGTGAGGCAGGTCTTAAGGAATAGACCGCCGTCTTTCAGTCTAGCTAGAGCATCTATGGTCGTAGTTTTATTTCTGCGATGGTTTCGTGTATTGTGAGCTTGGAATGGATTTGTATATGGGTGGGTATTTTAGGAACATGTAGTATTTTGTCGGTGGAATCATTTTCGTGATTTTTATTCGTGATTTTTATGGGGAGAACTGCATGTAATATATCAAATTTGAGCTTTTTCGATCGTAATTATCAGACGTATCGTATACTAGTATGTATTTAGATTATATCATGCAAGTCAAGAGAGGGACACGTCATAACGTAGAAAACTTGACAAAAATACGACACTTCCCCGAATGAAACGTGTTTTGCTTTTCTAAACAGAGAGTACTTACTTCAAAAAGTATTTTATATAATACATCTGGATTTACAACAAACACATGAATAATTTACAATAAATACATGAACACAGCGATTGGCTGACCAGGCTTCAGCACCAATGGCATATTGGCCTATGGTAATGTAACTCCTTTATCATTCAAATACTGCAATCAAATACTATTTATTAACCTACGCAAGTAAAAACAAATTTATGTGATTCTTTTAAGTTTTAATGTAGGTACAAGATACTATTTAAAACTTTTCCAGGATGTAGTCAATAATAACTAAATATAAAACAATTTAACTCCCCATATTAATAATGGAGCGTAGACGAATTAATTTTGAATTAACACCTGTCAAAATGGTCAGGGCGCACCATTGAGTTCAGAATCACTAGATTGCAGCTCCGCTCTGACTGTAAATATATTTGGAAACACTATTTGACACCTGAGCGCTGGAATTTTTGGCCAACGCAACATTCGGATGCTCAGGATATTATGCGATCGAGATAAATTATTTACCGTTTTTTACTAATATTAATACTCACATTTTGACATCTGTTCAATCACACGTTTCGGTCAGACACCTTTTGTTTTTAACTTTATGATCTTTTTAAAAAACTAAGCAATAATTTTCTTGATAACGGTAACGAATTGGGTTTTGTTCGAAGCCGTTTTATAACCAACCGTTTTTATGTATACATTAAGGTTTCCCACCCGATCTCGTTTCGCGAGTATTGTCCTCGCCTCGTGTTCATGCTTGTACCCTCGCATCGTCGGCATAACATTATTGCCCTCTTGCAAAATGTTATACTATTTACTTAATTAATGTGTACGGAAATAGGATAACGTTGCGCTGAATAATTTTATAAAAATGAAATTGGCTGTGTTTCTTGGTTTTAAAGGTGTCAACAAAAAACGGACGTTTTTGTGATACATCTTTACTCAAAGCCCGTAGGAACTAGTAAATTGTGGCCCCAATGTTATTGTAACTAGTTTGTTACAACTTTTATTGTCTCGATGTTATGTATCTAGTAGATTATTTGCGTTTTTCTTTTAATATGTCTTTCTTTTTAAGCTATCTAACAATTCAGTTTCTCAAAATCAAAATTATCTGTTTCTAGAAAGTTTACAATCCAGTCAGAGTTATTTTATACTTTTTCATTAGCGTGTCACCAATCATTTATGATCTGAAATAAATTTCAGCATTTTTATGATAATCTTAAAAGAAAATTTACAGGTTGCTACCAGCTGTCAAACTTGATTAAGTCAAAATAAATTCAATTTTTAGTTATTTAAAGTAAACAAACCAAATATTTTTATGTTTCTTAATTTCAATAATAATATCCGATTTACATTTTTCTGTATCTCCACAATGCGTTCCATACATTTATGGCAGTAAACTTCTCAAAAACAAGAGACAATTCACAATTTCTGCCTTTAGATTCAGACATTTAACTTATTTTGAGATCTAAAAATCTCATTTTTTTTTTCAAAATATAAAATTTTTATAATAACGACGACCGCAAATGTGGCTACATCTGCGTCGACAACTAAACTCGCACACAACAAAATCAGTAATTTTGCTTATGCATTTTGTTTATCAATCTGACTTCAAACCAGAACAAACCACTAACGCCACGGACAGGGTTTGCAATAAAATAAACCTACAAGCCAGAGTATATCAGAAAAGTTGTCAAATCGATCATTAAGAATCTTCTTTTTAACGCCGTTTAAATATCTTTTAATTTTGTAGGAAAAACATGTGAGATGGACGTTGCCTCTATAGACAGTAAACAAATGAAAGTAAACATTCTATTAGGTCTTTAACAAAGCACCATGTATGTAGATACATACGTAAATATAACCAAAGTACAAACCACAGTTCTGTATTTGCCAATATAGGGTATTTAAACAATTTAATTTAAATTTAAAACGATCCAACATTAATGCGCTAATCATGACAGCTCGGAATCAAAAAATGAGACTTCGACGCGTTTGCGTAAGTAGTTAGACCAATTATATGTTTCCAAACTGGAGTGAAGACGATTAACAAAACTGATTCAACAGAAATTTGAAATAGGAAATTTCAAAGATATTTTAAATGAGATTGAGAATTAGGGCCGTTTGTTTAAGCTCAATTTAGAAATTTCCATTTATCCAGAAATTATCCATATTGTGGCCCAAACTGACGGAATTTCTATGGACGCAAGTAAGCGCCAAAGATTATTTTCAGCTTTGAAAATAATTAAAAGTGATTTAAGGGCGTAAAACAGAATTTGGTTGGAGCTATTCTGTTCCTCACAATCATTTTATAAACCGTGTTTTGCACTCAATTTTTTTGTGATTATTTAGATGTAAGATTTTTATTACACACACTTATTTGAAAATTGCATTGCATGTTATTTTTCCGGAGTCGGAGTAGGATCACGAAAAATATCTGGAGTCTTAGAACTTGGTAATTGAAAACTACATAGTTATAATAATTCTGTGTAATTTATATATCTGATTAACTATGTGAAAGATTTCTAAGATCTAAACGTGCTCCACAACAATAAAACATAGTATAAGAATGCTACATTTATTATAATAATAATCTACGTGGTAAATAAAAAGTTTTCAAGAAAAACTCAGTAAAACTGAAACTACAGCCTGAATTAAACATGCAAATCCTTATTAGAAACTGTCATAAAGCGACGTTAATTGCATACTTATGTAAAATAACCTATTCACTGCATTCCAAATTGAAATAGTACGAGACTTCTACGTCAAAATTCAATTAAAAATCGATGTCGATTTTTTTGCTCCAGGTCGACGTGCTTGCAATCGCATACGACTCCCACATTACATAATCTCGCCGATACAATTTTGTATGGACTTTTTCGCCAACTTTTACCGCCAGGTGTCTCGTTAATAGAAGCCGTCTGCATTATTTGCATAATGCGGCCAATGTGATTTTGCTCTGTTTGGTCGAACATCACGGTTCTTAAACGTAAAATTGTGATTGTCACGCAAGCCAAAAGTGCTCTTGGCGATATTGTAGCAAACACAACGCAATCGTTTAATTGAAATTTGCTAATTTTTTTCGGTGCTTGCTTTTGAAATAACTGAAAAATTATAAACGGTCTGTAGGTTAATTAGATTTTACTATCAATTGCAAATTTGATTGCTAAGAAGTTTAGGAAAACAATTTGAATATTATAACTATGGAATGAATAAAAATAAGGTAACTAACTGTGTACGAAGAAAATAGTAGAAAAAAATAAATCCACTAGAAAAACTTAGATACGACAAATAAGCTCCAACAATCTGTGCTCTAACAGCAAGGACAATCGAGATAATATTTCGATAATAATGTAAACATTTTTTAGATGATTACATAACACATGTCATCAGGCATAAAGTTCGAAATATACCAGAAATCCACATTTCTAATACTGGAAAACCAACTGATACATAAAACCAAGTAGGTAACCACAAATCAACAAAAATGCCTACCAACAACAATCCTAATCAAGCAACTGATTAGCACAAAAACTAGTTAAAAAATGAATTGAAATTTTTAAAGTTACAAATAATATATCTATACAAATTTCATTAACATTGGTAGCAACGGTACAACAATATATTAATATAAAAGAACCCGCATTGTGTATGTTGAATAAATAAAGTTTATGACGTTGTGATGGCTGGTTTTGGTGATTTTTTTCCATTACAATTGTTGGGTGATTTTTTCTCTTATCTGAGAAATTTAAATAAAATGCATGATAGTGTTGAACGGCCTGTAAAATATTATTCGGATCTTATTTACTTTAAAATATAGTGGTGGATGGCATTGAACAATAACAATATCACACAAAAAAGTTTTAACACTAAAAATGTATCAGTTCATCTGACTGAAAATCACCTGCTTGTCTTCAACTAGAGACGAGTTGGAATGTTTAGACATATAGATTTTTCACACTCCGCTGCCGTACTTTGGTAGGCACGTAATACCGGTGGTCCCCGAGGTGGGGTATGTATGCTTCCCCATCCGCCCGCGAGCATGCTCCAGGCTCATGTACAGTACTTAGGCATTTCAGACCTAAGTCCAATACTACCGAGCCCTCAACAGTCATGGGTTGCGCTCCAAACGTGATTAGAGTTGATGTTCACTCAACAGCAGCCAGCGATGATCTCTAGAATCCAGTGGTGTTCCCATAGAGTATACTACATATACGCCGTATACTCCAAAGCATTTCTTAGACATACTGCGTATACTCTCAATCAAGACGTACACCGGCCGCGACTGGACTGATACGCCTAACCAAAGTTGAACTTTTCATCCGTGCGAAGTCGCCGCGACAGTTGTTTGGCATCTACTAGTACATTATGCGGTTTACAAGGTTACTTTAGTTGCCTTATGTTTACTAAAATGAATTTTAATTTTAATAAATGGGCACACTCCTCTGTTTCTTCTTACGCAGATAGAAATTCTTATTTAACACAAATAAATATTGGTTTGTCGAGAGGCAAACATATATTTATTTGCTACAAAGAATGTTTTGCCTCAAATAAATCTTCTTTGTAGCAAATAAATATATTTGTGCCGCTCGTCAAACAAATATTGATTTGTGTTAAACAAAAATGTCTATATGTGCAACGAGTCAGCTAAGAAAAGTAAAGGTGGAGCCTAGTAACGTCGATGCTGTTACTGCAGGTCCATCCGCATCCTCACAGAGGGATCGCATTCATGATGCTCGTAGCGATCACGATTTTTATCAACATCAGAAGTTTAGCATTCATTATGGACTAGGGCTGGGCGAAACAATCGATCGATCGATCAGATCAATCGTTCGATCTTCTTATTTGAAAGATCGATCTGATCGATCCAATGAGCTGATCGATCTTTTCGATTTGATCGATCTTTTCGAATTGATCGGTCTTTTCGATTTGATCGATCTAGTGATGCATTATAGCACATTCAGATTACATAATCGATTGTAATCGATTCTTGAACTAATCGAGATAACTCGATTATTATTTTTAATAATCCATTCGTCATCAACTTCGCCGCTCATATAAACCCAATAAATCGCCAACTCAAAACCGTATGTTATCAATTATGAATTTGCAATAATATTATGTCTATCACCGATCAATCTTTTCGATCGATCGATGATATCGATCTCAAATTGTGATCGAAGATCGATCACAAATTTCCATGGTCGCCCTCAGACTAGTGAGTAGGCGAGTTTCACACTAAACATTGGTTGGCTTGCAAAGATGGAAAACTACATCATCTAATTTGAAAAATCTATTTTCGATGGTAAATTTCAAATCTCGCCAGTGGGTGGATGTTCAAATAATGGCTGCTGGAAGTAATAGTCAACACCAACTGGTCTCATTGAAAACTAAAATTTATGCTACCTCTACGCTTACTATCATCAAAATCCAAAGAATTTGAGGGGTTTGGCAAAAACTAGCACGGAGGTAGGCATTGAAATGAAGAAAATAGGTCATGTCTTGAATGTACGTTGGTCTGCAAGCAGTTTCCGAACTGTAAAAGATGTTTAGAACAAATTTTCTGTTCTACATATATGCAGCTGGACTAAAACGAAAATTGTTATCTGAATTTTTCCTACAAGAACTTGGGTTTTTCTATGACGTTCTGTGGGGACTAGGAATTTTATCTTGTATCACAGAAGTGTAGAACTATCAGTTTTCAGGAAAGCCGAACAAATAACACAATTTTTGAAGAGCTAAAGGTAAGACGGTAACACTAAGCGAGCTACTAGATAAATATGCAATATTTTGTCTATATTTTAGTTTAGGTGACTGACGAAGTATTTAGTGACGACGCCAAAGGGGTAAATGAAGTAAAAAGTGATTTTCTGATATAAATATCACAATAACCGATTTGAGAACTCGCCTAACTATTAAAAATCTATCAGATTTGATTTTCCTCTCCATTAATGGTCCTTCAGTTGCAGATTGCAATTCGCGATCATACGTAAAGATTTGGTCTTCTTAACTTCTTAACTCAATCCCCCTCCATTAAGAAAAATCGGGCACATAATGGATTTCCGGCAATATACTCTTAAAAAAAATGATGGGAACATCACTGCTAGTATCTTCGACATGTATTGGCGCCTGGTCAGCCTGTTGCTGAAGCTAAACATACACAATTTCTTGTAATCAACGACAATACACAATGTTCGCATATTTCAGTGTAAACAGTCAGTGAACGTTCGCATAGCTCAGTAACAGTTGTCGTGTTGGATGGAAACACGAAATATAGCACTTAAGTTTTTTTTAAACTGTCCGTATCGTACCTGCTTGGAGTGGTCTAATTTTTGTTTTTCTTCTCTTTTTTTGTATGTAATTTTGGAGAAATAGATTGTATTTTTTCCTTTCTAATAGTTCACCTACCACCCACCGACTATTCTGAACTGTCAAGTTATATTCAATTGCTGTTTTGCTTTTTATTGTAAAGTCATTTTATTTTACATGTGAGGAGAGAGGCAAAGGTCTTTATATTG
The DNA here is from genome assembly GCA_963966075.1 of Aphodius sticticus. NCBI lineage: Eukaryota > Metazoa > Arthropoda > Insecta > Coleoptera > Scarabaeidae > Aphodius > Aphodius sticticus. Next base: position 48,190,103 of record OZ014509.1, on the reverse strand, counting down.
ATGTTTTAAGTGTAATTATTATTTTTTGACAATGTGGAAAACCAAATAAAATAAATATTTGAGTTGTCTCACCTGTCAGCGAATTGTCTATACGTGATATGCGTAACATTTTCGTATATGTACGGGTGGTGTTTCTGAATCTACAATAAGAAACAACAAATTGATATCTTATACCAAATATTGATATCAAATTTAGTAAAAAAAATCATACTATGGAATTTATAGATGCCATAACAAGCTCAGGAATTAACATAATTAATGACATTTACTATTCAAATTTGTATCAACTTATGAATAGTATTTCATATAATATATTTAATTATAGAATTATATCATAACAACCATATTTTATTTTATTTGTATATCAACCTAATAGTTTTTAGACTATATATTTCTGTTTAAACAAACCAAAGAATTTGCAGTCCGACTGCTTTCCTAATTAAATAAAAGTTGAGGTAAAGAAAAGAAGAAAACCGGGTTTACGAGTACGAAATTTCGTAAGAGTGAAAGTATGTAGCGTGCGGAGATACAACGAAAAAACGTGGAGTATTGTCGTTATTTTGTCAAATCGTACCCTATACTAATTATTATGCTATATTTGCATACCAGAGCACAATAAATGTCAAACGGAGCGTTACCTTTTCGTCTTTCAAAAAATGTATAAAGCATTATGTGTAATATTTATACTAGTCGCGCATTTTCTATTCAAAAGAAATACTTGACGTTTGTTCAAATAATTGCGAATAGTTAAGTAACCCATGCCGACTGCTTGTAAGTATAAATAAATTATTTTTAATTTTCCTTTCCTTTCACGTTTACTTTCGTAATTTCTCTTGCGCATCGTATGCACGAAGGTGGTCTTTGGTTATAATTCAAAATATCAGACATGGAGCAAAATAAATCAGACTTCGCGTGAAGAACTGTAGCCGCCATCATAGTGATTGATTAAAATGTGCACATCAACATCGCTTCTATTGTCTTTCCACAATTCAATTTAAGTTTGGATGAAAGAATCATACATTGAAATATTTATTTCAATGTTCTCGTCGTATTTGATGTGTTATTTTATTCCGTATGATTTTTAATAAAAGAAATATTTTTAGAGATATTTTAGTACCAACATGAATACCAAAAATTGCAGTTTTGATTCATAGTGATAATAACAATAATAATAATATTCATTTATTGTCCAACAGAATAATCCAATTATAGGACAATACAATAACACAAAATACAAAAATATAATTAAATATAAACTACTACTCCAAGTCACTCAATGGACTACTCGAAGGAAGTACCCTGATTATTATACTATATATATGTTACCGGCAAAACCCGTTTTCAGGTAGAACCAGTTTAACCTAGGTTAAACTAGTTTAACCTGGTTTGTAAACGCATACTTTAGGTCAAACTGGTATGGACTAGGGAAAACTAATTTCGATTAACGGTATTGAAATGTGTTATTATACCGGGTGAGCCACGCTGATTTTTGTGGAACCAGACGAATGATATTTGAAATTTGGATAGCTATAATAGACTAAAAATTTAAATTTTTGGTATATACTTGATGTTGGCATGACTTCCGTCTCTTTTCCGGAATGGACGTTATCTTTGAAATTGCACACTATTCTTTGCATGCAGTAATTTCAATAGGGATGATATTATAAAAACGAAACGCATGGATTGACAATTTTTACTTCTTCCGTTTTGCCGGAAATTACGTCATGTTTTACATTGTGAACTGCAGGCTATACTTTGACAGCGGTATTTTCAATCGTGATGATTTTCTGAACCCAAAATGTAATGCTTAGTAATGTGAGCTGATTGGCTGGTGTTCGACCTGCGATATTTATGCGTAACTTATGGTGATTTAAAGAACCCAAACATCGTCTGGTTCCATAAATGACAAATAGTGACCAGTAGTTGACGGCGTGAGTCGCATTTTTAGCAATTAAAAACATTTTTAGCACAGTAGGTGTGAAACTAAAATGAAAATGACAAATAAAATTTATAATGCAAACCAGCTTCGTTAATCTGATCAGTGACCAGGGGCCTTGTAAAAAATAATTTAGTAAACTGAACAGAACTTTATTTTAAGTTTCTTAAAAAATAGAACAAAAAATCGGTTCGTACACAATTAATAATACTGAAATGTTGTTTTTTGGGTTATCAAGGCTAGGTGCTGCGATTGAAAGGCACAAACAGTAGTTTATTTGACTTTTTTATTAAGTTCTATATTTCGCTGTATATTCTCAGCTTCTACGGGAACTAAAACACACATAAGAAAGAGAGAGCATGTAGCAACAAAACATTATTAGTAACCTGTCGTCTAACTACCTTTAACAATAGTCGTAATTACATATTAAACATCGTGGTAACTTTCGACATGTGGAGTAAGGTTAAGGACTTTAACAATTCGTCCACTAACTTTCCAAAATCAAAAAATATAGACAGCAACACTGGTACGCTACAAAGAGAAACGAAATTTAACAATTATAACGATAAACCAACGAAAGATGAACTAATTTACCTTAGATAAACAACAGAACACGCATTAAACACATTTGTTTACAATTCGGCGGCAATAGCAGGTTAACAGAATGGCAGGAAACAAAACCAGAACCGGCAACCTAAACGAGTCGCAGACCAAAAATCCCCACAATTGCAAAGCAATCGTACACTGTAAAAATCCAAAACATAATCTATACAATGTTTAGGTGGATTTTGAAACAAACAATTTTATTTAAAAGAATAACTCACTCAAGTTGCCCAAACAGTTAGATGACTCATTCAACAACAGTTCGTGGTTGTGGTTGAGATTCAGCAAGTGGGCATATGCAGAACTCAGATCCTCAGTGTCAGAACGTAAATTTACGGCGTATGGGGTTGACTGTATTCCCACCATTTCGAAAAACAATCTTTCACGTAAATTACGCTTGTAAAGAATTTCAACCTCGGCAAAGTTCATCGTGTGTCCGTGGTTCAAGGCATGCTGGGCCAGCGCACTAGTCAGTCGTCCCTTGTTTACATCGTCCTCGTGTTGCTTCATCCTAGTCTTAAGCCAGTTAGCTGTCTGGCCAACATACGAGGCCCCACAATCCAAACAAGGAACCCGGTACACAAGTCCCGATCTATATTGGGTGTCAGTCTTCCATTTTGTTCTGGTAAACAACTCTCCTATGTTTTTTAAGTTATAGGAAGCAATTTGGAGGCCTTCAATTTTGAACAATTTACTAATCTGTCCAGACAACTCGGGAATGAACGGGAACTTCCTGTATATGATGGGAACCTGCCTAACTGGAGCCGTCATGTCCACTGGCCTACGTTTCTGGGCGACATTATAGATCAAGTTTTTTGTTAGGTGTTTTGGGTAACCATTGTTGAGGAACAATTTGAATAATATTCTCTTATTCTCTTCATGGTAGTCAACATGGGAAAGCTTCAAAACCCTATCTCTCATAGCACGTACCATATTCACCTTCTGAGTGATCGGATGGTTGGAATGAAAGTTGAGGTATCTACCAGAGTTGGTGGGTTTCTGGTACCAGTCGATCTTTATCACACCATCATCTCCCCTTCTTAAGGCCAAGTCCAAAAAAGCCACCATACCACCGGTTTCCCTCTCAACGGTAAATTGAATGTTGTCACTGAAAGAGTTAAAAGCATTCAGCACAGCCTCGACACCATCTTCCGGGACGGAGAGTATGAGGTCATCTACATACTTCTTTATGAAGGCTAACCGGCAAGGAAGCGAGGGTATCACCTTCTTCATCAAATAGTCCATGACGATGGTGGCAATGCTGGGGCTGATTGGCGACCCCATCGGTGTCCCAAAAGTCTGTCTGTAGCACTTGTCCTCCCACATGAAGTAACTCTCTTCACAAATGAACCTGAGTAATGACAAAAAGGTCATCTTATCTATAGGTGTAACATTGCCAATTAACAACCACTCTTCTTCCACGATCTTAAGAACCAACGCGAGCGGGATGTTTGTAAAAAGGGATGTAACATCAAACGACACAAGAACATATCCTGCTGGGAGAGAGTAACCTTGGAACTCATGCACAAATGAGAATGAATCTTTTACGTTATATTCTGAATAATCCTGGAACGCTCTGGACAGAATATCGCTGACGAATTTCGACACTTCATAGATCGGTGAACCAATGCAAGACACAATTGGACGCATAGGGATATCCCCTTTATGGATTTTGGGTAAGCAGTATAGCTTTAGACACACGCCGTTATACACTGTTAAGCTTTTTCTTTTCTGTGGTGTGATGTAAGATTTATCCAGTAGCATTTTCATCATCTTGTTGTTCTTACGTTGAATCCTTTCCGTCGGGTCCAGTGTAGAGAGGCTATAAGTCTTTGTGTCGTTCAGAAGGTCCAGTGTCTTTTTTCTGTAATCGTCCTTCTTCATCACTACCGTGACAGCGCCCTTATCAGCTTTGGTCACCAAAAGGTCAGGGTTATCTCTCAGGAAAGCCTCGGTCCTCCTAGTCATCTTCTCCCAATCTCCACCGCAATTTCTCTTCCCTAAGGTGTATTTGGTTATGGCAAACGTGGCCCTTGCCCTAACAACATCTCTTCCTTCCCGTGGTAGCAAGGCCAGCAAACCCTCCACATCAGCCAACAGCTTTCCCATGTTGACTACCATGAAGAAAATAAGAGAATATTATTCAAATTGTTCCTCAACAATGGTTACCCAAAACACCTAACAAAAAACTTGATCTATAATGTCGCCCAGAAACGTAGGCCAGTGGACATGACGGCTCCAGTTAGGCAGGTTCCCATCATATACAGGAAGTTCCCGTTCATTCCCGAGTTGTCTGGACAGATTAGTAAATTGTTCAAAATTGAAGGCCTCCAAATTGCTTCCTATAACTTAAAAAAGTAGGAGAGTTGTTTACCAGAACAAAATGGAAGACTGACACCCAATATAGATCGGGACTTGTGTACCGGGTTCCTTGTTTGGATTGTGGGGCCTCGTATGTTGGCCAGACAGCTAACTGGCTTAAGACTAGGATGAAGCAACACGAGGACGATGTTAACAAGGGACGACTGACTAGTGCGCTGGCCCAGCATGCCTTGAACCACGGACACACGATGAACTTTGCCGAGGTTGAAATTCTTTACAACAAGCGTAATTTACGTGAAAGATTGTTTTTCGAAATGGTGGGAATACAGTCAACCCCATACGCCGTAAATTTACGTTCTGACACTGAGGATCTGAGTTCTGCATATGCCCACTTGCTGAATCTCAACCACAACCACGAACGGTTGTTGAATGAGTCATCTAACTGTTTGGGCAACTTGAGTGAGTTATTCTTTTAAATAAATTTGTTTGTTTCAAAATCCACCTAAACATTGTATAGATTATGTTTTGGATTTTTACAGTGTACGATTGCGTTGCAATTGTGGGGATTTTTGGTCTGCGACTCGTTTAGGTTGCCGGTTCTGGTTTTGTTTCCTGCCATTCTGTTAACCTGCTATTGCCGCCGAATTGTAAACAAATGTGTTTAATGCGTGTTCTGTTGTTTATCTAAGGTAAATTAGTTCATCTTCGTTTGTTTATCGTTATAATTGTTAAATTTCGTTTCTCTTTGTAGCGTACCAGTGTTGCTGTCTGTATTTTTTGATTTTGGGAAGTTAGTGGACGAATTGTTAAAGTCCTTAACCTTACTCCACATGTCGAAAGTTACCATGATGTTTAATATGTAATTACGACTATTGTTAAAGGTAGTTAGACGACAGGTTACTAATAATGTTTTGTTGCTACATGCTCTCTCTTTCTTACGTGCGTTTTAGTTCCCGAAGAAGCTGAGAATATACAGCGAAATATAGAACTTAATAAAAAAGTCAAATAAACTACTGCTTGTGCTTTTCAATCGCAGCACCTAGCCTTGATAACCCAAAAAAAAACATTTCAGTTTTAGTAAAATAAACTAGGCAAAACAGAATCAACACTAAGTTATTAACAATTAATAATATTAAAATCGGTCTCGTCTCTTTAAATATGGTCGTGCTGTGATTGGTGTGACGTAGCATGCTTAGTCGAAGGCCAAGTGACATGAGCTAGCTACGATGAGATTGTCGTGCGTTCACTCTTTCTAATACTACATGTAAAAAGATTTACATGCGTTTGGCGCACGTCTTCTCAGACGACTGTCACGACAAGTCATTAGCGTGTCAAGATGGTTGGGACGAAAAAATTTTTACGTCCCAACCATCGGATTACTTGACCATTTCAGCTGATGATGATCGTAGATCGAAACCGGTACTCTAAGAAATAAATAATCTGCAAAGGATAAAGAGGTGCTTTTTTTTATTGCAATTATATGAAACTACCCCTTTGAATATGGACTACTACTTCAAGAAGAAAAATATTAACTTTTTAAGTCTTCGATGTGTTTCGTTTTTAGAATATCCCTATTGAAATTACTGCATGAAAAGTATAATGTGCAGATTGCAATTTCAATGATAACGTCCATTCCGGAAAAAAGACCAAGTCATACTAACATCAAGTATATCCGAATAATTTAAATGTTTGGTCTATTATAACTATCCAAATTTCATTCGTCTGGTTCCACAAATAACAGCGTGGATCACCCTGTATAATAGCACATTTCAATACCGTTAGTCGAAATTAGTTTTGCCTAGTCCATACCAGTTTGATCTAAAGTATGCGTTTACAAACCAGGTGAAACTAGTTTGGCCTAGGTTAAACTGGTTCTACCTGAAAACGGGTTTTGCCGGTAACATATATATAGAAATAGAATTTATAGAACCCTATATATATATATATATACAGGGTCTCCCACGACGAGCTGCCATTAGAAGTATATGGAGAACCAAGTGAAATGAGAGATTGAAAATTTGTGGGCTTATAATTGTTGGACACGATTGTCTGAACTAAAATTTTTTGAGTTTTCAGTTACTTCCGGTTACACCGGAAATGATGTCAACTTTTATATTTTAATTGGAATACCTGTATTTTATCGCATTTTTGAATACTTCATTAAATTTTAGATCAATTTTATGTTACATCCCCTATACCTATTATGTGTCATTTTTTTAAGAATTGAACCGGTGTGTCAATAATACGTTACCTTCACAACAATTTTGCCGGATTACTTTTTCCAACAGCCACAGGGGATAATTTATAGGTAGTTGAAAGTAACCGTGCAGCTGTCATTTTTTAATGAAAAAAGTGAATATCTCAGAAATGACACATAATAGGTATAGGGGATGTAACATAAAATTGATCTAAAATTTAATGAAGTATTAAAAAATGCGATAAAATACAGGGTATTCCATTTGAAATATAAAAGTTGACATCATTTCCGGTGTAACCGGAAGTAACCGAAAACTCAAAATATTTTAGTTGAGACAATCGTGTCCAACAATTATAAGCCTACAAATTTATATATAGATATATATATATATATACAGGGTGAGTCACTATAGTCGCGGTGGTAGATATAGCAATTATCTTTAGAGATGGAAAAAAATATTTAATACAAAAGTTGTTTGGCATATCATTTTTTACAACGTAAAATTATTTTCATTTATACTGGGTGTTGCATTTAGGCGTAGCAGAAAATAAATTAACTTTTTTAAATGGAATGCCCTGTATATTATAACATATCATGATTGCGAAGAAAATTGTCTTACTAATTGTATCAGGTGATATTGACGTAAAGCTAATAGTTTCTGCAATATTCAATTTTTTATTAAAAAAATGGCCGTTGCAGGTCTTTTCCGAAAACTACGTAATAGCGTCATTTTTGCAGATATTTTCTTACAACTTTGTCAGAAAATAACCAATACTAATAGGGAGGTGATAGTGCCCAAAGAAATTTGATGCGCTATACAGGGTGTTCCTAGCACCTAATCAATTTTGATATTTTTCAAATGGCTTTTTCTTGAGTTTTTTAAATGGAACGCCCTGTATATTATTTGCTGGTTGCATTTCCCATTGAGTTGCCTTTAATTTATATTAAGTGTGGCATATACATATTTGTACCCGTTTTCGTGATATTTGGAATTTAAAGAAAATGTGTAATAAAGTATACCAATAGTGCTTTAATATTACACCCTGCATAACATGGTTCTTTTTTAATGATTTTTTTTTGTAAAGAGAACATAGAAGGGAAAAAAATACTTTTGTTGAATTAAAAAACTGACAGAATTGCTCAAAATAAATTGAAAGTACATGGAATTACCATTTAGTTACTCAATATGAAAAATTAATATAATTTGAGACAACTAAAAATTAAATAAAAACAAATAATTAAGAGAAACCACAACTAATAACATTTATTAAACTATTTTTTAAACTTGATAAGCATTAACATAAAACTAGTAAAAAACTATAACAATTAAAGATAAAACAACAAGTAGTTATTGATTTGGTAGGTGTTCGAAATGCCCTCCATTTTGTCTTCTACAAGCATTAATCCGATGGGTAAAAGATCTCGAAGTATTTCTTAACATCTCTCTCTTATTTTCTCTGATGTCAGCAAAAACATTTCTTATTCTAATCTTCATATCGTCTTGTGTGGTAGGTGGTGTCTGGTATACTAATTCCTTAACATGACCTCACAAAAAAAAATCCAACTTATTTAGATCAGGAGATCTTGGCGGCCATAACGTAGGGCCTCCTCTTCCAATCCATTTGTTGGGGTATTGGTTGTTCAAAAATTGTCTTACGTTCAGACTAAAGTGGGGTGGGTCTCCGTCGTGATGGAAAATTAAGTTTTGGCGAATATTAAGCGGCAAATCATCTAAATATTCATGTAGATGGTTGTTAAGAAAATGTAAGTACCTTTGACCATTTACGGAACCCTAAAAAAAGTAAGGCCCTAGCAAATTGGTACCTACTAGTCCACCCCATACATTGAGTGACCATCTATGTTGATGGTCCAAAGGCCTGATAACGCGAGGATTTTCTGTTGCATAAAAATGGAAGTTATGTTGGTTAACATACGCATTTTTATGAAACGTAGCTTCATCAGTAAAAAGAACAAAGTCAAAAAAAATTGCTTGTTGTTGAATTTTAGCAGCTGCCCAATTACAAAAATTTAATCTCTTTTCTAAATCGTTTTCGCTCAATTCCTGCACATCTTGCACATGATATGGATGATACTTGTGTCGCCGTATTATTCTGGACACAGATGATTGGGTTATTCCTTGATTTCTTATTTGTCTAGTGCTTGAGTATGGATTTTCTACCACACTAGCAACTACCAGAAATTCATTCTCTTCATGTGTCGCCGCTTTTGTTCTTTTTGTTTTTTTGTAAGTAATAGTACCTGTTGATTCAAAACGTTCCCGAACTCTATTAATTGTTCTTGCATCGGGATGCCGTCTTTCGGGATATCGCTGAGCGTAAATCCTTGAGGCCAGTAGAGCGTTTTTGCCGGCTTCTCCATAGATGTAAATAATATTTATCAGTTCCTCTTTAGTATAATTAAAATTCATCGTTAACAGAGATTACAAATGTTGGTTAGCTATATTAAGTCTGTTGACAGCAATAACTACACGTCTGTTATTTGTTTTTGTTTCCATGACAACGAGGTTAAGTAAATCTAAGCTAACTTAAAATATTAGCGTAACTCTGCTATTTAAATGTATCTTTATACAAAATAGCATTTTTAACTTTACCAACATTTATAATTTATTTATATTATAACAAAATACATGAAAAAAACTAACTCAATTATACAGGGTGTAATATTAAAGCACTGTATTGGTATACTTTATTACACATTTTCTTTAAATTCCAAATATCACGAAAACGGGTACAAATGTGTATATGCCACACTTAATATAAATTAAAGGCAACTTAATGGGAAATGCAACCAGCAAATAATATACAGGGCGTTCCATTTAAAAAACTCAAGAAAAAGCCATTTGAAAAATATCAAAATTGATTAGGTGCTAGGAACACCCTGTATAGCGCATCAAATTTCTTTGGGCACTATCACCTCCCTATTAGTATTGGTTATTTTCTGACAAAGTTGTAAGAAAATATCTGCAAAAATGACGCTATTACGTAGTTTTCGGAAAAGGCCTGCAACGGCCATTTTTTTAATAAAAAATTGAATATTGCAGAAACTATTAGCTTTACGTCAATATCACCTGATACAATTAGTAAGACAATTTTCTTCGCAATCATAATATGTTATAATATACAGGGCATTCCATTTAAAAAAGTTAATTTATTTTCTGCTACGCCTAAATGCAACACCCAGTATAAATGAAAATAATTTTTCGTTGTAGAAAATGATATGCCAAACAACTTTTGTATTAAATATTTTTTTCATCTCTAAAGATAATTGCTATATCTACCACCGCGACTCTAGTGACTCACCCTGTATATATATACAGGGTGAGTTATTAGTATCCCGGCGGTCAATAGTTAAGAAATCGTTTGAGAAAGAAAAAATATTTTATTTAGAAGTTGTTTGACTCATTAGTTTATATAACGTAAAAATATTTTCATTTATACAGGGTGTTGCATTTAGGTGTGACGGAAAGTATGTACATCTTTTTAAATGGAACGCCCTGTATATTTTATTATATTATGAATACTATTACATTTGTTTATCCAATCGTATATGTTGCTAAGTCACAGCGTTAATAGTTCCAGAGATATTCAACTGTTTTTCCAAAATATGCCCGTTGTAGGATCTTTTTAAAAACTATGTAAAAACGACATTTTTGCCGATCTTGCCTTTAAACTATGTGAGACAATAGTCCAAGCCAGTGGGTAAATTTTGATATTTTTCAAATGGCTTTTCCTTGAGTTTTTTAAATGGAACATCCTGTATAATATGTGTTGGCTGTAATAACCCTTTAGTTCGCTACAATTTACATCTAGTATGTTATACACCAAATGTTAATATTTTTTGTGATATTTGCAATTTAACGAAAATGTAATGCAATAGTAAATTTTAATATTGCTGTGAATAATGTATTTGGTAGTTTGATGTAAAGTCTTCAAGTGGCGATAAAAGAGATAATTTAGAAACGATTTAACCAGCTTGATCCTTGTACAAAGTATTACCGTTATCAACATATTAACAATTTTATATGAAATTATTTTGTAGTATGTGAAGTATATTTTGCCATCTATCGTATGGCAACCGAAGACGCGAGTTAAAAATTTCCAATTACTGCTAAAGTCAACCCTAATCTATCGTGAACATTTGTTGACTTCGGAGTGTTGAAAATAAGATTTTCTTTGATGTGATTTATGTGCTCACACACAAAAACCAAATATGCAACAAAAGCAAACATATAGGCATCTTTAGATTCAGATTTTCATTCATAGCAAAAGAAATCTATTGTAAAACACTTCCACATAACCCACGTTCCATTCACTTTATCAATATGACTCATACTATCATTCATATTATCCCAATTTTGAATTGTCTCTCCAGGAAAATAACCTATTTTAAACCAATTAACAATAGTATGCAGATATTTTTGGTTGTTTTTTGTACTGAATTCAAATCCGTTCTCAACCGTAGCTCATCAAGACAGGTTTTAGCGTTTCTGTTTCATTTTGTGTATGAGCGCACATACCATTACAATGAAACATCTCCGCACAATTTTCACACAAGTGAACAATTTTTCATGTTAGTCCCCCTAAAATTACACTGTTTCTGGTTTACTTCGGAGTCCAACTGAAGTTACTAGGTGTTCGGGTTCGCACGGTGTACGTTTGTAAAAATTGCAAAACATACTTATAAAATTGTGTATTACCTCGATAACCGTAGTATATTTTATTTGAATAAATTTAGTTAAATAGGTACTAAATGGCTTCTTCTAAATCCCTTTAAATATTTTACCTCATGCTACCCAGCACACTGTATACAGAGCAATATTAAGATACTAAATACCATACTACGCTTTAAATTGCAAATATCACAGAAAGTAGTAAAAATAGATATACGATATAGTTAATATAAATTAAAAAGAACTTAAGGAACATTTCAATTAGGAAATAATATACAGGGTGTTCCATTTAAAAATCTCAAGAAAAAAACCATTTAATAATGTTTAAAAACTAGTGCATGCTACGATCACCCTGTATAGCGCATCTAATTTTTCATGACTTCAGCATCTAGCTATGGGCTTAGTTATAATGTGACAAAATTTTTAGGACAATATCTGCAAAAATGTAGTATTAACGTAGTTTTTAAGAAAGGCCTGCAATTGCCATTTTTTTGACAAACAATAGGGTATTTGACTATTTTTGGAAAACCATCTTAATGTGTTTATTCCTTCACTCTACATTGTAAATGCATTATTTTTTGTAATTATTTCCTCAATATTTCATAAAAATCAGAGTTAAAAATTGAATCACAAAAAGTCCCGCCAAAACGATACTTTCTGTTGTGTGACGTCACCGGTTAGTGATGTCAAGATGTCAAGATGATGTGATGTCAAGATGTCAAATCGGCCCATATGGTCTGTCAGCATCGGCATCGTCGCCGTTTGGTAATTGTGTTGTATGATGTGTTGTTTTCACAATCTCTACATAAAAATGGGTTATAAATGGTGTATAAATCCACAATGCAGAGATACGTCAAGAAAAACTCCGGATAAACTATTTGTAGCTGTTCCGCAAGATTTGAAACTGCGAAGAAAGTGGTTGGCTCGTAGAAATCCAAATGAAATAAATAGCCGCCAATACAAGTGTTTTCTGTTGTGAAGATTACTTCGACATAAGTAAAACTGACTAGAATACGTTATCTATCGTATTTTCGAAAGGTATTATCTGATCTGACAGCTGAAGGTTAGGGCTATCCTAACCTACAAAGTTATGCTTACATGACGCTTTCGTGCTATTAAATTCAAACGGGAGAAGCATAAAAGCGCGTTCGGATAACCCGGTATTTTACGGTGAGAGTGACGCGCTGCATAATAGGCGGACTAACGTCATACGGCGTTTATCTGCATATAAGAGAGAGACAGCCGACCCAAGTTATCTGAGCATTGCTCGCCCCATACCATACCCTGACAAACCGAACGCGCTCTAAGGCGGACTAACGAATGACATCACTGGAGACTGACCCAATTACAGAGCGTTTTCAATCACGTGATAGGACGTGAATAAAATTCAATTTTAATTTTGGTTTTTCATAGAAATAAAGCATTTTTCTTTTGAAAAGTAATAACAAATAGTTTTCTTAAACTGTAATCTATTAGGATGACTATAATACATGCCATATTTTTAATACAGTCAAATACCCTATTGAATATCTCTGAAACTATTTACTTTACATAGGTACAACTTACACAGTTGGAAAGACAACTTCCTTAGTATTCATAATATGGTATGATATACAGGGCGTTCCATTTAAAAAAATTTACTGACTTTCCGTCACGCCTCAATGCAACATCCTGTATAAATGAAAATAATTTACGTTATGGAAACTAATGAGTCAAACAACTCTTGTATAAAGCATTTTTTTCTTTCTCACACGATTTGATGACCATCGACCACCGGGATACTAATAACTCATCCTGTATATATATATATATAAATAAATATATATAAAGGAAATAAACAAATAATATGACATGACAATGTTTAAATTTAGAAGTGCCTCCACAATAGGTTACATAAGCTGACCGTTTAAATTTCCGGCCAGGTGAACCATGGGAGACTTCATCAAAATGTTAGTTCGCGCCCTTGGAATAAAAGACGGATCATAATGTCGGGCTTTTTTGCGCGGGACGACTAATACAACTCGGGGCAACAAGACGGGCGCATCAACTTCACTGTTTACAATTTTCAATAAGAATCTAACACTTGCCAGCTATCTACGGACAGACAGCGAACTGAAACCAAACGTCCGCAGAAGTTGATCAAAGTCTGCACCCCTCCCAGGGTAAATGCCAGGGCGTTTGAAGGAGATATACTGCCGGAAGCGCTTCTGCACCCTTTCCAATGATAGTTGGAAAACATAGTACGGGTACCAGGCGATTGAGGCGTACTCCAAACGAGATAGCACTAACGCATAGTAAAGACACTTCAGAGTTGATATGTTGTTAAATCTTCTGCACGAGCGAATAACAAAACCCAACGATAATGTTGTGTAAACCCACCAGTAATGTGCTCATCAAAGCTTAGTTTTGACTCAAATACAACTCCAAGGGATGTCTCTGTCGTGCGTCTTAAGATTGCCTCGGCTCCAATACCACAATCGCAAGCAATGACGGAAGTATTTTTGCAGTAACTGACAAAAGCGCACTTATTTATATTTAATCTTATCTTGTTCCTTCTGGACCATACGCCGATTAACTCGAGATCAGTTTGAAGCCTGGCACAATCATCTATAGAAGATATCTTCGCATAGATCTTCAAATCATCAGCCTATGCCAGTACTCCGCAACTCATTCCGGTCAACAGATAGTAAATATTAAAAAATCAAGGTTCCAGGTTAGAACCCTACGGACCTAAAGAGATAGCAATATAAGGTGCAGACTTGAAGCCTTTGTAGGTTACGTAACTGGTACGATTGCTTAGATATGAATAAATAAACCTAATCATATGTGCTGGAAAACCAAGATGGACAAAGTTGGACAAAATACTAATGGTTCTATAAATTATATACGTCCAACAATCATCTTCCTTAGTGATGTAATTTTTGACTACGCTCAAAATATCTAAACAATCCTAACATAAAACAGACAGGAACTACTTGTTGGTTTTGTTTCGGGGAATTTATTATCAACATTAATCTACTAACTAAATGAATGAAAAAACAAATCTAATAAATGTATATTTCATTTATGAATGATAACGCGTTATTTGGACATATTGGTGTTACAATAAAATAATTTCAGCAACACCTAATGCTACACTAATAACAATAATAAAATAAGCAGATAATAACTACTAAAGTAAATGTTCAAATGGAAATCAAACAATAGTAATAGTGGAAGAATGGTCTATAGGTCATTAATCTTACCTCAGGCTTTTCTTTCCAATCAATATAAATTATCAATGGATAATTTAATAACTGTATTTTATTATTATATAAGGACTTAGTAGGAATCCAGTCAAAATTGTTTTGCTTTTGGTCTTCTGGTCTTCTTCAGGGTTCGGAGAAAATGAATAAATGACATGTAATAAAACATTTATTTTTAGAACAACTTAGTTTTCAGTAATATTTATTACAGTAGTACGCCTGTTATCATACGTAGCTGGAAATGTTGCCATTATTTGACATAGTCAAATACATTTCTTCACTATAGTTCACTTTGTAGTTCTAGACAGTAGTTCAGGTTTTGCCCTGTATTTGTACAGTTCTACAATGTAGTTCAATGTAGTTCTACACAGTACAGTTCACATCCAGTTCAAACAAATGAATTTTTAAACACCCAATTGAAAATTCATCTGATTGGATGAAATGAACAAAAATCAGATAAAATACCTCAATACTGATTAAACGTATATACCAAACAGCAATCATTCTGCAAGTAATTATCGTAGAATGTTTAATTACATTAAAAGTTAACTATCTACTATTAAAAAGGAATGTATATGTAATACCGCAGTTGGTACCGTTTGTAGAGAAAGACCCAAGGTTCGCGCCTTCAGATTTATTAACTGATAACAATTGAGAAATGGTTAGAAACCATTAGTCAGCCTATAATTTCCTCTGAATTGTAGGTTAAAGTTTTCGTTTTAATACAATTCTCCCAACTAATAACACTTATTAAGTTACTATGAACGACAATACATGATTGTTTTTCAAATTCCACCAGACGAAAATAGGACTGCCAACATTTCAAAAGTACAATTGAACAATATTGAAAAGATGTTCAATATCTTTTGGTATGTTTACCCTATCTGTATGCAATTTCATATTAATAACTTATTGGAATATATACTGAACGTATCTAAAAGTGAAGCAATCAGCATTTTCTATACGGCAACATTTTTACAATTTCTACCTTGGATAAATGCGTCTTTAGTATTATAATGTCTGCGTTTTCTCTATAATCGCTTCGAATTCCTACCACCTGTCGAGTCTTGGACATTTAAATGTACATAAGTGCTATCTGGTTGCTTTAAAACGTATGGCCAAGTGTCAAGAGTGTGCTGGAATCCATTTTCATCTTGCTTTTTTTATAATATTGAACATATAGACCAATGCTATTTGTCAATACACTTTATTGGTTTCTTAGAAGAGTAGTACGTAATTTGAAAGCTGTATGTTACTAAGAATATGCAAAGGTATGTAAATTGTCGAGATAAATACGGTAATACTAATTGGAATACTTCTTTAACTTTTCTTCACCTCACCCTTGTAAGTTATACTTCAATTATTATTTTATAAATCATTATTGTAACTTATGCAAGCAATTTAAATCGATTGACGTTTTGAATAAATTACGTATATAAATAAATAAGAGTAAATTTCAATGTACAATAGTTAAAAATCAAATTAAAAGATTACTTTTTTATGACAAAGGCACAGAAAGTTAATGTAGGGTTATTAGCAAAAGCCCACCTTTGTGTTCATTTTTGGCTACTCTAGCTATATAGCAAACAAATAGTTACAACTCGAAAAATTTTCTATAAAAACGGTTACCATTTTGATGTTTTAAACAATATCTTAATAGTTCCAATGAATAAGACCCCCGGAAAATCTGAGGGTTATGTAAATTATGTGGATACAACAGGAAAATAGTTTTTCGAAAATTTAGGTCATAACTTATCTGGTTTTCAGAAAATACTTCAATAAAATTCTATAAGAAGGAATCATGCCAAATATATAGTCGTCGGAATATATCATGATCAATATATATCATGAAAAATAATCACCCCCAATAATGAGGTGAGGGGTGTAGGACGCCACACAGGATGGGGCTCATATGTTATAGGGTTTTCTGCGCGCCAACTCCGATATGGCTTGTGTTATTAACAATACCATATCGGCAATATCGGCTAAAAACGTATATTGTACCGTACCTGATGATGACAAGAAAAAGTGCTTCGAAACAATACTGGACACTCGTCGACACTCGAAACCCGGAAAATCACTTTCTGAGCACAACATAATCGTAATAAATTTACCTGTTGCTACAGACAAATCACTGACAGTTTAATGTTTGACATGTAAGCAAGCAACATGGACGTGTTAATAGCAAACTATAAACTAAAGCAAAAGCTTTTATTGGACCGATGGTTCCGTGGCCACCTAGTGGTCATATATTGAAACTATTTTTGTGACTAAGCATGTAAATAGGTACTTTCTTGCCACAATGGGTACTTTCTTTCCAGACACGAAAAACCGGCTGACCGACGCCATAGGTACACACGTTTATTTTTTTTTGTTTATAAAGCTGGACGAATGAAATTTGGGAAAGTGTTAATAGACAAAAAATGCCATTCTTTGGGATTTTCTTGAGGTTAATATTTCCGGAAATGACGTCAGCATTGATCGGCACCCTATATTCTATGTGTGATATTTTCAATCAGGATGACATTCTGAACAGAAACACTTATCAATCGTCAATTTTTATAACCAAGGCAACGCAAAAATAACTTTTTTGTGTATTAATCTAGGCGGCTAGTAATTGGTGAAAATAGTCGTAAATTGTCAAATAAACACTAACCAAACCGATTTTGACCGACATTGCATTACTGGCGCCCTCTAGCGTGATTTAATTGGTTTTTGACCAGTGAGTCAATTTTTTCACGGGTACCCAATGGCCACACCCTGATTATTCCATAGAAAAGATCTACCCGATTACAATGATACCAAATACTTGATATTTTAGTGAAATTCTTAGCGTACAAATGTTGTTAGAAGCAAGGAAATCGAAAAAAATAATAACCTAATGATCAAAGTCAGCGTACAAGTCAAAGTCGCTGAAAGGACTACTCGCAGGAAGTACCCTTAACCGTCATTTCCACGCTACGATTATCAGCAAAATATCAAGAATTTGGTATCAATGTGTCGGAAAAATGTTTTTCCTCGAATAATATAATCGGGGTACTTTCTTCAAGTAGATAGTCCATTCAGTGACTTTGACTTGTATTCTGACTTAGATCATTAGGTCAATAATTCTTTCGATTTCCTTGCTTCTAACAACATTTGTATTCACAAACAAAATATCAAGTATTTGGTATCATTGTAATCGGAAAGATGTTATCTTACGAATAATCACGGTGTGGCCATTGGGTACGGGTGAAAAAAAATGACTCACTGGCCAAAAACCAATTAAATCACGCTAGAAGACGCCAGTAATGCAATGTCGGCCAAAATCGGTTTGGTTAGTGCTTATTTGACAATTTTCGACTATTTTCACCAATTCATAGCCGCCTAGATTAATACATAAAAAAGTAATTTTTGCGTTGCCTGGGTTATAAAAATTGACGATCGATATGTTTTTGTGTTCAGAATGTCATCCTGATTGAAAATATCACACAAAGAATATCGGGTGCCATTTAAAATTTCAATGATGACTTTTTTTTGTCTATGAACACTTTCCCAAATTTCATTCGTCCACCTTTATAAACAAAAAGAATAAACGGGAGTACCTATGCCGTGGGTCACCCGGTATGTATTTTAGCTACACGGAACGTAAGGACATCATAACATTTCAGGAAGAGTTGTACGGGCCGTGGTCCAACCGAGGTTACACTTTACAGCGTTTCATGGATCAGCGTTTATGCACTGCTGGCAACCTTAAAATATTTTGTTTCGTTTCAAATATTTATAAAAACTATCGAGGTTCAGATAAATAAACACAATTAGATAACACATTGATATGTGTAGATAATAGCTTTGTTCGCTGAGCGAATCCCGAACTAGTTCAGGTACTGTTTTATATTGGACCAATCCGATGTCTCGCTATGATTTCCCTACCATTATCACACAACACATCTGGTCCAATATAAATTACGTCCCGAACACGTTCCGAACGCGCTCAGCGAACAAACCTAATATGTAAATAAACAGGTAAATACGATTAGGTATGTAAATGTTCAATTATGGTTTATGATCTTGCGACATGAATTATTTATTTCGTTTTCGGCAAGCCACTGTACTCCCAAATACGGAGTACCTACACTATATGGAACGGCGCGGCGTGTAAAACAAAGCATTATGCTTAACACGTAGTACATTTGTAGTCTGTGATCTTACAAATTGTTTTCGATGTTGACTATTAAAATAAGAAAGGATAGGTCACGAAGCAGTTTGTTGCTATCTGATTGGACAGCGCATGTTTTATGTGTTATAATAGAATTTGAGACAAAAAACCGTCGAAAGAAGACATATCGCGAAACTAATGATAACCGCTACACTAACACTTTGCAGCGATTAGTATTCAGTAAAACGTCAGGTGTAATATGCTTCATGGTAATGATTTTTGTTAATCTACATGAAAACAACAATTATACTTACAATTATAAACTCATCAATATCCAAGGTGGTGAGGTTTATTTACTATAGAATTACGTAACAGTAAATGGGATAGAAGGGAAACGCTTGAACATTTTTTTAAACTTTTGACGGCAGTATTTAAGACAGGCGAAATTTGTCAAAAATATATAACTAATTAATTTAAAAAACAAACGACATGTCACGTCTCATTTTTTGCAATGTGTATTAATTATAGTAAATGAGCCTGCGATTATGCATACGGATTATCATCTTATGACAGGTAAAAGTTTGGTTTACCCTGGAGCACTGGTTTTTAGATTTATCAATGCATTATATAAACAAAAATAACAAATCGAGCTGGCAATAGAAAGAAGGTTTATTTGCATATATTTTAATAACTTTTTTTTTATCAAACTCTTTTCTAACAATGATGTATTAATCCAGGTCGACACAATCTTATATAATGCAACAGTATATCGACAAAATATAGTGCAATCTATTATGAATATCTTAAATGCTTCATACACAGGCTGTCCCGCATTCTTCCCCCCAGAATTATTTTTTTATAAATCAAATGTCATTCTATGTACAATATTTTTATGAACATATTTGCGTTTTTCCTTAATTCCTTAAGTTACAGCCGTTTGACATATTAAAAAACAAAGAAAAATAAAATAAATATAGAACATTGAAACAATAAATAAATAAAGCGATCGCAAAAGTAGTCGATGAAGTTTTATATAAAACTTCATCGACTACTTTTACGATCGCTTTATTTATTTATTAGAATTGAGTGGATGAAACATGGAGAGCTTCATAGCTACTTTATTGAAATAATAATAAAACAATAATAGTTATTTAACCAACAAGTATATTTAAAAAACTATTAATGCACGAGCGGCAGCGAGTGCGTTAATTGTCGAGATGCATACCCGGTTAGTAAAAAATTTGAAAAAATATTTGAGAAGAAACTTTAAAGTCATTTTTCTGATAACTGTGATTTTGTGAACATACATTCTAAACCTTCATATCTCAATTTCCCTCTTAACAATTTAGAATAAGAACAGTAATAACATGGCACCTTTTCCCAGATTGCATCACAAATTGAAGTCGTTGGCGTTGCTCAAAATCCGTATGTCCATTCAAAATCAGACATAATATTCACTATTTGATTGTCACTTAGATTCGAAAATCGTTAATGTAAAAAAAAGATTGTAGAGCTATTTATATATTTTATGTTCCACATTTTACTTTTGCGCCATTCAACCACAGCCAACCTTGCAATTTCACATTTTGCATAACCCAAAAATTACTAGACATTTTTGAGGTCAAAATTCAAACAAATATATGAATGGATAAGTAATTGTGATTAATTAATTGAAAAATCAGAATTCTCGTGTTAATGCCCGACTAATAAAATTTTTTCCTTGAAAATTCCAACTAAAAATATTTAAAAATTGCGGGGATAGAAGCAATCTATCAGTTTTTCAAAACATCGGTTTCGGTGCCAGAAAAAAACTTAGAAGCCTTTCATCAGAATCAAAAGAACAATATATGATAAATATAATATTATATAAATAAACTTATACTTAGACTTGTCAGCCGATTAAAAAAAAAACATTTAACAAGAACAAGTCTATAATAAAAGGTGATATACAGACGGGATGTAAATTTTAAATAAATTAAAAATTACAGCCACAACCTGGATTTGAACCAGGGACCTTTGTGTCGCTGCACAATGCTGTATCCAACTGAGCTATTGAGGCCTATGACATCTGTTAGCGAAAATTGTCATATCAAGGAAAGGAAGTAGCCAACATCATGTAGATCAGTGCACCGCAACCTTCTCCCGCTGTCCTTCTCCCGCTCACGGCAGTCTCATAGCTTCTTTTCGCAACCTCTGTGCCGCGGCACAGTGGTTGCGGAGCAGTGATGTAGATGACATTCGATAGGTGTCATGATGGTAGTGTTGACTACATCCTTTCCTTGATATGACAATTTTCCCTACAGTTCGGGCCACACTAACGCCTAACGTTCAATGCCTAACGCGTAATGTTCAAATTAACGCGTTAAAATCGAATGTGACCACAACTTAACGCATTAACTGGCCAATCAGAAACCCGGAAGAGGATGACGCGTTTGTTAACTGATAAAGGCGCTACACGTTAAGCGTTAGTGTAGCCCGGGCATATCAGATGACATAGGCATCAATAGCTCAGTTGGATAGATCATAGTGATAGCGACACACACCTGGTTCAAATCCAGGTTGTGGCTGTAATTTTTAAATTATTTTAAATTTACATCCCGCCTGTATATCATCATTTACTATACATTGATCATTACGGTAAGTCCGTAACATACGGTATGTCCGTATATTCATATCTTGTTATAAAGCCTACGTTGTGAAAGCCTACGTACTTACTTAATCTCACTCTACGGGGAGGATGTTTACAAACTTACCAAGAATTTTG
Source organism: Aphodius sticticus (assembly GCA_963966075.1). Taxonomy (NCBI): domain Eukaryota; kingdom Metazoa; phylum Arthropoda; class Insecta; order Coleoptera; family Scarabaeidae; genus Aphodius; species Aphodius sticticus. Next base: position 48,168,208 of record OZ014509.1, on the reverse strand, counting down.
ACTCTTTTCTTTGGTAGGTTTTCAGTATTCAGTTAGCTCTGAAGAAGCGAGCAACATGGTTCCCGAAACGTCAGCATTAACAAATCTTGACACACGGCATAACCCGGAAACAGTTTATTTTCTAAATGATTCTGGCCGTGAAAGCCTACGTACCTACTTAATCTCAGTCTACGGGGAGGATGTTTAAAAACTTACCAAGGATTTTGACTCTTTACGAACACAACGAAGCAAGATGTTATTCAATCTTGCTTTTTTATATAAGGGAGATTTCTTTGGTAGGTGGTCAGTATTTAGCTAGCTCTGAAGAAGCGAGCAACATGGTTCGCGAAACGTCAGCATTAACAAACCTTGACACACGGCCTAAGCCGGAATCCGTTTATTTTCTAAATAGAAAATTATTTTTAAACGATGCAATTCGTCTTTATTGCTGTTAAGCAGATCATAACAAATGTTATTTAACGTCCGTTTCAGCACAGAAGAAAAGCCTTATTTTTATTAAAAATACGATTTATTTTTTGTCTACATGGGAAAACGATAAACTGACTATTTATGGTGGATAGGGCTCATCATCTCTGTTAAAATGTGTATGAAGACATGGTATCATTTGAGTGGAAGGTAAAAACAAAATAACAGCGATGTTAACGTTTACCAGGAAAGCTAAATTGTCGTTTCTTTGTCAATGTCTTTTTCATACCTACAGTTATTTCGGTTGATAAGATTTCAAAGGCACTTATCATAATAAAAAAATCTGATGTGGCCAGGCACATGACTTTATCATACTATATATAAAATTAATAGTTTAGCTGCATGAGATCCTATTTGATCGAGATCGGCTATGTCTGCAATAAAATAAAACTAGTAGAACTAGACAGATATCTCGATTAAAGCTGCGTTCGGATATTGTACTCCGTTGACACCGGGTACACCGTCCAAATGACACTTACGTGTTAGTGGGTGTAAAAAGTGTAACGGTGTTCAATATCCGAACGCAGCCTATATTGACAGTAGTATTTTCAAAACATTAGCGCTTGACACTAGCTACTGTCATTAGAATCAAAAAATGTGACATTTCCTGGCTACTTGTTTTAATGCAGTACGACCGATCTCGATGAAATAGAATTTGCTCATGCAGCTAAACTATAAATTCTACCAAAAAATTTCATATACATAAATTATAGAAAATTTCCTCTCCTTTAATTTATTATTTAACTATTTTGACGACATTACACAAATAGCGGCTCATTTACAAAATCTTTAAAAAATGCTAAGAGTAAACCACCAGTTCCTTTGGACCCTTTTCAACAGAAAGCTTTTCAGCTCTAAGTTCGGTTATGAAACTTCTAAATATGAAGTTTTGTCCCGATACCTTTAGTAGTTTCTCCGGAATCGTCTCCACAAAAACGGGTACACACACACACACATACACACACACACACACAGACATTTTTTGTACCTTGGTCAAAAATGTTCAGGGGACCCAAAAAGACATATTTCCGCTAAAATCTCAAAAAATTTTTTTGGCATGATTACAATACTTTACATACTGCGTATGATAAAGTAAAAAAATAATAATTTTATTTTATAAAACTCTTCCATCACTTCGCATTTGGCACTTTTGCTACGATTGGCGGTTACAAAAGTGGACGGTAGGCCAAAAGCTAATATACATGAACAAAGGTTTTCAGTAAAACCATTAACTACTTTTAAATATTATTGTAGATTTTCTGTCTCTGACCCTTCGTGCGTCTGGATCTCACAACAACCACTTGTTGTGAGACACAATATTCCTTCATGAAAATACATGAAGTACGCTTCGTTTACACCCATCAAATTGTACAAATTGCCGACTATATCCGTCATTAACTGAGTACTACCACAACAGTTCCGCGTACCAAAAAAACCCATATGATACGCATCTAAACCTTCTTGGGCAGCGTGTGTGTAAAATCCGACAGTCCGGTATCAAAATTACACAAGCGGGCGGCAGCGTTTGTTCGGCACCCGGACCATGCCCGGAAGGTCAGACGTCCTTGACGGCGTCGCTTTACTTACCGTTACACATTTCCACCATCAGAGAGCACTACTGTGGCGGGTCCGTCGGCAGCACCACCACCCAAAAGAGGTGGTAACCGCAAGGTTTTATAAAGAGTGCAGTGAACGTACACCGCCGTTGTACCGTGGTAAAAATAGGCCAGTGCGAAGTAGTGCTAGTGAGAGAGCGGACGTGCACTGACTGACTGTGGATTTCTTTCGTTCTTTCTTCTTGTTAAATTAAACATCGCGCCAAAAATTAAAGACTCTTGGACACACGTTCGCAATGTACCGGTCGAGGAGATCAAATCTTCTCGCAGCAGCCGCTTGGGCGTGCTTATTCCTCTTAGCCAACATAGATAGAACGGATGCAGTCAGAGTTGGAGCGAAGAAGAAAGGTGAGTGAAGATCGCAAAACCGTCGAACCAAAATTACGTGGTGTTTATGTGGTGTTATTAAACCAGTGATGTAAAACACGTATCGGATAATCATCTTCATGCTCAGGAGCTTGTGAAAACTCTCTTCAGGTTCAAGTGCGTCAAATGCGCGAAAGGATAGAGAAATACATACATACTACACGTATAAATCGGTCTCGTCAGATACAACCTGATCCTGCCGGCCAGTGAAAGTCAGATTCCTTTTCGACGCAATTAAATCGATAACAATATTGATCTCTAGTACGTGATCAAGTCGTTAATCACATTTTTATTGCAAAGATCGAACAAATTGATCTATCGGCACAAATCAGCATGTTTCTTGTAGTATACCCGACCGAAAAGAAACTTAATTGCGCCATACAATTGAGGTATTAATTGCAAAATAAATTCATAATATCTAATACACCTTGAAAAGTGGACCAGTCAGTAGTTGCAAGAATTGTGGTAAAAATAATGGTGGCAATGTTTATTTATGGTGAATTTGAAATTGGCAATCAATTCTTAAAAATTTTATTTAAAATTCTGGTTGAAAACGTTTTTTATTTTATGTTACTGAATGACATATTTCTGTTCGTTTGATTAGTATTCAGTTTCCCTCACAGGTAATCGATATTTTCAAATTTAGATTTAAGATTATTTAAAATTCTAGGAACCGATAGTTTTAGCTCCCATGAAACTAGTAGTAGTACTAGATATCATGGTTAAACAGTTAAAACGAATAATCCCAATACAAGATCTTTGCCATTCGGAAAATTTGACATTTCTATCTTGAAACTAATCTCTTGGAACGTATAATCATTAATTAATTATGTAATAGTAAGTGTATTATAAGCTCTGAATCGACTTTAGAGCTCCAAAAGGACAATTTTTATTTGTTTTGTAAGCTGTCAAAATTTTTCTGTTACTTTGTTTTAACACATTTTTCATAATAACATTATCAGTATAATTTTCTATATTTCCTCATCGCTTTTACAACTTGTGAAGCAAACATTAATAGAAAAATATGTTATTTGTATGCTCAGATTTCAGTCACACAAACCTAACATGCAGTGTCTCCCACTTGAACTATAACTTAACCCGATACTGCTATTATTTTTGACCATATCGATTCCAAATTTTGTGGTGTTATACAACTCCTTCAATCATACTTATCTGTGGACTTTAATTTATTTTAAGTTAATATAGCGGCCTACCAGGAAAGTCACGTTTTTGTAGTGTCCTACAGTAGTGTCTATTAAACTACCGCGACAGTATTAGTATCGTTACAAATGTCAATATTTGTATTTAAATTCATAAAAACTGAAAATTGGTTCCTTGCAGTATTTGTTCAATGAAAGTTGGTGGTATGTATAGGTATTTTTGAATTCTGAACAACCTTCCTAAGTTAGTTTGTACCGTATCTTTATTCCAAAGCATTCAAAACAATCCAAAACATTCGGTTCGGTTTTCCCAGCAGGCCGATAAATTATTGAAAATATTTATGCGAGCGCACAAAGTAGTAAGGTTTGGGGAGTACAATCCACAAAACTATTCTATTCAAAAAAGCAGTAAATTAAATTAAAAATGTCTTATGATAAATTGAAAATACTATTCTGGATAATAACTATTTAAATTATAACCATGAAGAGAATGACAATATTTTATTAATTACATTTTTCTGGGAAAAGTGCAAAAAATTTCTTCTAATTTAACAAAGCACCAATAGTATATTGGAAAAACAAATTTGTACTGCTTTGAATATAGGCAAGTATATTTATCTACGACTCACATATAATAATTTCATTGCATACGTATCTATAATTATAATCTCCAGCATGCTACACACCGACGATTATCAAATATTTCAAATGTGTTTGTCAATGGTGGCGAGGCGAACTGTCAAATACCTGTCAACCACGTAGGGCTTGACAAGCTTGACAGTAGCTTTGTATAGAGCTGATGGTTCGTTTGAATAATAACTTCATTATTCAAAGGAAACTACGAAATTACTGTCGAGCCTGTCAAAACCTACGTGGTTGACAGTTATTCGACAGTTTGCCTCGCCATCATTGATAAACACATTTAAAATATTTGATATAAAATGGAATTTATAAGTCGTAGACAGTAGACAGGGCCACCGAGAGAAATGTTCGGGCCCGTGAAAAGTCTGTGGTCCAGGCCCAACCTCCTAACAAAAAGAAAACTGGTAAAACATTAAACATTTATGTCAAAACTACAATAAATTTGCACAATACAAAATATTACAAGATATTAAAATATTTACAAACTAAACCAACTTTTTAACTTATTTTAAGAAATAATTTATATATTTTAGGAATTTGGCGGGCAGTCCATTGATGTAATATTATGATTGTCACATATAATGATACGGAAATTAACCTTCTTTACACTGTAAAATGATTTCATTTCTTTTATTTGCTTCAAGATATAGAAGAATACAGAAGATTAACAGTTTACAAGAACATATTTTGATCGTTTGTGATTTTGCATAATGGCCAAAGATGGAATTTTTATTTTAAAATTATCGGCGAAAAAGCATTTTGTTTCATTACTATTTCTCCATAGGTATCTAATTTGTAATAACAATTATGTTTAAAGTTATGTTTAATATTTATTTAGAACTTTCCGAAGCAATATAATAGAAGATTATTTTTATTTTGATACCAATAAACTTGAAATCAGAGATCAGAAATCACAAATTCTTACTTTTATTTTATATTAGTGGAATTCTGACATATTAACCTCTCTTTCTAGCTTCATGAAGATTACTGAGAATTAATCATCAAAATGTGATATTAAAATATGTCACAGATTGAAATAGCGCAAAGAAGTGATACAGCAATTTTCTGTTTTGTTTTGTCTAGAGTGGGTCGATAGTTTTGCGAAAATTCAAAGTCGATGCTTAATTTCATTAAGCATCGATTAGAAATTTAAAATGGTTAAATTGATAACAATCCACATTTTAATAACATTTAAAAATCCTTTGTAAAAGATAAATCATTAATTATGTATGGAAGTCTGCAGTGAAAACCAATCCAGAGCTCGAAGATACAGATGTAGTTTGTCGACAAGAGTTATGATTGACTAAATTCATACAGCATTGAAAATATAGTTTAAATGTAAAACAACGTTTTTCTTGTAATCATACATTTGCATTCAGATATTTATAGTTCTAGCACTGGAAGCATTAATTTCCAGTTACGGAGGGTACACTGTAACTGGAAATTGACACACAATGAACAAAAGAGTATAATTATTATACATATATTGTACCGTATTAACACAAATTGTCGGTTTAAAGAAAATTAAAATGTTTCTATTACACTTTTTGAAAGTACAGTAAGAAGTAATGAGAAAATATTTCTCATTTTAATTTTTGCTGCCGGGCCCTTTTCAATGCCGCCTGGTCCGTGATAACAGCCAGAGGTGTCACCCCCTCTCGGCGGCCCTGGTCGTAGATAACACCTCATATTCGCCTCGCACATAACGGACTTAATTATGTGCTCGTAAAATAATATACTATTATTAGCTAGAAACATTTATTTTAGGTAAAAAAAATTATTACAGTAACTCCAGTCAAATGTGCTTTCACTCAAATAAAGATTTATTGTAACAAATTATCAATGTTTAAAACAAATATATAACGATTTTTTGTGTCAAACCAAATTTGCCATGAGTGTGCATTGAGCACAAGGGACAATGCTGTATTTTTTCATTAATTTACCATAATGCCCACGTGGATTAGTCGAAAATTGCTTGTTTTTGTCTTCTATATACAACTCTTCTTCGTTTGTCAATTTAATTATAGGACAACATACGTATATATGACATTAAGCCATAAATTTCAGTACTCGGGATCTGTTACTTATCTGTCACAATCATGAAGCGTCTTTCCCGCCGAAAATTCGTAGTGAAGTTATTCCTAGTTCAAAATGAATACCATTTTCAGTGTTGTCGCCACTGTATTTCCAACAAAAATCATCATCTATAGTGTTTCCCATATTTGCCAACAAACATAATCGATGTTTTCTATAAGCATGGAAAAAAATTAGTAAAACTCTTTAGTCAAGCATCTGCTATTGAACGCGTGTACCTACGTCAACGTACATAATATTTTCTAATTAACGGGTAAAAACAGAATTACAGACGTACAATTTAAGTTTCTCCAGTTGCGACGCAGCATTGAAATCTCTCCAATAAGCCAAAACCAGACATCTTATTTTACTGAATTCTATCTCGAAATCTTAATCCACTCAACGTGATGAAACGCATCAGTTCTTCTTCTGTAAAGTTCTTCGCAAGACCTTCGTGCCGTCTCCGTAAATACTATGAAATTGACATTTCCTTACGAACGATTGTGACCCGAACAATACACCAAAGAACTGCAAGCAACGAAAGAATTAAGTAATTTACTCTGGCATTTGCTAATGAGCGACCTGCTGCGCTGCAACGAAAAGAACAATATTTACAATTCGCGATCTGTAATCACTTGGAAATTATAGCTCAGTCTCTTCGCATTTGTTCAGTTCAAGGCCACTTAGGACGTGTTTATACGCAGATCTTTCTAATTTCACTCTTGCGAGTAACACTTCTAACGGATTCCGATAAAAATAACTCCACTGTCGTAATATCGGAGATATTAATTGGCGACTTTAGAACATTGGATTTTCTTCATTGTGGCGAGCAATTAAGGAAGTTGGAATTACAGGAAACTGTTAATATTCCACAATCGAGAAAAGGAAAGTCGCATATTTCAGCATGAAATAATTGTATAATATAATCTACTCCATTTATCAAATCGCCAGTGTCCTTTTTGTGTGTGTGTGTGTATGTATCTTGCCAGGGGATTATTTATTGGATTATTTAATTATTGGAGCTTTCGTTGTACAGTTATATTCGTCTCGGTGCGGTTACGTATTTTCGTTTCAAATTAACTATGACAGATGAGATATAGAGGCTTTATATATTTCTAAGAAAAAAAAGTGTAATATTTTCTTGATCTGCTTGCAGAATATCCTAGAAAGTTTGCTTTCTGACGTCTTAATTACTATAAAACAGTTTGTAGCTTTCGTGATAATATAACAAAATAGGTAGTGCTAGTTTTCATTATGTCGTCATTAAAACTATAATCGTTAAGATAGTATTTGTTCTGCTATTATAAAGTATTATTATTTTAATCGGTCATGCAACAACTATAAAACAAGAATAAAACCGACTTGCGCTAAACGAAACTTGAATGGATCTGTGTATAAAATACCCGAAGTGGCAGATGTCTTAGTAAAGTAACATAAGTTTTTCATTTTTTCAATTTACATTTTAACAGAAAATGTTACAGCAATTTTTTTTTGTTCACAAGTATTAACAACAATTTTATATCAATTTTGCGTATCTACTATTTGCCCAAAATTTGGATAAAACGTGAACGTCGATGATACAAATTATTTTCTGCGTTGGCGGTCTCCAAAAGAGCGCACATATGCAAATATTTGATTGTCTTTCTGAAAGTTAACTAAACCAATATTCATTGAAAATACCAACTAAGATGCAAGAATCGATAAGACACATATTGAGTTAAATGAAAGAAAAGAAAGCTGATTTACGACCCCATGATTCTAAAACTGTGCGCCTGGTCAGGCCCGGACTAATTATAATGCAATTTTGGGTACGTAAAGAAGATTATAGTCTATAGGCTTCCAATGTCAACTATACATACATATATCGACAAATGTTATCCATAATTCCTGGTGTGTATGCAGGGAGCTTTGAAAACTTACAATTCATTGTTTAATAAGCCAAAATTAAGTACTATTTTCATTAATACCGGCCTGTACACTGATGTCTAACGTCACTTACCCAATAAATATAATTCCGGTAGAATTGCTGCCAGCACCCTTTCGGTTACACTAGCTTTGTACACCACCCAATACTATACGAGAAATATTCCGCCGAATAGACTAAATATATCTGCTTTTGACGACTACAATCGGTTAAGCGACTCTATGGATATAGGGGAAGTAGTGCAATTTCTGAGGGCGTACAGCATCTCCCCACTTTATGATGAGTCTTATATCCAGGACGAAATAAAAACCTAAACCTCATTTAGGTTACGTAGCAAAAAATATGTACGGCGATTAGAAACCACTGTTTATAGACTATACTTGACCCAATGCTTAGCTTTTCGTTATTCTTTTTGTATGTAAAACATTTTTTTCAGAATACTTAGTTCAGTTACTTACTATACAACATATTCCTTAAAACGCATATCGCCTTCACCTCTTATTTTAAAAACAGCTACGGTAAAATTAAAACAAAATATAGTTGTACTAGAAGTATACGTAAAATTAACAAGAAAACTATGTTTTTCATAGCTATTGCTTTCAAACAAAAATATACGATTCTATAAGAATATATATTTTTAATACTGTAAGTTATTATATTTTAAGAATATTTCCTGAAAATTTCGTAATAAAATCGTAAATCTGCTGAGAAGTTGCGCGGTCAAGAAGAGCCAAGAATGTTTTCAAACGGGTTTCGTTGCTTGTATCTTCGCCCTTTTTTTAATTTTCAATGTCATCTTCAAAATAGGCATATTAAGTGCTTATCGCCCATTAAATGGAGCGCAAAACAGTCTGTTTGTTTAATGTTTTTATTAGCTTTCCATTCGCTGTTCAACTAAAAAAAGTTTTACCTATTAAACTTTAGACTGGATGGCACTAATTAAATTGGTAAATTAATCTTTACCCGATTAATTTACCGAGTTTTATTAAATTCAAGCCATTCAAGATATTTGGACGTGTTTCCATACTGCGCCATAATCTATAACATATCTTTTATAACTTTTGTTATACATACTGTAGGTTTTTATATTTTATAACCATAATTATGTTTTTGTTATTTATGGTATCTACTTTAATGAGACTTTTTTTTTTTATTTTAAAGAAGTTTACATACGAACATTTAAAAACGTGAGACAAATACATTCTATTTGTGGACGTGTGGAAAAATCCGAACGCTCACTTTTTAAGTAAATATTTTTATGCAAATATAATGTCATAACCCAATTTAAACTATAAGTAGGCTTAATTTGATGAACTGCTCCATTTTAGTCTAAAACGTATTTCAGTTGAGTATAATAAAACACGAGTGTTTTAGGTAGACTGATGTATTTAGAAAATATTAAACGCTATCGATTTCGGTCATACATGACTATCTTCAGGCGTATAAACGTCAATATGCAAAAACTGCTGACAGTGAGACATAATTAAAAGGCCAGTAACTTGACGGTGAACGAAATTAAATCAAAAAAATGTGCACAGGTATGTGTGTGTCCGTGTCGCTTGTCGGTTCACTCTGTGACCCGACATTTCGGTCATGTATGACCGAAATCGATAGCGTTTAATATTTTCTAAATACATCAGTCTACATAAAACACTCGTGTTTTATTATACTCAACTGGTATAAGTAGGCTATTTAAACTTCAACATATATCTATTTAATGTCAACAATTATCAACTGGTTCCGGCTTCTCTCCTAGGCAGATAATAACGTTAGATGGCTCTAAGCGGGGCATCTAACGTTACTGGTGTAATATATTCAGGAACAAGACACACACTCCTTTTTAAATTAATATTAAATTAATTAAATTGTTTTTAAATCACACTGCCTATGCTTTTGATATATTGAAAAAAGAAGTAAGTAAAACGCCTCTCAACTTTGCAAATTTATTTATTAATTTACATTTGCTACTTGTTTTGGCAATGCTGCCTTCTTCAGCCAAAAATCTACAGAAAAAGAGAAAAGGGAATAAGCAAACAATTTCGTGTATGTATAGGGAATAAACAGAACTCAGTCAGAATTTAAATCTTGGATAGCTGCAGTAAAACCAGTCTTGTGTCAGGAATACTGTGTGATATCTTAACAAAATAAAACATTACACTACGGTATACATAAATACAGAGCTAAATAATCGTGGACAGTGATTGAAAATTAAAAGCTGAATTTATAAACTTTGAGCAAGGTCAAACGAAGGTTGAGTATACAAATAATTATACAAGCAAATAGACAGCGAAGAAAAAACTTACGGTATATGGGGGACGCACCTGAGTTAAAATAAGTAGGGGGGAGAGTTTAAATATTTTATTTTTAAATTGGCACAGAAACACTAAAACATGAATAAAAATGAATAAGGAAAGTATATGATCACAACAGTCAAACAACCGCAAAATAAAACAAAATTAAGTGATCTCGTGAAAACCAAATATGTATAAGAAATAAGTGGTGATATACAAAATTTAGTTGGTCGTTCAAAAGAGTGTATTGCCTGTGTTGTCCATGTTTCATAATTTCGTATTGTTCTAATAAATCTAATTTATAACTTTTGTGGCATTTGTGAAGGAGTTCAACATTTTTAAAATCTATCTTTATATATTAATATATTATATAGACATTTTAGTTGCAAAGTGCAAAAAATTATTTTTCAATTATTTTTATAGAAAATGCTTCGTATATTAATATAAGGTTTTTGCAATAGAAACTTTAAATATTCATTATATCTTTTTCCAATTTCAAACATAGATTATGGAACATATGTACATAGAACGGATATGTCTGAAGCGCTTGCCAATTCAGAAAATTATCAAACGTCAGCGTCCCCTAGAATGTAGGTCGAATGTGCATCCTCGGGCATGCCTACAATTTTTCACTTGCGATTGTTATTTTACGGACTTGCGACGTTTAATGTCACATCAGCGGAGCGCCTCATGTTTCCTCGCACTCTGCCCGTCACACTCTAGATCCCCCAGCTATTTGAGTTTAAATCGTTCGGAGGACGGAAAGGATGAAATAAAAAGAACCTCAAGTCCGCTGACGGACAAGTAATTTGTAACGGTTGCGATCTCTTTTGCGATCCTAGCGCCAAAACCTAAGCATTATCCACGACATCACTGATAGTTTCCTTATTTACTCGAGTTCGCTGCTCGTTTGGCGTACAGCAATTATGTATTACGGATGCAGGTCGACCTGTTTGTGTCTCGTATCCGCGGCTTAAGGTTGTACACTTTCGATTCGCATTCCTTGCCGTATGTTAAACGTGCGCGACGGCCGGTGGTTTTACTCTAAACATGATCGAGATTGATATCAGTTCGAATCGCGTCCGGGGAATTTTATTTTATAGATGGGGGCACGTACTTGATCTTCCGCAGTAGGTTTGTTTTAATTGTTTGCTGAGTGTAATAAAGTATTTATTGTGGCAAGGTTATGTTGCGCAAAGGATTTAAGTTTATATTAGTTATTTAATGTAAGGTCGATCTTTTTCGCATGTTTGACGTGCATTTTGACAATTTGAGGAAAATTTTGCAGTTGGCAGTGTTTATCCTTTCCAAAATCGAGATTTTTTTAAACTATATTTAGATAATAAAGAACACCAAAAACTGATTTGACGACAATACAAACCTTTTCATGTATTGCAACATATTATATAATACCTAGACGAAAACACACAACTTACACAGAACCTAATAAAACCTATAAATAAGTTTGGTTTCCATTTTTAACGGGATGTAGGAATTTTGCTCAGAACTTAATAAATTACAGGGTGATTCCTAACTCTAGGGAAAACATGACATCTAGACATGCCGAATAACTTTTTTTGATCGGCATTTGTTTTCGATATATTTCACTTCAAAATACATCGGGTTTAGTCATTGGGTCTAGTAAAGAGCTGTTTGACAGGCGAGCATGATTTGATTGAGCTTGATTTTTCGCGTTGGTTCTAATTAATTCGACCAAAAATTCTGTTTCTATGTTACGTGCACAGTTCAAGTTTTTTAATTTAATTCTTCTTATCATATTAATTGGAACGTGCAAAAACAGTTTTATGCACATTTTCAGTTAATTTTTTTAAGAATGATGTAATCGTGCACTAAATGCTTAGCTTCAAATCATAACAACCCGTAAATATCTACTAATTATTGATAAAATGTTATCACAAATGAATAGGTATTAGAATCCGTAAATATTGCAGAAAGGATTCGGAAATGCAGGCGAAAAATCGTCGTATTTATCGCCATATTCTACCATAATCAGCAGAATAACACGTCTCAACTGTGACAAAAGCTCATTATGATAGTCATTGTTGCCAGAAGTGCGTTATTATCCGCTCGTTACAGACGACGTTACGCACTATTACAACGCACAAGAGCTTTCCACCCAGATCTCTAATCCGATTACCAGCGAAAATTCGAATTTAATATTTTTAAAACGAATATTCGCATCGGTTTCTTTAAAACTGAATTGCCCAACGTAATTGTGCACTAATTGCGCGCGATTTCAACCGTCTACACAAAAATAAGAGCCGACAAAGTGGTGTCTCTTATTGTTTCGACAAACATGTGTAAAACGTGTCGCAAACGAGCAAAGAGATTACATTGTTTTGACGGCGCGTTGTCGCGGGAACACAGCTCACTCCACTTCCGTCAATTAGTTAATTGAGTCCGTCTTGCCAAACAAAAACGAAATTATTGCTGTAATCTGGTGTTTTCATAAATGCCTCATTCCGTACTTTCAGGAGTTTTCTCTACAGAAGAAAATTTAACGCCGAGCGAGATGTGTCGCAAAACTAGCACTCGAATTTTCTCGAACGATTTATGACATTAAACGAACTAAAACAACTATTTCCGCAAAGTACAAATTTGAGATATTTGTAATCCGACCGTTCGAAATTAGTTTAATGCCATAAATGATTTGAAATAATTCGAAGGGTAATTTAGAGACACATATCGCCCAGCATATTTAAAAAGATTAGAACTATAATTGTTATTAATACAAATTTCAACATTTTTACTTTATCATACGCAGTATGTAAAGTATTGTAATCATGCCAAAAAAATTTTTTGAGATTTTAGCGGAAATATGTCTTTTTGGGACCCCTGAACATTTTTGACCAAGGTACAAAAAAATGTCTGTGTGTGTGTGTGTGTGTGTGTGTGTGTGTGTGTGTTTGTGTGTGTATGTGTGTGTGTGTGTGTGTGTGTGTGTGTACCCGTTTTTGTGGCGACGATTCCGGAGAAACTACTAAAGGTATCGCGACGTAACTTCATATTTAGAAGTTTCATAACCAAACTTAGAGCTGAAAAGCTCTAAGGTCCAAACGAACTGGAGGTTTAGTCTTAGCATTTTTGAAAGATTTTGCAAATAAGCCGCCATTTCTGGAATTTCGTCGAAATAGTTAAATAATAAATTAAAGATGTGGAAATTCTGAATAATTTATGACTATGACATTTTTTTGTACAATCCATAGTTTAGCTGCATGAGCAAATTCTATTTCATCGAGATCGGTCGTACTGCATTAAAACTAGTAGCCAGGATGTGTCAGATATTTGATTCTAATGACACTAGGTAGTCATACGCTATTTTTTTTTGACAATACCTACTGTCAATGTAAGCTGCGTTCGGTTATTGTACACCGTAAGAGCCCGTTCGGATAATCGGATAGGGTACGGTGAAAGTGACTAACGTCATACGGCGTTTATCTGCATATAAGAGAGAGACAGCCGACCCAGGTTATCTGAGCATTGCTCTCCCCATACCCTACTCTGACAAACCGTACGCGCTCTTACACTTTTTACCCCCAATAACACGTAAGTGTCATTTGGACGGTGTACCCGGTGTCAACGGAGTACAATATCCGAACGCAGCTTTAATCGACATATCTGTCTAGTTCTAGTAGTTTTATTTTAATGCAGACCTGGCCGATCTCGATCAAATAGAATCGCATGCAGCTAAACTATTAATTTTATATATAGTATGATAAAGTCATGTGCCTGGCCACATCAGATTTCTTTATTTTCTGATAAACTTATGAACATATAAACAATCGGACGACTCAAAATATATCTAGAAACGTATGCTTCCTACGTTGCCAAAAATTCTTTCTTCAGAAAAACAATTACATTGTTCCTATTTTTATAAAAAAAAAGTTTACTATACCGGCTGTCAAAGTTCAAAGCTGAACACTGAAAATTAATTCAATTTGTATTTTATAATATCAAAAAAAAATTTGATTTTACTAAATAATAATAAATTTTCATACCACAATTATTATCTGGCCAACAAAAAATATCGATGCTGTTTTTTCTGTACAATCTGAATCTATAGGCAGAAATTTTGACTTGTGTCTTTTGTTTGAGGAAAGAAAATGCGCATTTTTTTGTGGTGATTTTCGATTTGTTTAGTTGTCGTTGAAAAAATTGTGTTTTTATGTCATAGTTCAATCGATTTGACCGCCACGCCCCCTTAAAAAAAAGATTTTTTGACAAAATAAGTTCTCCCTATTACAGTGTCTTGAATATTAGAAATTTGGAATTTTTATTGCAGTTTATTTAGAATATCAAAAAACCATAATAGGCACCTACCTACATATCTAGAAATCATTAGATTTTAATGGAATTGTGGAATAGTAGGGAAAAGGAAAGTGTCACAAATTTTTGCAATAAACTGTGTAATATGCATTATAATATTGGCACCACAGCATAGTACAGATCTCTAAGAGTGTATATTTGTTATGGTACAAATACATGGTGGTGAATTATATCTCCATTTAGATTATTACAAATCAAGCACCAGTACCTATTTATACTATAACGTGAAGATTGTTGGTACCTCATTACATTTAGATTTAATCGGTTGCTGAAGATTAGTTACTATTTTAAAGATAGAGTTGATCTATTATTATGTAAGTAACATAAACATAACTATGAAAAGTGTTACACATCCTAGACACTCAACGACACCATACCTCAGTTACAATAAGTTATGGGGTATGGACCGTAGATTTTTTTTTATTAAAGAAACTTTGTTTCTGTAAAATTATACCTACCTTGTAAATGAAAATTAAATCCAATTTTATTTCAACATTTTTATAACATTCCAAGTAAGCAAATATTTCACCATATTACCATAATGCATATTTGTATATCATTAATACCAAGACCTTTTTATTTAGTGCAGCTATGTAAATAGCATTTTCACATTTTTATTTGCATACATACATATTATTTATACTGATTGCACATTACTTTGTATCGAGTTCATAGAAACTGCTACAAATATGACATTTATGAGAAAGAAAATATCACAGCAATGTATTTCTAACTAAACTATTTCATAATAATTCTTTGAATCACTAGATAATATCATATATCACATAACTTACAAGAAAGTAATGACTTCGGAAAGATTATCTATGATATTATTATATATGATAACTATAAAACTTCTTCTATAATACTTCTTAATTGCGTTAAAAAATACCGTGATAAAACTGTATATTTTCTAATTATGACTTCCTTAAAGTAATTTATAATTACTATCGGTAAAATTTAATGAAGCTTATCCAAAATAAAACAATAAATCGGTTTGGTGAAACGAGAGAAACGCAGATTAAATGTTATATATCGGAGATCCAGATGCTGGGTAGGACAGCAAACCTTCCCAATTACATGCAGCGCCAGCGGCGAGACGATAGGATTAAGTTCTCATCATGTCAATTAAGCAGTCCTCGAATACGATGCGGAGAAATTTCGCGACAATTAAAATATTTACCACATCAATATTCCTTAACACAATCAGAGATGAGTTTAGTCGTTGTTTAAAAAAATCTAGGTCATCACTCAACGCCGATCTAGGCTGTCGATCAAATGTGTTCCGAATATTTTCACTCTCTCCAAGATCCAATTTCAATTCCTCCATGCTCAAAAGAGTTTCATGAAAGAAAAAAAAACCTACAATTGTTCTAACTCCTCTAAATATATTGTACCTATATGGCCGAGGTATACCTTGCGGACATAAAACGGTGAAGGTAACTAAGTTTATATACAGAGCTTTGCTCAGCTCCATGTAGGAAAGTGAAGGTATTACACAATCTATAACAAATGCCTCGTTATTAGGATCATATTGGCGTACTGCGGACTCATACAGAACAGGTGGTTTCAGACTTTCATATCCTAACCTATCACCTCGACCTTGTA
Organism: Aphodius sticticus; assembly: GCA_963966075.1. Lineage (NCBI taxonomy): Eukaryota > Metazoa > Arthropoda > Insecta > Coleoptera > Scarabaeidae > Aphodius > Aphodius sticticus. Next base: position 48,151,716 of record OZ014509.1, on the reverse strand, counting down.
TATTTCGCAAAACCGTTTCATTTTTTTCTAATTTTAAATATTCAATTATATATGACATGCGCTTGATCATATCTCATATCTGCAGTAGATAAAATATTAAATCTTATAATATTATGCGTACTATTATTATTATAACTATTCATGTTTAAAGTCCTTTGCAATGCAACGTCCTTGCCGTATTGATATAGGCGGAAACGTGTACAAACAGCAAGGGGCGTTTTAAAAGTAATCGCCTATAATGAATATTTAATTCAATGCTAGAATGGGTACAATAGATAATATAGGTAGGTACATATATAGTTTGCCGCGTATTTTGTGGTAATTAACATTTATAGGTTCTTAATATATTAATCCTAATCAATACGTTTATATTATACGAAATTGGCAATAACAACAACCTAAATTATGGTCATGTCGGTTATAGTAATTTTTGCTGTTTAATGGTATTTTGAGGTTAATTCATTCAATGTTTTCTATGCATATCGTATGTTGAACGCATAGAGAAACTATTTCGCAATTACTTTGCGTTATTTATGTTCTCTAAGTATGTGAAATCTTACTTTTCTTGATTGCGCTGCAAATCTTGTCCAATCTGTGCGACATTTACTTACTTTTATTTGTTTTCTCTACCGTTCAACTTTTCCTATTCGACCAATCACAAATCAATAATGAATCACATACGTAATAAACATAACTTCTTTAAGTGGGGATTTTCATAAACACAACATACTTTTTCTGAAATTTAGTAGAGCAATATCATTTGAATACTGTTAAATTCGGGAAAAAAAAACAGAAAAATGTTTTTAAAAGAAACTCGTTACCCTATTTAGTTTGTATATTAGGGTAAGTAAGAGTAACCAAATGGTTTTGACCTAAAATCCATAATCAGCAACTTCAACAATATACAGTGTGTCTCCTTTACCTATAATGGACCTAAATTATAATTTCTCGAAAAAAAGTTCTTATTTATAAAAAGTGTTGAGTTCTCTAAAAAGTCTGTAGGCATCGATAGAATTTTGATTCTAGCTACAGGTTCAAATACAAGGAATTCTTAAATTTGTATTGTAGTGTATCACTTTTTTTATATTTAAATTAAAATTGGTTTAGAGAATAGTTGTTTTAAATGTAATTTTATGCTCAAATTTCAAATTGAAATCTTTAATCTCAATCTGAGAGGATCGGTCCAGTTCAGGGCGAATCTGTGCAGCGGTAATACACCAAAGTCAAGGTAAAGAATGTAAAATTTTCCAAATTATAGTGAATTTCTTACATTTTTGTCGTTTTTTCTTTTAACTGAAATTCCAGGTTGTGCATCAGTTAACACTACGTGCATCAGTAATATGTTGTTAATAATAATGTCGACTTAAGAACAAACGACAAAATAAGAACAAACGATAAGAACAAAGGATAAAATATTAAAATTGACATCAAATCATGAAGCAACTTTTTTCTATGGCATTTTACATAAATGAAAACTAATACAATACTCTTAAGAGAATTCAACAATTTCTTGTTCTGCCATCACCTGAATATTGCTTGTTGTTGAATCAATATTCTGACTACAGCTGTGGATCCAAAGCTTAGCTTAGCTAGGACATCCAAAGCTTTTTATAAATAATATTCTTTCTCAAGAAATGAAATTTTGTCCATTATAGGTTGGTATAGTTACGTCTATCTGAGGATACACTGTATTGTAGAAATTTGTGTGGGGTTAAAAAGCGTCAAATGAAAACTGGTTTGTGTCTAGTCTTAAGCTGTAAACATTCCGGACAACACAATGCTATCAGATTTTGTTGTTGTCCGTGTTATTCATCAGGTTACTCACTACCATAAATGAACTAGTGCTGGAAGATATTTATGTTTCTTAATTATTAAAGAGGCAGTAGGTAAATATAAACATGTGTCCTGAAGTGTCTTGGTATTAAGAAATCCTTGGGGTTTTAGTTTTTTTTAGTTTGTGCCAAACTTTAGAGAAAGCATACCTACTGGCAGGAGGTTGTGTAAAGTATTATAGGGTAGCTCTTCTAACACAAGTAAATTTGGAGTGGAATGTTTTTTTATGACCTGCACTAAATAAAATTAAAACAAGCCTGGCTCTTTATTACATCATGAGTGGTGTTAAATTAAAAAACAAGTTTCAGACAATAATTATATGGTTTTATAAATAGCTAGAGTGTATGATACATCACTAGTAAAGGCATTAGAAAATACGTATACGTCACATACTGGAAAATACTTATACGTCAACGTTTTGTCGTGACAACACCGCTCTACACAACTGAACGATTGCAAACGTATTTCAAAAGCCGTTCTCTTTATATCACACACTTCTGAGTTCTATAAAAAAATAAAATGTCCAAACATTTCTTCAAAACTAACAATTAGATACAATAAAAATTATTTTTGGAATATTTTTTCATGCAATCTTTAAAAATAATCGTACTAAGTCTATTGGTTGATTTTTGATTAATTTCTTGTTTCTCTTTCAGGTAAGGATACAATATTTCCAAACACGCAGGCCCTCTAGTTAGTAAGTACCTAAACACTCAATTTTCATATAGCGGAAGATAAAATACCGTCAAAGAAGTACCTGCAAAATATACCATTAATGTCGTGCTGGTTTGATATACATCCTGTATATCAAACAGCTACTTAAAACCCGGTAATTTGCGACTGATCATCGCAATCACGTAATAATCGACTCATAATTGTAGTCCATATTTGGCACTTCAAACCGTCCAAACTCAATCATGATTGATACATAACAACCTGATTAAAATGAGCATTCCTCTACAAGTGATTGTCTGTTTATTACCGTAGTAATTAGCTTCACGTAATTTGATGCAACAGACGTGACTGTCCCAGAAAGAGGAAGAGTATATTATTATAATAATTAAAATTTATGTAATGAATATGAATCTACTACTCCATCAACTTAATAAGTCTTGTAGTATTAGAAATTTTATATAAAAGTAGGATTTGTTCTAATATTTATAGTGGTTATAGTATCGAAGATAAACAAGAGTAAATAATCCATGCCTTCCTTGTTTAATTGATCAGAAAATGGCATGCAGTGATGCAAAACGAATATAAAACAGCGGTGGTAGTGAATGGAAGAAAGTAACACGTAAATGCATTCGTGACTGAACAGATACAACAGTTATCCGTGTACGAGCATTTTTCATCCAGTTTATGTACAGGTGGTGGAGTGTAGAGAAAATTGCTTCAGATGGAGATTTAGATAAAATGCAAGATAATTTCTGTGACGCAACTTGTGCCAATTAAGATAAACACTCCATACGTTGTGATATAACCCGCGACTATTTATGGTCTAAGTTCAGATTGTGCTAATAGAAGCAGTAACAAAGAATAAGTCGAAACATTAAGAATGAATGACCTATATTTTAAATGATTCTTTCAAGAAAACATGCAAATTTCTTTGGTCACAAATTGAACTTTTGTTTTTGAATGTTCGTATACTGAAGCGTCGCAAAAATTTTATAAGATCAACATACTCGACCAACTCTTTTGACGACATTTGTCTTTTTATCGTCCGTCGCGAAATGTTGAGTTATTTCCAGAAAAGGCTTCAGAAACTGGTCACAAGTATCCATTCCATGCGTACGGAAAATATTTACCCAGATTTACCGAATTATTTACCCAAAGTTTATTTACCCTTCTTTTCAAACTCGGGTAATTCATTTCTATCTCAATCAACAATAATGATACCTACACAATATTTTTGACCGGAAGTGGCACAAAAATAACGATTATAATTGATTTGCATTTTTCTTCGTCTCACTTAAGATATATTTTTCTGTTTATAAAAAAAAGGCAAACAATGTATTATGGGTGTTATACACAACTAAAGAATATTGTTTCGTCTATTTCAACAATTATTTATTTGACTTTATTTTAACAACACAAAATTTTCTCTATGTAGAAAATATTACTTTGTTTACTTTTACTTTGTTTAGCTGTTTGCGTACCAAAGATATTACTGTCGGCAACAATAAAATTTAATCATAAAGAAAAACATTGATGTTTTCCATAGACTATTTTTACAAAATACTGTGGTGAATTACTAAAGAATTTACATATGTATGGAGACTAAAATATGTTTGAAAATGTGCACTAAAAACATTAGATGTTTACATAATCAGTTTTGATGTTTTGACGTGTTTGCAATAAATACATGAAATAACATGCAATACAAACATATGCTTGGAATAATAACAACAATATACGATACTGGATTCTGACTAAGAATATGTGACCCGCTCTGACGAAAGGGATCTTATGACGAACCGTCACAAGGTCAAATCTCAAGCTAAACTACATAAGGTCCCTATCTTCGGAGCGGGTCACATATATATTTAATTTAAACAAAAAATTACAGTAATAGCTACTATACCGAATAAAAAGTAGGTTTAAACAAAAAAATCTTATTTCGTGAGACGATAATAGTAATAAAATCACCCGTTTCTAAAGACTAATCCTAATCACTGACATATTAGCTTTTGACAAATAAACAACGTAAACAACGTTGACGTTTTAATCGCAAACATCAAACCGAATCGAAAGCTGTGTTTTGATTGGACAGACCAATTGGTCGCCACCTATAAGGAAAATTATTTTCGCGGCTAGCGCTGAAAAGTATTCATTACAAGCCTGGCTGGGCCTGGCGGGTAAATAGAAATGACATTTGTATCCTACACCATGCGAACATTTTCGCGTCTCTATGGAGACACGAAAGATGCTATTTGCCCACCAGGCGTGTACAGAAGACTTTTTCAGCCTTAGCCACGAAAATAATTGTACACAATATACCCAACCGATGGCCACTGTCCAATCAAAACACAGCTTTCGATTCGGTTGACGTTTGCGATTAAAACGTCAACGTTGTTTATTCGTCAAAAACCAGTATGTCAGTGACTAGTCTTTAGAAATGGGTGATGTTATTAGAATATTGTTGTGTAGGATAAAAAATTATGTGTGCACCACACCCAGAAAGTGATTTTCCGGGCCTCAAGAAGTGCCCAGGCTCGCTATGCTCGCCTCTGCAACTCTTCTTTCGGCCCGGAAAACAGTCACTTTCTCGGCTTGGTACACAATATTCTATTTCGTATCATGTAGGATAAAATGACATTTTCGCAGAGTGGAAGATAAAAAGTAAATTTTGTTCAATTGTGTCGGGTAAAAACTCGCCAGAGCTACCCAGCAAAGAAAATAAATATAAATTAACTATATTCAATTCTCATCAAACCGCATAGACGTCCAATAAACATGGTTACTTCGATTTAATTTGACGATCGTAAATAAATTTTTGTTTTTAATAAAATAACAAAATGCCATACTTACACAATAAACAATATTGCTTTCGCCATTTTGAATCAACATGAATCGCGCTATAATTAATCAACACGGTTACGAAAGCAACAATTATAAATTGTGCTACAAATTATTATTATTGGATTTAACAAAGATCTCAATTATGAGAATTAATCATTTAAAAAACATATTTTTTGCTAACTTTTATAAATCAATTAAGATTATACATAACATATACAAAGTTTAAAATGCTACTAATGATCGACAGATTGAGTATGAGCTTTGCACGAGTACAAAATACCTATACAATTTAATTAGAGCAAAAAATTGGTTCATTAACATTGAGCGATTAATACAACTTTGAGAAATCAAATTAGATCGCTGTATTGGGCAATCTGGAACAGGTTTAACGCATGCGGTTTAGTTTGCGTATCATTTCCGATGTATAATTTCACATGGTTGGCAGGTGGCGCAATTCTGCTTGAATGTGTGTATGTATCTGCAAATATGTGTCACAGATTATTATTATAATACAGATATAATTACAAACTCGTATTGGTTACGTATAAATTGGGTATGTGGATTTCTAATTAGTTTTCGATAATACCAGATTGAACCAGGCGTATGTATAATTATTGTGGATAAAGCCTGCAAATGGGTCCGGATTTGCATAAATATTCTTTTTCTTGTGCTGTGCTGTTGGCAAACTTCTGCTAGACAGCTTTCTAAAAATTATTCTTCAATTGCCCTACCAGTATACAGCTAAACAATTTTCCATATCCTGGTTTGCTTTTGATATAATATCAGACATTCGACCATACAAGATGTTCAACACAAGACCACTGAATCTACTTCTATACGAAGCTATTATTCATGTATTCGTTATAGGTAGCGATCCTACTTAAATTGTATAAATACAGCCCCAGACCATGAATGTTGCACCAGATTGGCTAATGGTCATGAATAAAAATTATTTTTAATATAATTTAATATTATTAATAAAAATTAATAAATGTCAATTAATTTTATTAATCCATTTGGGCCTTCATCGGGAGTTGAAGTCTCTTATCGCAACCTTTGGTTTAGCGAGACAAAAGTTTTAAAAGATGTACTTTTTTTGAGGCGAAGTTAACGATGGAAAATTCGTAATCGATTTTCATATATTATGTAATACATAGTTATCAAGATATAAATAAAAGTTTACTTGATAATAATTTGATGCTTTGTTAAATTATAGGAAACATATTTTCTTCTTAAAACATGAAAACCTCTACTTAATAAGTTTGTGTGAGATTAAAGATATTCAATGATTCTAATACAAAAAAGTCTGAAGAAATAAATATATCATTCCTCAAATATAACAAAGCACGAAGATATTGTCCAAAATACCAAAATACTAAAAAATCGAACTTGTTCATTTAATTAAAAAACGACCGAATTTTCAAAACCAAGAAATTCAACGATTTAATAAAATGCTAAAAAAAAGTGTTTCAAAATATATGTTTTAGAAAACATATAGTGATTTGTTGTTTATAAACACGGCGCTTTACCTTTGGACAGCAGTCGGTAGAGTTAAGGAGATCTATGAATGTCAAACGTCAAACAAATTGTCAAGCATAATAAAGGTAAGGCTACGAGGAAAACTACCTACGAATCCTAGATACTTATGTGCCATTTTAGCCCTTTAAATGAGAAAACGTGATGGAAGCGGCTAGCTGAACGTGAAGATAAGGAGCACAAGACGCTGCCAGCCCATCGCCTACGACACATCTTCTCATTTAACGCGCTAAAATAGCACAAGAAATTGACAGATCTGTCTCATAACTATTGGGGACTTTGTAGGAGGTAGGTGATAATACCAGCCCTTACTATTCTAACCATACTATTCTAATTGCCTAATTTGAATTCAATTCAATATCATAAAGTAACTACAAAATGTGTTTTTTTTATGAAAAGTATAAGACGTACGACACCACCCCAAACAGGTTTTCCTCCTTTTATTTCAGTACTTCAATTTGGGTACGGTCCAACCCAGTGCAGTGGTTCTTAACCGGTACTCCGCGGAACAGTGGTGCTCCGCGAGCTTGTTGCAAGTGCTCCGCAAAATTATGCAAGCCGAAATTGTCGACTCATTTACCGTATGTGATTGAAATAATAATATTTGTATATTACGTACAAAAACTTAAACCAAACTAACAATTACAATATTTACAATTTTCAAATAGTAATAAATATGAATAAAATAAATAAATAATTCTGAACATAATACAATTAAAATAAAAATGAGTAGGTGTAGCTCTGCTACACATGTCACATAAAAAGTTCGGAAAATATGCAAACATTTTGAAATATATTTCCTAAAATAAACATAATAAATAGGTATGTTGTTTTGATAATATATATTTTTGCCCTCATCTACATATCACCCACATGAGTTATTACGTATTATATTAGTATAAAGCTGTATCAAAAATAAACTTATCAAAACTACTTTAGTAAGTCGTACATAACAGCTAATTTAAAGAATCCAGCCAAACTAGCTAAATATTTGACAAACTATTATGCAGATGCTTGGAGAAGCTATCACAATATACCAAATAGGTGGTGGCATTTATAACAACGTACAAAATTTTGTGAGCCCAGAAAATTAAAACATACACACACACAAAATGTGGAAAATATGCGGATGCAGGCAAAAAGAAAATAATTCGGAAGCAATTCGGTACATCGAGAGCGCTTTTTCCCTCAAACATATTTAAGAGTTCGTGTGTAGAAATAAATTCCAAAATTCCCGAATATTTTAGGAAGTTATACACAAATATATCTCTTTCTTTTCTGTATCACGTTAATGAGTTTCGCCGCAAATAAATTTTATTCGAGTATTCGTTTTTTCAATTCGGTGAAAAGTTAGATAGAGCTGATGAAAATATCAATAAAACCGTATTTTAAACGGCTACAATTTCTTAAGAAATTGAGAAAACCAATAAGTCCTAGTCCATATGAATCTTTTTACTCGGAATGACATTTAGTTTCTAGAAGAAAATCTGTAAAAAGGTTTATATGGATAGTGATTGTGTTAATTTTTCGTTTTTGCATTGTTTCATATGTATTTTATATTCTATTTTTCTTTGTTTTTTAACATTTCAAACGGCTGTAACTTCTTAAGGAATAGAAAAACCATATAAGTCCAAAACATTATACTCAGAATGACATTTTATTTCTAAAAATTAATTTTGCCGAAAAAAAAGATAGACTATTAGTACAGGTACTAGGAGAATGTGCAGGCCTAATAGGCCTGCTGGTCGACCTAGGTAGATCGCCGAAGCGTTAATGCTCGTACGTTCGAAGCGGTTACGGGCGCGCCATCTATTGCTTCGTAGCGTAACCTCAATAGCGACATGATGTGTCGCCGTCTGGTGACCGCGTCGCGAAGCGCGCGGCCGTTGCCTAGCAACCGCGATCGATTGGCATGACGACACGCTGGCCAGGACAGTCCCAAACGATACTCCATAAATTTAGCCTAATCGAGTTAAAAAATAACGAGAACTGGCCGGAAATTGGACGATATCGAAAGCCTAAGCGCTGTACAATCCAATTTTAGGCGGAAAATCGGCGCCTGTGGCGCCGATTTTCGCTTCTCCGAGGAGCAGACCCTTCCCCCGATTCGCCGATTTTCGTAAACTTCTTGCGCGGACTGTGTTAGACTTTTAGTATATAGTAGGGATTTATATTTTTCTAATTAATATTATTTTTTAAGTGTTATGTAATAATCGTTTTAATTTTTAATAGAAGTTATATCTATGTTTTTGGTGCTCCGGGAATTTTTCTTATGATCAAAAGTGCTCCCTGACTTCAAAAAGGTTAAGAACCACTGGTCTAACCTATCTGACCATGTATAAATTGCAAACTTATTTATTAGTAAGGGAATACCCTAATGTAAATTGTACGTGTGACTTATGTGGTGTAGTGCAACCAGTGCAACACGTTGTTTATCGCAATGGCATCCATATTGTTCAAATACGTAGTCAGAGATATAACCTCATTTTGGGGTCCTACCGACCCTACTCTTGAGACTTAAGTTAGTGAAGTAACAATTATTCAGTTATAATTTAGATTTATAATAGATACATAAAAACAATTTTCTACCTAGTACCAATCCAACACAATATCAAATGATAAATTAATATTGCTGAAAAGTACTTACATACCTATTATAAATTACTCAACTGATCAACAAAAATATATTACATAAAATGTATAAAAAAAATTAAGCCCACTTAAATTGGTAAACTCAAGTACGGTTGCTTGTCGTCTTTCAAATACGTAAAGAGAGCGTGAAATAAATGTTAATTTATACCTCGGATTTAAATGATTGTGTCTGCTCGGAATTAACAACTTAAACATGTAAATATACGCTAAACCGCTACAAATTACAATTAGTATAAGCGGAAATCCACATCAGTTCTGCGCATTACCAATATAAGAGATAATCAGGAAGTGCAAATCGCACACAAATTTTCGCATCAACCAAAAATGTGACCCGAGCAGTGAGCACGACTAAAAACCGAACGGTATTCTACAGAGCGGTGTCCAGTTAATAATATGCGGAACAATGCTCTCCGACCTTAGTCAACAAACAACAGGAGCTGGGTTCGTTTCACCGGTAATTCTATATGACCGGATTACGATGACCATCTACTAGTTATTCCATCTACAAGGACGTGCTTATATGCTCGAGGCAGATGTCGTATCTCCAGTGTTGTCGACGTACCGGTATCGCATATCTGACATCTTTGCACAGATCGAACAGTTACTTCTTAGGAAGTGATGTTATAACACGTATGGCTTCAAGAGTATTCGCGGTATCCGCTAATACGACCATGAAGACTAACGTTATTTAATGTACGATGGTCGACTGAAATGTTTTCCTCAACGACCTAAATCTGATGGGAAGTTAACGCAATTATTATTAATGGTAACGGCCTAAAACGCTTTTCTTTCAGAAAAAAGACAAACTGGTAATTTCCAAAATTTAGTAGTTTTTGGCTGTGTTACAACCCAGGGGCTTCTAAAGTACTCTAGTACTCCCACTAGGGTCGGCATTCCTGTCAGTTATTAAATCATTTTACGCATTTCATTCGTCTTTCTTTGTCTTTTTTGGTAAACGAAAATTAGTCTTATAATTACTTGAACATGAATGAAGAAAATTATTTGCAACTCCTTTATAATTCTCAAGTTATCCCACGTAAATATCGTTCATGTAAATATCTTTTATGACAACCGCATGAAGCATTCACTGTAATTTTAGGATTTCTGGATACATGAATAGTTGCAAAGATGTATCTATTCTTTTTGCTATTTGCATTAATCAATAATATAAATAATTATCACATTATTCAGGGTGGGGAATTTTAATCTTTACAGTAAATTGCATATTTTGAAAACTCGCATGCGAAAAAAATAAGTACAATATTTTTTCCATAAGGAAGCGTTCCTGATTTTGTTGTAGATGGTGCCAGTGTCGTGAAAACAAGGCTTGATCCCTACGCTAATCATAATAGGACTACTAGCTGGTCAGCAGATTATTATTATGATTATAGATTCTGTCATACTGTCATACTGTGTCCTAAGCGGCAAGTGCTTTAATTACCGTTTTATGACGATTAATTCCAAACTAAACAAAACTTTTTGCTTGTATCTTTCCTGCAAGTAGAAACAAAGTAATCCTGAACACTTAGCAGCGAATAATTAATCGTACAGTAGTAGAGCACAGTGAATACTTTATCATCCAATCATCTTCATCAGTATTTGGCTAAATCCAAACTTTATTATCACTACCAAAAAAAACATATTCAAACTTATTTCTATTCTCTGTGTAGAATCATAATAAATGCCAATAGATTTTTAAACAGTAAATTTAAGTTCACAAATAATTCAAAAATACACAGGTTCAAAATTAACTTGACCTTGTTTTCACGACACTAGCGCTATCTACAATCAAACCAGTTACGCGCCCATATGTACCACTTGATACAAGAAAAGTTTTGTATATACTTATTTCGTTGGATGCAGATTTTACAAAATATTCTAATTTTTGGAAATTGGAAATCTGTGAAATGCTGCGATATCCGTAAACTGTTCCCACTAAAACAAATATTTAGTTGTACAGAATTTGGTTTTTGCAACAAGTCTTGTCAGCGTCACTCTTTATTGAAGTTCTATAAACTAACTAAAAGTCAAACGATTTTTATTCGTCTATTTTATGCATAACTTAAGTGTCTTTAGACTCAGTTGTACTTCCTAGTAAATTTCGCTTTTAACGCTCACAGTTCCAATTCATTAGACTCCATTAAGTCCAGTTGAATAAATATTGCCAAGTTGTATAGTAAATCGTTCATTTACACCTAATTTTAAACAGTAAATTTAAATTCACAAACAATTGAAAAATACACAACAACAAAATTTACTTGACCTTGTTTTCACGACACTAGCGCTATCTACAATGAAAATAGTTACGCGCCCTTATGTATCACTTCATAGAACAGTTTTGTATATATTTATTTCGCTGGATGCACACTTTTCAAAATTTTCAAAGTTTTGAATTTTTTGCTTGGCTTGAACAGGTCAAAAACAATACCAATCAAAAACTCCAGTTTTATCATGCACACGTAGCGGTTGACCTGTCAGGTCAGACCTTTTCGGGCATACCTGACAGGTATGCCCGTCAGGTATGCCTGTTTAGACGCCTTTAAGGACTGCTACGGATTCCTATCATTATTTAGAATAATGTATTTAATTTAATTTATTTAAGCTATGATCGAGAATTTTTAATAAACTATCAATAAACTATGCGGTGATCAATCCTAGACATCTGACAATAAAATAAAAAGCAGCCCGTGCCTTTATTATAACGGTGAGGATATTGACATCAATAAGAAAAAACTTGTTAGCATTAAGATATTTCATCACAAACCTTGCACTTGGTCTTCTAAATATATATAATAAACAAACGTGAAAAACTGGTACAGCATGAGATCCACACACCTGATGCAAGCAAACCAAAGGTCACCGAAAAGGTTAACAACCGTTATAAAACTGTGTGGCTGTTTTTTTATATGGAGTGTAAACAAAACTGACATTTAAGTCAATAACAAAGTTTTATTTTTAAATAGTTTAGTTCATTATTAGGACCTAATGACAAATATTTAAGGGTACATTCTAGGGTAACATTTTGAAAAGTTAATGATTTTTTATTGCATATTTTGATTGCACAACTTTTAAAGAATAGTCTGTACAAATTTCAGAAAGAAATTCGAAAAATTAACGACTACACAGCCAGAATTCGAGCGGCCCGCCGAAGCCGATTATATCTCGATTATCGGAACCTTTTTTAACCATCTCTAATACGTACTTATTTCCCTATTTTTCAGAAATTCTTTTCTGTAGTATACCCACATGTATCTTCTTTAAAATGACATATCGTTTATTATAACAAGGATCCGTAAAATGCGTTTAAATTGTGGAAGTGTAACGACATACCCGAACTTTATCGATATCTCCAAAACTATTAGGTTTATCACAATAAATGATATGTCATTTTGAAGAGGATATATTTATGTGGGTATACTACAGAAACGAATTACTGAAATGTTACACTGGAATGTACCCTTAAACAATTGTTTTCTGCCATTTGGGCTATATGGCACCATAATATGTTGTGATTTTCTTGATTGCTCTATAGAATCTCTATAATCCTTTAGGTGAACTCCGACAATACGTTTACCATCAATTTGCAAGACACTTACTGTTCCAATAACAATCAATTCCCATAAAATTTCTGAACCAATTTTGTCCAACGTCGACTTTCAACATTTCTTCGCCTTTCATACTACAGCTGTTATGGGCCGGAATTTATGCCCAAAACGCATAAAATAAAAACTTATTGGCCTGGTGCTTGCTGAAGTAGTCATCTTGAAACCGAACTGAATGTGAAAGTCAAAGAGTTAAGTCATGTGGACCAGTTGGTGCCCCGTGCGTGTGGCACTCTGGTAATTGCGGAGAAAGTCGTTGGACAGATAAAGCTTAAAGCCCAACGGGCAAACAATCAGCTCTAGATGAGATAATTTTCGCGCTATTTAAATTTTTTGCCGCTAAAGTGCCACACAGGAATTCAATTTCGATAATGGCCCGATCGTAAAAATTCTTGTCGCGGATATTATTATCTGGCTGTTTCCTAATCCTTGATAAAATTATTGATGTATGTATAATGTATATGCTTGAATTGAGTTTGGATTGAGATTGTTTTTATTTTCAGAAATATATTGCATTTTCTATTGTTCAGCCGTAATTCTCTTGTTTGTGGGAAAGTTTCTGACTTCGAAGAAAGTTAATAAATAACAACATGTCGAACGCTGTCGATCTGCTTTTATATATTATTATATGTTTTCAAGCAGAATATTATGTCTAATTTTATCTATTATTATTGAACGAGCTATGCATGCAAAATGTTCATGAAAGTGGACTAATAATGTTTAAAAAAGAAGCTATAAAACAGTGAATTGTATCCTAATTGTTAAGTATTTAATTACTTCAGTTTATTTGTCGTTTGCTATGTTGTCTATGGCACTGTCCCTATTATACTCTATAATAATTTACGCGTTCTATGACTGAACTACTACGACCCATTAGGATGCTTCTTATTTTATGAGAGGGACTGTTTGTAAGGGCAAACCTTTCGAAATATTACTTCACCTGAGAAACAATAGCATTCTTTCATAATAAAAACAAAATATTTAGAGTTTGTTAGCTGTTGTCAAAGTTAAGGAAAATGAATCAACTATGTATTCAAAAAACAACAAACAACAATATTTTTTTCTACTTTGCATTCACAACGCACACATTGTAACTCTGTTTTTGGTGTTTACCCATATCACACATTTTGTAACACGCAAATTGTAACACCATTTCTAGTAACTTTTTTCTAAGATTGGTCACATTGTATCAAAGCCTTCTGTCAAACGTAAATACACATAACCACAACCTGCCTGATTAATCGCGGAAACCGCGAAATATCTATATTCTATACATATTTAATCATGCATGTAGCATGCTATAGTATCGCCGAAGGCTTGGGGCTTCCTCAGTTCAACAAAATACGCCAGCATGAAGTTTTCAGAGATATTTTGCAACTCTAGAGTACAGAGTTTGGTTGGTTGCAAAAAATCTTGTCAGCAGCACACTTTATTGAAGTTCTATAAACTAACTGAATTGAAAGTGATGGTGACAAACAATTTTCATTCGTCTTTTTTATGCATAACTTAAGAGTCTTTAGACTCAGTTGTACTTCCTAGTAGATTAAGCTTTTGACGCTCCCAGTTACAATTCATTAGACTCCATTAGCTCCAGTGGAATAAGTATTACCAAGTTGTAATGTAAATCGTTCATTAACACCTAATTTTCCCTGAATCGCCAATGGTCAAGGTTCTCAATTAACCAGATTCAGTACGGCCTACAATTACCCATTTGGTGTCATTAAAAATGAATCTAAGAATAGCCAGAACACAGGCGGTTGACCTATATGTACCATTTGATTTCACGAAGTAAGTACTACAAAAAAAGTGCTGCCCACAATTAAAAATGCGTTACGACGTTCACTACGCACGCCCTAATTTTCCTCGATTAATTGGTTAGTAGTATCAATTAAAGAAAGTTACCTGAAATATCGGTCAATTTTCGCATATTAAGATCCTCTAATCATTTGTTTTAGTTGTATGTAGTCATAATCAATCAATTCAAACTCATTTACATTTGGTGGGAAAGTTATAAGTGCTTCTCTTGCAAGTTTTTTGTTTCAGTCTCTCTCCATAATATGCTATCTTTAATACGTTCTGAATCCGATTTGTCAATTCCAGCGAGGTGAAACTTTGTGGTTTTAATCTTCTACGGATTTGCGGGAGATAAATTATATATAAACGCATGTTCACGTTAGGTCAATAGCAAACATAAATTGTTCAATACGTAGTAAGTAAGAACCGTAATTCTGATTAATTACAGTAATAAACGCAAGGTGCATTCTCTTTGACCTATAAAATGCTTAATCATAAATATTGGTACAGATTAGTTTTGTATATTGTCGGAATATAACAGAACTATAATCAATATCCTACTCACATCTTTATGAAGTGATGAAACACAAATCCTATATTATCTCTAGTGTAAATATACCTAGAATACAATCAGTTTGACTATAATAAAATTATAAATAATTATTTAGTTTTTCAGATATTTTTATTTAGTTACCAAGGAAGTATCCGTTATATCAACATTTGAGTTCACTACTTCAAGAACATCATTCTTGCTCTGTCGATTGATTAAGCCAAGGGTTTTACGAAAAATAGAATACAAACACTACTAATCAAATTGGTATTTGGAATAAGCACAAGGGAAAAGTTTTTGCAAAAACGGTCGTAAACATTAAAACTTCGTAAACTTTATTTAAAAAGGAATTAATCTCAGAGTATTGGGATAAATATGGTTAAACAATATACGGTCCGTTTGTTATCGTCTGAGAAATGGCCGGTGGTATTTTGACAAGTGTCACTTTTATATTGTTTGGCGTCCTTTAGCTGTACTTTTCTCGGTTGACATTATAATAGAAATTGATCATTTGTCTGAAATCCTACTTTCTGGAATTACTATAAGCAATGTAAACAGTAAACATATTTTTCCTTGTTTTCATTCTTCATTTATTTAATAAAACTCCAAAATATAACAATATAAATATTCTGATTTATACTACGTATATCTGGATGGTTGACACTTAAACAGGTTGATCTTTTGATACGTTTATTCCCATGCTCTATTCAAAAACTAAACTCATGAATACATACAGAGAGACACACAGTGAGACGCTAATAAGCAACTAACAATAATCGACATTGCCGTAAGAAAATGCAAATTTGCAAAAAAGAATTACTCTGAAATTGCCGTATTTTCCTGTGAAATTACAAACATATTCTGTAAAATTACTGTCATATTGGTGCAATATCACAGAAATGTCCCAATGGTATGTATAATTGTAGAATGAACACAACAATATTGCTAGTATCCAATAACCAGATCCGTTTGTAAAAAAAGCATTGTCGTTGTAAAATATACATCTGAAAAAATAAACTGCGCGTTCTTCTTTTACCAGCATTTGTTCTGTAATATATTACATATAATATACTTTAATTTGACAGTAGATATAATTGTTATAATTGTTACGTTTACAGCGTCTTTTAGCTATAATTTATTATATAACTTTTCTTTAACTAAAGCTTTTCTCTGTACATGCTTGACATTTTCGTAGCAAACAGTTTAAAATTTTACTTTAATATGTTATTATTGTTCTTATTACTATCTGAAGTATTTAATAATATAGTAAACATAAATAAATAGAATGTAAGAGATCTCCATGGAGTGATGCTCACATCCTGATCATCATGTGTAAACACATCTATACCATTTATAAATGATTTAGTATCTCGACATAAATCTATTCCTACTTTAGTCTACTTTCAGATCTGATGATATCCATCATTAACCATGAACCTTGTTCAACATAAACAATATAGCGCTACTGATGATATGGTAATCATTTTAATGAAAGTTGAATTAATCAAGTTTAATACACGGCAACGGCAAAATAATCTACCATCGATCTCGGTAATTGCCGTAACATCTGTGAATGTTTACACTAGAAATTTAAAAATTGTTTAGATGTCATCGTAGAAGAAAAAATGTCCCTATTAATAAAATTACACGGAAAAGTGTAATGTTACTTTCTAGGTCGTATTCCGGAAAAGGTTAAAAAAGAAATTGTCCGCACCTATGTGTTGCTTAAACCATTTGAGATTTTTGTTCTACATTAATTAGATTAAAAAAATATCGCATACGCAATTCAAATTAGTTATAGTCATTTGGTTTTATTCTTTTGAGTGGTTGGTTCATTAGTCAAGGTTTGGGCTGCGCAATAGTACATATCTGGACCACTTGTGCAGAGTGCCCAATGGCAGTTTAATTTTTTTCGGTCACATTTAGGTTAAGTAGTTTCCTATTTATATTCAACAAATTACCAAATACGAGTTTTAAATATCTAAATTATAATTTACATATAATTATATGTAATGATAATAATAATTATTTAATCCAATTTTCCATTAAGAGCTTTTACAGTTTTTTCATAATAGATATGCAAATATGAAAGTGACTAAGATGGTGACATATGGTGAACCTGAATTATTATTATGGACCACAAATACATTAGATACAAATTATGTAATAGTTTGATAAAATAGTACTTTTTTAATAAATTACCTACATGACACTTCCTGATTTTTCATAATTGATTGTTATGATTGCTTTTATATTTTAATTGATTTTATGATGAAGTGAAATTTGCTAAACAAAAAATATTTGATACAATATTTTCTTTATTGGTGCCTTCTTCGATGTTGATATTCGCCTTATATTGAGGATTTTTTGTGTACCTACTCTGTCGCCAAAATGTTACAAAGATAAGCCAGTTGGGTTAGTGCTAAGCCAAATTGGTTCTCAAATAAAAAAAATAGGCACTGCTTTTCAATGATGTTGGGAGATTTTGTTTTGATTCTTGCAAACAAAACATGCTTCGAAACTGATTTTGTTTGTATATACTTCTTTATAAATCTTTGTAAAGGATCGTTGGATCTGATCTGTCATACAAAGTAGATACGATTTCGAAAATATTGCATCTCCAATATTGATATCTTACAACATGTATTCAAAGGAATAATGGTTCAAATACTCGATACTACTTAGAATTGAGAAACAGATTGGAACGATTCAATGGATGATTTGTTACTACTTAGTGCTCTATCTAATTTTTAGAAGTACGGTGTTGTGCTTTGTTTCGTCTGAGTACAATTATAGGATAATATAAACCCTATAATCTCATATCAATCAGGCAACTAATCAGCGCCATGCTGTGGCCAGATCGCACTGTGAACTGAACTAAGTTGGGAATGATCGTACCCGAGTAGGGTAGATCGATACAGGAGATCAGAACAGACGTACGGACGGATATAGAAGACAGCAGAGAGAATAGTTTGGAGAAAAGAAATGTAACGCGGAGATAAGGAAACGGTAATAATGGAGGAAACATGGAAGCAGGAAAAGCTACTACTATGGAACAAATTAGAGTTATTAGAAAATAAAGTAGTGAAGAAAGAAAAAGAAACAATATTGCTATTAAGGGTCTGAATCTCGAAGATGGCAAGCAACTGAAACCCGTATTCAAGGAGTGTGAAATACGAGATAGGAGTAAAAGCAACGATTTGGTGATCTAAGCTAAAATTGAAAGAACAAAACCAAGAGGAAAGAAATATACATCAAGAATGATTTGACTTGGAGAGAAAATCGAAGAAAAACAAATTGGAACAAGTTTAACAAACCCCAAGCTGTTAAATATTCCAGTAGTGGTTTCAAAAATGGAATATGTGATCAAAGAACGAAAAATAAGAAGACAAAGATTGTAAAGACGAAAATTGCGTTGACATCATCAGTTTGGCTTTGTAAAAAATAGCATACAAATACGTGCTTCCGTAACTGTACTACTAACCGATTGACCACGGTACGGTTCAACACACTCTTGGCATTTGGACGCTTCCGAAACACGTTCAGAAGCGACCAAACAGAGTTGGCCTCGGCACAATGTCAATGCGAGATGCAAAATGTGTGTAATGCGTGCTGTGGTTGAAATGTCAAACGAGACCGCTTTTTTACCATCGCCTCGGTCAAGGAAAGTATGATTTACATAACGGTGATAGATGGCAATTCAACCGCCACACCAGTCTATCAAATGCAATCCGGAAAAAGAAAGTGAACATCATCGCCTTCTGTGACCGCAGATTAAGATATTTGTCTCAGCGGTGAGACAAGATTGCTTCGCGTTAGAAAAGAAAAGCCGTACCAGTAATGCAGATGACGCAGATTTCTAGAATTTCATTTTCAACCTATATTGATGATGATTGAGTGAACTTTTTGATGGAATGTTATTATAAGTGAAATTTCGCTAAAACATGTAGGTAGGTACTATCGATGGCCTGTGTCTACTTTAACCACTTTTGGGACAAGCCATTCTCACTAGAAACCTGTCGTGTAACTTTGAAGACATTTATCCCCACATGGAAAGCATAATTGAGTTGTAATTGCGGGCAAGCCTTAATTGTGTGGAGAAATTAACCATGCTTAAGTTTTATTGAAGTCTTATGTCACATCGAAGAAGAGCGACATGTTTGGTCAAACTATGTGCTATTTAAGGACAAAAGGAAGTTTATCTAGCCATTTATGTGTTTATTCTATGTCAGTAGTGTTCAAAAATGATTAGTTTCTTTCTTCCTGAAACACCTTTATATACAATATAGTTAAAACAACTTTAATTTTTCTTTCGCGTTCTTCTTTTTCATTCATATACAAAGGATCTAGCGAATTGTCCCGTTAACGTCCTGCTTTATAACTCCGCACAGCTAAACATTATAATTCGTAATTTAAATGGTGATATAAAATATGTGTAAATCTCATTAACCCAAATGTTAAGCGACGTAGTTTTTTGTTTGTTCACAAACATGGGCATTGTGAGTGACTACGCATTTTTACATAAAGAGAAGAACACTCATTGCCAAAATCATTAAAAGCGTTTCTCTTGCCTTGTGCATACATTTTTCATTGTATATAAATAATTAATTAGCTTCTTATGTGCTGTTAAATTTCATATTATTCGAGCATAATTGTTAAATTGGGCCGATTTGTGCTTTACACAAAAACAAACATGCACCGTTATGCAAATTTTGTGAAAGGTGCGAACCGAGCGAGTTGACTGTTCGCAATCCATCATAATATACACATGTACCTACCAACCATATACAATATCACGATAGGTACCTATAGTATAAACCGATACAACTTTTAGAAATTGTATACGGTCACTTAAGTTAGGTCAGTTATATAACAATTTCGTCAGAGGTGATTAATTATTAAGAAAAAAAGCTTTTTACATGTTAATTAACACCTGACACATAATGTACGTGACGTGTACCAAAACCACGACGCAGAACGGTAGGAACCTATGTTCTATATTACACAACTGTAGCGAAATTCTTAATATGCGGGGTAACGGTTTGTTGATTAGATTAAATTTTTATTACTTTCTTTGAGACCATAGTCGTAGATTTCAATAATAGGTCAAGCGGCGTGACCAGCACAAAGTGGAAAATGTGTAGTTCACATATGAAACACATGAATAGTTTGTTCTCATTGTGGCAACTTCAAATTGTCGAGCAAAATACCATAATTAAGTAAAATCAGAAAATAAAAAATCAAGATATGTAAATCAAGAAGTAAGTTTTACACAATTTAGGAACATTGGTATTTCCATAGGTATTCATAAAACGTCATATTACGATATAACGAAACGTTGCACGTAATTGACCGTCCAAAAAATAGAATTTGCTGGTGAGAACCCGTTCTCACCAGCAAATTCTCAAATGCTCAGTACAGTAAATAATAAAAAAAAAGTTTTAGACGAAACTGATTTAATGTCAAAAGAGCTATCCTATGATACAATTTTATGATGATTCTAAATATGAAATTGATGGCGAAAGAGAAACCAGGTGAGATGTATATCTAAAGATCAATTACAAACTACGAACTCAGTCCGGAGTCGAACCGGGCTGACTGCGTAATAGATGCCATGATAAGTTTGATAGACAGCTATCGTCACTGTTCCCTTCCTTGAAATGACGAATTATATCTATTCATTGTCACAGGCCTCGGTAGCTTAGCGGTAGAGCAATGGCCCGGTAAGGCAGAAGACCCCAATTCGACTCCGGGTTGAGTCGGTAATTTTTTATTGATTTAAAAGAATTTACATTAACCTGATCTCTCATTTGCTATCAATTCCATACAAATTATATTCAAACACACCAATTGGTTTCGTGGTGGTTCTAAAGTTATACATTTCTCAGGTTCTCTTTACTTCTATTCAGCGTTATGCTTTTGTAATATATGTAATATAGAATAATCTATACTTCTAGTTTCTCGAGAAACCGTTGTTCTTGATAAAGAGTTTTGGGTGCTCTAATAATTCCATAGAAACAGACTGAATTTTGATTTAATCTTAAATTTAATTGAATCTAAATATCAATTTATATTGTGGTATTTCAAATCTCATATTTATTGAAATTAAAATGAATCTTAAAATTTTATTTAATTTCATTTTTTATGTGACAGAAGCAGTAAAGTGGGTTTTTTGATTTTACATTTAATTGTGAAAAACTGATACTTTACTCCTGAGTAAATTTAACATTTGTCCTTTTGCAACCAGCTTGTATATTAAATATATACAGGATGTTCCTAAATATCATGTAAATACGAAAAGGGGTAATTCTTTGGCTTATGTAATGACTAAAAATTCATATAAACATAGGTCCGCAAACGCTTCGTTGCCGATCTACATGGTGTTGAAATTTCAAGATCTTTTTAGTTTTTTCTTTATAGCTCTTGTAGTTTTTGAGATATTTCGCTCTAATTTGGAATAAGGTTTACGCTGTAGGACTTGCCCCCTTTTCTCCCCATGAACTTTTTTTCGGTGCGCCGCTGATGATTCTAAAATACAAAATGCATTTTTTGTTTTGTTCTAAAGCATTTTAATCTTTTGTAGTTTTTTCGTATTTACCACCGTTATCGAGAAAAAGAATAAAAGATTTTCTGTGTTTCGCTAGATGAAATTAAAATTTTTTAAATAATTGGTCTAGTACGCGTTGGCTTGATTTAGATAACCTTTTATTTGTATTAATTTTGACATTTTATTCGCCACCAACTGTTCAAAATTAAAACTAGGATACAAGAGCCATAAAGAAAAAACTAAAAAAATCTTGAAATTTCAACACCCTGTAGATCGGCAACGAAGCGTTTGCGGGCCAAGGAATTACCCCTTTTGAAATTTCTTGCGGTTGGAGAATTGTTTGGGTGTTCCGGTAATTTTGGCTAACCCTGTATTAATACTAGTATATTTAAATCCGGTATAATAAGTGACGGTAATCTTTTACAAACTCACTTTTATGCAACTTTTTAAATTGATGAATACGATATGGTCTTTAGCGAACGTCAAATTATAATCGTGCATTACGTAACGAATAGTTGCAATACTCTTTTTGTTTTGTACATTCTTATATATTCTACAATGAACATAATATGGATGCGTCCGATCCACCAAGTTTCTTGCCTTAAGCCTGATCGCTGTTAGTTATTTTGCATCTAAACTCCGCAGCGGACAACACCTATCATCATATTAAAAAAAGCTATCTAAGAAATGTTTAACTAACGACCTAGACAAACCATAAACCAGCAATTATTTAGAAAATGATCTCATTTGCATTAGCGGCAGGATTAGTAATGGAACTTAATTACACCTCTACAGACTTGGATATTTATTTTTTACATTGTAGGAGCAAAGCCTCCCGGCTGGACCTCCGGCACCATGCCAATTTCATTATATGGCAGTCTGTATCGCTGTCCGCATCTTAAAAACATTTCAAAATATGTGTCGGCCACGCCCGTAGAAAATTATTTTAGATCTAACCGGAGCACTTGATATCGGCTCGAGTAGTGAAAGTACACGTGAAGTCATTCAGAAAGGTTCAGGCACTCGGCTGAAAGGTAAAGGCTAAAGTTAACAACAATGGGACCGCGGTCTGTCGCTCGATTAGTCATTTTCTGTGGGCAAACGCAGAAATCGACGGACTCGTGTTGAGTTTCTGAGCATTCTCAAATTGGAATTTCTACGATAGGCCATTCATTCTACACCGGATATAACTTAACTTAAGGCGCGGAACGCTTGCCGAAAGCTTGGCTAAATTTCTCGCTGTCTTTTTTGTTGGTTGTGTTGGCTTCCTTTAACCTACGCACAGTAGACCACATTCTGCTGGCCCAAGAATTCAAGCCACGAGACAAAACTATGACGGATTTTGACAGGTTTTACCCTTGTTTGATTCTATAGAATTGCATGATATTCGTCACTAAGAAGGTGATTCAAAGTAAAATATCTTTTCCTTTTCTCATGTAATCACGGTGAAATTTTACTCCCGCCGTTAGTCTTTTGAGGTGACGCAACAATTTCACAAAAACATCGTGTTGGTGTGTATCTGCCATATGTGACTAAGACTATATGTGCGCAATAACTCTGGTGCACTATCAACTTTGGTGATCATAATGAATAGGAGAAACCACAGTATATTGTGACAACTGTTACCACTGTTTTTCAAATGGCACAATTTCTGGCTTTATGGCCCTTTCGATAAGAGCGTTTTGGTCTGTTCATCTCACATATTATTTTTGTGGAAACTATCACAAAAAAAAAGTCGGAAATGTAGAATATGTCGATAAAAAGTATTGCTCTTCAGATATTCTTGCTTGAGGTAAATTATGCTTTGCAGTCGCAAACATTCAATAGTATGGCAAATATCAGCCATTCAGCTTAAATAACGAAAACGTGTTTCAACATTGGACTAGACTTAAAAAATAGCATATTCTTAATAATTCTTTGCACTATACTATGTAGAATGATTGGTATTCTTATTGTACTGGAAACATATGTTAAAAATATATTTACCAGTCCGCCAATGAATATTAAATATTATACCTAACCGTGGTAAGTTTTGGATTGAGAAAATACGACAGCTTTTTTTTATATCTTCTTCGTGTGTAAAATAAAAAAAAAACCATAATTATAATGCTTCCTTCATGAACCCTCTGTATATAATACGCAAAAAACACAGGATAAGATGACAGTATAAGAATGAAAACAAAAGTAAAAGGACTAGGTACACGTCAGAGATTTATACCACTTTAAATCCAAAAAATTAGAAGCTTTAGATAAAAAATGAATTGCAGTAAGTTCATTGACCACTGATCATTTAGGAAACTATGTAGAATGAATGGTATTCTTATTGTACTGAAAACATATGTTAAAAATATTTTTACCAGTCCGCCTATGAATATTAAATATTATACCTAACCGTGGTAAGTTTTGGATTGAGAAAATACGACAGGTTTTTATATATCTTCTTCGTGTGTAAAATAAAAAAAATCCATAATTATAACGCTTCCTTCATGAACCCTCTGTATAGAATACGCAAAAAACACAGGATAAGATGACAGTATAAGAATGAAAACAAAAGTAAAAGGACTAGGTACACGTCAGAGATTTATACCACTTTAAATCCAAAAAATTAGAAGCTTTAGAGAAAAAATGAATTGCAGTAAGTTCATTGACCACTGATCATTTAGGAAACTATGTAGAATGAATGGTATTCTTATTGTACTGAAAACATATGTTAAAAATATTTTTACCAGTCCGCCTATAAATATTAAATATTATACCTAACCGTGGTAAGTTTTGGATTGAGAAAATACGAC
This sequence comes from Aphodius sticticus, assembly GCA_963966075.1. Taxonomy (NCBI): domain Eukaryota; kingdom Metazoa; phylum Arthropoda; class Insecta; order Coleoptera; family Scarabaeidae; genus Aphodius; species Aphodius sticticus. Next base: position 48,126,891 of record OZ014509.1, on the reverse strand, counting down.
AGGTTTTTTTATATCTTCTTCGTGTGTAAAATAAAAAAAAATCCATAATTATAATGCTTCCTTCATGAACCCTCTGTATAGAATACGCAAAAAACACAGGATAAGATGACAGTATAAGAATGAAAACAAAAGTAAAAGGACTAGGTACACGTCAGAGTTTTATGTCGTAGCCACATATTACAGCTATGTGGTATGGAACACCGCATGTGAAAAGTGAAGTTTAATTAGCAGACGCCATCTGCCATCTGATGGCGTAAACGACCATTAAAACGTATATTAAGGGAAATAGTCAATAAACTACAACCAGAATAAACTCCTTTCACACTGCATGTCCACAACATTTATTTAAATGTGAATATTGCACAACTTACGGGCTATTCAATAAACCTATTAGCCATTGTTGATTATAGATATTTACAAAAACAAGAACCCTAATAAATATAAAATACCTACCCTAAATAACCAAATAGCTTATTTTTTTTTTGTTTCAGGTAAGAGAGTTAACCGACTTAAACTGCAACTGCTCATCATAACTTCTGTGAGTAGGTATATATATATATATAAATATTAGGTTTATGTAGATTATGTACACCATTCAAAATCCAATTTGAATAAAATGATTATTTTACTTATACACTGCTCAAAAATTAGGGGAACACTTTTTCCGAAACCTGTAACTTTTTAAATAATGGTTCTAGGCAAATCAAATTTGGTATACTTCAACGGCAAATATTTAGCTAAAGAAAATTACAAAAAGGATGTTACAACTCTTAGTTACTTGTAAGTTACACTTGAAAATGTAAATTAATAACGCAAAACAAAATGGAAATGACTGTCATAGTATCGATGACAGTCGGGTTTTCGGTGGATTGGTGAGGTTTAACACAGTGGATGCCCTCCACGAGCGCGAATCACTTCCTCACACCTGCGTGGCATACTTCGCACTAGTCTGCGAAGAGATTGTTGGAGTATGCTTTCCCATTCTTCTATCAGGCATTGTGTCAGTTCCTGCATGGTTAGTGGTGGATTAGGGCGCTTGCGAACACGTCGGCCAAGCTGATCCCACACGTGTTCAGTATGATTCAGGTCAGGTCTTAACGCCGGCCATTCCATGACCTGAATTTCACGTTCTTGTAAAAAGGTTCTGGTGATGCCGGCCGAATGTGGCGTTGCATTGTCCTGCATTAGGATGAAATTTTGACCGACGCCATATGCAGCAGGCACTACATTGTGCTCCAAGATGTCTTCGATATAATTCATGGCATTTAGTCTACCACGAACCACAACAAGAGTTGTCTATACTGAATCCAGCCCAAACCATCACAGATCCACGACCAAATCGATCCACTTCCTATATAGTAGCGGCTGCGTAGCGTTCACCAGGACGTCTATATACACGTACTCGACTGTCCCAACGAGTTAAACGAAATCTGGACTCGTTTGTAAACAGCACAGGCGTCCAGAGACGAAGTTGCCAATCTCTGTGATCCAGAGCAAACCTCATTCGCGCTGCTTTGTGATGCTGCGTAAGGGGTGGTGCGTGGACAGGTTTTCTTGGGTTCAAATTCGCTTCTTTTAATCTGTTTCTAACAGTTTGATCAGAAATTTCTATTCCATGTGCTCGTCTTAGGTCGCTTAGGAGGTCTCGTGCTGTGGCAGTACGCTGACGTAGAGAAGAAAGGTCAAGAAATCGTTCTTGATTCTGAGTAGTTTTTCGATTTCGACCTTGTCCAGCTCTTCTAACATATTGGCCAGTCTCCCGAAACCGATTCCATAAACGCGTAATAACAGAAGGGGAAACACGAAAGTCGCTGCTAACTTGTCGAATAGAGTGGCCATGCTGAATAACGGCGACAGCACGAGCAACTTGCACTTCACTAAGTTGTACATCTAATGACGTTTCTAATCAACGAAAATTGATAACTGAATTCATTTGTTAGCTTTAGTAGGCTTTCATACGTGAATTCAAAGCATACTTGACATTTCTTTCCATTTTGTTTTGCGTTATTAATTTACCTTTTTAAGTGTAACTTAGAAGTAACTAAGAGTTGTAACATTGTGTTCGAAACTTCACTATATGCCCTTAAATACCAAATTTGATTTGCCTAGAACTATTATTTAAAAAGTTACAGGTTTCGAAAAAAGTGTTCCCCTAATTCTTTTGAGCAGTGTATTATACCACTTAAATTATAGGCTGGTTTTTTGTTATTACATAAACTAGACTTGGCCTAGGTACTACTATTGGCCTTTTGCCCAAAGTTGTTTATGTGTCGGTGTAATAAATTCAACAAGACGAGGAAGATAAATAGAAACATTTAAATATCTGTTTCCATTTGATTTAATTGAAAGTAATTAATTTACTCAAAATTAGCACGTAGTTCTCATCGTTTTCTACACGATTGCAAAATTTCACGTTCTTACATTAAAGCGTCAATGAAAATGAAAATTACGAGTTGTAAAGTACACTAATTTGCGCCGGCTATACAAGCCGCTACCCACTGTCATTACAGTGCATGATAAATTCTAATAAACTCTATTCTAAATGTATTACTATATTATCCACCATGATAGGAAATAGTACTCAAGTCATCATTAACTCCTATGTATGCTCCATGGCAAGTAACTCTTCCACCTAAATAATTCTAACAAATCAGATATATGTTAAAGTAAAAGTACCTAACCTCCATTAATTTCAAAAATTTCTCCTATCCATGTGGCATTTGTCCGTTAAAAATCAGAAAACCTTATGGTACACTGTAGAAACCGGAACGCCATTACCAGAATTTCGTCCATTTTCACCTACATAATTGATCAGCCTCCAGCATTAGAGCGGTGCTTTTCTTCCACTTTAATCCACCCAAATTTGGATTTTAATAACATGGCCATTAAGATACAGGATGTAACCACTAACAATACACAATAAAACTGTTAGCGGTTTGAATTTTAAAATTGTTTGTTCACATTTCTTGGTATGAATTTGGAATGCATGAAAATAATTAACAAATAAAATATATCCCGTATCAGTCACGTTCCTACATAACCGCAATTTTCACTTTTTAATTAACCTAAAATGTTTCTTTCAAATTTGATATTGTTACTCTCATAAATACACAAGCTTACGGCCGAAAAATTTGAATACATTCTAATCATTTACGTAAACGTCAACGAGACAGGCGTACGAATGGCAATTTTACGACGCATAGTAGCCTGATAAATAAAATAACGAAACCAAACAGCCTGTGAAACTCGATTACGCGCAGCGGTCGATTTCTAAATATTGCACTTTTTACTGTTGTCGTCCCGTAATGATCTGAGAATATGAAGAAAAAAATTGAGGCACGGTACGGCACACAATCGAGTTTACCCAATTTCACCGATTTCCCAGCAATACCCTTAATTCACCTTCGCAATAACTTATAATTAATCATTGTGCGCTCTAACGGAAAAAATCTTAATTACCGTTATTCCATTAAGAATGAAAGAAGTTTTGTTACGACACATTTTTTTCACTGAATTCTTTTCATTCTCTATCTTGTTGGAAACATCTGAAATCACGCTATCTTTCGGCATCCAAAGTCCCAACAAGAGAGAACCGATTTCATTTTGTCGTTTATTATAATAACAAAAGCACTAAAATAAAACGCTTTGGCTTCTCTTGTTTATAATTTAAACCCTCCTGGAATATCACTATTACTTTTAGAATTGAGTAAATTGCGCCAGTTCATTCCTAATGAAGGAATACATTTATTCTTGATCGTAATACGATAAAGCTAGAAACGAAAATGAAATTAAAACTTATGAATATATGCAGTTCACTTTCTCTGTATGTTGCTTGTTTAATAAATTTGTGACGAATTATTAAAAAAGAAAGTTTTGTCGTAATACGTAATATCTAATAATAATAATATGTTCTATATCAGACGAACCATAATTTATTACTTGATTAGCATATTCGCGGCTGGAGCTTTGAGAAGGTGAACCAAATTAACAATTCGGAACCACATAGTCATATCTTTTGTTCGCTTTACTACACAAAGGAGGCATTTCTGGAGGTAAATGCTTCGTAATATGCCGGTAGGTGGTCTTGAATTTTGCGCAACCCGACAGATTAATATCAATAAAATAGCGTTATGCTAGTAAAACCCACCTCGTAAAAAGCTCCTTTAAAATTCTTTACTATGTACAAATATTTAATGTAGGAAATTGATCAATGCTTTGGATAACCTTACCTCTACCTTGTAGACGATTACAAGGTTTCGCATAACAATTGCCACAAAACTGATGACTTTTCAACAGCTTTAAAAGTCATCTATTTCAACAATAATAGACCCGAACATTGTTCTATTTATAATATTCAAAATCTGCACGATTTGTTGATAAATCACTTCATATACACAATAGGTTTTTACATAACAAATCGGTGAATGCTTATGTTCGTCGCCCACAATTTTCGATATAGGTAATAGGACAAGGATGTTGCGTATTGAGGATAAATACCTCAGTCCTTATAATACAAATTCTGAGTAATATTTCATTATTAATTATGCTAGTAATGCAAGAACATGACAGCGCGCATTATGTCTACCAAAACAATTAGAACTTTCGCATTTGAGTTTTTTGTAATTGTTGAAACAATGAGTGTTGTGAATGTATGTGAGTTCCTTGTATTATTGAACATCTTGCGCAATTGACTTATTTGTACAAGCCAGGAGGCAAGAAAAGTATGAGGATATGCAAAGCATGTTGATAAATGTTCATATCCAATGGTTTTATCCGTTGTATAAATAGTACCGTTTTGATTTGCATGGTAATCTTGTGATATATGACATTGTTTCTTATAAATGGTAATGTGCTGCTATTGTTGGACATATTTTGCATTAGGATCTATTTAACCGGTCATGACCCATTGTATAAGTATTTCCTTATGTAATAAATATTCGTGTGGGTAGTACTCTCAGTCATTTATTATTATTAATATTATGATATTATTATTATCTGTTTACCCACTTCGGCTAATGGCAATATTGCTGACCAGTGCTAAACCTAAACCGACCCAAAACCAAAATGTCATAAAACACGATACCCTCGTCATTATAATTTTACTTGATATAATTGTACAAGTAGGCACAAATCAAAGCATGGACGGCTATGATGAAAGAAACCTATGAGACAACTACATACATAGCTGTAAAATTTAAACTTTCACTTCAGCGTACTTAGAGAATTCTATTATCAGATTTACGAAGAATATACGGCAATTAAATAATTAATGTTACAAGTAAAAAACAGAAACTATTTTGGCCGTTATCGCCCAGGAAGCCCTGGGCGATAAAGTCACCCACTTGCAACAGATGAGTCCAAAATAGGTAGTCCACTCTCGCTAATCCGAATACATTTTTGTACACCCCCATCCGGACAACGTACACACAGAAAAGTGATTATTTGGAACGAGAAAACATAATTTCTTGAATTTATTTACTAGATTCAAATGCATATTTACTTGGATGCAGAAAGTTAGGTATATACAAGAAATGCCACATACTCTATATAAGTAAAATAATTTCTCAGATAAATGCTGTCAACAAATAAATTCTTTCTTTATAAGAACCAATTTTGTAATGAAAGAAGTAATTGAATTTTTCGTCCCAAAAATGTTAATTTCTCCAACGAAGTAATAGTAAATCCATCCAAGTGCGTAGTTTCATGATCCAAGAAAATATAAGACATTTAATATAAGTAAGTATTGTTTACTGAATAAAAACCCACCAATTATTTAACTGAAGTGATTCTCACTTCTTTCAAGTAATCCCTTTCTCTGGAATAAATATGCGCACCGTGATTTTGTCAAGACTCGCACGCCCGCGCGTGGAACTGGCGCCGTATAGGAGCCTCTAGTAGGAAAACAACAACGACGTAGCCGTACGGGATGTGCCTTGTGATTTATTGGGGATGTGTATTGTGATTTCTAGTGTACAATAAACGTTTCAACACGGAATAGTTTGATGTAACGCACGCAACAATTTAGAACGAGTAAGTAAATATAACATACCTATCTTGTTAATTAGCAATAGAAAACGAATTTGTGCCAAATCTTTAAAATTCTTACATTAAGTAGCTTAAAATATTTACCGGGAATAAAAATATACACTTCATTCAAGACTGTTTACTTACTTCACCAGAGTAACCACTTTCTTAAATCTAGTAATTATTCCAAGAAATAAAATTTCTTGGTTGCAGTCAATAATCTCTCGCGTATATACGAACCTACCAACTACTTCAGCCAAGTAATTCTCTCTTTGTTCGAGAGATCACTTTTCTGTGTGTAGTTGTTCAGAGTACACCTATTATGTTTTCTGCTCTTTGTTAATACCGATTTCATGTATCATATTCGTATATCCTTTGTAAATTTATATTTTTATTTCGTCGTCCTGCTACTACGAAAACTTGAACCTTAATTGACGTGACCTTGATCTACTTTATGATATCTGCTAATTATCATAGTATACAGGTTGGCATACACACATCCCTATCCTTACTTATTGGAATATGAATCTATGTAGAATATCTATAGGTGGTCTATTTTATCGTATAAAAAGGTATCCTTCAACAATCAACTATTGTAAAAGGACAACTCCATGGATATTTATGATTTAAGTTGTTTTGAGTTAAGTTGTAATATCTCCATCAGGGAAAAAATAAAAATATTCAATGACACACTTTATTTGCATTACCTATTCACGCAGTGACTTGCGAAATTACACATTTCAAATTCAGATTGATATAATTTGTTATTAACCAATTTATAGATATTATATAACAGAGAAATTGAACTAAGAGTTCTGACTGAAATAACGTAGTTGTTATTATGTATTACGTTATTATGTATTTCATATTTAAATTACTTGAACGTTGAGCGGTTAAATCTTTGATGTGGGCATGTATTACACTCTTGTATATTGAATGTTGATGACAGATGATAAATAATTCCGCTAAAGACTATCAATCATCGGTAGCAAATGTGAGAGCCCAATTTATCAACTCGAGTAAACCATCGTGTTTGGGCTTTCCATTTCTTCTGTCTCGCAAAGCGCTACCAGTAAACAAATTCAAACTAATCTCGACAATGACTAAGCACTTAGGAGTGTCTCATTTTCCCCTTTATCCGTGAATTAATCGCCGGTAATTGTTGCTAACACCAACCGGAAACAGGATAATACACCAGCCGAAAGGAAATCAATGTCAGACGCAAATCGCGTTAAGTCCACGGTCAGCACACTTGATGTTTTTTCTTCGTTTTGTTGTCGGTCCATTATCCAGAGGAAACGGTGCAATACTACTTTTATTAGAAATCATTTAGGAACTTTCGGAATATGCGACCGCAAATGATTTCGCTCGTTTATAATTGCGTTGCTAATGGAGGATATTTCGAAATGTTGGTTTTTTGAATGATTCGGTCGATAAGATTTTTATTTTAAAACAGATTTACGTTCTAGATTAATTCGAACCACAGAAGATACAATCTAATTACAAATCTGAATATATTGGATATTACGGCTTTTCCAAAAAAAGTTTTCTTTTTAGAAGAATATACATCCAACTTTACTGTGAATAGAAATTTCTTTCCATGATCATTACCACAATTATTCAATTAATAAAAATAATCAATCAACTTCAACAGAATCTGAACATAGAAATTGTAAATAGAGTCTAATTTCGTAGAAAATCTGTGTATTTTTGCAATGGTTGCGTTTTTTTGGTACTAATTTTCACATAAGCTAGACTCAATTAACAATATCTGTCCCCATATTCAGATTCCACAAAAAGATCATAACCGAATCATCAACAACTAGGCATGTCAATTTATTGTAGTAAGATAAAATAAAAAAGTTTCAATAAAACGATCCCGATCTTGATCGGCCAATTTAAAATAGTTTAAGTTTTAATTGCAATGTTCCCACCAAAACACGTAATCACTACTTTAATGCGAATAAATTTGACGCTGTCAAATAGCACAGCTAAACATTTTAAAAGTATTATTACATTATCTTTTGATTCTTGTATGTCAGTTTGTTAGTTTGTTCTGTAATTTTAGACCGAACTAATTACAATGACAACTACTATGCACTATAAGTAAATTATCACTTATTCACTTCTTCTGTTCTGTTAAAATGTTGAACATGAGATTGCGTACACAGCGCGCACAATGCATGGTATGGCATTATACTCATTATGGTTGTATAATATGTTGTTATGTTTAATTATGTATTGTTTCCAATTCATATTTACTGCAAATTCAATTCTATTTAGTATGTTTTTAAAAAGATATTATGTGAATATGTGACCAGTTTGCTTTTTATAATACTGATGAAAACGTTCTGTTCCTCAGATAGTTCGACTTATTAGTGCACATGTGTAAGAAAAACTATGGGTTTGATGTAGTTCGATTTTGTAGTTTGTAGATTATCATATAGTGACGTAACCCCATAACGGCCGTGCAAATTATTTTGATTCACTTCTTACGTTCTGGGTTCACGTCAGGATGTGGTAACCCCAGCCCATGAAGCTTGCAATTAAACTACTATCTTAAGGGCCAGTAGGAATTGCTTAATTATCTAATAAAGCAATCATTAGTGCATGACTCATGTAAAAAGTTCCGCAATTACTCCACAATGGACAAATTCATCAACACTTATGTTTTAAATTTACATGGAACAATAGCGCCGCAGCAAAATCTGTCCACGGTGTCTGTCAACACAGGCATATAATAATAATCGCTCTATAATGAACGCCGTGCAATATCTCGTGCATACCGTTCGACGTGCAATAAATCTCCGACCAACGTCCTTGATGGTGCGTGCGAAGCTGGTACACTCACACGATAATTTGTGACTTACCGTCACAACGCGATCCAATCGGCCCGGATCCGTTTATGGGGCAGAGAAGAAAAACCGTCTCACAGTTGGATCAAATGTGGAAAATCTATGCGAATAATAGTTTTATGTTTATTCAGAAAGGTATCAATTTGTTGAATTAAACCTGTTACTATTTTTAGAACAATTCTTCTCATAACATCATACGAAGAAGATGAGTGAAGAGTTTCGGAGATATAACCTAAAATGTATCGTGTAATTAATAATAACTAGGTATGCCAGCTGTACAGAAAATCGGTATGGTGGGAGCCAAGATCTAAGTTTCAAATGAAAGCCATAAAAGTGTGTTCAATCTTTTCTGAAATTTTTAAAGTGTATTTTACCTATCGATATTACTAGTTTACGTTTCTGGTTGTATCTCAGAAGGACGTATCATTTAATAAGTGCATCTGAACATAGGAGAGATCATTTGGAATTTAAAAGTGGGGAGGGAAACCCTTACCTAAAATAGAAACATTTCTCTCCAACTACCATTTCCTAAAATGTTGACATTTCCTCCTGAAATACCCTGTATATTTATCAGTTGTGCCTTGCGTATAATTTCTATTTATCCCAGATTATGGTATTCTTTCCACGTTTCCCCCAAGTTTTGAACTCCTTAGTTTTGTATTTTCTTGCTAAAACTCCCAAATACCAAACATTACACACCATCCATGTATTGCACTATTACCAGCACTTTCGCGCAGTTTTTCCTTATCTTAACTTAACTCTTGAGCATACTTAGTGGTCTGGTGTAAAACATACCACCACAATTCAACAGGCTGCCGACTGGGCGCTTTGCAAAAAATAATTCACCTCATTGTGTTGTCTCGTAATGTGGAACAATCGAAAGTGATTTTTCTCGACACGCCATCTAGTGGGTGGGGCCACTAATAATGCTCCGCGCGCTCGGGCAATTAACGATTGATTACGATTTATCGAGACAAACTGCTCTTTCACTGTTTATGTTAATTTATTTGTGTGTGTGTCTATTAATGCCGTGAATTGTCCGATCATAGTCACCTTGGACGCGTTTAGTGTCCGACGTTGCCTTGCCGTGACGGAATGGTAAATATAAATGACATTGCTGTTATCGCAAAAGAAAGGAGCCTGAATTGAACTACAGATCTTGGGTTTTTGATAGTTTATTTTTTCAATGATGTCGTTTTTTGCCGTTGGCCGGTAGCTATATAGAACCGACGGAATGTCAGTTTCAAGAAATAATTTTTATTTGAACGAGATCTGTACTTGATTGTAATCAATCACGTTCCAAGGCGACTGCTAGAGTTTCCGCTCTAGAATTTATAATTGCATTTAAAAATAGATTGTATAGTTTGATTATTTAATTGGTAACTGACGGGCTGTATCAGGACAAAACCGTATGTGGCTTGGTCTTCATGGGTTAACTTACCCCAATGTTCTGCCGTTATATAAAGCTACGAACATAGTGGAGAGTCGATGATAGCGTACGCAAAGAATTTGACACGCTTGAGACTACAAAAAAGAGGCGGAAGGAACGCTACCCTCAAATTCGTTTATATTGGGGGATGACGTCAGAGCGAAAAGGATGCTGACACGAACACCTCCGTAACTAGGCAACCAAAGTACAACCGTTTGCGTTTTGTAAAGCTAGTTTTACATCTATGCAACTGAAACGTGAGATTTGAAACATGCAACTTTTTCGAATCGCGTGCGACTTGATGAAAAATTGTCCAGGTTTTACACCTATACATCTTTATAAACTTTTATGTTTTCAGTATTATTAACTTTATCTTTTAATAACTGTAGTTACTATGTCGGCAGCAGCCACCATTAGCTACCGTTAGCATAACCTCAATACATTGAGTTTCGCGCAGTGACACACGCAGTGAACTCTAACTTAATCGAACGGAAGGGACGCGCGCTTTACATTAGCTGGCCAGAATTGAGGCAGGCGCAAGCAAAAGAGACGATGATGTGGGGTATGTGTCACTGTCAGACTACCGTAGGTAGATAGCGAATGCAGTGGTGTTGTTTTAATTAAAAACGACATCTCAAATAAAAATGTCAAACCGTCAAACCGCATACGGCTATGGTACCGTATGAGATAAAAAGAGAAGGCTACCCCACATCACTGCGGGTGCATACCAAATGCATTTGCCTCACTTATTGACCATGTCGCGTCCTTTCCAGTTATACGTATGTATTTATATTTGACTGGTTTCGCGTATGGTTTGGCGTTCATTATGTGACATACTATTTTGCATGGGGGTGCCACTAGAACATTTCAGTTTTTAGACTAAAATTCCTAGAATGTTACTAAAATCGCACGTTCAAATCGCAAGTATTTAGAACTGACTCTAATTCCACGCAACTTGGTAATATTAAAAAGTTGCATAGTGCAAAACAAAAAATCGCATGCGACTTGATGAATAATTGAATTGCGCGTTTGAGTTCCACAGATGTAAAAGGCGCTTAAGTGATTTAGGTTAACAAGTTGACAAGCAGCCTACGCTTTTTGTCCTTTTGTAATAATTTAGGTTAACAAGTTGACGACCATGCCAACGCTTTAATTGTCAAAAAGGTATGAAAAACACAACTACATATTAGTTACCATGACAACGAACGCAATGACGCAACTTGTTGCAATGACGTTCTGACAACAACAGCTTACTACTATGGAAACCATGGCAATCACCGCCATATTATAGTATATTTTAATACAAGTTTTATAAGACAAAAATTGGCGCACGAGTTGTTTTGGGAACGAATGGAAAAATGGAACGAGTGCGCCAATACGTCTTATAAAATGAGTGTTATATACTATTTCTTCTACTTTGTGACATTAATTTTACATAAATTTCGAAAATAGCGACTGTCATCTTACAATCCAGAGTAGTTTTATATTCAACAGTTGGTAGTTGTGGTAAAACTGCGAAATACGATTGAGGCGAGCCAATAGCGGTTGAGATGTCAGCAAAATTTGACACAACTGTAAGTTACTAAAAGTTGGTGATATAGTGTTTTCATAACGACAACGAAAGCGGTTTCGTTATGAGTTTATAACGAACGCAAAGTAGAAAAAAGCTATTTCCGCTTCCTTCCCTGCACTGACGTTACTTGTAGGCGTGGCCGATGCGACTAAGCATACATATACATACATATCTGTGGCCGTGATTTGCCTCGAATATTCAGTTAATTATTTAACATCGCCTAAATTGACATTAAATGTGCCATTTTGGGCACATTTATGGGCACATGCCTGCGTCGACTCACATGACAAAACTGAATTATAAATATAAATATCACAATAGCCCGTTTACCCCTCTCCAACAGGTCCAATTGCGTCGACTCGTACACCAGAAAACGTAACCTACGAACTATGAAGGCAAAATAACAACTGTTAAATTTAACAAATTAATTTCACGTTTCTCGAGCGCTTTATTTTGAGCGACCTGGCTTCACCAGGGTAATCCTCCAATAGAGAGACATAGCTCAGAAGTTCGGCTCGAAATATTGTTCCACAATTGTAATGTCTGAAGATAAAGATGCAATTATTGACTGATCAAACATACCAGAGCAAAAACGTGTGTGATCCCTTCAAATTTGCTTAAAACACGTTTACACATTTACTGAACGTGTATAATGAAATAGTTATAAAATCAGGATCACTCTACAACTTTTTAAAGACGTTTGATTATTATTTAATTATAGGCTGACCGACTGCATCAGAAATAATAAATGTATGCATCAAAATTGTTTACAACCAGGGGCATAGCTACGGGGAGCTGTGGGAGCAAAGTAGAGGGGGCGAGTAGAGGGGGCGCAAAATTGTAAAGTCAATAAAAAGAATTTTGTGTAAAAGATTCCATTGGCCAGATTTACTAAATTAAACTCTAAGGTTCTAAATGTATTATGATCATGATTTAATTATCATAATTTTGATTTATAGGTTGGTGCGTTGTATTTATACATAATGTATAACTCCATGTACTACATTTACCTTCTGTAAATGTTCGTTTTTTTTTAAGCAATCGCACTTCATATTTGCTTACTTATTGAGTGTACTGTTGTAGTATATTGTTAGGTTTAAATGATTGTTGTGACTTTTAAATGGCCATTATTTTACGAAATTAGTGTGTTTTTTATTCATAAACATATAAGTATGTAAGTGGTTTTCAGTATTTTCTTGTTAATATGAAACACAATTTTAATTATTTTAAAACAATAAAATCGCAATTCCCAAAATTTTAGTGGTAGGTAAAAGTTTCAATTGCCTAAAACGCTTTCTTCCAAATAATTTTTATGAAAATTATAAAAAAAACCTCTTTATGAAATTTGAAAAAATTCCCTAAACATCATTTGAACGGGGTTAGAAAGTGTACTGTGGCATCTCAACCAACCTTCACCTGAGCTGTGAAAATGTTTTCAAGGTGGTAAGTTATTTTATTACTTTAATGGTAATTTTATTTGATTGCGTTTGTAACTTTGTAAGCTGTAGATATTAGAATTATTAGAATTTTCAGATCAATAATTACAAAAAACGAAAAAGGGAGAAATTATAAACAATCAAACAAGCTCTAAATTCAAGCTTGCAAACTCAAAATACGGCAATAAGTAGTGAAATAGTGAATTAAAAGAAATTAAGCTTTTATTCATTTCGGAAAAATTCAAACCCAGCTGTATTTTTAAATATGCCTTTGATTAGACTTTAGAAATAACGTGTAAAAAGTTCCCATCGATATCGCGTCTGTTATTCACGGTCAAAAATGACCGAATTGGATTTTTTTTATTGATTGGACAACAATGGTTTTTTAGGAAACTTCTAGATCTTTCAATTCTCTACATAGGTATTATTTAAGTACGAGTTGGCGCTTTCAAGTTATGTGTCTGAAAATACGTCAAAAGCACGTATAACGTATTTATTTATATGCTGGGTGATCCATTCCGCGTCCCAAGTATTTGAAAACATGATTGTGCATCATAATTAAAAATAAAAAAATCAATAGCGTGCCATTAAACCTTGGCCATTTGCGATTGTCTTCAGAAGGTTAAGAAATGGCTTATGGAATACCCAGCTTGTTTTTCACAGAAACCAAAATTAGTGTGTTACTTTGTTCTTAAATCTATACGCTAGCAAAGGATACTAGTTTAGAAAATTCCCTAAAATACGATGCTGGTATTTATATAAACTTTTTAAGGATTTTGTATATTTAAACTCCGTTTGTGGTTCAATCCGGAATTGAAAAGTTGTGATTTCAAAGTGGAATACATTAAATTAAATAATACTAAAATTAAATTAACTGTTCAAAAAATGCCAGACCTCTTCCGAAAAACAAGGGGGCGCACAGATTTTTCTTGCTCCAGCGCACTGAATATGTAGGCTACGCCACTGTTTACAACAGATTCACACGTTTACTGAACATGTGTTATGTAATGACTATCAAATAATAATTTTAAAAAAAGTAGTGTTTGGGTATTGAATATAAACGTTTTCTCAGTTAGGGTTTTTTTTTTAATTTATTATACGCAGTACGATAAAGTATTGTAATCGTGCCGAAAAAAATTTTGAGATTTTAGCGGAAGTATGTTCTTTCTATGCCCCTGAACATATTTGACAAAGGTATTTAAATATTTGGAAGTTTCATGACCAAACTTAGAGCTGCAAAGCTTTCTGTTCAAAAGGGGCCAAAGGAACTGGATGTTTACTGTAAGCCTTTTTCAAAGATTTTGCAAATGAGCCGCCATTTCTGTAATTTCGTCAAAATAGTTAAATTAAAGTAGAGGAAATTTTCCATAATTTATGTCTATGACATTTTTTGGTAAAATTAATTTAGCTGCATTACACAGATAGAAAAGATTTCTTGTTTTTAAGAAATATATACGTTTGAATTTATTATTTTCGGTCAAAACATATTTCTTTCACGCCCACAATATTCACTTCATTTAATACTCTAGTTTATTTGCTTGTAGAGATTAATTTATTCGAAATATTTACAAATATTTTGAAATAAATATATTAGGATACAAACAAAAATTACTTTCCTTTAAAGTAATATTTCTGGTTTGATTTAAAAACATTTTTTTTTACACCAAAGAAATCTAATTTTGATTCAAACATATAAATTTATATATAAGGAGAGATTTATTTCGTTTAAAGTAATATTTTTTCTTTCGCTTAAAAATAGGTTTTCTTCCGCCAAAGAAATCACATTTGATTCAAATAACCATATTTGTACACAAGAAGAGATTTATTTCCTTTAAAGTAATATTTTTGCTTTGACTTAGAAATAGGTTTAGTTCCGCCAAGCAAATCATATTTTGATTCAACTAAATATATTTTTAATATGAATATCTCATCCAACTGCATTGTTGGGCGCTGTAAACTCTCTCCTCGTACTTCGGCCATACCGCCAGTATAAAGGCCGTGTGATCGACAGTATAGACATAGAATCACATAGAGTACAGTGCCTGCAGGCTCACGTTCCGATTCCAAATCAGCGTACACCACAGAAATTGTAAATTTTAACTGGAAACATAAGTTGTTTGATACAAATAAACGTTCTTTCTACCAAACAAATATTTCAAATAAATGCTTTTTTATCCGCAAATAAATATTTCTTTGCCTCTATTGAAACACCAGATTTAGTCAATGCATATTTATTTGAATTAAACAAAAATTTCTATCTGTGTATAATATAAAACTAGTTAGCCAGAATTTTACAGATATTTTCATTCTAATGACAGTAGGTAGTGTCAAACGCTGATGTTTTGACAACACCTACTGTAAATGGTACCTATATATCTGTCAACTCCTGGCTAACTAATTTTATATAATGCAGACACGATCGATCTCGATCAAATATAATCTCATGCAGCTAAACTATTAATTTTATATATAGTATGATAAAGTTATGTGTCTGGTCACATCAGATTTTTTCCTATATTTTCATTTTCCAACCACGTTTGTCTGTCTAGTTTCTTATATTTTCATTTTCCAAACACGGTCGTCCACCTCTAGTTTCGATAACGTATCCTAGTATTGGTACTGACACACGACAACGTGCTCACAAACAAAGATAGGCTCGGATGTCGGGGAGGGCTGTTCCTGAGGTCTTCTCATGATGGCTGGCTTCACTCGTGCATTGTGGCATGCGAGGCGGGAAAGATATTCTTCCTGATCCGTCCGTGACAATGCTGAACGCTACAATGTCCAATTCAACTGTCCAATACAACAAGAGGTGCTCCGCTGCTAAATATAGAATACAAAATGTGTTTTGTGTTTCTCTTTATTTATTTATACATTGTATCATGATTTGATTCAACACATCATGCTATCTATATTGGCGATGATTATAATAGCCGAATGGAATTTCTAGTACGTACATTCGCACGCCAAATATTCTCGAAATGGGTTAATGTGAAAATTATACTTATTGATTTGAGATTGACACACTAAGTAGCTCTACATACCCGTACACTGTACATAATAGCACAAAAAGCAGGAGTGTCGTTAACCAATAAATTCTCAATCACTAAAGGCGGGGTCCTTGCAGAACTAATTATAATATATTGAAAACTGATATTGGATCTGACTCGTACGTTCAAGCTTTGGGTGAACAATGAGTCCAAACAAGATTAATAACGCCCCGTCACATTATTATATATTACGTGAGTCAAGCGGGCGTATATTGAGCAAGCATGGAAAAAGTTCTTTGAATTTAACAGTGTTGTGGCAGACGAAGGTCATGGCTTACGTGAATGCCTCCGTTAAAAAATTGTCCTTGCGACAATTTTTGATATTAGAGAGGCACATTTTTGCCTGGGTTGTGTTCGATTATTGTGCGCACATTCTATGTGAAGGTTACTGTAATTGAAGTATGGTGTATGCCGGAGTTGAATTGCATTTGCATTGGTGCATGTTGTGGTTCACTGATGAAAAATTGTCGGATTTTTTCATTCATTTTGCAATGTACTGTTATATAACTTAAATAAGGTAGTACAACTTAATAAAGAGAAGAAATAAAAGAACTTAATAACTTAAATAAAATAAAGTAGAACAAGAGTGATGATGAAGGTAGATCTCTAGGATAGTATCTGTCGGTAGACGTAGAGATCTGCCTTTAGAACAGAATTATGCAATAACGGAATCTCAACATATTACAGTAATGATTTTGTTTTGCTTTATGGTATGCGCCTAATCTTCGGAATACTCATAAATAAGACCTGGAGAACTTGGAAAGTACTCCGCGGCGGTAATCTCCAATCTTATATTAGACGGCAATGGCTTGAAAGTAAAATTTAAGTTCATCCTGTAACCATCGAACGCTTGATACGATTGATTATGTTTATGAAATGAATGAGACGTTACATATTCGTCTTATTTCAGTTGCATAAGGAGAGTGTTATTTATTTACACGATGACAAAACTATCTTTCTACATAGTATAGGTCTAAAATACAAGATAACATGTTTGTTCTTCAGTTTACTCATGTGAAACAACATTATAAAAACTGCCATCACTAATAGCCTCATTCATCAAATATTAAATATTTAATCAATTGTATAGAAGATAAATATATACGGTATGTCCGTATATTCATTTCTAGTAATTAAATATTTAGTTAATTAACATGAATATTGCTGAATAAAAGCCCAAAAAAACAATTTTAATCTTACAACGGTGTGATTCTAATTTCTACGTCCGGCGCTGCCACCATTGTAGTATTTGACTGTGACAAGTTGGTAAAATGTAAAGTTCATTATAAAGTGTTGTCTGATCAACGCTACTTGCACATTGGATTCACATAAAGTATGTCTCACCTTAAAGTCAATCATCAACTCCTGGCTGGTCTTACTATATTTTTTAAAGTTGCCCTATTGGAAATGTAATGAATGAAATACGGAAACTTAATAGCAATACAGTTCAGTTTGCAAGAATTTGCTTTTTCCTATTTCCTTCTCGAAATAATTTGTTTTTCAAAATTGCAAAGGCACGTGATAATATTGATAAATTTCCCCTGCAGTGTGTCAAAATAATAATGGAAATCGATTAAAAAGGTTATTGAAGAAAGAAACACTTACTCTATGTACTCTTGGATTCAGGTTTCCTGCCGCCTCCACCAATTTAATAGGGATTATTGATATTCCGAGCCATTCAGAACCAGATATTACAGATGTTATACCAAATTTTGCTCAGTATTCCTTGTAGGGTGGCTATGGTAGACCAAAATTTAGAGGAAGAAATTTTTGTTTGGCCGCTACAGATAGTTGAGAACCTGAAGATTGCGCAACTTTAGAAACCAAATAGTTTCCTGCTGATTTTAGTCAAAGCTAGATCATTTTAACTCTGTGATCTTAAACACCATTTAGACAGGGCAAGTTTAATAGTGGAAAGTACTGTCCGCCAATAAACTTGCCATGTCTAAACCATCGAAAAGTACACTTTCTTCTTGCAGGCTAGTACTTGCCTATGGTTTCCACATGGCAAGTTTAGTGGTGAACAGCACTTGCCGCCACTAAACTTCCCCTATCTAAACGGTGCTTTAAATAACAAACAGATTCTGATAAAACTTTTTTCGTAGTAAATGTCATATATGTTGACCAACAACATAAACTGTTTAAGGACTCAGTGTCAGCTATCCTATGATATGTCGTCACACTCCCATGTTCCCTATACTGGTTATGGTAGACCAAAATTCAGGGGAAGAAATTTTTGTTTGGACGCTACAGATAGTTGAGAACCTGAAGATTGTGCAGCTTTAGAAACCAAATGAGTTTGCTTCTGATTTTAGTAAAAGCAAGCAAGATCATTTTAACTCTGCGATCTTAAACACCGTTTAGAAAGAGCAAGTTTAATAGTGGAAAGTACTGTCCGCCAATAACTTGCCATGTCTAAACCATCGAAAAGTACACTTTCTTCTTTCCGGCTAGTACTTTCCTATGGTTTCCACATGGCAAGTTTAGTTGCGAACAGCACTTGCCGCCACTAAACTACCCCTATCTAAACGGTGCTTTAAATAACAAACAGTTTCTGATAAAACTTTTTTCGTAGTAAATGTCATATATGTTGACCAACAACATAAACTGTTTAAGGACTCAGTGTCAGCTATCCTATGATATGTCGTCACACTCCCATGTTCCCTATACTGTTTCTGAACTTTGTACAATCTTTCGAGTTTCTTTCACAGTCTGCAGCTTTAAAACTATCTATCTTATAATAGTGGGCCTACTATCTATGAACTAAAATCTAAAAGCGTGTATTAGCTATTTATTCCATTAACCATTAAGACCTTCTATCCTGTTTATGATGTAGTATATGTCGGTGTTTTGTCATTGGTTGCCGACGGTTATGCCCTTTAAAGATTTAAACACCCAGTAGTACACATTAATACGCAATTTTGCACATGAACAACTTCTACTTTCATGCGCAGTCTATGAAATCACGAATTTACCGATCGTAGGTCATGATGTTAATAACATTTGGTCCTTCATCAAATGTATTCGCACGCGTGAGTGTACGCCGCAGGATGTTTGGTGTAATTTTAATTACTCGGTCGCAAAAAAGGAGGTGGAATCCTTCCTCAATACTCGGAGGCTCAGCGTACGTGCGTAAAAATCGAACTGCCGACTGAGATTTTGCATTCGCGCGTAACGTTACGTAACGATTTTGATCGTTACAAGGAAGACGCTGATCTGCCGGTTACATCCTGGATTATTCGCACATCACTTTATTGATATTGTTCTTGTGCAAGAATTTCTCATTAATTATTATTATAATTATTATGTAAACCCACCATACTGGTATGTACTGGATTTCATGCATAATTTGTAACTCTTGTTCACACAGTTAATATACTTACTAAGGTGCTTATTTATTAACGTGGTTATTAACACTTGTGTGTTATTATTGCAATTGTAGGGATGTAGCGTGTCTTTTGGTATATTTTTAGTACACATGTGCTGTCAATAGTACCGTGGACCTTAAATAATTTTACAATTTCATATTCATATTATCCAACATCACGATTGCAATATTAAAATCTAATGTAGAAAACATCGTTATAGATTTAGCATCTCTTAAAAGAAGATTGTGATAGCCAGAGATAGCCAAGATAGCGAGATAGACCAATGTTTAATAAAGCTATTATTTTGGTTGATAAATGTTATCCAGTTAGTGGTCCGTAAATGTGCGTCAATAATCATATTTTACCTTTTGACGTTTCCACATTTCCTACACAGATAGAAATTTTTGTTTAATTCACACAAATATACATTGACTCAAAGAAATCTGGTGTTTCAATAGAGGCAAAGATATATTTATTTGCGGATAAAAACGCATTTGTTCGAAATATTTGTTTGGTAGAAAGAACGTTTATTTGTGTCAAACAACTTATGTTTCCATTTAAAATTTACAATTTGTATATTATAAGGAACGAGATTTATTTACTTCAAATAATTATGATTGTGTTGAGTGAAAGAATTATATTTTTTTAAATGAACGAATTGTTGGTTGAGTTAAAATGCGATATTATAAGTTTACAATAAATGGTTCTTTGATTAAATAAATTATTAATTTGTTCAAGGAATTAATGTGGAGCTATTATAGACAAGAATTTTTCGGAGGGTACAGTAGAGTCGCCAAAAAATGTAAATCCATACATGCGAACCAAAAAGTGAACATAATATAATATAAACTACTACTACTATAAACTTATAGTATAAACTATTAAAAATAGAATAGCCCTATAGCCACATATTTGTTGACAGGCTTGTTCACACATTTTTTTTCAAATACGACAGTATTTTTCCTTTATCATACGCAGTATGATAAAAAATTTTGTATAATTTGTGTCTATGACATTTATTGGTAGAATTTATAGTTTAGCTGCATGAGCAAGTTCTATTTGATCGAGATCATGTCTGCATTAAAACTAGTTAGCCAGGATTTGACAGACATTTTCATTCTAATGACTATAAGTAGTGTCAAAAACTGATGTCTTAACATTACCAACTGTCAATAGTTTCAAAATATCTGTCAAATCCTGGCTAACTAGTTTTATTTTAATGCAGACACAACCGATAAAAAAGAATCTCATGCAGCTAAACTATTATTTTTATATATTGTATGATAATGTTATGTGCCTGGCCATGGCCTGGCCACATCAGATTTTTTACTTTATCATACGTAGTATGACAAAATATTGTAATTGAAAATGTATGTATGTAGTGGACCAGGTGACGCCTAGTTAATTAAGAGGTCGGGGTCCAGAGTGGCAAATTAACGTTGTCACCCGACCATACGGAAGATATTGTTATTAGAGATGGCTGTTGAATACAGGGCTGCGGAGTCGGTAAAAAAATTCTCGACTCCGACTCCGACTCCAGATATTTTTGTGGTCCGACTCCGACTCCAGAAAAATTGCATACAAAATTATTTTCAAATAAATCTGTGTAATAAAAATCTTATATGTAAATAATCACAAATTTGACACAGAATAATACAACGGAACAATATTAAATTTGCTATGAAAACGAAAATACTACCAGGAAAAGAAAGAAACAAATTTTTATAAATTAAATTTCTATTTGAGTATTGTGATTGTATTAAACATATGGCTTGTGCATATCAAATAGCTCACAAACAAATGCTGCACACAGTAAATTCGTGTTTTCTCATTAGAGAACATACAAATGGTCAACTTGGTCCATGTAACCGAGTTTCTATCTCTAATATTAACAAAAGCACCCATAAGACAGTGTATATTAGGTATGTATAATATGAAATAAAATTCATTCCAATAAAAACAAAAGTGCAAAATACGTTTATAACATTGTTGTGAGGAACAGAATAGCTCCAACTAATTCTCCTGCAAAGATGGCCTTAAATCCTTTTTAATTAGTTTCAAAGCTGATCATAATTATGAACAAAATCGAGGTTCATTTAACCGACTTTCTATCTCTAATAATAACTAAAGCACCCATAAGACACATTGTATAATACGAAATAAAATTCATTCCAATAAAAACAATATTAAGTACAATATACGTTTATAAAATTGTTGTGAGGGAGAGAATAGCTCCAACTAATAATTCTCCTGCAAAGATGCCCTTAAATCGTAGGTATTTAATTATTTTGAAAGCTGAAAATAATCATAATTATGGCTACAGATATAACTTCTGAATAAATGATACATTGAACTACGGGCCTACTTCTCAATCTTATTTTATTGTTCAAATTTCTTTTTTCAAATTTCTGACAGATTTTTTTTTATTAATCGTTTTCACTTTCGGTTGGAAAATGTGTTTTGTAATTTGATTATTTACATGTGTATGTAGGTAGGGCTTTGTAAAAGACCTATATTAGTTTTATTTGTTTACTATCTACTGAGGCAACGTCCATCTCGCATGTTTTTTTCTACAGTAATTAAACCTGGACTCGGTGTGGGAGTCGGTACATTTTTTCCGACTCCCACTCCGACTCCGACTCCTCTGAAATTTGTCTGAACTCCGACTCCGACTCCACAGCCCTGGTTGGATGGACGGTCAAAGGATGCTTAAAGATCCTTGACGAAAGCCGAATTGATGATAAGATTTCCTTATCAATACGTTCCAGTGCTACTGATCACAGCTATCTTCCATTCGGTTGGGGTTTTAATGTATTCTTTTACATCATTCTACATCTACATCTTTCTACAGATATATCATTCTACAGCTACATCGTTTTCTACATCGACCAATGTAAATACTATCTATACTATAAGAAGATTGAAAACTCATTTTTTTCATATTTTTCTCTTATACGCAAATCATGGTCCGGGTAATTGAAATGTTGTGAAACATCATCAAGAAGACACTGAAATTTAACAATATAAATAGGAAGTACGAGCGGTAAATTCGTGATATCAGAGCAAGTCTTCTTCCGTCAGGGAACGTCCGCTGCTTTTCAAGTTACGCACGAACGTAGGGACGTTACGCAAGCGTCTCTTCGCTCGCGTCGTCGTCGTTCGCGAATCTATTGATATAGTCCGCGGCCCGCGGCGACGACTCTTGCATAACAGCGAACGAAAGCAACGGCCGTCCCAGTTGTCCGCTCCAATTTATGCGTCTATTCTACCGATTCCAGCCATCAATGTGCTCCAGCTTTCTATCGGCCGACTCGACCGACGACGTGTAGGTAGGTAGCTACCTCTCCTTAAAACTGGAATCGGTATTTTATTGCAAATACCTGTGCTGTGGAATCTTTAAATGTTTTAACTTTCATAGATTAAGAATGCTAGATGATATGAATAATTTTGAAGAATAAATTTAAAGACTACATTTCTAAATATCTAAATATACTCAAATCAAGATCATAGACACTAAGTAAATAAATACTTTCCTCTTTCTTGTAACTCACTCATTTGCCCTGAAAATCATAGTACCTATGCAAGGTGTAAATAGACAAATTGAATATAATAAAGAGAGCATTGAAGTCATCAAGTGAAACATTCTTAATCAACATGGGTCTGAAAATGAACCAGTTGTAGAAAATCAACGATAAAGGATCCATATAACATATATTCCGAACATTAGTGCTAAGGACCAAGTATAGTGACGTGACCACACCATAATAACGTAGCGTAAGAAGATCAATGTACATAATTTCCACTCCGCGATTATAGTGACGCTCCGTAAACCGTAAAGTTCGTTCTGGACCGCAACGAATTTCATCTCCTGCGTGTTATGTCTTACGTTTTCCGGCGTATGCGCGCGTATGGCGCCATCTGTACGTGTACCGGCGAGTGAATAGCAGTTTCCAGTAAGTTGTAGGTTAACTGATAGCATTTTGATAGTTTGTGGCAACGAGAACTCAGAACGAGAACGACTTCAGAATGAATTGTTGCTGCAACAAGCCCTTCGTCCTTAATTTATTATATCTACCACGATCTATCACTGCTTAATACAATCAACAATAACACTGACGTGTAAGGTTATGTGCCGTTGTGTATATACTTCTCCGCTAGATGGCGCTCAATTCGTTTGAGATTATTGCGGCACTATAAATACTAATTTCGTCGATCGGAACAGCATGCGGTAAGGCACGTTACGGATTGCGTTTTTGCGGCACTATACTTGGTCCTTTACACTTTTGTGATACATGTTTGTTTAATTGGATTATTAGTAACAGTCATATTTAGTTTTTTGTTTTATAACGTCAACCAATGTACTAAAAGGAGCGTATAATGGTTTATATTGATAATAATTTCAATGAACCCTGTGTATATTTCAAATATACTATCGGTGACTCACGGTGTTGCCATAATAAAACTTAAATTATTATACAAGGATTTACAATCGTTATACCCCAAAAAAATAATACCAATAAATATGTATTATGTGTATATG
Organism: Aphodius sticticus; assembly: GCA_963966075.1. Classification (NCBI taxonomy): domain Eukaryota; kingdom Metazoa; phylum Arthropoda; class Insecta; order Coleoptera; family Scarabaeidae; genus Aphodius; species Aphodius sticticus. The sequence continues at coordinate 48,102,616 of OZ014509.1, read as the reverse complement.
TATAGTAAATATTATTATGCTACGTTTATAGATACGTGATATAAATAAATAAATAAATCAAGTCATTTAATATATTCCGATAAGTAAATGTATGCTGTTTGTATACACGATAAGTTGCACATGCAACATAACACATGCAATAAATTAAAATGCTTTTAACCATTTTTATTCCGAAAACTGTATGCGGCTCGCGCTCTGTTAAAAAATGAAAATGTCAGCCGCATTTCCCAGGATTCCGTGCTGTACAAAATCTAACTAATTAGCACTAAATAGAATTGTGCTTATTTACAGCCTACTAAATATTTATGAGTCTCGCGACCATTACAGCTCACAGCTCGGTTGTATTTAAACAGGCCACACTTTCGTCTTTGTCGGATTCTTGATATGTCAATTATTGCTACCTCTGTCAATATTGGGCGATGATTTAATTGCCGCTCACAGTAAATTCCGACTTGATGTGAACAACCCAATTAGGATCAGTCACTATCCACTGGTCCATTGTGTCGTTTTGTGTACCGGGCATGTCATTTCCCGGATATATTGTCACTTAATTAGTTGCAATGGTGTGGAAACCGGCGGTTTTAGTGTCTCCGCGCATTCTCCCCGACAAGGTTTCAATCGAATTTCTCTTTTTTAACGCAATTCGGTGCTTTTCAATTGTGCGTAAACGTATAATTGAAGGAAATGCCGCAAAATAATATTGGTTTAATGATCTGAATAATTTACAACAGCAGAGCAATATAACGTCTTATAAGCAACATGGTTGAGTCTTCAATCAGAAACTGGTTACTATTAATAAGTAGTAAAGCAGTAGGTATAAATAAGTAATTATGTAATAAAGTGCGCTTCCCTATACCATCATTATTTTAATGACACTATCCCATTCATCCGCTAGTAATGATACTCCCACAACAGAAACTATCCGTTAGACTTCTTCTCCAGTTACCCACATTTCCTTGTTGCCGTACACTACCTCTTCCATCCTGTTTTGTAGGGTTCTCTATGTTATCTTTCTGTAGATCTCCAAATCGTCATCGCCCTAACTAAGCTCTTCATTACTTTCAGTTAGCGTCCGGGTATCAGAAGACGAGCGCTGCACTAGATTGCGTCGAATTGCTGGTTCGGCTCTCGCTGAACACAGATGGAACACGGGACATGAAATCCTCTTTACACAAACCAAAATCCTCGCCAGTGAATCCCATTACTACCCTAAAAGAATCCCTGAGTCAATAGAAATCCTGAAACATCCAGCCAATATCAATAGAGACGATGGTTTTCAGTTGCATCATGTTTGGAAATCGGTCTTGACCCAACCGCTTCTACCTGGTGGTCCACTACCTACTAACCCTACCCCTACTTCTTCGAAACTCCCCTCCCAACACCATCTGGTGAAATCACTCATATTATAACGAAACGCCGTCCGTCATAAATAAATGCAAGTTTATTTTATTAGTAATAAGTTTTTATTGATTGTATAACTTTTACTTGTGTGCATTTATTTCGGAGAATCTTGTTTTTGTATATTTTTGAAGTCGTCTGACCGTCCGATACGTAAACTAGTTCCGAGACTGGTTTAGTATGTGAATCTCGTATTGTTTTTAACCACGTCGATCGGCCACCCAGACAGACTAGTTTCGTGAATGCTGGGAGTCGTTTTGACGGTATATAAACCCGAGTGTTTCCCTCTAGAATTCAGTCTCCCCTGCTGGCCCCTTGTTACTGGCGGCAGAACTCACAGATCAGTCTATTTCTGCTGGCCCTTTGCATGCTGGTGAGATAACTCAAGGTATTGTCCGATGATCCCTTGCATGCTGTTGATAATACATCGAACTGCTAAGCCGTAGTTGGCGAGGTAGTTTTTTCCAGATATGTTAGTTTTCTTCAGATATATGTAAATTTTTCCAGATATACATATGTTATTAAGTATTATCGAATTCCGCCGTCACCGAATCGGGAATATTTTCCCGTCCCGTTAGCCTGTCTCCTGTACCAATTAGTTTAACTAATACCCGAACCCCGCCGCCGAAGAAAAAACATACCAGTAACCCGCTATTTCCTGTTTATGGTATTTTTCTTGATGTATGTAAATGATTAATGGTAAACAATACATTTATTACTCTATTAAATCATCGTATTTTATTCCGACGAACCCAGGACCTACGAGCTACCTACAAAAGGGTTAAATATTGATATATTTATTGTGTAACGCTTCTTCACCGCACCAGAGAAGCAGGGTGCGTTACAATATGTGAAGACCCTTCCCAAAAGACGACAGTATCTTCTTAGCACTCAGTTTGATACTTAGCCCTGAATATGCCTCTTGCAACAGTGTGCGAAACGTCGACTGCTTCAAAGTCATCAACGCGGTTTCCACGCGGAAATCAATATATCATTGACTCAGACCGCGGAAGTCTACAATCAGGAGATAGACAAGATATCAGTTAATAAAGCTATTCTTTAACTACCAGAAAGATGACCGAGAATATAGAGCGTATTGAATTAATATCAAGAGAGCGAACGAGAATTAAGTTGAGCTCGGCGATTCAAGGCGCTCGCACTAACGGAACTGTCTTTTTCTATGCCGTAGCATCACTTAGCATCGCTCCGTATGGCCGATCACCTGAATCCAGTAAAACCTTGTAGAGAAAAACAGTAGTATAATAACAAAAACGGTTGTCAAAATATGACACTGAATAGAAAGAATGTGTTTCTACGCATGTGTATTTACTTTGTTAGCCTTTCTTTTTCTCATTTTTCCTGCTTAGGTAAGATTATTATCTAAAAATAAATAAGTCCGCTCTCTAGTTATTACTGTTCATATTAGGTATTTTTATACCTACTCTTATTTAGGAATTTTTACTCTTCTATTCCAACTATTTCCATCACTGAGTTATCAACTTTATCATTTCTCTAACCTAAACTGTCAGGTAATTAAAACTGTGCACACCCGTTCCTTTCGTCTACGATAATGTATGTTGTCTTCTTCTGGTCTATCTTAGTCCCACTCTCTCTCTTGTTCCTCCTCCAGTCTCAAAAACACGTTCTCCATATGCTATTACTGGCTTATGATTCCCTGACGTCCAAACTTTCGTATCATTCCATCCACTATAATACTGAATAGTGTAGCTATTGCCATGCACTTCTATTTCGTACTCCTTCATTGAAGTACTGTCAGGCATTCATTCTAAGATTCTTACTCCTGCTATTCTATACTCCATTGTCATCGTTATCAGTCTTGTTGATGACAATCATACTATCGTCTCCATCAGCGAGTAACAATGCTACTCTAACAATATAGGAATAGGAATGAAATTCCAACAAACCCACAGTTCAACGAAAACTATTGACGAAAGTGTGCTTGATTTGTGTTGGAATGTTTAAAACAATCTTTTAAAACACTTTAAACGTCTCAAGACTTGATAAATGTCGTCTGTGTAACAAAAAAAATGTAGTTCTTCTGCAAGTCTCATCACCATACATTTTCAAAATTGGTTCCTGGTAGGTACCGCATTGCCACCAGCAGTGACTGAATGCGAAGGTAACTAACATACTTTCAAAGTTACTTGTAAAACGTAACAATAAACCCAGTCGAACATTCGTAATCGATTTGCACAATTGCAAATATGTTCACAATGTAGATATACTAAAAACAGCTACGCTTTCAAAACCACGGAACGTTCTTGACTTTAGCATTGAATTCGCGGAATGCTGACACGTCAGTGGCGTAACAGAATCCGTTGAAAGGTTCTCAAAAAACTCCACCTTGAGCATCTAGTGTGTTGTGAGTTATTTGCAAATTAAAACGATACTTTGCAATCGAGTTAGCACTGGACTGGAGGGTTCGTCTCTTGACATTTTGTTGCGGAGCGAGTGCGCGAAGATAAACGCGCGCTCTCGCAAAGAGTTGACGTTACAATGGGTCAGCTGATGACTAATGCGATCGCATTTACCCGTGTAATTGGAATGAGCTATCCTAACTGGATTGTCCATTGAAATCAAGTGTTTGATCTGTTACCATTGTCGCTATAGACTACTTGAAGATGAGGAATGCATGGTAATGTCGGAAATATCGTTTCTCTATATTTATATACTACAGCTTTATTTTGTTGCTGAAATGTTGAGACACAATGAGATCAAACTACAGAAATGTGCTGTGTTGTCAAAATTTTGTTTCATAGAGACGATAGTTTCCATCTTTTGTTTATTTATTTTTAGTTTAGCATCTTTACTACATTGTTTTGGTATTAATTTAACCAAATTACCATATATATGGAAACCAGTACAATATTTTCGCCACCAGCTATCCGTAACAGTGTTGCAGAAAGTGAATGCTAAATATTCATTTGACTACAGCGTGCACCATTGGACACCAAAAGCCTAACAATGCGAGACAGTAGTGCGTTAGCACTTTCGTCGTTAGGCAACTCTATCCGCTCGAAGAAAAACTGTTCTAATTAGTTTTTGCCCAGCCCCAATAGCGACACAGATACTAGATCGTCCGTGGCCGGGCTATTACGTATCTTTTTCTTGCCGGTGCTACGTAATTTTCGAAAAATTCTACGCAACTTTTCCACTGCGGCGGTAATAATAGGAGTATATGCGGAGCAGTGGCGGATTTTCTCGTCCTGAAATCAGCGACGCGTTCAAATTTCTCTATAAGGCGCACGTTTTCATTTCATAACCTGTGTTATTACTACTATTTCTGACTTTGGGTAATGATACAGGAAGAGGTAATTTTGAAGAAATGATAGGAGTGCTTAATTTATCGGGGCTACTCAGTCGTTTAAATGAGCAATGCTAACTTCTTTTATGACAATCCAGTGGTGAAATAAAGTAATTGCCCCAGTTATAGTTTAGAGTAAACGGCTGCACTGGTACAGCATTATGGTATACTTCTGACTATGATTCAAAGATTCACATTAGGGCTCCTAGTACCGTGAATTCAGGATCCCGACGAATAATTAATAATAAAACGCGATGTATATTATATAAAAAAATCTAATGATCCTAGCAAAGTATGATCTTTGAGCTGTGATCTAAAAAAATAAGTTTTGGGAAATATGTCTTTTTAGTTAAACCATGTTTTAAAATACTTATAAAACAATAAAAGGAAAATGCCACTGGGCAGTATCACCGACCTATTCAAAACAATAGGCTGGGAGATAGTATAACTCAGATGGGATTCCCAAAGCAGAAAGCACAAAGGACCCACTGGGGATCTAACAACCTCCTTCAGTCACAAAAATATTAGAATAGTGTTTTGTGTTGTTGTGTTTAATCAGTTCTTTCTTTTTATAGGAAATTTTCAATTTGACAGCTTTCAGGTGGAAATAATTGGTCAATGTACATTGTACATGTATGAATACTAGGTTGAATCCCTGGACAACAAAATAATTAATGCCAAAATCACAGGGTGGTTATATTAGGCGGAATTATATTAGGAGGAATTTGCAGAAATCAAAGCCGGCCGTACTCCTTTCAAATAAATATACATATACACTATGTCCCCGAATTGAGTTATAAAGAGAAAACAAAAATGTATGCGTTTAGTAAATGCGTCGGATATACTCAAATTGATAAGTTATGCTATAAGTTCTGTTCTCATAATGAAGTTAATAAATTAATAATTCAAGTGTTTATTTTTTGTTGTAAAAATTGGTTTATCTTCATTATATTGCAATACGTGTAGTAGTAGCTAGAGGAATTTACACTACTGGTGTCTATGACATTCATAATAATAACAATCATAGAAATTAGATTCAAAGTACCGTAGTAGTACCGTAGTAGTAAAATAAAGTGATAAAAACATGTTCTTGATCGTGTGGTACATCACAAGTTGCCAACTTGATATTTTAAATAAAAAATACACTACATTTAAAAGTTGTAAATAACCATTTCATGTGAATTAGAAAGAACATTTTTTATGATATTTCTGTGCAGTATTTTGATTCTAGTTGCTGATTTATTGTGTCGATTTACAGCCACAATTGTGAACAATTTTTGCGATACTCTTTCCCTCAATATTTTACGCGACTGCTTTTATCAAATGGAGATAAAAGAGATGTGCCGGTGCGCCGGCACATTCTTCGCATGTGGTATCCATTCAACTTAATCAGATGTTAGGTGATGGTAGGTGGTTCGGAAATAGGTGACCCTGACGGTGGCCACCAAGCTCACCAGATTTAACACCATTAGACTTTTATTTCTGGGGTCATGTGAAAAGTCAGGTCTATTCCACACCAGTTAATACTCGAGAAGAATTGACTAACATAGTAGTAGCGGCCATTAATGGACTTCAGCGACAAGAAATCCGAAGAGCGACGATGACAGTAGTACAGCGAAGTGTTTTAAAATGTTTGGAGCAGAACGAGCAGCATTTCGAACAACATAATTAAGGTTTAATTTAAGTTAGATATCCCACATCAATTACTTTAGTTTTAAGAAACCTTTTCAATATTTTTCTGTTTTCCTGCTGTTCCAAAGTTGTTACATTCCTATAAATAAAGAATAAATCGTTTTGTATTTAGTTTGCATTATTTTATACTGACAATATCTCAAAAACTATTAAAGATAGATATAGGGAATCCTAATATTGATTGATAGGGAATACGATTTCCTATCGAATGGCGTATCGGTATACAGGCTGTTCCATTTGAAAAAATGAGTCTTTTACGTTTAAAAATTCGATTATTGTGTTGTAAATTTTGAACACCCTGTATAAGATACCATGATAAACTAACCATCGTCTTATTTGGTTATGTTTCTAGTTTTGGACCACCAATCATGAAACTTCTCGTTTCAATAATAACCGAGATATTCAATTTTAAACGTAACCGGGAAAATCACCAAAAAAATAGTAAAATCAAAAAAACTCAAAAATTGTGATATTTAGGTATAGGGAAACATTATCAAAAATGATGTGTTTTGATACGTAGAAACCAAAAATACAATAAAAATTATATCATTCCATTTAAAATAACAAAGTTGATACCGACTTCCGGTGACCGGATGTGACAGTTAACTTGAGAATATTTTAGCTGAAGAGCTCAGATCGAGTAAATTCTAGTTCCAAAATTTCAAGTTTCCAGAAATAGTAGAACATGAGAAACTTCTAATGTACCAGTTCCGTGAGACACGCTGTATAACCGCAACCCTAAAATTCGACGGATTTAGTGAATAGTGATTTCCATTCTAATTCAATTAATCAATTGAATAAAACATTTTCATATTAAAAAAACAATTATGGGAATTAAAAATATTACATCACCAACATCAGGGAAAAAATCGTAACGCAAAATTTGAAATGCGTCTAAATTAATTAGGAATTTCTGAACGAAGTAATCCAGTATCTTAAGAACCGACGCCAAAGGTTCCAAAACGCTTTCACTTTTCACAAGTAGCATTTAATATGGAATTCTCTATGCTCTATGATTTTTTGTCAAGCGAAAAATCAATCAGAGCAGCCGACGGCGATACTTTTGCACTGGGGCGCAACTAACAGCTATAAATGACTGTGCGGTGTATACTTATTACGTTGCCACAATTACCAGTTAATTGATATGTGCCATACGCGCGGGACATTACTTGCGCTTTCTACACAAATGAATTAAATTAAAATTGAACACCGGCTTGTGATACTTCCACGGCACATTGACATGATTTCGAGTACATCACGTCTTGACAATTTGTCAAGTTCTTCTCGCGAATCGGAAAGTATCGGAATTGTTTCTGTCCTTTTTTTAAGCATTTCCAGGGAATTTCTGAGTAACGGTATCCACTTCTGGGTCACTCGAAAGGTGATTTTTGTCCTATTCTTACTTGGAGACCGTAGCACAATTTGCGAAATGTCATATTTTATGAGGTCGTTGCGTTATCGTCAACGCTAATTTGATTTCTAATTGAATTTGGTGCATTTAGGTTTTGAAACATTGATAAAGAATTAGATAGATTTTATATACGAGATTATAGATTAGAGGTAAAAAGCGAAGCGCGAAATTTGTTAAAATGTACCGTTTAAATTTATTATTAATAGGTAGGTATGGTAGATTGGCATTCAGTTAAGTGAGCTAATTTTAAATTATATAAACCATAATTTTAATATGAAATACATAAAACAAGCCTATAAATTAAGTATGTTGGTAAATAATAAATAAATTACTTTTTTGAATAAACTTTTCGATTGTTCAATTTATATTAGGAACAAATTCAAACAGACTCCAACCTATGAAAAAATGTCCAATGGCCATAGTTCGTCATCTAATCGAAGGTTTCATGTTAGATATTTGACTATTGAAAACCACAATATACAAAACCATTGCTGGTTAGTATGCACACTATGTGCACTGTTTCTAATCAATATGTTGTTGTTTTTTTTAAGAAGACAGGGCACGTCTTCCCGTTTTCGAAGAAATTAAATCATATTGCACATTTTATATTTATATTTGCAAAACTGTTTATGTATACCATTCGATCGATTTACCTTTTCGTTTGCTATAAAAGTATTCTAAACGCGCCTTTCACGTAATGCCAGAAATTCCACTCGATTTTTATAATGTCCTTTGCAAATTAGTTTGACACTTTTTGGCTTCTGGCGCCGCGTTGTGAAAATTATTAATAATCTAGGCCAATAAATCAATCAATGTTCCTTAATAGCGAAACAAATCAGAGCAGCGGGTGTTCGTTACACGCATACATATTTCAAAATATGAATTGATTTAAAAGTAAAAATATTGTTCACAAGGCAGATCAGAACAGGTTAGTGACCGGATACATTTTGTAACTACCTTTAACTGAACTGTCGTGTCCTGTAGCATATCTTGCGAGACATATCCATATCGTACCCCAATTACCATAATTGTAGGTATATCGGCTTGCATGAGATTGGGCAATATGAGGTATATTACACTCGTGCAAAAGTATATTTTTGACGTTACGGGTATAGGACGCATATCTATGTGTATACCTACAATCAGATTTTATTTTTACAATTGGTCTTTAGCCTGGTGTCGAAATTTACCTTTTAGAAAGTAATCAATACGCTCGTTTTCGTATTTTTAATTGTATGCCAATTCCCGTTTACTTCTGGCGGCTATAATAAACAGCACGTAAACTTTGGAAGCACGTGGTTGTTCCGGGTGGGATTGTTATGTTTATGTGAGTTTTTATGCATTCGTTTATGGGCTATAACTGCCCTATACGGAGAAATCTCTGACATATCTGAAAGTTGCTATAAGTATAACAAGCAATATTGGTAAATTTGGTGAAAGTACAAGTACTAATTGCTGTGTCAAAGTCAAATTTTCCTCCGTAATAATACATTTAATGTAATTACGCAAAAATTGAAAAAAAAAATGTTTTAAATCGAGACCCATCAAATTTAACATTGTTACAGCTCCATTACTGACTGCCAACTAATGAATAGACAGCGGACCTATAAGCATTTATTTTTTTTAATATAAGCGTCTAAAATAAGTAGGAAAAATGAGAATAAAAAATGCACAACATATAATTGTTGTTTGCGCTGTATTACGCGCAAGTATGGACGCGAGGCCCATACAATATATTGGTTTCTATGGTGGCGTCCTTAGAATCAGTCCGATCAGTCCACTAGCCGACCAAACATTGAAATAATGCAAAAAAATCAAAAATATAAGAAATAGAAAACAAAATAGGAAAAAATGGGTCCAAATGATTTAATACTTCCTAATTCGTGGAGATTCTCAAGGCGAGAGATTCTTCTCTGGTTGTTCATCTTCTTACTTTCGTGGTTGGTGCTTTGCTCATTTTCAACAGTTTTTTCTTGACATTCCACTCCTCGTTATTTCTCTTTGTGCTTTTTCTCTTCAAGTTTCGTTTCTTCATGTCCCCCCTCTCTTTCTGTCTTCTCACGTTCTCTCTTTGCATTTTCTCTCTTTCTGTATTTACATTTTCAAAGTCCTGTCTTTCTCCGTTCTCTCTCTCCGTGTTCTCTAATGTATCTAAAATTGTATTTAATTTTTACCATGAATTGACCTATTTACTCAGGAAATAATTAGATGACTAAAAGATTATTAGCGTACCTACCGCATAATTAGATAGCATCATTCGATGTTTGCAAAACATTGAAGACTCATAACCAAACATATTTCCACATAATAAAGTCTTATATGTTAGCCAATTCTTCCTAAATACATTCAGGAAATCGTTGAGTTAGGACCATTAAAATATTTTACCTAATATTATATCGAACTAAAATATTGCGTTAACGTTGGCTTTGGCCTAGTTCTGATTGTTACGTCACAAATATGTAGCATAATAACGCCAACTTTCCTTATATAACAATCCGTAACATCTCCTGTTATTACGCTAATTATTTTGCCAACGAGCCTGTCGCAATTACCTGCGTAAATTATTATATTTTCACATGCTAAACTGTCGTTTCTTCGTTGCAGTTACTGACCAACAGACGGCGGCGTCATGGTGGCAACACGACAGCGTAGAATCACCAAATGCTGCTGCGGATAACACGAATTTCTTCTCGTCGACGCATGGACTCCTTCAGACTCACCCAGGAAAGGGTACTGTACGGTATAGGGGTGGAAGCGGCGCTGCTGGTAGCAATAAGAAGCTCTTCTCTTCTGGAACTGGGTTCAAACATTTGGACTACAGGACGTCCGCTACAGCGGAACTGAAGAAAAATCCATCCTTGTCATCACCAGACGAGTGCGCTAGAGCTTGTCGTGAAGGTGAACCACCAAGGATTTGCTACTACCACTTCACATTGGAGTATTACACTGTTTTGGGAGCGTAAGTACTCAATACCAAATTTAATACCATCTCATCAATACCCAGGGCCGTCCTAAGATTTTTGGCGCTCGTGGGCTACTAAAACAATGCGCCCCTCTTCGTAAGAAAATAAACGGGATGCCTAGCAGAAGCGGGGTGACGGGCAAAGTTATACAAAAGTGTCCGAACTACAAAAAGCCAATTCATTACCATTACACCGAACATAAACATAAAATTCATACAAAATTTAAAAAAAACTAACTTATGTGCTTATTGTCCTTGTCTTTTCTTCTCCAAATTGATATCATACGTATTTAAGTTAGGTATTAAATAAGTCACTCTCTATAGATAAAATACTCAAATCATTTAACTTGCTTTGCCCCAAAGATGGTCCTAAATAATTTGTTATCCGTTTCAGTGCTGAAAAAGATCTTTCGCAGCTGCAATTTGTAGTGGCATAAATGTAGACATAATTTTTGAATCAATTATTGTCCTTGAAAATTTGGCTAAAACGAAACTACCTCATGTTGGAATTTATAAATCAAGTGTTGTTAAAGATCACTCATAAACTTGATTAGATTTGCAATAAAATATAAAATAATCTTCGAAAAACATCAGCAATTTCTGTAGTGTGGGAATTCCTATAAATTCTCTTTATAGGGAATAAATTGGCTTTTAAACCATTTCTTCATATAATTAACTATCAGCATGGTTAGTAAAATAGCTTTTGTTACATAAACAAATTTCTCATCGATTAAAGGACGCAAGTATCATAATTAATTTAAAGTATTAGTAGTAGTAAGTCATTGCTTCCCCAATAAGTAAAACAGCTGGTCTCCATCTGGTTATATACAAATCTAAACCGCCTTTTATCTGCTGTAAATCTTATTTCTGTAGATGTATCATTTAGATTCATTTGAGCATTAGGGCGATTCTGTTCAACATTACTACTGCCACATTAGTGGCAGTTGTTAATTTTTATATTTCATTTATGTATCTAAATGAGGGTTTGTTATTTTACAAAGTTCTCGAATACGTCTGCGAGTACTAAGTTTTCGTCTTTCAGTTATTTCTGGTTTACGACTTCATCGACATTTTCTTTAAATGACAACCCCATATTTTTCTTAGTGGTTTTGGTAGAGCTATTAATTGTTTGAATGGTTAGGAAACATTTTACACCATGATTTTTTTTTTTAGAAAACGCAATTGAAAATTGCAAAGTATTGATAATTCAGGGGAACATGGATATTCTGAATGGAAGAGGAAAATGCGTTTTGAATAGAATTAGATGCCCTGAACACGAATACGGACTCCCGCGTAAGCGATTTTCAAAACAAGTGAGATGAAAATGTAAAAAACCTGAACCCAATGTTCTAGAAACCTCAAAAGGGTCTCATAGTAAATCTAAAGTAATCTTTATAGTTTTACCTGAAATCCTGAAAGTTTGTTGAACAGCGTCGCCCTAATGTTCAAATGGCTTAAATCCAAAGTAATAAGATTTATAGTAGAGAAAAGGCGGTTTATATTTGTATATAACCAGATGGAGACCAGTTGTTGTACTTATTGGGAATGTAAAGACATACTATAAATTATTATGATACTTATTGTTATAAGCCACGATTCCTAACAAATCTACCTAAAACGCCTATTCGCGTTTCATTCACTATCAAATTCCCTAATATTCAACTTTTCTCGAAAATATAAGGTAATGTAATGTAAGGTCATACAATTTGTATGCTACCATGAAGACTATTAGATCTATCATAATAACAAGAAAAATGTGGGGTTGCATTTAAAAAAGTGTTGATGCGTAATAAGTACAACACAATTCATGGAGGTATATTGAATTTGTTACAAATATGTGTATATCTCGGAAGAAATAACACAAAATCAATACGTAGGAACAGTTCATAATTAAGTAATAATTATTAACATTTCTAAAAAAAATAATACCTAATAACAATCCCATAAAAATAAAAGCACAACAAATTAGGAACACCACAGTAAAAGATGTAGTTATCATTATTAACAATGAACAACAATGAAACTGTGATCAACTTAGTCAGTATCTCATACATTTTTCCATGATCTCATACATTTTTACTAGAAGTCTCATATATTTTGATAAACCAAACGTATTTCATTGATAATCTATACTAGTTTAAGTGACCGGTTAAATTCTAAGAGCACACATATTTATTAACACGAAACATGAAAAGATTTTGAATAAAAATAACTAATAGCAAAATTACTAATAACACCTATAAAAATTGCCGCCCCTAAATGCCTATAAAAATGCCTACATAAATATATATATATATATATATATATATATATATATATATATATATATATATTTAGCCTGTGGTTATGCTGGCCCTGTCAATACCTACTGTAATTAAAACTAGGCATTTTTGCTTGTTCAACATTTCTATTCCGATTTCTATATAATCTCCATTACGACTGATCTTCAGTTATGCCAAAACATAATAATTCAAATGTTTGTACCTTCAGCTAAACATTTCAAAGTACCTATCAATCAGCAGAGTAGGTACAATTATGATAATACATATTCAACCACAATGCCATCGACTCATTACAATTGAAATTGTGGCTGTATTAGTTACTCTGAGGTACGATATCGCCATATAATCAGGAACTTTTTAAGACCACCTGTAACCGACCCCTGATTCAATCGTTTCAACAATTATTTGTGATATTTCTCAACTCACTGCGAGGCGAGAGGAAGGAAACCACACCAAGGCACATTTATGATGTTGTACAGAGTCTTTACGCTCTTTGTTGGTCGTTTTATTTGTAACGGTTGGCAGAGGGGTTATTGTAAAACAAACGGTCAGTTTGAAAGCTGCAGAGAACTGGTAAATGGGGAAACAACCATGTAAGTTTCGCCTGAAACTTTTTTAATTTTGATTGGCTGGGACCTATTTCATCTGTATTTCTTTATTTCCCTTCAGTGCCGTGAAATAGACCAAAATTTGACTAAACTTATTTGGTTTTAAAAGATCTATCCTATGAGACATCAAACAAATCTGCAGCTTACATGACGTGAGTTTCCGGAAATTTCCGCGTCTGAATTTCTTTATAAATAGCTATGTCGTCCTTTAAAAAAATAAGACCGTATTTACTCTGATATACTACCTATGAATGAAACTGTTTTGTAAATATTACAGTACTTCTTTTAATGCATTTCTACGTTACACAACTTCGTCAGAGTTGCGAAAAAAAAAGCAATCTAATGAAGATATATTGTTTGCATTATTCTCATTTTCTCATAAAGCACAATGCCGTGGAACTTCTGGCCTTTGTTTCAATAATGTTTAGCGTAGCTTATGCAGTTTAGCATAGATGGGGCTGCGCTGGGCAGATTTTGTTTGCTAAGATAGATGGCGTCATGAGTTTAATTACAGTAATTACCGCGTGTTGTAACACCTTATGATCTTGTAGTTTTGCAGTTTTGTAATATTGGGCTAAAGTATTTTTTTGCGATGGGAGTTTATAATGCAAGTTGCCTTATACTAGATGACAAGAACTATGCAACAAAAGACAAATAAAAAGACAAAAAGCGAATAGAAAGATTGCCAGTTCCGAGCAGTCGCCTAGATCAATGAACGGATCTGTTGTTTGGCTGACGTAATTCATTAAAAGGTTAAAATTCATGTTGTAAGAATGTCCGCAAATTGAGGAAAGGAAAAAGACGTTTCCTACAAGCTTTATTACACATTGCTTTTTCCTAGTTTAGACAAATTTTCGCAAAAATATCACCTTTTCACCGCAACACGTTTTGATGGGTAAATTACGGGCCATTCAATTTGAATTGAATAGGTTTTACGTCTCCATTTCACGCGATCCAGACGCGCCGATAAATGGCAAAACATGCGGAATTCCTGACCAACTTGATCCTGAAGCCTTTGAAAGCAAGCGTGGCAGGACCTTATACGGCCATAAATGTGTCTAGCGGCATAATTAATTAGAGAGCGCGAAGCTGACCGTACCACGAGTTGCGTAACGTTACCAGGGACAATTTGACAAGTCCATAAATACGAATTGTTGTTCTACTGATTCCAGATAAATTTCTGTCGTACGCAGATGCACGAGGAAATTGAACACGATTGGACACCGTGGACTCAATTGCGGCCTCTCGAGAATGCGTTAGGAAGCTATCTAAAGATCGGAATGCATTTTCTTTTGCTTACATGTATTTGGAGTAATCGTTCCACTGAATTGGTAATCAGTTCCTATGTGAAAATTTTATTTTGATGCTTCCTTAAAGACCTAAAAGAGCAAGATAAATGTTAAAAAGAAGAATAAACTGATACAATCAGAAAGGGGACCAAGATAGCCGAAGACTATTAAGTTCAGATTACATTCTGATTAAGCTTTATCTTCGTACAACTCTAACAAAAAATATTGATTTTATAATGCCCGCTGCAGTCTCCAGATTTGAACCCAATCGAAATTCAAAACTTGTGAGAAGAAGACGTCTGTGACAAGACTGAATCAAATTTGAAAAACATCAAAGCGTTGGCAAGGCTGGAAAGGTCTCTCAGGATGAACTAACTTGTGGCCCTTGTTTAGTAGCCTTTTTAGATTACCAGATACTCAAAATGAATTAAAGTCGACATCAGGATCAGAATGTGGAGGTTAAATTTGGTCTGTGTTATCTGTTGGTCCAATATGGGCAAATAAACGGAACAGAAGTTATTTAGTCATATTTAATCAGTTAATAATTTATTTGTTCCTTTGGAAGTCGGTTGGTTATTGGTGACATTTTAGTGCACCTTTTGAACTGTACGAATTTCTTCACTGTGATCAGTATCTTCACCACTAAAATGCCATGGTTCTTTCCCATTCGTTCAGCAATCACATCAAAATCAATACTGTTCATTCTAAAGCGTGAAAAATCGAATACCAATTTAAAATATCTAGTTTGAAAATTATAATTACAAAATATTTCAAATAGTTCGACTTATAAATAATGTTATTCTTTGCAGTGCTTGCCAAGTATGCACACCAAACGCCACCAACACCGTATGGTCCCATTGCCAGTGTGTTTTGGCCGATGGTGTAGAAAGAGGAGTCCTCACCGCCAACAGAATGATACCAGGTCCAAGTATACAAGTGTGCGAAGGCGACAAAGTAGTAGTCGACGTTGAGAACCACATGGAAGGTATGGAAGTAACTCTCCACTGGCACGGTCTATGGCAACGCGGTACACAGTACTACGACGGTGTACCTTTCGTCACCCAATGTCCGATCCAACAAGGAAACACATTCAGGCATGTCCAGCAAACTCATCCATCTTTATTTATAACTCAAAATATGTTGTTATTATAGGTACCAATGGATAGCAGGTAACTCGGGAACTCACTTCTGGCATGCTCATACTGGTCTTCAGAAGATGGACGGTTTATACGGTAGCGTCATCGTCAGGCAGCCTCCATCCAAGGATCCAAACAGCAATTTATACGACTACGATCTTACCACTCATATCATGTTGCTCAGCGATTGGATGCACGAAGACGCCGCTGAAAGATTCCCTGGCAGGTTGGCTGTTAATACCGGCCAGGATCCCGAAAGTCTATTGATCAACGGCAAAGGACAGTTCAGAGACCCCAATACTGGCTTCATGACAAATACTCCACTCGAGGTCTACACAATAACACCCGGCAGACGCTACCGTTTCCGCGTCATCAATTCATTCGCGTCCGTATGTCCGGCGCAGCTGACCATACAAGGCCATGATCTAACCGTGATCGCTACCGATGGCGAACCTGTACATCCGGTTAAGGTCAATACCATCATTTCATTCTCAGGTCAGTAATCTGTTTGCCATATTTGTACCCGGAATTGTTTAAACCAACATAATCACCTTAATAAAGATATTCACTGTGTCTAACGAGGTCAAGCATTTTATACGAGTTTCTCTTTGGGATAACTAGGATTTTTCGAATTTCAGGCGAGAGGTACGATTTCGTAATTAACGCTGATCAGACAGCTGGCGCTTACTGGATTCAATTGAGAGGATTGGGAGAGTGTGGTATCAGGAGAGCTCAACAGTTGGCTATCTTGAGGTATGCCAGAGGCCCCTACCAGCCAAGTTCTCAAGCTCCCACGTACGATTTCGGTCTTCCACAGGGTGTTGTAAGTATGCTTATTGTATATACGAAAAAAAAGTCCGTTCCATGTACATAACTTATACAGGGTGATTTTATAATTAATTTTAGAACTTTGACCACATAAGGTAAAGTTAGAAAATAGTGTGTGTGCATGTATGCAAGATAGACACGTTAGTCCCACCCTTAAGCCATACCGATAACCACAGGTATTCAAATTGATATCTGACTCCCTGGACCACCGGCGTATCTTAACTCATCTTCCGAAATACGGCTGTAGAAAATCGCGGTAGGTAAGAAGTTAGGTGTCCCAATACACATGCATCGGGTTTCATGTTCAGCACACATCTTAGAGGTCGAAAAACTGAAGCTATACATCTCAAAAATTCGGGGCAAATGTGCAAAATAGACTTATGGCGAAAATTTTATCGAGTAGTACTGCCCGCTTATCATCGACACCATGTTTAAGCGTTACCGGAAGCAGCACTTCTATAATTGGATTTTGTGACAACACCTGGAATTTAACCTCTAATGGTTTATGGTCAGTTTTCCAAATATTGAATTCATATTCATTCATTCATTCATTCATTCTGTCATATTCCCACTATGTGGCCAAAGTTTGCAAAGAGGTTAGAGAATCACCCTGTCTGTATCACAAGTTTGTAAATATGAACATTTGTATATACCAGTAAATATGTACATTCAAAGAAATTGTAAAGTTAGATTTTCGAGAATACGGTGACGGAATACAGTAGTAGGATTTCCCGATATAAATAGCTTCAAAATTGTATATAAAATAGTAGTTTTGATAATTCAGTTCACCAAACGAAACTTAGCCTTTGCCAAAAAAAAGTAAGTAATCCCAAATAGGACTCCCCCAAACTTTCGCTCAGAATGGTTGTAAATATTCATGACTCCATCGGTTAGGTATTAAATCCACTGGATGCCAGATGCAATGAGCAAAGGTCTGAAGCCATTTGCGTAAGTCAATTGAAGAGTGCCAGAGAAGTCGATCAAGGTATTTTACAAGAAAGGCCCGACGTGAAGATTTTCTTGCCGTTCAGATTCCACGTTTACACTCCAGAAGATCTTTTCCGTCCAAACACTTACAACAGGCACTTGGGTAAGTTTAAACGCCACCAAACCACAATTATGTATACTAAGTTGGTACTTATGGCTTTCAGTTGCACCAAACGGAGACCACGTCATCAGTTTAATCGACGAAATTTCTTACATGGCCCCACCAACTCCACTAATTTCGCAATATGATGAAATCAACCCTGATCAGTTCTGCAATGGTGACAACAGGCCTGCTGACTGTGGACAAAATTGCATGTGCACACACAAAATCGATATTCCATTGAATGCTGTAGTTGAAGTAGTATTAGTAGATGAAGGTAAGACTTTTTTGATAGTGAAGAATAGAATAGTAAATAAAACAGTTCCAAGAATGCTTTAATTTTGTTCAACTTTGAAGATTAAAACATAAATTAATCAAATTTTGACAACCTGTGCAATTGATTATTATGTTTCATTTCAGTTCAACAACCAAATTTGAGTCATCCCTTCCATCTTCACGGTTATGCCTTCAATGTTATTGGTATTGGTAGGTCTCCTGACAGAAGCGTAAAGAAGATCAACCTGAAGCACGCTCTAGACTTAGATAGGCAAGGTCTTCTTCACAGACAATACAATTTGCCACCTGGTAAAGATACCATCGCTGTGCCAAATAACGGTTACGTAGTACTTAGATTTAGGGCTGATAATCCTGGTTTCTGGCTGTTCCATTGTCACTTCTTGTTCCACATAGTCATCGGTATGAACTTGGTACTGCAAGTCGGTACACATGCTGACCTTCCACCAGTGCCACCTGGCTTCCCAACGTGCGGTGACCACGTGCCAGAAATCTCGCTAGACACTACGAAAATTTAAATTTGAATCCTAGTTAATTTCTTTTTATTCTTCTTGAAGTTCTAGCCTCCCTTCATCATCAAAATTCCAATTTATTATATTCGCTGTGAAATTTCATCATCGTGCAATCTTGCCATTTCGGATTCTATACGACTATTTTTTTCTTAATTAGTTTGTTTTATAATTCCTAATTTATATTATTTATATTTTGTAACAAGGAGGAACTCTATTGAATCCGCCATACGTTCGTTAAGGTAAGTATATAAGATTTCTTCTTTCCTATCCCGGTTAAGCTCCAAAAACCCACTTACCCTTAATAGAAGTGAGAGACCATTTAGATCTACATTCCTACATTAGTTGTTGTGGTGCTATACTCCATTCCCTATATAAATACGCATACCTACCGCATGTCTGTACATAAGAGGAACTAAAATTTTTCAACCAAATTTAACCTTGTATATTGTATATAAATGTAGTAGTGTAAATTTTTCGCGATTGTTCGTGAAAAGTGTCGCGACGTAAAGCTCAATTTAGGGTACCTATACTTTACACGAGCAATGCTGTCTCTATCATCATCAGTATTTTACTTTGTTGTTCTTAGTGGATGAATATTTGTGCGAATGGCATCAGGATGAAATAATACTATCCTTGTAATTGTACCAAATGGCTACTGAGTTACCACTGTATAAAAGCAAAAAGTCCCTAAATAATTTTATTCGTACCAATTTTGTATTATTTTACTAACATCCAATAGGCCGTAAGTTGTCCTAGTCTTCGAAAGTCTTCTGTAACAGGACAAGAACCTTAAATAGTGTAGAGCGGTACTGTTATGTTATGTTTAAATATTAATGTATTATATTATTGAGAGTAATAAATCTGTTTACATGTACATACCACTGGTGTTGGTCTTTCTTACCCTGTGTTTAATAATAAAAAACATTATACTTTTGTAAATACACGCATCATCCCTGTATATAAAATATCATCAAGCATCAAAGGTAAGTTTCATAGACGCAACCATGTTCGCATAATACTTTTAATTTCTTCATCTTTATACTGAAAGGGGGTGGTACGATAGAGAGGTAATAATAATAATAAAAGTAGAGAGGTAATAATAATAATAAAATAATTTCTGATTGCCCGACCTCACTACGGTTCGGTGCGTCCTCCCTAAAGATTATATGGTTGAACCACGTCTTACCAGTGCAGTTACGTCATATCCGCTCCATTGCCCTCCATAGCCTTTATTAACGACCTACTGTCTGTTTAAAGTTAGAAACTAAGTCCTCTACACCGACGATACAACAGCGGCAGTAAGGCACAAAACAGCATTAACCTGGAAAGCAATACAAGATAAGCATCAAGTAATTTATCGACTGTGATAAGCTATCATTGAATGAAGACAATACAAGCACTTCTTTACAGTTTCTTCTTCTGTTGGTAAAGGCTCAAAATAGACTCAAATTAACACATGCCCCTGCTACACTAAGATTCAATTATACTACAAACCCAATGCCCCAATTCCCAATGCCATCAAAGAGAAAGAGATGACAGCTTTCCAGAGGGTACTTAAACGTTACCTGGTCGTAAGGGTCTTATATGGCCTTCTACAGTCTAGAAGAATTTACAAACCGACGAGGCGCATTAAACCTTACATTTATATAAATAAAACGAAGGCCTCTTTGTTGCAAAATCAATATATTATATACTTCAGACTAGTTTCGCCATTACTGGCATCATCAGCGAAATCTGCAAAATCGCACAATAATAAATACAATCACAGACAGTCGGGAGGGACAAGACTTACAGTCGTATTATTCGAGCACAACCAACATGATCAGTGCAGAAAACACTCAGAAAGTCATTCGGCTGCCACACAAGTCAGAGCGGTGAGAACTGAGAACAATCATCATATAAAGGCGGTCGCAATAGTCACACACAGGTCTCATCAGCAACTTCTACAAAATACATACAAATAAAAATTACAAATGCACCTGGGGGAATACAAATAAATTTAACTCACAATGAAATAATTTATACACAACCAGCATTATCAGTGTAAAATCTCTGCTGCTGGATGGTCAAATTATCAGCGAAAATCAAATAGTAGGAAGCTGGTGACACAAGATACATTTATATATTGTATTATATTACAATACTTCACCTGCACTGTATTTGTATGAGTTCTAATAAATTATTCTAATCTATTCTAGGAAACACATATGTTCGAGATAGGTTGTAAAATTATGACATGTAACTGCACTGTTTTTGTGGTCCAATCATATTATATACCTATATTTTCTGTTTAATTTGATTAAAAATGATGCATGAAACACATTAGTTTCTTGACCACAAAGATATTTTTAGAGCCTTCGTGGTTGATCAATGTAAGGATAAGTACCAAGCAAAACTGTAAATACTTATGTACATTGTACATTATCCATCAAAACATGTAAAAAGTTCATTGTACAAAATCATAAACCCACACTATTCCTTGAACGGTAGGTATCTTAACCAGAACTACCATTGTCAAGTGAACGATTCACAATGATGCTGAAACTAGGTGTTGAACCCGCTGGACGCGATATGCAATCGGCCGAGAAAGGAGGCCATTTGCGTCAGCCAGCTGAGGAACGCTAAAAAAATCGACGAGGCTTTGCTCCAGGAGCGACCAGACGTGAAAATCTTCCTGCCATTCCGATTCTACTTCTACAGACCTGAAGAACTATTCCAGCCGAACACGTACAACAGATTCTTGGGTAAGTTTCAGTACGCTGTTTCATAAAAATAATGAATGTTGCTGGTTATAGCTGCTCAAGGTGGAGACCACGTCATCAGTTTAGTAGATGAGATCTCTTATGTTGCACCACCGGCACCGTTGCTGTCGCAATTGGATGAAATTTCACCGGACCAGTTTTGCAATGGAGACAATAGACCAGCTGAGTGTGGTACTAACTGCATGTGCACCCATCAAGTTGATATCCCGTTGAATGCCATAGTGGAGGTAGTTCTTGTCGACGAAGGTAATATTTATTAGCAAATACAATCCTGACTGTGGGGTGAAGTTTTGTTTCTGGAAAGTTGTAAAGATTCCAATTTGTTTGTTGAAATATTTAAAGATAGACAACTTTTCAGACGAATAGTACTTGTGGCTGAATGGCTTCGTCAATAAAAATCACGTTTTTGGGAGAAATCTAAGACAAAAGTGATTGTTCTTTGTCATCTATAAAATCTAACTAATTGCGTGGTGCGGTTAGGTGATACGGAGCCATCACTGGAACTTATTGTTGTTTTGAAAGTGATCAAGGAACATCTTTGCTAGCAATAGCCAGCGCTGGTCGGAGGGCAATTTACCAACTTATAATACCATATTACCATGATACCAAAGCCTAGATTATAGCAAGGTAACACGAGGCGACCGCAACTACAACGGGCCTGGTATATTAGTGTTGTTTACAACGGAAATAAAAATGCATTTGGCCAGATAAGGTCCATCATAAAAAAATCAAGTCGCATGTTACAACTTGCCCACTGTTGTGCAGGTGTACATACGACTTAAGTATCATGGTTAAACAAGATTAGACACGAGAATCTGTTACTTTTAGATTTAGGGGTTATCAGCAACCTATGAAACGAATTTTTAGGCAATAAAGTTGTCAGAATGTTTTTGGGAATTTGCTGGAGTCTTTGGGGATTTGTGACGAAGTGCGTTTAACGTGCTTTGCATGTTTGTTCCTAACTTAATAAAATCAGTAAAGAAAATATAATAATAGTAAATATCCTAGCAAATTTAACTGATAGGTAAACAGGACGATCTATGCCAAACGCCATGTCCTATAAGCTGCAGCAATTGAAGATTTCTAGTTTTCTATGGACGCGTGCTTTGGACACCACTTAAAAAACGTTTCCAGTTCTAAGGTGCTTTCTGTTGTCATTTCTAAAGAATTTTGTATAACCGTTATGAATACGCTGAAAAAGATTTTTACATTTGAACAGCAACTTTAAATTTGTTACTTTACCTATGTAACAACGTATTTTATTTTGTCATTTCTTACAAATATATTGTGGCAAATATGAACAACATACAATTGAATTAACTGAATTCCATATAAACCTAGGAGTCTCAAGTAAACCTTAGACTGCACTTTAACTTAAAGTAAAAAAACAAACAAGATAATATTCGAATATCCATCCCATGCGTATTAACGCTAGGACCCTTCCGCTAGACTGCATCGTTAATATCCGCTATTCCATGGTCTAACAGGAATTAAATTTTTCAGTACAATCGCCAAATCTTAGTCATCCGTTCCATCTTCACGGGTATGCATTTAATGTGGTCGGTATTGGTAGATCTCCAGATGAGAATGTGAAGAAAATTAACTTAAAACACGCGCTGGATTTGGACAGGAGAGGTCTACTCCATAGACAGTTCAATCTCCCTCCA
This sequence comes from Aphodius sticticus, assembly GCA_963966075.1. NCBI lineage: Eukaryota > Metazoa > Arthropoda > Insecta > Coleoptera > Scarabaeidae > Aphodius > Aphodius sticticus. Next base: position 48,079,363 of record OZ014509.1, on the reverse strand, counting down.
TCTAAGGATACGATAGCAGTACCAAACAATGGTTACGTTATATTCCGATTTAGAGCTGATAATCCAGGTAATACCATGTTGTATAAGTAAAACTACAGCAAAACTTAATAAACATTTCCTATAGGTTATTGGCTGTTCCATTGCCACTTCCTATTCCACATAGCGATAGGAATGAACTTGATTATACACGTTGGTACCCAATCGGACTTGCCACCTGTTCCGCCAAATTTTCCCAGATGCGGTGACCATCTGCCACCAATAACGTTACACCACTAAAAGTAAAGACGATATGCTGCAATGGGTGATGATAAAGTTAACCATTAGAAGTAATGATCAGAGAACCCCCTGCTTAGAGCAATTATTTATTTCTTATTTGTTAAAATACCTCTCCCTATCTATTATTATTGTTTTGTATTATTATTTATATTTTTCTACGTCTTCCTCTCTATCAATCAAACATTAGTAATTTAATTAGATCCTAAAAAAACGTTTAGACCTCAATTCTTGCCGATTGACAAATTTTAGTTCCCCCTCCTACCCGAACTGTGCCACATTTATTTTGTTGTGTTGTTTTATGTTGTAGTGTGAATCGTGATGTATACGCATGTTTTGTTTATGTGGTGAATATAGATTAGATATACAGGTCTGAAATAGATGATTGAATATTATCGTACTAGTCTTTAGTACCTACTCGTACGCACTAGAATTCAGTAAGTTATACATATCATGGCGTGTACTGATGCGTAAGATGTACCTTTGTGTGTAATATTACTGTACAATAAATTAATATTACGAATAATCTATTGTTTTATTTTTTGTCATAGATCATCAAAATCGTACTACCAATTTTAATGAGATGTTGAATGACAAAATAAAATGTGTCTTCTTTGGTTCCATAAATGAACAGACCGTGAGACTGGTTTTCAACATCATAATGAGAACTGTATCACCATAGAGGAAAAAATTAAAATTGGCGCATGAATTGTTTTGGGCACGAGGAGCGCAGGAACGAGTGCCCTAAATAAACGAATTCGCCAAGATGTCTTATATAGGCACTATTTTTCCATATTGCGTCATTAATTTTATATAAAATTAGAAATTGTGGTTACTATTGCGTTAACCGTTCGTAAAGGGTAATTTACACTATACTACTTTCGTCTTTTTCTAAACTTCTTTTTTGTCACTAGAAAAAAGTTCTAAATAATAGTATAGTTGGAAAGGCCATGCTATTATATTTCTAAACTTTTTCTTAGTATAGACGCATGCGCAGTGTAGGCATTTGTAAGGTTTACCAACAGTGCGACCGTGAATCATTTTGTTTTGTTTTGACATACCGCAGAAAAGTATACGTTTAACGTCACAGTGACGTGCTACACTTTGTACAGTTGGTTTAATTTATGTAATTTAATTTGTAGTAACATGTTTACACAGTAAAATATTGCACAAATAAACCTGTATAAGGTAAATAAACAACATAACCTTAAATGCACCAGGTTGGCTATGCTGGAATACATAAAGAAGTGTGTCTAATATACCCATCCCTTGTTACTTTAAAACTTTTTTCTAGTTACTAAAAAGAAGTTTAGAAAAAGACGAAAGTAGTGCAGTGTAAAATAGCCTTTAGAAGCATTTATTAGTTTATTGTATTATGCGGGAACTCTCAATGCGGACAGATTGAAAATAACAAATTCTTTGCAAACATGTGGCGGTGGATAGAGGTCTTTGGGTGCCAGTCTATACTGTACATGTAACATGGAAGTCGACATAGGACAACAGAAAAAAACGCTCTTTTTGTATGAACAATAGTTCTGAAGACATAGTGGCAAGACTTTGTGAGCCAATTTTCAACTCAGGGAGGAACGTTACATTAGATAACTGGTTCACCAGCATACCTTTGGTAGAAAGTTTACTGAAGAAAAAATTGAAGGGGTTATGCGATGGGGCTGTGGCGCGGAGCACTGGGTCCGATACGGTTTATATTATATAAAACAAACACCCACAGTACTCCCAAACACGCGCAAAATGATTGCAAACCCTTGCCCTTGACACGATAAATCCTCATGTACGCATCAAAGATCTGCGGCCTCGAACAAAATATACCATCAACTTCGTCAACAAGATCTGATCAGAGTACAGGTAGATGCAGCTAGTGCGTCTGGAAGAATAGAAAAGCGCGATACTTTTGCATAAACTGAAGTTTATGGAACACGTTACCATAGTATGCAAAAACTGCTATGATGAACATTTTACAGAATGACGCCTTATTTTATCGGATCCAGTGTTCCGCGCTACAGCCACCAATTCCATACCGCTCCCCATCGTGTGCGGAGTCTTACCCCCTCAACCCCCTCTATCGATACTCCCCTATGGATACCCCCCGCCCCAAAGATGAATGATGATTCATTTTATAGATTTGTTATTTTGTTTATATTATTTAGTTATCAATATATAGAAGTCAGTGGCGTGCGGTCCATACGTGCAGAGCGTGCAGTGCACACCCTAAGATTTAGGAAAAAAGAAATAAAAATATTAAAAGTAGTCCAGTTAAAGGATGATATTATAATATTATGTATTTGTATACCTACATATTAAGTAATATTTTTTGGTAATAATAATTTAAAGTAATTTACACTACATGCAGTAATAACTCCGGTGCACTTGTCCCCGGTGCACTTGTACGGTCCAATAGCCCATATAATTGCTACATACAAGAGCCGAGTGCTCCTGTCCCGTCACACGTCTGTGCGACTACTGCCGTCTCAGTGCAGCCACAGCCGCTGCACATTTGGCTTAAAATCAGCGAATTCAAGAAGGACTGCTGTTGTATAAGTATGTAAATAATGTATGAACTATCGCCAACTCTGTCATTGAAAAAATAAAACTATATTCTGGAGTGAATACAGAAAATACTAATTTATTTAGCCCGGTGTGCGAACTTTACAACCAATCGATAAACGTATGCTGTGCTATATAGGTACATACTACGGAACCGTATCGCTTACGCGTGCAGCGGCTAGTGGAGCCCATGGGCCACAGGCGAAGTGTTTAAACCACAGATATATAATCCAGTTCTGTGATTTAAACGAACGAATGGGTAGCGGTGTAACTAAAAAACTACCAACAAATTTTTATTCGACTTTTACTTATGCATTCTATAAAAATTGTTTCGCTTTTATTTGTTCGTTCGTCAATTTAAATTAGTGGAGCCCATGGGCCACAGGCGAAGTGTTTAAACCACAGATATATAATCCAGTTCTGTGATTTAAACGAACGAATGGGTAGCGGTGTAACTAAAAAACTACCAACAAATTTTTATTCGACTTTTACTTATGCATTCTATAAAAATTGTTTCGCTTTTATTTGTTCGTTCGTCAATTTAAATTCGCTCTAAGGTAAACGCATGGGCAAACGTATCACCTCCTCCTTATTTCCAGCGTGCAGCAATTCGAGCGCACCGTTCACATTTGGCGTTTATGTCTTAAGCTTGTGTTGGGTCTGTTTGTTGATTTTGAGGTATGAATTATTTTTCGTACCTACATTTTTACTTTATCATACGCAGTATGTAAAGTATTGTAATCATGCCAAAAAAAATTTTTGAGATTTTAGCGGAAATATGTCTTTTTGGGTCCCCTGAACATTTTTGACCAAGGTACAAAAAAATGTCTGTGTGTGTGTGTGTACCCGTTTTTTGTGGCGACGATTCCGGAGAAAGTACTAAAGGTATCGGGACGAAACTTCATATTTAGAAGTTTCATAACCAAACTTAGAGCTGAAAAGCTTTCTGTTGAAGAGGGTCCAAAGGAACGGGAGTCTTATAGCATTTTTTAAAGATTTTGCAAATAAGCCGCCATTTCTGGAATTTCGTCGAAATAGTTAAATACTAAATTAAAGATGAGGAAATTCTGAATAATTTATCACTATGACATTTTTTGGTACAATCAATAGTTTAGCTGCATGAGCAAATTCTATTTCTACGAGATCGGTCGTACTGCCTGAAAACTAGTAGACAGGATTTGTCAGATTTTTTTGATTCTAATGACAGTAGGTAGTCTTGGTGTCAAACGCTAATGTTTCGACAATAACTTCTGTCAATATAAGCTGCGTTCGCATATTGCATTACATTGTTACGCCCAATAACACGTAAGTGTCATTTGGACGGTGTACCCGGTGTCAACGGAGTACAATATCCGAACGCAGCTTTAATCGACATATCTGTCTAGTTCTAGTAGTTTTATTTTAATGCAGACATGGCCGATCTCGATCAAATAGAGTGTCATGCAGCTAAACTATTAACTTTATATATAGTATGATAAAGTCATGTGCCTGGCCACATCAGATTTTTTTGTTTTTATTTAATAACGCAGTAATTCTGATAACATATATGTGGTGCCTATTTGTTTGAAAGTTTATTTAATATTAAATTAAATTCATTTCAGATTTACGGTAGTGTATCAATCAGAATCTTTTCGAGATTTAAATATATGCCAACTAATTCTACATATAAAAAATTATGTCTTGGCTGACGCATTAAGCGAAGTTCTGAAGTTGGCAAAATTAATATTAACAATTCCTTTTTCAACTGCATCCGTAGAAAGGTCATTTTTAGCTCTAAAAAGAATCAAATCTTACTCAAGAAACACTACATCCCAAGATAGATTACCCAATTTAGGTTTAATTACTATCGAGAAAGAGGTATTAAGTTATTTACAATCCAGCCCCGATTTTTATGAAAATAATATCAATGATTTTTTAAAAAATTCGGACAGGCGCATTGATTTAGCATACAAGTAAATTTATATTTATTTTTTTTCTTGTTTAAATGTACACTTGTTATACTTAAATAAAAAAGTTTGTATTTTTCGAAGTTTTGGTATTTATCCTCCACTGCACACCTTATGTGCAAATGCACCGCACGCCACTGATAGAAGTCTGTTCTTTCTTTTCTGCCTCTATTGCTGGATATACCTACTCGCTTTATTGTTACACTTATTGCATGTGTAAAGATCATATTGTACAATAGAGTTTTACAATAGAGTTGTAGAGTTTGAAGACAATCTGCGTCGGTCCACACGCACTATATTTCAAAACATGTTTTGGTAAATAATAAAACATTATAAAGGTCATACCACGTAAACAAATTAAGGTTTCACTGCATGTTTCTTCCAATTTGTGTTCTAAAATTGTGATATTTTAGCGCCGATAAAATATTTGGTACGCAAAACAACCACTTTAACAACAAATCTTTATATAAAAGCAGTATTAACGCTACACGGTCTGTCAGACCGGGGCGTGTACCGCTGTTCCATAACTTCACGCGTGTACCGAAGGGTTAAATTACAATTTGGAGTATTTTTGCGGGTAACATGTGGTTGTCTGGAGGATAAATCCTAAATTCTGTCTGAAAAGGAGATTTGATGTTTAGTTGACGAGAATAATGCACGATAACTTACCAGAGTCGGTGGTGTATCGACTCTATTAAGAAACTGTTGTTTTAATCGCTCGCATGTTTTTCACGTTTGCCTACGGCATGGGCCCGCCCAAGGCGGGTTCAGCGCGTTCCCCGGGACCCGGCTCCGCGCTTTGGACGGCCCCGCACTTTATACAGTGCCGCTAACTGCCTCGCATGGTTACAACTTACAAGTTAACCATCCCTCAGACTGAGGCGATTTTGTCGCCGCGACTGCCACGTGATAATTTGGCTATGTATTTCAAAAGGGTGGTTATACGATACCACAAAAAGAATACAACGATTTACGACAAAAACGTTTCGACTCAGTCTGGGGTAGGCTTTACAATCTTACCGCGGCAACAATGTTCCGTTGGCGCCATCTGTGCATGAGTAGAGATATTACAAGGTAAAAAGCGGGCATCCCCGAACCATGCTTAGAAAATTAGCTCCCTACAATCGCTACAGTACCGTTGCATTACCAAACGAACAAAATACATGAGAGTTATGAGACATTTATTGCTGATAGGTGCTATTTACATATACCAACGTTTGTTACATATACTTTTATTTTGATCTACGACTCACACATCAGTTCCCGTGGTGCACACGCCGACATGAAAACTGGTGACGAAATTAACCACAAATGTAACTGCAACTAGAAACAAAAAAGTTTGTACTTGGCGTTTTGTTATTAAAGCCGGTAAAATCGTCAGTTCTATTTATTTATTTCGGGACCTGTTAACGGAGCGTTTATGGGGATGTTCCAATTACTACAGATAACAAAAACAAGGAGTGCTTTGGCAGAAATGTGTTGTTCTGTAAAAAAACCTAACATTTCTGTAACCATAACACAATGTCAGTAATACTTTCATAAGAATAAATAATTAAATAAATGGATTATTGTAAACTGAATAAACAATAATTATTTCAAGGAGAAAGGTATTTGTCGGGCAATTCCGTCATCGAAGAAGCAACCGCAGACACTGTTTCGGACTAATAGTCCTCATCAGTACGGTATTGCCAAGGAACAAGGTGGACGCTCAATGGAGTTGCTTTTTCGATGACGGAATTGCCCGACAATTACCTTTCTCCTTGTATATCTCACCGTCGATTAACCAGCTTTTTCTTAATAATTATTTCAGTACGATTGTCAATAGTGTATAAAAATATTTTGAAAGCGTTGACCAATAACGAAGAAGTTAATGTCTGATAAATATTATTTAAACTATTTTAGAGTTTTAGTACATAAATTACTAATTCTCTTGACTTGAATAAAATCAATATCACAAATTATCCGTTTGTGTAATTCAAAATTACAGAATAAAAGCTGCTGCATTAAAATAAGTAGTATTAACTTTGTGAGATTGTAGAATTTTGCCGAACCATCTGGAAATGTAATATTAATTTATGAATTATTGTGTATAAATTACAAATATGTCAAATTAGATGCTTAATGCCGTTTAAGATGTTGACGATAGACCTATCGAGTTAAGGGTGCCGAAACGGAGACCGGAATGAGTCTAGTGACACAACCGGCCACTAGATGGCGCAACCCACTCTATATCGTATTTTCTCATGATTTTCTCCTACAATATTTCAATTTACATCGTCGCGGACAGTTTTTGTGAACCCCGTTCTACAGCGATACTCTAGGACCCCTTACCGCTCTCCTCTCTCTCCTACATTTGGTCGCGCGGGGACTACCCGCTAATTCTAATACCTTAGCGTAGTTTTATTTCCTGTATGGTACGCAAAGATTGCAAAGCATAGGGCTAGTCGAACTCCTTGCCGCTCTCGTCCCTCTCCTCTCTAACATAACACATTTGATAGCGGGAATGCGATGCCACATTTATGATTTTGTTGCCAGGGAGACCCGGCAGTGCACTGTGTTGATTTTTCGGCGGCGGCTGTATCTTTTCTTATTATGGCGCTGCTTGTGTTTTACAACATATTTTGTCTGACTTTATTTAGTTATTACAATTAGTTCTGATTCAGTTCAGTTTTTAAGTTTGAGTGGTGCAGTGAATAGACTAGTTATGTTTTAGTCATAAAACGTATTTTGTTGGAACCAGGGTAATGCATCTGTATATTTTATAATTCATTCTTTAATCAATAAATCATTGTTTTTGTAGATTTGTACAATGGGATGAGCTGATAAGCGCTGTTCTAGTTAGTCAAAAAATGTAGGAAGAAAGCTGCTGCAAAAAAAGGAATTCTAATTCGTCTAAAACACAAAATTACAACAGGTATAATCCTAACTTTAAGACCCAGTTCTACCTCTCCTAAAACGCGTTTGCAAATAAAAGCGTTATTTATTGTTCAAAGTTTATGAAATTTTTTATGTAACTTCCTAGATAAATAACGAGTTGGGCTGGATGAAAAAAAAATTTTTTTAAAGATAAAAATCAATTTTACTTCTACGTCTTTGGTTTCTTTCAAATATAAAACATTTAGCCCAACTCATGATACCAAAATAGATTTTTTATTTAAGTACAATTTTAATCTAAACATTATAATTGCGATAACAAAGCGTAATTGCCAGAAATGTATGTAATTTGCCTATATTACGGGCCCGGTGTAGACAGCAGACGTTAGCAGTTTTAAACACCGCCTATAACTACGCCACGCCTACTGCTATTTTTAAATTAGACTGTTCACAAGTTACGACCGTATATTGAATCAGGAGAACCGAGTTCTCGCATTTAACATTTATACGCACGGTTTACAAATTTAACACACGATAAAAGTCATATACTGTATGATATTATACTTAGTGTAGTTATACCCGCTAGGTGTTAGGTACATTTGTTTAATAATGGGTAGAAGTCGTGGCAAAGTACCTAAACATCCGCATCTGCCCTCTAGACGAATTAGTAAAAGACGACTACGTACCACCTAAGTTAAAATATATGTATAGATAATCTAAAAGAACAATATTGTAATTATTTAATTACAAGTGAGACAAAGAGACCAGAACAGGACTCAAATAAACATTTTATTTAAAATGTCGGTTTTGTGGACAGGAAGAGACAATTAGCAGTGACGAACTTGGGTCGGCTCTAATGGATATTAGTTCAGCGACTGTATTGGGCAGTGTTACAGCGAGAATTGGATATAGCTAATGCCTGAATTTGTTTTCATTCATGAATCTTGCATTCATGACGCCCAAAACGTTATAAAATATAGCGAACTTGTAGGTGACAAAATATTTGGGATTTATATAAATGGTTTGGGGAACTTTGCACTATGTATATTATGATTTTACTTTATCATACGTAGTATGTAAAGTATTGTAATCGTGCCAAACAAAATTTTTGAGGTTTTAGCGGAAATGTCTTTTTGGATCCCTTGAACATTTTTGACCCAGGTAAAAAAAAAATTCTGTGTATGTGTGTGTGTGTTTTTTTGTGGCGACGATTCCGGAGAAACTACTAAGGTATCGGGACGAAACTTCATATTTAGAAGTTTCATAACCAAACTTAGAGCTGAAAAGCTTTCTGTTGAAAAGGATCCAAAGGAACTGGAGGTTTAGTCTTATAGCATTTTTGAAAGATTTTGCAAATAAGCCGCCATTTCTGGAAATTTGTCGAAATAGTTAAATAATAAATTAAAGTACAAGAAATTCTGAACAATTTATGACTATGGCATTTTTTTGGTAAAATAAATAGTTTAGCTGCATGATGAAATTCTATTTTATCGAGATCGCTGCATTAAAACTAGTTAGCCAGGATTTGTCAGATATTGTGATTCTAATGACAGTAGGTAGTGTCAAACGCTGATGTTTTGTCAATACCTACTGTCAATATAATCAAAATATCCGTCTAGTTCCAGTAGCTTTATTATAAGATGCAGACATGGCCGATCTCGATCAAATAGAATCTCATGCAGCTAAACTATTAATTTTATATATGGTATGATAAAGTAATGTGCCTGAACGCATCAGATTATTTTTTTTTATTTTTGTCTTCGTGTGTCACTGCCGTGCATTCGTTCGATATCCAGCATGTTTATAAGTAGATGTATTAGGTCCTCATTGCTCGATTTTAATTAATTCCTTTCTAAATTGAAGTCCATAATTCTGCGATGAGTTATCATGAGTTAATACATTTTTGTCAATTTACTATACTGTATGTATGTCACCCCGTTAAAAAGATTAAATATTATAATAGCAAGCGCGCTCTCTCTAAATTAAATCAATATATTTTCTTTTACCGCCTGGTGGCCGCCAGCCAGCTGTATGCAGTCCGGGATGCATATGCGTCCGTGATGAGTGAGAACACTAATACATTGTAACATGAGCGAAAGCGAAAGCGCCGACGCGCGGCGACAAACTGGCTGAGTACTTCCCCTTCGTATGTATTCGCGTCGACTATGCTCCGCCTTTGCCAGCTTCCTCCAAACCCCCCAACTTCCCCTTATCATAAAACTGTGGCCTGGTTGACGTTGGTGGGGGCCAGGCAGACCACTCCCAGCAAAAAAAAACATCGCAACGAAATATTTCGTTTGGAAGTTGCGATGTTTTTAAAACGGAGCCTTAAGCCACCTATACAGAAACTGTACAGACGTAATTGAGATTTATCGAACGTATGGATTCATCTCACGTTCAGAAATAAATTGTTACAAATGTATGAAAACACGTTCGATTCAAATCATGTATTTTATCTTAAAAAACATATTGTTATGTTATTACAACATTAAGAATAATAAAATAGATATTACATATTCACAAAAAATAATTTATTATTAGATATTATTATTTTTTTTATCAATTATTTTGCTTGAGATTATTGTTCTGACTTCTGAATTTAACTGTAGTTAAAATTTGATTTTCATTCTAAAAAATTGTATAGTAGGTACTGAGATATTATTATATTATTATCCTCTTAAACAAGAAAATACAGTTACAAAAATAATTTATTATATACAAATTGAATTTTTTTTATTTATTGACGATACTAAACTAATATTATGTATATTTCTAGCGCCCCTAATGAGAGGCAACTCGCATAGCGGCTGGTCTTCAGACATGTATCCTGAGGTGAACGTCCACTTTGTATGGATTAAAATAGGATGGAAGAAAAATGATGGTACGAGTATTTGTTACCGAAGTCATGTAGATTTATGAAGAACACCTTTTGCCAACTATTGTTAAGATTGCCCACAGACGTTGCGTGACAAAACTGTAGGGTGGCGGCTTTTGTCCTTCTGCGCCACATTTTGCGATACTGCCACGTCTGCCACCTCGATGGGTAGTCTCTCGTGAGACGAGGCATGGTGAGTGGTCCTGTGGGTATGTAAATACAACACAGCACTCGGTGAGCACGTTCAGAACATCATACATACAGTATAGGTACTCTCAGTAATCCGTACTACCATGTAGTCCGAACGCCCTACAACACCTTGGTAGTCCACATTGGAGTGCGCAAAAATGGATTCGGATTACCAACAGTGGTACTCTAAACTAAAAATTATAATTGTCAGTTTTGAAAAGTAACTTGGTGAATTAGGGCAAATTGGTAGTACTGGTTTTGTACACGAGTTTTTTAATTTATCCAACCTAATATTGCAATGCATATGTCTCCGACTCCCATTTGCCATGGTGAGCACAGAAAACTTTTTCCATGACTTTTGTTTTGCTGACACGAGTACATTGGGAAAGCGCAAGAGTACACTGGCAAAGCAAAGTCAGCTGACACATTGTTACTTATTAAAAAGTTACATCAGATGACTGACCGCTATTAACATTATATAGGTATAATACATCAATAGAACTGGGATATCATTACTAAATTCTTATTTGAAGTGATTAACTGCATCTCAAAGATGACGTCATAACAATTATATCTGAATGATAATATCTGTAAAATAAATAAGTTGTATTTTCTGTAGTTAAAGTTGTGATACAATTATATGTGAATGATAATATATGTGATAGAAATAAGTTCTTACTGTTAAAGTGGTGATACCTGCTGCATGCGTTGTCTAATAAAAATTGGTTTGTATGTTTTACTATCTACTTTATCTCTTTAGTATTTGGATCGCTAATAAATAAATGTGCAATACGTTATGGAGGTGAACATTTGAGCAATTTAAAAATTATTTATTCGGTATTTTTAATACGCAATTTCTCCTTTATTATATATCTACTTTATTTATGATTTTAAAGCTACGTGTAATATTTATCTTGTAAACTTGTAACTTAATATATTATGTGTGATGAAAATAAATTGTGTTTTTGCGTGTTTTTATCCATGTTTATTTTAGTTGACGTAAAGGTAAAATATTTGTTAATAAATGAAACAATGTTTTGGATGTAAAAATTTATATATTCCAATGTAATAAATATGTTAGCAAAAGTAGTATTTTATTACCTATTCATTTGATTCATAGGCTTAATGTAATATCACCATTAGAAGTACTATCAATAGAAAATCTTATGGTTTAGTTAATTTAACTGAAATATACATATTAATAATGGATTCCAATAAAAATGTCCAACAATAAATTATAGTGTCACGGCCACGTAACAGCGACACGTAGAAGTTCAGGAATTAATAGTATCAAAAATTGGACAAATGGATACATTATTTGTAAGACCAGGGAAAATGAAAAAGACCAACAATAATAATTAATAGTGTTACTGTTATAATATAACTTATACCTGTCACTGCAAACACAACTGCAAATAAGTATCAATTCCAGTTTGCATCTTTTTACAATTCATTGCTGCACATATACAAATTGCTAAGGCACCGTTTGTTTCCTGTTACACCGTATGCACAGTATAATAGGACCTGGTAAATTTGTGAGCGGGCACAATAATCTGACTTGTTTGTATAATTCAAACAGTAATTCGTGGTGAACGATTATGTTGTGAACGACGGTGGCGCCATCTATCCGAAAACTGCTGAACTATGGAATTCCCACTCTCCGTTCAAACGCACAAAAATCGTTGGTTTTGCTGCTTCGTACCGATTGTCTAACTAAAATCATTTTTTGGATATTTTACTGCATGTATAGATAGGTATTTTTACTATGCATTGTATGAAGCAAGGATTTATAAATCCAAAAAGAAAATTGCAAGTTATTGTCTATTGTTCAATTCTGACCAATTTTCGGTATGTATTGTCTTTTTAGTTATCGTTGTACTGTTCGTATGCTGTAGCTACGATCAATTCATACCCTTTGAGTGCAAAAAATCTCAAATTTAAAAACAAAATTAAAAGATCGGTACGAAGTACGTTTACCCCATTTGCTGAACTTTTTAGGGTACGTTCAGCTGTCCGTTTCGGCACCCTTAAGATATACAGGGTTCCATTTAAAATCTAGTGACATTTAGCAAATTGCAATTATTCGGGATAAGTCATATAGGATCGCAAACCAATAATAACCGTCGAAAAGGGCGATACTTCTACTATCCAAAATGAATTCTTTTCATTCTTTATCCTTACGTCACAATGATTTTTTGGAAAATTCATGTTTTGACATTCATTGCAAAAAATTTTTTTTGCCCAGCGCATTCGGAACTCGGCCCCGCAAAAGCCTAGGCCGGCCCTGCCTACGGCTAGCGTATAACTTCATGCTCGCGATGTATATCATTATAGTCAAATAATATACTATTATAATAGTATATTATTTGACGAGCACATAACTAAGAATTTAAATCGCGAGCATGAAGTTTATACGCGAGCCGTAGGCGAACGTGTAAACATGCGAGCGATTTATATCCGTTGTGTGCGAGTCGATTACGACGTTTTATCTACGACTCATAAATTCCATTTTATATTAAATATTTTAAATGTATTTGTCAATGATGGCGAAGCCAGCTGTCACATAACTGTCAGCTACGTAGGTTTGGACAGACTTTGACACTAGCGTCATATAATGATCACAGTTCGTTGAAATAATGAAGTCATTATTTGACCGAACTGTCATTATTATACAACGCTAGTGTCATTATAATCATTGGCGTGTAATAATGATACAGGAATTATATACAGGAAGGTGTTTTCTACATCAATACTATTTTGTCCTGTCAAGATATATTTTCAAAATAAAGGCGTCTTAATCATATTTTTTAGGACATGCAACAGATTATCGTGAGGTATTAGAACCTAACAAGTTAAAACGAATTTTTCACATTCTTAGAACACTCCGGATCAGTTTCTAATACGACCGCGCACAAATTCATGCCCCTGATTATATTAGTAGTTTGGGAATTATTTTGGACAATATGGGTGTATTATGTTTAGAAAGTGCGAAGTAACTGTAAAGCACCTCCGAATTCTCATTGTATCTACGACTGGCTTTTCAAACCAAATCATGTCAATGTACGTATGTACAATAGGGTGAGCCGAAAAAACAACTAGAGAGAACGTGCGCGACCGGAAGATATAAACCGATTTTATTTATTTTTTTACCTCTTCTTAGTCTCCTCAATTCGCAACATTTCCGCGATATTACGGCTCACCTTAACGTAGAAATGACAGAATGAATGTATTTGTAGTCATTTATTCGAAGATTGTTGTTCACAAATTAATATTAAGTTTATAATTATTGCGGTATGTACAAGATTCATATTTTCTTTGTAAAAAAATCACTAATTTTTATATAATGCGGAAAAAAGAATACAGTTTTGTTTCATTAATAGAATAGGTTTAATAATATTTATAAAATTAAATTTATTATTAAATTCATAAAGATAAACTGTAACTACCATTCAGCGAACAATTTGAAGAAGAATGATTGGACCAAACCATGTAAAGAAAAAAATTCCTAAAAAGCGGGACATTTTGAAAACTTGGTGGGACAAAATGTGAAAAGTTGCTATGGAGCGGTTGTCATGCACCCCTCGCGTTGGCTGTTGAATCACACACAACATAGACGAATAAAAAGAAACGACAAAGATGAATAGTGAATATGCTTTAATAATAGCTTTTTATTTTACAATTATGAAACGAAATAAGTTTATTGTACTGTGCAGTAGTCGTCAATATAACAATGATAATAATGCAATACTATAGAACATATGTGACTTCATAAAGCGTTCGAGTTTATTGATGAATCCCTCATCATTAACAGTAATAATATATAGCAAGCGGGGCGAACGGCTCTAGTGCTAGAGTGAGTAGCAGGTCTGGGGTTCGCACCCAGGAAAAGCCGAAAATTCATCCGCCGTCTTTCGGAAGAGACGAAAAACCGTGGGGCCCGGCAACCAGGTGAACATCTGTGGTTGTCGATATGACAAAAGTAGTGAGGGGAAAGCTCAAAGGGTCAATTTTGGCCTAGGAGCTGCACAGAAAAAACCGCACCCGTACCATACATTTACAATATATAACAATTCTATTTCACCATTTGAATAAGATTAAACTCACCAGTCAGAAAGGAAAATCACCAGTTGATCAACGAACACATCATGCATTGCTGACATAGCTTTATGAGTTAAAATTGCCAGAAAGCTATGTCAGCGATGAAAAATATGCCGATATCTGGTCTAGGAAGTAACCCTGCAAGAACATCAAACAACAATAGTGCAACTATCTACACAAAATTACAAAAAAAATAAAATAAAAACAAGCAAAAGTAAACTGAAGACAACAAATGCACGTAATACGAATGTTCGATCTAGTCACAGTATGGATAAACACGTGCGACCAGATACAAACATTCGGACAACATACATCAAGGCAACATCAAACTCACTGTTTCTGGCCGATGGTACATGACGAGTAACAGCTACCCTAATGAAGTAACTACTGGCTGTGATATGAAGAAAGAAACACAGTCACACCAATAGTTCCTTCATCAGAACAGCGCGTAAACTATTTCTCTCTCCGTAGCATCTGTAAAACAAGCGCTGCAAGTCCCATCGCGTCTCAAACCTGGCAAACCAACCGCGTGATGATAAAAACTCACACGGCTAGATTACCAAAGATGAGACACGACAGGCAAAAAATAATCCAACAAAAATGAATAAAAATATAAAACCAAAATAAATAACGAAACCAAACACAAATTGCAGTGAGTTAAAGACGTACTATGACACAAAAAAGCACAGTGAAACGAAATTAACTCTCCGAAATTTGTTGTTTTATTAAAATAGCTGTACAGAAATAAAAAAAAAACATAAATACAACAATACGAAACAATCAAGTGAAAAGCACTGCAATTATTAAAATCAATTATTTATTTATCATCTACAAGTATAAACTAGAGGCAAAAATTATGTCTCTCTTGATTTGCTTAACGGCCGTGTTAAACTTATCCTCTAATTCGGTGTTTCCGATGGTCTTTGATGCTTGCACCATCTGTCGAAGTAATTCTTCAAGTCTCCGCATACAACGGATTATCGAACCCTCAAATATATCTGTCATGCGGCACAAATCACTAAAACTCGAACCGTTGCACCACGAAAAAACTACATCCATCAGGTATGGCTTAAATCTTTCCACGTACACACTCTCCTCCAAATCCAATCGTGCCTCCGTACTTATTTTTGCAATACGTCTTGCCAAATCCTGCATTTGTCTTAGTGGTCCAGACAGTTCCTCGGATAGTTTTGGTACCTCAGTGCTTTTCTCGTCGCAAACAAAACAACTTAAAAGCGAGCAAGCTTGTGCCGGTGTTAGAGGACCAAATATGCCATTGAATATCATTTCCGTTAGGAGTAACTCATCAGCGCTAAAAATAACACAGGTTTGATTTCCTCAACTTTAAACAAAAATGTATTTATCTTACCTGCTAAGTTCGCAAGCAACTCGCCCTTTTAATTGGATAACATCGGTATTTGTGCAATAACCTAACCTTCTGAGAACACGTTTCCGGCATTTTAACTCGTCCAATTGAATTATCGCTTTGGCTTCTTGTAATTTCTGTTTTGCCTCCCTAACTTGCTTGGTGAACATGACTTTCTTCTCATAATCCGAGTAAATTTTATTTAATTCCAGATTTTTATGTATGGAATGATCCTCCATTCTATAAGAAAAAAATACATACAATTAATCAGTCTATCTTTTGCTTAAAATGTAACGTACTTAGTTTCTAATATCTTCATCTTATTGATGATATCGATGAATGGCTCTGCGCTAATCCTCATGTCTTCGACCGGGTCTAACAATGGGGGACCTTTGGGAAATCTGTTTTTCACTTCCGTTATAGTCTTGGAGATTGCTCTGATGGCGTCTCTGCTTACGGAATCTTTCGGACATGTGAGACGCACCGAAGATACTCTTGCAATAAGGGAGCTGTCCACGGTAACAACTTCATATTTACCCGACTAAAAAAATAAATTACTTGTGACTATTACTTGGGTTTGTTGCTATGTGAAATAAATTACTATTGTTCTGAACTGAAACTTTTCAACATTTCAATTACTTTAGTAAAAATTTAAATTTCCTAAAAATGGTCACATTTTGCAAGTCAAACATTTAATTAAATGAATACTATTCCGTGTCCTAAACTATTTCCGAGAAAGTAGAAAACTAACACCAAAAAAGGAAGTAAAAAAGTAATAATATTGAATTGCTATTTTACATTTGATCAAATCCTATTTTACACATTTGACTTAAATTTACGTAAACTCATGTACCTAATCTCTCGGACCGCCGACCTTCGTTATTGTCATTTGTGCCATTGTAAATGCATTGTAAAAATTCGATTTACAAAAATAGCAACTTTCGGGGGAAAAAAATGCCATCCCACGCACATGCACGGACAAAAGGAAGGGCGTTGCAAACAATGGCAAGGGCAGGTAGTTGGATAAGGAATATGTAGGCCCTTCTGTCCGGCAAGCGCGCGGAAATGCGCCCAACAAAAGACCCAGAGGGCTAGCAGGTAGTCGGAACCAGAGGGAAAAAATGATGTACTTACCTCACCAGCCCGGCATGGTTTTGGTAGCACGTCAGCATCTTCAGATTCCGATGGTACGACGTATAGCAAAACATTAAGTTGCAATTTAAAATTCGATTTTGACGGTTTAGGGTCACCCGATTTCCGGCCGCTGTTGTTGTGAATCTTCTTGAATCCAAGAATTGCTCCCCAATCGTACTCGTCGTCTTGATTCTGAATCTGTTAAAAAAATAAATGCACGATCTAACAAATGTTATACAATATACCAACAAAGAAATGACGAAATAAAATCAATCGTACAACCATAGTATTATTCTCTTTTACGTGACCATTGGAGGTAAATATGAATATTTCGTATGCACAGAAAAAAAATAATAAGTAAAAAAGTTGCAACCTTGTTTTGGCGCCAATATTTTTGTCGAAATATATACAACATAGGTAAAGAATTAAAATATATAATGTTTGAAGATGTGGTATAGATCGCAAGACAAAAATAAAACTTGAGAAATCATTAAAATAAATTTAATAAATACGAATATCTCTCACCCAAATAGAAAACAAGTGAACACTACACTAAAACATATGGCACTGGAATATTTCGTAGGCATAGCAGGCAGGCAGGCAAATCACAACATGGGCCGTTTAGCGAAAGCTTGACCATGAGAATTAGCCAATAGGGTTGCGGTGTTTGTCCATGAGGTGACGTTGGTGGGGGAGGGTTGGTTTTTTGAATTTGTGTGAAGCCTGTTTTTCTTTTAGTATTATTTAAGTATTGTTGACTATTTCAAATATTTTAATTTGTATCATGAGGGTTGCCGATTTGATGCCCCCAAAAACATATTTATCATTTATCATGTTGGATATTTTTAGTTAAAAATGTTGGTGACCTCTTTATCCAATCCATGGACGATTGATTGAGCGCTGCTGTATACTAATCATAATAATAATAATATATCTCAAATTTAAAAGCAAAAACACGTTTTCGAAATGTTTATGGAATATCTGCACGGTGCGCCGTCCTGAACGTTAAACAGCCCGCACACGTAACGATTTATCGTACTGCACGTTGAACTAAAGGTCGTAGAGAAAACCGTATGGCTTGCAGTACAGCCATTTTCTCTACACACGATACAAACACATCAGAAACTGCAGTTAAGACTATTTATGTTTATTTTCTTTTTCACTTCTATCGTTGCTTCCGGAAACAATTTCTTAAATTTGTTGAATAAATTATCAAACTGAATTTCTTTTTATTTTATTTGCAAAATCTTTGGATTTTACGTTCCATAGGCAGCTGTTATCTCTATATAATTCAATAAACTCTTCCCAGAATGTCTTGTTTTAATATCCATCATCAAAATCTTAATGCAACAATACTTGTATAGCAAAATGACCTATCACAACAGCCAGTGATCTCTACAAACGTTACAACTTGCGCTCCAACACGACTGTTGATACGATATTTTTAGGAAACTCCGTACTGCGAACGATTCGATTACTACGTACTGCGAAGCATACGATTTGGCTACACACGCTACAATTTATCGTTCCTGCAGCAGTTTCGACTAATGTCGTACTGCGTGCAGTACGATAAATCGTTACGTGTGTAGGCTAGTGATGGGCGCATTCGGATTACACAATCGATTTTTGAAATAATCGAGATATCTCGATTATTATTTTTAATAATCGATTCTTAATCGATTTTGAATAATTTATTTTGAATAATCGATTTTTAATAATCGTATGTTAATAATCGAATTTTAATAATCGGTTTTGAATAATCTATTTTGATAAATCGTATGTTAATAATCGATTTTTAATAATCGGTTTTACATACATTTACTCATCAGTTTTATACCCCCTCTTCCGCCGCCAACTTCGTCGCTCACCCCAACCTAAAATATGCTTTTGCATCATTGACTCTCCCTAGTCATAATCGATTGTGAATAATCAATTATTAAAAATCGATTATTCATAATAGATTATTAAAAATCGATTAATAATCGATTATTAATGGAGAACAACTCGAGAGCTAAATGTTAGGATTATGCAAATCACTCGAATACTGAAAATCGATTCTTGAAATAATACGATTCTGCCCATCACTAGTGTAGGCCGTTTTAGTAGCCGTTTTATACTACGCGATTAACCGCGCAAGAAGTTAAATGAGAAACGGTTTAATATATTAAGCAAGAAGCTAGTTCATTTTAATTTGTTTGTGTGTAACTCTACACAATTTGTTGAAAAATTAGATTACTTGCGAACATGGAATAAATTCGGAACTGTCCTCTAATGGTGGCGAGTGGCAACCACGGTAAACCAAACATAACCAGAGGTATACCGGGGTGGCAACAGTGTTGTCATATGGAAGGAAATTTTTAATCAAATATGGAAAACGGGATTTGTGTGCCAAAGGAAATTTTCATATTTTTTCAAGCTCCTAGTACCAAATGTATATACAGGATGTCTCACGGAACTGGTACATTAGAAGTTTCTCATGTTCTACTATTTCTGGAAACTTGAAATCTTGGAACTAGAATTTACTCGATCTGAGCTATTCAGCTAAAATATTCTAAAGTTAACTGTCACGTCCGGTCACCGGAAGTCGGTATCAACTTTGTTATTTTAAACGGAGTGATATAATTTTTATTTTATTTTTGGTTTCTACGTATCAAAACACATCATTTTTGATAATGTTTGCCTATACCTAAATATCACCATTTTTGAGTTTTTTTGATTTTACTATTTTTTTGGTGTTTTTCCCGGTTACGTTTAAAATTGAATGAATATCTCGGTAATTATTGAAACTTAAAGTTTCATGATTGGTGGTCCAAAACCAGGAACATAACCAAATAAGACGATGTTTAGTGCATCATGATATCTTATACAGGGTGTTCAAAATTTACAACACAATAATTGAATTTTTAAACGTAAAAAACTAATTTTTTTCAAATGGAACACCCTGTATACCGATACGCCATTCGATAGGAAATCGTATTCTCTATCAATCAATATTAGGATTCCCTATATCTATCTTTGATAGTTTTTGAGATATTGTCGGTATAAAAGAATGCAAACAAAATACAAAACGATTTATTCTTTATTTATAGGAATGTAACAACTTTGGAACAGCAGGAAAACAGAAAAATATTGAAAAGGTTTCTTAAAACTAAAATAATAGATTTGGGATATCTAACTTAAATTAAAACTTAATTATGTTGTTCGAAATCCTGCCCGTTCTGCTCCAAACATTTTAAAACACTTCGCTGTACTACTGTCATCGTCGCTCTTCGGATTTCTTGTCGCTGAAGTCCATTAATGGCTGCCACTACTGTTAGTCAATTCTTCTCAAGTATTAACTGGTGTGGAATAGACCTTACTTTTCACATGACCCCAGAAATAAAAGTCTAATGGTGTTAAGTCTGGTGAGCTTGGTGGCCACCGCCAGGGTCTCCTATTTCCGAACCACCTACCGTCACCTAACATCTGATTAAGTTGACTGGATACCACATGCGAAGAATGTGCCGGTGCACCGTCCATTTGATAAAAGCAGTCGCTTAAAATATTGAGGGAAAAAGTATCGCAAAAATTGTTCACACATCCACGCAAAATTTGTAAATATCTACCACTATTTAAATTTTTTTTGTAAATTTCGTATCTAATTTCGTCCCCATTATTAAATGGGAGTATTTAAAATGGATTTAAAGAAAAGGTAACAATATCTCAAAAACTATTAAAGATAGATATAGGGAACCGTAATATTGATTGATAGGGGATAAAATTTCCTATCGAATGGCGTATCGGTATACAAGGTGTTCCATTTGAAAAAAATGAGTTTTTTACGTTTGAAAATTCAATTATTGTGTTGTAAATTTTGAACACCCTGTATAAGATATCATGATGAACTAAACATCGTCATATTTGGCTATGTTTCTTGTTTTGTACCGTCAATCATCACTTCTAGTTTCAATAATAACAGAGATATTCAGTTTTAAACGTCACCGCGAAAAACACCAAAAAATTAGTAAAATCAAAAAAACTCAAAAATGGTGATATTTAGGTATAGGGAATCCTTATTAAAAATGATGTATTTTGATACGTAGAAACCAAAAATAAAATTAAAATTATATCATTCCATTTAAAATAACAAAGTTGATACCGACTTCCGGTGGCCGGACGTGACAGTTAACTTGAGAATATTTTAGCCGAAGAGCTCTGATCGAGTAAATTCTAATCCCAAAATTTCATGTTTCCAGAAATAGTAGATCATGAGAAACTTCTAATGTACCAGTTCCGTGAGACAGCCTGTATATTATAGGGTAATATTAGTTGAGACGAGACCGTGTATTGTTATTTATTATACATAGATTGCTTCACGTTTTAAGCAACGTCTTTACAAAATAATTTAGGTTAAATTTCTTTTAATTGTCATCATTAAGATAGTAGTCGGAAGACGTTACACGCGCTCAGAAATAACGCCAGTTCTGATATACATATTTATACCTTTGGTAAACAGAAATCTACGTTAATTTGGACAGCCGTTCGTGATGTGAATACATTGAAAACTTCCATAAGCGGACACTCATGGTTCGAACATTTTTGTTCGCCTATCGGAGTTGTCCGGGTAAAGGCAAGGGATTAAAGTTTTATTGTATTAACGATGAAATCATAAATACAAAGTAACATACGTAATTTTATTGTTAAAAATAATAATAACAATTATTATTATTCTGCAAGTGTTACTAAGCAAATAAAACAATTAAACAAGTGTTTAAGTTGGTTCATTACAAATAATTTTTCTGGTATGTATTAAATTGTATTACCCAATTTCTAATAATCTTGGATAAAATAAAAAAAAAGTTTGCAGATTGAAAAAAAAAAAACAAATTTCAATTCAATTTTCGTCCCGTATTTGCTAGAAGATACAAATGTAATCTGTAAGGTACACTTCCTTCTCGCCTGGTCCATATACTCAGCTATATTAAAAGTAGTTTCTAAAATCTGTGACAAAAAGGGATGCATTTCTACGCACCACGTACAGTTTAGACGCTCACGAATGTTTTAGATATAGTCCAAGAGCCATCTCGGGATTTCGTCCCTTGTAATGTAACAATAAGATAATCGCAAGTCTGGCAACCGTCTGGGGGTAGCTCTTGCGCCCTGTATTGTTAAAGTGTGAAATAAAACTTTAAAAAATTACATTATTTTAATCAGTGTGCCGTTTTGGGATATCAAAGTTCAGAACATTTTACGTGAAGAAAAAATTGCCAAACCGGTGGGCGGGTGAAAAGTGGAGCACAAATTTGCACTATTTACAGGAAAATAATCAGGTTGGGTTTGATTGATTAGTCTTAAACACCCCGCCAGACCCACAAAACCGTACCCCAGAGCAGACAAATGTTACCATCAAAAGGATTATACGGAGCCTATATAAGAAAACAAACGGTTAATTTTGTATAATTTATTGAAGTATTTTTTGCGATTACACGGCAACCGGTCAGATGACATTATAATTAAGGGAGTGAGCACACATGGGACGAGCACACATGGGAGGAAGTGTACGATGTCTCCACTGCCAATGATAAGTGCGAAAAGTTCCTAAATATCCTGCAGTGTCACATAAACAATGCTTTTCCTCCAAGAAATGTAAAAATTGCAAAAAGAACTGCTGTAATACCAGACCAATTAAGATCAATGCAAGAGAACCTAAAGTTCATGCAACGCATGCAGGAACAGGGAGGAAATAAAGAAACTTACCAATTACTACAAGAATACAAACAGAAATATAACAAAAAAGTGAGGAGGTACGTAAGAACACAAATATGAAAATAATTTCGAATTCTGACAACAAAGCAAAGACAATCTGGGATATAATAAACAAAGAAACCGGTAATAACAAAAAACGTTGTTATAAAGGAACTCCTACAGCAGACGAATTCAACTTATTTTTTACTGATCAATCAGATGAATCCTTGCTTAGAAACACTAACGACGGAGCAAGATCTAATACAGCAACCATAGTGCATATTACGGATGGTTCTGAATTGACAGACTTAGAGAAGGTAACCAGAGAAGAGGTTTGCAAAATAATTGGGGACACAAAAAATAAACTATCAACAGATATGTATAATATGAATTCAAGAGTAATCAAGAACAGTGCTCACATCATATCTACACCATTGTGCAACATAATAAACACTTGTCTACTCCAGGGTGCCTTCCCGGACTGTTTAAAGATAGCAAAAGTACATCCAATTCATAAGAAAGGACCAACTGATGACTGTGGTAACTACCGACCTATTTCGGTACTCCCGGTAATATCAAAAATAATAGAAAAAGTCATAGCAGTTAGGCTTACAAAGTACTTCAATGTTAACAACTACCTAAACCCAAGTCAGTTTAGATTCAGGGAGAATAGGGGCACAGTGGACGCTATGACATCTTTACTAACCTATGTGTGTACGGAGCTGGATGAGAGGCGCAAGTGTGTCTCTGTAATGTGTGACCTTACGAAAGCTTTTGATATGATGACACACGAAACTTTCTGCAATAAGATCGAGCACTACGGCATCAGGGGCGCTGCTTATCGCCTTATATCCAGTTACCTGAGAAACCGAAAACTGGTGGTCTACTTCGATGGGAAAGTAAGTGGACCTCGAGTAGTAACGAAAGGAATACCACAGGGCTCAATCCTTGGTCCATTATTTTTTATTCTCTACGTTAACGATCTACCATTATACCTGAAAGCTCACACAGTGTTGTATGCAGACGATACCACAATTACAGTGGCCCATAAGAACAGCAAAGAACTTAACAGAGGAGTCCAAGAAACTTTTGAAGAGGCTAAAAGATGGTTCCACGAAAATGATCTACAGCTGAACGAAAGGAAAACGGTCACACTGAAATACAGCACAGACAGATGGGAACAAGTAGATGAACCAGCGACATTCCTGGGTCTGTGTATTGATCCCCGACTTACGTGGAAAGCTCAGGCGGACCTTGTTTCCGCAAAACTAGGACGAGCTACATATGCTGTAAAGCGTGCTTTTGAGGTTGCGGGAACTCAGGCTGCGTTATTGACTTACTACGCAGTCTTCCACAGTAGAATGTCGTATGGTATAGAGATCTGGGGACATTCTGCACACCTGAAAACCGTACTAGTGGCACAGAAGAAAGCAGTGAAGAGCATTGTGGGTGTATGTCCCCGAGTCGTGCAAACCGATTTTTAAACAACTACGGATAATGACAGCTCCATGTGTGTACGTGTACCGAGTAATGTTGGAAGTACACAACAAGAGAAGACAGTTCCTTCCAAAGGTTGGCGATCAACACGAATATCAGCTTCGAGATAAGGGGCAACTGATACAGCCCCTCACACGCCTCTGCACCACGGAGTTCTTGTGCAGAGGAATTAATCTTTACAACAAATACCCGAACAACTGGAAGACCCAAGGCCGACGTTTTAAGACTATGCTGCACAATCACCTCATTACTCATGCGTTTTATGACGTGAATGAAATACAATTTATCTAACTCATTGTGTAATTTGACTTTTTACTGTACAGTAAATAATAAACTTATTCTATTCTATTCTGTTC
This sequence comes from Aphodius sticticus, assembly GCA_963966075.1. Classification (NCBI taxonomy): domain Eukaryota; kingdom Metazoa; phylum Arthropoda; class Insecta; order Coleoptera; family Scarabaeidae; genus Aphodius; species Aphodius sticticus. The sequence goes on along the minus strand of OZ014509.1, from coordinate 48,054,469 downwards.
TAATGTCAAACGATTGTTTAATGATTGTGGGCAAGGGGGTTGAAGCTTATGGGACATACGTAGGTAGCCAATAATTATAGTTCTTTTATCCTACGAGGGATGGCGCAATCAGTTTATTTTAGCGATATCTATTTCACTACCATCGTGAGTAGGCTCAAACCAAAGTTCTTTACAGACATCAACGACCTCAACACAAAACTTCTCAAAGAGAGTGCCAGCCTCATCTCCCAACCACTACAGGATGTTCTTCTTCCAACAAAGTACAGTCCCGGACTCAATGAAGATGGCCAAGGTAATACCAATTTTCAAAAAGGGGGATCCAGCCAAAGCCGAAAAATATAGGCCTATTTCCATTCTACCGGTATTCTCCAAGATACTTGAGTCAGCATTCGCTAGCCGCCTGGTGGAGTTTATGGAGCGGTGTGGTACTCTCAGCGCAAGCCAATTCGGATTCAGGGAGGGGAGAAGCACGGTCGACAACGCCCTGTCACTGCTGAATGCTATGGAGCCGCCCTGTCTGGGATGCTATGGAGAGGTGGGAGGCCAGTGGGGCTCTGCTCTGCGACCTCAGCAGGGCTTTCGACTGCATGCAGCACGATACATTTCTGGCCAAGCTTCACAGATACGGCGTCAGGGGCATTCCGCTGCAGTTTGTATCATCCTATCTGGCGAGACGAAGACAGGCTGTGTACTCAAGTGGTAACGTCAGCACAGTGGAAGACGTTGTCTGCGGGGTCGCACAGGGATCCCTAATCGGACCTTTGTTTTTCACCATCTTTATGAATGACCTGCCTGCAAATGTGACCGCCCACACCGTCATGTATGCAGATGACACAACACTAGTCGTCCACGGTCGGACTCGTGAATGCCTCTCCGACAGACTTGACGGTGCGTCAGCTGCGGCGTCCACTTGGTTCAGAGCCAACCAACTGAGCCTGAACGAGGCCAAAACGCAGAGGATCTGTTGTAGGTTGGGTGTATAAAAACGATAGACTGGTCGAAAACTTATATTTAGTACATAGAAATAAACTGTACACTCTTCTACGAACATTTTGGTTACGCGATACAAGTTTACGAACTACCAACTGTCAAGTCGCTACCACAGTATCGATCGGTATGGTTCGGTGCAGTGGTGCCACTCTAAACTATTAACAGTTTGCTAACACAACACCCCCCCTCAAACTGATTAATAAACAAAATTCTTATACTAGCAACTTAAATTTAATGTTGTCTAACACATGTTTGTTTAAAGGTTTAGTAAGTATATCAGCCAATTGCTGACTAGAAGGTACATACTCAACATTTAGTATACCTTCTTTTACTTTTTCTTTGACAAAGTGGTATTTAATATCTAGATGTTTGATACGTTTAGTCTTTTGATGAGGATTGGTTAACTTAATTGCAGATTGGTTATCTTCATAAATTAGGATCTTATCTTTTATGCCAATACAGTGCAATTCTATGAGCAGGTTTCTGAGCCAACATGCATCACTCAAACAGTGGTATAAAGCAATGTACTCTGCTTCGGTCGATGAGACACTGACAGTACTTTGTTTCCTTGATACCCATATCACAAGATTCTTATTTATAAATAAACAATATCCACTTGTGGACTTCCTGTCAGTTGCATCACCTCCCCAATCAGAGTCTGCGTATCCCATGATAACATTTTCAGGAAAACTAACTCTATATACTAATTTTAATTCTAACGTACCCTTTATATATCTAAGTAGACGTTTTAAAGCTGCAAAGAGCTCTCCACTGGCACAACTTTGGTACCTTGACAAAATGCTAATACTGGCTGACAAGTCCGGCCTAGTGCCCAACATTGCATACATTATGCAACCTATAATTTGTCTACAGCGTGTTTCCAGTTCAGAACTCTCTGATTTATTTCTAACTAATATTAAGTGATCGAAATTGCAATCCATTGGAGTTGCAACCGGCTTACAGTCTTGCATTTGAAACTTTCTTAGAACAGACTCTAGATAGGTCTTTTGTGAAAGGGTAACAGTCTTATTTGGTAGGTCTTGCACTATTTGAATACCTAAATAATAATTTAATATTCCTAAGTCTTTCATTTTAAAGTTGTTTGTCAAAGCTTCCTTTAACAGTTTAATTTCACTAGTACAAGACCCTGTGATCAAAATGTCATCTACGTACAAAGCAACATACAACACATTTCTATCACTTATCTTAAAATAGACACAATTATCACATTTACTTTTAACAAACTTAAGGTTAACCATGAACATATCAAACTTTTCATACCAGCACAATGGAGATTGTTTTAAACCATAAATTGCCTTATTTAGTTTACAAATTTTGTTAGGATCTAGTTTACAATTTTCAGGCAATTTCATATACACAATTTCTCTAATATCACCATGTAAAAATGCATTACAAACATCCATCTGGTATACCAGCCAAGAATTATTGCTACTTATTGCTAACAAACTACGCACTGTGTTTAAACCTACGACTGGTGAATAAACTTCACTGTGAACACTACGTTGCATAAAGCCTCTGGCCACTAACCGGCACTTAAATTTTTGCACTTGACCGTCCTGCCCACGTTTGATTTTAAACAACCACTTACTTTCTATTATTTCGCACTTTTCTGGTTTGGTTACGACGTCCCAAGTCTTGCTGCTAATCAAGGCCGACATCTCTTCTTCCATGGCCTTTTTCCACTGTTGCGCGTGCTCCCCTTCAATGGCTTCGTCATATGTTGTTGGTTCATCTTCATCGACGCAAAAGTAGCTAACATAATTGTCCAGATATTTGGGTGGCTTCCTGATTCGTGTTGTCCTTTCTGGTTCCAGATCTTCTCCAGGCTCCTCCTCTGTGTTAAGTTCTTGATCATATATTGGTTGTCTGGTTTGTTCATTATCATCATCCTCATAGTTTTGCTCTAGAATGGTTACTTCTTTTCCAGTATTTATTATCTCGTTCGCTACAAGGTCGTTTTTCTTTCCTGGTGTGAAAATTATTTCTCTTACTACCTTGACCTGATTTTCTTCTGGAAAGTATACTCTATAACCTTTTGTATTTTGCCCGTAACCAACAAACAGACCCTTTTTACTTTTCTTGTCTAATTTTTGTCGCTTTTCATTGACAATGTAAGCCCATACTTCGGATCCGAATGATCCCCTTATCATGCTTGCATCAAATGTTTTATTAAACATAATTTCGAAAGGTGTTTTACCTTCAATTTGGCTTGGTCCAGTTCTATTTAGTAAGTATGCTGCCGTGTTTGCCGCTTCAGCCCAAAATTTCTTCTCAAGTTCATTTTCAGCCAGCATTGTTCTTGTAGCTTCAACTATTGTGCGGAAGGTTCTCTCTGCTCGACCGTTTTGCTGTGGAGAATATGGAACCGTGGTTTGATGGACTATCCCGTGCTTTAAAAGTAGCCTTTTTACTGATTTATTTGTGAATTCTGTTCCATTGTCACTTCTCAAAATTTTTATTGGATATCCTGCTTGGATTTTAAAATTTGCTACATATTCTTCCAACTTTTCCACAACTTCAAATTTATTTTTCAAAAAATACAATGTATTGTAACTCGAGTAGTCATCTCGAAGAAGTAACATATACCTTGAATCCTTTAGAGAGGGCTCCTCCATTGGTCCACATAGGTCAACGTGTATGATTTCTCCTGTGTTCATCGTTTTGGTTTGGCTGGCTGTAAATGGCTCTCTGTGATGTTTTCCCTGTATGCATGCTTCACAAAACACATCACTTTCATTTGTTGATACATTAATCCTTTCGAGAAAATGTTTTACTTGCCTACAGTTTTGATGAGCTAGTGCTTTGTGCCACCATAGTAAATTTCTTTCAGTTTTTGCAAGAAAACATTTCTCGTTAGTATTCATACTATTTAAATCAACTTTAAACAACATTTTATACAGCTTACCAACTCTTTTTGCCATTGCACATACCTTATTGTCCTTATTGACAAATATTGCCTGCTTTGAATCACACGTTGCATTTAGTCCTCTGTCTAGAGCACAGCCTTGTGAAAACAAATTTATTTTCAATTTTGGCACGTGAAGAACTTCATTTAATGTGGCTTTGATAAACTCTTTACCATTGTACGCTTCAACTTGTATTTTTCCTACCCCTTCTGCTATCATGGTAGTACCATCTCCAATCGTGACTTTGCGCTGGTTCTCGAGTCTTGTATAATCTTGAAAAAAGTTTCTGTCATTACACATATGTTGCGACGCCCCACTATCCAAACACCAGTCCGTATTGATTTTAGTTTCGATGTACTCTGGAATAGCTATCAACGACACTTCACTTGTTTCGGTAGAGTTCTTGCTCTTATTTGCATAGTTTTTCTTATTCTGTTTCTGTCGGAAACAATTATCTGCAATGTGCCCCTTCTTTTTACAATATGTGCACTGTATGCTCTTCTTACACTGGGACTTAATGTGTCCTCTTTCTCCGCAGCGATAACATTTTCCATTAAACACTTTACTTGTAAGTGCCACCTCTTGTTCCTTATCCTCTTTATCTAATTTTCCTAGACGTTCTTCTTCTACGAGTAGCCTTGTTGTTAATTTGTCAAGCGTTTGGTCCTTTGCCGCTACGTTGTCCCATGCAGAACGAAAATGTTTATACTTATCGGGCAGACTCAACAGTATTTTAGTGATTACCATTTTGTCTGGTATCTCTTGATTATTTTGTTTCAATTTTGCAATAATACTCGTTATTTTTGTCACAAAAGTGCGCACATCTGTATCAAATTTGAGGTTATAGAATTGTTCATTCAATATATGTACTCCAACCTCCGACATTCGATCAAATACTTGCTCTAACTTGTCCCACATATCTTTAGAGCTGTTGCATAGCATTACGTGAGTCATTGGTTCGTCCTCCAGGCGATTCACTATCACTTCTTGCGCCTTTGCATCCTTTTTGAGCCATTCCGCTTGTAAAGCTGCGTCTGCCTTTGGTGCCTCGTCGTCTCCCGTCACCAGCTCGTACAGTCCTTTGGCTTTGAGGGCTACTGTTGTGTGGAAACGCCATACCGCCCAATTCTCGTTATTTAATTTCTTAACTTGCGTTGCCTCCATTTTTGACCGCTTTTCCCGCTCTCCTAACCTCTACAGTTCGACTATTGTTTTCTCCACTATCTTTACACACGCGACTAAACTAACTGCTTTTTACGCGACTGGGCCCATAACCTGTTGTAGGTTGGGTGTATAAAAACGATAGACTGGTCGAAAACTTATATTTAGTACATAGAAATAAACTGTACACTCTTCTACGAACATTTTGGTTACGCGATACAAGTTTACGAACTACCAACTGTCAAGTCGCTACCACAGTATCGATCGGTATGGTTCGGTGCAGTGGTGCCACTCTAAACTATTAACAGTTTGCTAACACAACAGGATCATCTTCACAAGCGACCGACATAATTGGAAAGGATGCAGCTTTGACAGCCTATCACGCACTGTTTCACTCAAGAATGAGCTACGGTGTTACACTATGGGGTCAGTCAAGACATGTGGACAGAATCCTTATACTGCAGAAGAGGGCCGTCAGAACTATACTGGCGGCACACTCGAGAACTCATTGCCTGCCTCTCTTTACCCAACTTGGGATATTGACAGTTCCCGCAACCTACATACTGAGTCAACTGATAAGGGCAAGAACAGAACTGCCACTACTACAAACCAGAGGAGAGGTGACATTGGTCAATACGAGGTCTCGGGATAATGTTAACATCCCAAGGCGGAGGACAGCTACATCGGCAGCACAGAATCGGCACCTGTTCCTGCTCAACAAAGTTCCTGAAGATTGGAGAAGCCTGCCACTTGGAGTCTTCAAGCGAACAGCAAAGAATATGCTCCTGCAAGAGCCAGTGTATTCGGTGGATGAGTTTTTGAACCGCACTTAAACCTTCTAAATGACGTTACCTTTACACTTATATATTTTTTATTTTTTGCTTTATTATGAAATTGTATTTATGTTATTGGTATAATAAAGTATATTCTATTCTATTCTATTCTACCGTAAACCAACATAAGATCCGACAGATGGCGCGGTTCACGCTCCGGCGGGAAACTTCAAGTTATGAATTTGTCATAACATGACCTCTATTAAGTAGCCCGTGGTAACAGGTAACTACTATGGACTACTTAATTCATGTCATGTTATGACAGTTATTAAACGGCATAATACAAGTATTTTGCAACGTTTGCAACAAATTTTTTTTCATATGCGTGTGAGAAAGTGTTCAGTCCCATCATGTACGGTGCCACATATAATGTCATACATATCGTGGCTTTTATATACATAATAGGTGTGTTCGTGCAAGTTCTGAATTTGTTCGGAAATAATGTATTATGGGCCATGTGTAAGTCAATGAAGAATTCCAGCATTGGTCCAAAATAAAAGGTTCCGAACACATTCCTAATACGCCTCGCGAACAGACCTATTGTTCAAGACACGAAATGATTAGTATATCATAATCTGAATGGGAAAGAATACGGAAGGTTGAGTTCAAATTCTATGATTGTGGGTTGACATAAGAAATGTCTTATCTAATGTAAAACAATCGGTTGGTGCAATCGCCAAAAATTATTTGAATCAATTATAATTGATTATACCTACTAAATTAGCCGTTCATTTTGTCGTATAGGTTCCAGAATTATATTGATAGTAAATTTGGCCGCTACACTGTGGTATCTTTAGATTTGCGATTAAGTGAGTGAGATTCTAGGAATGAAGGATTAAAATCTGACAGGCAAAATTTTTCGATGGTTTTTAATTAATCACATATTTTCCTATTAACTATGACACTAAACATTTTAATATGTTACTACTGAAACCATAAGCTATCGATTACTATCAGTATCATCGACTGCAATTAATCTTCCAAATACAACGTACAGTAGACTCTCCTATAACGCGAGTTCGTACAACGCGAATTCCTACAACGCGCTAAAGATTTTGCGACAACAAATTCATATAACGCGGCTCTCGTACAACGCGCGATGTGCGCGTATTGTTGTCCGGCCGATGTGTGCTAACTGCGCATGAGCCATAAGCATGCCGCTGTTATTTTGAACTGTCACCACCGCGCTTAGAAAATACATAACCAAATTGTTTCGTAACGGCGCGGCACGATGGATGATGGAGACAAACAAAAGGTACAAAGAGAATGTATTCTTATTAAATTAACAAATCCATGTACCATACTGCATAAGAAAGACCGAAAACAATGCAATATAAGCTGTCTGTAGAAGCAGTAAATGTACACACGATTTTGCGATAAGAATGAATTAGTTTCTTCGAGTTTGTTTTACGTGTATTCACTAATTCATACTGACTATTCTAAATGCTGCTCATCAACAACAGGTAGGAAATTTAATTCCATTTATAATGTGTTTTTGGGTTATGACATCTATTTACTTATTTCAATTTTGCATTGTTTTTGGCGTTAAAACGCTACAGGCGGACGGCGCATGCGTCAAAATTCGCGATCGTCAAGTTCCTATAACGCGCTTTCGTACAACGCGTAACATTAAACCGCGTTGTAGGAGAGTCTACTGTATATCAAAAATCTAGAATGACAGGACTATTATTTATTAGGTGTCAGATTGGTCAAAATGAAATTGAAGACATAAATACATTAACATATTTAGGTAATACTTAACAATTAATAACAATTAATACAATTGACTTAAATGACATCTGTGAAGTTCAGTATAGCAAATCTATGTGACAGGACAGTTAGAATATAATTTTTCTCTCATGTCTATAATAAATATTAAAAAACTTACCTTTACAAGGCGACCAGTTCGGCAAAATGGAAGAAGGTACTTCGGCTGACCAACAAAAACCCTGAACTGTTGCTCCAATGACTTCAACTCTTCACGAATGTTGTAATAACCCGAAATACTGTCTTCATTGTCTAACACAATCTTACCACATTCCTCAACAGCCTTCTGATAATCTAAACAAACACAATACTAATAAAAAAAACTCTGTCCAAGACCACACAGAAACTTACTCTCGTATATCTGAGGAATGGCATTCTGGTTCTGGTATTGGAAAAAAGACCGCTCCAACATAAATTCTGGATTAATTTCTTCCACTCTCAGAAGATTTAACACCATATTGTAGGTTAGGTGGAAAGCGGAGTTTATCGGATCTGGTAGACCCTTGACAATTTCACGACAAGTACCGGGTGGGACTTTCTCGTCAATCATTAAAATTACTATACCTTTGTCATCAAGACCTCTTCTACCTGCTCTTCCCGACATCTGGATGTATTCCCCAGAAGTAATCTAATGAATGAATTACCAATATAATATGTTAGGAGATTTATTTCCTTCTATATTTGTTTCAATATTACCTCTCTGAATTCTTTTCCGTCATATTTTCGACTTCCAGTGAACAATACGGTACGAGCAGGCATGTTTAAACCCATCGCAAATGTTTCCGTTGCAAACAAAACTTTAATTAAACCCTCACCAAAGAGGATTTCAATGGTCTCTTTCAAAATTGGCAATAGCCCACCATGATGAATACCAATACCTGATAAATGAAAAATAATACATATAATAAATAAGTACTGAGAACACACAATTTACAGGGTGTTTCACGGAACCGTTAGACGTTTTTGTTGATCCACTACTATAAATTTGTAACTTTGGAACCAGGATCTACTTGATGCTAACTTTTAAATTAATAATAAAGTAAAAACACCTCTCTTTTTGCAACTTGTAGTTTATTCAATTCAATTCAATTCAGACCGGTTTCGCCCTCTCAATTAAAGGCATCATCAGTGAATGTGTCAAAAAAATGCTGCACCAGTGTCATTAGCCATGTGGTCAACATAAAGGTAAAAGAAGAGAACAATGCAACGGAGACTTCACGTACAAAGAGACATTTCAATTATACATCGACGCTAGAACATTTCACATTTCACTCGTCCGCCGATCACGTACAAGTAACCACGTTTTTCGTGTGCAGGATTTCTGCATGAAATGTTCTAGCGTCGATGTATAATTGAAATGTTTGTCTCTTTGTACGTGAAGTCTCCGTTGCATTGTTCTCTCCTTTTACCTTTATGTTGACCACATGGCTAATGACACTGGTGCAGCATTGTTTTGACACATTCACTGATGATGCCTTTAATTGAGAGGGCGAAACCGGTCTGAATTGGATTGAATAAACTATAAGTTGCAAAAAAAGAGGTGTTTTTACTTTATTATTTAACAATTTGCAATATGGATCTCCAGTTAATTAATTAATTTAAATTAATATACTCTCAAGTTGACGGCCAGTTGTTATTTATAATGAAATCATACAATTTTTCTTTCAGTTAACAAAATACATTGTAAAGAGACACAAAGGGAGGAGGAGCTCAGTAAAAATAATCGGAACACAGAGTGAGGACGTAGCCACAAATTTAAAGACACAACAAAAGCGGATGTGGATTTTTGTGGGAAATGTCAGTAAGGAATGCGGCAAGGAGACGATGGAAAATCACATTGCAAAAATTGTTGAGAAGAAAGATTTTACCTGCGAAAAAATAGAAACCCATTTTGACACTAATTGCTATAAAGTTGGTGTTAAGAAGGACTGTTATGAACGTTTATGAAACCCGATTGCTGGCCACAGGGTATAAGGCTTGAGAGAGATATTTTTAAAAGTGGCCCGCAAAATGCAAATTTTCGCTTACGCCAGATACCTCATCAACGATTATAGGAACTAAACAACCTATCATACTACAAACACCTACTGAGCAATTACTTGATTACGGTACTATACAGGAAAAAGTCGTTAAACTCGTAAATATCGATATTGCAACAAAACAAGATAATACCTTCAAGCTGTTAAATATCAATATACAGGGAATTTCCAATAAAATCAGCGCCTTAGAGTCATTAGCCGCTGACTGTAAAGCAAATGCTATTACAGTCAGTGAGCATTGGTTGGAAAAAGACAATATTAATCTGTACAACCTCTCAAATTATAGAATGGTTTCAGGATTTGGCAGACAACAGCACATACATGGGGGCGTGGCAATTTACGTCAACAATGAACACGAATCAGAGGATTTACCTGAAATACATAAATTATCCAAAGAAATGGACTGTGAAATAGTTGCCACCCACCTTCACAAATTAAATTTGGTAATTATGGCTACCTACAAATCACCTAATGGGAACGACATAGAATACAGAGACGTTTTGGAAGTAGCACTCAATCGATTATTCAACAAATTCTCAGCTGACATAAGAATTGTACTAGCAGGGGATTTTAACGTGAAATTTAATCTACCCGAGAACTTACAAACACAAATGCTTAACAATGTCTTGTATAACTTTGGTATGAAGCCAACAATAGAAGATCCAACTCGAATAGAAGGAACTACCTCAAACTGTATCGACAATATCTACATCTCACACAACCTCCACAAGATCTACGAATCTCGTGTGTTAGACTATAGCATCAGTGACCACATACCTCAAGTAATTTGGCTTCAAATAAAGAAGAACGAGAAGCTGCAGTACCGTCGTATTTACTCTACCAAGAATGTGGAAAAATTACAAATGATAATGTCTAATGCAGGGTGGAGCAATTTAACATCAATCGACGACCCGTGTGTTATGTGTGAGAAGATTCTGCATAAAATCAACATAGCGGTAGAAACCGCTTTTCCTAGAAAATTACCCAAGGCAATGAAAAATAAAAAATTACCACACGAAGTCTTGGCCATGAAGGACAATCTAAAACTTTACCAACGACTGCACAGCTCCTTCGGAAATGAAGATACGGGTACCGCCTTAAGAGCACTCAGACATAAGTATGTAAGCTGCATGGAAAAAGTGAGGAAAGAAGAATATGCCCAAAGAATAACAAATTCCGACAATAAGGTCAAATCACTATGGAACATAGTAAACACTGAAACTGACAGAAAACCTAAGCCAAGGTGTGCAAAGAAGTTGCCTTCTTGCGTGGAGCTCAACACGTACTACACCACCTGCGCCAATGCGTTGGTCTCTGACATACGAGCACCCCAGCCTACAGCGTTCATGGGTATGCCAAACGTTCCGACAGAACTAAGTGAACTCACAGACACTAATATTGAAGAGATTAAGACAATAATCAGACAGCTTCCAAACAAAACATCCACGGACGCTTTTGAAATCAGCTCCAGAAATGTAAAGGACATTGCGGATCAAATAGCTCCAACCATTAAAGATGTGTGCAACAAATGCCTGAGGACAGGTGTCTTTCCAGACATACTAAAAATAGCGAAGGTCCATCCAATCTACAAAAAATAGAATACGAAGGACTGTGCCAACTACAGGCCAGTATCAGCACTACCGATAATATCTAAAATATTGGAAAAGATAATATTGGCTCGCATACAGCAATACATGGATGATTACCGATACATCACGGAAGCTCAACATGGCTTTCGGAAAAACCGTAACACCACAACAGCATTGCATGCTTTTGTTACCGAAGTCCATATGGCGGCCGAAGCCAGGAAGGAATGTGAGGCCCATCTGTGCGATCTGTCAAAAGCTTTTGACACAGTCTCTCATGACATATTGAGAACTAAACTCACGGCATATGGTTTCAAGGGTACTGCTTTCAAAATGCTATCAAGCTACCTCGAAAACAGGAAACAATTTGTGTTCATGAATGGAGATAAGAGCACAACAGCAAACATAGGCTCCGGAGTTCCTCAGGGTTCCATTTTGGGGCGTGCCCTCTTCAACATTAACATTAATGACTTTCCAAACTTGCTCAATTGCCACACCACCATATATGCAGATGACACGACCTTACTCTTCACAGGAAACGAACACTCCATGATGAAAACTACAATAAACGAGACCTTGAAAATCACCGAAGGCTGGTTTGCTGCCAACAAATTGGTCTTAAACAAAAATAAGACGCAGAAAATAACATTTACCATGGACAGATGGAAAACAACCAGCGATCCAGTGAGGCTCTTGGGTGTATACATAGATTCAAGACTGAACTACAAAAACCACATACAACATCTTTGCAGGAAATTAGCTAAAACAACCTATGCCGTAAAAAGAATCTACAAAACAGTGAGTAGCGAAGCTGCAGCGACGGCATACTTTGCCCTTCACCATTCTCTGCTCAGCTATGCGATTGAAATATGGGGACACACACCCCACATCCATCTTATACTCATGGAGCAAAAGAAGGCAGTTCGAAGTATTGAGAGATTACCCTACACAGAACACTACAAACCTTTGTTTAAGAAATATAATATATTAACGGCTCCAGCTGAATATGCCTATAAAGTGTTGATCGAAGTGCACAAATACAGAAGAGATGATCTTGATGATGGTGGAGACTTACATCTACATGATACCAGATCCAGGAACTTATTGCGACCTCCGGCTATCAGACTCCACACAAGCGAATACCTTAGGAGGGGTGTTGCACTGTACAATAAATTCCCAGAGATCTGGAAAACAACAACTTTAACTGCTTTCAAACAACAGGTGAAGGCATATCTGACAAACCTGGCCCCCTACACCAATGAAGAAATTGAATTTATAAATGTATTGTAATTTCGAATTGTATGTATTGTATATTGACTCTTAACTGCACAGTTAATAAAAACTTATTCTATTCTACTTATTCTATTCATTTACAGTAAAGCTCCGCTAATCAGAATCTCCGCTAATCTGGATTCCCTAATCCGGATCGCATATCCTATGATTTCCCGCCGTATCTGAATATCACGCAGTATCCCGTAAGTGAACCCGAATGAGTTTGAATAGGGTATTTGACTATTATTGGAAAACCATCTTAGTGTGTTTATTCCTTCACTCTACATTGTAAATGCATTATTTTTCGTTATTATTTCCTCAATATTTTAAAAAATCAGCGTTAAAAATTGAATCTTAAAAAGTCCCGCCAAAACGATACTTTCTGTTGTGTGACGTCACCCGATAGTAGATGTCAAATCGGCCCATATGGTCTGTTAGCATCGGCATCGTCGCCGTTTGGTAATTGTGTTGTATGATGTGTTGTTTTCACAATTTCTACATATAAATGGGTTATAAATGGTGTATAAATCCACAATGCAGAAATACGTCAAGAAAAACTCCAGATAAATATTTGTAGCTGTTCCGCAAGATTTGAAACTGCGAAGAAACTGGTTGGCTCGTAGAAATCGAAATGAAATAAATAGCGGCCAATACAAGTGTTTTTTGTTGTGAAGATTACTTCGACATAAGTACAACTGACTAGAATAGTTATCTATCGTATTTTCGAACCAGGTATTATCTGATCTGACAGCTTAAGGTTAAGGCTATCCTAACCTACAAAGTTATGCTTACATGGCACTTTAGTGCTATTAAATTCAAACGAGAGAAGAATAAGAGCGCGTTCGGATAACCCGGTATTGTACGGTGAGAGTGACGTGCTGCATAATAGGCGGATCAACGTCATACGCGGAAAATTGATTAGTGGTTCTAGTGGTAAAGTGCTTGCAGAGAAATATGGAGTAGGTACATCCACAATTTCGGACATTAAAAAGATTAAGGACAAAATAATGGGGTACGTACTATACTTTTGTCAATTCGCGGCAAAATTCTGCGAAAACCAGAATATCCAGTAATGGAGATTGCATAGTACAGGTTTCAATTGCAACGAGAAAGACATGTGACTATTATAATGACAACAAATTTATTGCAAGCAGACGGAGGGTAAATCGGTTTAAAAAGAGACATGGTAATCGTCAATTGAAAGTAGTTGGGAGAGAAATTATATAGTGATTCATAATGTTGGAAACTGTATGTGAGCGCTACAAATCAAGTCCAACCAATCTAACAAGAAATTACACACCACAAAACCAGACCACACTTATAGAATCTCTACAGAACGAAACATGGTCACCGCTAAGAGACGAAGAGGATGCCAACAAAATGATGGATAAATTTCTATGCATTCTCAACAAACATCACAACGCAGCTTTCCCTCTAACTAAACAAAAGCAAAAACCAACCAAATTTAAAACTTCCAACGAACTGCGACAAATACGGGAAACACTGAAACTGCTAATGAGAATGCATGACAGTAAGGGCGACCAAGATAGTTACAATCTAATCAGAAACTACAAACAACTTTACATAAAATGCGCCGAAGAAGAGCACAAGCAGCAAAACACAAAGTCTATTGTTAACGCCGAGAACAAATCAAAAACCATATGGCACACCATAAACCGGGAAACTGGAAGACAAAGAAAGACTGCAAATCCAGAAGCACCAACATGTGAAGACCTTAACAAGTTTTATACACAGCAGCCAAGCCTACTCCCAAATTCACACCCTTCAATTCCGCAAGATAAGCAATGTCAAGAGTGTATCTTCCTCCAGCCAACTGACCATGTAGAGGTGGAAAACATCCTTCATTCCATACAATCTAAACCCACTGAGGATGTATATGGTATGAGTACACGAACACTGAAACGGATAAAAACACAAATAGCACGGCCCCTCGCAGAGATCTTTAATAAATGCATTGTACAAGGCATCTTCCCAGATAAGCTCAAGGTTGCAAGAGTAACCCCGATCTACAAGAAAGGGAACGTGAAGGAGTGTCAAAGCTACCGACCGATATCAATATTACCAGCCATTTCAAAGATTCTTGAGGAAATCATACTTCGACGACTCAACAGCCATTTCAACAAGCATAAACTCCTCACAAATCAACAATTCGCCTATCAATCCGGACGAAGCACAATTGATGCCATGAAGCACTTTATAGCCAAGGTATCCAACGCCCTGGAAGAACGAAAAAAGTGTGGTGCTCACTTGTGTGATCTGAGTCGTGCTTTCGACTCAATGCCACACTCGTCTTTTCTTGCAAAGATGGAGCAGTACGGTATTCGAGGAGTGGCACTGCAACTAATTACATCGTACCTGACCCACAGAATGCAACAGGTAACCTCCAACGGCAGAGCAAGCACTTTTCGAGAGACAACAATCGGTGTCCCCCAGGGTAGTCTGCTTGGGGGAGTGTTCTTTGTCGTTTACATCAATGACTTGCCATCCAGTCTGAACTGTACCACTGTTATTTATGCGGATGACACAACACTAATATCCACTGGACACAACAACACGGAGCTGCAAACAAACATGAACAGAGAGCTGGCGCGAGCAAAGACATGGTTTACCCAAAACACACTCTCCCTAAATGAGCAGAAAACGGAACAAATCATTTTCCAAATGGACAGATGGGAGCAGCGGGGTCCAGCCGTACGTTTTCTGGGACTCTACATCGACCCTCGTCTAGCCTGGAACGACCATATTGAGACACTAGGAAGAAAATTAGCAACAGCCACTTATGCTATTAGGAGGGTCGAGAGGACATCCGGGTATGAGGCTGCAATGGTTGCTTACTTCTCGCTCTTCCACTCAAGAATGACGTATGCGTTGGAAATCTGGGGACACAGTACGCACACCGAAGCCATCTTCAAGCACCAAAAGAGAGCTGTGAGAGCCATCACTGGTGCATCTCAAACGACACACTGCAAGCCACTTTTCCAGCAACACAACATCCTCACAGTGCCAGCATCCCACCTCCTTTTGTGCCTGTCAGCTATCCACAAAACCAGCAGCTCACATCCTAAGCAAGGTGACCATCATGATTACCCAACACGAAACAGGCAACACCTTCGTAGCAACTTCTCAAGATTGGCAACAACAGCAAACCAAGCCACACAGATAAAAATATTCAACGACCTCCCAAATGAATGGAAATCAAAGTCCACCAAAAAGTTCAAACAGATCTTGAAAAAGCATCTCCTAGCAACAAGTCCGTACACCAAGGAAGAGTTCACTGCAATGCTGCCGAGAACAAGCGAGTCAACAAATGCTATGTTATGTGTTATTGATTGTAATGATTGAGATATATACCTACCTACCTTTGACATAACTTTGTACAAAGCGATTTCAATATATTTTATTTTATTTTATTTATCTGCCGTGCAACCTTTTCTATGAAAATTTAATGAAAAAACTAGTAAGGAAATTATCTTCAGCCATGCTGAACAAATACCCCGCACCAAAATAATATTAAAAAAAAACAAGTGCCCATTCACGAACTTGCCCTTACTTTTTAAGAGATAAGCTTGTATACCAAATTTCAGATCAATTACTTGAAAATTACGGCAGTTATCGTGTACACAGACGGACAGATATAAGTCTATATCTGCCACGCCTTCTTAAGGGTTACAAATGTTGTGGCAAACTCAGTATACCCCCACCACAGTAAATGTGGCGGTATAATGAATGAGCTGAAGCTATTGCCCAGCCAAATATATAATGCAGATGCATCTGGAAACTACTACCTGATCGGACTTGGTGCATGACGGAGAAAGAACTGCTCCAGGGTGAGAAACTTTCAAAGAGAGAGTAACTTTTCCAGCCTGTACAAACGGCGATAGTACAATAAACAAACTCAAAATGATGGTCATGGGAAAAGCAAGAAATCCCACAGATTTTAAGAGTTCCACTAGCCTTCCAGTTGAATACTACTCAACAAAAAACGCCTGGATGACTTCTACTCTATTCGTAAAATGGTTTTACGAGTCCTTTGTTTTACAAGTGAAGAAATTTCAAGTGATGAATAATTTTAATGAAAAAGCGATTTTATTAGTCGACAATGTGCCTCACGTGTCTGGGTCACAAGTACTAAGCGCCGATGGTCAAATTCTAACCATGTGTCTGCCACCCATTAGCAACTCACTTGTTCAAGCCATTCACCAAAATGCAATACGTATAACAAAAATATAATATCAAAAGAACCTTTTGGTTCATGTGTTATCTTTGGAAGGAGATGATATTTCACAGGCGCTTAAGAACATCACTTTAAAGGATGCCGTGTTTTTCCTTGTCAATGCCTGGGAGAAACTGTCATCGGATGCAATAGCAAAATGCTGGAAAAAATATTTTGCAACATTGATGTCGCAACAAATTCTGAAATAGAATGGGACAGATATACCATTGTCGATTCTCAAAGAGAGATTGCTTACAATTGATGAAGATTGACAAAAATTTGTTGAAATTACAATTATGGTACACTATTAGACTCTTAAACAATCTGAAGTTAGAGAATGGATCAATCCAGGTGATCTTTTACCATTAGATAGTGACAGTTCCTCCAACGAAGACGTTGCCAGACACAAGCGGAAAAGTAAACATGAAGAAGCTATTAGGAGTTTCAGTCCTGCTTGCAATGGGCAGAGGAAAACAAAGTAGAATTAATTAGTTTGACCATTCTTAGAATGCTACGACAGCACGCAATGGACACTAAACAAGGGTGCATACTCCAAACAAAAACATCTGATTGTTTAAAATAAATTTTGTGTTCATATTTGATATTTTGATAATATATTATATTGGTTACAATAAATACTTCACTATTCATTGCGCTTTTACTGAATTTATAATTATCTTTATATTTTATTTGCATGCCACATGGATATCACCACCTTCTATACATTGATTATTTCATCATTATGGTAGTAAGTCCGTATGATACGGTACGTCCGTATATTCATTTCTAGTTATATCTTTATATTGTTCCAGTAATCCGGATGTTTTGCAAATCTGGATTGAGCTAGTTTTAATTGATCCGGATTAGCGCAGCTTTCAGTATTTTTAAATACATACACATTTATCAGGTTTTCCTATACATTTTTTGAATTATTTTGATTTTCCTATCTTTTTGTTGATTATTGCGGTGTAATGGTTAGTACTAGTGATGGGCAGAATCGTATTATTTCAAGAATCGATTTTCAGTAATCGAGTGATTCGCATAATCGTATTATTTGGTTCTCGAGTTGTTCTCGATTAATAATCGATCATTAATCGATTATTAATAATCGATTTTGAATAATCGATTTTGAATAATCGATTTTGATAATCGATTTTGAATAATCGATTTTGAATAATCGATTTTTAATAATCGTATGTTAATAATCGATTTTTAGTAATCGATTTATAATAATCGATTATGGATAGGGAGAGTCAATGATGTAAAAGCATATTTTGGGTTGGGTTGAGCGAAGAAGTTGGTGACGGGGGGGGGTATAAAACTGATATAAATGTATGTAAAACCGACTATTAATAACCGATTATTAAAAATCGATTATTAACATACGATTATTAAAAATCAATTATTCAAAATCGATTATTAAAATCGATTTTTAAGAATCGATTTTTAAAAATAATAATCGAGATATCTCGATTATTTCAAGAATCGATTATAATCGATTTTGTAATCCGAATGCGCCCATCACTAGTTAATACATCATTATATCTTTTGCAGGATGTTCAAAACTTGAACCCCCAGTGTTACATTTGCAAATTTTAAAACTCATTTTTTCCTTTTCCTGTATATTAAATTAACCACCATTTTATTATCTATGACGTTTAACATCATTTTTGTAGTAACAATCAAAAGTATGAGAAGTATTTTGAATTTATTCATCAGGTATATAAATAGGAACATTTTAGAGAAACATCATGTTTTCTTATTTGCATATCTAAACATACATCCTAATATTAAAATAATGTCAAAACTATACACATTTTTTTACAGAATTTTGGTAACAAACATTTCTAATGTTTTTAAAACATTTTTAATGTTTTGTATGGAATGATAGACTAGATTTTCTTTCAAGTTGTGTATTAATTAAAGATTAATTTTTTTAATTTTGAAAAAATGTAACATGGAAAATCAAATTAACTAAAAAAATTGGCATTTAGGTATAGGGCATCCTAATAAAATTCGATATCTTGACACGTGGAAACCAACCATTTAACAAAACCATTTAAAATAACAAAATTGATATGGACGTCCAGTAGACCGGAAGTGGCAGCCAAGTTGCTAGTATTTTTATATAAAGTTTGGATCTGATCTAGTCGATGTTGGTTCCAAACTTTCAAATATATAAAAATGGTGGAACAAGAAAAACCTCTAATGGAACAGTTCCGTGAAACATACCGTATAATTTTATTTAGTTTTGTCATTGCACAATCATAGTAAAACATCAAAGCTGTAAAATAGGTCTAAAGAACCCAACAGGAAAAAAATAGAAAAAAAAACCTACCTCTCCTCAAAAATGGCAATAAACTTTCAACTTGAGGTAAATGCCTATCAACTTCATTAAGTACTTCCAGAGCATTCTCGAATACCTCATCAACAAGCTTCTTCTCAGTCTCTACAAACACAAAACTAAGTTAAGTTTAAGAATTTAAATTTGAATATTAACCCTTACTTGAATTAAAATCAAACTTGGTCATCTGCGTAGCATAAAGCTCACAGTCTTTCTTGCTAAAACTGAAAACAATCACCGGTGCGAGATCTCTATCCATTATCATCTTAATCAACTTATATATGTCCGTCTGGGTGGGGTCCTTATCTCTAATACCTCCTCGTCGTCCCTTCTGATCCCCCTTTGCTGCCTCTCCTGCATTCTGTAAGACTGACATCGCAGTATTGAAGTTCTCATCTTTAAATGTTCCCTAAATAAAATGCAACATTATATCCAAAAGCTATAGATTAATTTAGGGTGTGTTGCTCTCAGATTAAATAACAAAAAAAAAAGATCTAGTAAAACTATGCAGGGATGTAAAAGCGTAATTTACCGCGTAAATTACTGAATTAATTACCGTAATTAATGGTAATTTACCGATTTTTAATTACCGTAATTTACGGCGTAAATTACCGATGGTAATTTACCGTCAATTTAAATTACCGTTGGTAATTTACCGACAATTTTAATTACCGTTGGTAATTTAGTGGAATTTATAAATTAATTTCAAAAACAGTAGACGCATGAATGCGCCTCACCCCTCCTAAGCAGTCGACAAGTGCACTGTTGTTTGCGTTTGCCTGGGAAGTACCTAACAATCCGCGTTAGCCAATGGTAACGGGTCTATGGGTAAAGTTAACACATCCAATGACAGTCCCATTGCCCGCAAACGTTATGCTTTTACTATTCCAAATCATCCGACATTACTTGAGAAAATAATAATATTAAACGATATACATCTCTTGTACAAAAATACAATCTAAAAAAAAAATATATCATCAGACCCAAGGTGCAATAACAGTAAATATATATAAACATATTACATCTTCACTAATACATACCACAAAATATAACAACAATAATCACACAATTAAACAACTAAACAACGTGTAGCCAAAATACAGCAGGCTCTGGTACAATGACACTACCGTCCGTTTACACAACCACCCTATTCAGCTCAGACCTAAACTGTCTGAAGGACATGAAGAGATCCAGTCCCCGCCTATTACAATTGAGCAGTAACCTGTGCAAAGGCCCATTACAAGCATAATTTGTTCTCGGAGCTCTGACACAAAAGAGATCGATGCGAGGACTGACGGGCAGCTGTACACCTCATTTACTAATTTGTATAATAAGCACAAATCAATCCTCTCACGTCTCAACTGCAATGTATCCAAGTTCAATTGAGCCACGAACCGCGTATAACTATAATTATAGTCCAGGATACCCAATCTTCGACCACAGCATCGTGCAAACTTTCTTTGTACCCGCTCAAGAGTACCTATGTGAACCTGATAGTAAGGTGACCAAACTGGTGGGGCATATTCCAACGACGGCCTCACAAGAGAGCAATACAGTCGAATAAAAGTGTCAATGGAAAAATACTTGCTGTTCCTAATTATGAACCCCAATGTTCTGTAAGCTTCCGATGCCACTCTATTACAGTGACCATTGAAGTTGAGCCTGGAATCAAATGTGACCCCCAAATCACGTATGCTATTTACAGATTCTAAGTCAGTAGCATCAATGCTATACACAAAATCGATACCAAATTTATTTCTTCGAAAGCTTATTGAACAGCACTTTCTTACATTTAAATGCAAATTATTTGCCATGCTCCAGGCAACCACGCTATCCAAATCGCCCTGCAACAAAACAGAATCACCCCTACACCTGACTGTCCTGTATAGCTTAACATCGTCCGCAAACAGCAAAATCTGGGAGTTCTCAATACCCTTCACAATATCATTCACAAATATATTAAATAGGACAGGCCCACAATGTGATCCCTGAGGCACACCCGACAATACTGGAATCTCATGAGAGATATAATCACTAATCTTAACTCTCTGTGTGCGACCCCCCAAGTAACCGCCAATCCAACCAACAACCCCAGGCCCAAAACCGTAGACTCTCATTTTATGAATCAGTATCTCGTGATTAACTCTATCGAATGCCTTGGAAAAGTCAGTGTAGACAGAGTCCACCTGGCCACCTCCCTCCAAGGCGTCCAGCAGATAGCTCTCATACTTAAGCAGGTTAGTAACCGTAGATTTGCCCCCCGAAAAACCGTGCTGAGCATCAGTTAACAAATCCTTGACTGCAAAAGATAATTGGTTTGCCACTAGACAGTCCAGTAACTTCGGAATCTCGGACTGAATGCACACCCCCCTATAGTTTTCAACATCGCTTCTGTCCCCTGACTTGTGAATGGGTGTTATAAAGCTCTGTTTCCATACCTCAGGAAACACACCAGACCTCAGTGACTTATCAAAAAGCATGTGCAGGGGTACTGACAAGGAAAAGCAATAGCTTTTCAGTATGGACGATGGAATTCCGTCAGGTCCACAAGAAAATTGAGACTTCAACTTATTGAGTCCATCAAACACATCACCAATCGACAATGAAAATGCACTCAAATCAACCTCAAAATCGGTCTCGAAATTCGGCAAGGCATCAACTGAACTGGACCGATACACTTTAGAAAAGGAGTGGGCAAACAGGTTAACAATTCCCTCACCCCTACAACAAGATCTCTCACCAAAGCACATATAGCTTGGAAATTCTTTGCTTCTAGTGATGTTACTTACATGTCTCCAAAAAGATTTTGGATCATGTGTGATGTCAAGTTCGACCCCCTGAACATACGACTGATAACACTGCCTACTCAAAGCGGTACATCCTGCTCGCAAATTGGAAAAAGTTGCATAATCACTCCCACTGCCGGTTTGCTTAAACTGTTTATGGGCCTGCTTTTTCTGACTAATTAATACTTTAAGTTCGTGACTGAACCAAACAGGGTAGCTCGATGTTTTGTTCTACGCAACGGTGTAAACATTTCAATGGCTAAGTTTAAAACTCCATAAAATCTATTAATACTAACATTTAGATCATCACAGTTCAAACAGTCATCCCAGTCAGCCGAGGCAAGGTAGTAATTGAGACCCTCAATGTCCGCTTTGCCAAAATCATAACAAAAAGCATCACTTTGAAGATAATTATCTAGAGACAATTCTATAACAAATGAATAACCCGTGTGGTGATTGCTATTCGGCAATAGCAGCTCCTCCGCCTCAGCTAACTGTAACTCAGGAAAGTGCGTAAAAGCAAGATCCAGAAAAACATCATTAATATTAGGAATCGAATTACTTTGGTACATGTTCAGCATATTATAACTATCACAAAGTATCACAGCTGGTGACGATTCAGGGGCCTGAACAGTAACACCCCCTTCGCTCGACATCCATACCGCATTTGGAACATTAAAATCACCAAACACCATCATTTTACTGTCAGGGAACTGATCATACAAAACCTCAACATTCTCGCAGTGTGACGTGTAGAGTTCCAACGACGAAGATGGAGGGATATAAACTGCACCCACAATCAATGACTCAGTCTTTGTAGTTATCAACACAAAAAGGTTCTCGACGTTGTCGTTGTGGTGCCCAACCAGCCTTGATTTCAGAGCTTTTCTCGTTAAGATCATGACACCACCGCCTCTTTTCTTAGAACTAGTACTACTTGATCTATCTACACGGTAAACACTAAAGTCCTTGAATTGCATTTCTCCATCAGATATGTCTACCAAGACTCAACCAGTATTATTACATCATAGCTGCAGGTGTTAATACTATGCAGAACTAATATTTTGTATTTAATGAATAGAGAAGTGGAAAGCCCCTTCGCCAAAGGCAACCAATCCAACAAATCCGATAATGCAGCTCTGAAATCAGAAGCCATTTATTATCAGAATTCACTTCAATTCAATCAATTTTAAATAAATATGGCAGTGTTAGAAAAATGACAAATGACAAAAAACCCTCTGTGAACCGGAGCGTTAGTTTGTGAATGTAGACAGAATTACATTGTTTATTTTCTACTATTATTCTGTTTGATTTTCCTGTTTTTGTAGTAGTGCTATAAGTAGTATTGCTAGGTAGTTTTGCTTTGGTTTTTGTACTATCAAATCAGGTAAAAGATCAGAGATAGCTAGTTATCTACAAAATAATGATTTAAGGTTTTACCAAACATATTTATTAACATTAGTAGTAATCATAACTTACAGTGATCTGTTTAATTTACCATTTTGAATTTTTAATTACACGGTAATTTAAATCAGCGTAATTTAACATTTTGACTTTTTAATGACTCGGTAATTTAAACAGGCGCAATTTACCATTTTGAACTTTTAATTCCCCGGTATTTTAAACCAGCGTAATTTACCATTTTGAATATTTAATTACCCGGGAATTTAAATAGGCGTAATTTACAATATTGAACTTTTAATTACCCGGTAATTTAAACCAGCGGAATTTACCATTTTGAATTTTTAATTACCCGGTAATTTATGCCATCGTAATTTACCATTTTTAATTTTTAATTACGTGGTAATTTAATATTTGAAATTAATAATTTTAATTTCAACAGTAATTTACGAAAAAAATTAATTACCGTAATTTAACATCCCTGAAACTATGTGATTTTGGTTCATTAGATGTTATGCTGTATCATCGTTTCTAATTTTCTAAACACACAACACACCCTGTATAAGATATTCAAAACTATTTTCAAAATTATTCAATAAAACAATAATGAAATTGGGAAATTGGCAGATGATTTTTCTAGTAAATATCTTACGTTTTCATCAACAACCAAATTGATGCCCTGGCCACCTGCAGGGAACACGTAATGCTGTAATGGAGTGGGGCGGTAATCAGTGTAAACGACGTGACAAGGCTGCTGGTGGATATGCGTGACCCATTCAGCAAATTGTCGGGCATTGGGAATCGTAGCCGATAAAAATACAAAGTGGACATTGTGCGGCAGAAGAATCAACGTTTCTTCCCAGACGACACCACGCTCCTTGTCCCGCATGTAATGAATCTCGTCAAAGACCACCCAGCCAACTTCTCGCATGATTTCTGAACCACGGTACAGCATATTCCGCAGAATCTGCAAAACAAAATGGTTAATAAAAGAATAAAATAAAATTCAAAACATGTTTACCTCTGTTGTCATAACTAAACAGGAAGCACTAGGATTAATCGTAACATCTCCTGTAACCAGCCCAACATCTTTAAATTCATCCATAAATTCCCGATATTTCTGATTCGATAATGCCTTTATAGGGGTTGTGTAAATCACCCTTTGCTTTTGCTTCAAAGACTTTGCTATTGCGTATCTGAAATGTAAACAATCAATAATTTATAATTCATTGCAAAAAGAAACATGTATAAAATTACAGTACATTCTATGTAATAAAAGAGATGCAAAAAGTTATGAAAGAGAATTTGCAATTATTTCCCACTAATGATGTGGCAAGATTGTATATTTACATTGAAGATGTACAGATAATAAAAATTTAACACGTTTCTACAGTCGACAATTTGCCACCAATCACAGAAAATATTTTGATAGTGCATTCCGGTGACATAAGAGATACTTGCATTATGTTGTGTTTAAAAAAAACGTGCAAAAACAACGGGCTACCTAAAATTTGGCTAAATTTTGATGGTAATTTTGATGGCACCTTGTAAAGAAATTCATGAAAATTGTCATATGCTTTCAGAATTTTTCAACTAGTTTTTCAAAAATATTATCAATCTGTCAAGATCTTTAACTGTTACCAGGTATGGGAGTGTTATGGCATTGGTATGGCAGGGTCAAATCTGACCATTTGACACTAAATACCAGTTAAGGGTTAAGTACCAACGACGTGTGTAAAGTTGTTAAAACAAATCTTATAGTAACCCTTATCTATTTAATGCCATATGTACTGCATGCTTTTGTTGCAGTTAATTCATCCAAGGTTACGTAGTTTATCTCTGCCGTCAAAACAATATCCTTGCTGGTGATTTAACAGCAAGGATAAGGAAGAAAAGTGCCTTCATTTACTTTCAATACTTGAAAGACGTGTGATAACTTTGATGAATTTGTGAAGAATGCGTAGAAAAAAAATCAAAATCGGTAGAGGATTACAAAAGTTACCACCACAGGCTTCAAGTGAAGTTAAACAGTAGCCTAATCGTTTGTAAACATTTTGTTCTTTGACACATTTAATTACCTCTTTTAATAACAAAGATACTACAAGAACAGTAATGACAACAGTAATGAACCCATATTTTGTGAAGACATCTCCAAACCAATACGAAAGGGTTGCCTTCCGACCCAATGAGCTTTAGTCGCAGGGCAACATTAAGTTGCCGAGTCGACAAATGTGCTGTGAATAAAGCTCATTTGGTCCTCACAAATTCTGTGCTGAAATGGTGACTCATTTTTTGTGGTGCATTAATTTTGACAAGCTGTACTCACGCTGTTGGTTCACATTGTTCGTGTTAAATTTTGAAGTGAAGTATCTGGTTATACCAATCGTGCTACAGATTTACTTTATTCAGAGCCATTATATATCATGATGTAATACTGGATTTGTTTCTCGGTTGTTTTTTTTTAATACCAGGGTCATTGCTGTAAATATTTTTCTGTGCACGGACCCATATTTCACAATACTTACTCAGCAACTACAGTTTTTCCTGCTGAAGTATGTGCAGAAACTAGAACCGATTGATCATTGTCAATGCATAAAATCGATTCTTTCTGAAATCCATCCAAAGTAAATGTATATGTTTTTGGTGGTTCTCCTTCAAGAGGCTTTAACGGAGTGTATGTATGTTCAGGCGGAAACGCTACTTCGTGCGTGCATGATTCTAAACAATCTATGTTCTGCACCTGAATTCTGTGCTCGAACTCCTGCAAACTGTAACGGAAATTAGTAGAATCGCATTCAATGCGAAACATTAATACTTACTTTATGTCAGCGGTATCGTCATCTTCCAATTTGGTCCTTTTTGATGATAAATCATTGTCGTCGTGTATTCTTTTGATACCTTTGGTATTAACATCGGGAATACTGGAAGATGATCCAATACTAACGTGTCTAATTGAGGTTATGTTCCGTAATACTTACTTCTCAGCAAAAATTGCGCCCTTACTATGTTCATTCTCCGATTCCTTACTACTGATATCAGTAGCTTCTTCAAAACACGCGAATAATTCGTCTATATCAGCCATTCTTGATTAATTTACTACGAAACAGACCAAATCGCCCACTACCGCACTAAACGAACATCTCAGCACGGGTATTGCACCAATATTGTACTTTAGGGCAAAGCAAATGAATATTGCTCAGTGTTCTTGAGTAATAAACTAAACAGTGGATTTTAGTTAATCGGTATAACATACAACAATTAACAACAATCGGGCAAACATCTTAAATTAATCAAAGAAATTGTGATGGAATCTCGGATTTTACGCCATGCGTGTGCTGCCACTGCTCCCGAATCCGGGGTGGCAAGAATGAGAACTAAACAAAAAGTGTGGGAGTTTCTTTTTTTACGAACGCGGAAACAAAAAGTGGCAAACTGGAAAAACGTACCTACGTTGTTTGGTATATAATTATTGTTACCTAATAATTTTGCAATCTGCCCCAAGAATCAACTGAAGTAAAAAAGAAATAAAGTACCAAATTAGAGTTGTTATTTTATGAATTGTTATTTCAGCATATCTTTTTGGTTATTACTTTTAATGCAAACACAAAACTATAAATGAATAGCCTAATTGTTTGGTTGACTCAGTGCCGGATTAGCTATATAGCAGAAGTAGCAAATGCTACCGGCCCCGCGCATCTGGGGGCCCCGCGCCATTCGAGTCCAGGCAGAATAAATATCAGAATTGGCGGCGTGGACTGGAATTTGTTACCAGCTTTCAACTTTTGTTTAGGTTGAGTTAGCGGGCGATAAGAGAAGAGGTTCTTGTTGTACTCGTGGAATTTACTGTTCGTTTGAAAATTATTTTAAAGTTCTACCACTAGTGATCTGAGGAAATCGTTGAACATAAGATAATTACGTAAAAAGTTATTTATTATGTTGCATACTCTCCAAATTACAAACAAAACTAAAACTTGGTATTATCTAATACAGTGGTTCTTAACCTGTGGGTATTTACCCCCTTGGGGGTAAAATTGCAATCTGGGATGGGTAACCCGTGGGGTAACCGAGCTCTAGTAATAGGCCCTATACATATAATAGTTCAAATTCTAGAATTTTTAAACTGTTGTCAAGGAAAAAGTTTTGAATAGAAGCTTAAGCTGCGTGAAGAAACAACCTTTGTTTTTTGAAAATCCGAAAACAGAATGGGAGATGAATCTTCATACAAACATAAGAGACAAACCATTTATCCATATGCTAGTGTATTTGGCTGATGTTTTTTAGTTAAATCAACAGTTTAAATGTTTCACTGCAAGGACATATGAGCAATATTTGTATAAATATATAAAGTTGCCGGTTTTCTGCGAAAGCTAGAACTGTACGAATGTAAAGTTCAAGCTGGTGACATATCAATGTTCGCACAATTGTCCGAGACAATCAGTGCTCACAACAAAAAAAAATGCTGCTTCACTAATTCCATCATTCAGCAACTATCTTATTTGATAGATTCGTTGAATCGCTATTTCCCGGGCATAAATAATCGTCAAGCTTATTCCTGGGTGTTAAGACCATTTTCTACAGACGTCTAAATGTTTAAAGACGAAGCTTAAGCTTTTAGCTTAAGTTCAATTTCCGGAACTACGCGAGCGCACCTCATTAAATGTGGAATTACAAGATTATCACATAGGTTCATTTTGGACAAAAATGTGGACTTAATATACCATTTTAGCAGACAGGGATTTAAGAATTTTACTTCCATTTGGTACTAGTTATAAATTTGAAAGCGGCTTTATAACCTTAGTGTCTATAAAAACAAAATCTAGGAATCGGCTCTATGTAAAGCATGACTTTCGATGTGCAATATCAGAAACTAAAGTAAACATTCTAAATCTTGTTAAGAAAAAGCAACACCAACCTTCATATTAATTATGTAAACTTTATAGGAATTATGTTAAAAATATAAGACGTTATTATAGCACTGCATAGTATTTTTTATGAAGAGGTAAAACCCTAATCTCAAGAAGGTCATATGGGTAAAAGTACTGGAAAGGTTAAGAACCACTGATCTAATACAATGTTTTCCTTTTCACTCTTGTGTTAATTGTTTGATCATAACACTTGGAAGTTCTGATGTGCAAAGATCCAAGGTATGTACCGTATTTATATAGGTGGTAGACAAAGTAACGTAAGAACGAAATATCTGGTCATCTGATAAATTTATAAGAAAAACATTCAAAAATAACTTAGGAAATGACAAGCTATAAATCTCAACTACCTTTCAAAATACAGAATGGTTCATTTGCACGTTGCAGGCAAAAGTCAAATACTTTGAAGTCGAATACCTCGGTATATTCTTTCAGTTTTTGATACTCTATTGAATTACAAGCTTATCACTGAAAACCTCATATCCATAAGTTATAATTCGTTCCAAAGTTATGGGCCGAAACAAAGAGCACAAAATGAAAAGTTTTATTCATTGTAATCAAATTACCGTTGGCGTTGTCACAAATACAGGTGTGTGATTTCAGAAATTTGTGATCAATCTGATCTAAAAAATCGATCAGATCAAAAAAAGCGATTAGATT
The DNA here is from genome assembly GCA_963966075.1 of Aphodius sticticus. Taxonomy (NCBI): domain Eukaryota; kingdom Metazoa; phylum Arthropoda; class Insecta; order Coleoptera; family Scarabaeidae; genus Aphodius; species Aphodius sticticus. The sequence continues at coordinate 48,025,547 of OZ014509.1, read as the reverse complement.
TCTAAATAAAAAGAGCGACTATCGCTCTTTTCGATCTGACCAATCAATCGATTATTTGGCCCAGCCCTAATTCGCAAGTGGTCATTAAGTGTGTACGTATTTTACAAGGGACCACCGATTTGTTTAGAATATCAATCTAATACCTCTTTTCGATCTGAGCGATCTGAACAATCTTTTCGTGATAATTTGTGATCGACACAAATGTCGACACATCTCTATTTGTGACAACGCCAACGGTAATTTGATTACAATGATAGAACTTTTGAAAATGTTTTCTCTATTTTAGGTCCATAACTTTCGAACGTAAAACTTATGAATACGAGGTTTTTACGAATAAACTTAAATAGAGTACCAAAAACTTAAGTAATATACTCGGTACTCTATTTGAAAATATTGGCCTTTTGCCTGATACTTGTAAATGAATCACTCTGTACATTCATAAGTACATACTTCGAATTAATAGATATTTCCTAGAAGTTTTATTTGAAAGTTTTTCTTATAAATTTATCAGAGGACGAGATATTTTATTGTTACGTTACTTCTTGTACACCCTGTACTGTTATTAATAGGGACAAGATCGCCTAAATAACATCACCTTGAATGTGATTTACTTTGAACAATTGATTTGGCTAGTATTGTCTCTAAATTTGCTCACATTAAATCGAGAAAAGTAATTTTTTGTAAAACAATGTTTTATTTTATATCCTACATCTTACCAAGGGCGTCTTGATAATATTTGCTACAGGCCTCGTGCTGGCGTAATCCGGCACTGGGTGGACTATATGATAGAACTATCAATAGAGAAATGGAATATGATGTTGACAAATAGTATACTTTTTATAATACATTGTAACCACATTAATTAATATTAACTTAAAAATTTTACATTACTCGACTCGACTTAAAATTTGCTGCTGAATTTGATTTTTACTTTGCATTATTACCCTGTATAATATAGGTACAGAGTGTGGCAGAAATATCTTCCTGGTTTTAAGCGTTAATGGGAAAGTCATGGTAAAGCTATTCAACATTTTATTGCATGTCTAACAGTGCCTGAAATGCTGTTTATTTTCAGTTCAGTTATATTAGTATTGGAATATAGAAAATTTACTACAATGTTGTATAGGATTTACTCACTGCTTTCCGAGCATTGCGACAATATCACATCCAAAACAAAACATCAAAATGCATTCTCTACCTGTTAATTAAAAAAGAAATAAGCTAAATAACACTAATGAGCACATGACTTTTTGATTAATGTAGGAGATTTATCAAGGAGGTACTTTTACCACACCTTGAATTTGTCATGTCTTTTTTTGGTCACCTCACGTTCTTAGTAACACAAATTATATTTCTATCTGAAGGGCCTACAATAGCACAAAATCTGATAGAAAAAATATACACAGAAAACTCCATAATCATTCATAAATAACTTTATTAAATTTACTTTTTGTCTTCCAAAAAGTTACATAATTTTTGTATTTACAATTTAATTTTTAGCCTAAGAATCAAATGAAAAATACAAAAAAAAACCAAATCATAAAGAAATTTATAAAAAATCAATATTATACCTCAACACATCAGCACAATCTCACCAATATGGCGAGAGCATGATACACTTGATAACAAACCTACATGTGCCGAGAGATATGATGCACAAATTAAAACAAAGTAAACTATCTGAAATTTATAAAATAAACAAAAACGGCGATACAATTCTACCAACTTTAGAATTGTTAAAAGGTAAGTCATTTATTTAAACTACGGGTGTGACTACAAGTACAAACTTGATGCAAATATTATATCCCTCTTAATTAGCTTAATGGCATTATTGAACTTGTCCTCCAGATCAGTATTTCCTATCGTCTTTGACGCTTGCACCATCTGCCTTAGGAGTTCCTCCAGCCGTCGCATGCAACGGATGATCGATCCTTCGAATATGTCAGTCATGTGGCACAGGTCACTGAAATTTGCGCCGTTACACCACGAGAACACCACATCCATCAGGAACGGTTTAAATCTATCCACGTAACTGTCCTCGTCTAACGGCAATCTAGCTTCCGTACTTACTTTTGCAATCCTCCTTGCTAGTTCCTATTTTTTTTTAATTTTCAAGAAATAAGTTTTTTTATTATTGTTGCTCTTGTCTTATCACCAGAGCCGAACACTGCTGAGCAGAGGGTACCACTCCCTGCATGGAGCAGCTGATTTGTTAACATAGCCGGTTTATATATTGTTGCATAACACAAAGAGTGCCACTACTTCTCATAGTATCAAAAAAACACCAAAAAATCATATGAGAAGTACACCAGAATATTAAGTGAAGAATTAATATCTTCCCTTTGAGATGAGGCTGACGTATCATAATAAATACTTTGTATCACACTTTAACTTATAATAAGCTTTTAGTTTTCTATAAGCACTCAGACAAATACAGGTTGTCTTACGGACCATGATGTACATGGGGATCTCGGAAACTGTAAGATCTACAATGTCGAATAAATGGGGCAAAAAAGTTGCGTAAATTACGCTTTTCAGAATAGTTTTTGCTTTTTAAAATTTCACGCAGAAAATTTTTAAAAAGTGTGCTGTAAAAACTGTGCTGAAGAGTCAACATTTCTGAAAGTTTTGTCCCATTTAACCGACATCGTAGTCCTTACAGTTTGCGAGGTCCCCATGCAGATCATGTTCCGTGAGACATCCTGTCTGTATATGGATATATATTTGTTATTTTGACATATCGTTGTTGGCATGAAATAAAGATTTGATTTGATATAAGTGTTGGCCAATGTTATTATTTTGTTTATCCGTTTTAGAAAGGATAGCGGTTTTCATCTATATGATTGTACCATATGAGAACAATTGCTTTGATTTGCAGTTACGGTGGTACGGATATTTCAATATAGAGTAGAGCGTCGATAATCAGAACTAATTGGGACTGAAGGAGGTTCGGATTATCAAATTTTTGTATTATCAATTATTGCAGCTAAATAGTAGAAAATAAGTATTGGGTACAAGATATACAGTGAACAAGGATTGACAAAAATGGCCTTTTACTCTGTTACTCAGTGACATTGTTTTATTATTTGTTTTTTGGCGGTTCGGATTACCGTGGTTCAGATTATTGACGCTCTACTGTATATCAATAGCGGTGATTAGACCTTGAACAGGGGTTTCTAAAAACTCTTACCAAGAGAAGTTAGGGGCGAAAGTTGGTAACCTAATAAAACTAAAAGCACCATAAGTACCACCAAATTCCCTGTTTTTAAAGAAGAAGTCTATGAATTGAAATGTAAACATCAGACATAACCTAATTAATTATAGTACGATTTCCTGCATGGGCTGCTATTTCATCTATTTTTGTTAACACGTTTGGTCATCGCCCTATTTTCTTAGCTAATAATTTTGGTTATATTCAGATAGCGGAATTTAATCTACCTGCATTCGTCCATATGTAAGAGCAGTGTTATTTATTTATGTATTGTTAAAACGACGGTTAGTTTTTATTGTTTATTTCTTTAGTTTATACTTTGAATATGTATTATATGTATACATAATCCATGGTTTATATTTATGTTCTTTGTTCGTGATAACTAGTTTTTGTTTGTAGCTATGTTTGTAAAAAAACTTTTATATTCACCTCTACTGTGAAGTATGCATCATTCATTTAGAAACCATACTAGAAACAAACAACACCGCTCTTACAAATGGAGGAGGCCGGTAGATTAACTTTGCTCTCTGATTATAACCAGAATTATAAGCTAAGAAAATAGGGAGATGACTTTTAAGCCAACTTGTATAAACAAAGTCAAGGCCATTCAGATTGCTCAAATTCACTCCTACGTCACTCTTCTTGGAAATATTTACCGATTAGATTTTTGTTGGGTTATGTGGCGTAAGGTAACAAATAATTGCACGTTCAGTTAGAGTTAAACCACTATGCCGACTTGATATGCGTATAAGCTATAAGATGCAGAAAATAATTAATATATAACTCCATTCAGGTAATTCTCATATACACCAATAGTTGATGAACTGATTCGTATAATAACTTTAACGATGAATTGAATAGCAAACCGTGCAGGAAATCATACTATAATTAATTAGGTTATGAATGTGTGGGTTATGTTTACCACGATATTTAAATTTCATCTCATCGACTTCTTCTTTAATGAAGTATTTGCTGATTCTTATAACTTTAACGATGAATTCTATAGCAAACCGTGCAGGAAAGCGTACTATAATTAATTAGGTTATGTATCTGTGGGTTATGTTTACTACAATATTTACATTTTGTCATCGACTTCTTCTTAAAAACAGAGGATTTGGTGATGCTTTTGACACTTAGTTTTATTAGGTTACCAAGTTTGACCGCTAACTTCTCTTGGTAAGAGTTTTAGAAACAACGGTTCAAGGTCTAATCTCCGCTATTACACACACATTATCATATGCATTATCAGATATCATACGTGCATTTATAGTTTATAGCAACAATAAGTAATTAATTGTCAAATACTGCTATTAACACTGGTTATTACATTAGTAGTTTGGATAGTATCCCTGCAAGACAAACCACATATGACTCGCCAGTGTAAAATGCGGTATAAACTGGAATTGCCCAAAACATGTTCGGCTCTGCTTATCACACAATATGATTTATTTATTTTTGATGTCGTTTTTTTGCCACCTGTGTGATACTCGATAACAGCTGAATGACACTTCTTTGCCAACTTCATAGTTGTTATTGGTAGTTACTAAAGTTAAACGTACCTGCATTTGCCTTAAAGGTCCTGACAGTTCCTCTGTTAATTTTGGTGCTTCTGTGCTCTTCTCATCGCAGACAAAACAGCTGAGGACCGCGCAAGCTTGGGCTGCGGTCAGGGCTCCGAATATGCCGTTAAAAATCATTTCAGTTATGAGTAATTCGTCGGCGCTACACAAACAAGATTTACAAAATTGTTTAATTCTTTTCTGTAACTGAGTAAACACAAAAAAGTTTTTTTTTGTGTAAAGTCCATAATGAGAATTAATGTGGGCTTTTCTAAATGGATATGGCAAAAGGAAATTTGGCCAAGAAATTGAAAGATTTTTATTTATTATAGAGTAGTTCTATGGAATGTAGAGGCCTTTTATCATTAGTTCAAAAAATAAAAGAAGTATTTGCCCTTCTCTTCACTCCGTATTGCAGGGGAGTGTTCAGGAACTGGGATAGTGTGTTCAAACGTTTACTTCGGAGCATTTATTCAAATATGCTGTCAGAGCGTGCTCTAGTATTTCGGTTTCTGAGTGCTTTTGGAGCATCCAGAGCATCTTGACTTCTGCTATAGTGTAAAAATTTGGCACGTTCAACAGGAGAGTCAACGCAAACGCATTGATTAGTTAGGTTTGGTTAGTGCCAAAGAGTTGAGTATTCGCTGAACAAGTCTGCTGCCATAAGCCAAGTGTTATGTGCGAAAACGTCGCAAATATGTATCATCAACTTAAATTTTCCACTGATGGTGTACTGCAAAGGTGCGAAAGTAAAATAAAATCGGTGAGGGAGTTGAGGGGGTAGGAACTTGCACATGAGTCATATGGTATAGGGGTTACTATAAGGCTTGTATATAGACGGACAGACAGACGGAAATTGTGGCAAAATCAATATACCCTCACCACAGTAAATGTGGGGGTATAATAAGAAAATTATCTTCAGCCGTGCTGAAAATATTAAAAAATAAAAAGAAGTGAACCGAGATAAGCTTGTATACCAAATTTCAGATCAATTACTTCAAAATTACGGCAGTTATTGTGTACACAGACGGACAGATGGACATTGTGGCAAACTCAATATAGTAAATGTGGGGGGTGTAAACATTTAAGTTTTAAAATTTGTTTTAATAAGAATATTTGTGTTGGTGGCGTCATCTCTGTAAATACTGATTCAGGTCCCTATACCGTCTTGTTAAAAATTAAATTTATTAGGGTAAGGTTAACCACAGCAGCATAAGAAACACATTGATATGTACGAATTCTGCTGATTCTATCCAATGTTTAAATTTGAAGTGCAATTGAGGTGCCTTAGAAAACACTAATTTTTCAGGGCTACTTTGTCACATAAATAAATAAATAATAATAATAAGAAAGTTATAACTTTAGCTTGATACTGTAACTATAAGCATCAACCACTTTGTGTTCCTTATTGAACATGTATTGTGAATAACCGTCATCGGATATACCCTTGACATGTGTAGGGAAATGCGCCGGAAATTCAGGAGGTAACCCAGCCTTAATCAGCGGTGAGGAGTTAAATAGCCATAAGTCCTCCTAAGTACTTCTACTTTTAACCTTACCTGCTCAGTTCGCAAGCCACTCGTCCCTTCAACTGTATTACATCGGTGTTTGTGCAATAACCTAACCTCCTTAGTACGCGTTTACGGCATTTCAATTCGTCCAGCTGCAAAATGGATTTGGCCTCTTGGAGTTTCTGCTTCGCATCCTTAACTTGTTTACTCAGCTTAACTTTATTTTCGTACTCTGCATACAGCACCTTCAAATCTGGATGTGAATGCATTTGATGTTCATACATTCTACAAAAAAAAATATGAGTATAATAGCCAGTGGTATTCCCATAGGGTATACTACATATACGCCGTATAGTCCAAAGCATTTTTTAGACATACTGCATATACTCTCAACGTTCAGACAGTTGTTTGGAATCAACTAGTACATTATGCGGTTTACAATGTTACTTTAGTTGCTTAATGTTTACTAAAATGAGTTTTAATTTTAATAAATGGGGCACACTCCTCAGTTTCTTCTTACACAGATAGAAATTTTTGTTTAACTCAAATATATGCGTGTTTAACTAGAGGCAAAAATATATTTATTTGCTACAAAGAATGATGTTTGAGCCATTTGTTTGGAATAAAGTTTTAACTCAAATAAACCTTCTTTGTAGCAAATAATAGTATATTTTTGACGAGCACAAAATTAAGGATATAAATCGCGAGCATGAAGTTTATACGCGAGCCGTAGGCGAATGTGTAGTGTAAACATGCGAGCGATTTATATCCGTTGTGTGCGAGTCGAATACGACGTTTTATCTACGACTCATTAATTCAAAATCAAAAAAATCAAAATCATTTATTCAACACACTGTACAGAGTGGAGTCTAACAAGGTAATTGTATAAGTACAATTATAAACAATATTCATTTGGTTGCCATTGGGAGGCTGTTAGTAAATTCCTCAATGCTGTAGGGGGTGACTTCAACTAGGTGTTTTTTTGTGGTGTTTCGGAAACCACGCATTGTTTGACCCTTCCAGCTGTTTGGGAGGTTGTTGTAGATGCTTATAGGTTTATTGTAATGGGACGTTGTTGCAAGTCGGGAAAAGTCAGGTCGAATGTTTTCTCTGATCCTTGTGTCATACCTGTGGCAGTCGCCTTGCTTTGGTAGCTGGCTTCTTGTATTGTGGACAGTGCAGAGACAACGAAGGAGGTAGGCTGCATATACTGTCAGTATCTTGTGTTGAAGGAAGAGAGGTTTTGTGTGACTCATCAGCTCTGCTGCTGTTAGACATCTGATGGCACGTTTCTGGAGAGTCAGAATTGATTTCGTATGGGCGCCATGGCCCCAGATCTCAATACCGTACACCATTCTGGAGTGGAAGAGCGACATGTATGCAATCTTGGCAGCTTGGTAGCCCGATGTTTTCTGCGTTCGTCTGATAGCGTATGTTGCAGTGCTGAGAGTCTTTGCTAAACGATTGGCATGATCACCCCAGGCAAGGCGTGAATCAATCAGGTTTCCGAGGAATCGCATGGATTTATCTGGCCGTTCCCATCGATCTGTTTCAAAAAGTATGCTTTCGGTTTTTTCTTCGTTTATGTGGAGCGCATTGTTTGTGAACCATTCTTTGGCCTGTTTCAGATGATTTTCTGCCTCCCTTGCAAGATCTTGGTTTGTTTCACTGGTTGTTAGTAGCGTTGTATCGTCAGCATAGATAATAGAAGTGGCTGTGAGTGCTCCCGGGAGGTCGTTCATGTAAATAATGAACAGCATTCCGCCCAAAAAACTGCCTTGTGGAACCCCCACGGTCGTTACCTCAAAGTCACTCCCCCTCTGCTTGATTTCAACTTGTTGTAGACGATTTACTAAGTAAGACCGCATCATACTGAGTGCTACACCTCTGACACCATATTGTTCCAGCTTGTGCAGGAGTGCTAGATGTGGCATGGAATCAAAGGCACGGCTCAAGTCACAGAGTTGGGCCTTGCATTTCTTACGGTCTTCCATGGCTTTGCATACTGCCTCAATTAGAGTCTTCATCGCATCTTCTGTGCTCTTGCCCGACTGGTAGGCAAACTGTTGCTTGGAAAGAAGGTCATTCTTCTTGAAGTGGGCGTTTACTCTCCTTAGCAGCAGTTCTTCAAGGACTTTTGAGATTGATGGTAACACAGCAATGGGGCGGTAATTTTCGCATGCGGTTCTATCGCCTTTTTTGAAGACGGGTGTTATTCTTGCAATTTTTAATTTTTCTGGGAAGATACCTTCCTCTAGCGCCCTGTTGAAAATTGCTTCAAGTGGTCTTGAGATGAGCTTGGCTGCCTTCTTCAGGGTACTGGTGCTGATGCCGTAGATATCCTCAGTGTGTTTTGATTTTATTCCGTGAAAGATGTTCTCAATTTCTGCGTGGTCTGTTGGAGCTAAGAATAGTGATTGTTGACAAGCTTGGGTCATGACAGTTGTTAATCGTGATGTGTTTGTTTGTGTTCCTCTTGAGAAATACTTGCTAAACTCTTCCGGTGATGGTGTGTCGGGATGGTGGTTTGCTTTCTTTCTTCCTGTTACCCTATTTATTGCTTGCCATATTGCCTTGCTCTTATCTGCTGCTTGCATGATTGCGCTGGAGTTCTTTGCTTTGTGTTCTTCTTCAGCCAGCTTAGCGTAGTATTTTTCGTCCCCATTGGTGTCGTGAAGTCTCCTCATTAACTTGACTGTTTCTTGTACTTGCGTAAGTTGTAGTGAGGGTTTTTCCCTTTTGGTTGTTCGATTTCTTGTGGTTGTTGGAAAGGCCTCTGTGTGATGTTTTGTCAAGGTGTATATGAATTTATCCATCATCCAATTGGGGTTTTCTTCGTTATTCATTGTGGTCCAGTTTTCATTTTCTAATAGCTGTCGGAATTTGTTGAGGTTTGCTGGGGAGTATGTTCTTCTTTGGGAGCGCTCTGGTGTTTGGCTTGTTTGGTATGGAGTATACAGTAGTAACGCCTTGTGATCTCCGTAGCTTGGGTCGATAGTTTGTGTTTCTACTTCAGCAAGGTTGGTTCTACTTCAGCATATTGTCAATGCATGTTTTGCAGCTCGTTGTGATCCTTGTAGGTTTATGGATAGTTGCCCTTAGACCGTGCGAGGAGAGCAGATTAGTCACATAGTCTCTTGGTGAGTTTTCAGTGTGGAAATGGACATTGAAATCCCCAGCGACGAGGATCCTGGTGCCGCCCTCACAATCGTTTGATATTCTTGCCAGGGCTAGTTCCAGGATCTGCAGAAAGGTGTCAAAATCTCCACTGGGAGATCGGTACAGACTGATGACGAATTCAATTTTATATGAAATATTTTAAATGTATTTCTCAATGGTGGCAAGGCGAACTGTCAAATAGCTGTCATCCATGTAGGTTTGACAGACTTTGACAGTACGTTCGTGTAATGATGACAGTTCGTTTGAATAATTAAGTCATATTCATATGAACTGTCATTATTATACAAAGCTACTGTCATCATAATCGTCATAATCGTGTGTATCATGGTAGGGATTGTATAGTTATAGATACGTATGCAATGAAGTTATTATATGTGAGTCATAAATAAATATATTTTTGCCTCTCGTTAAACAAACATTACTATCTGTGTAACAAGTCAAGCTAAGAAAAGTAAACGTGGAGCTAGTAATGTCGATGCTGTTAATGCAGGTCCATCCGTAACCTCACAGAAAGATCGCATTCTTGCTGCTCATTGCAATGACGAAGTTTTATCAACGTGAGAAGTTTGGCCTTCATTATGGACTAGTGAGTAGGCGAGTTTTAGACTAAACATTCATGGTTGGTTTGCAGAGATGGAAAACTAGGATGTAGCGTGTTATCAAAGCAAAATATATTATCTAATTTGAAAAATTTATTTCCGATTGTAAAGTTCAAATCTCGCCAGAGTGGGTGGATGTTCAAATAATGGCTGCTGGAAGTAATAGGCAACAACTGGTTTCATTGAAAACTAAAATCTCGTCAAATTTTCATTAAAGGACGTCTTAAAAGATTATACTGGTGTCCCGTTTCTAAGGTTTCATCTACAAACTATACGCTTACTATCATCAAATACCAAATAATTTGAGGGGTTTGGCAAAAACTAGCACGGACGGAGGCATTGAAATGAAAAAAATAGGTCGTGTCTTGGTCCGGCTCTACATGCATACAGTAGTCAAGATCGCGACGCAGCGGCTGGACTAAAATGATAATTGGTATCTGCATTCTTCCTACAAGAACTTTGGCTTTTCTATGCCGTTCTGTGGCAACCTGGAATTTTAGCTTGTATCAGTAATGTGTAGAACTATCAGAATTCTGGAAAGCCGAACAAATAACACAATAGGGTATTTGACTGTATTAAAAATATGGCATGTATTATAGTCATCCTAATAGATTACAGTTTAAGAAAACTATTTGTTATTACTTTTCAAAAAAAATATGCTTTATTTCTATGAAAAACCAAAATTAAAATTGAATTTTATTCACGTCCTATCACGTGATTGAAAACGCTCTGTAATTGGCTCAGTCTCCAGTGATGTCATTCGTTAGTACGCTTAGAGCGCGTTCGGTTTGTCAGGGTAGGGTATGGGGAGAGCAATGCTCAGATAACCTGGGTCGGCTGTCCCTCTCTTATATGCAGATAAACACCGTATGACGTTGATCCGCCTATTATGCAGCACGTCACTCTCACCGTACAATACCGGGTTATCCGAACGAGCTCTTATTCTTCTCTCGTTTGAATTTAATAGCACTAAAGTGCCATGTAAGCATAACTTTGTAGGTTAGGATAGCCTTAACCTTAAGCTGTCAGATCAGATAATACCTGGTTCGAAAATACGATAGATAACTATTCTAGTCAGTTGTACTTATGTCGAAGTAATCTTCACAACAAAAAACACTTGTATTGGCCGCTATTTATTTCATTTCGATTTCTACGAGCCAACCAGTTTCTTCGCAGTTTCAAATCTTGCAGATAAACGCCGTATGACGTTAGTCCGCCTATTATGCAGCGCGTCACTATCACCGTATAATACCGGGTTATCCGAATGCGCTCTTATGCTTCTCCCGTTTGAATTTTAACCTTAAGCTGTCAGATCATATAATACCTGGTTTGAAAATACGATAGATAACTTATTCTAGCCAGTTTTACTTATGTCGAAGTAATCTTCACAACAGAAAACACTTGTATTGGCGGCTATTTATTTCATTTGGATTTCTACGGGCCAACCACTTTCCTCGCAGTTTAAAATCTTGCGGAACAGCTACAAATAGTTTATCCGGAGTTTTTCTTGACGTATCTCTGCATTGTGGATTTATACACCATTTATAACCCATTTTTATGTAGAAATTGTGAAAACAACACATCATACAACACAATTACCAAACGGCGACGATGCCAATGCTGACAGACCATATGGGCCGATTTGACATCTACTAACCGGTGACGTCACACAACAGAAAGTATCGTTTTGGCGGGACTTTGTGATTCAATTTTTAACGCCGATTTTTATGAAATATTGAGGAAAAAATTTCGAAAAATAATGCATTTACAATGTAGAGTGAAGGAATAAACACAGTAAGATGGTTTTCCAATAATAGTCAAATACCCTATTTTAGAAGAACTAAAGGTAAGACTATATTTTTGGTGATTGACTAAGTATTTAAAACAGTTAATGACGACGCCAAAGGGGGAATGAAGTTAAAAGTTATTTTCTGATATGAATATCACAATAACCGATTTGAGAACTCGCTTAACTATTAAAAATGTATCAGATTTGATATTCCTCTCCATTAGTGGTCCTTCAGTTGCAGACTTCAATAAGCAACCATACGTAAAGATTTGACACCAAGGCCATCGATCGGCAATTTCAACATCTCGTGACGTACTGTAGCGGACACAATTTTTGATCAAGATATTTACTCTCTACATATATTTTTGTTACGTATTGATGAAAAAAATTAATAAAAAAAATTCAGAAACTTTTTGGTTACTTCTTAACTCTATCCCCCTCCAATAAGAAAAATTGGGCACATAATGGATTTCTGGTAGTATACTCTTAAAAAACATTACCTTGTTCGAACATTACCACCGGAAACCTTTATCAACTTTTATTTCAACACATTTACAGCCTTGCATTTAAGTTAAGAAGTGTATACTCACTTCTTTTCTAAAACTTCAATCTTCCCGACAATATCTACGAATGGATCTTCGGTAATCTTCATGTCATTGACAGGATTCAAAAGCGGCGCCCCTTCGGGAAACCGGCGTTTAACCTCTTTAATCGCCTTATACATTCCCTTGCGACTCTCTTTGCTTCGGAGATCGTTCGGACAATACAATCTAACCGATGATATGTGTGTGATAAGTGTACTGTCAACGGCAACAACTTCAATTTCGCCATGCTAGATTATATAAATTCACAAGGTAAATGTTTGTATTCATGGAGTTTATATAAAGTGCTCCCTACCTCGCTTTCTGGACAAGGCTTCGGAATGATGTCCGAGTCTTTTGTTTCAGCTGGTAGTACGTGGAGTAGCAGGTCAACTTGTAACTTGACTCCGCCCTTTGCCGGGTTTGGTTTTCCACCCTTTCTGCCGTTGTTAACAGGATGGATCTTTTTAAAGTTGATGACCGCTCCCCAGTCATATTCGTCCTCTTGATTCTTAATCTAAAGACAAATATAAACATAAGAGAAAAATCTATGTTTGCAGATAATGTTAAATGAAGGTAAACGAATAACACTGGCCAACAAAATTTGACCTGCTTCAAATTGCCTGACAAATGACAACTGTTTTGGATAGGATTTTTTTCCAGGAATCTGAATCTGAACACCAAAATGGTGAATCGGCTCTAGTTTTCTCGAAAAGCAGTGTTAAAGGTGGAAAAAAGGTATTTTTTCTATTTTTTTACATGCAAAACAATAACGTCATGATGTAGATGTAGATATACATGTAGATATGTAGACCGGCCAAATAAAAAGTTGTACAAATGATAACTGATCGGATAGGTTTTTTTCTGTATAATTCGAATCTGATGGCAGAAACAGTGAATTGGCTATAGTTTTTTTTTAGAAAGGTTGTGTAAAAAATGCAAAACTATTTCTATAGGCTGTTGTGTAAGTTAGGCCCGCTCCTACCAACTCCCTGTTATCATCCGGTTTAGATGCCAAGGGAATAGGACTTGCCACGGGGATATCAGGATTGTGCTTACTACCATCGCAATAAACCAAGGGTTAACTTATTCCCCTGGCAACATGACATGCCTAGGGATTTTTTCGAAAAATTGCATATTTGAAAGTGTCGAATGACCTAATGTCATTTATTTGCTCTAAAATATAACAGTTATGACAGAATTATGATAGACTTATGACAATTATATGTCAGTGCTGGGTAGCACTAATTTCGTTTGCAAAATTTTAAAAAAGAAATGGTAGTGTTAATTTATTTGTAGTTACTAGCAATAAGCAATTAAATGCTTCATATGAACAACTTATTATTAAGCAGATTAAATTGACGTGTAAATTAAATGAGGAACTGGAGACGAGACTTTCAGCACAAGCTGAAATCCACAAAGGAATTATTACTGATACAGGATTATTAGATAGAATATACAAAGTTAGAAATAGCCGCTCGGGAATTAGATATCAAAAATGAATTTGAAAATGTGAAAAATAACAATACATACTTAAATTCTTTTTTTATTTATAACCGTATTACAGTAATTCTGAAAAATATACCACTATTCCTTGTCGTCTGTTATCATTGCCATCTCTTTCATCGATAATTTTATCACAAGTCATGTGAAGATATTTGGATATGTTGTGTTGTGTGTTGCCTGAACACTGAATCTTAATGTGAGGACAAAAACGGATGGAAAATGAGTTATTTTGTTCCAGTCGACTTCTTCTCATCATCCCCTTCTGGTATTTTGCAATACCGTGGTCATAATACCTCCGACTCAAAGGTTTTATTAGTTGATCAATTTTAGCTAGAAAATAGTTAACAAATTCCTTTGATAAACAAATTTTTTTAACAAATTAAAAATCAAAATGCCTATCTACATGATTAATTCTAGATCTAAGATCCTTTCACCACGTATGGGAAAAAGAATTTTTATTTTTTCCATAACCATCACATCTTCATCACATGTCATTTTTAAATAATACTGTTTCTTTATCAAAAAATTAACGACAATCACATTGAATAAACAATACAATATAATCACTTTCTGTACAACTGACAGCAAAATTGACACTGACAGCAAATTACCTGCAGGTTTTGTACTTAACAGCAACTTTTTCCCGCGGTCGCTCTTATCCTCCCAACTGCTAAGGGAATAGCCTTAGCGACAGGGTAACTTGGTTGGTAGGAGCGAATTTTAGAGATGCAAGGAGGTTAAAATTGCCAAGGAGATGCCAGCACGTCGTAATAGCGGGCCTAACTTAATTAATATAATATATTAATTGGTCAGTGTTAATCTTTATTCTAGAAGACATGCCAATACCACAAGTACCAATTCATTTCATTGTCATTTCACAACATGAGTATCCATGGTCAGAAGACAAAGTACTGCCTAAGCCCAGAGCTTGATGTATTCTGGCAGTGAAAGCGAAGACGAGACTTTGTAAACTGTAATAAATTTTTGAAAAATATATCTTTATTTCTTTCAACCTTTTTGTATTGTATCTTAAAAATTAAAACAAATATAAAATTGATATCAAATTCGAAATCAACAACACAAAATTGCCCTACATTTAAACCAATACCAATACTAAATTTAGAAAGCCTCTGCCGTTAGAAAAAGTGTACATGTAAACGCTTAAATTGATACACGCTCGTATTAAGTGGTGCCAAAAATTTCAACTTTACGCTACCTGATTTCTCATTGTATTAACAAAAGGCAGTAGGTTCATAGTTTTATTTGATCCAACATAGAAACTTTGATCAATAAGACAATAACGTCGAGTTATTGTTTTACCCTTGTTCAGATAGTTGGTAGAAAAAAAACACTGTTTTTCGCTAAAATTTGAGCCAATTCACTATTTCTTTTTTCAGATTCGGACTCGATGGGAAAAATCCTACCAATGTCAGTTGTCATTTTCTAACAACTTCTTATTCGGCCAATGCAATTTATAAATAAAAGAACAAGCAGTGTGGTCCATCCGGTGCTGCAATGGTAGGGTTGCCATCCGTCCCGATATATCGGGACTGTTACCGTTATAGGCCTAGTTGTCCCGACATCCCGATAAAGTCGTGTAAAGTCCCGACGCGTTTAGTAGTTATTTTCTTTGTATATTATATTTTTTCGTAATTTTAATTGACATCTGGGAAAACTTTTATCATGTCATAGCGGTAAATCCTTATTTTTTGACAAACCAGCAATTATATGGATAGTTACTTAGTTAATAATTATTATTATTTTCTTCACATCTCAATGCAACAGTGTGTAACAACACTGTTATACCTTTTTAAGTTTTTTCAATATATTTTTATTTTTGTTTCAGAAATTAAACATATACCTAGTGGCTACCAATGCCTCTGGTATATTAAAATAAGTGAAGAAAAACGAAAAAGGTATTATACCTAAATTAAACCTTACATACAAACTTCGATTAATCCTAACTTTTGCATACAAAGTTTCACAAAAAAAAATCTTTTGAATTTTTACAACATGGAAATGCTACAAAACAATTTACAAACTGTTTACATTTTATTATAAGAAATTGCCACAGTACGATCTAAACCGGGCTAGAGTAGTATTTATGAATTACTTTTTTTCTTGGAAATCTCATTGTGTTAATCTGATAAAAAATATTTAAAGGGTTTTAACAATTCTGAACATCTATGAATAGTTAAGCAATAAAAAAATCCTTATTATTATTTCTTATTTTTCCCATTCATTTTGTTATTGCAGGTTGCTTTGCATCTAAAGAGGGCTTTTTGTACTGACCGTTGTGTGTTCTATTAAGGGTCGATCTTACAAGTGTACGTATAAGTAGTGGAATAGTTATTCCCAGTATAGTGCTATTCCGCCTCCCATTGGCTAAAAAATTTATGTTATCATAGTAATAACAACTTAGGTCTTATGTCTTAGGTCTAATGGTCTTAAACGTTCAACGGTTTATTTGGTCCTACATATAAACATCTACTACTTACATAACGTTATTGTTGCACGCGTATAATAGTAGAAAAAAAACACGTTTTCTTTTTACCTTAAACACTGTTTTTCGCGAAAACAGAACCAAATCCGAATTTCTGTGTTCAAATTCGGATTTCCTGTTGAAATTGGTTGTCATTTTTCCGACAACTTATTATTTGGCCTGTACAATGTATAAGTACAGGAAGAAGCAGTGTGCTCCGACCGGAGCTGCAATGATCACACGCTCCTATAAAAAAGTGGTGTAAAATGTTCAAAGTATATGTCATCAGATTTCTCGCTATATGGTCTTAAAGGAGAAGGCTCAAAGTTTCATTTGATCCTACATAAAAATATCTACTAAATAACGTTACCATTTTGCACCTGGTCAAAAGTAGCCAAAAACGCGCTTTTTGGCATCTTTAACACTGTTTTTCAAGAAAACTAGAGCCAATTCACCATTTCTGTGTTCAGATTTGGATTCCTGGAAAAAAATCCTATCCGAATCAGTTGTCATTTGTCCGGCAAGGAGATCAGCAAAATCTAATATAATAAAATACAGAAGTTCACATCACAAATCAATATCACCACAATTTACAACATGTGGCGTGATGTCCATCCATTTTGTACTTGTTTGCGTTCGATTGCCGAAACTCTGCTAAATGTAAGTTGATTTAACACTGAAAATTTTAATTTTTGTGTTGTTTCCTAATAAAATTGCATGTTCCAATTTTGTTTTTGGAGACCGCTGATGCTCATTTGCCTATAAAACTCCTTGGAGTTGTGATATTGATTTGTGATTCCGAAGTAAATTTTATTAATAAACGTCTTGCAGGCAATGGTTGTCATAGAAGATATTGAGATACAGTAGATCGTCGATAATCCGAACCCTGGTAATCCGAATGTTACAATATTTGATAATCCGAACCACCTTCGGTCCCGATTGGTTCGGATTATCGACACTCTACTGCGTTATGTACTCACCTTCACAAGTCGACCGGGTTGTAGAAATGGCAATAAGTACTGTGGTTTAGTTATGTAGGTTCTAAACTGTTGACCCAAAGAGTTCAGTTCCTCCCTGATGTTGTAATAGCTTGCAATAACTTGCTCATCCTTAATCGATATTTTACTAAATTCCTCAATAACATTTTGATAATCTACAATTTATAAAATAATTTTACTTAGGTGTTAAGGATATTGGAGATTGAGTGCAAAAATGATAATAATGTAAAAAAAGGTGTTAAAAGTGGCTCCATTTTTAATGATCATTACCAATCAATTTTCCTTCAATATTCTGTTATTTTCTTTTTTTGTTAACTTAGAACTTCAATTTTCTCTACCTGGTCAAATACACAATCATCATTTCAAGTCACACTGTATATGGTTTTATAGAATCAGAACGTACTCTCATGCAATCCAGGTATGGCGGCTTGATTCTGAAATTGATAGAACGATCGTTCCAGCATATATTCCGGATTAATTTCCTCAACCCTTAGCAAATTCAAGACCATGTTGTACGTTAAGTGAAAAGCCGAGTTTATCGGGTCCGGTAGACCTTTAACCATATCCCGTCCGGCACCCGGAGGAACTTTCTCGTCAACCATCAGGATAACGATGCCTTTGTCATCAAGGCCTCTTCGCCCAGCACGGCCCGACATCTGGATGTACTCGCCCGAAGTCAGCTGAAAACAAAAAAGAAAAAAACGTTATATAGGATTTTAAATGGAAATGAAAGAGTGTTAAGTTACCCATCGGTATTCGCTGCCATCAAATTTCCTTGAACCAGTGAATAACACGGTACGAGCAGGCATGTTTAGACCCATAGCAAATGTTTCCGTTGCAAACAAGGCTTTGATTAGTCCTTCTCCAAACAGGATCTCAATCGTTTCTTTTAAAATTGGTAATAGGCCACCGTGATGGATACCAATACCTACAGAAAAATTATTTGAAAATATTATTTATTCCGAATATAACAAACATTGCTTATTATGAAAAGACACTTATTATGTCCCACAGATGGTTCATTATATACGGATTTGACTGTAGTGGAAAACTATATCATGTTTTTTTAATCAGTTAGGGTGCCAGCTAAACCATTTCCACAGAAATAAGGCCCTATCGAGACAGATGAAAGTAAAACTGTACACAATACTGTGATAAGGGCAGTAGTGACCTTTGGAAGTGAGACATGGACGATGACCTGGGAGGAAGAAAGAAGGCGGTGTGAAAGCAAAAAGTACTACACAGAATTTTCAGCTTCAGAATTTCGGACTGAGGGTGGAGAAGGGATGGAAAACAGCGCTGGAAGATCTAAACTGGGAGCACATAATCCCAAATATTATACAGAGTGATAATAATGACAGATTGAGAGAGATAACATTACAGGAGGTGTGTTTCTGATGAATGATGAATTCTGTCTGTCCATCTGTGTACACTAGGGTGGTTCAAATTGGCTATTTTTATTTAGAAAGCAACGATCCCCCCAAATCGTTTCCAAATCCAAAAAAAGTGGACACGCATTTTTCTTTTTTTTGAAATTTTGATTCTTAATGGTGCTTGTCGAGGCCTCAAATTTACATAAGAAAATGCACGGGAAAAAGACAATTTTTGGTATTTTTCGAATAATTGTTCGGGGTTTGGGAAAACTCAAGACTAAAGTTATTGGACTTGTAGAGGACTTTCCAAGGAAGAATTTCACCTATCATACATATGGATTTGATGCCCCCAACCCACTCCACAGTGCCCTGAAAACTACTTTTAAATGAAAAAATGTAGATTCTTCAGAAAATTGACCCTTCTAATTATGTCATTCTCTTTTTCTCATAGAAATAGTAAGTGTAGTGGGATGTTTATAAACATTTGTCAGTTAATTTCCATTTGTTTAAAGAAATTTTATTTGTTTAAATAATTCGGTTTTCTCGAAAATCCGTCTGAATTCCGTTTTCTGAGTTCGAAATGACAGTTTTTTAGCTTAGAGTGACATTATTCATTTAAAAAAATCCTCCTATTGTTTAAACAATAAATTATTATTCATTTTCAAGTTTTTTCTAATTATGGTAGAAAATTCAGCTTTTTTGAGAAATTATCTTGCCTATATTATCTAATGAACCCACATTTGTTTAAACAAATCCCATTTGTTTAAACAATTCCTTTTTTGCAATTCATTTAAAATAATTTTTTCTAGATCGGTCTGGCTAACTGTTATTCTCAAGTGACATTTATATTTTTGGATGATTTCCATTGTTTAAATAATAAAATATTATTAGTTGTCAATATTTCATCAAATTAGAGTACAGGGAACAGTTTCCAGACAGCAACAAATCAATATTATCTTGTGACACACAGTGGTAGGAAATAAGAATAAGAAATGCAGAAAGAAATAAAATTAATAAAATTTGTTGACTTTTTAGGAAATTTAACATTTTTAAAAGAAATGTACTCCCCAATTTCCCGAAAAAAGGATTTTAAATCAATTCAATTTTTTCGAATAAATGATATTGAAAACGAATAATATTTTACTTAATAATGATTTGAACCAGGTCCCAGGTCCCTGGTTCAAATCCAGGTTGTGGCTGTAATTTTTAATTTATTTTAACATTTACATACCACCTGTATATCACCATTATACATTTGAATAATATTTTATTATTTAAACAATGAAAATCATCCCAAAATATAAATGATGTCACTTTACAATAACTGTTGACCAGACCGATCTAAAAAATGAATGTTAGGAGAATTGCAAAAAAATTGTTTAAACAAATATGGGTTTATTAGCTAATAACATAGGCAAGATACCTCAAACATGAAATTTATAAGTTAATTTCACAAAGAAGCTGACTTCTACCATAATTAGAACAACAGTTGAAAATTAATAATCATTGATTGTTTAAACAATAGGAAGCATTTGTTTAATGAATAATGTCACTCTAAGATTATAAACTGTCAATTCGAACTCAGAAAACAGATGTTCGACAGAGTTTCGAGAAAAGCGAATTATTTAAACAAATGGAATTTGTTTAAACAAACGGAAATTACCTGACAAATGTTTATAAACGTTCAACTAGATGTATAGTAATGATTTCCGTGAGAAAAAGAGAATGAAGTGATTAGAAGGGTAAATTCTCTGAAGAATGTACATTTTTCATTTAAGGGTAAATTTCAGGGCACTGTGGGGGTGGGTTGGGGGCGTCAAAGCCATATGTATAATAGCTCAAATTCTTCATTGGAAAGTCCTCTATAAGTCTTATAACTTTAATCTTAAGTTTTCCCAAACCCGGAACAATTATTCGAAAAATACCAAGAAATGTCTTTTTCCCCATGCATTTTCTTATGTAAATTTGATACATCGATAGGCACCATTAAAAATAAAAATTTCGAAGAAAAAAAAATACGTGTTCACTTTTTTTGGATTTGGAAACGATTTGGGGGGATCGTTGCTTTCTATCACCACAAAAATTTTTGCAATGCATTTTTGAACTACCCTAGTGTACACGATAAGTGCCTTAATTTTGAAGTAATTGATCTGAAATTTGGTATACAAGCTTATCTCTTAAAAAGCAAGGACAAGTTTGTAAATGGGCAAAAACTTTATTAACTTTTGTTATTAACTGCTTACAATGCGTATTCTAATTTATACATTGCTTGTTTAACCACCCTACCCATACAAACTTCCGTGATACAGTCGCTATCATTGCCCGCACACAATGTTGTTTTACCTACTTTTTGAATAATAACCGAAAGGTAGGGCGGTTAAATGGAAATTAAAAAAGTTTCAGACAAAACTTAATAAGAAAAGACTACTTTCTATATGCTGTTTCTAAAGTTGGTGCCATCTTAATAATAATAACAATAATAATAAATAGCCTTTATTAGCCAACACACAAAAAAACACAATTTATATACAAAAAATCGAAAGAATCAAAGAATCAAAAGACTTAATATCGGAAGATTTAACTTCCGATATGGGGTTCATAAACTTTTTTTGTGCACCTCAAATCATACTAGCTTCATAAATCAAATGCATATGCAAAGTTTTAATTTTAAATCATTTTAAAAAGTTAAGTAAAATAGAGTCAATGCTATTTTTTTTTTCTTATGTTTCCATCACGGTAAACGATGTATTAGCTTAAGCATAACTTCTAGTGGCTGAAAGTACGTCCAAATTAATTCCGAGAAACTGGTTCCCTTGCCTATATCACTTTAGATAACAGTATAAATCTCTTTACAGACTTTCCTCGGTTATAGTATTTATGTAAGTCCCATGTATTTCTTAGTAGAAATGTATCTTTGTGTTGCATGTGTGCTAATTATGCCTGTTACATGCATAAACAACAACTTCTTGTTCTACAACCAGAGTTAATAAAAATAAACTTACCCCTCCTTAAAAGTGGCAGCAAGTTTTCAACCTGAGGCAAATGCCTATCGGACTCATTCAGCACATCCATTGCATTCTGAAATACTTCATCTACCAGTTGCTTCTCAGCAGCTAAAAGCAACATTGTCAAATAATGGTAAGGGCTCCCAAACAATAATTACAAAACAACCCTTCTTACCTGTATTAAAATCCAATTTTGTCATCTGCGTTGCGTACAACTCGCAGTCCTTCTTGCTAAAACTGAACACAATCACTGGTGCAAAATCCCGTTCCATGATCATCTTCACCATCTTAAATACATCTGTCTGGGCGTCCTTATTCATAAAACCCCCTTTTTTCGCTTTCTGATCACCTTTTGCAGGCTCGGATGAGTTTTGCAAGATGGCCATCGCTGTATTGAAGTTCTCATCTTTGAATGTACCCTAATAAAAAAAAAAACAAGAGACCATCATTTTATTGACAGGAAAATCTCAGCTATAAACTAGTAGGAAAAATATCTTTGGCCAGGCAAAACCTAAAATACCCCACTCTCATAAAAAAAAATCTATTTGATTTTGCCCATTCTTCAGCCCTCACAGAGATGAGCTTGCATACCAAATTTCACATAGATTGTTCCAGAATTACGGCAGTTATCGTGTACACAGATAGACAGATGGTGGACATTGCTAGATCTATTCAGTTTTCAATGATGATCAAACATATATACAGTGTCCATCAAACAAATTTTTATTATTAACTTTTCAGAAAATTTTATTCTTCATGAAAGCTTGTGTATTGTCTTAACCTCTTAAGTGGCGCATTTAGTTGCCCGCTGTGCGATTCTGAGTGGCGTGTTTCTGTCACCGCAAGCGTATATATACGTCATCGGCATAACATGAACTAAAAAAACTCGTCATAGGCGTAGCGTCATAAAAGTGAAAAAAAAATCTGATGTGGCCATGTCTTTATCATACTATATATAAAATTAGAAGTAAATGAGATTCTATTTGATCGAGATTGGTCATATCTGCATTAAAGTAAACCTTGTTAACCAAGATTTGACAGATATTTTGATACAATAAAAAGTGGTCGGATTCCTTATTTTTGTTTTATTTTAGCAATCGCTGCATGCTTCGTGTTCTACTGGGCACTTCTTCAGGCGCTATAGGAAATGAGATATAAATTACACAATTGACAAACAAATCAAACTCCAAAAAACACAATTGTAAAAGCTTACATTTTGTCAGGCGTGGGTCGTGGAGAACATAAAACAACATACAAAAGTCACAAACAAACATATATGAGACTGCAGAACAGATTTTTTAAAGGTATTTTGATACTATTGACCACCTATTGACAGTAGGTATTGTCAAAACATCAACGTTTGACACTACCTACTGTCATTAGAATGAAAATATTTCTCAAATCCTGGCTAACTAAGTTTTATATTAGTGCAGACACGACTGATCTCGATCAAATACAATTTGCATACTGCGTATGATAAAGTATAAATAGATTTGATAACCAAATTTGTTATTTGTTTTGCATAATTTCTATTTTGTCCTGTTTTTATTATTTTTCTATATTAAAAAAATACATTTCTTATGTGGAAAAGAAAAACACATTTTTTGTATGGTGTACATATTTATTTAGCAAACGTACAAAATAGTGCTATGTAAAAAATAAATATAAAAATAAATGTTTATATGGAAATATAAAAACAAAAAAATTCCGACATAGGTCATAGACTATAATAACAGAGAAATAATCAGGTATCTACCTTCGATCCTCCCTGGTATGGTATGTTCTGAAACATGGTGCTGGACAAAGTCCAGTATGACAATCCGGGCACCAATATCGGCTCTCTTTCCGTATACCATTTTCATAGCATATCACACACCGTTTCGTAGGTTTAGCTTTCGTTGTCGGAGGTATGAAGTCTGGGAAATGGCGTTCAACTAATCGCGATGGTTTTGGAAGTTTCGGCCGTCTTCCGCATACGTTTCTTGCTGTTGCGTACTTTTCAACCATTTGTTCTCCCAGATCTAGCAGAAAGTTGAGACGGCTTTTTTTTCCTCCTAGTCTTTTGTGGAGAATGTATGCATTCAGGCACGCCACATCCAAGAAATATCTAAACATTTTCATATAATATTTCTTTAGACGACTTCGTTGTGTTGTGTAAAAATGCAAATAATTATCGGCTAGATCTACACCTCCCATGTTTGAATTATAGTCCAATACTACATTTGGTCTTTCGAGCATGTGTCCTGCATTTCCTTGCACTACTTTTCTGCTTTCGTCGTGGATAGTACTTGTCAACACAATATCTTTTCTATCACTAAATTTCATTATCATCTGCTTTCTCCTATATCTTGCTATATGTTCTCCCTTTTTTAATTTTTTTGATTTTATTTCAGGTGGTATCCCCTTCCTATTTACACGCATAGTACCAACGCAGTCGGTTTTTCGTCGTATTAGTTTTTCTGTCAGATCAGGACTTGTGTAGAAGTTATCCAAGTACAGACAATAACCCTTATTCAGTAGAGAGTGTGAAAGCTCCAGTACGACCCTACTGGATACTGGTTCATCCGGGTAAATGGAACTTGCGTACTGTGTGCTGGCGCCGGTATATACTATAAAATTATATAGGTAACCCGTTTCGCTTTCGCATAATGCGTATATTTTTATTCCAAATCTTTTTCTCTTGGAAGGAATATATTGTTTCCAACTCAGGTTACCTTTCCAAGCTATCAGTGATTCATCAACGCTGATTTGTTTGTTGGAAACATATGCACCCATAAATTTTTCCTTCAAGTAATCCATAATCGGTTGAATTTTGAATAATCTTCGGTTTGGTGCATTTGCATCAAACTCATCGTTATTCACAAAATGCATAAATTTGAGCAGCAAATGATACCGTTTCTCAGACATAAAACGTGAATAAAATGGTGTCTCAATGCTTTCCCGTTTTGAAAAGTATAACTTACTCTCTGGTTTTATGCAACCTGTTCCTTGAATTATGAGAAATCCCAATAAAGTTCGGATTTCGCTTGAATCTGTTGGTGTCCATTTCTTTACTCTAGATTGATTCCTAATATTTTCTTTGTTCGTGCTCAAATATTGCTCTGCATAGCGATTACTTTCAATGACGATTCTATTTATCAGCTCGTCCGTAAAATAGCATTCCAAAAGTTGGAGAGGGCTGTCCTTGTTCAAATTCGGAACTTTGATTCCAGAATCGCCTTCAAATGGAAACGGTGGCCGTGGGATGCCAGTTGATGTCCACGGCATATCGATTGGGTCTTGTAAAACAGGAGGAACTTCCTCTTCAACGTCGGAAGAGTCATTCTCTTCATCCGAACTGTTCTCGCCTTCAGAACTATCTTCTTCCTCCGAAGAACTCCAAGATACGGCACTATCGCTATCTGTGTCAATTGTTTGTCTTCTTTTTGCCATAATCTAAACCCAAAGTAATAACAATAATACAGACGTAAATAAAATTAGCACTCTGATGCCTTACCTTACTTATAGTAGCTTGATTGATGTGATTGGAGTGTTGATTGACGTAACGTAACGAAATAAAGTCACTGTACTGCTCCTTCAAATAACACGCACGCATAGAACACCAGGCGTAAACTAACCAAGCCCCAACATGCAGCGACTATGTCAGTGCAATGTGTAATACGCTAGCGAATATATGGGCATAAAGTTAGGCATAGTTTTATTTGATGCGATTATATCCGTCATGGGCATTGTATAATGCATGTATTGATGACGATTATATCCGTCATAGCCACTTAAGAGGTTAAGGCTCCCGTCTCCGACCTTGAAAACGCGTAAATAACCCACGTCATAATTATTGCGCGAATCGCGAAATGTTCGCTACCATTCGATTCTGAAAGTCCTTATGCAACTGCCATCGGAAAGGAGTTTCAAAATTATGAAAATTATTTATGCAAATTTTGGTGTGGACTACAAATATGGAAATGCTTTTTGATGGCAGTTGCGTCTGATTATTGTCTGCTGTAATACATCATAAAATATAATTAAATGTTCACTATAAGAGCACGATTTATTTTTTCCTGAACTTCTCTAGAATTGCATTCTGGAGTATTGTAGTGCGTGATTGTAATAAGTTGGCAACCATGTTTACAATAGCGACGATTGTGAAAGTACTATATCATCGACTAGAAAACTCAAACACAGTCCAGTTTGAATATTTGTACAAATAGAATGCAATACATTAATTTCTTCAGGTTATCCCATACGTCAAATGTAATAAATAAGAAATAGAAACAGACATGTTTATAGTAGCGCCATCTACATCCGGTGATTTCGAAGCTTTGGAGAGAAGTTTGCTACAGTTCGCTATTTGAATTGAGACAGGAGCCTTAAGGAGCAAGTATACCCCACTAATGAAAATTTTTGTTAGTGTTTAGAGAAAAACTATTTGCAATGGAAACTAACCACAGGTGATGTAGGACGTAAAAAAACACATGAAACAAACGGTAAAGTCAAGGGTGTCTTAGAAAAATCAATTTTTTTCTAAATCGCGGGTTCAAAATGACGTAAAAACGATAATTAATTCAAACTAAGTTCATAGGTAAAACCTTTCTATTTTTTTATGTTCTATTTTGGAAAGTCATTTTCATAAAATAAAAATTTATACCAAAAAAAAATAATGTCGTTATTTAATATTTTATTACTTTTATATACTTTCCAATATGCAATACTACATCAGAAAACCACTGTAAAAATTTCATATCTCTACAATGCGTATTAACGCTAGGATTCCGAACCTACGGTACACTTCCGGTAGACTACATCGTTAAACCTAAAATACAAATACATATTAGTATTCCATGGACTCATGGTGTATTGTCAGTGAGTGATTTGTGCCCAATTATTTCAGTCGTTCTTATATTGTATTAGATTAGTAATAGTATATTGTAAGATATTGTAAATATGTTTCTGTCCAACGCTTGCTATTGCTTGTATAATGAATCGCCGTTTCAAAGGCACGCTCATGTTCAAATATTCCCATTGACTAACGCGGTACCGGAAACAGCCCTGAGAAAGTTAAGTTTACGACCCACGCTCATCCTCTAAGAAGATCCTCTTTCGATATCAACCTCCGACGGGACTATTCAAGATCCAGCCACGTTACCCCATTTTCAAGACCAAGCGTTATATCAAACAAGCATCGTAAGGGTTGGCTGGTATTCTTCGATTTATTCTTAATATATGTTTAATAATCATCGTCCGGAGAGTGTCATTCAAACTAACCAGACCAGCAGTGACCAGTGATTAGGACTGGGACGATTAAAACAACCGCTTTATAAGAACACGGTAGGAATCCAACATTAGAATATAATTAACTCCTTGCATGTACTCTTAAGAGTAAAGTAAAATCACGAGAATAAAAAACGGGGACAGCAAAGTGAAATTGGGCACTTATATTGTGAACAATTTTAGTTGTGTAACATTTACTATGACCGTAATTGTTAAAAATGTCTAAACTTTGACAATATTATTGACCCCATTACTGATCTAGTGAAACAAAACAGCCAAAACTGTGGTTACTGCAAGAAAATTGTGAAAACCGTGCAACAGGAGGCAATATGTACCAACTGTAATGTATCGTTCCATCCGAGCTGTCTTCAAAGACATCGAGACTGTGTCACCAAGCTGGACCAGATGCCCCATGGAAGTGAGGTTAAGAACAACAATGCAGAGCAAGAACTTGAGCTGCTGAAAACAGAGGTAAGCCTCCTAAGGTTACTAACCAAGGAGCAAGCCGAGAAAAACGCAATCCTTATGGAAAATAACCTCCTATTGAGAGAAAAAATACATTATTTACTGAATAATAATCATCATGAATCCTCCAGTGCCATCTACAGGCCAAGAGAAAAAGTACCATGTGCATTTGAAAAAAAACCGGTACAGGTTCCTGATAAGCAAATAGCAACCAACGCTACCCATAGCAATGTCGGGGAAATGCTAGCAAGGAATAAAACCACCCACCAAGATTGCGCACAAACCTACAGTAGTGTTATTCAACAAAAGAATGAAAATAGAAATAAAACAAGAAATATGAAAAAGATACAGCAGCAAGTAATGTGCAATGTAATAAACTTGGAACCGAAGGAGCAGATTGAGAATCAGTTGACGCACCAGGATGTTGTTTCAAACGATCCCCAGTTGTCAGTAAATGCAAACTCGCTGAGTGTTGATGGATTCAGGACAGTAAACCGAAGGAGAGGAAAGGAAAAAAATATTATATGTGGGACAGCTAACGAAGAAGGGCATGCACTGAAGGCAGTCCCAAAGTGCGGCTATCTACATGTATATCGGCTGCTCCCGGAAACCTCTGTAGAAGATCTAACGACCTACTTGAAATCAAGGAACATTAAGAACTCAACATGCACTAAATTAATGTCAAAATATCCAACTGAGTATTCGTCATTTAAAGTTGGGTTTAACATAAATGATCTGGACACACTTCAAAACCCAAGCTTCTGGCCAGCTGGGACACGGCTGAACCGTTTTTTTCATCAAATCCCCCAGAAGAAGACGGACAGGTAGAATACCACTTCCACAAAAACAACCGTTCACAGGTGACAAGCATACCGGGACCGGGGAAAGTCCCGCAAAAGAAGAAAAGGCAAACCCTACAAATCATGCATCTTAACATTCAAGGTATATGCAACTCAACCCTTGAACTTATAAATATTCTTGTAGAAAACAACATTGATATACTATGTGTCTCCGAACACTGGTTGAAATCATACGAAATTACCGCTTTAGAAATAGAAGGATATAAACTGGTGTCAAACTTCTGTAGAGCAAACCATATTAGGGGAGGTGTTGCAATCTATTCAAGGTATGACCTCGATATTGATGAAGTTCAATACAATATATCAGATGAAATGGAGTTTGAAGTTGCAGGGGTAGCCCTCAATATAGAAAACATTCATACCAAAGTATTTTGTATATATGCAAACAAAAAACCGACAAATGCACATGATTTAAATATGCTTCTTACTAAACTGGATTCTTTGCTGTCAAAAGCTAATAAAACTAACGAAAATTTAATAATATGCGGAGACCTGAACATCGACCTCTTTAAAGACAAAAAACAAGCTAGAGCATTATTGAATTTGTTAAAAGAATATGACTGTAAAAACTGCATAGAGGTCCCAACTAGAATTACTAATGCAACCCAAACTTGCATAGACAACTTCTATACAAATATGACTATCGAAAGGTGCTACGTATCAGAAAACTTAATATCTGACCATACATACCAAATAATTGAAATTGCAGAACATGTCAAAACGCCCCCAAACATGACTATTAGAAGATTTACAATGCGAAATAAAGAAGTCTTCAAAATGATGGTAGCCGAACAAAACTGGAGTGTTATCACTGAAAAGGTTAGCATAGATGAAAAGTTTGATATTATGTTCAATGGAATTCTGCTACAGCATTTCGAAAGCGCTTTTCCAAGGGTGTTGTCCAGAGAGCATCAAACAAAAGCAAAAGCAGCGTGGATGAGTGCAGAACTAAAAGACCTGCGCTCTTTTCTGCAAGAAATGGCAGAAAACAATAAAAGATTAAATAGTCACATGTACAACAAACGGTACGTAGACCTAAGACGCTTCTATAAAAATCAGCTAAAGCATGCAAAGAAAACCTGTAACGATAAAAGGCTTCAAAATTGTAATGATATTAGTAAGGAAAGTTGGAAAATTATTAATGAACTTAATCCTACCAAGAGCAAAAGGACGACCATACAGCTACGACACGAGGATGCAATTATCAACAGTCCTTTTGAGCAAGCAGAGCTGTTTAACAACTACTTTGCCGACTTAACATTAAATCCACCTGTACCCTCATACGAAAACAACATTACAGGAGAGCAAGCTGACAAAACACTATTTCTACACCCAGTCTCTATAAATGAAATAGAGGCGGCAATTAGCAAATGCTGTAAAAAGGTATCATCAGGACTTGACGAAATCCCGGGAGCAATTATGCAACTTATTAAGAGTGACATAAGTGAGCCGTTATGTAACATCATTAACCAATCTTTTGAGGAAGGTATTTACCCGAACAATCTAAAACAATCCAAAGTGGTGCCTATATTTATAAATAAAGGAAGCAAGCATGATACTTGCAACTACAGGCCCGTCTCATTACAGAAACAAATATCAAAGGTATTCGAAAGATGTTTTTATACAAGAATATACCCCTTTTTGGAACAAAATGAGTTGTTATGCCACAACCAAAGTGGTTTCCGACAGAACAAAAGTACGATGACAGCAATAGGTTGTGCCATTAAAGCCATACTAGATGGCCTCAATGATCGAGAACAGGTGCTTGCAGTTATGTTTGACATGAGTCGCGCGTTTGACACGGTACATCATGGTATACTGCTGGAGAAGCTAGAGAGGGTTGGTGTTCGTGGCATCTCAAATAAGTGGGTGGAGTCGTACTTGGAAGGTAGGAGCCAGAGGGTATACATCGATGGAGTGCTATCAGCATCCAGAGATATAGATATCGGTGTGCCCCAGGGAACCATGCTCGGCCCCTTGCTGTTCTGTATCATGATTAACGACCTACCACTGAACTGCAATATAACAAAACATATATATATGTATGCAGATGATACTAACATGATACTAAAGATGAAAAACGGTGACCTCGCAGAAAACGCCACTAAGGCAATACATGAAATGAATACCTGGTGCAACAATAACGGCATAGTTCTCAACGGGTTGAAAACGCAGTTGATAGAATTCCACACGAAAAACAGGAAGATTGACTCTAGCAGACTGATAAGATTCCACAACAAAAGTCTACAACAAGTCACTGCGGCGAAATTTCTTGGCATTTTCATAGACCAGAAACTAACTTGGGGCACATTGACCACATTGCTAGCAAAATCAGCTCTCTCTGCTATATGTTCCGGACGATCAGGGGAACAGTATCCAACGACATCTTAATGCTAATGTACTATGGCCTTGTACAATCCAATCTAGCATATGGATTATCCTTCTGGGGCTCGGCCAGTAGGATAGATGAGATTTTTATACTACAAAAAAAAATCATCAGAATAATAGCAGGAGTACCCCCAAAACACCACTGTCGCGAGCTTTTCAAAGATCTGAAATTGATGACAATTTCTGCATTGTACATATACCAGCTAGTGATAGATGTCAAACAGCAGCAGAACACATTGGACAGACAGATGGATATACACAGCCATAATACCAGAACCCGCGAAATGTTGAGACCACCTTTCCAGCGACTTGCCGTAACACAGAGTGGGCCAGAACATATGGGCATCAAGTGCTACAATAAATTGCCACAACATGTTCGCGATATAACACAGGTGAAACAGTTCAAGAGAGAGCTCGGGAGGTTTCTGGTGGAGAATCCTGTGTACTCTATGGAGGAATATTTTTTTTGAGATTTTTTGAATGAAAAACTATATTTTTTTGACTTGTCTGAAAATGTGTGTATATATCTATATTCTTTTTATTTTTATATATGTATATTGGGGATCAATAAATTGAATACTGAATACTGAATACTATCTGTCAACCTACAAACTTGTTCCAGTTTCAACAATTTTATTCATCGTAGTATTCTTGCATACACTTATAGCATTTTCGACTTAGCCGCTCTATGCACGCTCTCAGTGCGACCCGGCACCGTGCCAGTGGGATATGCACTTTTTTCGTGCAGTTGGTAAGCCGAACGCTTCAGAGTGTCACAAACTGTCAATGGTCGGATCATGATTAAGGTTAGAATCACGGTTAGAATCATATTTTAATCAATTATAAATAAATTTTAATAGATAATGGTCCAAGAGCTAGAACTTTCAGAATCTGTCCCTTTTAGCGTAACAATAAGATAATATCAACTCTGGCAACCTTCCGAAGATGGTTTTTGCGCCCATAGATTTTTAAAGGGTAAACAAAATCAAAAAATTACGTTATTATAATCAGTCTGTCGGTTTGGGATATCAAAAGTTGATATCAAAATTTTTTATTCGCGGCAGTTTTTTCTGCTTTTCTGCATGGCAATTAAAATATCTTCTTCGCCCGCAGATGACGAAGACGATAATAAGTCCATAAGCCGTGACACTATCACTTTGGCGCAACCTGACATCGCTTGTTGACAGTCCGCCATATTGCACTGACACTGCACCGACTCCAGAAGTCGGAGCAAGAAAATTGCCCTCAGTGCGCACTGAGGCCAACTTTGGTCGTAAGTCGAACACGCCGCACTCGACGAGTGCCACCTGAAAATTATAAGTCGAACACGCAAAACTGCCCCGGGGCAAGCCAGTGCAGAAAAAGTGCAGTAAGTCGAAAACGCTATTAATTCATTAGCAATTTCTCAAATCCTGATTTCATCATGCAGTTGAGTTTGAATTATTGCCTTCTGAAAAACTTGTTGCATGCACCCTATAGACGTAAATTGCTGCAACATATGGAACGTCACTATCTCTATCTCTGTCACCCATCTACTAATATTGGCTCGACAGTACTTTTATGTTCAAAGTAAAAATGTTATTTGAAAAAAGTATTTAGAAGTACAGGGTCATCAAAATGGAGCGTCTATGGAAAAAAACCTTTTTTCCGCTAAGCGCATATCAAAATTTACTTCCACGTGGGGCGCGAAACAAATTCATATGCTAGGAGCGATCTGATTGGCTGTCTGCTTATCCTCTTCCTACTAGGAACACGCCATTGGCGTATCATGCGTGCAAGTCAGCTGATTTAAGGGGCTGTTATTTTAGTTCGTTGCAGTTCATTGTACTATGTGTTTGTGAATGATTGTTCTTCAGGATGCCCTACACAAATGAACAAGACACGTTTTTTGTGGAGGCCTACTTCCGAAATTGCCAGAAAATGGAGAATGGGGAATGGTCCTTTTCGGTTACGTTGTGCGCCGAAGAGCTTATTCAAAAGTTTCCGGGCCAGTTCAATGTGTCTTCCTTACGACGACATATAAATCGTCTTGAATCGTCTTGTAAACAAATTTCGATTGACAGGGTCAATAGATAGGAGGCCAGGCAGATGACAACCACAAAAATTAACCGAAGAAGTGCTACAAAATATAAGAGCTGATGTTGTACGCAGCCCTAACAAATCAGTGCATAGGAGAGCGCAACAAGCTGGTAGGCACACATTTATTGCTGGTTAAATTATAATAATGATAATTGTATAGCACATTTTCTGGTTAAAGCCCGACACCCACTGCTTGCGATGCTATGCTACGCTGTGGGACTCCTTTTGTTGTAAACACAGCATGGCATAAGTAGATGCTTATTGAAACATAAATTTTAACATGCTTGCTAGCATAGCACAGCGTTGTATAGCATCGGAAATAATGGACGGCAGTCTTTAGTTTTTCTTGGTTAATATCACCATGAGGTTTTTACTAATGTTTAATAATTAATGTTGTTTTGTAGGAATATCTTATGGAACGATGCATACTGCAGTGCGAAAAAGCTGAAGATGCATCCGTACAAAATATCGGTTGTCCAGGAACTGTATCCCCTTGATTTTGGTCGAAGAGTGCATTTTTGCAATTGGGCTAGGGACACCCTGGAAGATGATGTTCTTAACTGCTCCTTTTTTTCGGATGAAGCGTGGTTTCATTTAAGCGGTTAGGTCAATTTCATTATTTTTTGTTATATTGGTTATATCTTGTTAATAAATGTATTGATCAGTAATAGTGTATTTTCTTTTGAACATGCGTTTTCATTTTATTCATTTCTGAACTTTATGGGAATAATTTTATTTTTGTATAGCGAACTATATTTACGCGTATGTACTTTCGGCTGCATATACTACACACTTTTGCTTCAGTACCCCTAGAGACGAGTCGCTCCGTTCGGATCGCAAATGGACGAAGTTTTGGTATGCGGTTAGCGGAAAACAGTATTGTTTTCATAGACGCTCCATTTTGATGACCCTGTATAAGAAGTCATCAAATACAAAATTATAATCACCTTCTCCATTGCATATACCAGGTGTTTTTATCAATAATTAACATTTTTATTATCAATTTCCTAGAAAACTTTATTCTCATAAAAGTGTCTGGAATGCAAATATTAGAACAAGCATTTGCTTCCAGTTTTCGTTCCAAAGAAAAATAACATTCCTTCTTGATTTTCGTTTCAGCTCCTAGGGATAAATTTTTGATGATTTTTTTCCAAAAGTTTTATTTGTATTACGAAGTAAACAAGAATTGAACCAAAATAAACATACTTTTTTCGGTTCAGCTTCGGTTTTTGGTCTGACAAAAATAACGTAACAGAAAAAAATTAATTGTACCAAATGAGAATCACCCTAAATACAGTGATAAAAAACGATCAATTTCTTACACTCTCGTCAACGACCATGTGGATTCCCTGGCCACCAGCAGGAAACACAAAGTGCTGCAGAGGTGTCGGACGGTAATCTGTGTAGACGACGTGACAAGGCTGCTGATGTAAGTGGGCGACCCACTCGGCAAATTGGCGGGCATTGGGAATAGTTGCTGACAAGAAGACGAAGTGAACATTGTGCGGCAAAAGGATCAACGTTTCTTCCCAGACGACACCACGTTCCTTATCGCGCATGTAATGGATTTCGTCAAAGACCACCCAGCCAACTTCTCGCATGATTTCTGAACCTCGGTACAGCATATTCCGCAGAATCTACAAAGTTTTACATTACGAATTATTTGTTTTTCTATGTAGTATAGGAAAGCAGACCTCTGTAGTCATTATAAGGCATGACGCACTAGGATTGATTGTAACATCTCCAGTCACCAAGCCAACATCCTTAAATTCCTCATAAAATTCCCGATACTTTTGATTTGACAGTGCTTTAATGGGCGTTGTGTAAATAACCCTCTGTTTATTATTTAAAGAAGTTGCAACAGCATACCTATAACATGAAATAAAGTATATCTCAATACAAAAAAATTACAGTATTTTCCCAAGCTTTTATAAATACTAACTCTGCGACAACAGTTTTTCCTGCTGAAGTATGAGCGGAAACCAGAACGGACTGATTGTTATCAACACATGAGATGGACTCCTTTTGAAAGGCATCCAAAGTAAAATGATATGTTTTTGCAGGTTTCCCACGTAACGGTTGTAGCGGAACATAATCCAGTCCAGGTGGATACGCCACTTCGTGAGTACAAGATGTTAAAGACTCTATAGTATGCACGACAATTCGGTTCTTAATCTCGTCGAAACTACAAGAATGCAACAGTAGAGTTCAACGCATAAGAAAACAGTGCGACTAACTTAATATCATCAACAGACACATCATCTTCAATTTTTGTTCTCTTAGTCGACAAATCTCCGTTATCATCGTTTTCTCTTTTAATTCCCTTGGTTCCATCGTCGGAAATTCTGCAAACGGCATAAAATGATGTAAAGTTTTGAGGTTAAGTTGGCGATCCGTTACATTTTAGGTGATATAGGGTCTGCGGCGAGTTCTGGCGCGGTTTTCTTGTCGCCTATGTCCGCTGCTTCGTCGAAGCAATCGAATAATTCATCTATTAAGTCCGCCATTCTGTAAAATTAAATATTAAGGAACAAATATCGCATGGCACTTGGGGCTTGCTTGTTGGAGACAAAATCAGACGGACAAAATTGTCCAAAACAAATGCTACTACACAAAGACAGCGCCCAATCAAAAACGAGAAAATTAGATTGTCAACCTGATTACTCAATTCTGATTGGTCGACCGCGACCGACCTCGACCGCCATATTTTTGCAGTGCTTTCATTTTGAAATAGGAATATATGGTGGAGCCATCTAAACAGCCGACCCGCGTCATATCTGCCTTTCTCGACGGGTGCGTTCAGCCGATCCAGCCAAAGCTGCTTGCGCTGCCGGCGCCGAGACTAAGCGACCGCGGTGGCTGAACGGTCAGATCCAAATACATGTATTTACGCTTAGTGCTGAGTTTCCAGCGCTTTCACTCAGCACTAAGCGTAAATACATGTATTTGGATCTGACCGTTCAGCCGCCGCGGGCGCTTAGTCTCGGCGCCGGCAGCGCAAGCAGCTTTGGCTGGTACTGGCAGAACGCGCCCATTGCTACTACTATAGGAATAGCTTTGCTCAAGCAGCATTATTATTACCGTATTTGTTAGTGAAGATGTAGATCTTATTGCAGACGACTCTGCTAAACATGCATAATTGGCAAGCATGAAAAAGTGAACAGAGGTTTTTCTTTTTTAGATAAGCATTACAGTCAGAAGAATTGGGATTTTGTATATTGATGGCTGGTTATACCACGTATCACCTTGGTTAAAGCATAGGTAATACGTGGTTTGCAGCTGGGCCATCGATATCCTTACTTACCTTTGCTGATAAGCCTTTGCTCAAATAATATATATACCAGAAATAAAACTCAACCTTCAATCAATAAATTTAATTTATAATGATTTCATCACTATTGTTCAGCAATGGGAAATACAATGCAAGAGGTATTTTAGATAATGATCACAATTATTTTATGTATTCTGTTCAAACTAGAATTAGTACTTATTAACACAATATCGTACCAAAACCCGTAACAATTACCATATATGTACACACACACACACATACACACAATATATATATCTATTCCATATATAACAAGGTTGCTTCAGCTGTATAACAGGATTTCTTATAAAAGTAGGAAACTACACTACAACAATAAGGCAAGTACTATTATTAAGTAGACATCCGGGATGTAAGTACTAAAACCAAGGCGTATATTGAAAAAGTACACAACATAAGTAAAATGGAATTAAATATTTCAAGTTCTTAAAAAGTACAATAAAAACATGGTTAGGCTTAAGTAAAAAAATAAAATAAAAATTATACTAATCCAGCATCCTTGCACATTCCGTAAAATACTGTATTTCTATTGGCTAATAAATTATTCGGTGAGTCAAACTCCACTATTTGCCCTTTATCAAGAACGATCACCCGGTCAGAGTCCATAATCGTGTTAAGCCTATGTGCGATGGTGAGCACAGTTGAATCCTTAAACTCCGTCCTGATCGTCTTCTGAATCAAATCATCAGTTTCCAAATCCACAGCAGCTGTCGCTTCATCCAAAACAAGCACCTTTGTCTTCCTGAGCAGAGCCCTGCTCAAGCAGATCAATTGACGTTGACCAACGGACAAATTTTCACCACCTTCTGACACTTCATGGTTTAATCCAGCAGGCAGACCTAAAAGTTAAAATCATTAGAATTTGTCGATTAAATTAAGCATTTTGTTCAAACCTTTAACGAATGCTTTGAGATGAGCGTGTTCTAATGCAGTCCACACGTCGTTGTCCGAATGCTTATTGAACGGATCAAGGTTCATTCTCAGTGTTCCGGAAAACAAAACGGCATCCTGTGGAATGATTGTTAAGCGAGAACGCAACGTGTGCAGACCTAATTCAGATATATTGACATTGTCGATGTAGATATGCCCCTCCGACGCTTCAATAATTCTATAGAGATATAATTTGTTAATAACTTCAATAAATATAAAAATGTCAAAGAAATTAATTACCTAAAGAGGGCTAGCGTCAAGCTCGACTTTCCAGCACCAGTACGACCAACTATGCCCACTTTTTCGCCACCCTTTACCATGAAATTAACCTTCTTCAACACTAAGTCCAGGCCTTCCCTGTACCGAACGGCGTAATCCTTAAATTCAACGGTACCGCTATCCGGCCATTGAAGTGATGGTTGCTTATTTGGGATTTCCCAAGCTGCCTCCTGTTTTGTCTCACCATATTCCTTAATACGTTCTACGGCAACGATATTAGTCTCAACATCGGATGTCATTCTAACCAACCAGTTCAAGGTTTGAGTAATCTATAAATAAAAAAATCAACATAGTTATATAACAAATTAAAACAGAAATTTTCAATTCCAGATATTTGTATCTTTGCAGTTTCTAGAAAAATGCGAACCAAGTAGGAGAACCAGGAGAAGCACGAGTATCCTTTTCATAAAGAAGATAATTGTTGTATTAAACTTATAAAACATGGAATTTTATACTATGATCGCATTTAAAGAATGATTTTCTAATTTTATTCTCCTGGAGGTGTTTCCAAGTTCGTTCAATTTGAAATGCCGTTTTACTACAACCCAAAATTTGTCTAACAACTGAATGGTGTTTAGAAACAACCTAAGTCCACCGGCAAATACAAACAAGTTTTGCCTCTATGTAATAAGGTCGGAAGCACACACATCAGTCATGTTGGAACAAATCACGTTTAGACAAAGCAAAATATTTTGCTTCTCTCTCCCACTCACTAGTTTAGTATATTGCTATCACATTTCTAGACATTTAGACTTCTGTCAAAACGTGTTTTGTTCCAACATGACTGATATGTGTGCGTCCACCCTAACTGTGACATAGCGCCAAAAATCATGCACCTTCGCGAAAGGTCTTAGGTTGTTTCTGAAGTCAACGATTTAATTGCTTAAAGATTTTAGCACCTTTTCAAAAAAAGAAAAAACAACAACCTGATGATTGGAATCAGAAAAGATTCCAGCATATCAAAATCACATATATATCAATATATAGTTTTTATAAACAAAAGTAAAAGACCTATGTTATAAATTATACTTGCCAACTGACTTTGATTTTGTTGTTGTGCATGCTGTTAAAATATTATCAATCTATTTAGAATTGACCTGTTCACCCTACACTTTTACCTAAATTCTTTAAAAAAAAAAAACTGCCAAACTATATTTTAGTCTGAATTCAAATACAGTGACATAATTGAACATTTTCTTCAATAAGACTGTGTGAGTGTGTAGGTCTAGTGCTCAGTCCAATTTCATTATGGTGATCAGAGACTCATTACATGTAGTTTCAAACGCACTTACACCGACAAGTATACAGGAAACTATTACAGATCAACGTATATGATAAAATAGTTTATAATTTTGGTTTTTAGTAAATTGTACGCTTGTGAACAGGTTTCCAAAATAAAATGGTTCGAGGTTGTTCTTCACTGTTCTTTTATTGTTTAAATTTACCAAATTTATACCTTGCAAAATCTTTTTTTTTGCTGGAGGGCAACGATCCACCCAATCGGTTCCTTTCCCAGAAAAAAAAAATTCCCCTAAAATTTGAGAAAAATCGGTTAACGTTAACACGTGCCACCGAGCACCTCAAATTTCCCATTTAAAATACATTGGAAAAATGCATCTTTTTTTCCTTTTTTCTTCACGTTTCCGATTTAGAAAAAAAGTTGCGGGAGATTATCAGATATTGTTCAGAATTTCCCAAAGATCAAATCCATAACCACTATTTTTTTCATCGCCCCCACCCTCTCCTGCAGTACCCTAAAAATGAGGCAAAATTTTCTCAAAATTTACAATTTTACAAAGTTACGTGATTTATTATTTTTTGACAGAAATTACTATTATTGATTTGTTGACATGTTTTTTTATCATTTATTAACTAATTTAAAAATGAAAGAAAATGTTAAACAATTACCATTTATTTACAATGGTAATAATAACAAAAATATACAATGTTACGAAGTCATTTTTCCATTTGTTGCAAAAGTTATTAAATTATTATTTTTGTCATTTATTATTTATCATTAACAAAAATACATGTTTTTACGCACATTTTTCTAATTTTGCCGAAATTATTAGATTATTGGTATTTGTTGTCATTTATTAACTAATTTGCAATTGCTTAAACAAACATATACATTGTAATGGACATAATTTTCTATATTTTTTGCATAAATTAGTATTAGATTATTGGCAGGTTTTAGACATTTATTAACTAGTTTGTAATTGTTTAAACAAATACTATTTGTTTAAACAAATATATATATATATATATTTGCAATTTGCAAATGACCAAAAAATGTCAATAACCTAATAATATCCTTTGAAAAAATAGAAAATATGTCCGCTACATTGCATATATATTTCTTTAAACAAATGGTATTTGTTTAAACAATTGCTAATTAATTAATAAATGACAAAAAAGCCAGTAATTTAATAACTTCTGCAAATAAAATGGAAAAATATGTTCGTAACATCGTATATTTTTGTTAAACAAATGCTAATTGTTTCAACAATTTCAAATTAGTTAATAAATGACAAAAAAATATGTTAATACTCGAATAATAATCCCTTCTGCCAAAAACAATAATAAAACACGTAACATTGTAAAATTGGGGAAACTTTTGTCTCTTATTTAGGGTACTATGGGGAGGGTGGGGGGTAGTGAACAAAAAAATAGTGGTTGTGGATTTGTTCCTTGGAGAGTTCTGAACAATTTCTGATAATCTCGAGCAACTTTTTTTTCAAATCCGAAACGTGAAAAAAAAAGATGCATTTTTGCAATGTATTTTAAATGGGAAATTTGAGGTGCTCGGTGGCACGGGTTAACGTAAACCGATTTTTCTCAAAATTGGGGGGAATTATTTTTTCTGCAAACAGGAACAAATTGGGGGGGATCGTTGCCCTCTAGCGAAAAGTCCATTTTTTGGACCAGCCTAGCCTACAACCTACACGTGTACCATATAATATAAATATATCAACGTTTTTTATCTTGTAATGAGTGGGACCTTTCTGTAGATGCTAGGATTGTCACTAGATAACTCAAAAA
The DNA here is from genome assembly GCA_963966075.1 of Aphodius sticticus. Classification (NCBI taxonomy): domain Eukaryota; kingdom Metazoa; phylum Arthropoda; class Insecta; order Coleoptera; family Scarabaeidae; genus Aphodius; species Aphodius sticticus. The sequence continues at coordinate 47,985,114 of OZ014509.1, read as the reverse complement.
CCATAGTAGTAGACTTGTTAAAAAATATCTGTACAACAAAAAGGAAGAAAAAATGTTTAGACTTACCTGCAAGGAATAACTGACAGACAGACCAACAAGTCCTGGATCTTGATCCTTCATCAGAACGGCAAACAGAGCAGCGAAAAGAATGATCAAATTTCCGACCATTTCTAACCTGACGGCAAGCCATCTGTTGGCGATGATGCTCGGATAGTAACAGATCTGGTTGAAGTCGACCTTAGCCTCAGATTCCTGCATGAAGCGTTGCTGCTCGTCAAAAGCTCTAATTACGGGGGCTCCCGTTACCGTCTCTCCAAAGTGCGAGTATATCGGAGACCTGGATACCGACTCTAAACGTTTCAGTTGCCTAGAGGTAGCAACGTAGAACCTTTGCACAAAATAGTAAATGCCACCAATGGGCACAATTACAGCAATGAAGATCGGAGTAGTAAAACTGATTACAAAGAGTGTTGCGATAACCTGAGGAAAGAAGTTGTATTATTTTTTGAACGAGGGAAAGATGAGTCAAGCACATAGACAAGTACTTACGGGAGCAATCTGCAACTTTGGAAATTGCACATTGCTCCAGTGAGCGCCTATAAAAGCAGTTATATTTAAACATTTCCTCGACAATGCTACACCCGACCAAAACAATTAGTTCATAACATACGATTTACGTAGCTACAACGTAACATAGACATGGCAAGCATTCAACTTTACAAACAAGAGTTATGCTGTAAATATAAACATAAAAAAATCATCAAGAAGTATTATTTGAGTAATATATTATAGAGAAGTTAAAATATATTCTTCTTTTCTGCAATGTCTATTTTATTATCATTCATTAATTTCTACAAAAAGTAATGGATTTCTAACAGACAAAGTTTTGACTTGACGAATCTTTATGTTCTTTGGGTGATTATAACATACAAAACTATATATGAACATTAGCCGAACTTTTTACCATTTTTCAAATATTTTATCTCAAAAATGAAAAACAAAGTTGTTTTAAACACTCTTCATTAACGTTAAATAAATAATAATAATAATAATTCTTTATTGTACCAAAAAGGTAATAAACATAACAGATAGTGCCATTGCGTAAAGGTAAAGTCAATCAAGTATCAGGCAAAACGTTCTAACTTTTGTGTAAAAAGTTTTCTCGGTGCAGCTGTACTTCAATACAGCTGTATTTTTTCAACTGGCTCATCCTCTACATTAACCTCTTTAGGCCAGGGTTGTTATAAAAACGTTTTTTTTATTTTGAACAAAACAAACATGCTTTTTTTATAAAATGATGTTTTTAAATACCCAACAATGTTTTTAAACACTTCGCAAAAAAAACATGTTTTAAAACATGAAAAAAACATGTTTTAAATCACAAAAAAAAACATGTTTTAAATAAGGAATCAATTGTTTTAAACATGTTTTTTCATACGTCAGTTCACAGTAGAGCTAAATCTGTTATGTGAATGACTATTTGTTGTAACGCTAGAGGGCGCCAGTAATGCAATGTCGGCCAAAATCGATTTAGTTAGTGTTTCTTTATTCATAGTTTATTCATAGACCAAATTCATAGTCACCAAGTTAATACCCAAAAAAGTTATGTTGGCGTTGCGTTCGTGATAAAAATTGACGATCGATATATTTTTGTGTTCAGAATGTCATCCTGATAGAATATATCACACAAAGAATATAGGGTGCCATTTAAAATTTCAATGATGACGTCGTTTCCGGAAAAACCGGAAGTCATATTAACCTCAAGAGTATCTCAAATAATGGAATTTTTTGTCTATTAACACTTTCCCAAAATTCATTCGTCCAACAAAAAAATAAACGGGAGTACCTATGGCGTGCGTCACCCGGATGTTATTAAGTTATTCTAAAAGTTTTTGTTCATTGTAGTTACATGTTATCACTGAATGTATTATTATATTTTATAAAGAACTTTTTTTTATTAATAAATACAATATATAAATATTTTTTTGATTTTTTAATTGATCCATGCATAAAAATCTTGAAGACCAGCATACAACTGTGATTAAATAATTAACTATGTTGTCCAAATTTCGGTAGTTTAAAACACATATTTTAAACATTTGAACAAACTGTTTTAAACAAGTTGAAAATAAAATACTTTAAAACAAAATATTTGTTTTAAAACATGTTTAAAATAATGTGTTAAAACAAAGTATTTTAAACATTAGAACAAACTGTTTTAAACATATTTAAAACAAAATATTTGTTTTAAAAAATGTTTAAAACAATGTTTTTAAAAAAGGTGTTTTATACATTTAAAACAAACTGTTTTAAACATGTTTTAAAAACAATGATTTAAAGCAAAATATTTGCTTTAAAACATGTTTAAAACAATGTTTTAAAACAAATGTTTTAAAACATAACAACCCTGCTTTAGGCACAATAATAAGTGCAGTGTGCTCGAGTTAATTCGAGCGTGTGCGTTAAGGGGTTAACAAATGCCCGAAGTTAGCCTACACATTAGTTAAATAAAATGTGTTTATTATATCAGCGTCGTTTGGCCATTGCTTGAGTTTTTTTTGACCATGTGTAAAATACCCCATTATTGGTTTAAACTTTGAGATGGAATATCTTGAAAATGGAAAGAAACCGGACATATGTTTATATAGATTTTTATTTTTATATTTCCCCCTTGCCTGGGACATCCTGTTATGATCCGAGTTCATATCGGTATATGAATATTGGGGTCTAGACCTTGAAACAAGCCGAGCCAACCTTCCTTCAAGAAAAGTTAGGTCCACACTTTTGTGAGGCCCGCTCCTACCAACTCTCCGACATCTCTCTGTTAGTTTGCTAAGGGAATTAAGGCAAAACTTAGCAACGATTACTCTGGGCTAGTCGCGATCGGTGCAGCGTTACTACGCGTGAATATATTCATAATACCAGGAGAGAAAAATAGGTTGTTAAGTTTCATCTTAATTCAATTGGCGACTTAACAGGATTATAATAGAGAGTTAGTAGGAGTGGGCCTGAGTTGTATAAACACTGTGCTACCACAATTGTTACATATTGTTCAATTAGAAGAATTAATACACGAGTCTTAAGTCAGCCCGTTTCCAGGTCTGGACTTTGCTATTTCATACTTTTTCCATTAACAAATTCAAATTGAAGAAGTTCAAAAGAAAACATCATAAATCAAAACACTACTAGAGCAGTTAAAAGCACTACATATTTTAATTAGACAGCCAACAATACAAAAGTAATCAACAAAATAATTATGTACTTTTAAAGTGTATAGGATCATCTAGACAAGAGATTATTACAAGGGTTATGATAGCAAACCTTGGACAATAGCTAGAAAAAAATATAAAGTTTTTGGTATGCACACTTATTTAAAATAAATGTGTAAGTTGTCATTATACTTTCGATAGATCTCTTTGCAAACTCGTGCCACAAAAAAAAACATGTCATACAGAATTTGCCCGATAATTAATATAATAATAATAAAATAAACACAAAGAAAAATTGACTAAAGTTTTAGGAAATAAGTACAAATGTCATATATTTTAACCTCTTAACTTATGGAATTCCCAGAAGAATGACAAAACTTTAAGTAGAAATAAAACGAAAAATACACTAAATATATTGTCATTTTATTTCTATTTAACATTTTTTCCTTCTAATTGGACCTTGTGTGAATTGAGATGTCAACATACGCAGTTTCGTTAGCTGCGACTGTGAAGGAAAGTGAGTGTGTGAATAAAGTGAGTGTTTCGTGTGATGTGTAGTGGTGTTTAGCTAGTATCCTGTTGGAAAATATTCTCCGGTAATGGAGAATATTCATCATTGAGTAGGATAGAAGACGAAGATGAAATACCTCAAAGAGACAATAGGTGCCATCGGATATAATGAATGGTAGAGAAGTGTCCACCTCAGCAATGTCATTGGAAAACCTTGCCAGGATTCTACCAGTGGGCGTTACGTCAAAAAATGACAACGGCGCTTTTACAATGCCGGACAACATCGAATTGTGCAAGTAACGTGCGGCAAACCAGCAGCCGAGCTCCGGGAATAACTCGGCGAATATAGCACCGACGGCTGCAAAAAAATGTTAAAAAGACGGTGACAAATGGGTGGTTAAATCGCACAACTGCACCCCATTCGTGTCAAGCCAGTCCAAGCGTGGTGATGTTATTCGCAACAAAGTTATTAATTACAGGTGAACTACGCATTCCTTGCACCAACACTGTTTTCCCATAAGCATAATATATCAAGAGTGTACAAATAGTGTACAAATGTTGTAAGTATACTTAGAAGAAACTATAAATTAGGTACGACAAAGTTACAATATTGGCCAAAAACTTTGCAACAAAGTCGCTTAGGGTCGCGTTTGTTTGATTTGGGTAATGGAAAGGGAAGGGAAATGTGATATCATTTTCCCTTACCTTGTACAGTTACAACCAGAAAAAATAGGAGAGCTTTTTGTATATTTCTATTGGGGTACTTTGAAAGGCAACATGATAGTACGTCAATAAATTATGTCAGAAAAATAGCTATTGTTAAAAAACACAAAGCAAAATGTAGTCTAACAATAATTCAATAAAATCACATTTTCCCTTAAATATCCGCTATTTAAATAATATTTGGTTATTTCACCATTTCTTCTTCATCACCCTGATAAATGGTAGTATTGGGATTTGAGACTATGATGGCTCCTATGCTCCCAGACTAACCTTTATTTAAATGTAAGTGCTCGGGTGGTATTTTCCAATAATGTCAACAATACCACAATACCAATACGATTAAGTGATAATGTTTTGCAAACCAATCCTGTATCGAAAAACACGTTGCCTTCAGTCAGTGAAACGCTGTAAAGATATCACTTCGATAACACAACACTACTTGAGAATAAAAAATATATCATTCCCCAATGACAGAAGACAAAAAAATTAAATTACCAGCAATCTTTTAACAAGAAGCCTAAAACTACCAAAATGTTGTAAAATCCATTACAGCAGCAATCAAAAGTGAATTCACGGTAGCTAGAAATGAACTTTGTTGAAACTAAACGTAAAGAAAGAAGATTGTATACATTTCTCAGCTTACTATCACAAAAGAAGGTAAAATACTATTCTCTTCGTAATCAAGATACCAAAAGATAATCAGTGGCAATCTGAAAAATACCATAGTCTGTAAATACTGTGTGTAACAGTCAACCTTCGAAGGAAATCAAACGATGCACCCCAAGGCAAGAAATGCCATTTTTTACTACCGCTTACAACCTCGTTCAGTGAAATGTCACGGAAACCATGAACCACAAAAAAAGAAAGCTCCCCAAATTACAATCACCCAGCCAATTATATGGGAATATTTCATGAAAAAGTAAAACCAATAGCATAAGCACAAAAATTTGCCATTTAACTCAACGATACAACGTCCAGCAAGACCGTTAAATATTTATCTGCTACCCCCTTCACAAATACAACGCCTCATCACCACGAAGAATCCTACGCTAAGTTATAGCAAAGAACAAAGAATCTTGAAGTCAAATAACAACTTAATAGACTCCTCATAGAAGTCAATCTGGGATTAGAAAAGCATTGTTAACAATGAATATGTAAAGGAGGTACAACCACAAAACCATTCTTTGTGGTGTGCTATGAGAAGAATCTTGAAGCAACCACCAGGCACTTCCGCACCAAAAGTGAATGGATTAAGCTACACTACAGATCCTGAAAAGTAGGAAATCTTTAGCTGCGATTGTGACAAAAAGGGAGCGTGTGAATAAAGTAAGTGATTTGTGTTGTCTGTAAACGTTTTTCTAGTAGCCTGTTAAAAAATATTCTCTGTAGATGGAGAATATTCGTCATGAAATACCTCAAAAAGAAAATAGGTGCCATTGGATATGATGAGTGGTAGGGAACGGTCCACCTCACGAATGTCATTGGAAAACCTTGCCAGGATCCTGCCAGTGGGCGTTACATCAAAAAATGACATTGGCGCTTTTACAATACTGGACAACATCAAATTGTGCAAGTGACGTGCGGCAAACCAGCAGCCCAGCTCTGGGAATAGCTCGCCAAAGGTAGCACCGACGCCTGCAAAAATGTTAAAAAAACGACGAGATGGCGGTTAAATTGCACAACAGTCCAAGCATGGTAGTGTTATTCGCAACAACATTGTTAGTTACAGGTGAATTACGCATTCCTTGCACCAATATTTTTTCTTTCCTTAAGCATAATGTAACAATAGTGTGTTGGAATATATCGAAAAGCAAGATGACTGTAGGTCAATAACTTATGTTATAAAAATAGATTAGATTATGGACAATTATTGATTCAAAATCATATTTTCTCTAGTAGCCACTAGTAAATTAATAGTAATTCCACCATTTGTTTTTATCGACTTAAATTCATCGTTGACAATTTTCTTCTAGAATTACGACAACTATACCATTTTCAGCAAAACTTGCATGTGTCATTTTGAAAAATGTCACATTGCTGTTTTCCAACATCCTTTATATGGACTTTTTCCTCTGGACACATGGAGTTTACACTTGTCAATTAAGTTCACCTTGAGGCCGTAAATGCAGGAAATTTGCAGCCCCAACAGATTCCGGAAACTATATCATTGGTCCCAAAAAAAGCTGCCAACCAGACAGCCAAATAATTCTAATATCTCATTCCCCCGGCACATTACAGCAAAAATACACTTGCACTAAAATGTAGGGAAAAGCAGATCTTCCTAAAAACATGATTCAGCTACCAGTTAGACCAAGAATGGGGAGGTTTGTGGAATAAGAAATTTAGGGCTTAAAAATTTATGTTTACCATATAGCCAAAAAAAAAACGTTTTCCAATCTTTACCAAACTCAACCTTTTTTTGTATATACTGTACTGGAGTTAAATAGGACAATAACAGAAAACATATTATTATCAACTTTTGTACTTACAACATTTGGCCACCACGCTATATATTATATATACCTTATATTCAAACCGACTAAACTAGATTCCTATATATATATATATAAAAATTTGTAAAATATTCTAAAATTTTTCATTTGCAGAGAGTATACAAAAATAGATTAAACTACCACTTGGCAAAAATATTTCCTCCTGAAATACATTGTGTATGTAAATCATAAAACATAATATAAAATCACAGAAATGTCAAGTCTCCACTACATCTCAAAATAAACAAATAACATGCTGGAACTTTTGCAAGTTGAATTTCAAAAAATTGGCTAAAAGTGTTAAGATGCTACAAATTCTGAGTTACAGAACACAAAAAAACACGAGGAAAATGCTGTGCTACTAATAGAAAAATTATTTGAGAATTTTGACTTATGGAAGTCAACTTGTCAGTTCTGAACTGTACTGCAAAAATTAAAAATTGCAACAAATACACACTGTTCCAATCCCCAGACATATCACAAGCCGGTAATTGAAGAAAACAATTGCCCTCAGTACAATAATAAAAGAAACATCACCAGACAGCAAAACTTCACAATGTAAAGCTCCCATGATTCAAAAGTCACAATACCAACAACAGACCTAGTCTTCAAAAGTTTCCATCATCGAAAATTTGCTACACAAACCTTGAATGCGTTCATAATCCAGTTTTTCATAACGCTCGGTAATGTGATATCGACAACGTGAATATCGCTTGAGAACCGCGCTAGAACCCTGCCTACAGGTGTTGTGTCAAAGAATAATGTCGGTAACCGTAAGACGTTTCCTAACAACTGATGGTGGATCATTTTCGCGCACTTGATTACTCCGCTGGCGAAGATTAACTCGAAGATTATTACTGTCAGCGCTAAAAGTATTTGTGAAAAGTAGTGTGTTTATTGTGTAGAAATAAGAGAATATCTATAAAGTTTTGCTAGGAATTTAGTTAGTTTAAGAAACTAGGTAACAGCGATACTATTAAACTAAAATGTTTGCAAAATATACTAATAACATTTATCAAGAAACTATGTATGAGGATTGTAAGAGGCCATGCTACCTCTGCAGTGAAGTTAGTTTCTATGTTTGCTTATTTATTTTATACAACGTACGCTTATCACCAATGCTGGGGGCAAACTCTACACGCCAACAATTTCTTTCCCTTAAACACATTTGTTAAATGTTATTATAAATTACCGTTTTTATTTAGGAACTTATTCTCTTATTTTAATACATTTTTAGTTATACACAAAACATCTTTCATTCTGTTGTTCAGCTCCATTCTGTTAATAAAATTAAATAAGTTAATTGTTAAGTTGCGATGAAAAATTGCACAAATAAGGATAATTATAATAACACTCATTTAAATAAGAACTGATTAACTAAAAAAAAATTAAGATAAAAATTTTATAAATCAAAAGCATAAGAGTAGAAAGAAGACAAGCATTACGTACATACATATTCTTTAACTAGTCCATTTTAAACAAGTCATAACTTTAAGGTTTTTTTTACTTTTGTATACTTCGTTCCTATTTTACATAATCCTTTTTTTTTTTCACTACAACTCACTCCTCTCACTCTTTACGCTTTGTTTATAAACTGGATTAGGTCGTTCAAAGCAGTGCGGCCCGGCAGGCATGGAAAATCAACAGAGAGAACGTACCCTAAAAACCATTGGAAAGCAATGCCGGATGTTAAGAGGCATGCGAGAATCAACGACACTGACATCACTGCTGAAGCGCGCTAGTATTCTGCCGATGGGCGTCACATCAAAAAAGTGCAATGGAAGTCGGAAAATGGACTTAAGTAACCAGAGGTGAATCTTTAACGAAGCCCTCATTGATCCCTTTGCATACAGAAATTCGTTTGTAGTGTAAACGACCGCTAAAAAACAAAAGCAGGCACTCGTAGTCTGGTAGTTTGTTGTCATGCAGATTCAGGTCGTAGAGAAATAAAATTGGACTTTAATCAGCAACAAAAACAAAACAATGCGTTATATTTAATTACCAATGGGATGCTGTTAGTTATGTTAGCTACAAACAGTACGGTTGAATAATGATGAAGAGAATTTGGTCACAATTTAGCCACAGTGTTGGTTAAGGCGATTTTACACTGCACTACTTTTGTCTTTTTCTAAACTTCTTTTTAGTAACTAGAAAAAAGTGTTAAAGTAACAAGAGATGGGTATATTAGACACTTCTTTATCTATGCCAGAATAGCCAACCTGGTGCATTTAAGGTTATGTTGTTTGTTTACTTTATGCAGGTTTATTTGTGCAATATTTTACTGTAAACATGTTAGTACAAATTAAATTACGTAAATTAAACCAACTGTACGAAGCGTAGCGCGTCACTGTGAGGTTAAACGTATACGTTTCTGCGGTATGTCAAAACAAAACTAAATGATTCCCTTACGCGCTATTGGCAGATTGGCGCTATTGGCAAATGCCTACACTGCGCATGCGTCTATTCTAAGAAAAAGTTTAGAAATATAATAGCATGGCATTTCCAACTATACTAATATTTAGACCTTTTTTCTAGTGACTAAAAAGAAGTTTAGAAAAAAACGAAAGTAGTATAGTGTAAAATAGCCTTTAGCCAACTCTATTTTGGTAACAAACTCCTGTTGGGACACACATTGTTTAGAAACAGCTTAGGAAAAGAGGTCCTGTGGTCATGTATCATAAAAAAACTATTTTAAAATCAAGAAAGTTTTGTCAGCAACCTTTTTTTGTTTGACAACAACAAGAGTGAGAATGACATCCAAGTGTAATTTTGGTAAAGTCATGGAAATAAGTAAGTTCGTATCGCTATCGCAGGATTTGAAAATAGTATGTCGGTTATATATTCGTGTACTGTTCTACCTCGACCCGGCCGCTTCGCAAAAAATTGTCCGTCACGAGGTGGTTCTTCGATGGATGTAATGTAACGGGATTTAGTTTATTTTTAGGGTGTCCGACCTTTTCCTTAATGTGATATCTTCATTGCAATGTAATAAATGAAATATGATCACTACAGTTAAGTTTACGACTAGGTAACGCATTTAATTAAATACCTATAGAATTACTTTTATAATAATATTAATACACATGAAATTTGATATGATACGAAAGCTCATTTTAAGATATTGCGTAATATCATGACACATTATATAAATTTATGTTAACTAATACACATATTAATTACGCAAGTAAATGCCTTTGCCCAGCAGTATAATGACGGGCTTAAGTAAGTAAAAGCCCAAATCAACTTGATGCCAAGCATTATCACTAAATATAGACTATTTCAGAATTGTAATATTAAAATATATTCACTAAATGTAAATAAATTTTCTAAATTTAATTTAAATTTACATTTAGGACGAGCATGTATTTTGTATGAAGGACAATGGAAATTTTATATCAGTATTTACTTTACAGCAGTTAATGTTCAATTCTCTTTCATGACATCTAATACATGCTTGACAACTAAAATAATTTAAATTATAGCAATATATACAGGCTGTCCCACGTTTCTTCCGCCAATTTTTTCAGAAAGTAAATTACTTTTTCAATTCATTAAAAAGTTACAGCCGTTTGGATTATTAACAATATCTTATTTTAAACGGCTCCAACTTCAGAAGGAACAGAGAAAACCAATAAGACCATATGAACATTACTTTCTACTTTCTAGAAAAAAAAAACAAAACATTTTGGTATTTTCTTTTGTTCATTTGTTAAGACAAATTATTAAAATTTTACTTATAATTAATAATTTTTTATTGTTGCAATATGTATTTATTGTCTTTCATTTTTGGTTTTGCAGCGTTTGATAACTAATTAATTTTTTATTTTTCTTTTTTTGTTAATATTTCAAAGAGCTCTACAGAAAATATAGTTCCAGTTCAATAAGCACACATTTTTCATTTACTATATATTAGCTGGAACATTATTGGAAATTTTATTTCTAAATTTGTTTTCTAAATAAATTAAGAGCCGTGCATTAACAACGATAATAAGTTAAAAATAACATTTTGACTTATGAATTGTGTACTGTAAGGTTAGCTAAAATGCATATACATTAAAAATGAAGGTCTTTTTAATTTTCAAACAATATAAACTATAACTGAAAATGTTTAACGACATACTTTGTCAAAGTAATATTATAAGTTAATAGTATGGTAACATACAGGCGGGATGTAAATTTTAAATATATCAAAAATTACAGCCACAACCTGGATTTTAACCAAGGCCCTTTGCGTCGCTAGCACAATGTCAATAGCTCAGATGGGAGAGCATTGTGATAGCAACGCAAAGGTCCCTGGTTCAAATCGTCAAGTTGTTGGTTTCTCTTACGTATAGCTTTTATTGCATATGATTTTGAGTAATTAATATGCAATAAAAGCTATACGTAAGAGAAACCAACAACTTTTCTTTCTGAAGCGTCTCCTTTTGGGAAATTATATACCCGATATCAACACAATTTTTACTCATCCCAGGTCAAATTTGATAAAATAAATTTTATGTTGTATAAATGTTCTTTTAGATGGTCGTATATTTTGGTTTACTTTTTTTTAAATAATAATTATAACATATTTAGATTCCATCAAAATTCGTCGAAAATTCAGAGCTTGCTACCAAAATTTTTTGTAAATTATTGATATACATAATTGTCATTATTTTCAGTTGTCAAATATTCGAATTGCTGTAAAGTAAATATAAAATAATAATATAAAAAAATAGTAATGATACATTCATGCTATACTCCTTTCTGTTTATTAAGTTAAACACTGCAAAATATCGTTGAAGCTAAATATCTCGAAAACACCAGTAAATCACAATTAGCAAATTACCATAAAGACAAATTAAAGCAATTTAATTTTAATTTATTTATATTTTGTGAATAAATGTTAATACATATGTCAGTTCTGAAATAACCTGAAAAGTAAAAATATTGACAACAACAAATTGATTTTTGTATTTATTAACACAAAAAAAGCTATTAGATGCAATAAGGTTGTAAGTATAATTTTTTGTGTTGTATGCAATATCTTGAAATGAGATTTTCATTTCATGTAATCGAAAACTTTTATGTTTATTAATATAGAATTAACGTCATATTTACTAAAAACACAATTACATTGCAATGTAGGAATTACATTAATTAATTACACATTAAGCTAATAAATAGAAACATATAAATCATTATAAACCAATTCAAAGCATTCGAACAAGGTTTCGCAAATAATAAATTTCCGATATACGAGTTGAAGCGTTAACGGACAATTTTTTGCACTTAGCGGCCGAGCGGTCGACCAGAATAACAAAAAACTTGTACTTGGATGTATCATCGACACACTGCTAAAATGTTTATAGAACTTACTTAATTCCAAGAGTGTACATACCAATGTTAGCAATTCTTTGTGCTCATTAAATCTTTTTAGTGACGTCAAATAAAATGTTTCAGACGAAACTTCTTCAATTTTAAAGAGGTAAGCTGTTTCTATTCTAAAACTTTAGAATAGATAATTTAAATATGTATAGAGTTGGTAACAAATTCTTTTCAAACACTTTCTTATGTTAGCCTATGTTTTAATAACACCCAGATCACTACACTAATCATGCTCCTCATTCACAATAAAAACAAAGGTTGATGCTCTACGTAGAAGACTTCCAGTCTAAAACCGAATCGTTCAAATATAACTGCGGTGAGAGGTGAGTTCCTACTGGGGCGGATGTTGACTTACGATGCAACCGCTCTCGATAACCTCATAGCAGTTAAAGTTAAGCTCCGTATCGAGTGTCGAAATATCGGTAGAGAACCTCGACAGGATTCTGCCGATCGGTATCAGGTCGAAGAAGTAATTCGGCTGGCGCAGGATATTGTGCAAGAGGTGCTTATGGAGTTTAGCCGCAGCCTTTATTGTCGCTAGCGTCAGATTTAACTCCGACGAGCAAATAGAGATTGCTAGAACAACCGCAATTTACGGTTTTTAATGCGAGCTTAAAATTAATACATACAAATTATATGAATAATATAAAATGGAGAACAGAGTGGCATTGTAAAATGATCTGTAAGATTTGTAGCCAAAACAATGTTTAAAAAATACAACATATAAACTGGATTGCACTGATTTCATTGGCCAATGCCGACTAGAAATACAGGCCTAATACATGGAGTGGGGGATACTCCGAGAACTAGAAGTTGGTAGGGGACATATCGACGGGCGCAACACGGATAGGCAAATAGGCATGGACGTCTGCACCTCTACGCGGCTTTGCAGGGTGTTTGTTCGCGAATTACGTTTGATAAAATTTGAAAGATCACAGAGGAAATAAATAAGTAAACCAAAATAACTAACGAGGCTTTAATTTTTTTAGCTTCCTTACGATTGTACTAGAAGCTCTTCGTATTAATACTTTTGACATAATTATTTAGAAATGTGTTGCACAAGCAAAGACTAGACATATAAGACAGGCCACTCGAAAAAGGAACTACGTTTCGAGAGAGAGATAGAGGGCTAAACCAGATTAAAGCCCAATCATGAGTACTCGGTAGAAATCGACAAAATAGCGCGTGGATTATAGAATCAGCTGTTGTCCCAACCGGCAACTCTAACCTCAAACAACACTTGTTTTGACGTTAACATTTGTTGGTTATCTGATCGATATTTATTGCGATGTTTCTTTTCGTAGTTAGTCGGTCTGGAACTTGAACAGCATTAGACCAGTGAGTACATCACTTGTTTCAATGATTATAATAAACATTTGAATATCAAAACTATAAACTTAAAATAACTCATTCAAACTTCCCGCCCGAAAGCTAAACCAAATTAAAGGGACAACGGTTCAAGGTCCCTGAGCGGCAGGTCATAAAGATCAAAGGATTTGCGCGGAGTGGCCAGTCTTATATGTCTAGTCTTTGGCACAAGTATGAAGAGACATTTGTTTTGATTAAATATGGTAAATTGCTATCACAATTACATGTGAAGAAACTGTAACAATCATTATCATTTTCTTCTAATTAGCGCTGAAAAATGTTTTTTACTACCCTTTCTTGGTTTGAAACATTTTTAAAGTATTCTTCAAATTCAAAAGAAATAATGGTTTTAAATAAACAATAAAAGATGATCGTAAATATCAGAAAATCGAAAGAAGGATGTTTTAATTTTCCACTGATTTTCTTGTCAATGTAGACATAAATGACTTCGGTTTCAACGTTATCTAAATTCCGATCAGCAGTTACATATAAGCAAGCTCTTACAGTGATCACATTGGATTTTTTGAAATAATTTAAATATAATATAAATAATTTAAAACACAGATATCCAGCAATATATGTTAAAATGAAATCTCTTCAAGAGATATTACTGTACTTCTGAACACTTTTTATTAAATACATTTAGATGAGAAATTATATGATTGTACTCGCATTCGCAATTTTTCTTTGACGTATCTAACTAACTAACAAAACTAAATTTAAACAAATACCAAAAACTAGACATATAAGACTGGCCACTCCGCGCAAATCCTTTGATCTATAGGACCTGCCGCTCAGGGACCTTGAACCGTTGTCCCTTTAATTTAGTTTAGGTTTAGCTTTCGGGCGGGAAGTTTGAATGAGTTATTTTAAGTTTTGTTGTTTTGATATTCAAATGTCAATTATAATCATTGAAACAAGTGATGTACTCACTGGTCTAATGCTGTTCAAGTTCCAGACCGACTAACTACTTGAAAGCACGAAAAGAAACATTGCAATAAATACCGATCAGATAACCAACAAATGTTAATGTCAAAACCAGTGTTGTTTGAGGTTAGAGTTGCCGGCTAGGACAACAGCTGTTTTTAAAATCCAAACGCTATTTTGTCGATTTCTACCGAGTACTCACGAATGGGCTTTAATCTGGTTTAGCCCTCTATCTCTCTCTCGAAACGTAGTTCCTTTTTCGAGTGGCCAGTCTTATATGTCTAGTCTTTGCAAATACATTGGATAGGCCAGGGCACAGGACTTGCCAGCAAAGTTATTGAAGAGAGCTAACTAAGTACGCAACGATCGAGGGACAATACAGCACTGAACGTTACTCCAGGATTTCGTGCAGTACCCCGACGGGCCACCTTCTCCCACTCCATGTATTAGGCCTATATTTCTAGTCGGCATTGCATTGGCACATAGCGAGGAGGTATGGAGAAAGTATGGTTTCAAATAATATCATATCAGGGGAAAAGTATTTAAAAATTATGTTGCAAATCGTAAAGAAATTGTTTTTACTCTGTTGCACCCTCAAAGATACCAATGATCCAAAAATCCCTTAATGGTATTTTGCCTATTGGAACATACCTAAAGACAACAGTGTCATACTTAGAAAGTTGTATTTCATTTTTGTTATTTTTATATACCTTTCGGAAATTTTGATCCTGATGCAAAACTTTTAAAAACAAATGCTTGTTATGTAAACATGACTTATAGTCAGGAACAGATATGGCTCCAGACTTACATAATCATTTTAACAGTGGAAAAGTTTATTTTAGCAATTACAGCCTTTCCAGTTAGTATTTATTCATATACCATTGCATTTTTACGAAGTACAATTGTCTTACAAAAGAAAAAACATAATAAAACCAAGTCAAAATAAAAACGCAAAGTCTACTACGCAGTGAGGACAACTAGATATAGAGGCACAGAGAGCTAGAGAGGGTACTGCAATTAAATATAACTGCTCGTCGGCAAAATGAACAAAACTCTAAAAATGGATAGAAAATAAAATATATGTGTAAAAATATAAGTACCGAGAATAGGCAGGTGATCCAACCGCGCCATGTCATCGGAAGCACAGCGTCCAAGACCTCAATGTCTTTGCTGAACCTATTTAGAATTCTACCGAGCGGTGTCACGTCATAGAACGTTGTGCACGGCGCCCTGATCACGTTGTGTAGGATCAGATTGTGCATTATCTTGGCGCCGTTCAATGTACCGATGAACAGAGCCAGAGACGATATGAACATCGAGATGGCTGCAAAACGTCAAAGGCGACAATCACTGAAGGGCCATGCCCAAACGATCACGATCAAGATGTTAGCTAATGTTTGTTACTGGATGTGCTTAGTAGTAATTAGGTAGGTATACAACATGGAAAAAACAAACCAGAAAAGGAAAGTAAAAACAAAACAGAACGATTATACGGAAAAAGTTTTGGTACAAGATAGAAAAGGTACCGGAGCCTTGTTAGTCTGCAAAGTTGGTTATCGTCATACATGTATAGATAAGTTATGTAACTTTTTTTATGATGTTAGAATGTCCCCTTTTATTTATAGGTTAATAATATGGTGACATACAGGCGGGATGTAAATTTTTTTTTACATCCCGCCTGTATGTCACCATATTATTAACCTATAAATATTAATTTGACAAGTTATGTCGTTAAACATTTTCATTGCAGTCCCCTTTTATCTTTACCAAATGACAAATACAAAATCAAACCACAAAAAGCAAACAAAATCTCAACGCAACAAATAAAATAAGGTGATTGAGCATTTTTTTGCATACACGGTCAGCTGCAGATAAATAAACTAAAGCGGAATTTATCTGTATACTTGTATATTAAAACAAAAACAAAAAATGTACTGGGTCTTGTTCGTACAAAATATCTGCTACTCTGTTTGTTTCTTTTTGATAGTTTAACAGCTAATTTAATAGACAATACAGGATGATTATTTATCTCATACAGTGTGCACGTAAATGGAAACATGATTAAATCGCTGAAACAGCAGAATTTAAAAAAAAAATGAAGTAAAACTTTCAAAAACCCTTTAAGGAATGGCATTGTAAATCTTTGAAATGTCATATCTTATTGGATAAAATGGGTAGAACATTTTTATAATACACTGAGCGTCAATACTAATGTACCAACAAAATAAAATTATCACAATTTCAAAACTGATTTGCTCTCAAACGGGTCATCTGATTTGGATGATTCAATTCAGTTGTGGGTTGATTCTTCAGTAACAATATGTGGTAGACATTTTTATTCAATTTACCATTTTTATCATATCCAGAGTGCAAGAATGAGGTTGAAGTTTTTTTTGTCTAAATTTGTAGCACTCTGTGGACCCATGGCTACTAGACTACAGCGGTTGTCTCATCCCACCCTTTTATGGTGAAACGGTTACCACAGCCTACCACTTCATATGTTTACTATTGTGTTAAGTCTTGTCATCACTGTTTTTGTATCTCCGGTTAAACAATGAGGAAATGAAGTGAATCAAAAAAACAAACATTAAAAAGCATTGGACGTCTCTTTGATATGCATTGATACATGTGATTGGAGCTGGTGCACAGTACAGAGTGATACAAAGGTTGACTGTACATTCAGACGTTCTTGCATCCCGAATATGCTGAAAACTGAAATTTGAATAGATAGCAATTCTATCACAGTATCATTACTGAAACACCAACCTCCAACTGAAGAAAAGAATCATCTAAATCGGTTGAGAGAAAATCAACTTTGAAACCGTTGTGATGCATTAATTTAGACACAAAGTGTATATAAGAAACGTTGAGGAGCGTCTTGAGAAGATAGGCCTACTAGACCGACTAAATGTAATACAAAAATTTCAGGTGAAACACAATCTACTTTTCTTAAGCTGTTTTGAAAATAATGCTGATGCTGATAAGGTTGAAAAGTTTGATTTGTCCAACCATAAAATTACTTAAATTATCTAGACGTTCATTACAAAACGTCTAACAGAAAACCGATCTTCGTTCTGTACTATCTTACTAAAATTTCATTAAAAATCTTATTAAGGAATCACTTTCACACTTATTTTTATTCGCAGAAGCCGTATAATAATATAATAATTTTAAGAAACCAATACATAAATAGAAAAGTGGATTACAAATAGTCAAGTCGTTCCAAGAGTTTTATTGCCCATCTACACTTACTTGCACACTATATTTAAAAATCATGATTATTCTTGAAACTTTAAAAATGCTGACAAATAAATGACAATATAAATATGGGTATTATAAAAAAATCCGCTTGTGACATCCCCACATTGACAATTTATTTCCCATAACATAAAAACAAAGCCAAGAGAGCATGTTACATCCGAACAGAAAGAAATGTACGGGATGTGTGATGTTTATGTAAAGTATATAGTTAATTACCCCGAAGGTGGTGGACAGCAGTGAGAATATGATTTGTGGAAGGTAGTTGTCCAAAATTTGGACGTCGTTAGAGAACCTGTTCAGGATGCGGCCCAGAGGAGTCGTATCGAACAGTTGCAACTGCCAACGGAGACAGTTCGTAAGTAATTTCTCATGCATAAAACCGGCCGCCGATAGACAGCCGAGAGCGCAACACAGTACGGCGCATAAAATAGCCAGACCTAGAAAGCCCAAGTAAGATTAGCCACTACCAGACTTTTCTCGTTCTATTCTCCTTGCGTTACGTCTCCCCAAATCAAGTTATAAGGAGAAAAAAAAATTATATGTAACAAGCTAAAAAGCAGCTACCGAGAAAATAAAAAATTGTAATTAAGGGAAAATCTACGGATAAATTAGGTGTTAGTTGTTAGGTGATTTCATGCAAGGGAAACTTTTAAACAAAATCTTACCTTGCCCAATTCCTAAGGCACCATAAACGCCAAGATACATATCTCGTCTTCCGGTATCAACAACAATGGTCCCATTAGTATCGTTCAATATCATACGGTCGTCACTCGTCCAGATTGTCAGCCAGAAGTTTGAGCCTATGCTGAAACCCTGAAATACCAGGTTTAAGGCCAACGTCGCTATCGTTAATGTTAGTCCGATGGAGCTGAGATAATGTTTGTACACTTTCCATTTAACGCTTCCAGTTTCTGCCTTCTCAACTTCAATAAGTTTTTCCCCAGGCGGTTTTTTCACCTGATCGACACTCGCCGAACTTGAACGCTTACGTAAACTTCCCTTGTCCACACTCGTCTGGTGCTGTAAGCTGCCGTTCAGTTTTTCCGAACCTGATTCTGACTCCGAAGCTCTCGTTCGGCTCAGTTGTGTCGCCAGTTTCTTGACTATTTCTTCGGCAGCCGTTCCGCTCAATTGATTTTTCAATTCATCCAGATCTGCGTAAAATGTTTAATAATGATTTATACAGTGTGTTTCAAAAGGTTTGGTCATAAATTTAAGGGATTATTTCTTTTTCTTTTCTCAAGAGTAAAAAATATTAATAAACTTATCCACAGTTATCTGCTTTTTTGATACTAAATTTTAGTAACAAGTAGTATTTGACATTTAGTAATCCAAATGTTAAATCAATATCGTTAAACAATATTGTCGCATATGTAACGCCGAACTCACACATTTGGGTATGTGGTAAATATTTCACTTTTGACTATAGACTCATTAGAGAAATCAAATTGGGATTGGAGAAGCATCGTATCGATAAGTACAATAAATATGTAGAAGAGTTACAACCACAAGACCATTCGCTGTGGCATGCTACGAGAAGAATCCTCAATCAACGGCGTGTCACGTCCGCACTAAAAGTGAATGAAGTCACATACACCACAGATTCTGAAAAGTGTGAAATGTTTACCCAGCATCTGGAAAATACCTTTAGTACAGATATAAGTGGCAATGCTTATTTCGCCCAAGCAATAACCAGTAGCAATCAACTGAACATACCTGACAAACCAGACAATATTAAGCTTGTAACACCGAGGGAGGTAAAGTCAATCCTACGTAAACTGCCCCAAAAGAAAGCACCTGGTCATGATCTTATACCCAACATTGTTCTAATAAACCTGACAAACAAAGCCATAGTCTACATCACGACGATCTTCAATGCCTGCCTACGCTTGGGATACTTTATCAGACGCTGGAAACTAGCCCACATCATTCTTTTTAAAAAACCTAATAAAGATCCAAAACAACCAATGAATTATCGACCAATTAGTCTTCTGCCAACATTGTCAAAAGCTTTTGAAAAGGTGATTGCTTCGAGACTGAAAGAGCACTTAAAGGAAAATAGTGTAATCCCACCCACACAGCTTGGTTTCAGACCTGGCCACGCAACAACTCACCAATTATTACGTATAACAGAAATAATTGAAAAAGGCTATGAAAACAAACTTCACACTACAGCAGCCTTTTTGGATATTGCCCAGGCGTTCGACACAGTGTGGATAGATGGCTTAATCCATAAAATAGGTAACTTGAGGCTACCCACATATTTAAAGTGCATTATAAACTCATTTTTGAGAGAAAGAACATTTCAAGTACGTATTAACTCATCCTTGTCAAGGACGGCACATATTAAAGAAGATGTACCCCAGGGTTCAGTACTGGGGCCGGTTCTCTATAACATATACATAAATGATGTACCAGAACTCAACAACGCTTCAATGGGAATGTTTGCCGACGATACTGTTGTAATCACACAAAATGAGGACATCAACGTAGCTGCAAATAAACTGCAAGATGGAGTAAATACCCTAATAACATATTTTAATAAATGGTTCATCAATGTCAACCCATCAAAGTGTGAAACCAAAATATTTACTCTCAGACGACCATCCCAACCTAATGAGATTACAATAGCAAACAAACCAATCGAATGGACTCCATCTGACAAAACAGTTAAATACCTTGGAGTTAATCTTGACAGCAAACTGAGTTGGAAGAAACATATCAGCATGAAACTGAAAGAGGGCAATACCAGACTGGGCTTACTGTATCCAATCATAAACCAAAACACACCAGTGAGAAGCGATTGTACTGTACTGCTGTATAAATCAATACATAGACCAGTACTAACTTATGCCTGCACAGTATGGGGAGCAGCAAAGCCATCAAATCTGAAAGGACTACAAATATTCCAAAACAAAATTCTTAGAATCGCAGTCAACGCCCCGTGGTTTTGCCGTAATGATCAGCTCCACAAGGAATTAAATGTCCAGACAATAGAAGAGTTCATTAAATCATTATCGGAAAAATTCTATTCAAACATAAAAACATGCGAGAGTGCAGCCCACTTTAACCTAGGACCTAAGAGGATACACAACCGATTAAAAAGAAAGTTACCACGAGACACCTTTTATCAGCGAGTAGTGACTCAGATTAGCCATGAGGGACGATGACACCATCGCAGCCCCACTACGCTACTTATTGACATAATTAACCCTATAACATTTCCATGCATAGCAAAGAATGCTGAACAGGAATTTAACAAAATAAAAAAAAAAAGACTATAGATTTAGATAGGTGATACTCGTCAAATACAAAAAAATTAAGCGCTTCCTTAATAGTGTTAATACACTAGCAGTACTTAGTACTTTACTGGAACATTACTTCAATAAATGTAAATTTTATCCAGCAAACAAGATAATAATGTCCAATCGGTGAACACAATTAGTTTGGTGTTAACATTAAATAGCAAGAGTCTAACAAAATGGACGTTGATTCTCAGAAAGATATTTAATAATTGATTTTTGCACCAGTACCAATTACCAAGTATACTAAAAATTACCTTCATCATCTTGTTCCGCCGCTTCGGTAATGTGCTGTAACAAAAATTCGGAGAAGGCTCCTTTCGTATCGAGCAATTCTTGGTACGATCCAGTTTCAGAAACCTCGCCACTCTTGATTACAATAATCTTATCGGTCTGTGGCAGATATGTTATGCCATGGGTGACCAGCACCCTCGTCTTGTTCTTCAGCAATCCGCTGGGTCCAAGGACATTTTCGAAGATGTGCTTTCCGACATGACTGTCGACCGCGCTTAAAGGATCGTCCAGCATGTAAACATCGGCATCTGCGTACACCGCCCTGGCCAAACTGACCCTCTGCTTCTGCCCTCCGGACAAGTTTATACCTTTCTCACCAATTTCAGTTTGGTCCCCGCCCGGCAACATATCGAAATCTGGTCGTAAGGCGCAAGCGTCGACTATTCGCTCGTACATTTTCTTGTTGTACGGCTTTCCGAAGAGGATGTTGTTTTGTAGAGTTGCGTTTTGGATCCACGCTTGCTGGGATACGTATGCGATGGAGCCGATGGTGTTCACCCGTCCCGATGTTTTCACCATCTCGCCTAGGAGCGCCGATAGTAAACTACTCTTGCCGGCGCCTACTGATCCAACAACAGCAGTCAAGCTGTGTTTTGAGAGACGTATGTCGATGTCTCTCAGTACAGGATCATCGCCCCAATGGAAGTTGCCCTGTTCGATTACCAATGGATGAGCTAGAAAAAAGTATAAGGAATTGTTCCAATACAAATGTATATTTCATTTCGTAAATCAAAAGAATAATGCATTCGGATCATATTTATTTGAAGAGTGACCAAAGCTGGTATAAACCAATGCAACTAGACATTATGATTTAATAATTCTATGGTTCACCGATAATGCTGATTTGTCAGACCATAAAATTACTTAAATTATCTAGACGTTCATTACAAAATTTTGCAAACCAGTTACAGAAAACCAATCTCCTTTCTGCATCTCCAATTAAGTGTGCATGCACGATTGCGTATTGCATGTCAGAAAACTATTAGAAAGGATTAGGAAGAATTAGGATGCGAATGATAATTAATATAGAGGTGAGGATACATTTTTGGTACAATAACGTGGACGTGGATTTGAATCAGAAACCTCCACAATTTCCAGTCTGGATGTCTAATCATTTGAGGTACCGGGATCAGTGCTAAAGACACTTTTTAGTATATTTTGATATTCTCTGGCAGTTTCTTTATTTTTTTTTTAAAGTGTGTTGAAACTGGAATCGCTGTTTCTAGCTTAATGCAAATTTATCACAGAATGCTTACAATTATTTCAAGAATAACATGGCTTCCAAAAGGGACAACACAGTAAGAGTAATTTTAGCAATTTATTTTTCGTTTGGGAATCTTTAGTAGTTACGGAAAACAAACATCTGTTCCCACCCTAATAATGTTTGCTTACAGATGTATAATTGCATTTTTTTTTGAGTAAACAGATAAAAACAAAAATATAAATTTGGAATTTTTTTCTTATGTTCAAAACTTATCAGCATAAAAAATATATTTACCAGTATAAAAAATGTACAACTTTGCAACAATTTAACCATTATGTATCTTTTTAAATAAGTGGGATTCCCCTGAATTCTCAAAAAAACGTTTTCCGGTTCAAACACTTTTGTCAACAAGTTAACTTTGAAGTTGTTCCATTAAGGGCCGATATATTCACCTATCGTGAATCTGTTCGTCATCTAAACGACAAGATAAATGGTAAAAATGTGTCAATTCACCTGTCGTTAACGTTACCGACCGGATAAATACGCTTAACGATCAAATTTATTTAGCGATCGAATGAACCTGCCGGTAAACTAATGACGAACACTTTGATTAGTCACAGAGCATGTGCTGAATGTCAAACAAAAAGTCAAACTGACAAATATTTACGTACGTACGTGGTACTGTATTAATTGAAGTCATTATTTAGTTAATATGGCCGAATTTGCTGAATTCGTCTTTCATACCATTTCTTTTTACTTTTGGTGGTATTTTTTAATTGATGCGGTTAGAAATGGGTGCGAATGAATTTTGGTTACGTTTTGTCAATGTCTATCAATGTCATTTACGGCGCTACATCTAGCGGCAATTAGTCCAAGTTATGATGCAAGTATTGATTTAGTACACCTTTTTTACCGACATTTGATACTATACTGCCAAAAAACATTCGTTAGCGATGTTTAGGTCCTCGTTACCTGACGATAACTTACAGATCGGTGAAAAGACAGAATCATTTTTAACGCGAACGTTAGCGTAATCTGTTTGTTGGCTAACGACAACTTTGACGATAGGTGAATATATCGGCCCTAAGTCTCGTTTGTTAATTTGTGAAATGGAGTTTGGAGCTAAACAAGTGATAGATATTTTGTAATTCTGTAGATATTTTGGCCTTGCATTTTGACTACAAATGCAGTTAATAGTCAAAATACACCCATAACATATAATAATAACACAGAAAGCAGCACCTAGGGCTGGTATTTTCACAGAAGTACAAATGTTTTCAATAGTTATTTATGTGACATCTGTCATATTTGTTGCGTTATTGTAGGTTGTTAAATAAAAAGATCTGGCGGAGGCGGTGGGTGGGTCGCGTCTTATGCTCCTTATATTCACGTTCAGATCACCGCAGTCTGCACATCTACTCATTTAACAGGCTAAAATAGCGCAACAAATCTGACAGATGTCACATAATTATTGAGGACTTTGTAGGTAGGGTGAAAAGACCAGCACTTAAGGTGTAAACAAACCAGGCAACATTTTGCCCACCTTGTACTCCAAACAACTCTTTGATTAGAACCACTAGGGTTTTAGATTATAGAACATTTTCAAAAGATTAGACAAATTAATTAGACCAAATAAGAACCAGAATTTTAAACAAATTAATATGCTGGATCAACAAAGTAGTTTTTTTAGTCAATGGTTTAAGGGTTAACAAAGATACAATTTTATTACCGATGTCAAAATAAATCAAACGTATACTCACATTCATCCGGATTGTGGGAAACATTGTCCGCGTTGAGCTCATCGCAATTCATAAACTTGTTGATCCTCTGCACTGAAACCCACGCCTACACACATAAAGAATATCAGAAGAATCCATAAATAATCTTAAATCAACCATTATTACGTTGATCATTAGTATTGTTAAGTGAAAATAAACATAAGAATAAGCAACGCTGTGTTTACAAATTCCGCAATTCACAACACTAGGACTACGCTATTTGCTACAGTTATTGTTATTATTATATTTTACAAGAAACTAATGATATACCACAAACCCAGTATTTAAATAAATAAAAATACAAAAACTTTTGTTCACTAATGAATGTAAGGTTTGACATCTGTCAAAATAACATAACCTAAAAGAACAGCTTCGGAAACATTTGAGGTTGTGTTAATTTTTTAAATAGAAGGTTTGAAGTATGAAAACAGAAATGAGAAAATGTATGCTTACTTGGACCATATTGGAGATCATCATGGGTAACATGCTCAGTGGGAAACGAAGTATGTTGAATAAAGAGAGTGATACAAAGGCCGTCGATGCGTTAAGCACGTTTGCATCGTCAATCATAACGTACGTAGCAAAAGAGACCAGTGCAACCTAGGCATTAGTAAAAAGAGGTCTTACAGATCTAGTGTTATACAGCATATGGTATGGGTTTCGATGTGTTAAAACAAAATAACCACCGTTATTCAATGGGCGATAGGTAATGGGTTTAACTTTGAGCGGGTATTGTATTATGCCCCAACAACCGTGGCAATAGGTACGACAGAGCAGTTTATCGGCTATAAGGTGTACCTCAATTGTGTATACGATCAGCAGCGGCAGCAGTAACATCTGCACCCTCACTATTTCAAATAACGTTATCGAGACAAAGACTACCTGCGCCGTCATCATGTTGTTTACGTCGCTATAGTTGTAGGCCATGAACGTCGCTATCGACACCTACCGGCATACATATATCGTTTATAACATAACATACATCATGTAAATCATTTTTGCCCTTGCTGTATTTTCTCATCAGTATCAAATTTAATTTTTTTTAAATATATTCATTCCAAATTTGATCATAATTTTGTAAGAAGCTACAATTGCAAAATCAATTCCTTTTATAATTGATGTTCAATTTGATACTAATAACATCAAGTATTACTAAAATTCTTGGAATCTTAAATATTTATATCAATCTATGTCAAAAATTTTAAATATTAGCAATTCAATGGGAACAGTATTTATAAGTGCACTTAAAATATTATAGTCGAGCCAATAGTAGTACAGCGGTGAGAGAAATCGAGATAGTGACTTCCGTATTTTGCAGGAATTTACGTCTATAGGGTGTGTGCAACAAGTTTTTACTGGTTAAAACTAAGTTGGCAGCTGATAACAGCCGCCGTGGTCACGTTCAAAATAAGCTATTAATTTAGCAATCACCTCTTTACTCTGTTTGCTAAAGTCTCGCGGCAAACTAATGTTATTTCTACCAGCGCAGTATATAACATTTCTGATCACACCTCGTATATTTTTCAGGAATTATCTGGAAATATAATGAAACACTAAATATCAATTTAAGACGCATACTTTGGGCACATTACTGGTTGCTTTATTTAGATTTTGTTACTTTGCTATTAATTTATGTGAAGTTGGTAATGAACGCATGGTACAATTAAATATAAAAATATATTCCGACAAGTCTACTTAAGTTGGCCCGACTATACCTTGAATTTTTTATGATACGAACTGAATACTTCAAATGTTTACCAGAAATACCTATCATTTTTTATTATATGTACACAATGCCAATTTAAAAATATAAGTAACACAAACAAAAAATATTGGTATCAAGAAAATGGAAACTAAAATATGAAACAACATCTTAACTCAATAAAAAAGATGTTTTGTTTGTCTCTATCAAAAGGGCAAAGTTAACCATCAAGTTGCTGATCACATAAATAAAAGAACATAAAAAAATATCTTGGGCTTACTGCAAAAAGTAGGGTATTTATTATTATGGAGATTATCATTTGTCTTTAAAAATCTTGAGATGCAGGCTTTAAATTAAATCAGAAGGGCGTATCTCACAATTTGTTAGCATTTTACATTTCCGATCAAATCTAAAGATGGAATGATTTATTGTTGATCTATTAAAGCTTAATTATAGAAGAACATAGCAAAGAATTAAAAAAAGCACATCAGAACGCTTCTATCTCCAAAGCAAAAGTACAACACACTCTTCAACTCGACATTTTACAACTTTTCACAGATGTAGATAAGTCCTTTCAGCTTAGTACGGCAGTAATAGTCTAATATAATAATAATAGGAATGTTTATTAAACCTCAAAAATAACATTTGATGCTAGGTTTAATCATATTACAAAGGTCTACTTGAACAATCTTCTACAAAAATTCAGATACTGGAATTAACCAAAAACAAAATGTTGAGAATTGGTGTGGATTTGTCAGTGTTCTCAATAATTTGCGCAAGTTTCTTAGTTACTCCACAGCGTGTCTCAAATGTAGACAAAAACATAAACTTCTTTACAATGTCCCAAATAAATAATGAAAATTGGTCAAAGGTTAGAAAATGTTGAACAGTTTATCAAAATAGGTGCTAGGTTCCTTTAATTGTGCCGGTCAGTGTATTTTAAAAACTAACCAAGTAGTATTATTTAGCAAAAAAATGTCAGAATTTATTCATATTTTGTGCTTAGTTTAACAATACTAATAAATAGAACTGTTTAAATCCTACTATTTCAAGAGGCATTTGTAATTGAATATTGTACTTTGCACTTGTCACTTTATGAAGTAAGCCCATGATACTAATATCAGTAGCCTTATACATGTAACAAAAAAAAATAAAACAAAACAATATATGTGAGGTTCAATCAAGAACAACAGTTAACTGCAAAAACCACCTTGCAAATTATTTTTTGTCGTTAACCTCCTTTCTTGATTCCATCTCACATATGATACTGAAAATACAAAGAACATGATCCTAAAATGTCTACATATTGCTATGTCTTAAATATAGCGCTAATGTGATCTTTCTGTCTGTTCAGGTTCCCTAGCAAAGATGGGTGACACACAGTGACAAAATATCACCTTGGAGCTGGAATGCGAGCAGTTGGCAATATGTAAAAAAAAATTAAACAAAATTGAGTAAAACATAAATCATTCCATTCAGTTGGAGAACATTATTTTTTAGCAAGCTTTGTCAGCATTTCATATTCATTCCATATTTGTAGCCTTTTGATTTCTGGTTTGCTAGCTATTAATAAAATGGACATTATAGGATCACATTCTTATCAAAAATTAATGATTTTTTGGCCTCAATTGTTTCACTATAGAATCTTACCAAGAACGGCGCACACGACCAAATAAACGATGTCCCTGCGTTTAAGTACGCGGCCTTTCGTAGCACCTTCATCTCCTTCCCTCTGATTTGCAGGATCTGGTCCTCAAAACTCGGTTCCCACGCATACAACTTCAGCACCTTTATACCGCTGAGGACCTCGTTCATCAACTTCACCCTCTCGTCTTTGTACTTCATCTGTTTGATCTGTAACACCTTAACTTTATTCGCGATGAACCCATTCAACGGGATCATGATGATCATGATGGCTAAACCGGCCAAAACAGACGGCCCCAAGATATCCCAAAGGAAGTAGAGGGCGATGATGATCTGTAAAGGCGCTGACCAGATCATGTTGAGGTACGCGGTCAACTCTATGAATTTCTGTGCATCCACGGACATTAGATTGACAATCTCCCCTACTGTGCTTTCCTTCTTGGCGATGTTAGACATTTTTAGGGCCTTCTTGTAGATTGTCGAGATCAGGGCTGTGCGGATTCTCATACCGACGAGGAACATGCGATGGAAGTATTGTGAGAGGATCAAAGTCTGGACACAGGCTGTTCCGAATAGAAGGGCTGCGTATAGGTAGCCCTTCCATTGTTCTTCTTTGTTCTCGACAAACGAGATTAACATTCTAGAAGGATAATAGATTTTTAAATTATCTTGATGGACATCAATAAATATGTTATTTACATATTTATATTTTTTTAATTGATATAATTGTAATTAATTTTTAGACAGGGTGTTTACAATGAGGGAAAAGTAAAAGTGGATACAGAGGGGCCACAGGAGAGCAACATTTTTACTGAAGAAAATTGCAATAGCGCATCGCTGGAAAGAGTATTAAACAAGGCCAGAAGATGGTACCAACTTCACAAACAACATAGGGAAACTGGTTGTGTGAGGTATCATAGGATATCTAGTTTAAAACCAAAACAATGTCTGAATAACATCTTCAAGCAGAATTAATAAAATCCAAAATTTAGCAATTTTTGTACTAATCTCTTAATTCTCAGAGAGACACTAATAAAAGAATTCAGATAAAACTTATTTGGTTTTAAACATGCTATGGGTTATACTGCTGATAAAGTTCCCCTCATCGAAAATGACTCTATTTTTTACATTACGGTGACCAAACTTTTTAATACTCCAAGACGAGATGCTGAGATCCGGGTACATAAAAAATATTTTCAAATACTTAAAACAATTTTTTAGGTCGGTTTTTGTTCTTCTGACTGATCTTTTTTAACATTTTTTAAGAAGTTTGGAGGTGCAGACACACCAGTAATCTAAAACTGAAACAGAATCCTGCAACTTATTTACACTGGGAAATCTTTTCTTTTCTTGTTTGTTAGTTTGTTTTCTAATACTGCTTCGTTTCAAAAAAATAGTTTTAAATTTTTAGATCTTGCAGTGTCGAGCCATTGTGTTTATTACAGGTATGCTGCATTTTAATATGCCTGCTGATGGAAGCATCAAAAGCTTTAACGTTGAGTGTCAAAAATATTTTTTATGAAGCATTTTCCCAGATATATTTTGAGAAAATTGAGTAAAATATTCCATTGGCTTAAAAATATCTGAAAATATACAGAAAGCTCGTTAAGCAAGCGAAGAAAGCATCGACCAGGTACCATGTTTTGTGATGGATTAGTTATGTTCCAATCAACAACACTATGACAAAAAGTAGCACTGACACATCTGGTGCAATACATTGTGTCATACCTAAACAGTATTTTCTTTGTCTTAGACATATTATCATACATATTGCACACAATGCAATTCGATACAATACAAAATATCAAAGTATTTAGAAAATGTGATACCACCATGTCCGATAACTGAGAGTTTTTCACCAAATGTATAACAAAACACGTAATATAAGACAACTTACCGTAATAACTGTGGACTGACAAATGTTAAGACATCCTGGACTAACTTCAACAAAGCGCCAAACATAAAAGTACCACCAAATGTGTAAACCATAGCTGGTAAAATAGAAGCTGGTTTCTTTTTGGTACTGCTAACAAACTCGATCCGTCCGGTGTCTGATTTGAAAGACGCATCCGCTACCTGGGCTTGCGAAACGCTACAACCGAAAATAGAAATTGTAATTGATTACGGATTTGTAAAAAAATATAACTAATAGATAATCTTACCCTCGAGCCTTGGCTACAACTTTATTCCAGTTCTTCTCGTATTCTGGGACCACCTCATACGCGGCATCATCCGGGTTCATATCCCAAAGATCTTTTGTTTCTAACGGATTCCTGTAGCCCTTCCATGCCAAAGGGTCAAACCAAGTGTAGAATATTTTCGCCAAGAAACTACTCTTTAATTCTGGGCATGGACGCTAAGAATAGATAATTTTTTAAATTATACTAATAATATTATTTATGGAAATCTCTTTTAATGAATGAATCTCTTTTAATGAAACATTAATTAACCTATGAGATAGATAT
Source organism: Aphodius sticticus (assembly GCA_963966075.1). Classification (NCBI taxonomy): domain Eukaryota; kingdom Metazoa; phylum Arthropoda; class Insecta; order Coleoptera; family Scarabaeidae; genus Aphodius; species Aphodius sticticus. The sequence continues at coordinate 47,954,871 of OZ014509.1, read as the reverse complement.
CTAGAACTGTAAATATTGGTTGGATGAAATCAACAACCTGCATCAATCCCATTGGCGCGTAGGTGTTTTCCAACAGATAACTATTTATCTCTTGTTGGTGATATCCGACCTAAGTAAATTTGAAATTTAACGTTGTTATTTAATTGTTTGAAATTGTTGTAAAGTTGGTAATTATTATTTTGTATGTATTTTAATGACCTGCAATCTTAAACTAATAGTGCATATTTTGTGTCAATTACTGCTTCTGAAATTATTGACAAAATTGCATTACAACTTCAAATGTCATATTTTAATTTACTACATTAAGTAGAAATTTTTAGTTATGGGTAGAAAAATTATAACAAAGTACAAAAAAAATATATTTTTGAAAGAATTGCTTCAATATTAGTTAATCTAATTATTAGATATTTAAAAAAATTCTGAAATAAGTCAATTTCATTTTATTACAATTTTCTATTAAATTAAATATCTGATGTGCAGTTTTAAGCTTTTGATTTTTTTACTGTATCATACGTAGTATGACGAAGTATGTATTATAATCTTGCCAAAAAAATTTGTTGAGATTTTACCGGAAAAATGTAATTTTGGGTCCCCTGACCATTTTTGACCAAAGGAACATTAACGTCCGTGTGTGTGTGTATGTGTGTGTGTACCGGTTTTTGGTGGCAAGGATTCCAGAGAATTTACTAAACGTATCGGGACAAAACTTAATATTTAGAAGTTTCATGACTAAACTTAGAGCTGAAAGAAGTTTTGTTCAAAAGGGCCCAAAGGAACTGGAGGTTTACTCGAAGCATTTTCAACAATTTTCCAAATCAGCCGCCATTTCTATAATTTTGTCAAAACATTTAAATAATAAATTAAGGTAGAGGAAATTTTGTATAATTTATGCCTATGAAATTTTTAGCAGTTTTTATTCGAACTAGCGTTCAGCCGACTACATACAACAAAACAATCTATTGGCGCGCTCGTATCTGCATTACAACTAGTTTGCCTGTATTTCACAGATATTTAGATTCTATTGACAGTACTGTCAGAACATCAGCGTTTGACACTGCTGTATAGTATGATAAAGTCATGTGCCTGGCCACATCAGATTTATTGCTTATGAAGTAATCACCATTAATGGTAACATAAAAATGATACTATCTTACTATTTTTGTTTTACTGATTCTCATAGATCCTGGATCTATGATCTAAGATCCATTAATTGTTTTCATGATATAAAAAAATTAACACAATAGATTAGAAAACCTTTAGCAAAGGACAAAGAAGTGGATGCACCATCACTTATCAATTAATGGGGTTATCTCTAAACAGTATTTAATTTTTTCATCTCTCTTGGTAACATGCATTTGTATAACAAAAATTACTTGACATACTTCCAACAATCTGCAACAATCAATGTCTTCTGTTTAATTTTCGTTAAAAAGAGAACCTCTCTATTTCATATTAAACGAAAAGTGATGTCCAATATGCAGTCATGTCATCAAGATGAATTTAAAAATAGATTTAACATGACTTCTTGCAACTGCCAAAGAGTTGTATTTTATCGATGACACATTAGCTGTGTTCGATTGCTAGGCGCGATCTGTTCAATTGAATCGGATTTCGATCTTTTTGATCGCAAATTTGAAATTCTTGCTTCCTATTGCTGGAATCAGTTTGAGTCAGACGTCCAACGAGCAATCGAACGGCACTTTAGCCAAATGATTGCTAATCAGATTGAACTGAACTGATCACGGCCAGCAATCGAACACAAGCTTTGTCTCATGCCTGTAAGTTAGCCAACCATATCACAATCATCACAATGTATAGAAATTGTCATTGTCATTTAGTAACTTTACAATTGTTGTGTTGGCCATGAAATGACTACAGAATCTACAGATCTAAGAACTTTTTGGATATTTAATAAATGAATAATTGAACTGACCTATACTACTGTTGCAATATCTGATACATTAGATCGCCACTTAAGAAGAAGAAACGCAAACAGTTGACATGATAAGGTAACATTTACGTTGGATTCGTATTCAGCACAAGGAAATCTATCAAAAATTACTATTCACAATCAATTAGTGAAATCCGTATTTCCAAGACCTATCAAAATTTCATCATCCATTGTTCAAAAATTTTCTGATATAATAGCAAAAAATTTGCATGCTGCTATTGAGGCAATAAAATATATAATAAGAATTGGGGTTGCCATTTAAAAAAAATTATGAGGATTACAAAAGAGTCAAAACTAAAAGCACGCTAGCACAAAAATATTTGAATTAATTTAACACAAAATATGATAAACGCCTATATTTATTTTAAACTGGAATTAAACAATAACTACTACTATCACTGTATTTTAGTCTTTAACAAATACAAATAGACAGTGTAAAAGTTTAAAATATTTAAATAGTTTAATCTCTCTACTTACTTCTGATTTTGGATATTTACTAAGCCTTGGCGTTTTGTCAGCAAAACAGTTCAAGAAGAGCATCAAGAGCACTAACGGGTAGAATATTATATAGCTTATATAATAATAATACGGCTCAGGCGTTTCATGCTCAGCTTGACGTATCTCGGTTCGAAATTGCGGAATTCCGCAAATTCCCGTAAGAAGCCAGAATTGAAATTGCAATCCTGACGTTCGCAGCCCATATTTTTTATTGTAGAACGTTAAAGTGGCAGTCAAAACCTACAATTTTTTATAAAGAATCATTTTGTTTTTTATTTCTAAATGAAACAGAGCAACTTACGTAAGTAATTCCCTTTATTAGAGGGGTATAGATGTCTACGTTGTACACTTCAACGTCTTTTTGAGTAGTCCGATTAACCGATACACTAAAGTCAACCACGCACAACACAATCAACAATAAATTAACAAATAACTTTGATATGTTCAAAAAGTTCCACGGGATATCACTTCTTTTGCTCTTAAGGATGTACGACACTTCGAGACTGGAAAACAGCCACAAGTATATGCACGGTATCCACACTAGCACTGTCTTTTCAAAACATTTTGTTAATTCTGGATCTTCTGTGTGCCAAGTGAGTGTGGAATTCTAAAAACAGAGAGAAAAAATTATGTCATTACAGCACAAGACAAAAAATCGATTAATTGTACGCAATTTAGCACAATGTAATAACTAGGTACAGAGTAAATTGTTGTGCAATACAATTACAATTCAAAATCGTAGTGAAAAAATCTCGGTCACTGTTAAATAATAACCCTACAGAATAGAATCAAAATTATCTTCAAATTTAAATAAAAATCGGCGAAAATATCTTTACCACAAGTTACTCCCTCGTTAATATATTTTATTCTGAAGCATTCATAATTAATTAGTCGATATTAATAATAGAAAAACGTACCCAAAATTCGCTGCCACAAAACTTGTCCATACTCGAGCTGGCCATTCTCGCGAATCTGTTGCGCACGCGCTTCGCTTTCTTTCATCTGTCCATGCGGTTTGCTTTGCGACGAGATCCGAAAATAGACCAATAGAGGGCCAGCGGAAGATCGCTAACCTACAAATTATCAATCAAACTGTCAGGTGTTTGCTATTTTATTTTGCTATTTTATTTCGAGTGCTTGAAAATGAGCAATAGTAAAATGAGAGGTAATTATCTGGAGGTCGAACCTATTCTGGAGAGCAAGTTAAGGATTCCGGTATGTTAAAATAAACATAGTTATAGGTTATACCTTCAATAGGTAAATATTTGTATTATAAATTGCAGGATCTCCATCCAAGCGATGATGAGACTTTGTTTTTTCCGGATCCTCGTCCAAGTAGAATGGTGAAGCCAGCACCTGGTAAGGAATGATAAACAAATACAAACAAATAGTAGATACACTTTATATTCTACATGTTTTCTATGTCAGAATACCTATGTATTGTAATACAAAAATCCCATTGTCCTTCACTATGATTGTGCTTTTTTAATTTTCCTAGAATAATATATGTATATATATGATTTCATAATATGTTGCAAAGATTCTTTATCAATGATTCATTCTTGCTATCTTTATGCTTGATAATGATGGTTCTGTCCTCCATAAGAGTTGCTATGTTGTTGCTTTGGTGCTTAATGTCAGTACTACTGGTGATTAGATATTATTTCTGTACAGATGGAAATTTAAAACTTTAAAGAAGGCAAAAGACAATGTTAGATTTTTAATTTTTAATCCGAATTAAGTGCATGAATTTTAAGGGGTAATAAAACTCGGTATGAGGAATAAAGTTTTTCACAGGGTTTATCATGTTCTTATTACTGACTCCATGTTTTCATAATGTGTATTATTTAACTGCTAGTTCAAGACTCTTAGTTTACGTTTTTATTTTCAAATTTAGAGTAGTAAAAAATAACTTAAAAATAAATCTTGGGATGACAGTTGTCAAATTGTGTGGTATAAGAACTGCCAAACTCATCTGATCGCCGAGATCAACTGATCTCAACATTCCTTAAAATGTGAGGTATCAAATTCAGTTCTTTCAACAATCTTGGTGCGAGATAAAACATAAATAAATAGTTTTTTCTTAAAAGTAATACGCTTATTTTGTATACATCCTGTAAAAGATTATGATTTTGTGCTTTAAAAATTGTTGGCAAATAACAGAGTATTTTTCATTGTACTGAATGTGTTTTTAATTTTTATTACAACATGTCTTGCAAATATTGTTTATCAGTGACTCAACGCTGTTATTTTTACTCTTCTTACATAATTTACTATTGTCGCACCTACCAAACCACTTCTAATGATACTTTTATAGTAGAAGCTCATTATAAAATCACATTCCAATAGAAAGTTCGTTTTTGATGTTGTTGGCTATCGTTTAACAATTTGTTTCGGAATCAAATGTGAAATAGTTTTTTCCGATCGGTTTTTGTTACCGAGATTTTAAAGTTTGGTTTGGAAAAATAATAATTTATTAACAATAATGATTTATTATTGTCATTACTGACACCATGTAGGTCGATTGGCGATGAATAAACACGTTATTAAATAATTTTTGCGCGTTCTTTTGTTTTTTAACTTAATAACGGTCACATAACATACAAATTAGACTTTGGAGGTAGTGGGGTGCGTTCTGCCACTTTAAGCGCTTGAGCTCAGCGGACGGCAGTAATTGGGCAGCAACAACATGACCGCGATGGCCATTGGTTGCTGAGTTCAAGCGCTTAAGCGGCTTAAACTGGCTGAACGCACGGAATGATTTTCCCACCCAACTTTACACATCACATTTTGGACAAATATGTACCAACCTACTGTCAAATACACCTTGTATCTGTGCAAACTACTTGCCACCAACCTGACAGGGTTGCGCCGGTCATAAACTCCCAAACAACCACCCTACCGTACACGTTTTTTTCTCGTATTTTACCGCTAAACAGCTACGATTTAAAATGTTGTGTCTTGTACAAAATTATGCACAAAAAGGTATATTACACTTTTTCTTAAATTCAGTAGTTCTCACGAAGGGATCGAGTGAGGCGGAGTGGGGATATTTGCGATAAAACTCTGTTGGAAACGTATTCTGTGGGCTACTTTTTATTTGCCACCGATTGAGGCGCGCAGCGTTATTGTGCTTGACGGCACTTTGACATGACTTTAATGTATACATTTTCGGCACATTTTCGGTTACTCATTGCGCGTTATTTTACGGCTCTTTGAGAAACAATTATCTGATTTGTAGTAAAGCACGAAGTCGAGTGACATTAATAATGATTTAAAAAAACTATATGGTCTACTAAGTTATCAGGTCTAAACCCGATAGAATCAGAAAATGGTTATTTACAAACTTTATTTTATTTATGTCCTACATGATCATAAAGTGACATTTTACATCTTAGTTACCGGGACGAAAACAGCTACTTTTCGCGCCCTAGGGCGATAAAGATTCTTTATCTACGACACATATAATAAGTTCATTGCATACGTATCTATGACTATATAATCCCCATCATGATACGCGCCAATGATTATAATGACACTAGCGTTGTATAATAATGACAGTTCCTTCAAATAATGACTTCATTATTTGAAGGAACTGTCATCATTACACGAATGTACTGTCAAAGTCAGTCTAAACCTACGTGGATGACAGCTATTTGACATTTCGCCTCGCCACCATTGACAAATACATTTAAAAGATTTGATATAAAATGGAATTTATGAGTCGTAGATAAAACGTCGTATTCGACACGCACACAACTGATATAAATCGCTCGCATATTTATACGCTCGCCTACGGCTTGCGTATAAACTACATGCTCGCGATTTATATCGTTAGTTATGTGCTTGTCAAATAATATACTATTATGCGCCCTAGGGCATAAAGGATTGCCATGGTTATATGTCAAATATATCAAATATTTGTCATCCAAATTGTAAATTTTGAATTGTCAATGTCAATTATTGGTGATTAAGGTTATAAGTTTGTTAATTGTCTGTGTTGTCACTCATCAATGTCAATTATTGGCGATTAAGGTTATAAGTTGGACAATTAATTGTCTGTATTGTCACGCACCTTCGAATTGTTTGTATTGTTATTCAACTTCGTAGATACGCATGTCACTTGATAATGTCAAAATATTTATTAATATTATTCAAACGGAGGAACAAAACCATTGTAGGACATACAATTTTGTATGTACCTCGGGCATTACTTGATGTATAAACCCTTGGGCAACTTAAAAAGCGCGAGGGCCGATAGGCCCGAGTCACCCTCGGGGCATAAACATCCGTCTAATGCCCTTGGTACATAAATAACTATTTCAAAAAAATTAAAAACTAATTTATCCGAAAATTTTAGTTGAAAACAGAACGCACGAATAGGGTATTTGACTGTATTAAAAATATGGCATGTATTATAGTCATCCTAATAGATTACAGTTTAAGAAAACTATTTGTTATTACTTTAAAAAAAAAAATGCTTTATTTCTATGAAAAACCAAAATTAAAATTGAATTTTATTCACGTCCTATCACGTGACTGAAAACGCTCTGTAATTGGGCCAGTCTCCAGTGATGTCATTCGTTAGTCCGCCTTAGAGCGCGTTCGGTTTGTCAGGGTATGGTATGGGGAGAGCAATGCTCAGATAACTTGGGTCCGCTGTCTCTCTCTTATATGCAGATAAACGCCGTATGACGTTAGTCCGCCTATTATGCAGCGCGTCACTCTCACCGTAAAATACCGGGTTATCCGAACGCGCTTTTATGCTTCTCCCGTTTGAATTTAATAGCACGAAAGCGTCATTGTAAGCATAACTTTGTAGGTTAGGATAGCTCTAACCTTCAGCTGTCAGATCAGATAATACCTTTCGAAAATACGATAGATAACTTATTCTAGTCAGTTTTACTTATGTCGAAGTAATCTTCACCACAGAAAACACTTGTATTGGCGGCTATTTATTTCATTTGGATTTCTACGAGCCAACCACTTTCTTCGCAGTTTCAAATCTTGCGGAACAGCTACAAATAGTTTATCCGGAGTTTTTCTTGACGTATCTCTGCATTGTGGATTTATACACCATTTATAACCCATTTTTATGTAGAAATTGTGAAAACAACACATCATACAACACAATTACCAAACGGCGACGATGCCGATGCTGACAGACCATATGGGCCGATTTGACATCTTGACATCAGATCATCTTGACATCACTAACCGGTGACGTCACACAACAGAAAGTATCGTTTTGGCGGGACTTTTTGTGGTTCAATTTTTATCGCTGATTTTTATGAAATATTGAGGAAATAATTACAAAAAATAATGCATTTACAATGTAGAGTGAAGGAATAAACACATTAAGATGGTTTTCCAAAAATAGTCAAATACCCTATTTACACACCTCTTAAGGTAAATCCCCCAAGGGTATGCTTCACCTAACGCAGACTGCGTACATATTCAAGTAGCATCGTTTTACGGTACGTAAAAAACAGCAAGAAGGTTACACTTGTCAAAATGACACCGGACATTACTCACTGAACAGGCATTTCAGTATTTGTCTGTGATTGGTTTAAGCATACGGACTTCCTTTATTGAAGTCCCTTTAGAGTTTAGTTATAACACCGTTATATGCAGATATCTAAACAATTATTGCGATAATTATTGTCATTAAAAAGTAGATTTAATTTTACAATGCACACATGCTAGAGTATATCGTATATTTTCTTGTAGTTTGCCGGATGCTACGATACGCTCGTTCTCTACAATTTTAAAATAATGCCAAGGCCGTAAGGATGAGATCCAGCTTGCCTTAACCTTGCCATCGCGGCTGTTCATTTCTCTAATCAACCGGTTTTCGGTTTACCTCTTATTAAAAATAAACCCTCAGGTATGTTAATTGCAACGTGAGATTTCTTCGTGTTATATAACGCTCTTAGCGTAAACAAACTTTTGCCTCGTTTTCTTTATATCATTATACTACGTTTGTTGAAAATGTCACAAGGTCTTAATTTTTTCTGTTATTTAGCAACCATAGGTCAAGGGCATTTATTTATAGGTATATTTGGTGTATTTAAAAGATACGTTATTAGTATGTTTAGAGATGCGTTGTTGAATTTTTGTTACTTTATTATTTATTGAGCAGATATAAACAGGCTGTATGCATACATGTATATATAAATAGTCTCTTCTGCTTTAGCAATGATAATGAATCCAACCAAACAGAAAGATGTTCAGAAAATATCAGGGCGTAAGGTTGTCAACACTCGAAGATCTTAAAGCGCGTATTTTGAATTGTATTGGCTCGTCATAACACAAGCCATTATTTTTCGAACTTATTTGTGTAAAAACAGGTATGAGAGGAATGTTATTATTTCGATTCGGACGCGTGGTTATTTTATTTCCACGCTTGGTAACAGCCTACTGAAGTTTGTAAGAAAACGTTACTTTTTTGGAAGTTATTCACGGTTGCAGCAGTATTTTCTGCCATCCTGTGCCATTTTTATTCGCAAATATGAAGCGAGAGAATTCTTTAAGTGGGCTGAAATGAAAACTTATACCTTGAATAGTGAAAAAAGAAACAATGTTAACACTAATTTATTTTACTATGTCGAGAATTCTAATATGTCGAGAGCATCAAAAAGTGCAAGATCGGATTTTTTTCATTAAATGTATTATTTGACATTTACATAAATATATATGCCCTATGTGGGCTGAAAAAAATGTGACCATTCGCCCGCACGCTTGTGAACCCAATAGGGTACTATAATTCAGTTCAACAATGCTTGTATAGGAGAAGACCTGAGAATAATAACTCGTCCTCCACCATTTTCGCGTCAAATGATTTTCAATTTTCTCTATTGTGCTTTCATGCAAGCGAAACCCGTTTGACGGGGATATGGTAATCATTCTCAGGTAATATTGAACAACAAAAACAAACAATAAAAATCGGGTTAATTGTTTGAGAAAAAAAATACTAAAGATAAAAATACTTATTAAATACTTATTTGTACGTGTTTTAAAATTCTATTAGCAATTTTTATCGGTATACGCATACTTAGTTTATGTAATAAATTAATACCGTAAACACACATAAAAACCAATAAACAGTTTGAAGATTTTTTAAACAAACTGTACACTTAGGGGTTTAGCATACTTTTACATACACTGTGTTTCCATACACAGAGTGTTTTGGATTGACTCCTACTCATTTTTCGAACATTGAATTCGATTTTTAATAGCAAAGTATTTTGTTTTGCAATAGGAATAGGATATTTTGAAAAAAAAAAATACTGCTTAAGTAAAATCTTATTCAACGGTTATAGGACCGGCCGTTAATGGGTTACTTATTGCCAAAAATCACATTGGTCCCCCTCAAATGAAATCCCTGATGATAAAATAAACAAATAACGCAGTGTACATACTTTGTTTTTTTGTGAGCTATTACTATTAACTCTCTAGAATACAAATATATAACAACAAAATATTGTATATCTAAACGGGAAACAACATTCGTCAAAAGACGTGCTTTGAAATGTGGCGCTACAGGAAGTATTTAACGAAATGATATCGACATGTATTAAAATATTAAAACTCAAACTTCTATTACTATTCGACAACAAAATGCACTTATTTTGGTTTCTATTCTACATATTTATGGATAACTGACTTTAGATAAAACATATTGTTCCTATTCTTTTGTTTTAATACCATTTTTCAATTTTGATTTTGGATTGATAAGTGCAAACAAACACTACGAATGGGTATGTTAATTAATATCTACCCACTGTGTTGACACGTGATATATTGTTATTATCACGTGTATTTTTTCTTTCTGTGTCTTACAGAGATAATGAAAATTATGAAATGCGATATATAGCAAATATGTATTTAATAGGGTCTAACTGGGATAGGAGTGGTGCTGACGAACTAATCAATATTATGCGTGTAAGTATGTAAACACACGGCTTATAACCGTTATCACTTGGCCTGCTGCTCTAAAAATAACGTCCTGAAATTTTCAGCTGTTCGGAAAACTAACATACACCCGTAAAATAAAATGAATTCATATTCAACGTTGTGTCTTTTATATTGAATAATTCACTGGGTTATGTGTTGCTAGGTGTGTGCTTAGGCGATTAATTAATTACTTAGTCACTTACCTACCAATAACACGGCACTTCAGCGCTAGAAAGACGAAAATAGCAACGAAACTTATTGGCAATGCTCACTAGGCACTGAACTTTGTTTTAATGCGAATTTCAGTCAAACTGGAGTCCGAGTTTGGTTGCTCAGGTTGTTCGTCGGCAATAGTTCTAACGAAACTGCGAATATCAATAAACAAAACCTTTCATTCATTTCACTCTGCCACGAGATACCATTTGGTTTGATAAAGATGCAAGACAATTTATTGTGATTATCTCTTTCTCGGCTCTCAGCGTTTTAATAGGTACATAGTATAAATATGGCACATAATCAACTAGTAAATAATAATCACTAAGTGCTATTGATTAGAAAAGTACGTTAGCATTTTGGATTTTAAGGTACGGTATAGAGCAGCGTTCTCAACATTTTTACCCTTGGGAACTCTTGAAATAGGGTTGGAACCTCTGGGAACCCCAACACGTAAAACTTTTTCCAATTAATAAAAAAAATGAAACATTTTACTACGAGGCAAAAACTATTTGAAAACACCCTTATTAATATGTTTTTATTATTTATTAGTCAACTAAGGTAACTCATTAGGCAACAATGACTACATTATAATGCATGTATATAATAAAAAAACTTTGTTATTAATAATGATCATAAAGACAATATTTTGTTTTTACTGTAAACATTGAAAATATCAAAAAATGAATTCGAAGATAAAAATAAAATGAGTAAATTAAAGAAGCATTTTCTTATGGACTACATTAACGTGAAATCTGTGCTTGTCTTTTGGTTGTCAAACTTTTATTAGACCTTCTCGGGGAACATTAACTACTGCTTTTAATACCCAGTTCAATCCACCCAAAAATCTATTTTAGAATCATGGAGTTATATGTTGTTCAAAATTGATGAATTTTTTGATAAATTTTTTACGTACATTTTTTAGTATTACATTTTATTACTAAAATAAGAACATATTTGACGGCTAATTATTTTACTCACTGAAAGAAAATTAGTAGGTTGTTTGCGTATTTAATCAAAGTAGTTCATATCATGTTCGATTTTTGGGTCAGCATTATCTTATAAAATATTAAAATTAACGTCGAATGACTGCAAACAATTTATTGATTCCGTTCTGCGGTTCAAGGAGATTGTTGCGATCAATAGGGGACATTATGTGTATTGTGTATGTAAACTATAGACTATTTCAACATAATCGGCTTCAAATATTTTTAGAACAACACTGCAAAGATTAAACTCCGATTTTGCATAAAGTGGTGCTAATAACAAGCACAGATCAGAAAGTTTGAAATGTTATAAACTTTATTTATCTGTCTTTGTCCCCGGTGCTATTATAGCACCGCATTTAGGTACTTGGGAGTCCACCCAAGACTTTTCTGGTGGTTCTACTCAGGAATTCCCTCAGTTAGGCAAAATGTGTGTTCTTGTGAAGCGTGTCCCAACATTGATACTTGCTACTCCGGAGTAAAAAAAAATATTGTCAACACGTAGCAGACTGAAAGTTGTCGTGCGTGAATTTAGCGCTTGTTAAAAATAACGTAAACTCAAATTAGCTTAACGATTCTGTACCGTTGCATCACTATTGTCTTTCTGTACCTACTGTTGTGTTACTAATTAATTTGACCTTATTTTATCGTTTAATTTGTCTCAACTAAAGAACAAATTTTCAGTGGATAAATTCTGAAATATGTGAATCATCCTACTAAGTATTAGACTTTGTGTAAATTAAAGGTTAATGTGTGTATGTTGTTGTATGGATGCGGATTATTGCATGACGAGTTTTTTTGTTATCTATTTATAGGATTTTCTCTACCAGTTGCCCCACATGGTTATCGCGTTCAATTATATCTATTGTGCTCCTGATAAATACTCGATGTAATATAATTGTCGCACATTCTAAGTATATATTTCTGCTTTTAGGCCCGGTTTGTCACTACAGCAGTATTCTATTCATACAAACGATTTATGATCTTGATGATGAACGCACTTGGTTACCCCACGTACATTAAAAAGTCGATCATGAATCGCATTTATTAAACTAATTACTGGTTGGTTAAATAACTATTTAATTGTCCACGTAGAAAATGTTTGTTTGTGAGTAGCAATATTGCGAGTTAGATTTATCGTCAAGGATATCCCACTAAAATCTTAATCATTAATATTTGTAGATACATATTGTGTAAGCAGCTGCAATGTTGTGCAAAATGAGTAATAGTAAACCAATAGCAAATTATTTATTATTATATCCAGCACGTTAATGGGTATAACTTCTATGGAATGGGAAACATACGCATTTTTTAAAGCGCTGAAAGTTTAATCATAACTTAACGTGGAGGAATTTTAGACTATGTTGTGCTGCACGGCGTTTATTTATATTCTGCCTTGAAATAAGCACGATGCATATGATAAATGATTGACGTTTATCAGTGTATTTAGTATAATTCCTTCTTGGTGTTCAGCTACACCTAGGTCCCATTGGGCCCTTTACGCTTTCTCCTCACTGTTATACTCTCACAACGATAAAGGTATAACTTATTGTGGGGACCAACGGCTCAACGTAGTAACTAACATAAATTATAGTGTTTTATATGGGCCATGTGTAGGCGTTAAGGTATCACAATAAATATATATGTATTTCCTTTTAAACGCACCAAAATCAGATGCTTGTGTGGACATAACCATAGTTTGACAGATGCGTATTTGGTATTTTGTATAACTGTTCAAGTTTTGGAATACGAAGTGTTCGATATATGAGTTCCACGATATATCGACAGGAGTTCCACGGAAAATAGCAACAAATAGCAGTGGCAGTTGCCGACTCAGTGACAAATAACAAAAATTACTTAATATTATCTTTTACTTAAGGCTCCGTTTTAAAAACATCGCAACTTCCAAACGAAATATTTCGTTGCGATGTTTTTTTTTGCTGGGAGTGGTCTGCCTGGCCCCCACCAACGTCAACCAGGCCACAGTTTTATGATAAGGGGAAGTTGGGGGGTTTGGAGGAAGCAGGCAAAGGCGGAGCATAGTCGACGCGAATACATTCGAAGGGGAAGTACTCAGCCAGTTTGTCGCCGCGCGTCGGCGCTTTCGCTTTCGCTCATGTTACAATGTATTAGTGTTCTCACTCATCACGGACGCATATGCATCCCAGACTGCATACAGCTGGCTGGCGGCCACCAGGCGGTAAAAGAAAATATATTGATTTAATTTAGAGAGAGCGCGCTTGCTATTATAATATTTAATCTTTTTAACAGGGTGACATACATACAGTATAGTAAATTGACAAAAATGTATTAACTCATGATAACTCATCGCAGAATTATGGACTTCAATTTAGAAAGGAATTAATTAAAATCGAGCAATGAGGACCTAATACATCTACTTATAAACATGCTGGATATCGAACGAACGCACGGCAGTGACACACGAAGACAAAAATAAAAAAAAATAATCTGATGCGTTCAGGCACATTACTTTATCATACCATATATAAAATTAATAGTTTAGCTGCATGAGATTCTATTTGATCGAGATCGGCCATGTCTGCATCTTCTAATAAAGCTACTGGAACTAGACGGATATTTTGATTATATTGACAGTAGGTATTGTCAAAACATCAGCGTTTGACACTACCTACTGTCATTAGAATCACAATATCTGACAAATCCTGGCTAACTAGTTTTAATGCAGCGATCTCGATAAAATAGAATTTCATCATGCAGCTAAACTATTTATTTTACCAAAAAAATGCCATAGTCATAAATTGTTCAGAATTTCTTGTACTTTAATTTATTATTTAACTATTTCGACAAATTTCCAGAAATGGCGGCTTATTTGCAAAATCTTTCAAAAATGCTATAAGACTAAACCTCCAGTTCCTTTGGATCCTTTTCAACAGAAAGCTTTTCAGCTCTAAGTTTGGTTATGAAACTTCTAAATATGAAGTTTCGTCCCGATACCTTAGTAGTTTCTCCGGAATCGTCGCCACAAAAAAACACACACACACACATACACAGAATTTTTTTTTACCTGGGTCAAAAATGTTCAAGGGATCCAAAAAGACATTTCCGCTAAAACCTCAAAAATTTTGTTTGGCACGATTACAATACTTTACATACTACGTATGATAAAGTAAAATCATAATATACATAGTGCAAAGTTCCCCAAACCATTTATATAAATCCCAAATATTTTGTCACCTACAAGTTCGCTATATTTTATAACGTTTTGGGCATCATGAATGCAAGATTCATGAATGAAAACAAATTCAGGCATTAGCTATATCCAATTCTCGCTGTAACACTGCCCAATACAGTCGCTGAACTAATATCCATTAGAGCCGACCCAAGTTCGTCACTGCTAATTGTCTCTTCCTGTCCACAAAACCGACATTTTAAATAAAATGTTTATTTGAGTCCTGTTCTGGTCTCTTTGTCTCATTTGTAATTAAATAATTACAATATTGTTCTTTTAGATTATCTATACATATATTTTAACTTAGGTGGTACGTAGTCGTCTTTTACTAATTCGTCTAGAGGGCAGATGCGGATGTTTAGGTATTTTGCCACGACTTCTACCCATTATTAAACAAATGTACCTAACACCTAGCGGGTATAACTACACTAAGTATAATATCATACAGTATATGACTTTTATCGTGTGTTAAATTTGTAAACCGTGCGTATAAATGTGAAATGCGAGAACTCGGTTCTCCTGATTCAATATACGGTCGTAACTTGTGAACAGTCTAATTTAAAAATAACAGTAGGCGTGGCGTAGTTATAGGCGGTTTAAAACTGCTAACGTCTGCTGTCTACACCGGGCCCGTAATATAAGCAAATTACATACATTTCTGGCAATTACGCTTTGTTATCGCAATTATAATGTTTAGATTAAAATTGTACTTAAATAAAAAATCTATTTTTGTATCATGAGTTGGGCTAAATGTTTTATATTTGAAAAAAACCAAAGACGTAGAAGTAAAATTGATTTTTATCTTTAAAAAAATTTTTTTTTCATCCAGCCCAACTCGTTATTTATCTAGGAAGTTACATAAAAAATTTCATAAACTTTGAACAATAAATAACGCTTTTATTTGCAAACGCGTTTTAGGAGAGGTAGAACTGGGTCTTAAAAACAACCATCTTAACAATGCAAAATAATTATTATATTTGTTGTTTGTATGTATGAACAAGCTTTTTCTTATAAATTAACAAACGTTTAAGATAAAATTTAAGAATCATCATTAGGGTGTAAAATTAACAAGATATTTGGGGGAATTTTCGACTTTTTTCCGCATTTTTTTTTTCAGAATGTAAACGTAAATATTTAAGTACATATGTATGTCATATGCAAGAGTAAAATGTTTTTATATGGACTTATTTTATTTCTTAATACTTAAAATGCAGCCGTTTGAAATATCAACAACACTGCATTTTAAACGGGTGTAACTTATTATTATCATCAGGACCCATTATTCCCTGCCGGAACGAAGGGTTATTGTAACTTAAGTAAGTACCTAGGTTTTCACGGCCAGAATCATTTAGAAAATAAACTGCTTCCGGGTTATGCCGTGTATCAAGATTGTAAATGCTGACGTTTCGCGAACCATGTTGTTCGCTTCTTCAGAGCTAATTGAATACTAGTATTCAGTAAGTATTCAGATAGCTCTGAAGAAGCGAACAACATGATTCACGAAACGTCAGCATTAACAAATCTTGACACACGGCATAACCCGGAAGCAGTTTATTTTCTATTTGTAACTTAGTTAAAGAATTTAAACCCCCAATAAAAAACAACGTCCATTATTTTTATTATGGTGTATCTTTTTAACTTATTAATTAATATATTTACATTTTATTATTTTAAAGAGCGTTATTTGTATTCTTCTTTTGTTTTTGCATTGTTTAATATAAATTTGTTCTCCCTTCCTTTGGTTAATTATATAAACTGATGTCAGTTTGTAAGGAATGGAAAAACAAATAAGTTTATACGCTGAGCAAAATGTCTGTAAAGTTTTAAAAGAATGTAATAAACTAGGTACAGCAAAAATACTGTGAAAGAAACCGTAATACTGTAAAATTAAAAATTATTGTAATAAATAACTAAAAAAAAATTTATAAAAGAAGAATTCTGTGATATTTCTTTTTTTTTTTTTCATACTGCTGGTTATTTAATACTGTACTAATACCTGTAATTATTGTACAGGATAGTTTGGCAAATTTACAGGTACAAGTGATTTTTTTTACAATTCATCTCAGTTTCGGTTTAGACATTGCTGTACCATATTTTACCTATGTATGAAACAATTTATTTTTGTTGGGGTTCCTCGGGTCCCAAATCACTAGTGGAAGTCCACTTCCACTAGTGATTTGCTTGGACAATATCCAGTAAAGATACTATGAAGTGCTAATCTCTTTTCTTTTTAGTTTCTACTGAAGATGGCAACTTAGTTGCTGAAATACGTATTTAGGCTCTAAAATACTTGTTGTGGTTAGGGGTTTATAATTTTATTATTAAGTTCGCCACAGTCTCCAAAATATTGTTATTGTTTGCTACTGCTAACGAGATCGAACAAAAATCTCCTGCTCGGCTCTTTCATAATCTGTTCAGAAAACAGTTGAATTCCAAACGGTTCCCAAGCTATTTTGAAAAAACCAAAAACTGTCATTTTTTAATTATGGTCCTAACTTATTTATTTCTGATCCAATCAAAAAAGCGTTTTGACATTATAAAGGCACTTTTTTGTCTACACTTTTTTTGCTTATGTCAGCTTAAATTTTTTTTCGCCAATGAATTCGTCAGAAACAAACGAAACTTTTGTTTTTCTTATGGACGCCATATTGGTTTTATACATGTTTGGATTCACCATTTCTTTCTGAGTAATTTGGTATGCCACATGCCATGTTTTAATACAATAAGATAATAGAATTGACTGAAAGTTGTACACTTCGAGAATTTCTGATAATCGCATGGTGCCATGGAAGACATTTTGTGTAACAATGTGATATCTACCCATCTGTACCCACCTGTTGAACAAAATTGATGAAAACCCAGAATTTTATAAAAAAAATTATCCGTCCGATGAAACATTTTCTAACTGCGGAATTTTTAACTGAAAGAAGACGCACTACTGGGTGCTGGCCCCGCGAAAATTAGCACCTTTTGGTACCGCGCCATAATCAGGTGTGGTTTAGTTTTAATGTATGGTGCGGTATAGTGGTCAACCGATTAATCGCACCAACCTTTTATAACAAAAATTTAACTTCGGAGAGGTATCGGCAATATTGCTCTCTGAGGACGTGGAAGAAAGAATAGACGATATACCGTTGGTCTTACGCTAAGCCCGCTAAGGTATGTGGTTCCAACAAGACGGAGCACCTGCACATAATGCCCGAATTGTGAGGAACTATTTAGATATAAGACGTAAACGGAGAGTAATTACTACCTATTCAGAGCTATCACAACCACCAAGATTGCCGGATCTTACCCCTTGTGATTTTTACCTATGGAGTGACTTAAAAAATAAGGTATATGGTGTTTATAATTTTGGAAACGTTTGGGAAGTTACATGACACCGTCACCGCCGCGTTCAATTCGATTGACAGAAGATCCTCGGTAAGGTCACCGTATAACGGAATGCTGTGGAAAATGTCTCCACGAAAACGGCGAGATTTTTTAAAACATTATTTAGTTTGTTAAAATCTTGTTACTTTTTTATGTTGTGTAGTTAGCACAAATAAATACATTTCAAAATGTTATTGTAACTTGACTATGGGCACATAAATACTGCATCACTCAAATGTACTATTCATGGCACCATGCGATTTTCAGATATTAAAACAAACTTAAATTTTGTCGGCTTATTGTGTTCTAAATATGGCATGTGGCATACCAAATTACTCAGAAAAAAATTCTGAATCCAAACATGTATAAAACCAATATGGCGTCCATAAGAAAAACAAAAGTTTTGTTTGATTCTGACGAATTCACTGGCGAAAAAAATTTTAAACTGACATAATCAAATAGTAGACAAAAAAGTGCCTTTATAATGTCAAAACGCTTTTTTTGACGGGATCTCAAATAAAGAAGTTATAACCATAATTAAAAAAATTCATTTTTTGGTTTTTTCAAAATAGCTTGGAAACCATTTGGAATTCAAGTGTTTTCTGAACAGATTGTGAAAGAGCACATAAATATGCACTACTTTGCCCATTTAACCGACTTTCTATCTTTAATAATAACAAAGGTACCCATACAATCCAACGTTCCGTGAGACACACTGTATATGTATTATTTTATCTTATCTACAAACGATGCACTTGTTAATAAATGACAAAAACATCCACATGCTCTACTCATGCAATAAAATTTAAACCAGATATAAATAAATAGGACCGTAAAGATAAGTTTATGAGCAAGTTTCAAATATCAAGTTATTATTATTTCTTATTGTTCTAAAAATATGTTTCTGTGCAAACATTAGGCAATTTCTCGGTGAAAAAGAAAAGATTTTGTGAAAATACCACACTATAAAACAGCTCATAAGGTTTCGGTTAATAATTTAATGGTGAAGAAAGGTAAGAGATTTTTTGAATTCAACCGAATTGTACACTAGAGTAAATGAAAGTTATATAAGGTTCTGGTTAATAATGTTATCTACAAGGAATGTATGAGCATCATTCGTGCAAGAACCTACATTGGGTAAGAAGGGTCGTTAGCCCTCCTTGCATGGTAGGGCAGCGACAGCGGATTAGAACCTTTGAGGGATCTTTGAGTTGCTAGCATTAAAGTCCCTGGCTCGAATTCAGGTCTTGGCTGTAATATTTAATTTATTTAAAATTTTACAACCCGCTTTTTTGACACCATCTTTCTAGGTAATCAGTAATTATTTGATTTAATCATCTCAGTGTGGCCATGTAATCATGATCAGTAGTATTATTTTTGTCTTGCTAATTTTAATTTGTACTGATTAAGTAGAAAATTTCTTATCTTACACCACACTCCATTACCGTTCAAAATATAAAAATTCATACACGAATGAAATTTATTTAAAAATCATTTTAACCTGAGACAATAAATTTATGTAGAAAATGCTTTTTTAAAAACTACGCTTTATAAAAAAGAAACTTCATTTTATTTTTCAAGAAAAACTTCCAATTCTTTGTTAATTCATGCATTGTGACCGGAAATTTATCTACATACGAAATTTCAACTCGATTGGACAAAGTGCCCAAATTTTGAAAATTTTTCAGTTTTTGGAAAATTTTTCAGTTTTTTTATTGATTCATGTATTATCACCGGAAATGTGCCCACATGCAAAATATCAACTCGATTGGACAAATTTTACAAATTCTGCAAATTTTCCCAATTCTTTTTAATTGAATTATACATTGTCATTGGAAATCTGCCCACATGCACAAATTTCAACTCGATTGGACATAAGGAAGTAGGTAAAAAATAAATAAAATAAAATCAAACAAACATACAACTAATGGAGTTAATATAAGCGTAGTGAAAATAAGCATCCTACGGCAACAGTGTCTTATATAAATAAATCTTATCAGTTGCAAAGGAGGCCATAAGATGATATCAGTCTCGGTGGCGCTGCAATCGACGAAAGTCACGGTTGTTTAATTGTTTTAAAAGGTACATTTTTTCCAAATGATGATTTTGCGCTAAAAAAAGGAAGAATATTTTATCTGAAACAATTTTACGTACGATGCCTCTATCAAAAGGTATTATAATAGGAACTTTGTGATTTTTGCATGATCGTAGATGGCGCTGTAATACTTCGGTAGTCAACCATAAGAGCTTAGACTGTACACTATCGTTTGAATTCTAAATTTTGACTCCAAGTATTGATTGAATCGTCGTTAAAAGAACTTTACTTTTTGTGCTACCCAGGAACAACCGGCTAGTTTTCAGTACCTTTGCCTCTCACCATCGAGATCCTTGTTTTCAGCAAGCCCCGTTGCCTCTCATCTTATCACATATAACACTTATATGTACAGTGTACATTTATCAATTGTATAGAATCATTTAAAAAACAGATTAATAACTGTATTGACGTTGAAGGTCATCGAGCATTTACTTCAATAAGAAATTGCTCGAAAAAATGATCCAAAGGCGAGAGGCAGCGCGACTCCTGAAAACGACCACTTGCATGGTGAGAGGCAAAGGGACCCACTGAAAATAAGTAAGTTGTTCCTGGGTAGCGCTAAGAGCAGGGCTGTGGAGTTGGCGTCGTGGTCGAAGTGGGAGTTCAGACAAATTTCAGAGGAGTCGGACTCGGAGTCGGACTTTGAGTCGGAAAAAGTGTACTCCGACTTCGAGTTCATGTTTAAATATTGAACACTAAACATTCTATTAGGTCTTTTACAAAGTACCTACCTACATATCTAAATAATCAAATTACAAAGCACACAGTTCGGTTGTGAAAACGATTGTCATGGGCAGCTTGCGCCGCCTGTATAGGGTATTCCTAATTTCAAACAAACAACCTCACCGCGCTATTCATGACAGCTTGGAATCATATTCTACAAATAAAAAGCTAGTAAGAAAATTATCTTCAGCCGTGCTAAAGTTAAAATACCCCCCACCGTAAACTATTAAAAAAATAACAATCGAGTGAACCGATTTTGCCCATTCACGAACTTGTCCTTACTTTTTAAGAGATAAGCTTGTATACCAAATTTCAGATCAATTACTTCAAACTTACGGCAGTTATCGTGTACACAGACGGACAGATAGATGGACATAGCTAACTCGATTCAGTTTTCAATGGTGATCAAAAATATATAAACAAGTCTATACTTGCCACCCTTCCTTAAGAGTGTTACAAATGTTGTGACAAACTATTGGTATAAAATCAGACTTTTTTGCCTACTTACACCAATTAGAACTTTCCAAACTGAAGTGAATACGATTAACAAAAGTAATCCGGTAGACATTTTAAAAAGGAAATTTGAACAAGATGGTTTAAATGAGATGGAGAAGTACGGCTGTAGTTTTAATGTTGTAATATCCTGTTGCAGCCATAATTATGAATATTTTCAGCTTTGGAAATAATTAGAAATGATGTAAGGGCATCTTACAGAAGCATTTGGTTGGAGCTTATTAAAGTCGCAACAGATACGTTTGTCGTTGTCGGAATGCGCAGTTGACGAGTGCGCATACATACTGTCTGAAATGTTGTAGTGGCATCCCCAGGCCCCATGCAAAATAGAACGTCACATAATAAACGCCAAACCAAACGCGAAACTCAATTTTTTGAGGTTATGGTAATGGTAGCTAGCTGCTGCCAACTTAGTAACTACAATAATTATTAAAAGATAAGTCAATAATACTGAAAGCATCAAATATATAAAGTTGCATAGGTGTGAAAGCTGGACAGTTGTCTTATGGGACGGACGTTTGATTTGACTTTTGTTATTATTAGAGATACAAAGTTGATTAAATGGACAAAGAGTGCCGAATTATATGTTCTCTAATGAGAAAATAGTTCTAAATGACTTCAGTGATATTTTGAATAAACAAAGAAAAGATACTTTATAACTGTTTCAATACCTGGAGTCAAAATTAAAAAAATAAAGTAAGAAATCTAAATAAAGTAAGATCTATCAAACAATTTCCGTTACAAGATTGTCGACTACCTTATTGGATCACTGTTTATCTAGTTGTGTTATCCATTTGCGATCAGTCGGTGTTCCGCTTCGATTGTGTGTTTAATCAGCTTTCCCAAGCTGGATCCTTATTCCCTGATGCCCTGATGATATCTTACTCATATGTTTGTTTTAAGAAAATATTTGATGTTTGCACAGAGTATTAGACAAGGTAAACATGTCCATAAACGTAAAAAGCCATCAGAGCTGAGGTTCACTTATTTATGTACCTGCTTTCCTCTAATTTATGCACTTATCACTTTCTATACATATTATGTATTAATATTAAATTCAGGAAAAACAACCTAACCTGTATGTTTTATGTACCATTGTTTATGTTTATTTTACCACTCCTTTCCATACAAAATGTCTTGATAGGATTAAACTAACTCATTAGACCAGTGGTGTCCACTGCCCAACCCTGTGCCAGCCGAACAATTTTCATTTGGCTAACACCGTCCGACCACAATTGACAATTTTTTTATTTAAATTTGATTTAACAACTCCCAAGAAATGAGCGCGTAGAAGTATGGAAACTTGAGAACATTTTCTGAGACGGTTTATTTTAAAATATGTATTAATTTTTACAAAAAAATCAATTTATGACCTTCAATTGTTACTGTTTGTTTTTTTTAATGGCTACCTCATGTGTTTCTCATGAATCGTGTACTTAGCAAATTTGTGAAAAAAATTACCCAGATGAACTCAATGTCCGAGAAACCTCTAAAATGTGTCAATGTACTTTTATCTGAAACTCTGAAAGTTTGTTCACAAATCACTGTAATTGATTCATTAAGTTATGAGCGGGCGCTTCCATGAAAGAAACAACAAAACATAAAATATGACGTAATAGACAACTTTCAAGCCCGGATTCGCATTCAGCGCAAATAAAGTAATCAAAAACTCTTATTCCTTTCCATTCTCAAAGAAAAGTTGTGAATTTAAGGGTTGGTTTATTCACCTCCCGTTAAATGTCTGATTTAGATGAGCTTAAGGCTCCGTTCTGAAAACATCGCAACTACGATACGAAATATTTAGATACGATATTTTTCCGTCGCGTCTACTCCGTACTCGGCTTAAAGCTTATGGAGTCTGCGATGAGCTGACCACACGTGACATCAGAAATATGGTTATTGTTTACATTTCTGACAAATATCGCATTTTTCGGTTAGCGGATGTTATAATACTTAGGCTCATGAGCGTATCCAAGATCCTTTTGTATCTTGTCAGTGTGTTTATTACATAGCACTCTTTCCCTTATCGATACCCTTTTCCCATACAGCAAGTTAAATTTAGAAAACTGCCCCCCTTCCAATTTGAGCTGGACACACCCATGCTTAGGCAGAAAATGCACTGAGATAAAAAATTATTGTATTGTGAGCTGGGCTAGGGGTATTAAATTAAAAAAAGAAAGATTTATAATTAAAATTCATTTTTATCTTCTCAGAAAAATATGTTTGGCCTAGCCCAACTCCTTATTTGTTTAGGAAGTTACAGTGAAAATTTCATCAATTTTGGACAATAAATAAAGCCTTTAGCAGAAAACTCGTTTTAGGGGAGATAGTAAGTAATAGCCAATTGACTTATCTGATACGTTGCTATGCAGTCCTTTATGGGTAGGTGAATATTGGCCCTGTGCATGCCCTCTGGAAGGGAGATGATAACAGGGCTGTGGAGTCGGTAAAAAACTTTCGACTCCGACTCCAGATAATTTTCGTAGTCTGACTCCAACTCCGACCCAGGCAAAATTTTATCTGTTTCCAGCGAATTTGTTGGCGAAAAAAAATTAAACTGACAAACTAATTGTAAATAAAATCAAAAAGACCTGTTGATCGGACCATAAAGTTATGACCATATTTAAAAATGTCGCTTTTTTTATTTTTCAAAATATCTCTGAAATCATTAGAAATTCAACTGTTTTCTAATTAGAAAGCACACAATTCTAAACTAGTTTGTCAAATTAACCGATTTTCTATTTTTAATAATAACAAAAGTAATGACAATCCTCTGTATAGTACAAAGTAACTCATTCCAACTAAAATTTATTCCAATTAATACAAAATTAAGTGCAAAATAAGCTGAAAATAATCTCAACTCTTACTTCTGTTATTGGCAATGACGTCACAATTCTGGCTGCAACGAGTATGACTTGCATACATGGATATTCCTATATTCAACTTAAATAAACGGTCCTATTTCACAAACTCAGTAACCATTTCAAATCTCTACTTTTAATAATGTGTTCATGTGTCGAAAAAAATAATTAATTTCTGTTAAAGGTTTAAAGTTATCAAACATTAAGCTAAAATTGCAAAGTTTTGCTAGTAAAGCTGTATCTATTACAAATATTCAGATATAGGGGCGAATAAAAATAAAAAAAAGTTGATAGTTTATACGACTGTGACACCATACGATGTTTCTTGTAGTACAAAAGCTGTAGGTCTTTTTAAAATTGCCAGAGAAAATCATTGAAATGCTTTTTGCAATATTTAATGAATTGTTCAGCTGTTGTTTGTGGCCGAACGAATACGAGCAAATCGTCTTAATTTTTATGAATAAGGAAAACCACACGTTGTCGCTTCACTTTGGAAAGTTCTAATTCGTCTAAGTATGCATCGTAGCCCGATTTTTTTTTTATTTAGAGATGATCAAGCTATCATGATTAGCACATTGAGGCTGGTTGTTGGAAATTGGAAATAAACTATATGTGCGTCGCGGCAAGCGCCTCACAATAATCAGTTGCTAATCATCATTCACCATCGACCTGTGTGTTTTGTAGTTTAATTTTATTAACATATGTAGGTGGGCACTTTGTAAAAGACCTAATAATATGTTTAGTTAATTTTCTACTATCTATTGAGGCAACGGCCATCTCGCATGTCTTTTTCTACATTATTTACACATTGACTCGGAGTCGGTATATTTTTTCCGACTCCAACTCCTCTGAAATTTGTCTGAACTTCGACTCCGACTCCACAGCCCTGGATGAGAATCGATCTAGGCGCCCGTAGTGGAGAAACGGAGAAATACTGGGGCCTACATTATGTGCAGTAGTTTAAGGCGCATTATGTTTCCTTGCTTATCTGTCATAAGTTCACAGATCGATCGTCGATACCATCGTAATGGAGGGGACACACAATAAGTGTCAATCCAACGAATATAAACGGTTCTTAAACTTCACTACTAACAGCTGTTCGCCAAAAAACAATATAATACATAATACAAATTTGATTGGACCACTAAAACACTACAGATAACTGTAACATATATTTGCGAACAGCTCTACCCCGGTAGAGGCGCTCTTTGTCATTATTTGTCATGTTCTTATGTCTTTTAGCTTTAAGATCAACAAAAATCATTTCATCTTATGATTTTATCAGAAAAAGATAGCCTGAACACAATTGCAGATACAGCCTCTATGCTTAACACGGCAGTATACTCGTAATGTAATGTTCAGCTATACCATAAAGTATGTATTGGTGATTGTAATTATCCACTTTTTGTGAAGAGATCTTTTTTGCAGCATTATAAATAACCGACACATCATCCATACATCTTTCCAATTAAATCCACGATTGTTGAAATCTGGTAACAGTTGCTTAGAACGGTGTCAAATGTCAAGGTACGTGTGAACATTCACCAGGCACATACACACTCGTCTCATCTCGGATAGCTTGTGGTTTCCAATCCACAGCACACAAACTGCGATTTGGTAACAGTATTAAAATTTAAAAGACCACAAATGTGTGTATAATTATGGTGAATTGTTAAACCATATGCCACAATTGGAGCTCAAGGACGAGCTCGTTTTACATAACTGTGTTGTGGTCAAATACGGGATGTATTGTTAGAATGTCGCGGCATATGTAAAGTTATCAGGATCAACGTTCTGGATCTGCCGTCATCACGCCTGAGGCTAATACCAATACGAGTTTTAATAAATAACTCTTCAGATGTGTTGAAGGATCATTAGTCAGTGGATGGGTTCCAGCAGATTAGGTTTTTGTTTTATGCAAAATTACGAAATGATGAGACCTGTCGCAACTTTTTTTATGGTCATATTCGAAATCAGTAGGCAGTATATTTATTTTATATATTTAGTACATTTATGTTACTGATAACAAATTCAAATTTGTCGACCAGTGTTATTTGGGGTTAATTGTGTAGTCGTACTGGTATTACATATGAAGATATTATTTCGCCAAGTAATCTTTTTCAGGAAGTAAAACACATTCAATTAAAAATTAAACCGACGAGTTTTTATAAATCTTCCACTGGACTTACATTACATTACAAATGAAATTCATATCAAATAAATCATATACAAAATAAAAATTTCTCCCGAAAGTAAATTGCATAGTCAGATATGGATATGATAAAAAATGATGCAATACGAACTACTGCTTTGCTATTGCTTTACCGAGCTTATCTTCCGAACAAAACAGTATCTAACACAACGGCGATATAATAATAATATAAAAATCTTATATATCTTGGCACTGGACCTAGCGTACTCGTCAAACCACGTAATGTATAAATAATAATCTCTAAATTACACCACGTGTCCTCGATTCAAATAATAGGTTACAGGTTGTCGTAATTACCATTTTATCCACAGTAGAACGAACCTGTGCAATATTCATTTCACAGTTTGCAACATCCTATCGTTTAGTGCATTAAGCGGTTGGATTACAATCGTGCAATAAATACATAGTAGGTAATATGTGCTGATTCACTTTCGAGAACTGATTTCCGAAAATACAACGCGTTGTTTGCAGAAATTTGCTGCGGTCTCTTGAGATAATCAAACCGAATATCATGTTTGATGTTTATGCAGCAAAACGGACAGCAATTCATGAATTGCGAAAAAATCATCTAGATTTTTGATGATCTAGTACAGCGTTTTCCAACCTTTTTACTCTTGCAGAACCCTTTAAATTGGGTTGGAACCTGGCGGAACACCAACAGAGAAAATATACAATGTCCTTTCCAAGGCATTTCGAATATTTTTTTTGCGAACAGAAAAACGTGTAACGTATTTCAAGTAACCAAATACAAGTCTGCAAAGAAACACATTTCAATGATTGATTATTACTTAATACTGTGAAATTAAAGTATTTTTCCTGTAAAATTTAAAAAATGCCCTGTAAAATTACGGTGATACTGTTCTAATTGCACAGGAAAATGTTTGTTGAATATGTAAATTTTGTAAAAACAATACAGAAATTTAGCTGGTATCCAATAACCAGCAATGTTACAGTTAATTCTTCTCTTACAGCTTTGTTTGGTAGTTTATCTTTATTACATTCATTTTCTGTAACATTGCAGATATTTCTCTCTAGCTATAAACTTATTTGTTCTTTTTACTTCCTTCAAGTATTATCAAACAAAGGAAGGAAAAAGAAAATACAAATCAAACAATGCATAAATGAAGAATACAAAAAGTACCTTTTACAAATAATTAAATAAATAAATTCATTTAGAAATTAAAAAAAAAATCATTGGTCAAAATTCAAAAATTAAGACACCTTTATTCTGAGTAAAAAATTTCATATGGACCTATTGATAACAAGTTATATTCCTTAAGAGAGAGCCATTTAAAATACTGTTTTATTAATATCTTGTAATTTTTTAAGGTATTGCAAAAATAAATATATCCTTATGAAACATTTTAGTCAGAACAATAATTACGTTCTGAGAAATTAAATGTGGGAATAAACACCCAAATAGAAGATATTTGTACACACTAATTTCATCTAAAACAGATGATCTCTATATTTTCTCAGTTGGTTAAATAAGAAAAAGCTTGCTCATACATACACAATGTTTTAAACTGAACTGATACAAGGTAATTTATAACTCGAGGTGAAAATTAAATGCAATTTAAGTTAATTATTTTTTGTTTAATTAAATGCAGTCACGAAATTTGAAATTTACACTTTAGCTAACAAATAATGTTAGAGTTTGACCAGTAACTCTGCCAGATTGTTGTTTCCTAGAGGTTATTTTGTTTTTATGTAACAGATAATTGTAAGTAATATTGACAATTGACGTTAAGGCTCCCGTCTCCTACCCCCAAAACGCCAAAGTAACTCACGCTATTATTATTGCGCCAATCCTGAAATGCTTGCTACCATTCGATTCTGTAGATCTTTATGCTACTGCCATCGGAAAGGATTTCAATATTTATGCAGATTATTTATGCAAATTTTAGTGTTAAAAGAATGTGGACTTCAAATATAGAAAAGCTTTCCGATGGCAGTGGCATCTGATTATTGCCTGCTGTAATACATTAAATGTTAACTATAAGAGCACAAGTTACTTTCTTCCGAACTTCTCTAGAATTGCATTCTGGTGCATTCTAGTAAGGTGGCAAAAATGATTACAGTAGCGACAGTTCAGGTATCCAAAACTAGATAGCGCGGCCTAAATCCGCATTTTACTAGTGTTTTTTTTTTATGTGATATGTCGATTGTTAAAGTACCATATCATCAACTAAAAAACTCAAAACGACTCCAGTTTCAATATTTATACAAATAGAAAGCAATAATATATTTAATATAGGTATATATATTATATTATAAATATATTATCAATAAATAATATATTATTTATAATTGCAAATTACATGGAAGACAACTTAATTGGTTTCCTGTATTTGAAAATTACTATGGTTTTCCAGTTAGTTTAATGTTATTAATGGGTAAATCTATTCGATTTCTTGTACGTAGTATGTTCAATCCACGTTCAAACAGAATGCATGCTACTTGCTAAGAAATAAATATTATATTAGTATAAATTATATTATTTGCTAAATTTTTGAACCCACTAAACAAGTAAATATATCTGCAACATGTCTACAACAAATTTCTTTGTCATTATTAAATGACGAAGAATATAATATATTTAATTGTAACATTGTTACTACTTCTTATGTAATATTTTGACCATGTTATAATTACAAGAATGAAAAATTTTAAAAAGTATTTGAATCTTATATATTCATTGCAATTTGTTTTGTAAAATTTGATTAATATTCTTTTTGTAGTAGGTATTTTGTTATATTAATGTACTCCATAATATACTTACCTGACGGTTTTTGAATGAGGAACTAGGGTTTAGGCAATAACTGTACAACTCACGTATATACAGTAGAGCGTCGATAATCCGAACCCCGGTAATCCAAACGTTTCCTAATCCGAACGCCCCAAAAATAAATAATAAAACAATAAATCACCGAGTACCCGAGTACAAAGCTATTTTTGTCAATTCCTTTTTACAAACATATATTGCTTTTGTTTTATAGCTTGTATCCAATACTCGATATTTGATAATCCGAACCACCATCCCACTTAGTTCGGATTATCGACGCTCTACTGTATATGAATTATTTTAATAAATACGACACTCATATGAAACTTTTTACTCAGTATAACAATTACTACTTGAAAAATAATTGTGGGAAAAAAGTGGGACACCTGTATATAAATTATTTATCATACATCACATATAATTTCCGCGGGGAATAGTTGAACAGTTACATCATACGTATAACAGATGAATGTTTACTGTCTATTATACATGTTAACAGACTGAAAAGTCATGACGAACTTTCTGGAAAAAGGGCAAAAACAAAAAGGCACTTATGACACTATTCTCCGCAGAAACTGTACAAAATAGTTGACAAACATCCTCGTTTGCTCCCCACGCATTATCAATAGTCAAATTCAGAGAGTTCGGCTGTACATCACCATATCTAAAATAATAATATTTTAATTTATAGCATACCTATTTCTATAAATTAAAACATACCGTAAAACCTCTTGAAATCTTGCCCACCTAAGTTTTGCTGCCACACTTCGTGAATTTGTGCCCTTCTTTTCCGAATAACTCCTTCGAGAATGGGATAAGCGACACATTATTCTAACTAATGATTAGTAAAATTAGTATTGTGGGCCGAAAATATATGTATTTGTCACACCAACGAGTTATTTAGAACCTAACCTACTAAATCTGTTTATAACTATTATAACTGGAAACTATATAATCACCACTAAAAAATAATATAATACAAACATATACTACAAACTCCCACACACTATAACTGTAAGAACACTAAAACTCCTCTATAAATCAAAAACAAGGACCGAAACTGTGAACTGTCAATTATAGCAGTAGCACTAACACGGCGTCGGGGTTCCCCTACTACGCCGCGAGGCGCAAACATACGTAAAATCGTCAAATGTAGTAAATACGAAATAAATTCAGATTTGGTTATATTGGTGCCATCTACATCTGGTAATTTTTCTATTTCGAAGCTTTGGAGAAAAGCGCGCCATTTGAATTGAGACGGGAGCCTTAATGAATGTTGGCCGTTGGATGTAATATCGAAATAACAGTGGTTTATTGGGTTAGAAGGGATCAAAATCAAAATTATTCATGGATTGACCTTGTTTATTAATCCTATATTTAAAATAATAATCCCATGCTAAAATAATACATAAAAATAACACTGAATAATGTGCCCATGAACCGGCGAACGCCACCGCTATTTGTTACTATTTTTCTGCGAAACCCCTGACGACATCTCGCGGAACCCCGGTTGGGAAACGCTGATCTAGAATTTGTATGAATGAGCAATGTTTTTTGCAGATCATATTATATTCTTGTTTGGTGACCATATAGACATATAGCTATAGATAGAATAAAAATAATAATGGGCCATTATAAATGATTGTAGTCGAAGTAGTTCATGATATCAAATGTAAATATTTCTGGTTGCATCTCTATTTGATTTAAATGCCACCGTTTTCCACGCATAAGTTAAATTGGTGGCATAACCTATTTCAAGTTTGACAGTTGTTTGTGTATAGCAGCAAAACGTTATTAACATGGACATGGCCTACTTTGACTACAATAATTTATAATGACCCTGTATAATAAACACCTCACTAGAAAAAAAAACAATAAAGGTTCTTCAATCCTGATGGTACTATATGCAATGATTAATATTAAAATACATATAATCTCTGAAGTGAAAATGTGCTTAACTATATAGTTGTCAAAAACTTCCCAGAAGCGCAATTGAAAAAACCCATTCCTCCCTTCTCTCCGAAACGAATCCAGTCCGACTCAACGCGTTTTTTGCCTTTGTTGGTTTCCCATGCAAATCGCGGTATGGGTGTACCTATACATAAACTCTAATATTGTAACTATTATGATTTAATATGTTTATAGCTTTCAAGCAATTAATAAATGAATAATAACGTATAACTAACCAAATTAATGGGGAATAACCACTTTTAAATTATTTTTTTCAACATATATAACCTGAATATAGTTTTACAAACAATATCAAACGATTTAAATTACCAACAAAAAAGTCGTGTAGTGGATTTTAACCGTACTGACTACCCTTGGCACGCGGGTTCCTTGCACTTGTTCAGATTTCTTGTTAAGTTATTGATTGAGAAATGATTGAGACTTAGGCAACCAAACGTACTATATCAAATTAGTTTCCAAGCATTTACCTATTATATCCACAAATTATCTTAAGCTCGCCGTTCAGCTGAGTGGCATTGGCTGGATTTACTGGATTTCTGAAAAAAAAAACTTGCAAAATATTGTTGGACAAATAATGATTATTCCGATTACGATTAGCGGTTGTGACCAATGTCACTTTTATTAGATTGTCTGATCTCTAGAGTTGTCATAAGATAAATTGTACCATGTTTACAGATGGTTTAATATCTACTTCGTTTGCGTGTGCTATTATTTTGTAGAGCTTCTGTCTTGTTGGTAAGGCATTGGATGTTTATGAATAGTGTTAAGGGTTTGTTCTGCCTAGCTTTAGATATTTGGTGACTCCTTGTTGATGGGCTTATCTAAACTCGTTTTTGGGCTCAAGAAGGGTTGTCTAAGAAAATGATAACTTGCGGCATAGTTATAGCTTTGGAAAGCAATGCCACTTGGCTAGAAATCTTCGAAAAACCGTAGGGCCCGGCTACCAGTTGAACACATCTGGTTATCGATATGACTGTATAGTAGTGTTGGGAATTTCGGCCCGAGTCCGAGCCTGGCCTGGCCGAAATTTAACATTCCTAGATATAGTTAGTTATCTAAAATAATGACTTATTTACCAAACACTTTTGTTAACATAGATAGCAATCATAACTTACAGTGATCGGCATTAACGTGGGTTTAATTTACCATTTTGAATTTTCTATTACCCGATAACTTAAGCCAACGTAATAAGCAATTTTAAATTTTTTAGTACGTGGTAATTTAATATTTGAACTTAATAATTTTAATTTGAAAGGTAATTTACTAAAAACAAATGATTGCCGTAATTTAACATCCATGTCCATAATTATATACATGCGTTGGCCCATGTATATAATTAAGTAGCCTTGTTCCCGAGATTTTTGGAGTTTTCGGGCCGAGTCTGGCTTTCGGACCTAGTCGGGCTTTCGGGCCGAGTCGGGCTTTCGGGCCGAGTCGGGCTTTCAGGCCTAGTCGGGCTTTCGGGCCGAGTCGGGCTTTCGGGCCGAGTCGATTTTCCTTGCAAGCCGCCAAAACATTATACACTCCTCTACATCCATGTTTATCCCGCACGGCACTGTAGTCGCAAATGACACAAAACAGCTGTCATCAAATATGGCCGCTTCGCATACAATATCCAACAGTACTTGCGTCGCATCTCATCGGAATTCCTTATCCCGGATACTGCATTTCGCATACAGCGTCTACGTGTGTAAGCAGTCTAAAGGTCTTAACTTTTGAAATACAGGGTGCTAAAGTTTTAAGAAAAAATTCTTTTAAAAAATGTGTTTAGATTACTTTAATTTTATAATTTTAATGTTCAAATATTATTATTCTCTTAAATAAATTTTTGTTTAAAGTTGTATTTTCTTACATTGTTTTTTCTCGTAAGAGGTTTAGAGATGCAAATGAATGAATTTTATTTTTTTATGCGAAAACCGTAAGTTAAATAAAAAAAAATCAAGAGACTAGATTTGGTAAGAGAGGAAGGAGGATTTCAAAAATTATTTTTCTTTAAGAAAAATTCTTGGCGTATCACTTTTCTCTTTGAAATGATTCAGTACAAGCCCCGCACGAACGCCACCTGCAAGAGTAAAAAAATGTGCAACAGCAGAAAGTGCCTTTTGATGCATACTACGTTTCCCAAAAATATCTACACTCGTACCAAAGTTATCATATCATGAATAAAACAATTTTTTCTTAAAACTTTAGCACCGTGTAGTTCAAAAATTAAGACCTTTAGGACATATGTTCATATGATGTTTTTTCCTCAAAATGAACCCCAGAATAACCTCCTTAAATATTAGCATGTTATTAAGAAGCAGCCTGTATAGTTATAATTCAAAAGGCCATAGACTTCACTGGAGTGGTGAGAAAATAAAAATTCTTTTTGACAACTGTGGTTAGTAAATGTTTTATAATCCAAACATTTCTGGTTTTGATTTTTCCAATTATTGTAATTTATTTACTTGCGTATTACATATTTCTTATAGGGTATATTGAGTTTGACACAATGTCTGTCTGTCCGTCTTGTGTACACGGTAACTGCCGTAATTTTGAACTAATTGATCTGAAATTTGGTATACATGCTTATCTCTTAAAACGTAAGGACAAGTTCGTGAATGGGCAAAATCGGTTAACTTTTATTATTTTACGGTAGGGGGTATTTTAACTTCAGCACGGCTGAAGATAATTTTCCTACTAGTTTTATATTTGTATTTACAAACCTTTACTTTTTTTTAGAAATCCGGCCTAGCTTGAAAAAGTACTTAATTATATGAAGATTTAAAAGAACCTTCCTCTGTATGTGTTTAAAATTTTACAACAGCTGCACCTCAGAATTTTGTATATGTAGTTTGTTGTTAACGTTAGACCTGTTGAACTTGTTTACTACTAATTCTTCGTAATGCTTTCACTACATTATTGTGTTATTGATACTTCATCTATTATTATTATTATAGGCCACAAAAAGAAGTTCGCATATTTTCGCCAAGCAACAAAGTAATCAAACAATCAAATCTTTCACTTTACTTTCACATTTCTCGCTATGCACGAACCTTCGGCGTCGCCTAAACCTTCGGCCTAACTTAGGCTGAAGCCGATGTGTTGCCGAACGTGTAATTTTTGGCCGAAGGTGGCCGAAGCCGAATGTTCAGTCAGACACTAGATTGTAAAGTCATAGATACGTATGCAATTAACTTATGTGAGTCGTAGATAAAAATTAAATTTTAGACTATTGATTTTGAAGGTGTGCCTGTTCTTTTGCAAGCAAAAGTCATAAGACTGATAAAAGTGACACTTGCTCAACTATAATTAAAAGTGAAAAAATTAAAATAAATGGTCATTTAGAAAATAAACTGCTTCCGGGTTATGCCGTGTGTCAAGATTTGTTAATGCTGACGTTTCGCGAGCCATGTTGCTCGCTTCTTCAAAGCTAATTGAATACTGAAGACCTACCAAGAAATGGCTTGTTGAAATTTTTTATTATTCAAATTAATTTTAATATTTTAATTTGCAGGTTTCTGCGTAAAGACGAGGCAAACCAACACCTTACAAAAATTCTTTGTAAATATCTGCACAACCGATGCCATACCACCACCGAAAGATGTCACAGAAGCGGAACTCATCGAGATTATCGAGACAGAAGACACAACGTTCCGCCTGCCCATGAGCATCGGAGAGATGCGCACTGAGGAAGACAAGAAGGGTGAAGAGGTTAGAGTATGCGACATTGCAATCAATGAGAAATTCTTTGAGAAGCTTGAAAAAAGTCAAGTATTCAGAAACTTTGTCATGGCCATCGTCTTTGAGGGCCTTTCAAACAAGCATGGCATACAAGCTGTGGAGGAACGAATATTGTTGAGGAATCGTAAAGCATTTGGTACGCTGCAGATGCACAGGATTGAGCAGAGGGAAATTGATCAGAAGATGGGTGGGAAATCGGAAGAGTTGAAAGTTGCCCCTTCTGTGGGGTCCAGCAAGCCGGTTATCGAAGTTTTGGAAGGAGATTTGGAGTACAAAAAGCCACAGTATTTTTTGTATAAGGAACGAGGGGACGATGGTCAGTTATATTTGAAGGTGAAACTTCCAACTGTTCCAAACAGTAAATCTGTGACTTTGGATCTGACGGAGGATAGGGTTATTGTGGAAGCAAAAAAAGAGCGATACCTCTTGGATATATTTCTTCCGGTGAATATAACAATGAATGATGTAAACACGTGTTTCAATAAAGATACAAAGGTATGTATGGAGTGATAAAATGAGGAATCTTTAAATGAGTCTGTTTTGTTTTTTACAGATATTAACCTCAAGGATGGCTATTGCTCCACAGCCAATGAGTGTATGTTAGATTAACTTAAAATGTGATTTTTATTTTATTTTTTAAATATAGTAATGTAAAAAGAAAAGCCAATGTTCATTTTGATGCCCTAATAAACAGCCCATATATGCATCCCTGACAGTTACGGAAAGTGTTAAATTTTCAGAAAAGGGCTGCATAAAAACGGAAATAGGTAAATTATGTAAAACAAAACCAATTCTAGTCATATTTTTTTCTCCTAAATTGGGTTTTTAAGATATCCATTGATATTTTTTTCTAAATGAATATGTTTATATTAAACAATTAACAATTAAATATTATGGGCATAAAGTTGTTTAATTTAAAAGAAATGGTTCTTACGTGAAAACTTGTTATTATCTAGAGAACTAAATTAGGAAGCAAATGAAAATTAATACAGGTGGGATAATTTGTGGAAAAAAACCTTGGTCAAGGTTTTTTTTTGTTCTTACGTGAAAACTCAATAGTTTAGCTGCGTGAGCAAATTCTATTTGATCGAGATCATGTCTGCATTAAAACTAGTTAGCCAGGATTTGACAGATATTTTGATTTTAATGACAGGTAGTATCAAACGCTGATGTTTTGACAATACCTACGGTCAATCAAAATATCTGTTAAATCCCGGCTAACTCGTTTTATTTTAATGCAGACACTACCGATCTCGATCAAATAGAAACTCATGCAGGTAAGCTATTAATTTTATACATATATAGTATGATGAAGTCATGTGCCTGGCCACATCAGATTTTTTAAATTTTTAAATATTTGGATTAATAGAAAGTCAAAATTTTGTGTTCGTACATGAGACAATACTCCAACACCATTTTTGAGGTCAGAAAATGTCTTTTTTTCCACAAGCTTTTGCTGGGCGATATTCATCTTTTTTATTTCTTATGAGCGATATATTGAATTTTTACAGATTTGAATACAATATAGAAAATGCTTTATAACCATATGTAACACTATTATGAAATTGTCACAAACAATGCCTTTAGGTGGTTTGCCAGATCACCCGACTTAACCCCAATGGATTTTTTTTCATGGGGTTTCATAAGAAGCAGTGTGTATCTACGGAACTATGATACAAGCAGGACCTGTAGTGGTAGTAGTGTAGAGCGCTTTTAGGGATACCTAAGAGAACTAATAATGTGAAGTTTAGAACTAATAACGATCAAATTTAATGTGTATTAAATATCTGCTGTTAATTAGTTATATAGTTAATTAATTATAATTTTTATACCCCCCACATTTAATGTGGTGAGGGTATATTGAGTTTGACACAACATTTGTAACACCCTTAAGAAGACGTGGCAGATATAGAGTTATATATATGGATTTGATCAGAATTGAATACTGAATCGATTTAGCTATGTCCGTCTGTGTACACGATAACTGCCGTAATTTTGAAGTAATTCATCTGAAATTTGATATACTAGCTTATCTCTTAAAAAGTAAGGGCAAGTTCGTGAATGGGCAAAATCGGTTCACTTGTGACTTTATCATACATAGTATGTAAAGTATTGTAATCATACCAAAAATTGACCAAGGTACAAAAAAATGTCTGTGTGTGTGTGTATGTCTGTGTGTGTGACACCCGTTTTGTGTTGCAACGATTCCGGAGAAACTACTAAAGGTATCTGGACGAAACTTCATATTTAGAAGTTTTATAACCAAACTTAGAGCTGAAAAGCTTTCTGTTGAAAAGGGTCCAAAGGAACTGGAGGTTTAGTCTTAGCACTTTTGAAAGACTTTGCAAATAAGCCACCATTTCTGGAATTTCGTCGAAATAGTTAAATAACAAATTAAAGTTCAGGAAATTCTGAATAATTTATGACTATGAAATTTTTGGTACAATTAACAGTTTAGCTGCATGAGCAAATTCTATTTCCTCGAGATCGGTCGTACTGCATTAAAACTAGTAGTCAGGATGTCTCAGATATTTTGATTATAATGACAGTAGGTAGTGTGTCAAACGCTAATGTTTTGACAATACCTCTGTCAATATAAGCTGCATTCAGATATTGTATACCGTTACACTTTTTACACCCAATAACATGTGTCATTTGGACGGTGTACCCGGTGTCAACGGAGTACAATATCCGAACACAGCTTTAATCGATATATCTGTCTAGTTCTACTAGTTTTATTTTAATGCAGACATGGCCGATCTCGATCAAATAGAATCTCATGCAGCTAAACTATTAATTTTATATATAGTAATAATAATAATCTTTATTTGTCGTGAAATCTTACAAAGATATAGACACTAGTCAGAGGTAGATATAATTCTAATACAAATAATTAATAGAATATCCCTTGACGAATGCACACATGTAGTATGATAAAGTCATGTGCCTGGCCACATCAGATTTTTTTTTCTTTTAATATTTTACTGTGAGGGGTATTTTCACTTCAGTACGGCTGAAGATAATTTTCTATCTAGTTTTTATTGTAATTATTTTCTTTGGAGACTTTTAATTTGGAAACATAATAATAATGCTGTTTTGTAACCTTAGGTTAGTATGTGAATATACCAATTCGTTAATTTCTTAATTTTTACGTCTACATTCAACATTTTGTAAAAATTAAAAATTATGTAAGTTGGGTGATCTGGCTTGTACTGTATTTTGTGATAATTTTATAAACGTGTTACTCATGGTTACTTATGACATTTTATGTATGTATTTAAATATGTAAAAATTCAATATGGCGTCCATAAGACATAAAAAACTTGAATATCGCCCAGCAAAAGCTTGTGGACAATAACATTTTCTGACAACGCAAATGGTTTCAGAGTATACTCTTATGCAAGAATACAACATTGCGACTTTCTATTTATCGTAATCCATGAAAATGTTAAAAAATGAAAAACTGTTCTGTAGAGTCTCTTACAGTTTCCGAGATCCCATCTACATGGGATCTGTAGATGCAGATTATAAGTTGAGGATGATAATGAGGGTGGTTTTAGTTTGATCAACATTTTTTCCCTAGCTAATGACTTTCTCCGCAACAGTTTGAGAAACACTGTGCTAGAGCAGGCATAATGTGAACATATAAATAATGTAGTATCTTAGATTTGATTTGAACCTCTCAGGGTAATCACTTGATCTTGGGAATTTTTTTTTCGTGCTACATGATGGGTCTCACTGGTTTCAAAATCAAAACAATACTTTTCAACAAACATAATATTTTTATTGATCATATACATAATCAAATAACAAAACATTTACATGAAACTCAGTGAAACGTAACGTAACTATATTCCTAAGTTACCTGGCAGTAGAAGATTTACCTAAACTTCTTTCCTAAAGTTCACTACTTCAGGAAACTACTTATTATTACACATTGGAAGTCCGTTTCATTACCTAACATATCATCTACAATTAAGGCAAATGCTATAAATGATACTGTTGTGAATGACAGAAAAAAGCATCTTATTTGATAAGACTACATCTCCAATATGTATTTATATTTAATGAATCACTAGAAATTATCGTCATTAATATGCACTCATAAATATGATAAGATAATGTACACTTTTTTTAAAGTGGCTAGGACAATGTCTCATCAAGATATTAAGTATGTTTAGGGATTCCTTGATAAGCAACCAACTATAAATAAAATCTGAGTATGATATAAAGCGACTCGTCGTAAAAATTATGCAACAGATGATGAAAAAAAAAAGTTATCACAAAGATTTAACGCGTGCGTCTCGCACGCCAAATCTACAAAATTAATTCCTACTAAAATAAGACTCCCATCATCAAATTTCCGTGTAAAATGTTGGACGTTCTATGTGGAAGTATCGGAACGCCAAAGGAATGACGTATAAAATGCAGAACCCGATCGAGCAGCACATTAAGTATTTACTGCCTAGTTCAACAAAATTCTTCTGCGGGTTTTGCAACGAAAATTCTGTATTCTTCATCACATTGGGGTCCAACTTCAAGATCGCGCAAAGGATATTGTAGAAGAAATCTTTGGCTATGGCGCGAAGACCTAGGACGATCGAAACTCCCAAGATTGTACGTAAAATCATGTAGCCGATCATCGTGTATGAAGGCCACATTATTGCATATGGGGGTGATAATTCAGCCGCGGACATGTTTCCTGTTTGGTAGTTAAGCCAAGCGCCGATTTGAACTCCAACGGACACGCTTAGAATCATTGTCGTGTCTCCACTAGAGAAGAAAATAAATAAATAAAATACAGAATTTTTTACACCAGCACAAGGATTGTTTCCTAACTAATCATTTTAGGCAATACAATATAAAACTTGCAAAAATTAAACTACAAAAATAATGCGCAATTGAACTTATAAGTAGCACCCATCTATTGCCAGAACTTTGAAGGATAAAATGTTTCCCCTTAATAATGATGAAATAAAGACTATAAATTAGAAAAATTGTATTGGATAATTGGACGGAAAATAAATAAAATTAAAAGTATAGAATATTTAGGATTACTACGAACTGGTGCAGAATACATTAAAAAAGAACTGTCGTCATGCTAAGCTCCTAGTAAGAACGACAACCTAAAAACTGATTACATTTTGTCAACATCCTTATTTACTTACCGGGTTGGTGTCCATTTTCCGCTGTTCGGGTAATAAATAATTATTAATACTGATGATACCAGGCATAATAGGGGCCCTGTGGGACTGGTTAAGAAATAACTATCTAAGCGATCTACTATAGGCACCAACGGGAACATCAAA
Organism: Aphodius sticticus; assembly: GCA_963966075.1. NCBI lineage: Eukaryota > Metazoa > Arthropoda > Insecta > Coleoptera > Scarabaeidae > Aphodius > Aphodius sticticus. The sequence continues at coordinate 47,914,492 of OZ014509.1, read as the reverse complement.
AGTGCTGCTATAGCTAATCCAGCAATGATATCCTAAAAAATACATTAATTAATAAACTTTACAATAAATTAGGGATCTTTAAACAATTGTATATTATGCAGCAACAAGTATGCTTGCCTATGCAGGGTAGTTTAGGCCGGATTTCACCAACAAGATCGGATAATAATTCGTTACATCAAGTGATTGAAAATGACTGTGGATTACCAAATCTGCAGATTGGTATAGGTGATATACAGGGTGTCAACATACAGATAAGATTGAAGGAGTAGGAAGAGAAGACCAAAATAAGTATCTTTTCTTAGTAAACGTTTGGTCTAAACACGTAAACTAGGAAGTTACAGCAAGTTAAACTTGCATTATGTATATTAATAAACATTTTTACAAACTATGCTAGTAAGAATCGTTTTAAATTAGAATTAAAGATACATGATTGTTATTTAATGCAGTGTTCAATTTAAAATGAATAAAAATTTATAAACTTAGAAGTTACAGCTATTTGTTTACCTTTAAAATGATGAAATAATAAAAAGAGCTAACATGTTGAATACCGCTGACTTTTTCATAAAACTAGAGTTGTAAATTTTATGACAGTTTGAATATCACACATTTTAGGTGACTGTACCTGTTACTGATAGTAACTGGTAGTATTGTTACATGATCTTACGATAACATGCCTAATTACAGTAAAGAGGAATATGTCATTACTATTATTGTTGATGGAATAATGCATAGAATAATTCCTCCAAATTATCAAGTTGGGAAAAGGATTTTGTACGTTTTGTTAGAGGTGTTTCCAGGAAAACGAGGAGAATAATTATTTCTGAAAATATCAAAGCATCTCAAAAAGTGGGAACTGCTTTTAATGAATTTTGATGTAACTGATGTAGCTTTCTTGTTATCGATATTTGATTAAAAAGGTTATCAAAATATTTTATATTTACCGCCTCTAGCTACCCCTAATTCTGTCATGCTTGACAGCGTGAATACTATACAATACTATAGCACAAATGTCAAAAGACATAAGAACAGTTAAGGCTTGCAATAGTTATTTTGGTGTAACACTATACTGGTTAAAAAAACAAATTCATAAATAAATCTTTAATATTTTAACTGTCCACATAAATTTTTGATCCCAAGATTATATTATTAGATTACTGTTTCAACGTCAATTCATAAGTCATAACTCAGCTTAACAGTTTCAATAATTTGTTTCGAGTAGCAAAGAAAGATCAGGCAAGTGATGCTCTAATATTATCAGCAAATAGGATTACTATCATTGCTATAGGATTAAGATTACTGATATCAATGCAGGAACTTTTCGACATAATGTGGTCTACAGATGTAAAAATTTGATTTTTATTATTCATAATCTATAAATATAATATCTACACAGGTTGAATTCATTTTTTTATGATTGGAGAAATTACTGAACAATAATAATGTGGCTAAATCAAGGAAGTAGTTTGGCAATTAACAAATTTCTTTCGTTGAACCATAGAATGTTTTGTAATAAACTAAAAGGTCTGCTGAACACTGTTAAGAGAGACTGTCGTAATTAGATGTTTTTTTTTAACATTATTTTGTCTACCGGGTTTTGGTTGTTTAAAGCAACCGTGTTTTAATTTAAACAATATTAAAATAAATATTAGTAGTTCACCTTTAAAATGAAAAAAAAAAAAGTATATACAAAGAAAGCAATATGCAGAACTATTTTGTTAATTTTACTATATCATGTGACACCCAAAGGTGAAAAAAAGGTGTAAAAGGTGTCCGACATTTTGATTTTTAACACTTAAAATACTCTAAGGGTGTGTTTTTTAATTGCGCTTTAGCAGAGTTTAACTTAAACTATCGTTAGTTTCCATATGCGTGCTATGTGGAACCTAACGATACTTTGCTTAAACTCTGCTAAACTGCAATTGGAAAACCCACCCTAATTGTTCTAATCAGTAATCATATATATTTTTTCTAAGTAGCTATAATCGTTATAATTAGCAGTGGAAAATTGTGACCTCTACTTCTCTACCTCTACTTTTATGTGAAGATTCAATTGTTTGGTTTGATAGCGTAAACCACGAAAGAAAAGAATCCAATGATTACTTATGATGACACAAAATCTTTATTGTAGAAGGTTGATGGCTTCATTCACTTTATAGCCAGTCGTACCATTCTTCCAAAATACATCCATTTGCAGTGGATCGAGCTCGATAAATCTTCAAAATATGTAAGTTCAACAGATGATGGATGCCACTTGCCATACAGCAAATGAAAACATCAATTTGAAGAATTTGATGACCCCATAGGCAACAGTCAACACCATAACAACAGTCAATTTTGTCCTTTAGAGTTGCTTGAAAAGAACAGTTTACGTTAACAATCATCAAACAATAAATTGAATAGGATATAAGCAAAAATGTCAGGTCACAATCTTCCACTGTTAATTATATTTCAAGAAAAATAAATAAAATTAGAACAAGTACAAGGTATACCCAATTACAATATTTTGTGTACTTTATTAAAATAAAACAAATTGGGATGTCAAATTTAGACATCCCTATATGTATGTCGGCGCGATTGACATATACCAGAGAACGTCGGGAAAGATACCCCTTCCCGGTCGGACGGAACTAAGCGCCAAAGATAAAAACAAGGGCAGTCATCCTTCGGAAAGAGGGATTGTGGTAGGGTGTGCGCCGGGGACCGTCATCTCTGATCCTTTATCCACATTCTTAGTATTATTAATTCAATTACGAGTATTTATTTCATTATTGTTTATATTTCGAGTATTCGACGATTATGTCAGTGGAGTTATACTGTGTGTTTTATTAAATATCGCCCTCAATTAAGTGACTATATCTGACATGTATAACGTACACATCGGCCACCAAGGCCTTTTAAGGGTACTTATTATTTATATTATGTTAATAATAAATAAAATAACTATATAATTCAGTAATCTCTAATTTTTAAATGATAAAATAAAAATTCATTGATATTTTTTAAATGAGGTAAATCTTATTGTTCTTATTCAAAATACTCACTAAAACGGTATGCATTCCCAAATATAACCGGCTAACGCAGACCAAAGTACACCATACGAGAGCGACTGTCAACCCAGCAGAGATGTTATACTGGTATCTGTCGAACGTAAACAACAAAACAGAGAACGGTATAGAAATCCCGACCATGGCATGTGTAGAAGGCATGCCGTACTCCAAAGCCCATTTCTTCTGTAGCTTCACAGACGGATACGTGGGCCGAGGCCATCTCACGATATCTTTCAAGGCTTGACCTTCAAATGAAAAATCATTTTAGCTTTCGTCTTTGGGGAACTTCAAAAGTTTTACCGATCCACATTACGATCGCCCATACTAAAATAACTCGCCTTCCAACAAAACCATCAACGTTCCAAAACCAAAACGGTATAAACATTGAGTAAAACAGTTCGTCACCTAATTCGGTACCCAATTTGAAAAGGTAATACCAGGCCTTGTTCGTTACGATGTATTCCTCCTTGTTTGCTTTGTCATGCTGATCCTTATCGTTTTCCTGTTCTAAATGCGGCAGCCGGATACCAAAATACTGCTGAATTTCAGCCACTAGTTCTGAACTCCTCAAATAATTGACGATTTCCATGTTGACACGACTTCTGGATGAATTATTTTTCCTTGAATCTTAATATCATGAAGCTAACGAAGCTTTGTATCCAATTCACAGCGGCGCCTGAATCATTTCGGGACGATGGATGAGTACTGCAGATAAATTTGTCTAGATCGTCCAAAATTCAAACACCCGTCGATTGCAGTAGTGACGTCACCCGTTTATCGCGTTCCTGTCAAATATTTGAATTGGTTTTGTAATCGACGTAATCGACTAGGAAATATCAAATATCCCTAAATTTTATAAATTCACCATTTTAAAAAAAAAATCAAATAACGTATACCATTAAAAATTGTTTTGATTATTATGTAGTACCTACATCCTTATTCACTGTGCCGTGTTACCAGATTGGAACGAGAATTTTAAATTTCAAAAGATTTTTCCTGTATATTATTGCTAATGAGTGAGTTTGGTTTATATTGGTCGTCTTCGCATCGGTTTTCCTCATTTCAATTGAACGTAATTGCTTATAATTTATCATAAATACCACACCCAAAGGGCGATCGAGTTCGGTTTCTCGAGGTTGGCAGCACTAAAGCGTCCCGAATCAAACGGGCCAATCGGAGCGGGGAATTTCGCTGTTAACCCCTCCAGCCGCCATCTTCGCGGTGATCGTGCGCGTTTCAGTCAATCTAAAGTTGAACAGAATATTGCGCCGGCTTTGTGTAGTTACGTTTTGTGTGTAGTTTTTAAGGAATATTAGCTGTTTAGGTGAGTGCATTTAATTTTTGCTCAATTATAAGTTGTGGACAGGGCAAAAATGCGTCGTCCCTGTTTTTTTCGCTGGTCGTTCTGCCGTAGTTTTCCTGGAAATTTAATTTTCAAGTTACGGAGAAGCGCGCCGGTTTTTGTCCGGCAACGGCGTAGTTTGTTCCTGTTTTTTCGCATAAATAATAATAACTGGTCCTGACGAGCTGGTAAAGCTTTTGTTTCGATAAGAAATTGGTTATCCTTTAGTTGGTTAACTGGTTTATTGTCCGGTAAATTAGATAATTGGAAATTCTCGAGAATTCTTTGTTAGGATAAATTTAAAAGTTTGATTGGAATGTGCTAAAAATTTGTTTAATGAAGGCTGAGTGCGATTATTCCAGAGACATATGTTTAAGCGAGGGTGAAACGGGGGCTTGCCCGACAGCTGTGGTATGGTAGGGTGTTGGTTGGAACCCACATGTCTGCGTATTGCAAAATGTCTGCTTTTGTCATTTAGTTGCTTTTATTTTTATTGACCAGGTGAACCTTCTCGAACCGCAGAAAAACGTTGACTATTCGGGAAACCACGCGGGTCCAGGGTTTAAATAAATTTGTGAACTTGCTAGTACTCGCATGACGTTCAAACTTCCTCGGCAGACGGCATTATCATTCACTTCGATGGACATGTATGTAAATGTTCGATGCGCGCTATATTTAGATTTCGTTGGTTTTTAACGGCCATTGGGACAAATCGAGATTTTTAAACAGACTTTCTGGTATTCCTCTTTGTCAAATATAGGAATTTCATTACCTGAACATGGGGCTAACTAGTCCCGTTAGCTAACAATAGGTCTATAGGTCGAAGTAATCATTAGGTTAGGGTTGTAAAGAACCGTAAAATAATTTCAACAAGTACAATCCTAGTAGGTACCTATCTTTTATATAGGTGCAATCGTACCCACCGGTACATATTACATTATTACGTATTCTTAGTGCTGTTCAATATAAAACTGTTGCTCTCCATATTACCTACCTACCTTTCTAGAAAGTAAGCGATTTTGTAGTTTAAATTTTATTAAATACCTACATTACAAATTAAATGTAAAAATAATGTACCGAACCCGCATAAGTATTGACACAGCAACAATATTGAAATGTAAATGCATAACATTCAAATAAAAATGCAAGAATTATTTTGTAATTATTTTTAATAATACTACACATTATACCCTACATTCTGCTTACATGTAGACTAAGTAAGTTAAATGTTATATTACTACTTCATAAAAAACTGTTTTTGGGTAAGCCTATGCATCCATAAAAGTATTGATAGCCCAGTCAAATTAGATAAAGAATGTGGCAAATTTTTTTGCAACCCAGTTGAATTTTTGTATACACCTTCGGCTGGGCACTACAAAATAATGTGTAAAAAGTCCCCATCGATATCGTGTCCGCGTTCCTAGTTATTCACTGTCAAAGATGTCCGAATTAAGTTTTTTTAACAATATGTATCTTGCTTACTATTGATCATTCGTCAATGAGCGCCATTAGCAAATCTCTAAATCTTTGAATTATCTACAAAAAAATATCTATACATAGTTTCAGAGTTCGGAGTTTTCAAGTTATGTCTTGAAAAACGTCAAAAGCACGTTCAAGATACAACGTATTTATGTGCTGGGTAAACCTTTCCGATACCCAAGTTATTGAAAACATGACAGAGCATCATATTTTATAACAAGAAAAACAGTAGCGTGCTGTTAAATCCATTTCCATGATGTGTCCTTCAGAAGGATAAGAAATGTCTCATTTAACCTCCACCTTGCTCGTTTGCGTAAACGGTACACAACTTCTGTAACTATGTATTCAAATGTACGCTAGTAAACGATACTAGTTTTGTAAAAATCCCATGAAAAAAGCAAGAGGTTATAATAAATAATTTATACAGGGTGTCCGGTAAAGATGTTCCGAAAATTAGGGAGCTGATAAAGGACGTCACTGCCACCCGAGAAGTGTATATGCACTTTTGGCTTTCGACGCTTCATTAAAAAGTTATAGCTTTTTTATTTTTCAGTTTTATATTCCTTTAAAAATATAAATGATTACAAAGTCTGCGTTGTTTATTTAACAGAAACAAAAAAAAAGACACTTACAAATAACAAAAATAAATAAAAGAGATTTGAAAATACTGCTCAAAATGTTGCCCTTCCAAGTGAATTCTCATTTCAGCACATTTCCCAAATCCTGCCGGACTTTTTGAAAAATTTCAGGTGTTTCTCGATAGCGATTGCGGGCACCATTTATTCGCTGTAGTAGTGCGTTTCTGCTACAGCGAATAAATGGTTTTGGAAGTCGTGCTGAAATATGCATTCACATGGAATGGCAACATTTTGAGCAGTACCTATTTGCAAAACTCATTTATTTATTTTTCTTATTTGCAAGTGTTTTTTTTTGTTTCTGTTAAATAAACAACGCCGATTTTGTAATCAGTTACATTTTTAAGGGAATATAAAACTGAAAAATAAAAAAGCTATAACTTTTTAATGAAGCGTCAAAAGCCAAAAGTGCATATACACTTTTCGGATTGCAGTGACGTCCTCTATCAGCTTCCTAATTTTCGGAACACCTTTACCGGACATCCTGTATAAAACTCTTTTTTCTTCTGAAGAATATATATGGAAAACTGCGGTTGTGATTCCCTGTATCAAAGAAAAATTATCAATAAACTTTTGAGTGCTGGTATCATAACTTTTTACACATTTTCAATTAATTTGAATATTTTATTTGTCAAAAATACAATAAGTGAAACAAAATGATTAATAGAAAAATCGACTTTTTTTTTATTATTCATAAATGCATTACAATCTAGTCATAATTGACTAATGAGTAACTTAATTCTAACTTATTTTACTAGTTTAACTTAGCCTAACAGGCACCCATCGATATCTCTCAGTTGGTCCTGGTATACTTGGCACGTTTTTCTTGCGCACTACGTAGCACTGTCTCTGCTATTAGAACTAACACTTACAACTAGCACTTACTCTGCTTTTCCACTAACTCACATTCACACTAACTCAAAAGGCTTCTTTCTCTTGAGTCTTCGGATTAATTCGGTGTTGTCGAGGAGCTGGATGGCCTCAACGTTTACGTGATGGTGATGGTATCATAAGTTTTTACACATTTTCAATTAATTTGAATATTTTATTTGTCAAAAATACAATAAGCGAAACAAAATGATTAATAGAAAAATCGAATTCTTTTCCTTCTCAAAAACTTAAAAATGTCTACCTAGGACAATCCTATGAAAAAAAAAACGTACGTCAATTGTTAGATTTTTTTCTATTGGCCAAGTCAGTCGTTAAGCTTTGAGTATTTTGTTTAATTAAAAGTAATCGAAACACCACCTCCCAACTATCGCAGGAAATAAGAATGCCATACATACATGCACTTGTCTGAAATTTTGGAACCACTAATTACAAACAAAATACTACAAGCCTATGCCATAAAACAGTCGTAGTAAAGTATGAGGAGAATATGATACTGGTTTTTTGTTTTTGTTTTTCACTGAAAATTAGAACACGCCGAAATAAAATACCAGACTATAAAATCAGACTATAAAACTTAATCTAAACTAATTGTGGAAAATGTGTTTAGTAACTGAAAAGTGAGTATGCTTTTGTGGAATCTGGATTTTAGATTACCTTTTTTATACTTATATATTTTTTTTATATTCAACTTCAATAAATTTAGTACCTACTTTACACAATTGCTTGAGATATCTTTCTAAATTCTGTATGCATTAAGCTCCTCTGTTGCCGAGCTATGAACATATGTATTCACATGTCAATTTGCATTTGTTAAATCGCTCTGATTTATCGACAAAAAAGCAATTGGATTATAATAGTCGAATAACATAACATCCCCGTGTCAAGGCCGAACCCAACGTAATGCAATTAATACATGCGGGATTCCATCTAATAAATCAATTGGGATTCGTAAGTATATTTTTTCTCGTTCTATTCGGCCCAATGGCCTGACAGACGGAGCAGAAACGCCGGCCGGATTAATAATAAGTAAGCGGGAGTGGATCATTGTTGTCGCGTTGTCTCGGCAACATTTTTAACAATAACCTTAACGGACTTAAGTCTGAACAGGGCTGAGAGTGAACGTACGCCATCAAATACATCAAGGTTGTTGTCTTGCTCTTTGTTGTCCGATTGCTGCTGATCCCGACGACTACCGCTGGCTCCGTGCATAATAGAATTTGAAAAGATACCCGACGTCGCGTCGATCAACTGACTACTCGTAAGTTATTTGTATTTTTTCTGCATATCAAACGCTCAACATGAGTACGCGAAACGAATCGCTGCGGAGCATAGTATATATTATACAATGATCGACAAAGTTGGCACAGATTGGTACTAAAAATAAAAAAAAAATCCCTAAACGAACATTATACAGAGAGAGCAATACAGGGAAAACGCAGCCAGTCGTACGACAAGTTGTGTCACGTATAGATACACTCATGGCGTCACCCACACGATGCCATTGCGTTGTGGATTGTTTTATTTAACGGTTGTGTTGTCGAATGTCTGAGAAGGTGTTGAATTAAAAATTCAGAGATTTTTTGGTTAGCATTATTTTTGGACAAAATCATACTCAACTGTTTGTAAACTGTTGCCAATGAATATGCAGGTGTTGTTTCACCAACTAACAACGCAATTTCCCTACCATTCATCCTGTGACGCAGGTGCGGCCATAGATCAACTAATGTCTCAACTTTTTTGAAAACGTTGCGTGGTAGGACACTTTTGGGTTTCCATGGCAACGAAAAAATTACTTTTTTGTTTATAAGGAAATCCAGGTGGCAATGAATTGGTGATAATAGTCAAAAATTGTCAATATAACATGATTTTGGCCATTATTGTATTACTGGCATGACGTCCTCGTGATTTAATTGGTTTTTGGCCAATCACTTACCATGATTATATGAGTAAGCATTTTTCCTATCAAAATGACACCAAATACTTGATGTTTGGCTGAAAATCGTAGCGTGGAAGTGTCGTCTAAAGCGAGAAAATACAGTAGAACCTCGATTATCCGGGTCAGTCGAGACCGAGCCTTTGCCGGATAATCCATACATCTCATTTTTATTTGTTAATGTTATTTTTCTTCAATGTTGTAATATGTTTTTTATTTCTACAAATACAAATACATATATAATATCAAAGGAACAAAACAAATGTAGTAACAAACAAATTTTTTTAAAAATATGTCAGTATATGTATACAGACTATACATATACCATAACCAACCACAAGATGTAGAGAGGTTCGTGGAAAAACAGTTGGGCTTGGCTAGCACAGATAGGTCCTGATGTGGAAACATCTTCAAATTCAAGTTCAAGCGCTATCAGCTGTAGCGCGTCATCTTCAACTAAAAAACTCTGTAATTCAGTTTTCTTCTTAAGAATGTCACAAACCGATTGTTTCCCAATATTAAGTCCCAGAAGTCCCATGTAGATATCGGCGAACTGAAAAGTCTTTTAAAAGACACCTTGAGCCGTTGACGCCCAAGGCTAAATCAAAAAGAAATAGATTGGAATCATTTATTACAAAAACTGTTCAATTAGTTGTCATGTTGCTCCTCACATAAGTTGCGGTGATTTAGGAATGTTCGAACCGTATGGTACATTATCAGATAAATTTCTTTTTTTATTTATCTCTATTTAACTGATGGCACATTCCAAGAATATAATTCAGTTCCGCGTTGTCTGTTGGCATTGGTCTGAACCACGTTTGCATGGCTTTATTTACGGCCATATTTATTGTGGTTCGTACACATGGATGTCCTGCCCACTTTTCTTTGAATGTGCGCTAGTTCTTAAATGATAGATTTGTTGGGGCGGCCGTGTTAATTGGCCCGCGTGATCGCTTGATCTAAATCCTCTTCACTTTTTCTTGGGGCATGTAAAAGTTAAGTAACTAAAACTGCTTCCAAGAAGGCTGCTTGAACTCACTTGCAAGATATTCCTGGAATATAGCATAGGGTTCAAACATCCCTAAATCACCGTATCAACTTATGTATAGCAACATGGACTCCTAATTGAAAAGTTTTTGTAAAATAATAACCAAAGAAATAAATGACTCTAGTCTATTCTTTTTAGTCTAGTGCCTAAATGGCTCTTTTTTAACAGTCCCCTAACATCCCTATAATTTTGTCGCAATCTTTACGGATTATCCTGTACACTTTAGCCAGTTCTGAAACATTTGATTTTTTGAATTTGTTTTAAAATTTCGATTTATTCTTACTACTTAAAAATACTAAAAATATATATATTTGGTTAATGATCAAGTCAGCGTGTCAGCGTGGTGAACTATGGATGAATGCTAACATCCGAATTTGACAGTTCTCTGTATTCTTTCTTATTGTTTGAGGTTACTGCCAGGTATTTTCGATATTATTATTGCTTGTTATTAATTGTTGGTTATTGTTGATTCTTGTTTAATTTGTTGTATGAACTGCAATTTTAAAAATGCATTTTCTAAATCCACTATTTTTCATCAAGACGGTGGCGCGCAATACAGAGAACTACCAAATTTGGATGTCAACATTCATCCATAGTTCACTACACTAACTTTGATCATCAATCCAATATTTTGCTTCTATTTCCCTGCGCTAAACGACATTTCCACGCTACGATTATCAAATATCAGGTATTTGGTGTCATTATAACCGGAAAAATGTTTTTGATTAAATACGGGAAAACGTGACTCATTGGCCAAAAATCAGTATACCAATAGAGGGCGCCAGTAACACCATATCGGCCAAAATCGATTTCGATGATGTTTATTTGACAATTTGACAAGTCCTCAAAAAACCTCTAGTCTACCCCAAAAAATGACATATTAGTCTATAGCACTTGCCAAAACCATTCGTTCAGCGTGAATTCGTTTACCCGGTATATAGTTAAATTTGTTATTACTGACATTTTGTGTTTAAATACTTTACCATGACGAGTCACGAAACAAAGGTACGTGAGAAATACACCGGACCGGTATTCGATAACATTCTTTCTGTTTGTTTTGTTGTTGGTTAGCTGATAATAAGCGGTAAAGTATAAGAAAGGACCTCGGAGAATAAAATTCGGTAGCCCACTTATCACTTCTCCAGGTAAACGTGCCAGGTAAGCGGATTTGTATAGTGCCCGTTACGAAGTAGGTATAGGTGAATAGTTTTACGGATTTCTTGTCAAAACTGTTATGGAATTATAAGGGAAAACTGCTTTAACAACATTATTCCTGGTTCTGTAGTTTCTGTACTTAATGCCAATACAATTTAACATGACTCACAGAAGGAATGTCAAATTATTTACAAGCTGATTCTGAATAGTTCTGAGTACTTAACTTACTCAAAAATATATACATTTATTTTGATCAATACATATACTTCAGGACTAAATCCAACATTTCCCAGGAAGACGCTGTTAGTAGACATAGGTATATAGGAACATAGAAAGGAACGGATAAATGTAAAAGTTAAAAAAATCGTTAATTCTTGATATCTTTTGGGAACAAGATTCTTCTGAATGAACAATAATTTCGATAGATTTTGTTTTCGATACATTTTCCTGTGCTGAATACGAATTCGGGCTCTAAAACTTTATCTGATTTCAGGCTTTTGCGTTTTTTTACGCCGATGAAGACCCATTTTATGTTAGTTACTTCGCGATTGGGTTTAGCCGCTATTAATTGGCAACAAGCCAAATTCACATTTTTTTACATTTAGTCTTTAACTGTTTTGAAAACCATAAATGATTGGAAAGTTTTAAGCCCTGATTCTTATTCAGTGCAAAGAAATTTATTGAGAGCAACTACTTTTTCACAAAGTCCTTGTACCCTATAGTTCAATGTTTTAGGATTTGAAATAGGCTTTATCTCGAAAATGGTCTTACGTAGTAAGAACGCATAATTTGAACATTAAAAAAAACTACGGAATTTCACGAAGAAATATCTATAACGAAAACTGAAAAAGAAAGAAAAACAATAAAAAGTTCATAAGCCATAATAATTATGTGTTGCTTGATTACTGACATAAATTATCATTTAAATGTTTTGCGTACACCGTAAATGACATACAAAGAAAGTAATGTTTAATTATTTATTTATGCGTACACGCGAGTTATGTTGTTTTGGTGATAATACGTGAAGGAATTCTAGACATTGTCCCGAATAGGGAGTACGAGAAGTTATTACACGTTGGCGCCTCTTAATATGCACCACAAGCTATTTACAGCTCAAATTTAGTCGTTAATTTCTAAACTCCAATACACTAAGCAATCCATTTAAGTTAATCACTTAATACAAACTCGGCTCTAAATTTTTGTCGACACCGCATTGTGTATTAAATATTGCCTACTATTGGCAAATCTGACCCACTTCGATCACCTTACGTAAGGCATAGCGCGCGAGATCTGTTGATGTCTTGCGTTCAATTTAAAACGTGACTGGAAGTTCTTACTCGAACGAGGTTCGATTTTTTTCTCAAAGTATTTGAACGTTGCTCAAGTGGTGCCGACATGTCTGCAGGGTAACTTCCATGTCCTCACGAGTGGGGGAAGTGCCCTTTAAATTAGTTGGGGTGTCTGGCAAGCGTTCGCAAACGTTTACCTGCTGTCGAGAATTGGGGTTTTAAGGGATGAAATGCTGAGAGCAAGTTACTGACGTAATCCCCGTCGATTCACTAAATTGGTGGCAGTTGAGCTCTTGGATAGAAAAGCGGATTATCCTGGTTTTATAGTCAAAATACAAGATTTATGACCGCGGAGAAACTAACCATAAAAGATATAAAAGATAGAACATTTTTTATGGAATATTTTAATGAAACATATACCAAGCGATGGAGCTGTTAAAGTAGTATACGCCAGATTTTTTAACTGATAATTTATCAAACAGTTTTGCCTAAAATTCGAATTAATGAAGAGAGCTTTATCCAATAAGAGCTCCGAAAATTCGCAAAGCACATAAAAGTCGGCATCCGAGGTCGGTATTAACAAGACACTACCCTTAAGACAACCTACCCTAATACGTCTGTAAAATGAGATATTGATGCGCAGTTCGCCAAGTGAATGCTGTAAATGTATAACTTCTGCAAATAATGTTGCGTAACTTTCTTACGTACGTCAAATAGGGGCCTTGCATGATTTTACCTACCTTAACAAATAAAATCCTTGGGTGGTAAGAAAACTATGTGGAAAATTTGTCCGCTTAATATTGTTGCACTCAATTGTTATTGAACATCAAAGTTCAAACTCGACTAAGAGCGCGCCAAAACATATCGTGACGTCATACCGTTGTTAAGTAGTCCAGCTAGCCTAGGCCCTAGAGAGCGGCCGAAAAAACAGGACCTACGGGCATGAGAACGGCATCGAGTTGAATGTATAGTATCTGGAGGACGTAGTGTGCGTTGTGTAACGAATAAGTATGTATCCGAACCTCCACTAATCCGGATGTCCTTGTATTCCGGGCAAAATAAAAAAAATGTAAATTTGATATTATGTACCTTGTAGTTCGGACCGACCACCGATTCCTTAATCCGGATTGCAACTCGTGTGATTCCTCGGCGTATCTAAATATCAAGGAGCAAAATATCCCGGAAAACATGGGTAACAAATAGTGAAATTTTAATCGGTGTTTTATCTTTGGAGGAAAATGACATATTCACGGGCTTCTAAGAACACCACTCGAAGGATGCGGTGTTGTTCTTACATAATATGATGATCATACCATGGTCATCTCAAAGAGAGATTGCTGTCAATGGATGAAAATCGACAAGAACTTGCTGAAATCGGAAATACGTTATAGCAAATTAATTGCGTAATCTTTAAGAGTTCAGCGGTGTTTAGTTGTCATTGAAAATATGTATAATATAAGTTATAATAAACGCGTCACTATTTTTACGCCTTTGCGTAGTTATTATTAGATTGTTCCAGTAATCTAGTAATTTTTTGCTATTCCGGATTGGGTCAGTTTTAATTCATCCGGATTAGCGGGGCTTTACTGTAGTATGTACGTAGACACAGTGTAGACTAGACACTCATTTCCTAAAAATTCGCCGGCAGCCATCGATAAAAAGGTTATTTTTTATACCCCCACATTTAATGTGGTGAGGGTATATTGAGTTTGATTCAACATTTGTAACACCCTTATAGAGGCGTGGCAGATTTAGACTTATATACCGGGTGACCCACGGCATAGGTACTCCCGTTTATTGTTGTTTGTTTATACAGCTGGACGAATGAAATTTGGTAAATTGTTAATAAACAAAAAATGCCATTCTTTGGAATACTCTTGAGGTTAATATGACTTCCGGTTTTTTCGCAAATGACGTCATAATTGAAATTTTAAATGGCACCCTATATTCTTTGTGTGATATTTTTAATCAGGATGTCATTCTGAACACAAAAACATATCGATCGTCAATTTTTATCACCAAGGCAACGCAAAAATAGCTTTTTTGTTTATTAATCTATTTGGCTATGAATTGGTGAAAATAGTAGAAATAGTAGAGTTGTCAAATAAACACTAACTAACTCGACTTTGGCCGACATTGCATTACTGGCGCCCTCTAGCGTGATTTAATTGGTTTTTGGCCAGTGAGCCATTTTTTTCACGGGTACCGAATGGCCACACCGTGCTTATTCGATAGAAAACATCTTTCCGATTACAATGATGCCAAATACTTGATATTTTGTTTAAATCCGTAGCGTACAAACGTTGTTAGAAGCAAGGAAATCGAAAAAATATTGACCTAATGGTCAAAGTCAGCGCACAAGTCACTCAATGGACTACTCGAAGGAAGTTCCCTGATTATTCGAGGAAAAACATTTTTCCGACACAATGATACCAAATTCTTGATATTTTGCTGATAATCGTTGCGTGAAAATGACGTCTAAGGGTACTTCGTTTGCGTAGTCCATTGAGTGACTCTGACTTGTACGCTGACTTTGATCATCAGGTCAATATTTTTTTCGATTTCCTTGCTTCTAGCAACATTTGTACTCTACGACTTGTCAACAAAATATCAAGTATTTGGTATCATTGTAATCGGAAAAATGTTTTCTATCAAATAATCACGGTGTGGCCATTGGGTACCCGTGAAAAAAATGACTCACTGGCCAAAAACCAATTAAATCACGCTAGAGGGCGCTAGTAATGCAATGTCGGCCAAAATCGATTTAGTGAGTGTTTATTTGACAATTGTCGACTGTTTTTACCAATTCATAGCCACCTAGATTAGTACACACAAAAGTTATTTTTGCGTTGCCTTGATGATAAAAATTGACGATCGATATGTTTTTGTGTTCAGAATGTCATCCTGATTGAAAATATCACACAAAGAATATAGGGTGCTATTTAAAATTTCAATGATGACGTCATTTCCGGAAAAACCGGAAGTCATATAACCCTCAAGACTATCCCAAAGAATAGCATTTTTGTCTATTAACACTTTCCCAAATTTCATTCGTCCAGCTTTGTAAACAAACAAAATAAACGGGAGTACCTATGTCGTGGGTCACCCGGTATATATGGATTTGATCAGAATTGAAAACTGAATCGATTTAGGTATGTCCGTCTGTCTGTCCGTCTGTGTACACGATAACTGCCGTAATTTTGAAGCAATTGATCTGAAATTTGGTATACAAGCTTATTTCTTAAAAAGGAAGGACAAGTTCGTGAATGGGCAAAATCGGTTCACTTGTTTTTTTTTTCTTTTTTTTTATATTTTACGGTGGGGGGTATTTTAACTTCAGCACGGCTGGAGATAATTTTCTTACTAGTTTAATATACATATACTATCTACCTATATCCGAACGTCGCTATAAAACTTGAAACGTGAAAATAACTATTTTTCTTATACATACTTGAAAAGATAATCCAGTAGATTCCAATTTGAGCAAGGTAAGCATTGATCGCAGTTTTAGATATTATCCAAATCTGTTACGCTGATTTCCGAGTGGCTGCTGTCTTATACAGATCTATCTTCAACGTTATATAATTTCTTAATCGTCGATGGTAATTTAATTGCTTGGTTTAATTGCTCGTAACGGACCTTCGCGGCGTCCGTCACGGCTGCTTTCCTCGATTATTAAATAATTTTATTGGACGGCGCGAGGCGCCGACTGGAGCATCGGAATCTCGAAAAAGCCGAATACCCGCGCGAACGTTTACCGTGTGAAATTCAATGCAAAACTCCGGGCATTCCATCTTATTTGTTATCGTACAGGAACAATTCCAAACATTGACGCGAAGTGAGATAAAGTTTAGATGGAATGCCAGCTAGTAAATTACGAAACGTAACAAAATAATAAATAAACTGCTTGCAGGAATTCGACTTATAAATAGGATTAAAGCAGGTAATTGCATTTGAATTCGAATCGCAATAACACTGCACGGAAAAATTACCGATGTAGAACGGTAAACAATAAATGCGAGAGCTTCCACGCTAAATTAAATCAACAGCAGCGCGATTCGCTTGTTTTAGGTCATGATTGTTACACAAACAGCAAAAATGCACAGGTTTCATACATACATATGTATAAATGTGCATAATTTAATGTCCGTTATTTTCTTTTAGTTCGGTTACAACGCTGCCGAATAATATGGTATTATATTCGCTTAATTGTTGGTCAATTGTTTAAATTATTATCTTTGAATTCACCATATTAATACATTTACCATCAAAAGTATTTTACTTTTTGGGACATAATACATTTTTAGAAATTAATTGTAAATATCTCAGCAACTTTTTTGTAGATGTGGCTCATTTCCTTAATACGGCAGAGCATGTAAAATATGCTAACCATATTGATGGGCGGTGTTTTAGGACTTAGACAGTCTGGACAATAGTAAGATTTTCAAAAAGTGAGATGAAATTCGGGACGATTTATGGGGCGGGACAAGTTGTCAATATTTTGCCATTGTAGTTGTCAATATTTTGCCATCGTTTCATAAAGAGTGCATGACATATGACAGGCTGTATAAAAATAAAATCGGATTTAACGCGGTTGTTAGTCGTCCAATTAACGTGAAGCAAAAAGTACACCCAATGAATTATTTTATAGTATAAGGAGGTGGAGCTAGAATCACTATAGCTGCCACATTGTTTTGCAGACATTTAAAGTTAGTGGCGTAATTCTTATTTCACTATGTTGAGGCGAAGTTGTTCGAAAAGCGCTGTAACATTAAAATTGTGCCATTTATTTCATAAAACCCCACCATATACAGTAGAGCGTCGATAATCCTAACCTCGGTAATCCGAACGCCAAAAGAGAAATAATAATAAAATAAATAACTGAGTAACCGAGGGAAACGCGATTTTTGTCGATTCATGTTTAAAAAAAAATATTGCTTTTGTTTCTATCTTGTATCCAATAGTCATATTTTCTACTATTTATATGTAAAATTTGATAATCCGAACCACCTTCGGTCCCAATTAGTTCGGATTATCGACGCTCTACTGTATACCCATTTGACGGTACATAAAAATTGATAAATAAACACAGATTATTTATAATAGTATTGATACATTGATATTTAAATAAATGCGATATTGGTATCTCAAACTCATGACCGGCAGAAGGAACCTTCTAGAATTGTATGTAATATATTACTTCAAGCTGTATTTGTAACAATAAAATTGTAATGATTGAATTTTAATATTTACTATAGTAATCAATATCGATTATTCCTTGCAATAACCACCGAAATGCACTGAATATTTCTGTACGAAATGAGGATGTTTTATTATCTATACAGTGTAAATTATCACATGAACTCACGAGATTTATTTTGCTTCTAATTTTTTAGTGACAAGTGCGATAGTCTGCGAATGTTTTTTTAACTCCAAAGTTCAAACAATGGAATTTTTTAAAGTCAGTAACACGCGTTGGCATTAGAAAATTAGAAATGTCAAATTGTCAATAAGAATCTCTCAAAATATTATCGATCAACATCTTTTGTCCCCTTCAATTATTAAAACTTTAAAACATCAATTTTTTTTAAAGGCAAAATACTTTCGTTCATTCATGAAGAATGTAGTTCTTCCTAATGTTATGAACTGCAAAGTTACCCGTGGTGATTAGTGGTAATATTATACTTTCTGTCCATCGTATTATCGGACATTGATAATCGTAGAATTCTGTTATGTAACAAAAGAAACCTACACTGGCTTCAGATTAGCACAACGATTTTGAGTACGTTAGCTTTAGGAAGCTTCCATGATGATGTTAACAATTTTTATAGACGAACACCACGGCAGACAACATTCAGCCGAACTAATTACAAGATATAAAGTCTTCCAAAGTTTCCTCCAAAGTTTGCCAACAGCTTCGTCCATAAACTCTTGTTGGAAATTCAAACACTGTAATTCGAACATTTACAATAGCCTTGTAATTACCAAAATTGGTAAGATAATCCTCAGCATACAAAGTACAAAGCAAACCAGTGTACGAAGACTTGGTTTTTCTCTCTTGTGCCAGATGAGAACCTAAGTAATCTGATAAGGCCAATCGCAAGCTAATGCCTTCGCTCGCCGCTTACATACGAGGTTTTAAATGTCACAGCTCTATTAATAATGCAATTGAACGAGTGAAATACTAAGAGCTCGATGGTGGAGCTCCTGGAATAAAATAACCTCGATGACTCTCGCACCTTGATGGTCTATTGTTGCGTCATTATTTTCTATTACTACCTGATCAAGACTGGAATTCCGTTTTATGTTTTTTTGACGCATGGTGATATAAATTGTTAAATTCTAGATTTGCTTGTGTTATTCTGATTGGAGCTTCTGCTTGCTAGATGGCGATCTTTATCTATTAACTTTGTCATACGAATCAAAAGTAAATATGTCTAGTAATGTTTGAATAAATTCTCAAACCGCCACGATTTGTCAAACATCCGACATGCAAAATTGCGAGAAAAACGAATATCGTAAATAGTTTGCGCAAGCAAAACAAACGTCGAACAACTGGAGCCGATAGGAAAATACGAAATGTCAACAGAATCCGTCAAGCCAGAAAGATTGTTTGCGTCCGGCTGTATCAGTATAGTGTACGGACGCTAGCGTTGGCACTATAAATATTTTGATAAAAAATAACCGCTGATAATATTGTTTCATGCGCTGACTATCTCTTAGCGGCAGAGAATCGAACAACGTTGTGTCTTTATTTCTTATCGCCACTTGCCCTAGGTTCAAGAATTCCATATTAGAAGAAGACGGTAAATATTTGCTCTTTGGCGATTACCAAACGCTTCGAACAGAAGATAAAATTCCTCGGGCAAAGGCAAATAAGGATCTAGTAGGTGAGCGATACGAGTTATAGATAAATCGGCACTTAGCTGTTAACAGAAGAAGCACTGCGGTCATGACCACACCTCTTTCTGATAACTTCAAAATTCAACAAAAACCTGTGCAAGATGTTATATTTCTTGATTTGCTCCAAAGCCTATCATCACTAGTGAGTTTCTCAGTGGTAAAATATTTTCCATACGAACGATCGCTTCAAAACAAACACTGATCAAGTGCAATCATGAGCATAACACTTGCGAAGACTTTTCAATAAGTACCAGTTATAAGATGGCGCATGTAGTACGATGGCATGGTTATTCTCAATTTCTGGTATTTCTTGTAGAAGCATACACCACGTTTCAGTAAGCTACGTTTATTGTGCTGTTGTTGACAGTCGTGTGTGTCCAGCAAGTATTCTGGTTTGCAGAAAATTGATGCATGTTATGACCAAACATAGGCAAAACG
This sequence comes from Aphodius sticticus, assembly GCA_963966075.1. NCBI lineage: Eukaryota > Metazoa > Arthropoda > Insecta > Coleoptera > Scarabaeidae > Aphodius > Aphodius sticticus. Next base: position 47,894,332 of record OZ014509.1, on the reverse strand, counting down.
ACAGGTTTTCTAAAACTAAGCTGGATGGCATCACAGTCCCCGCAATTAGAATACTTGCTTTGAAAATTGTATGGCAATTTTTGTAGAAGGTACATAAGATGGTATATTGTTGTCGCAACTGCCTAAAATTAGCCATGATATGATCATAAATTACAGAAGAGATTTCTAAGACATCATCTCAAGGAAATTTGTTCGCGAAATTTCTGCCAAATTTGACCACAATTGATCAAAAGTGAAAAGGATCAAATCCGCCACAAACCAAGGAACTATCAAAACAATTAGTTGGTAGTTGGAGAATCTGTTCTCCCTATTTTTATTTCATACTCTTATATGAGGCGTTTGTATCAAACCCAGCTCAATCCTTTATCATAAATTTTACAGGAGAGAGAAAAAACGTTTCATGCCTATGTCCATTTAATTTTTCCAAAATATTTTTTTTAGTTTGCACAACCTATGGTGTGTGATTCAAAATATTTGTTCAGTTTTAATTTAGCAGTTCTGTATAATTATTTATAATTAAAAATTGTTGCTGGTTTTGAAAAAACCCAGGGAAAATCTCAAAAAAAATAATTAGTCTACTACTGGGAGAACACACTTCTTTGAATCATAATTATACTTATAAACATTTTTTTAATTATAAACATATTTATGATATACTTATAAACATATTTATGATATAACTATAAACATAATTATAATTATTATTGCCATTAGATCAAAATATTTTCATGGGAGTTTACGTTGGCAACACATTCGCCTCCTTCGAAGAAATTTTCTTGTTGAATGTAGGTCCTCGCTATGTATAATATTTGAGGAATTCGACGGCCACACACAGAAAAGTGATTATTTGGAACGAGAAAACATAATTTTTTGAATTTATTTACTAGATTCAAATGCATATTTACTTGGATGTAGAAAGTTAGGTATATACAAGAAATGCCACATACATACTCAATATCAGTAAAATAATTTCTCAGATAAATGCTGTCAACAAATAAATTCTTTCTTTATAGGAACCAATATTGTATTGAAAAAAGTAATTGAATTTTTCGTCCCAAAAATGTTAATTTCTCAAACGAAGTAATAGTAAATCCATCCAAGTGCGTAGTTACTTGATCCAAGAAAATATAAGACATTTAATATAAGTAAGTATTGTTTACTGAATAAAAACCCACAAATTATTTAACTGAAGTGATTCTCACTTCTTTCAAGTAATCCCTTTCTCTGGAATAAATATGCGCACCGTGATTTTGTCAAGACACGCGCGCCCGCGCGTGGTACTGGGCGCCAGTACGGCGCATAAAGGAGGCAAAGGAGCCTAACCTAGTACGCAAAACAACAACGAAATACCCGTAGGGGATGTGCCTTGTGATTTATTGGAGATGTGTATTGTGATTTATAGTGTACAATAAACGTTTCAACACGTAATAGTTTGATGTAACGCACGCAACAGTTTAGAACGAGTAAGTAAATATATATATACCTATCTTGTTAATTAGCAATAGAAAACGTATTTGTGCAAAATCTTTAAAATTCTTACATTAAGTAGCTAAAAATATTTACCGGGAATAAAAATATACACTTCATTGAAGACTGTTTACTTACTTCACCAGAGTAACCACTTTCTTAAATCTAGTAATTATTCCAAGTAATAAAATTTCTTGGTTGAAGTCAATAATCTCTCGCGTATATACGAACCTACCAACTACTTCAGCCAAGTAATTCTCTCTTCGTTCGAGAGATCACTTTTCTGTGTGCATCCACTGATCCCCAAAATGTTTGGTGAGCAAATTGTTCACGTCATTTATCTTTGCTTAAGCATCAGGAACGCCAGTAGCCACAAGGTTCCTCATTGGAAGTTTTGAATTGTTTTGTGTTACTTTGACACGCTCTTGAAAGTGCCACGGTCCGAATTATAACAAACTTCACCTCTTATTTCGGTGTCATTTTTGATCTTCTTCTTGATGAGCAAAAATCCTTTCGAAGCTAAAAATGTAAAATGCCAGGTATCACTGTCCTGTGATGTGCAAAATACAGGATACAGCAGCTTTAGAATAGTAACCAGTCGCGTTCGCAGGAAGGAAAAAGAAAATGGTTTCTTGCTGAGCAAGAATGTGGCTGTATATTCTTAGGGTCTTTCGGTTTTTTTTTCTATATTTTCTTTTCTATACGGCCGAAAACGCGGTCAGATGGTAGGAAGGAATGCCCACGATATGGAAAACTATTTCAATCGTCTTGATGCAATTTTAAGGAGCCTAAAACTCAACTTTCCAATCAGTGTGGAGTAGTTTGTTTTCTGTCACAAAAGCACCCAACCATTTCAACCTCAGGAGGCATTCTGGCATGGTTGAGCAAAAACTCATAAACTGCCCATGATATTTTATTTGAACTTTTTCTACTCGTTCTCACGCCAATAGGTAATACACAAACATGTCGCTGGGAGTTTGAGTTTTTAGCATGGATTGAGCTTGGTTTGAAAAAATACTGGTTTTTGACGCATGTTTTCGACCGGATTGCGTTGGATTCGTTGAAAGTCCCTTTGTAGGGTGATAGTATCGACCAAGTCTTATCCAATTAAGCAAAAAAAATACTTTTTAAAAAATTTGGATTGAGCTGGTTTTGATACTAAACGCGTCATATATGGATGAACAAAACTTGACCATTGTTGGATTTGAACAGAGTTATCGAGCAGCCCACGCCGCGTCGGGAACTACACACACCTTTTTTACCGATTAAGTGCGCGAGATTTCACACTTTAAACTAATTCAACAGTAGAAATTTCAAAATTATTCTTCTCCCACTTTATGCAGTCCGCTCTATATCCCTGGTTGCAGAAGTTAAACAATAAATTTGCATCACAAAAGGGAGACCGGCGTTGAATAATAAAAAGTGGCACAAAGGACTACTCCCGTTGCATTTAGCCGTTTGTTGTTATGACGCCGGAAATTCCTGAAGTTCATCATTAATCTCGATGACTGGTGGTGCTTCACTGCGTCCATAGAGTTGTGTCAAGAGGAAATACTTTTTATCACCGACACTATGGCATTTAGTCGAGAGATAGCGCGTGCTAATTATGAGTGCTTACAGCATTGTTTATAGTTTATCTGTGCGCTGAGCCTTTGGATGAGCGATTGCTGTTGTTATTATTCAAATACAATGCATGAAATCTCTGAAATAACTGCTAAAATTGAGAGAGCGTATCAACGAGGCCCAGAGATATAATATTGGATTATTCACATATTTTACCGATTGAATGGCTGAAAGTGGCTTCTGTTTTATGTTTATTTATTTTTCCCTCCCTTTAGAGCGGATGTATATTCGTAAAGGTTTAATCTTCTGCAAGAACAAACACAACGGAGAACTAGTGAAGAGGTACGTCAGTCATAACTGCTCAGATTAGGCATTCACAAAAATTTTGTTAAGAGCGACTACCTACGAATCAGAACGTTGTTAGTTGTTACCTAAAAACAGAACTAGTCCAGGTACAAGAATATGAAAGAAATATATAGCCAGAATTTTGTAATATAGCTGAAATGGTTGCTGAAATATGGGGGAGATATTGGTGAATTATTTATTCCGACTGCAGCAAAGCGTTTCAGACTCTGAAGCAAGGTTACAGGATGTATCTGGCCCTCAGATTCTTGTCCAAAGACTCGTATTGTTTCTAGGCAGCACCTACTGAAATCATCAATTATCGGTAGTTATGTCTTATCCAAACTTTCGGACTGCCAAATATTGGAACATATACAGGGTGAGTCACTAGAGTCGCGGTGGTAGATATAGCAATTATCTTTAGAGATGGAAAAAAATATTTAATACAAAAGTTGTTTGGCATATAATTTTCTACAACGTAAAATTATTTTCATTTATACTGGGTGTTGCATTTAGGCGTAGCAGAAAATAAATTAACTTTTTTAAATGGAATGCCCTGTATATTATAACATATTATGATTGCGAAGAAAATTGTCTTACTAATTGTATCAGGTGATATTGACGTAAAGCTAATAGTTTCTGCAATATTCAATTTTTTATTAAAAAAATGGCCGTTGCTGGCCTTTTCCGAAAACTACGTCATAGCGTCATTTTTGCAGATATTTTCTTACAACTTTGTCAGAAAATAAGCAATACTAATAGGGAGGTGATAGTGCCCAAAGAAATTTGATGCGCTATACAGGGTGTTCCTAGCACCTAATCAATTTTGATATTTTTCAAATGGCTTTTTCTTGAGTTTTTTAAATGGCTGGTTGCTGGTTGCATTTCCCATTAAGTTGCCTTTAATTTATATTAAGTGTGGCATATACATATTTGTACCCGTTTTCGTGATATTTGGAATTTAAAGAAAATGTGTAATAAAGTATACCAATACAGTGCTTTAATATTACACCCTGTATAATTGAGTTAGTTTTGTTCATGTATTTTGTTATAATATAAATAAATTATAAATGTTGGTAAAGTTAAAAATGCTATTTTTTATAAAGATACATTTAAATAGCAGAGTTACGCTAATATTTTAAGTTAGCTTAGATTTACTTAACCTCGTTGTCATGGAAACAAAAACAAATAACAGACGTGTAGTTATTGCTGTCAACAACTTAATATAGCTAACCAACATTTGTAATCTCTGTTAACGATGAATTTTAATTATAATAAAGAGGAACTGATAAATATTATTTACATCTATGGAGAAGCCGGCAAAAACGCTCTACTGGCCTCAAGAATTTACGCTCAGCGATATCCCGAAAGACGGCATCCCGATGCAAGAACAATTAATAGAGTTCGGGAACGTTTTGAATCAACAGGTACTATTACTTACAAAAAAAGAAAAAGAACAAAAGCGGCGACACATGAAGAGAATGAATTTCTGGTAGTTGCTAGTGTGTTAGAAAATCCATACTCAAGCACTAGACAAATAAGAAATCAAGGAATAACCCAATCATCTGTGTCCAGAATAATACGGCGACACAAGTATCATCCATATCATGTGCAACATGTACAGGAATTGAGCGAAAACGATTTAGAAAAGAGATTAAATTTTTGTAATTGGGTAGCTGCTAAAATTCAACAACAAGCAAATTTTTTTGACTTTGTTCTTTTTACTGATGAAGCTACGTTTCATAAAAATGCGTATGTTAACCAACATAACTTCCATTTTTATGCAACAGAAAATCCGTGCGTTATCAGGCCTTTGGACCATCAACATAGATGGTCACTCAATGTATGGGGTGGAATAGTAGGTACCAATTTTTGAACTTTTTGAGGGTTCCGTAAATGGTCAAAGGTACTTACATTTTCTTAACAACCATCTACATGAATATTTAGATGATTTGCCGCTTAATATTCGCCAAAACTTAATTTTCCATCACGACGGAGCCCCACCCCACTTTAGTCTGAACGTAAGACAATTTTTGAACAACCAATACCCCAACAAATGGATTGGAAGAGGAGGCCCTACGTTATGGCCGCCAAGATCTCCTGATCTAAATAAGTTGGATTTTTTTTGTGGGGTTATGTTAAGGAATTAGTATACCAGACACCACCTACCACACAAGACGATATGAAGATTAGAATAAGAAATGTTTTTGCTGACATCAGAGAAAATAAGAGAGAGAGATGTTAAGAAATACTTCGAGATCTTTTACCCATTGGATGAATGCTTGTAGAAGACAAAATGGAGGGCATTTTGAACACCTACCAAATCAATAACTACTTGTTGTTTTATCTTTAATTGTTATAGTTTTTTACTAGTTTTATGTTAATGCTTATCAAGTTTAAAAAATAGTTTAATAAATGTTATTAGTTGTGGTTTCTCATAATTATTTGTTTTTATTTAATTTTTAGTTGTCTCAAATTATATTAATTTTTCATATTGAGTAACTAAATGGTAATTCCATGTATTTTTCAATTTATTTTGAGCAATTCTGTCAGTTTTTTAATTCAACAAAAGTATTTTTTTCCTTTCTATGTTCTCTTTACAAAAAAAAATCATTAAAAAAGAACCATGTTATGCAGGGTGTAATATTAAAGCACTGTATTGGTATACTTTATTACACATTTTCTTTAAATTCCAAATATCACGAAAACGGGTACAAATATGTATATGCCACACTTAATATAAATTAAAGGCAACTTAATGGAAAATGCAACCAGCAAATAATATACAGGGCGTTCCGTTTAAAAAACTCAAGAAAAAGCCATTTGAAAAATATCAAAATTGATTAGGTGCTAGGAACACCCTGTATAGCGCATCAAATTTCTTTGGGCACTATCACCTCCCTATTAGTATTGGTTATTTTCTGACAAAGTTGTAAGAAAATATCTGCAAAAATGACGCTATTACGTAGTTTTCGGAAAAGGCCTGCAACGGCCATTTTTTTTTAATAAAAAATTGAATATTGCAGAAACTATTAGCTTTACGTCAATATCACCTGATACAATTAGTAAGACAATTTTCTTCGCAATCATAATATGTTATAATATACAGGGCATTCCATTTAAAAAAGTTAATTTATTTTCTGCTACGCCTAAATGCAACACCCAGTATAAATGAAAATAATTTTACGTTGTAAAAAATGATATGCCAAACAACTTTTGTATTAAATATTTTTTTCCATCTCTAAAGATAATTGCTATATCTACCACCGCGACTCTAGTGACTCACCCTGTATATAGTCCCTTCATGAAATCTTTGAAACTGATATTTCTTATGGAGATTTGAGAGAGCGTTGGTTGATTGTGATGGCGATGTCACAGGATGACTTCTAAAAAGAGCGCCGTGCTATGAAAGAAATGGCATCAATGGAAGAAAAGGAGCTTAGGAGATAAACCACTGCAACCCCCTAAAGATGGTTGTAGCAAGCAGGGCCGCCGAGAGAAATGTGCGGGCCCGTGACATGTATCAGGTCCGGGCCCCCACCCCACAAAAGAAAAACGGGTAAAATAATAAACATTTATGTCAAAAGTTTATAGAAATAAATTCGCACCATAGAAAATTATACCATATTAGCATATTTACACAAATAAATATTTTCAATATTTACAAACTGAACCAACTTTTTAACTTCTTTTAAGAAATTGTTTAACATATTTCAAGAATTTGGCGGGCTGTCACATACAATGTTACGGAAATTAACTTTGTTTACACTGTAAAATGATTTCCGTTCTTTCATTTGTTTCAACAATACAGAATATTATCAGTTTTCAAAAACTTGCAGTGTCGAGGTGTTGTGTGTGCCTTTTATATGACACATGTATATTTTATTTTGATCTTCTGTGATTTTACCCAGTGAACACAAAAAGAAAAGCAACGAATTTTTATTCTGAAATTATCGTCGAAAATGCATTTTGTTTCAATTATCTTTGTGTTTCATTACTATTTCTCTATAATTACTATAACAATTATGTATAATATTATTAAATAATTTTCAGAAACAATATAATAGAAGATCGTTTTTTATTTTAATACCAATAAACTCGAAATCAGAAATCACAATATTTTTAATTTAATTTTCTATTAGGTATTGGCAATTGTGTAATAGTTTTTATGCTTTATAAAGTATTTACCCTAAGTTACCTTATTAACACAAAATTTCGCTAAACTTTTTAATCAAATTAACTACTTTTTTGAACGTTTTATAAGAACATTAAGAAATAAATAGAAAATATTTGAGTAGCTTCTTTGAACATGCGGCTCATTTATAGTATGAACACCTAATCCAACAAAATTATTATAATAAAATTTTGAACTTTTGTCTTGGAAAATCCGGATATTACAATACAATTTTTAAAAGCGGGACAAAATTAGACAAGACTTGTGACTTGTCTTCCTGACACACGCGAAGTGTGAAACGATGGTCGGGCCGTTTTTGCTGCCGGGTGCTTTTCAATGCCGGGCCTGTGACAACAGTCACAGGTGTCACCCCCTGTCGGCGACCCTGGTAGCAAGTATTTAGGAGATTCTTGAGACCTTACCACATTGAGACCAGAGAACCATTTTGATCCGAGAAAATGTTGAAAAACGAGCCACCCTGGCATGATACGCATTCAGCAAACATCGTGATGGGTGGGAGGATGGATGGAATGAAAAGAAAAGGTCGGCATCGAAGCAGGTCATTGAGGTGGCGGAAGAAAATCTCCAGGAGGAGGGCATTCTAAACTGAAGAGAGAACTGTAAAGCCAGAAGCAGGAGGAGGATGGTACAGCTATGGATATCTGACATCAACTTTATATTTCATAGCTTTAAACAGTTTCTGGTTTAAACAGTTTGTCCACTTGGAAAAACTGAATATGTATGGATGGACTAATCACTAAAGGATCCAACTACGGTACACAGCCAACAAGTAAGACATTGGATGGTGTGGTCAACGAGAAGCAATTGCAGTGGATATTTACATACTCCTTCACAGTTCCTTTAAATCGGTGCCATGTTGTAAAATCGCTTCGCTGGTGCGTAACAACGGTCATGCTTAAATTACTACTGTAGTAGTTGAAGAAACGGAAACAAAACAAAATCTTTTAGTTCTTCGCGTAAGACGTACCTAATTAAATTTGTCACCGTTGACCGCATGAATTTCCTCTCCAACCAACTATTACTGGCAGGCAAGCAGCGAGAGTAGCGACTAGGGCCCTCGCGTATTATGATGACGACATGCATTCGTTTATTTTTCATCTTCCACTGTTATTTACCCGCTTGTTCTGTGTGACTAATGACAGTTGCCAGGTCGTAGTAATGGTGTTTGTAAAGCTGGCTGCTCCTCCGAAGTCCATCCAGGCATGTGAGAGACGTTGGGTACCTACTACGAAACTAGGAAACGAGCAACAACGAGAGAAGAGTGTGACTCAAATCGTGTGCACTGCACAGGTGTCGTGCTCGCTCGAGCGAAGCAGCGATGCTGATCTGTTCAGTTTTTTATACTGATGCGGACGTTTTCTATGAGCTTCCTTGCATAGCTCCTCTCTCCGGCATCACAAATTTGATGAATCGTGATCTTCACGTTTTTGGTTCCGAATGAGGCGATTTACAGTTGTAATGTGTTTACGGTTACGTTTCTCCAATTTGTCTTTCTTTTCAATTATTTGAATTGTCGCGTTTTTAGCCTAGGCATAGCCAAGCGTTTGTTGGAGTGCATATCTGTTCTGAGCAAGTGTGCTTGGTGTACTCTGCAGTTGTGGTCATCAGGTTTAGCGTCTTTGGTCAAGTATCAGAATTAGTCTTCAGACTGATTTCACTAGCTGGATACCAGTCTATTGGAATTATAAAATCTATTGGAAAAGAAGAAAAGTCAACTCCTCATTGCTTGAGAGTCAATCACGATAGTGTCATCTGGCGGTCTTCATACTTTTAAAGTTTAAGGATGAACTTTGAATTCACCCTGCATAGACTTCTATCAGCAGAATCCAGTAGAATATTTCAACAGTCGCAAAAAGAGAAGCAACGGAACTTACATTTGATTATAGAAATGACCTGTTACAATAGCCCTATAAAAAACCAATTTGTGTCAATTCAAAAGAATCTGATTACTAACGCAAAACATCTTTCACGAGTCGTTAAAGAACACCTTCCAATAAAAATAGAGAATACCTCATGCGTTTCTAATGAAATTTACCCAAGCCGTTATACGTGCTATCACGGTTGTATATAATATTTGTGTAACAATTGATCTAGCGAATGTTCTTTCTTGAGTCTCAAGTGGAGCGGCGCGGTTTCGCCATTTTCATAGTTGTGTGTTTATCATAGAAAATCGCAAACACTGCGATAGTGTGTCGGTATCAGAACTTTTCCAGTATTTGAATTACGACAACAAACAGAGCAAACACCCGACCAACATTTGCCGAGTCAGGAATTCCTCGAGGAGCTATAATTACCGCTGCAACGAGATTGTAAATTAATAATTAAAACATGAACGTGTCCGATGTCTGTGTAAACAATGCGGTCGTACAGAAACAAAACACGTCCGTTTCGGTGGCCGACCATCCTAAATTATCATTTACTTCCTCCTCTACCATTCACCAAACATCGTGGTGAATTTCAATAGCGACATTTTGTCGGGTCTGTTTACATAGTCAAGGATTATATTGAAAATTGTTAACAGAAACTATGTTGCTTCGATGGCCAGTATATTTATCTGTCGATTTAGTGCTTGATAGCTAACTATCAGATAAGTTTATTTGCCAGAATATCGTTTGTAGGTTGAACTTATTTTTAGTAAAATCACGATCCTACCTACATCTCAAATTTATACGAATATTTAATAATAGATGTATAGATACTTTAATTTACTTGAGAATCTTATTAACCAACATAAATTTTCCGGTTTGCCGGCCGTGTATGTAAGACGTTTTGTTGTAGAATGCTAATGGTTGTTGTTGACTACTCGGAGGCGTGCCGTTAATTGTACTTAATTTCCGTTCTCTGGTATAAAAAACGTCCAGCAGACACAAGAATGTACTTAAGGCAGCGGAGTATATGGGAAAAAAGTAGTAGTGGCAATAAGAAATAATGCCAACACCTTTCTTTGTACACAACCGCTATTATATACTTACATACTATGGTATTTTACCTTACGTCTAATAAAACAAATTAAAAATCTTTTTAGAATCGATTCTCCTACCTTTATCTATATCACTATTGAGGGACCATCGAGAAAGGCATACATATTGTCAAATGTTGGTTGCTACAAAAAGATAGCTACAAAAACATCTCAAAAATGCCCAAAAGTATGATAACAAATATACGATGCTACAGCCAGTACCATCGTGACCTGGTCTATTAATGTTCCCGCAGGAACTTTTATTTAGTGGACATTTGCGGAGCACTTATTTTAAGTATGCAGTCCTAGTGACCCAATTCGGCCAATCACAGATCTTCCTGTTTATATACGCCATATATCCTAGTTTTTCTATTTATTGATACTTCTATTTGTAAAAAAATGTTAGATACCATAATAGGTACAGTAATTAAGAACCACTGGGAAAATATTTTTCGATTTTTTTTTATATGAACTTTGAACTTTAAAAATCTGATGTCGCCAGAGACATGACTTTATCATACTATACGGCAGTATCAAACTGTCAAAGTCTAAATGTCTTGACAATACTGTCAATAGAATCAAAATATCTGTAGAATCCTGTCTAACTAGTTTTAATCAGGGACTAAAAACGAAAAGTATTTTGTTCGTTTCCAATCAGAACGAAAACGAAAAATTTCGTTTTCGTTCTTTTCGTTCACACCCAAAAAATATCGTTTTCGTTTTCGTGAACCGAAATGAAATAACGGTTAAAACCTGTTTTTTACTATTTTTCTAATAAAAGTATGCCAACATGCTTTTTTATTTTTTTTTTATATTTGACAAATAAGTCACTTGTCATAATTTTAATCATAGCTGGCAAAAATTACTAACACAAAATTTATGCTTTTAAAAACTTAAATGCTAAAAATTTCAATCAACTGCATTTTAAGTGGTGATGGCATTTTTGCTTTTTATAAATATTAAAAATAAAATTTAGAATGAATTATTTGGGACCGTTTCTGTATTGGAGAGGCACGAATCTGTTTTAGTTTCTTTCATTTATTCCCATTAAATTTAGTTACTTGAAAACCACGCACAAACTGCTATGCAGTTTAGTGGTATGCCAGAGATCTTTTTTGTTCTTTTTGCTTCATATTTTAAATAATAATATTTGTTTCTTTTCTCTCTGATCTTGCTTTATTTCAATTAACTTTTACTTATTTAAAAATTGTGTGTCATAGTTAATTTTTAATTATTTGTAAATAAAGTTATTATTATTATTAAAAATAAGAGAAAAGAATTGTAACATATTTATAGTAAAAATATATATAAATAATACAGCATTCCAAAATAAATAAAAATTTTAGTTAATTAAACTAAAGATATATTCTAAAGTAAATCACAGGATAATTATTAATTTTAGTATATATGAATATATTTATATAAAAATTAATTGTAACTATTTAATCTAAGAAGCAAGACATCTTCCAATAAATTTTCTTTTAAATTCGCCCTTTGACAATTTAAAATATATTTCAGTGCTGAAAATGCTCGTTCAACACTCACTTGTGTCATAGGTAAACCAATAATTTGTTTTGCAACGTTATACAATTCATTTGATGACGTTTCTTTTGCTGCCCAATATTTTAAGACGCACGTATCTCGCTTTTCGCGCGGTTCTTCATAATAACGATCTAACAACCATCGAATATCTGTTGTATTATGAGATTTTGAAGAAATATTTTCTTTTTGTTTTAAAAATTGCTCTATTTCATCTTCTTCTGTTGAAGTTGACTCTAGAGATGACTCTTCAACGAAGTTGTTACCTTCATTTATATTTTTTAGAGCATTCTATATATATGAGATGTAGTTTTTAGCTATGTCAATTTGTGTGTAGATAAAACTACTTTGGATCTTGGATCAAGAAATATTGCTGACATAATCACATCTTGATTAAATAGTGCTTTTTCCCATTCGTTTAGGGATTCCACTAAATTTGTTGAAAATCGGCTACAAATTTTACTTGTTTCCATTTTACACTTCAGCCAGGCAGAATAAAAATCTCCAGCCAACAAATGCGTTGTTTGGAATAATTTTGCAGTTTTTTTCGCAGAATTTAAAACGTTACAGATGTCTTGTATATCTGACCAATCATTTTCGCTTACTTACCTACTCTACTAGGAGTAGGTTACAAAAATATTGTGTCATTAAACCGGTTCAAACCGGTAACCGAAATTATTTATTTCGTTTTCAATCATGAACGAAAAATAAAAATTTCGTTTTCGTTTCCGTTTTCGTTCTTATAAATTATTCGGTTAATTTAGTTCTTTCGTTCTCGTTTTGTTCCGTTCTTAGTCCCTGGTTTTAATGCAGTACATACGAGCAATCTCCATGAAATAGAATATGCTCATGCAGCTAAACTATTATTTTTACCAAAAAATGTCGTGTACATAAATAATTCACAATTTCCTCTACTTTAATTTTGTATTTTACTATTTTGACGACATTACAGAAATGGCGGCTGATTTGGAAAATCATTGAAAAATACTAAGCGTAAACCTGCAGTTCCTTTGGACCCCTTTGATCAAAAAGCTTTTCAGCTCTAAGTTTGGTCATGAAACTTCTAAATATGAAGTTTCGTCCCGTTACACTGAAGTTACACTGAAAATTTCATAAACTTTGAATAACAAATAACGTGTTTGTTTGAAAACGTATTTTAGGAGAGATACAACTGGGTCTTAAGTAATGAGTTACAGTAATATATCAAAATAGAACATTTAATACCGTTGACATTGAGTTCTCATCCTCGACTGCCGATCATCAAGAGACAAACAGTAAACAATGAAGCTATGCACAACAAACACTAAGGTAACCTACAACGATAAAATAGAATACATTTAAAAATAGGATTTATTTTTCTATATAAACGTAATAAACTAAAATGACCCATATGTACAAATATTTGGGACCTCAAATATTTGTAGGTGACTCACAATCCACATAGAACAGTTTACACAAGTAAAAGCTAGCACAGGGCATCACTGTACAGTACATCTATCACTATGTATCTAACACGATGCGATGACTGCCCCAAATGTGATATTTTAAGATTATTTATAATATTATTGGGTTATTCTTATACCACGCTTAAGACTACACTTGTCTTGTTTTTACATTTTATTATATGAATAATCAAAGAAAACGCAGAACGTCATAACGAGTATTACATTTTATTTAATAGTAGAGCGATCGATTTCGTCATTTTGACATCATCAGGCTTATCTAAAAGGTAATTTTCACAATTATTATAATACAATAACCAACACATGTACGTCAAACACTTGGAAACATTCGTGCACCTTATTTTATTATATGCTTCAAATTGACTTTATTGAATAACCCAATCCATAATTTATTCTAATGCATCGTCTGGTAATAAAATAATACCACATTACAAATTGAATAGGACAGACACCATTATACCCTAATAACGCCGCCAGTATCATTTTCTAAGATCGAGTGGTGGCTATATATCTACTCGGCCTGCTTTCAGTGCTAATTAATGGCGTTAATAACGTGGCTTCTATAGGATTAATTGGAAGTTTTCGCTCCCCATTCGACTACGACTTCCGCCCACTAAATTGGTCGCGATGTGTGCAATACCACCCCACTCTCCTCGCCGTTCGGACAACAATGACCCAGACGACTGCCCGTGACCGCCGAGGAGGGTGACCGAAACTTCCTGTCGCCACCCGGCCCTCCCCCGATCAAAGTCCATCCATGCAGGTTCAGATATGCAACGGACAATTTCAACCCGACCGGATGACGAAACCAATACCGTGACATACGTTATCTTTGCGACCATGGAAATAAATTAACTCCTAGAAACATATAAATAAGTGTTTCTCCTGAGGATATTTGAAGACCAGACTAAAGCTAACTCTTAAATAAATTCACTCCTGGAAACTGAATAATTACTATTCTTCCTGAGGATATTTGAAGACCAAACTAAAAGCTAACTCTTAAATAAATTAACTCATAGAAACTGATAATTAACTATTCTTTCGGCGGATATTTGAAGAACAGACTGAAAGCAATCTCTTGAATAAATGAACACCTGAAAACTAAATTCACTATTCTTCCAGCGGAAATTTGAACACCAGACAAAATGCTAACTCTTAAATAAATTAACTCCAGGGAACTGATAATTAACTATTCTTCCTGAGGATATTTGTAGACCAGACTAAATGCTAACTCTTAAATAAAACAAACTCCTGGAAACTGATCATTAACTATTCTTCCGCACAATATTTGAAGACCAGACTAAAAGTACCTAACTCTTAAATATATTAACTCATAGAAACTGATAATTAACTATTCTTCCGGCGGATATTTGAAGAACAGACTGAAAGCAATCTCTTGAATAAATGAACACCTGAAAACTAAATTAACTATTCTTCCTGCGGAAATTTGAACACCAGACTAAACGCTAACTCTTAAATAAATTAACTCCTGGAAACTGATAAATAATTAACTATTCTTCCTGAAGTTATTTGTAGACCAGACTAAAAGCTAACTCTTTAATAAAACAAACTCCTGGAAACTGATCATTAACTATTCTTCCGCAGAATATTTGAAGACCAGATTAAAAATACCTAACTATTAAATAAATTAACTCATAGAAACTGATAATTAACTATTCTTCCGGCGGATATTTGAAGACCAGACTGAAAGCAATCTCTTGAATAAATGAACACCTGAAAACTAAATTAACTATTCTTCCTGCGGAAATTTGAACACCAGACTAAACGCTAACTCTTAAATAAATTAACTCCTGGAAACTGATAAATAATTAACTATTCTTCCTGAGGTTATTTGTAGACCAGACTAAAAGCTAACTCTTAAATAAAACAAACTCTTGGAAACTGATCATTAACTATTCTTCCGCAGAGTATCTGAAGACCAGAATAAAAGTACCTAACTCTTAAATAAATTAACTCATAGAAACTGATAATTAACTATTCTTCCGGCGGATATTTGAAGAACAGACTGAAAGCAATCTCTTGAATAAATGAACACCTGAAAACTAAATTAACTATTCTTCCTGCGGAAATTTGAACACCAGACTAAACGCTAACTCTTAAATAAATTAACTCCTGGAAACTGATAAATAATTAACTATTCTTCCTGAGGTTATTTGTAGACCAGACTAAAAGCTAACTCTTAAATAAAACAAACTCCTGGAAACTATTAACTATTCTTCCGCAGAATATTTGAAGACCAGACTAAAAGTACCTAACTCTTAAATAAATTAACTCCTGGAAACTAATATTTAACTATTCTTCCTGAGGACTGAACACCAGAATAAAAGCTAACTCTTAAATAAATAATAAAGTCAGTAAATAATAAATAAAAAGTCCTGTAAACTGATACATAATTATGTATTCTTTCGGAGAATATTTGAAGACCAGACTAAAAACTAACTCTTAAATAAATTAACTCCAGGAAACTGATAATTAACTATTCTTCCGGCGGATATTTGAAGACCCGACTGAAAGCATCTCTTAAATAAATTATCACCTGCAAACTAATAAATAATTAAACTATATTTCCTGAGGAAATTTGAACACCAAACTAGATGCGCAATCAGGCTTTGCTGTACAAACGTAATGCATAAGATTATTAGATAATGAAGTTGATGATGATGATAATAAATTGTATTGCAAGGGAGATGGTATCCATATCTGTTTCATGGAAATCATCTACCCAGCCTCTCCATGGTGTGACGTTTGTCCAGTGATAGAATCCCAATACAGTAGTTTTTCGTACAAGCCGCTTGATGATGGGTTGAAGTTAAATCATGCAAGCTTGTTCAAGCCGCGCTTGGACAAGTCAAACGGAACGGTTGTCCATGGACTTGCACAATCAAACATCAGTCGTGAGTGAGCTCTACAAGTATCATCGTGTCTAGGGATCTGAAGGTTAAACGAGAATCATTGGAAGAGTTTATTCGTGCATAGCGAAATCAGCCATGTCTTTGGCGAATAAAGTCAGCACTATCATGATAGGGCAAAGTAGGATGCGCATATAAGATCTTATTAAGTAAATATAGATTAATTGATAAAGATACAGTGGTTAAAAAGATAAATGCCTTCAGGGCCAATTATAGAAGAGAAAAGATAAAACGATGCATCCCTCCACTCTGGCATAAGTACCGATGAAATATATGAGCCTTCACTGTGCAGCGTTGCCAGATTGGGGGTTTTTCCCCCACTTTTGGGGGGTTTCCCTTCAAAAGTAGTACCTTGGAGGATGTTTTGGGGGTAAAATAATGTAACCAAAATCCCCCAATCTGGCAACACTGTCACTGTGGTTGTTTGACTTTTTGGGAGATCAAGAGACTCCGAGAAGTTCATCGTCCAACTACTCTTTACACCAAACATTGCGTTTCTTCTTTCGCGTTTTCTTCTTGTGGATGAGGCAAATAGCAGCCAATGCCAGCCCATCGTCGTCCGACATAGTCCAAGCACAAACTGGCGATTGTTAAAGCATACTTGTATCGTGTGTTGTCGAAGGGAAATTGTACGTGCTTGTGCAAAAAGATTGATCATGCGTGCTTGTCAAGTTTGCAGTTACGTGTGTGTAGGGATGGGCGTTCTCGGTCATTTCAGTGAGCCGGTTCAGTCGAACCGGATCAGTTAAAATGACCCCTTCAATCAGAGCCGTTTAAAATGAACGACTTTCATATGGACCGACCGAGCGACCGAACCGTTCAAAATGAACGAATTTCATGTAGGTTATAGACGGATCTAGCGAACGAACCGTTCAAAATGAACGAGACACAAGACGCGCGCATTGCTGTTATCTTCGTTCAGCCATCGCAGCGGCCCTTTGTGGTAGGAGGTGATTTGTGCGAATATACCGTCGCGCGACGGCCCAACTCATGCGAATAATGATTTGCTTTGTTAGAACTGGATTTTTCTGATAGTTTTTCTTGTAGTTTATGCTGATAAAAATTACCTCCTCAGTAACAACCAACAAAATAGATCTTATAAAAATACTATTAAGGCTAATAAGACAATGGTATTTGCATAAATAATTTTGATCTTTTAGGGATTTTCGAAAGGTTATTTTACCAAATTTATACAATAATTTTCTAAAATTCTGTATTTTTAACTAAACAAGTCGATCAATTTTACCGCAAAAAAATCTCACATCTCACATTCTGCTTGACCAGTTTTTTTAAAACGCAACGACAATATTTGGGCAGATCCATAATATTTTGACGAATCTTCATTCTTCAATTAAACCAGAAATAAACGAACAAAAATAATTTTTCCATAATACTTTACGCGACACTGGAAACAATCGAACACGTGCAACAAAGACGCCGCCGCGCCAGCGCCGGTCGTCGCAAAAAGCTGGCATGTGTCTGCCTTGAGCCGTCTATGCCTTGAGCAGAAACGAGCCGAGTGAACGGGTCACTTTGCCAGCGGTGAGTCGGTTCGAACGGTTCAGACATTTGACCCGTTCATTTTGAATGGTTCGTTTGCGAACGACTCATCCCTAGTGTGTAGCCATCCTTATGTGAGGCTTGTTTGAGCCGATGATTTAGAACCAATTTAGAAACAGTTTTTTAGTTGTGAGGATAACATTTCATTTGTATGTATGATGTCGTGTGTTTTTCGATACTTTTGAGTGATTTCTTTTTCTCTTAATGACCGTAAAGTCAGTATTTTCTAAATCAACAGTTTTCCACTGTCCATTTCAAACTTGTGTTTGAACTAGGCTACAGTACCTATCTTGTTGTTTAATTCTGATTCTTTGGATAGTTTTATCTTCATAATAATAACAATAATAACTTTGCTGTTGGGAGATCCTATAGCGTGGATATTATTATGTATAGTTATTATATTATTGCCATCGTCATTCAGTAATTCAGGACTTCATGGCAGTAATTTCTGGAGTAATATAATATATGTCCAGGTGATCTAATTCGTATTGGGGTAAAATCAAGTTACAATCTTTTAAAATGTATCCGTGCTTTCGAATCCGGATTACCAGCTACAGAATGTAAATATATGGCAGTGCAACGTACCAAAGAATCTGGGTTATCGAGAATCCAGAGATTGATTTCTGCTAGTGCTGCTATTGTTAGAGGAATGGCTGCTGCAACCCTAAAACTACCTTCAATATGACAGAATGATAGGGAACAAGACAAAGCATCTTTAAGCCAAACTCATCTTCTATTTACATATTCTATTTTCGCTTGCTTTAATACCTCTGCTGACTGAGTTTTGTCTATACGTCATCCCCATCCACTAACTCTATGAAATATAGTATATACGACGTTTCCTTTTTTGTAGCCCCTGTACGCCATTATAATACGTCTGCAGTACCTACTGGTCTGTAGCTTACACATTCCACCTTGGATTTACGGATAGTTCACTCCTTAAGCGATTAACCAATGGATCGTAACAAATGCTACTTAAGAGAGCATTGCAACTACCGGGATCACGTCTGCGATATCTCCCATTTTGCATAATGGCCTTAAGGTCGCGGAACGTGCTCCGGTGATTATTTCTTTCAAATGTTAAGTGTGTCTCTCGCCAACAATGCCCGTCTTCTTGCGTGCCGTTAGCCGTTTGAAATCCTCGTTGGTTGGGTTCGTCGACTTTGGCGCGATAAGGAACTTGTCAACGCGACATGTGTTGAGCATGTGATCTACCCGAAGGATACGGATACTAGCCGATTCCTGAATTGGTCCAATTAGCTCTAATTACCGATGGCCAAATCAGCAACAATGCTCATTAATGAAAAGCGAAATTTCTGGGAAATTGCTGTGCGTTCCATTTTGATCACAACTTACCACTTACTTAAACAACTACAAGAATATTTTCCGTACCTACACTGGTTCACCTAATTGATTGTTCATACAGGGCAAGAGAAGCAAAAAAATACAGATGTGATGCATGTTAAAACTATGTATAAGATTTAAAAGAATTCTATTTTTCTAGAAACAAAAGTTCAGTTATCCCTGAAGATGTGGTTACCATGGTTAACGATGCAGGACGTAAGTCAGAACAGGGTATCTTAGTTTTAGTTAATCTTCTTTTGATTACACAACAAATTTAAATTTTATATTTTTTCTTCATTATGGTATACATATTTCTATTGGTCTGTTGCCACTGATAACCCCAAAACAAACTGTTTGTTTCCATCACGCTTTTCACAAGCCAGCTGCGAGTATCTTGCTCCCTGTTGCGCGTAAAACTGTTATTAATTTTTTTTCTACCACATAAAAGGTGGTCATAGCCTGTAGCACTAAGTCTCTAAGGATGTCCATTTTATTTTATAGAATTACCCATTTTTATATCAAACTGAATTGCTGATCTTCAATTTTGCTCGTATCAAGTCATCAGCATATTTTTCTTATTGATTTTGATAAATCTCGTAATTATTATTACGGTGGCATAAAACACTTTTGCTGGTCTTAAATCAGAAAAATTTTGAACTAAAGGCATCAATCAGTGTTGATCACTGAGGTAAAACTAGTAATTGGTAGTAAATTTGAGTAACTATCTTGTTTTTAATTTTTGCATGAAAGTCCAAACTTTGTCTGATGGAAAAGTAACATTCCATTGAATGATTTGTGTGTTGCTGTCAAATCATTGGAATTACCAGTTACATACTGCTGTTCTTTATATTAAGATAAGCTCTCAAGGTAACCGCACAACCCGCATAACATACAGGCATTATCTCATAAATCAAAAAGAAGTTCGTTATAGACTTTATTTTGCCAATTCCTTAAAAAGCTATAGTCATTTGAAATGACAACAAAATCAAAATTGTAACTTCTTAGGGAATCGGAAAGAAACAATAATACCACTTAATAAAAGCAGAAGAATATCATTTACTTTCTAAAAAAATCTGATGTGGCCAGCACATTACTTTATCATACTATACAGCAGTGTCTCGTCATGGCAATCTCGACGCATCTGCGTGACGAATTCGCGTTCAACGTAAACGCTGATGTTCTGACAATACTGTCAATAGAATCAAAATATCTGTCAAATCCTGGCTAACTAGTTTTAATGCAGTACAAGCGATCTCTATGAAATAGAATTTGATCGTGCAGCTAAACTATTATTTTTACCAAAAAATGTCAGACATAAATTATTCAGAATTTCCTCTACTTTAATATATTATCTAACTATTTTGCCGAAATTAATAAATAACAAATAAGTCTAAATGAAACTTTTTACTCAGAAAGAGATTTACTTCCTTAAAAAATGCCGAGGAAAATATTGGGACAGCCTGTATATGCGAAGCCTACGATTTGTCCCTGGTCTAAAAACAATGAAAGTGAATGGGCTAAACGCCGTTTAGTCAATAATTTTTCAAGATTTCCGATAAATCCAAATTTTATGGGTTTATCTGATGCTGTTTTGAAGTTTATAGGACGTGTGGTTTTACCACTTTAACAAAATCACATTTTCACACATTAACCTAACTTAACCTAACATACACAGAGCTATCAATGTTTTTTTTTTTTAATTTTCTGTACTTATTTTTATTTGTTTTGTTGTAACTTCATAAAAAATGTACTCTTTAATTTGCTGCACTTTTTAATTCTGGGGAAATATAAGGACATGGGGATATTTTGCTGGCCAGGCAGGGGAATAATATCGTTTTTCTACGACTCACATATAATAAGTTCATTGCATACGTATCCATGACTATATAATCCCCATCATTATACACGCCAATGATTATAATGACACTAGCGTTGTATAATAATGACAGTTCGTTCAAATAATGACTTCATTATTTGAACGAACTGTCATCATTATATGACGTTAGTGTCAAAGTCTGTCAAAACCTACGTAGATGACAGTTATGTGACAGTTCGCTTCGCCATCATTGACAAATACCTTTAAAGTATTTGGTATAAAATGAGTCGTCGATAAAACGTCGTATTCGACTCGCACACAACGGATATAAATCGCCCGCATGTTTACACGCTCGCCTACGGCTCGCGTATAAACTTCATGCTCGCGATTTATGTTCTTAGTTATGTGCTCGTCAAATAATATACCGTGCGTTCATTTCAAAACTTCCCACCTGGAATAGCTTTTGACATAATGACGTCACGAGATTTAGCAAAAACACGTCAATTTTTATTTAAAGGGGGAACTTTAAAACTAGTTCTAATCTAATCATAGGTCCCACCCCTTCACCCCCAGCCACCCCCACTTTCGATTTTCAAATGGGACTACCTATCTTCATATGCCTCATTTTAAAGGGGATAAAAGTGTCTATTCACTCAAAAAATAAATTAAATCGGGTTATTCGTTTCTGAGATAGAACAAATAAAGTAAGAGCTAATGTTCTATTTTTGACAGAAAGGAAATGCTACTTTGCAGAATTTTTGCATGCTTGCTTTTCCCTTAAAAGTTTTAGAGTGCAGGTACACGCTTTCAGTTAACCCTGCTAAGAAAACCAATAACACGGTTTCTTAAAACAAAATGGTACGAATTGTCAGAATGTACAGAAATTTTTCATAAACCGAAAAAACAGAAATTTCTAGAAGCTAAAATGGAACTTCAAAATCCCTGTCCTCAAGGGTAATTTTAATTAATTGTATTTAATCGAATTTTGGTTCTAACCGCTTCACAGCTAGCCAACCCCACTTTCGATTTACAAATGAAACTACCATCATTTAGAGGGGATGAAACAATCTTTCATTTTAAAACGTGATATCTGCATTTAGTATCTTAGAAGAAACAACATCGTGAAATTATTATTCACGTCATAGTTCGGACTAACTGCTTATTTTGTAAAAATAACTAATAACTACGATTTAATTTTTATCAATTAGTTTATAAACTGTTCAAAATGTGCTCCATTTTTTTCTAAGCATAAATAATGCCTATTCTCGAAGGCACGTCGTACTTTTCTAAATGTTTCTCGACATATCTGCCGGCTCTCTCGGGTTATCCGAACATTGAGATCATGTACATCTTCCGGCGGCGTCTTGCAAACTTGATATTTTAAATGACCCCAGAGAAAAAAATCAAGTGGCGTTAAGTCCGGGATCTTGCTGGCCATTCTAGGGCCCCTCTCCTTCCAATCCACTTCCCATAAAACCTTTCATTTAACCATTCTCTCACAGGAAGTGCATAACGTGGAGGAGCTCCGTCTTGTTGGAAATGCAGTTTTTCTTCATTGAGGAATTGGCGTCCTTCTTCATCAACTTGGTTCTCCAAAGATTGAATTATAAGTGGAGTTGTCACATTCTCCAAGAGTTCCAGATAAAGCTGGCCTGTGAGATTTTCTTCAATAAAAATAGGACCGATTATTTCATCCCCTAGAATACCAGCCCACACATTGACCCTTTGAGGGTATTGTGTATGGTCTTCCCGAAACACATGTGAATTTTCAGTGTCCCAGTATCTACAATTATTTTTGTTGACAAACCCGTTCAAATAGAATGACGATTCGTGACTGAAGCAGATATTTTTTAATAGATTTGGATCATCAGTGATTCTCTGTGTAATCTGCTCACAAAATTCAATCCTCCTATCAAAATCGTCTTCACCGAGCCATAGATTTGCATTTTGTAAGGAAAGAACTTATTTAATTTTAATGTTTTATGTACGGTACCACGAGATATTTGGGTTTGCGCAGCAAACTTTCTTATAGATGTTCTTGGATGCATTGCAAAATGACCAACAACTTCAATTTGTGCTCCTTCTACCATAACTCTCGGTTGCTTGTTCTTCTTATTTTCTACTGAACCAGTGCCAAGAGATTTTTGAACCAAATCAATTACATAACGATGGCTTACATTTTTATCGGGAAACTTATCGTTGAAAACTCTTGTCGCCCGACGAGCACAACGATTTTCACCGGCGTAAATCAGAATTATATCTATTCTTTCTTCTAAGGTATAAACCATATTCATAAAATGATCTAAATACTAAATACTAGATTTTAGCAATCGAATATAGCTCGATCAAGCTCGACTTTATAACAATCTAGGAAATGTCCATAGTAACGATGGTAATTTACAGAATAAACAATCTGGCGTATGTGAGAGCTCGGCAGATGGATGAACCGGTTTAATTTATTTTTTTATGAGTGAATAGACATTTTTATCCCCTTTAAAATGAGGTATATGAAGATAGGTAGTCCCATTTGAAAATCGAAAGTAGGGGTGGATGGGGGTGAAGGGGTGGGACCTATGATTAGATTAGAACTAGTTTTAAGGTTCCCCCTTTAAGTAAAAATTGACGTGTTTTTGCTTAATATTGTGGCGTCATTATGACAAAAGTTATTCCGGGTGGGAAGTTTTGAAATGAACGCACTGTACTATTAAACCTGGCAACACTGTTCATAAGTAAAAAATACAATTGATGGCCGGTTAATTTGATATGAAAATGCATATTTTGGTAACAAAAATTTGACGAACCGAGGACTTTTTAAAATAATGAAGTTTTAATTTTAATAATTTTGTTTTAATAATTTCTCAAAATTGTGACGTGATGAAAAAGTTCTGATAGCGTTTTTTACAACTACGACGCATTTACAAATAAGACACATCCTTCAGCTAGTACGTTTTTTTTTGTTTTTGCACTGTGTTATATTGATTTTAGTGTCACTACCGCAGTCGGACGTCACGTGAAGTCTTAGATTCATCCGTACATTTTAGGTATCAACAATTACAGACAGACAGAGAAGACCAGAGAAGATAGGAAAAAAGAGCGTTTTTTTTTTCGATTTTGCTAAAACTCAGCGCAATTCTGGAACTATTGCTTTGTCAGAAATAGTGTTTTCATTATTAGAATAAAGTAGGAAAAAGTCATACATAATTCATTCTTATTTCTTTAGGGCGGTATTATCAATACATTGTTAAATTGCTAACTATGAGATTAATTTGGGTTAACTCTTAACTATCAGTTTACGATTTTATCAAAGTGCAAGTTACTCATACTACCACTTAAATCGTAGTTATTCCAATCATAACTTTTTTTGAAATATAAAACTGTAACTGGGAGTTACAGTTAACTGTAACGCGCACAAAGCGACATTGTCTGTCAACGTATTTTCTAACACATTCTCTTGCCTATATGCTAATCGTATTTAATTATTTCCGTTGTCAAATTTGTACCCCTATAAAGTTTTTATTTCGTCATTTGATGTTTTATAATAAATTGCAAACGTCAAATTTCAAAATAAACTTCAGAAAGTAGTTTTATCATATTGGCTACACTGCATTATCTATTGCCAACCGCGCCCAAACCGATAGTTGCGTCACTACGAATTTATTGAGAATTGATAATCGCCAAATGTATCTAACTGGGAGGTACCATTAACTAAAAGTTAGTAAATTAGCAGTTATCACCCACATGGATAATACGGCCCTAAGAGTGATACTTTGGAGCAAAATGCTCGCGTTCGATCATGTTGATTAAAAAGTCGGAGATAAGTGTCTGGCTTCTCGGCCAAGATGAATTATGGACTCGTAGCAATACTGTCGTACCGTCTTAATGAGCAAGTGGCAAGCAAAATTAAATTAGCCACTTGCGCATATTCCAACTAACAACCGCTTTGGTGCGAACGACTGAAAATGATAAATTCCCTGCTGGTGACTCACTCAAAATTGGTGTCATATAGGAAACGATTTTTCCTCGTTTTGTACAAGCAAACATACTGGCAATTACGTTAAGTGCGGCTAATTGCAACAGCAGCGCATGGGAGTGCTGCAACTGACTGCTTATTGAATTTTGAAACATTCGAGTGTGGAGGTTGGCTTGCTTTTCTATTTGTTTGTTGCCCGCACGAATCACCACAATACATTATGGTTGTATAGGTCGCACTGTATTTATTTATGATGATTGTTATATCTTATGTGTAAAAAATAACGATGTTCTAAAATAACTATGCTACGATAGCTTCAGCTTCTAAATGATGCTAATGTGCTTCCGGACATAAGTTTCAAAAATGTACTACACCCTTAGTTTACCCTTAGTTTGTCGACACCTTATTAATAGACCTAAATGGGAATGGGTGCGATTTAAGCGTACAATATTCAAGTAGATGCATTAAAATAAATACTTTGTGCATTAAAATACTAAATAATGTGCATTAAATAAATATGAATGTTACATAAAAAATCTGATGTGGCCAGGCACATGACTTTATCATACTATATATGAAATTAATAATTTAGCTGCGTGAGATTCTATTTGATCGAGATCGATCGTGTCTGCGTTAAAATAAACCTAGTTAGCCAGGATTTGACAGATATATCGATTCTATTGACAGTAGATATTGTCAAAACATCAGCGTTTGACACTACCTACTGTCATTAGAATGAAAATATCTGTCAAATCATGGCTAACTAGTTTTATATTAATGCAGATACGACCGATCTCAATCAAATACAATTTGCTCTTGCAGCTAAACTATTAATTTTACCAAAAATATGTAATATACATAAATTATACAAAATTTCCTCTACGTTAATTTATTATTTATTTATTGTTATTTATTTTTATATTTATATTTATTATTTATTATTATTTAACTATGGGGACACACACGTACGCGCACACACACGCGCACCCACTAAATTTTCCCATTTTTCCATACCTTTGGCGCTGACTGTATATGTACGCCAAAGGTTGCAGACCTTAATGCACGTTATATTCTTTCTTGGGCGCATTATAATTTTCTCATGGTACAATTGAGATTATTAAATGCGCTTATAATATTTTCAAATGCTGATTTCTTTAAACCATTGGCATTGGCAATATATTTTTTTCTTTGAACAAGTATTTTTTAAGCTGCTCATTATATTATTATATCGATTGTATTGCACATTTATTTATTTAAGTGTACAAATATATTATGAAAGGAACATTCTAATATATAAATGCACAGTTATTTATTCTGATATACATTTCTATAACTTTATTGCAAATTTATTCTTTTTAATGCACAAGTAATTTTTTGCCATGCTCCAATAGCTTTTGTATTGGTCAAATATTTTATAAAATGCTTACAATAAATGCACGTTTTATTTTATACATGGCACATATAATTTGTACTAAATGGGAATTTGTGTCGCCTTCGAAACAAAATCAAAATCTGATGTTTGCATTATTACTGGACAGGGTTATCATCAACTAATTTTGCTTTTGAGATATATCTTATACCGATTAAAATCGGTTGAATTAAACCGTCAGGCTATAAAAGTATGGTGGATAACAAATTAATTCAGTGCAAAGTACAGCTGGTAAGTTGCAACCAGTTATTTGCGGATCATCAATATTTATGTTCAATTTCAAGCTCACACTTGGTAGCGATCCCAACGCTTACCTATCATCTGCAGAAGCTCAAGGATTTGACTCGAGGGATTCGATCGACCTCTTACAGTCCGCGTAATTAACATTCAAATTCAACCCGAAATCATTATTAAGCTGTAATCGACAAGAAGCATTGAGAGTGCTGAAACTTTGGAATATGGTAAACTCGGGTTTGCTGTAACGCCTGTGACGTTTGCCCATCATGTCGAGCATGGGTATTAGCAGTTCGAGGTTGATGTTGTAAATTGGGGCAAATTGAACGCGAACCGAGTGTTCTAGAGCTGGTGAGCCTTAATCAATTCGTATTCAGAGGAGAATTAACACTTCTTAACTAGATTGAATCAATTGTCCGCTCTACAGTATAAACTAGTGAAACTAAAGGAAAATTAAATTAGTCTTAAGTCTGTGGATTTAAAATTATTTGTCATTGATGAAATAATTCATATCTAATCTACACGATTATTCTAAACAGCTTTTAAAATTGTGTACAAGTTCGAATAATGATTACGGTTTTCCGGGTACAACTGTCAATAATAGTTAATAAACAGTAAATATTTATTGTTTGATTGATATTTACGATTTCTTTATCATTTTGTGTTCGTTGAATAAACACTGCTTAGTTAAACTCACAAAAATAGTCGAAGTGGGTCTGTTTAACGTTTCCTTTTCTAAATCCTTCACTACTTAAAATTCCTTTCGTTACAGACGACCTTGTTCCTTATTTATAGACTACAACGGCAGGTCTATTCTATAGAGGTTAAGGGTTGGGATCAGTTTGTATACAATGCGCCCCTTCTGTAATATAAACGAAAAGCAGGATATATTAGTTCAAACAAACTTTGTAATAAATTTATTTATAACTCCACATTTTCCATTCTGTTTTCGTTTACATTTGGCCCGGGTTCAGTTTGGTCACTGGGAATTTCTTCGGTGTTCTCCGGTTTTATATTCTCGTCTCTGCTCTGCCCTTCGCCCTCTCCACCTTGTAAGTAAGTGTCAAGCCCGCCCCTTTGGAGATTGGGGTTCGGCTGTATGTTAATGTTTTCGACGTCTCTACTGAAATCTACAGGGATCGCAAATCGGTTATGCCTGTGTCTCCTAACGGCTGCACGTCTACAAATCAGGTACACAAAAGCGGCACTTTTGAGACAGCCCACAAGAATAACAATAGACAAATAATTAGTGCGATGTCTTACGTTCGTCTCATCACTGCCATCGCCACAATCATCAGACCCATCGTTCACGTATCGGCGATTGATGCATTTGTTGTTTTTGCACATGAAGTGGATGTTTGAGTTAAACGCCACATTGCAATTGAATCTCGAGCAGTCTTCTTCGTCCGACTTGTCATCACAGTCGTTAATCCCATCGCATAATTGGGTAAGATTGTAACAAATATTCATGTTCCTACAGTGCAACTCTGGACAAGATTCCGAGCAATTCATCTCATCCTCTGATAATGGACAATCTCTAATGCCGTTGCATCTTTGTTTCGCCGGAGAAAAACACTCGAACCCATTGAGATTGCAAGGGGCTTCATCTACTGTGCAATACTTTTCGCAGTTTGCTTCATCCGAATGATCCTTACAATCGAACTCTCCATTACAATGCTGTGCTACTGGTATTACTTTCTCCCTATCGAAGCACTCGTATATTCCATCCTCCGCCGATGGTCTGGCGTTGTGTAATCTAATAACAACTCTTGCGTTTGTTAGCGAATGGTTGGTAATGATTACCTCGACTATAAGGTGGTCGAGTATGGTTGCGACTTGGGTTACGTTTTCGGGGCAAATGGTTAACTTCTGGTTTTGCTGATAGAGGTTTATGTAGTTCTGGTTGCAGCAGTTGATGCAGGACGGTACGTTGTGGAAATTTGCATCGACCACAACCCTTTCTAAACGATCGTAGTTTACGTTGAATCTACAGACGACGGCCTTGTTCTTTGGCACGGTGGCCACGTTTGGCGTCCGTAGGACGAATAGGTCCGCACTTTTTAGGTCGTACTCACACTTTTTGCAGACGGAAAATCCGAAGAGGAGGCCGAAAAAAAGTAAGATTTGGATTGGTGACATTTAGGTGACGGATCCGCAAATGAACGTGCACATTCAATTTATTTTTGAATTGTCAGTTTGTGTGTGTCAATTTTCGCTTCGCGTTCTGAATTCGCTACATAACTTTTTACTTCATCCTGGAAGATGGCATTTTTTGAATTTTATCGAATGCAAGTAATAAATCCAGCTAGCCTCAAAGTTATCACATATCACTGATAATTTTATGGACCAGGACTTTTAGTAGTAGTTGCTAAGAAACTAGTAATCAAACCTGTCATACCTGCAAGCGTGGACGAACACATAGCAGTGATGTTTGAACAAAACACGTTTAGGCAAATCAAAAGATGTTGCGTCTCTCTCCCACTCACTGGTTCAGTAACGGGTGATCTAAAATGGCGAAGGACAAGTTGGATTTCCCGCCACATTGAATAATATTGTGATGTTGGTAATGGTTGCAAATGACAGCTATTTTTTGTTCAGTGGCGTAGGTATTCTTTCTTGTATAGGGATTCATTCTCTGATTATAATTAGGTATATTAAATTGTAACAATAAAGGTTTTGGAAGTCTTGGTTAGTCTTGGTAAAGACATTGGACATAAATAAAACATTAACATGACAGCATATTTTTTTAACTAATGTATACAGTAGAGCGTCGATAATCCGAACTATTTGGGACCGAAGGTGGTTCGGATTATCAAATTGTTCGCATTTTCGAAAATAACCTAGAAAATGACATAGGCCGAAAAAGTACCTACACTTTAATCGATTAAATGTACATATATAAAAAAAAACTATTACATAATTATGTATTTAAACTCTTTTTAAACTCGTTCGGGTTTTTGACGTTCTACTGTATTTCATAATTATAATATGTACGAAAATAAATTTTCAAATATAACAAAAATAATATACCAAATAAAAAACTCATCCCATATGTAATCAAATGAAAATAACCCATTATCTACAAAAATCATCTCTCATGTCTTAAATCAAATAAAATAAATATTGTATTTACAACAAATTAATGACCGAAGACATAAAATATTGTTGCAGAGTAACGTAACCCTTACTGACGAGACACTTGGTATCTCACAGTGATCATAACCTGTATCCTGCACTCATACCATCTTAGTAACACTAAATACGTTCAAAACTGTAGCGGGAAATTCAAACTATCCTTCGTCTTTTTATATCACTCTGTATATCGCTACCACGCTTCAGGACGTAGACTTCTGTCAAAACGTGTTTTGTTCCTTCATACTGATATGTGTTGGTCCACCCTAATATTTGTAAAACTTTGGAGATGCTGTAGTAGGAGAGCAACGAACCTTGCATTTTGTGATAATAAAATTCCACTTAGCACACGTGTTTGTGGGGCTGATTTGACTTAATATCGATCGGTAATCACATCAAAATGTTGTGCCGAGCCAAATAATTGAGATCGAAGGTCACGAAGATGGGCTTTCTCTACAAGAAAATATATCTGCATCATTATTTTTCTTCAAATTGTGCTTTGCTGACTTCTAAGGCGCATATTGTACAAATGAGTATACCTACTCAAGATAATTTAAATATCCTCTCTTATGTAGAATTCTAGAATTGTCTGTTCTATTTCGCGACCTTTGACCTCAATGATTTGTCTCCGCATAACATTTTAAAGTGAGTACCACTTTTGAATTAATTGCCTACAATTCCGGGCATTTAAGACAATACTAGAGAGTTTAAAAATGCCCAATAAATTTTGAGATATTCCGTAAACAGTCATCTAGAACTAAGTAATATAGTATTTTTTGAAGAAGTTTAACAACCAAGTTAACTGATTATTTGCCATTTTGTGTAATCTTCTCAGGTCGTAATCGCTAATACAATATACATAATATAAGATATATTTCCTCGTAATGCTATTACGAGGAAATATATTGTAAATATATTGTATTTACTTAAAAATCGGACGCCTTTATAGATCACGTTTGCGCAAATTGTGAAACGCGTTTAGTTTTGTCGTTAAGGAGCGACAATTAAACCGTCATTTGTTTGTTTTCCGTATGATTCACTATTTGATTGCTATTTTTATTTGTGTAGACACAATAAAGATTTTGTAGTTATGCGGTTAGCGGGTTTATCGCTTCGTTGTGTACGGCTCGCATTCTTATCAGCTGTTTCTTCTTGCTTTTAAGTCGTCGCCCGCTTGAGCCTTCGCGACCTCCGAAGGCTGCAAGCGAGCCGTGAACGTTGAACAATCGACCCTCTTACGTCGATTTTTTTACGTTACGATTGAATTGATTCTGCAGCCCACTTTCACTTATTTTCCATACGCATCTGGTTGGCCGTTTAATAATAAAAGTTACTTTAGGCAGTGATTTTTTATGCCTGTTTAAACCAGGCACGACCGAGTTTAGGTTTCAAGGATTGTGTATATCTAAACATTCTAAACTCAGTTTCTGGTTCAAACTAGCGTTGAAAATACCGCCCTTACTGCGTATCTGTCATTTTTTTATTGAGCCCAGTATTCTTTTTATTTATATTTCGTTTTCATGATTCTGGAGAAAATATTTGAGAAAAACATACTTGTAAAATATTGATAACTCTGGGTAATGAATTTTGCGAATGGGCGTTTTAGATATAAAAACCTAAAACAAATCCAGACTCAGAAGACACTTTCCTGTCAGGTAGTATGGTTAAAATACCGGGTAATACAGATTGGGCTAAGCACACAGGGAAAACGTAGCCAGCCGCCATAGACAAGTGGTTTCACGTACATATAGATAGTAGGGATGTGCAGTACCGATACTTTTGAGTAACGAATTGATACCGGTACTTTCTAATCGAGTATTCTTTACTTTGTATTCGTTACTTTGTATGCGTTACTTAAACTGCTACTGATATTTTCCAAGTTAGCAATCCTACATAAAATATGTCAAACTAATACCTTTAACATTTCACCTACTTAACATTCGAAACAAATTGTTTCCTTATTGTATTCGATACCAATCACTGAACACGGACATAATATCTTCTTATGTTTAAAAAATGTCCAAAACCGCCGTGCCGCCAGCCGCATTTCCTAGCCAATTTATTTATAAAACATAAAACATCTATGCACATCGTA
The DNA here is from genome assembly GCA_963966075.1 of Aphodius sticticus. NCBI lineage: Eukaryota > Metazoa > Arthropoda > Insecta > Coleoptera > Scarabaeidae > Aphodius > Aphodius sticticus. Next base: position 47,862,294 of record OZ014509.1, on the reverse strand, counting down.
GCACCCGCGCCGCAACCAGTGGTACACGTACGACTGGTTGCTGCCTTCTGATCTCAGGCTGGTTCGTCGGTGCCGCCTGAGTATCAATATCTATATGTAATCATTTGTGGTTCGTTCCTGGATACTTAGTAGATACCTACATTTTCGGTACCGTTACCATTTTTGATACTGAGTATCAGTAATCATTCGTGTTTCGTTACTGATACTTGGTACCTGTACGTTTCGGTACCGTTACCAGACTTGATACTGAGTATCAATAATCATTCGTGTTTCGTTACTGATACTTGGTACCTACACGTTTCGGTACCGTTACCAGACTTGATACTGAGTATCAGTAATCATTTGTGTTTCGTTACTGAAACTTGGGACTAACACGTTTCGGTATCGTTACCAGACTTCAAAGCGACTATCAGTAATCATTCGTGTTTCGTTACTTGATACTTGGTACGCGTTTCGTTTCCGTTACCAGACCGTTACTGATCGTGAACATGATAATTTACTGTATTTAATTGTACTGTACTTGTGATACCAGAATTGTTATGTGACTTGTTATTGTCACATAATCTGCTATCTTGGGCATCAAGGGTGGCGGTATCAAATTGATAGGCGGGGTGATTCGCGGAGAACGTATAGATGGAAGCGGTCGGTGTTGCGAGGAGTGATTTGCCGGCACTAACTGAATTTTTAGGGATAAAGACATTGGATCACAATTCCGTTGGGGGGATTATTATTGAGTTACGTTTAGTGGCGACTATACGTGTTCTATTTATTATTCAATTTTATAATCATATTTATTTCCAACTTAATATATATTTTATTTAATTACGGAAATTGAAGTTTATCCCTACTATATACTAAAAGTCTAACACAGTCCGCGCAAGAAGTTTACGAAAATCGGCGTGCGGCGCCGATTTTCCGCCTAAAATTTGATTCTACAGCGCTTAGGCCTTCGATTTCGTCCATTTTCGGCCCAGTTTTCGTTATTTTTTAACTCGATTCGGCCAAATTTATGGATTATGCTTTAGGAGTGTACAGGTCAGCGCGTCGCCATGGCAACCTATCGAGGTTGCTAGGCAACGGCCGCGCGCTTCGCGACGCGGTCACCAGACGGCGGCTCATCATCATGTCGCTTTTGGGATTACGCTACGAAGCAATAGATGGCGCTCCGTAACCGCTTCGAACGGTTTTTTTTTCGGGCTTTTTGTTTACCTCTTAACGCTTCGGCCATCTACCTAGGTCGACCAGCAGGCCTATTAGGCCTGCACATTCTCCTAGTACATGATACTAGAATTGATATTTCATTCGTTGTGTGTGTTGTGATTGATACCTAACCTGATGTAACGAATACTTTTTTAAATAAGTATTCGTTACTTGCAATATTTGAAAGTAACGAATACGAAGTAACGAATTGATACTATTTGCACATCTTTAAATTAGATAGGTCACGGTGAGTCACTTAAGAGAGTGGTTGCGTTGAGGATTGTTTCGTTTGTATGTTTCGTATGTTGTCAAACGTCAGAGAAGGTTTGGAATTCAAAATTCATGAGTTTTCGTTAAGCATTATTTTTTTGACAAAATCAATTTTTGACACAGAAAAACTGCACCATTTCCCTACCATTAATCGTGCGTCACACGTGTGGTGTCTGTTTTTTGAATTGGTGTAACTATTTTTTGTTTGTTTTTTTTCTTATTTTATTTAGTTTTTTTTTAAATATTTTTTTACATTATATGTACTTTTTTTTCTGGGCGCAGAATGAAATTGTTACGTTTTAAATGACTCACTCTCTATAAAGAAAGCATGTTAGTTGTATGGGTTATATTACCAATTGCCAAAATTACTAAAATGCAATTTAGGCATATTTTTGCAAAATGTTTACAAGCGAAGTCAATATCGGAGAAACGTCAAAAGGGGCTCCTGGCACAAGTGATTATGCAGCTTTTAAGCAGGAATTCGTATTCGGCGTAAGTCTAATATCTATATTATCCTAATTTTCAACTTTGTCTCAAAAACTTTGTTTTATAAGTCAGAAAATGAGCATACTACCATTACAATTGCAAGATCTACAAAAAATATTTCCCCTTTACGAAATCATAACGTAAAAATCTGATGTGGCCCCACCCAATTGACTCTATCATACTATACAGTAGTGTCAAGCTGTGTCAAACGCTGATGTTTTAACAATACTGCCAATAGAATCGACCGATCTCGATCAAATACAATTTGCACATGCAAGTAAACAATTATTTTTTTCAAAAAATGTCATAGACATAAATTATACAAAATTTCCTCTACTTTAATTTATTATTTAACTATTTTCACGACATTACAGAAAGGCGGCTTATTTGCAAAATCGTTGAAAAATGCTAAGAGTAAATCTCCAGTTCTTTTGGACCCTTTAGAACAAAAAGCTTTTCAGCTCTAAGTTTGGTCATGAAACTTTGAAATGTGAAGTTTCGTCCCGATACTTCTAAATGTGAAGTTTCGTCCCGATACTTATAGTGGTTTCTCCGGAATCGTCACCATAAAAAACTGGTACACACATACACACACACACACACACACACAGACATTTCTTTGTACCTTGGTCAAAAATGTTCAGGGCACCAAAAGGACATATTTCCGCTAAAAACTCATTTTTTTTGACACGATTAATTTACTTATCATACTATGGGTGGGTTTTTCAATTGCGGTTTCGCAGAGTTTAACTTAAACTTTTGTGAGGCTCCATATGCGCGCTATGGAGCCTAACGAAAGTTTAAGTTAAGTAAAAGAAATAATTTGATACATGGCATTTTGAGAATTCTAAATCGACGTTTCAGAGGATTTTTTTAATTACAAACCATTTCGGAGTAATTGTAATGTTTCCGTACTTTACTTTCCATTTGCGTTATATAAATATACATTGCGTTAATTATACATAGTTTAAAATTAGAATACTATGTATAAAAATCTGATGTGGCCAGGCACATGACTTTATCATACTATATATAAAATTAATAGTTTATCTGCATGAGACTCTATTTGATCGAGATCGGCCATGCCTTCATTAAAATAAAACTACTAGAACTAGACAGATATGTCGATTAAAGCTGCATTCGGATATTGTACTCCGTTGACACCGGGTAAACCGTCCAAATGACACTTACGTGTTATTGGGTGTAAAAAGTGTAATGTAATATGCGAACGCAGCTTATATTGACAGAAGTTATTGTCAAAACATTAGCGTTTGACACCAAGACTACCTACTGTCATTAGAATCAAAAAATCTGACAAATCCTGGCTACTAGTTTTCATGCAGTACGACCGATCTCGTAGAAATAGAATTTGCTCATGCAGCTAAACTATTGATTTTACCAAAAAATGTCATGGTGATAAATTATTCAGAATTTCCTCATCTTTAATTTATTATTTAACTATTTTGACGAAATTCCAGAAATGGCGGCTTATTTGCAAAATCTTTCGAAAATGCTAAGACTAAACCTCCAGTTCCTTTGGACCCTCTTCAACAGAAAGCTTTTCAGCTCTAAGTTTGGTGATGAAACTTCTAAATATGAAGTTTCGTTTCGATACCTTTAGTAGTTTCTCCGGAATCGTTGCCACAAAAAACGGGTACACACACACACACACACATACACACACACATACACACACACACACACACACACAGACATTTTTTTTAACCTTGGTCAAAAATGTTCAGGGGACCCAAAAAGGCATATTTCCGCTAAAATCTCAAAAAAATTTTTTGGTACGATTACAATACTTTACATACTGCGTATGATAAAGTAAAAATATTTATTTACAGCTATGTTTTATTGCTCATTCTTTACAGTCGATGTGCAGCTACCAACGTCACAAGACAGCATTTGTTTGTAAAACAAATAATGAGAAGCTAAAATGTTTCACAACAATTCTTTACAGTCGCACTCATTGTGATTAGTGTTACTACATACTTCCTCTCTAGAAATATCTGAAGTAGAGACATCACTCTGAACACCTGATTTTCTAAAACTGAAAAACTAGAATTCAAAATCTACCGTTTAATATAGATATTTTCATATTACTTCTTGAAACGGGACATACGGTATATGTCCCTGTCGATATAGCTCCAGCAGCTAGTAATGACATTGGCATTTACTGCTGTTAACGTTCACCGCTGTATTGAGAAAAAAACTTCGACACGACGAAAGCAGAAAACGGAGTAATCGGATTTCTGTTTTGTATAGCCGTTTTGTCCCAGTTTACCTTATGAGGAGAATGTTTCTTCTTAACTGTAATAAATCTGTAAAGATGCATTTTTCACATAGGTACGCCACGCCCATTATCTATTTATTTTTATTTCCAGTAATGACAGATTTTTTTATCTTTTTATTGAAAATATTATTTATCATTGGATAATCACAGCGTAAATTGTGCACATAGCAGTTACTCATACATACTTCTGCATACCATAAACTCGTATACGTGTCATTGTACAAAATATATGTATCAAGGTTACATAAATATTATATCACAAAACATTATCATCATTTCGATAAAGAAGCAATTTTCAAATTGTTGGCAACGTTCATCAAGCTCGTGTGGCTGGCGATTTATTACTGATTTAAGTAATTCATGTATCTACTGTTTATTTAATTCTTTCATAATTAATCGGAATACCACGTATTGTGGTGAATAAGTGCATGCCTACCTTATCGGCCCGTTGTTACTAAGAACCAGTTTATCTCTGCATTGGAAGGCTCGTGCAATGGAAAATCCGATATTATCTCGTTGAGTGTTCGAGAAATTCGTGTTTCATGTTAAACCACCCTTTAAAAAAGTGCTGGGGCCTCAATAGTTCGACTTCCGGTTAATTGTCTCGGTTTCCGCATAGTTTCGGCGATAAGTCGAGTTCTGTAGGCACCTTCTGATCACACACAAGCCTTATCGCCATAGTAAACGATTTCCGATCTTCACGCATTGTTGGAATAGTTTCTACGTTGTCTGTCGGGGAAACAAATAGGTTTCGGTTTCGGATTTATAGAAGAATTTCAGAAAGTTTGACAACATTAACAAATTAACATACATATAAATTGGAATGAATTGGAAACAATTTGGTCTAATTTGTCATCCGTATCGTATTGCTGATTGTGTTTACTAATGAGATAAATAATAAATATAGTCATTACCGCAAATGGAAAATTCTAAGATGACGCGGAATGTTTGTTTATCGCTAAACAAATATGAATCACAATTTATTGTTCGCCATATTTGTAGAATTTTATTATTGTATTTTTATGTTAGCAAATAAGTAATAAGTTTTTGTCGAATTTTAGGTTGGGAATGACCTCCTTTTTATTTGTTTTTCTCAATTTTAATTTTTAATTGTAATTGGGAAAGTCTTTTATACCTAAAAAAATGTTTTGGGAGTTGCTAAATCCAATTTTGTTGATTCCCATTACGGTCATTTCATTTGTTACCAAATTAATGTAGATTTCATTTTCAAACACCATGGAATTCGATGTGTGAAAAATGTAAATTTGACTGATCTATATGGTATTAAGCGACGGACACATCCACAAATGACAGGTGAACACGTGTGTAAACCTGTTTTGTCAAAGTTGAGTAGTCATATACCAAACACAAAAGCGTGTTAACACTTGTTAACTAGTCACGTGTAAATAATATTTGTCCGTTAGCGTTAGACTAATTCCAGCAATGAATTAAGTTAAAGATAGTGACCAGACATAAAACAATGGGTACATTTTATTAACGCCTGCCTATCCATTCGATCATTTCTTGGCATTATCACATTGTTTACTGACAGTCATATGGTATCAGTTATCAGACAAGACTTATTTAATTATTAAAAAGAAAGCATAACTAAATTTGTCGGCATTTCCAAAGATAAAAATGTTTGCCGAAAAGTAACGAAAAAGCGTAAAACAAACTGGAAGATGCACTCCCATTCAAGCACTCGATTATGGCCACTTAAAACCCCGATCTACGCCCCCCCTAAAACGCGTTTTCAAATGAAGGCGTTATTTATTGTTAAACAACACAGAAATTTTTAGTGTAACTTCTTAGATAAATGAGGAGCTGGGCTAGGAAAAAAAAAATTTTTTTTGGCAAGATAAAGATCAATTTTCGTTCGCTTCTTTCAAATATAATGCACCTAGCCCAACTCACAATACAATAATAGATTTTGATTTAGATACAGTTTCGGTCCAAACATCATAACTTTTCCGTTAACCGAAAAATGCGACAATTGTCAGAAATGTAAAAATGACAATTTTTCTGCTGCAATGTGTGGTTAGCTCATATAGTCCAAGAGCTAGTAACCGTTTTGTTACTTTATTTATAATCAGGCTAGAACTTTTAGAATCTGTTCCTTGTAGCGTAATAATAAGATAATCGCAAGTCTGCTAAGTTTCCGGGGATGAATTTGCCCCCATAGATTTTTACCAGGTGAAAAAGAAATGAAGGAAGAAATACAATATTATGTCAGTCTGTCCCTTTGGGATAACAAAGTTGAAAACATTTCAAGTTAAGAAAAAAATCTGATGTGGCCTAGCCCTATTCTCTATGGTGTGCTCTATATCTATTCTCTATGCCATGGTGTAACGAAATCCGTTGCTGGCTCTTGGACTAATAGTAGTAGACTCTATAAGCTTTACGCCGACACGGAAACCACACTGTTGACCCGGCCCCAACAGAAACACATCGTATCTGAATATTTCGTTTTATAGTTGCGATATTATCTGAACGTAGCCTTAAGCCTTAAGGGATAATACTGTCTCTTTATTCTTGTCTAAAACCTAGTGCATCTAGTGTCTTCAATTGTTGAATAGTTTTTGAGTTATATCGCCACAAAGGCGGAAAAGTATACTTAGTTTTCGCTGAACAAATCTGTTGATCGAAATGATCGATCTTTGATCACTTTAATCTGAGCTCCATTGCGGCTCCAACATATTTCCTGTGATATTTAAATTTATCTGATTTCAAATTTTCAGAGTTTAAAATGGCGGACCAGTAGGGGCAAGCATTACTGCAAAAGGACGTTTTTTTCTTTCCTTTTATTGTTTGTTCCATAATAATCACAACATAAATTCAAAATTTGCTGACGAGTGGCAATTTCAATTAAGTAGGAATTATTTAAAATCAGGCCTATAGATAGGTCACTTTTGTTTGTTTTGTTTGGATAATCGTGTCCAGGGATGTTAAATTGCGGTAATTAATTTTTTTCGTAAAATACCGTTGAAATTAAAATTATTAATTTAAAATATTAAATTACCACGTAATTAAAATTATTAATTTAAAATATTAAATTACCACGTAATTAAAAATTAAAAATGGTAAATTACAATGGCATAAATTACCGAGTAATTAAAAATTCAAAATGGTAAATTACGCTGGTTTAAATTACCGGGTAATTAAAAATTCAAAATGGTAAATTACGCCTGCTTAAATTACCGGGTAATTAAAAGTTCTAAATGTTAAATTAAACAGATCACTGTAAGTTATGATTACTACATTAATAAAAATGGTTGGTAAAACCTTAAATCATTATTTTGTGGATAACTAGCTATCTCTGATCTTTTGCCTGATTTGATAGTACTAAAACCAAAGCAAAGACTACATAGAAATACTATTTACAGCACTACTACAAAAACAGGAAAATCAAACAGAATAATAATAGTAGAAAATAAACAATTTAATTCTGTCCACATACACAAAATAACTCTCCGGTTCACATAGGGCTTTTTGTCATTTGTCATTTTTCTAACACTGGCATATGTATTAAAAAGCGAATTCTGAAGTGGCTTCTGATTTCAGAGCCGCATTATCGGGTTTGTTGGATTGGTCGCCATTGGCGAAGGGGCTTTCCACTTCTCTATTCATTAAATACAAAATATTAGTTCTGTATTTTCTCAAGTAATGTCGGATGATTTGGAATAGTAAAAATATAACGTTTACGGGCAATGGGACTGTCATTGGATGTGTTAACTTTACCCATAGACCAATTTCCATTGGCTAAACGACACCTTGAATAACATTGTCATGCACGAGTCCGACCATGCACCACGCGGATTGTTAGGTACTTCCCAGGCAAACGCAAACAACAGTGCATTTGTCGACTGCTTAGGAGGGGTGGGACGCATTCATGCGTCTACTGATGGAAGGTCTTTGAAATTAATTTATAAATTCCGGTAAATTACGCGCGGTAATTAAAATTGACGGTAAATTACCAGCGGTAATTTACGCCGTAAATTACGGTAATTAAAAATAGGTAAATTACCATTAATTACGGTAATTAATTCGGTAATTTACGCGGTAAATTACGGTTTTACATCCCTGATCGTGTCCCTTCCCCTTGTTGTAGTATATAGAGTAAGGACACTGCAAACATGATAAAAATGTAAGTATTAAGATGAATTAAACAAACAAAAATACATAAGGTTTTGTAAGAGGGTACAAGAGAACCTGATCGTTAATTATATATTATGGTATTTTGGCCACCAACAAAATCTGTTTTGTCCTCATTGTTCCTTTTTTTCATTGTAACATTCGTTGGTCAATCTTTTCAATGTAGGTACCAAAAAGCTATAGGTACTAGCAAAGCTTGGCACAAAAGCGTTACTCCGTTAGTCGTTAATTAACGAAGTTAAATTTTTCGTTAACGAATTAACTTTTAAGTTAACTTTCAAAACCATTAACGGTCACATTAACTTCCGCTACATTCGTCATCCGTTAATCTAAAATATCATAATTAAACATTTCAAATTGCTATAGGCATTCTGTGCATGTACCGACTTGATTTTGTTTAGTTGTGTGACGTACTACTTCGTGCGACGCGGCGTCCGAATATAAAGCATGCCCGTTCTTTCCATGTAACTCAGAAACTACCAAACAAATTTTGATCGGACTTTCACCCACATTTTTTTTTGTATTTTAGGAAATATTCAAGAATAAGCAAACAAAAATTTGTTTAATAGTTTTTGACTTATAACGCCGCAAAAATGCAGGATGTATACATAATATTGTCTGCGAGTATACCTTATTTATTATGTAAATTTTCTTAATACTGTTACTTTTTAATAAATACCAATTGTTTCAAAATATAAGTCTAAACTTAACAAAAAAGCAACCTTCTAAAAATGCTTTTCATCTAATTCCAATCACCTTAGTTGCTCTTTTCAATGTCTTTTATAAATCTTGCATCTCGCAATGTAGTTATTTTAGTTACCACTGTAGCTAGTTTGAAAAATTCCTAAGGCAAAACGATTAGCGGTTAACGTTAACTTCCGTTATACATTTATAAAAAATTAACGGACTATCGGTTAACGAAGAAGATTGACTTTCTGAATTACTTTGCCCAGCTTTGGGTACTAGGTAGGTATATGAAACATTCGTAAAACTTGTACAGTGGACAACTCTACACCTTGAGCACCACCTTCGTCGATACGGCTCGTTTTAGTTAGTTCCCCTCTCTCTTTTTATCCAATTCGTCGAGTGGCGTCGCCAACAAAACGAACAGTGGGTGCAGAACGGCGTACCAGTGAGTTCCGAACGAAAAACCGTTCGTACCGTTAAGACCATAGCCAGAGCGACCCTATCGTCCGCTGCCGTCGCCTTCTGGTTTCCCGATTCACCCGCATTTTCGAGAAAGCTACCGAACTGTCCGCCAGTCCGCTCGGTGGTGTCACTTTTCCCTCTACGCAAGTACGCTAGGTTCGCGACGAGCTGTGGTTCAGTGGGACGCGTTCAGCTGCCGGTACTATACTCTCTACTCCACCCGGTGTGTTCGTCTCAGTGCGTGCGCGCGTGTTTTGTTGGTTTTATTTTGTGCGTTCCCGTACACCGCTCTTTGTGGTGACTTCACAGTCCAAGGAGTTTTTTGTTTGTGTGTATGTTTCAAGTTTTTGTTTCTTATTTAATTTTTAAGTACTTGTGTTAACGTCTGAAAATTTTTCTTTTAATTGACAATAATTAACCTCATTTATTCACATCTTATGTTAATTTTTGTTTACAAAGTTTTCCTTTCATATCATTTTTTTTTGTTTTTTTGAGGGAGTATAAATGCATGTGGTTAATATTTTGTTTTAGGTAATTTATTCAAAATGTTTACTTCCTACTTTGGTTTCATAATGAACACATTGTGACACTGTTTGTATGGTTTTCAATTTTGTGTTTTGAAGCAAAACAAAGTTACTAACTAGACAGATCCTTCGTCCTTCACAGATGAATGTTTTATATCGAACAATTGTGCGTCGCAATACAAGTTTTTATTTTTACTATTACTGACTCAAAGAATTTAATTTTTTCTAGTTTTCCTTTCAAGATAAACGTTTTAAAATGTTTCCTTTCCGTATCCAAGCATGCATACAAGTTTACGCCATGGCTGTTAGTTGTTTATATCAACTTTCGCTCTTAATATCATTAAACAAATAGTTACACATAATTAAAGGAAATGCCATTATCTGTTTGAGTCACGCCATTAAAATATTGTACATATTTGCTCGAAGCCATTTTTGTTGAATTTGACGCAATGTCAATGCTTTCCTTTGATTATGGTAAGGCTGGTGCATAACCGCGTCAACATGCCTATCAAACAAAGAAACGCCGATAAAGCGAACGCTCTTGAACGGCAAAAAAAGAATGAAATGTAAATAAACACTGGCATTGTAACATGTGAGCATGACGTGTTTTCGTTCGAAGCGAACAACAAGGTCTATTCCACATAGAGATTAAAACAAAATAACACCAGTACAGATTTACTATAAGACCACGTACATACCAGAGACCAAGTCGTGGCGACCAGGACGCGGCGACCATAAAATCCATTGACCTATATGGAAACACCCGCATCAATGAACCAGTCCAATATAACCAATGTCCCATAATTACACCAACAAACTATAAGACTGTATATTAAATACATATATTTCAAATATTTCTTGAATGCCATTTAACTAGAGTGCCACAATAATGTGTCAGAATGGTAAAGTTAGCATTTTTTTTCTAGAATCTCGATGTTATAGGGTTCCATTTGACTCATATTTGTTTATTAATAAACTTTATATTCATGGATAAATTATACTCAGGTATATGTATCACTAAGCCAGTAATGCTTATTTAGCTATAAATTTGTTATCTAAAAATTGTTTTTTATTACTGTGAAACCATACCGAGAAATGTTATGGTAATGAACAAACTGTTCTTTTATCGTGATAATGCGATAATTTTTATAATTATTATTAAGACGGCGGTTTATCGTAGTTCGTCGAAAAATAATTTTCATTACGATATTACACCTACAAAATTCTAGTTGATTGCAGCTAACCTCAATGGCATCAAATTCATTGAATCGTCTTCAACAAAACACAACAAGTTCAATTCGAGTACATATTTCGTTATTAATAATACATATACTGTAACGTTTAAGAATGTAATACCCGTGTGTATCTTTTAATTTTTTAGTTTTTATCCCATATATTTTTTTAATGGAATGTTTAATTGTTGTTTGGGTTTTGAGATTACATAATCGTTCTTTGTGAATTGTTTAAAGTCAAACACGACCTGTGAAGGCGCTGTCAAGGCTGTAAATCTTGTTGCATTTACCTGTATAAAAATTCGAAAGTTGAACATTTTACAATAATATAATATTTTAATTTGTATGAAACTTTTTATTTAAGATTTTTGTGCAATCCTAAACAACTGTTACCAGTAAACAATTCCGATAAACATTCGTAATATAATTTGTTGATTTATTCCATTTATTATGATATCCCAGGGGGTACAAATCTAAAGGATTATCTTAAAATTATTAGAAATCAATTAATTTTTGAACCTTGATATCAGAGCAGTTCACATATTTTCAAATTAATTTAAAATTGTACTGGCCAACAATGAACAAAATCTAACAAGTAATAACTGTTTCTGGTATTTTTTTTTCGTAGAATCTGAATCCGAGAGCAGAAATTTTGGCTTGAGCCTAGTTTTCGAGATAATCAGTGCTAAAAAAACTGCAAAGAATACAAAAATACATTTTTCTCTAAATCTTGTCACAATTTTGAATTGCTGCTTTCCAATTCAGATTGTACAGTAAAACAGTTTTTACTTGAGATTTTGTTGGCCACGATAATCACTTAGTGCGTGAACATACAGCGAGGGTATAGCGTAGCGTATTCGCCCTGTGCCTACACCGTAGAGGGGACTTGAGAAACGATCTAAGCGCCCGTAGCGGAGAAATACCTGCCTACACTATGTGCAGTAGTTGAAAATGTGGGAAATGCTATGACATCTAGCCTCAAAAGTTAATAGTTTTTAGATTAAGCTAATATTTGGTATGTAAACTTATTCTAGATTTTGAATCTCTTGGGGCACGGGTTAATATGTTTTGATCGATCTCAAATATCACAGGAATTAAGTATGGGTATAACAGGGTTCGCCTGAATGGGCCCGACCCAAAAAAAAACCAGCGGGGTTTTTCGGGTTGGGTTCACTTGAAAAACCCACTGGGTTTTTTTCGGAGCGCAACATTTTGAAATAATTTGCAGTTTTTTGAGTTCGGCTAGCTTGAAATAAGCGGCAATTTTGTCGCCTTTATTTTGCGAAAGGACAACTAAGAATAAAATAACAATTCAGAATCATATAACAAATTGTATATTCGTCCTTTTTTTGTTTTAGCATGTAAAAAATATATTTTTTTAATTCCGATCGAAAAAAGGCAGGATTTGAGAACCCTTGAAAATTTGTAATAGTTTCTGTTTGGATTTCACAAATCTCTGGAATAGGTTTAAGTTTTCGTTACGGTTACAAGTACCTGGAAAAGGTTTGGGTTGTTGTTTTGATTTTTTGTCCAGCAGACGTTTTATCTGGTTTTGGTGTTATCTTGGTTATACACTTACTGAAACGATTTCTGTTCCGGTTTTGACTTTGATTTCAAACACATTAATTTTGCTCATTTACGTTAAACATACAATAAGTACTTACTGTCGAATTTTCAATAGATACGTTTCGGTTGTACCGAGGTTTTGAATATTTTTACAAAGGTTGAGGTTTTAGTTTCAGTATTTTATACATGTTTTGGATCGATTACGGTTACCGATTTTACACCATAAAAAGTCGGTTACGGTATGGTTTTGGTTAATATTTACTATTGCCCACTTTTACCCAAAAAAGCCCGAAAAGCCCCGAAAAAACAACTTGGGCCCAGTGGGTTGGGTTTATTCAACAAAACCCGGTTTTATCAAACCCTGGATATAAAAGAACAAATTAGTAGGGTCCTACAGAAAAAAATTATATATCTTAATATAAGAAAATCACCTTAATATACAGTGTATAGTACTATATGAAAATTTACTTCCAATCTTCTTCCAATGTAGGTATTTTAAGAGGGCTATCGATGTAGATTTTACGTCGATAAAAGATACTCCGGCAATTCAACTAAGGAGTGTCCTACCTCAACAAACGACGTTCGACCGCGTAGTAAGATAAGATAATTGTCGGTAATTCGCGGGCTAGACGCTCAAGAAGTCGACCTTGGAAGATATTGTCGACAATTTTCCAGCAGGTTTCCTTAAAAGTATTCCAACGTGCGTTTATGCGGTTACACATACACAGATAACAGAGTACATTTGCATTCCTTACTTGGTTGAATTAGCATATTGTCGAAGGATGTCGTAGACCGGAAATGAGTAACACCACGTGACATTAGGAATTTGACATTTATGTGCACCGAAACAGCATGACCACTCACAGTAATATATCTAAAGCATATTACTCTGATGCTGCGTTATCATTATCTGTTCAAATTGGTCTGTGGGCCATGGTCAGTGTCAATTGTGTTAAAGTATGGGAAGAGATTTCAAGGGCACTCCATAAAAATATTCCATCTGAGTGTATAGCTCACTGAGTCAGTGCGCGAGTATGAGTAATTTTATTAATCAGTGTATTTTAACAACTGCAAAGTTCGTGCAGATTCCAAGCCTCTGTTTCACTCTGTGAACTTCTAAGAATATCTAAATGGTACGGTGCTTACGCTCGTGCGTCACATTCTGAGATAAAACAGAGAAAAATTTGTAATTTGTTATACTTAAGTAAAATAGACGAATGTAACAGAGTATTTGGGTTCATAGTGTTTATAGAATGCCACAGTTTTCAAATTCAGAATCGGTTTCTTTCTATTGTAGATTTCTGAAAACAGCGACTTTGTTATCTGTTCTTAATACAATTGATGTTAAGTTGTTTTTAGTGTATATGTACGTGAATCATTGGGTATGACTTCATATAAAAGATATTACCCTTAATCTTACGTAAATTATTTGTCAATTATTTATCAATAATTTATTGAAATAATCTAAGGTCTAAAGAAAACTTTACTCGCACGTGAATGGATTTTCTGAATAAAAAATCCATAGGCGTTATCGATAGATTTCTTTGCGCTGAATACGAACGCGGGATCAAAAGCTTGATTTAGACAGCTTCAAAAGCTATCTAAAATATTAAAAATTGTGTGCTTTAAGTTCACAAGAATGACCTCAAGTTTTTTAATTTTTTTTGACACTGGGTTGAGCGGCTACAAATTCACATGTCTGATTTACTACATCATCGTTTAGTTTTTAATGAAAATATTAATGTGTCTCTTTCTTCTCTTTCCAGATATATTACTAACGTTAAATAAACAATGGGTGCGCGTCAGTCAAAGAGGTCAGTGGATATAACAACGACCCCGAAGAAGGGTGAAGGCGAGAGCCCCGTCATCGAGGGCGAAGGCAAGGTCAAGGAAATCGGGGAGGTCGACCCCAAAGTCACAACGAATGGCACAGTTCACACAGAGGTTGAGAGCAACGTGAGTAGCAAGCTAGTTAATAGAGAGTGGTTTTCCTTTATATCTGTCGGATCTTATCTAGAGCTCTGCCGGTAGCTAATCTCACGGTTTTCGGAGCTTCTGTTTGGGGGCTGGGAAGTACGCACCCCCGCAGGGCTAAGGATGTGAATATTGGGTGTGTTTGGGCAGAAGGATCCTTAGAGCGATTTAGATGAGGGTCTCGTAATTCTATTACGAGACATTGACATTTCTCTTTAGTAATTTCCTAGAAGGTTTTCCTATTACGTAATATACAGGATTATTATAAATGATTGTAGTCGAAATAGGCGCTGATATCATATGTAAAAATGTGTATTGCGACTTCTTATAAACTGAATACCATTGTTATATAAGCAAGTGTTAAATTACACTGTGCAACAAAAAATTTTAGCTAATAATAATTCTTTATGACTCCCTGAACACTTCCACAAAGGCGTTTTTCTAGGTTTGCTGGAATAAGCGAGATATTTGCAAATTTATTTTTAATTTTATTCATAATTTTAGTCCAGTCAAATGGCGTTTTGGCCAGGAAAAAATATAGATTTTTTTTTCCTGGAACAGGCACCCTCGGAAACGAATTGACTGGACTATTTTGCCATTATATACAGTGTTTTCTTATCCGCTTATTCGAGCTAACCTAGAACAACGCCTTGGGGATGTGTTCAGGGGGTCATACAGAATCATTATTAGCTAAAATGTCCCGGGAGGAAGAAAGATGATCAAAATTTGTCGCACAGTGGTAGTTGCATAACCTAATGTAAGTTTGATACTTGTTTGTGTAAAACGGCAAAAATGCAGTAACACGGGCAAAGCCTACTTTGAGTACAATCATTTATAATGACCCCATATACTTCAGACATTTTGTACAATCAGTCAAAATTTTACTTCTTTTGTTAACGCGATGTAAAATCCTAAACGTTACCCGCAGCTAAAGGGTTAGTACACATTTTTTGTAATGAATCTAATATTTGAAGGACTACGCGATGGCAAATAAAGTATGTTTGGGAATATGACCCACCCAAGGAATGATTAATGAATAACATTAAACTATGTGGGCAAATGTTCCAAAAACTGTATACCTAATATAAATAAATCACAACTATTCAGTACAAAAATAAAGATATTGTCAAAAAATCGTAACATAAAATATATTGCATTTAAAAAAGGAGTCAAATGTATCTTATTTCACGCGCCAATCACCATTGGTAGGTATGTACACGTAATTTCATCTCGGTTTACTGGAGCAAGCCCAATGCATTCCTCAAAAGCCACTGTTTACATTCAATTTACGCTGAGTGGTCAGAATTAGATTTCACCACAGTTACCTGATAGGTACATCCACAGTGAGCCTTCATTCCTACATACTGTTCATACCATTCATACCCTTGGCCTTCATACCCCAAGGCACTTAAAACACAATATTTGGACACATTCTCCTGAATAAAATAGAGCAGGTAACTAGTTGCAATTTTTAGAACTAATTAATTACCTAATTTATCTGTGAGCTAGGCGTGCAATAATGTCTATCCCAAATAATTGCGTAGATGTGTAATAGCAAATATCCATTAGATCTTACTGGACTAATTGTTAATAATGACCGCTATTTTGCACAGTTTCTTGATATATTCGCACGGAGCCTTAATACCCCAAGGGATGTTAACATCAATTTCTGGGCAATTAAAAGTCGCCTTCTAAATTCTTGGTTAGAATAAAAATAAAGAGCTAAAATACAATATAAATTTGTCGATAGAGTTTTCCTGCAAAAATTTTCAGCATATCTGAAATATATAATGTGTTTAGTGATAATATATTTGATATGCATTGTAAACATTATGATATCATAAAGTGAATGACATAATATGGTTTCTAAATACGTTAAATATATTAGCCAGCTACAACTCCATGTTTGCCGGGCCGGTATATATGTCGTAGGCAAATGGTTCTGGCAAAAGCTATTTGCCATGGCAAATAGATATTGGGTCTTCATTTATATGTTTAAAGCTATTTGCCTAGGCAAATGCATTTGCCAAAGCCGTTGTTAGGCAAATAGCATTTTGTTTAGACTTCGATCGGTCTCTCTTCCTTCCTCTCTGTCGGATATCCTCATTTGTATAATGAAAACTTGAACAGAGTGTAACCCTAATCGCAAGTGACCGTGAAATGTGCTCATTTACACGAACTGGAGACGGCACTGCGCATAGTCAGCATAGTGTTGGATTTTCAAATTATGTGAGGTTATGTGACTCTTGACAGATTGTGGTTGACAGCGTTATAAATTTCATCTCCGTTCCTTATCACAACAATACGTACTTGTTTCGGATGTGTGTTTGGAACATCACAGTAACCTCTGCAGCATATTGGTGACCCATTATGAAAACAAGCAAAAACGTTTCAACACACCAAATGTTCACTGTGTTGTATATATTTGTTTCGCATGGTTTTCCGTGTGCAAAATAGGTAGGTGATATCATCATCTGCTTCAATGCGTCAAATCGCCCAGTCGATAAGAATTCGGAAATTTACTTTTTCAGTCTAGTATACCTACCGTTTTTTCTTTTAAAAGGAAAACTAAGCATTCGTAACCTAAAAGTCTTGTTTTAGTGGAATAAAATCCATATTGATCCATATGAAATCGTATCTCTGTACTCATGAGTATTGACGCTTGTCACAACAAATCAGGCGTTAGGTACTTCATTAGAACCATGATGATTAGAATACGATATTAGTCTGAAGTAATCAACGACTAAATATTAATTGTGACGTACTTGAGAACAAACATGCACGGATTACACATAACCTCACATAATTTTCAAACAAACGCGATTGAGAACAAAATGCGATTTGCCTAACAACGGTCTTGGCAAATACATTTGCCTAGGCAAATAGCTTTAAAAATATAGATACAGGTTTCATATCTATTTGACCAGGCAAATAGCTTTTGAGGCTAGCTTTTGCCTAGGCGAAAGCCTTTTGCCAAAAATAACCATTTGCCTACGACATATACCTAAATTAAATGTATCCAGTTTTAGTATTTGTGTTGTCCCAACCTACGGCTGATATTGTAGCAGTATTTTAAATTCATTTTGTCCAATTTATTTTATTTATTTATTATTTTAACAGTGTTTTAAAGTGTGTATAAATACTAGATTGTCAAACAAAAAATTCTTTTATATGTGTGGCGCTATGAACATTTGGCGGTATGTACAAATTCGGAATCTAGGTTAAGGCAAATTTTGTAAATTAAATTTCCATTTGCAGTTTGTGACTGAAGACGGGGTGAAACCCGAAACTAGTTTCGCAAGATATCGATTTAATAAATATATTCACCGAGACTCCATGGGATTTTAATTTATCTATGTAAAATATATACTTTTCAATCGATAGCTGTGAGCGTAAATTTTTCTTGAAACAAAAAAAAAATAGGTGTCGAGTGTCCGATACCTCTGCTAAGAACGTCAAACGTTAGTAGTTAAGTTGAGTTTTATAGTTGCTAGTAAAGAAATATCAAATGTTCTTTCTCCTACGATGGATTTTGTCGTGGGTCGAGTGGCACCGCTTGCCTACCTGGTTTTATATTCACCCTAATTAAAGGGGTATGTCGCACACTTCTGTTGTTTGGTCAAGTTTGGACACTGTGGGCATATAACAATGCATTTTGGCGATAGTGAGTGAGTGGCTAATTATAATACGATCAAGTGCGAATTAAATACTTCTGCACGTTTCGCGAGACGTTCTTCATGAGGAGACAGCATAACATATTACAGCTCTCCAAATTGATTTGGTTAGTGTTTTTTGGACAATTTTAGACTATTTTCACCAACTCAGTCACCTAGATTATTAAACTAAAAAGTTTTTTTTTGTTGCCTTCGTGATAAAAATTGACGATCGGTATGTTGTTGTGTTCTGAATGTCATCCTGGTTGAACATACATATCACGTAAATTATATGGTGCCATTTCAAATTTCTATGTTGACGTCATTTCCGGAAAAACCGAAGTCGTACTTACCACAAGAGTATGCCAAAAAAAATGAATTTTTTGTGGTTTAGCACTTCTAGAAATTTCTGTCGTCCAGCGTCAAATACAAAAATAAATGGGTGTACCTATGGCGTGGGTTACCCTGTTAAACGTAGGTAATTAAAAGAGCTGGAAGCCATTCGACGCTCGAAGTTTTACCTGACGGAGGGCTGTTCGTCGTAGAGGAAAACTCCGAGTGTTCAAGGGTAAATACTGCCTTTAATTAAGTTTAATTTGACATACGTAAGAATGTTATGCAATAATTTTGGCGTATGTTAGTTATATTCATTAGTGGCACTTCTTAGTCGAACGGCGCGAATTTCTTATATTAGAGCAGTATGAGGGTAGGTGACCTTAGGGGTAGTACCTTTCCAATACCATTATGGGATGCAGAATTTTATGCGCTTTTGGAATTTGCAACACTTGCTTTCCTACGGGGTTGGTATAGTACTTGAACATCCCTTTCATTTGATATACGTTTCATACAAAATTAAAAAAAAAGTATGTTTATCTTTTATTGCTATTATGATTGACAACTTTCTAATTAATTCACTTGTTTTTTAATCTAAATGTTACGATACTTACTGTCTACGCAGTGTATTTTTATACCATTTTCCATTGAGTATTGCGTCAGAAGCTAATTTTGTAAGTTTACGTTGATTAAAGTCGCGCTATCACGTTTACAGTTCATTACACTGTAATTATTTTCAGTACAATGCATACTGACGCCCGCCTGCATGCATACAATCAAGATTGACGACCTACAACAGCGAAAGGCGAATTCTATACGCTATCTGCGATCACTTCGAACAATAAATTATAAACTACCATGTCTTGCGATTTTATTCTATAAACACGGCGGTTTACTTAATAAGAGTGCTTTCAGACGTTTTGGATAACAACTATGACCAGTATTAAAATACTGCGAATTATCTCAGTTTATTTTTTAATTTATTTGTTTTCTAAAACGGTATTTTCTCCTCCGTTTCGTTAATCTAAAGCCCAATAAAAAAAAAATAAGACTGTCTCAGCATGAATTTCGTGCTTTTATGGCTGGAGAAATATTGCAGCTGTCGTACATTCATCGTCAAGTTAAATGACCTATAAACTCGGACAGAATATCAAGGACAAAACCTAGTAACACACGATGTGTCTCATGTATGTAGATCAGGGTTGTTATGTTTTAAACACATTTTAAAACAAATATTTTAAAACAGTTTGTTTTAAATGTATAAAACACATTGTTTTAAAACATAGTTTTAAACATGTTTTAAAACAAATATTTTGTTTTAAACATGTTTAAAACAGTTTGTTTTAAATGTTTAAAACATTTTGTTTTAAATATGTTTTAAAATAAATATTAACTCGTAGAATAGCATAAACCGAAGTAGCGGTAACACACAAAACGGTGTTTCTCCTGTAGTACATAATTAGATATACCTATGGCTGATGGTCTGTGCCTCAACATTCTCAACAAGTGTGAAGACAAAACAAGAAAAAGTCATTCACACAACAGATTTAACTCCACTGAAGACTGAGGTATCAAAAGACGTTGATCGAAATGTTTACAAATAAAACAATTGCGTGATTTAAAACTTGTTTAAAACAATTTTTATTCCTTATTTAAAACATGTTTTTTTTTTCATGTTTAAAACATGTTATTTTGCAAAGTGTTTAAAAACATAGTTTCGTTTAAAAACATTTTATAAAAAAAAACATTTTTTTTGTTTAAAATAAGAAAAAAACGTTTTTTTTTTATAACAACCCTGATGTAGATTGTAGGTACCAATATTATATTAACGTGATCCATTATTGTTGATATATCCCTGTCGCTGGAAATTACGTACCACACACACAGTGGTACAATGCCCCACACACACACAATGATCACTACAACATTTAACATTAAACACCATTTGACATGCTTTTATACTTTATGACACCCAATGCAGGAAAGTATCACATGAATGAAATACGTAACTTTATAAACACACTGGTAAAATACAGTACCTTATTAATATTATATTAATAGTTGATAATTGCCATTGCTTGCGAATGGAATATAATATGTGAAAATATTTTTTTTAAAGAACGCAAAAATAGAACGGAATTTAATTAATATTTTTTACCCGACGTTATACCTACAATTGCAAATGCCACACACAACTGGTACCACAGAAAAGCGCTGTGTTTGGCTCTAAAAACCGTGGGAATGAAAATCCTGAGCTATGATTGACGAAGTGATAATTAATGAAATGGTAATAGCAGTAGAATGTGGACAAATGTCTGATTGCTACACATTTGTTTACTTACAACTGATTACTTCTGATCTCATTTCGCTTGTTTGTCGCTTTTATAACATTTTCAATGCGTTTATTGAGAAAATATTGTAGGTACTATTTCATTCTGCTGAAAGTTTTTTTGCTAGTGGTGATTTCCTAATCGTATTTCATATTTTTCCAGAATCTATCATTTATTTTTTTACATGGTCCCCATAAAAGAAGAATAGAATGACATCTGAACATCTTGGCGGGCATTTAATATGACCTTGGCGTTCTACACTTTAGTTTAATCATTTCAAATTAGTATGTATTTTATTTAGTTTTGGTTATTAAATAAATTGTTATTTGACCAAAAAGAAAAGGATGCTATCAAAAACGAAAATAAATTTGGTTACCCTAGAACAAAACAAAAAACCTTTCGATGACAATCTATGAGCAAACAAGTATAAAATAAGTAATGATAATTGCTAACTCAGTCTTAAGGGCATAATGTCATAATTTTATTGTTGGCCATTTAAAATCCTTTAAGGATATTCGATGCTTTAGGATTGTTTACATGACTAGGATTGCCATGTAAAAAGAACAGAAAATCCGGACTTTACACACCATTTAGCGGAAATTTGGGTTTAAACTTTAAAAGCAAACTGTAGAGTATCAGAAAAATTGTAAAATTGTTCATATTATGTTAAATATTGTAGATTGACTCGTAGTAGCATCATTTCGGACGAATCGTGCATTTTATCCGGGAGACTGGCAACCAACTCTACGTATGACCGTGTCAATGGTAATGCTTATCACGCACGTATTTACGACACAGCGCAGCATGCCCTAATGTTACAAATCAAGTTTTAATTATTATATTGGCGGTTCAAAACTGAATGAAAATTATTTTGCCGGTATATTACAAATGGTGGAGGAGCCATTTGCAATCCAAAATGGGCGAGAATTAGACAAGCCCGGCTCTTAAGAAGTAATTTCTAATAACAATCGACGACGTTGAGTGAATCGAGCGCTTGAGATGAAACGGTCGTGATAATAAATCGAACAGGATGACCGGCGCTAATTCGGGCAGCATTTTTCCAACGGTGAAAGGCGTACGCGACGATTGGACACGGTTTTTCTCCGTGGCGTGATTTAAAATCCACGCGAACGGGTGGCGCGCTGTTGCTGCTTCCGCCGTTGGCCTTGTTATTTGAGTATCACAATACCCAGAAGTTTCTTACCCGGTGCCGAGATGTTGCGCAACTTGGGTTCAATGAATCTTTAAAGGGCGACCAAAAAATCTGGAGCGTGACTTGCCAGAATTCCATTTAAAGTACCCACCTAAAACCGTTTTTAGAGTCGATTCTAGTGGATAAGGTTTGGTGGATGCTGGAGTTACTCTTCGGGTTGATCTGAAGATATTGAACAAACAACCACCGGAAACAAATAAACAAAAACCATGTCGCTTTTGATCGTGCCTTATCGCTATATTGTCGTATAACGTTAAACATAGCCTTCACTAACTTACTATGTTCATTAACAGAATTTTTACTGTAATAGTGCTTAGCAGAAGTTATAGAATAAGTCCCTTAGAAATTGCGATTAGGTTATTTATCGTAACCACGGTTTTATTATGAAAACCATTCAGTATGAAACCGAGAACAGTGTCACAATGGGTTCATTATAAAAGCAAACTAGAAAATAGCTGTTATAGTACTATACCTATCAATCTTATATTGTAATGTCAATCAAGACGAAGATATGGATTGGCTGTAATGTCAATTAATAATGATTCCAACGGCTTTATTCTATTAGCAGTGTTTAATAATTTTCTCTTGCTGTAACATTGGGGCATATGAAAAATATAAATGCCGAAAAAGAAGACCAGGATTTATTTGATTGGTTACCGCATTTAGGTAAAATTCATATTTTCCTGACGTTTTGCATAGTTCGCTTTTTCCGAGCGAATTGAATATAGTAAAGCGCCGGTTATCCGGGGTAATTGGGGTTTTATTGAGTTGGACGCAGGTATATTGATTTTACTTTAACATTCGTTAAAAAATGTGGATAAATACACATTTCTGCATAAAAACTTTAAAGGGCTCTTCTAATTTTTATTATTGTCCTCTAAATATACATAATACACATTTCTTGCATAATGCTGTCCTTGTCAGTAAGGTTTAATTGACGGGTTTGTTTAATTCGAAACTCGGATTGCAAATCCTGAAGTGACAAATAAAACCTATAAATTTCCACTACTTTTCAACCGGAAATTGGAGGGTTCCTGGTTCAAATCCACGCGGAGGTGCTTTTTCCAAAAATTATCCTCACCTGGATTAATTATCATTCGCTTCTTTAGTTGAGTTAAATTTAATGTTTAAACCAAGCTCTCCATTTACACGTTAAATTGAAACGATTTTAGTAAGTTTTTCCGGCGCCCATCAAACCACCGCAAAACAGGATTCGCCTGAATGGGCCCGAAAAACACCAGTGGTTTTCTTTTTCGAAGCGCACCATTTTGAAATAATTGTGAGTTTTGTTGGTTGGGGTGGCTTGAAATAAAGTTTATTGAAAACTCGTTATGGGTAAAAGTAAATTTCAAAAGGTTTTGGTTGTTTTTGTTTCTTGCCCAACAGAAATTTTGGTTATTTTGGTTATACACCTACTGAAACGATGATGTCGAACACATTAATTTTGCCCATTTAAGTTTAACATACAGTAAGTACCGACCGTCGACTTTTCAATATATACGTTTAAGGTTTCAGTTTCAGTATTTTATACTGAAACACTGTGGGCCAAAGAAACGGTACAAATTTGTAATCACTCGTATTTCCAATAATATTTAGTCTATTCAAATATTTCTTTAAAAAACGAACTGCTTGTAATGTGAAGATTGAAACCATACCATATTCCAATAACAGAACGTTTCAATCCAAAGTTATGTTGCTTTATGTTTGGCTATGCAACATTTCTGATAATATCGGGTCAAATTAATGTGAAATGAAAGGTGTATTAAAATCAATGGGTAATGACATTTGTCTTGTTTTGGTAAAAAAGGGCACTGGAGATGTTATAGCATCGTATACAGGATGATTTTTTTTCTTATACAGGGTGACATATTTAAACAATGTTTTTTTTATTGTTTTTCGTAAAAACCTGTGGAATATGACGTTTGTAACAAAAACATTGCAACGGCAAGAGAAATCTAACTGTGTACTTCAGTTATCTTTAAAGATCGTGGAGAAACCATTGGTGTTGCTATGGGCAGTATGTTTAAATTTATCATTTTAGGTAGTCTTTTCGTCAGGTTCATTTCTGATGTACACTTGTTGTTTAGATGTAAATTTTAGACGTATGTTAATTGTTCTTGTTCTTTTGTGTGTTTTGGCTAAGATTGAACCGGAGCTGGAATCAAAATTTTTTGAGTATGTCACTTCAAACCAAGCCTTCTTTTTTATTTTTGTCATGTTTAAATAAAGGGCACTTCCAATATCAGCCTGAAGCCAGCCTGAATACATTGTGTTGTTCGTATTTTTTAGATATTTCTTATTTGAAGATGAGATTTTATATGAAAAACGAACAGCAAAAACCTGACCGTCAGACAAGTGAAAGCAAACTGCCTTAATTTTGGTTCAATAAATAACGATGTTGATTTTAGTTTCAAATCACTGCAAAAGCAAAATTTTTTGTTTTATTTGCAAAAACATAAAAATTTGCAAAAAAGTCTACAGGCCAATAATTGTAGTACAATATGGAAAACAGGTGAGAAAAATCCTTCCTAAAATCCTAAAAATTTCAAAATCAAACATGGCGCCCATAGGAAAACTAAACGTTGGCCATAGTTTCTCCACCATCTTTACAGATAACTCTAGTTTTCAATTGTACTTTTCTTGTGTATGCAATGGAAACGTCCAATTCAACTGCTTCTTTGAGTAAAAAAGCAAAAAAAAGGATGTTTCAAAATTTCAGCCTGTATACTAAAAAAATCACCCGGTCTACGATGTTATGAAATTCATATGTTATGATTGATAATGTCGAGAGCGTTCAAATTTTGTTACATTAATGTGCACCCCAACCGTTGGCATTCTAGTTATAATATTTTTACGGTCGTCCCACACAACAATCACATGACAAATGAACCAACCGGTTGTAGTTGCATAAAAACGGCTTAGAAACAGCAATTAAAAAGTGTTGTATTTTTTTTTGAAATTTTTGCTGGCAGGATCGATTCTTATTATAAATTACATTATCGCAGCTTGTGCAATTCACTCATTTGCATTACAAATGAGGCCTTAATTGCGTTTATTGTTTGCAAGGGAAACGAGCAGAAGTGATCTTCACTCTTCTCGACTCCTACTAACCCTCGCTCTGAAAATCCATTCAGGCCGCTTTCCCTCGCCGCTAATTGGGGTAAACGGAAGAGTAGTGCGCTTTGATGCCGCAAGCTGAAAATTACAGGGGTGTAAAAAAGCGCCCGTTGGAACGCCAAGACTGGAAATGAGCTTCAGCAGCATTTACTCTTTGAAATGTTGAGTTAGGTATCTGTTTGGGATCACTGGTAGAGGTTTCAAGATGAGTGCTTTTTATTTGACGTCATAATAACTGCGTCTGTGTGAAGTAGCTTTGACGAGACCATAAACGTTTTAACTACAACACAATTGAGTCATTTAATGCCCCTTCTGGCTTTTGAAATGGTTTTTATTTTAAAACTTTCTCAGCACGCTTTTTTTTTATAAATAAGCAGTTTATTTTGTTTTTACGTAAGAGCTTTCTCCGTACGTTTTTTTTTACCCCAAACAAAATTTACCATCCTAAAGGCCATGGAATACTTTCCGGAATTGCATCCATGTGGAATGATTATGCAATCACCTCCACAAATAATCGAGGTACTTTTGCAAATATTTCATATGTAAATCTACATTTTGAAGAGCAGGATAAATGATTATTGCGTTTGTGGGTTTTATATCAAATTCCCATTTTAATGCATAGCAAGCGCTCCTTCTTTGTAGTCAACATACATATTTTTAAACATATTAACTGAAACGTATGCATTTTCTGTCGACGTGCTATAAATACCATCATGCAATACCATCGTGTGCGCACCTGTCGCACCTACTTATTGAGAAATAAGGCCAATGTACTGCGATTCAAACTATAAATATAATTCGTTGTCTTAAATTGTGTTCTTCATATTTATATAATGTAAAATTCATGAAAACTAATTTTAGTACTCTCGAACGATGTATATTTTCTTGATAAATCGCACCACGTTTTCTAGCCACGTTCGGAATCAATCAAATGTCACAAACCCACAAATTTAATTTTCGTATTTTGCAATTTTTTCGCAAGAGCAAAGTAATCGGATCCATCAAAACAAGGAAACGAAACTAAGCCGCACAGATGGAGCTGTCTAAAAGTCAGACAAACAGAAAAAAGCGCCTTCTTCCGGATTTTCGTGTTCAACTTTTTGCTGCAAGCACCCCCAACGCGGGTTTTTTTTTGTGTTAGATAAGGGGAAAAAAGGAGGCCAAAGGAAAATAGGGTGATTTTTCACGAGCGAAACCTCATCCCCTCTAACACAGGGAAAAACAATTCCCATTAAGCCCTTATATTCGCCTCTTAAACTCCAGTTTGGTAGCCGGGTCACATTTATATGTGTCAGGGGTGAAACCCCAATATTTCATATGAATTTAATATTGAAATATCTGGAGCTCGTTTTGTTTAAAACGAGTTGAGTAATTTGTAAAATGAAAGATGTCTGTACTAATATGTATGATATAATTAGCTTTCTCGTTATCATATCGTATCTGTTAAGTTAAACATTACACAGAAACATTTATGTCTGTTGGTTTAGTTTAATATTGATGATACAGCATTGTGCTCGTATCAAAATGAAAATACTGGTATAGTTTGCGAAACTGTTGTTATTATTATGCCCTTTCTTTATGCGCTAGTAAACTTAATATTTGATCAGGACCCGGCGCTATCCGCTGCAGCAAACATCTGCGTGGCTGCTTGTGGGTATTGTTTGTCCGCCCCGCGTTCAAAACAAACACAAGCCCGCTGCTATAAAGCTGAAATAAAAACAGAAGCCTTCTTCTCCAAAGCAGTTGTTTTATTTGCAGGAGCTTGCCGCACACTCAAATTTACGACCATCAAACATTTGAGATGTGCCTTTAGGTTTGGTTGTTTCGTTCAGTGTGAACACGCCTTTAATGACAGGAGATGAGAAGACACACATACAAGGGTGCCTTGAGAAACTGGTCTTTTTAGACGGAAAGGATCTAAATATAAACCGATCTGCCCATATGTGACCTTCAGTTGAACGCTTTTTCCTCGACGTTGTCGTCGCATCGGTTTTGTCAGTAGGACGGTCGTCAGCATCGCAATACGACTGTTATTTATGGATGGTTCACACACCGTTTACGTGGAGTTCAATTGTTTCGATAAACAGGAAACGCCGTCTGAATTGGGTAGCCAATGACGATATAATACGAGCATTGATACTGTATTGAATGCAAATTAAATCCATCAAGGGTCCTATTTTGTCGCATGTATTACTTATGATTGAGCAATGAATGAATAATTTTAATGTAGAATCTGTGTATTAAATTGTGAGCATATTTCATTTGTATTATACAAATGTATTTTTCAGTCCCGTAACTACTTCAGTCCGGCAAGCACAGAAGTGATTATACGGAATTATAAAAGGAATAGTGATTAGTCTGAGAATAATTTAACAACGCTTGGTTATTCATAGCACTGTATGAAGGAATACGAGAATGCGAAGAATACATAAAAAAAACTCCACAACTGGCCTAAATACATAATAAATCATGATTGGTCTAATGAGTACCCAACATCATGCACGAGGACTGCATTTGCTCCAGCGCACTTTTAGCATCCTATTAGTGACGACATTTCGGCTTGCTTCTCTGTATACGGTTTCCACAATTTATGTGTTTACCGAAAATCAACTGAAAGCATGCTGCAAAAGTATCAGTACTTATGGTTTCCAAGTCTTCTAAGAAGAGGATTGAATCGAACGACATTATAACAATTGGACTGAACGACTGAATTCTTTGAAGCCGGCTCGAATCATTGCTACAATGGACTGGGCTGCACATTATCGCGATATGAATCCAATGTTGGTCCGAAATGAAGCTGAAGCTGAAGCTTCCACTGAAAAAGGCGACAATGCAGTCAGGGCTGCATATGCATACAAAAATATGTTCAAATAATTATGTGTAATAAAAATTTTACATATATACCTAAATAATCAAAAATTTTACGCAGAATAATACAACCGATCAACATTAAATTTGCTATGAAAACAAAAGCACTAAAAGGAAAAAGAAAGAAATTTAATAAATTAAATTTAGATTCTAGTATTGTAGTACCGGATTGTGCATATCAAATTAGTTTCAAACAAATACTGAAACCATAAGCAAAACAAGTTTTATTTGTGACCAGCGATTTTGTTGGCAAACATATTTAACTGTTAATCTAATTGTAAATAAAGAAGGCCAATAAGATGCAAAAATGCCTACTGGACCACAAATAAAAAAGTTATGACCACATAATATAAAATGTAATTTCTTTCTGTGATTAGTTTATTCAAAATATCTCTGACATCATTAAGTATTTAACTGTTTTCTCCAGTGAACATACAAATCGGCACTACTTTATCCATTTAACCGACGTTCTATCTCTAATAATAACAAAATCACCCATAAGACATAGTGTATAACACAGAATAAAATTCTAATAAAAACAGAATTAAATGCAAAATACGTTTATAAAATTGTTGTGAGGAACAGAATAGCTCCAACCAAATTCTCCTGAAAGGATGCCCTGACATATTTTTTAATTATTGTCAAAGCTGAAAATAGGTAATCATAATGATGGCTGCAACAGGTAATCTGTATAAATGATTATTACTATATTGAACTACGGTCCTACTTTCTCAATCTCATTTAAAATCTTTTGTTTAAATTACCTTTTTCAAATTTATGCCGGATTACCTTCGTTAATCGCCTTCACTTACGTTTGAACAGTGTGTTTTGTAATTTTATTATTCACATATGTATGTAGGTAGGTACTTTGTCAAAGACCTAATAGAATGTTAAGATTTATTTGTTTACTGTCTACCTAGGCAACGTCCATCTCGGATGTTTTTCTTTTTCTACAATATTTAACTTGGAGTCGGAGTCGGTACATTTTTTCCGACTCCGACTCCTCTGAAATTTGTCTGAACTCCGACTCCATAGCCCTGAATGCAGTAGGCTCGACACATTCGTCACATACCTTTGAAAGTGGCTCACAATCACTGGCTGAAAATCTGGATATGAAGAACATATTTACCTCAACCAGTCAAACATCACTGCCTTTGATATGAAATCTAACAAAACCTATTTGTAACCGGCCTTGTTTTGTCTGTGTGTTCGCACATAATTCCGTAATGCGTTGGCCGATTTGTATGATTCTTGCTTCTTTTTAAAGGTTATCACGGGTGGTACTCTATAAATAAAAATCTAACCATTAACTCGGAAGTTGATAGTCTCTGAAAGTGGACAAATAAAAAGTCAAACATTTCATTACCACAATACATTGGACCACACATTTGTCCGATATGAATCAATGTTGAATCAAAATTGAGCCATATTGTGCTGATGAAACTTCAACTGAACAAGATGACACTGCGTATGCTCGACACATTCGTGGCATATGAAAGTTATTGATAACGGTAGAGCTCGCACTCCATATTATATAAATTAACGCATATCAATTTGCCAACATTACTCCGTGAAACTGCTCTACTGCTTGCTGTTGTGTTTTTGAATTGCTTCATATCCTGTATCGTTCTCAAAGTTACAGTGATAGACAATGCTCTCCATAGTCTCCAACCGCTCAGCTATAATCGACGTTGTTACGCAGCTTGATTGTTTACACACCGTATGTTTACCACTATTGGCACTATATATAGTTTCACCGTAAGAGCCTTTTCAGACGGACGGGGCACGACGTCCGTGCGGTTTCGACCGTCCACGGTCGTTGTGTAGCTTTTCACACACACACGGATTGCAAACGGCACGGCACGGTACGTGTGTAAGGTTCCATTTAATCCCATACACTTCGACCCGTGGACGGACAAAACCGTACGCACGCTGTGTCCCGTCTGAAAAGGCTCTAAGGCTTCAACATAATACCTATCAGAAATGTTTGTTGTATGCCGATCAAACATCGCTGCAGTTGATATGATATCGAACAAAGCCTCTGCTTAATGAAGTTGTGTACATGGACTCCTAAAGTGGACAAGGCAACTTTCAGAAGCTAATTAAATGCTTGTTGTACGTACGGCACAGACTAAAGTAAGTCAAAAAGTAAAACATGGGGTCTAAATCGAACCGTTTGTAGTATGATAGGAAATGTAGAAACGTCAAAACGCCAATTACGATTATTATTGATGAGGACACACGGTTCACTTTTTACCTTATTTAACATAAAATTAACAAAACAACCAATCAAGGTAGCCTGAAGCAAATTTGTAGAAAGGCCCGGTCAATTTCTTAATTAAAAATTATGGTTTAGTTGTGCTGGGTGTGTTGCTATTTATCACGATCTTCATTCAAGTGAAGAATACTGAACGTTTAAGGTGATTGTTATTTTAGCCACTTTATTTCTGTCTGAAGAACAATGCTCAACCTACTTTAATCGCCCTATTTTCGGCTTCGGCATCCGACGCTCTAAGAAGCAGAAGTGCTAATTCCCATCAACACACCCGCCGCCCATTCAGAGGCAATTCCAGCGAGTTTAGCCCGCTAATTCGTCTAATTGCCAGGCGACATTGACCCTAACCAGTCTATTGTACGTCTAGCCTGTCGCACAAAGCGCATTTCCAGCCGATTGCGACGTTCACATGGTTTCCGGAGCGTATGTATGTGAATGTGTGATTCACCGCGTTTAAAAAAAGACTCCAGGAGACGGTGAAAGTAATTTTCACGGCCGACTCCTCGGACGAAAATAGTTTCACGTTGGCAAAGATCAGTTATCTCCTAAACATTCCGCTCGCCGGAAGCGATTTATTACTGTTTTGGACCTACGAACTGCATTTCGCTTTGATGTGCGCGAATCATTTTAATATTGACAATAATCCAGAAAAGATCATTCGTTTGTTGTGTGTGTGTGCTTTATTCACAACACTTGATGTCTAGGCAATTGCGAGAAGACTAGGTACTACAACACCAATTCTGCAAACGCAATTTGACAACTTGATACATTATAATTTGTTTTTGTAATTTTTGTCCTTTTTATTAGTTGTATCCTTTTTATCCCTTTGCCCCTTTTATCCTTTCTGTAATTTTGTTTTTTCTTTTTTTTTTGTTCTTGTTGTCGTTGTCGTCCTTTTCCTTTTGTCATCATTTTCGTCCTCTTTGTACTTTCAGTCGTTGTCGCCCCTTTTTTGTCTTCCTTATCATTCCAGACCTTTTCGAGCCTTTGGGCATTTTTTCCTTTCTGGTAGTTTTCGTCCTTTTTGTCCCTTTCGGCCTTCTCCTTTTTTTTGTCCATTTTTCCTTTCTGTCTTTAAAGACAAAAACTAAAAGGTAATAATCAACGCTTTGATAATAAAATAGATCTCCATGTCCCTACTCCATAATTTAGAAAATTTTAATTGTTAAATAGAAGCACAAAATGGTTAAGGTTGCCAGATCTCATATATTTGGAGTGTCATATATTTCTAAAAGAATCTCAACTCATATTTGATTACCAACATCCGACTAAAATATTTGAAGGACACGTTTTTAAGCTCTTGCAGAAACGTTTACAAAAGACCTTAACCGGTGTTGTATGTTGCTCTTCAAAATTTGAGACTGCTTTGGTACTTTTGAGACAACGTTCTAATTCATTGTGCTGATACACACTTCTCATATCTATACTTAAAAAATAATATACCACTTGATCAGAATGAGTCATCATTGAAAAATTGGCAAAAGCGAAACTACTTTGTTGGAATTTATAAATCAAATTTTATTAGATTTGCCCATAAAATAAAAAATAATCATCGAAAAACATAAATCGACAATTCCTGTAGTTTGTGAATTTCTATAAATTCCCTTGTTAGGGAATAAATTGGGCTTATATTGCTTTTAAACTATTCTTCTAACTTTACCGTACTCTAACTACATTTTTTTTTGGCAAAGTGGCTTTCGTGTTAAATAGTTCGATAAGCACATTTCTCCTCGATTAAAAAATTTTAATAATGGTTAATAGTATAAATCTTTACATCTATAATGTACATAAAATCCATCTGGAAAATAAATTGCTTATGGATTATGCCGTGTGTCAAGGTTCGTAAATGCTGACGTTTCGCGAACCATATTGTTCGCTTCTTCAGAGCTAACTGAATACTGAAGACCTACTAAAGAAATCTCCCTTATATTCCTAAATTTACACCTCACTGCGCACACCTGGAGCTACAGCTCCTATGGGTTTTTCCACTTGACCGCCTTAGGATCGATTTCCAGACCCTACTAATGTCAGTGCCGTCCTCACGATTGATGTTGTTAGGATGTTTGTAAATTTCGATGGCTTCTCTAATAAGCCTTCGATGATAATTACTCACCCTTACCAACATCTTATCGTCGTCAAAATCCATTGTGTGTTCCGACTCATGGCAATGTTGAGCAACAGCGGACTGTTTAATCTTGCCTAGTCGGGTGTCTCTACTGTGCTCTCTGACTCGACATTCGATGCTTCGTCCTGTCAGTCCTCCATAGCATGTTCCACACTCATATGTTTTCTTTGATGTGGTACAGAAAATTACTCAGAGGGTTTGTTATTTTACAAAATTTACAAAACACGTTGATTTTTAACTATCAAAATATTTGTATGTAATTTGTTTCTGGCTTATGACATCATCGACATTCTTTTAAAAATAGAAACCACATTTTTCTTGGTGATTTTGGTATAGCTTCTAATTGATAAATGGTAAATGGTAGCGGAAACAATTAGTATTTCAAAAAAAAAACACAATAAAAATTGCAAAATACTGATAACTCTGGGGAACATTGATATTCTTATAAGAATATGAAAATGCGTTTTAGATCGAATTAGTTGCCCCAGTTTTAAGGATCTTAGTACTCGTAGCTATTCATATAATTTACATCCAGGAGGTCCATGTATTATTTTATTTCCTTTTGCTCAATTCAAAATTCAAGTACATAGTTCCCCTTCGTATTATCTAATCTCTCTGGTGTTATAATTACGGCAGTTCGTATTCATTAAACATAGCCTAATACCTCCCTATCTCTACAATGTCTCGAGTTTCAGGGAACTACTCAACTCCTTAAATTTAATCCGCACCCATAAGCTATAACCCATAAACCGAAGTATTCAATTACAGTTTCATTAAAGCAAACGCCAGCATAGTAGGTACTTTGTTTGCAGCTACCGTCGCTTAATGTTAATACATACGATACGCGTTATGTGAGTGAGTATTAACGCATCCCGATGACATTTATGTACTTGTTCGGCTGGTATGTCGCGTATGTAGCTGACGGTTATGTGCCATCACTATTATGCATTGTAATGGCTCTGTCTGGGTACGATTTGCACCCCTCCATGTGGCCATGGCCGGAAAATCATACGACCGGACTCGATTCGCGATTTGTATGGGGTATTGGATGACCTTGAAACAGTACAGTAACCTAACCTAACTCTAGGACAATAGACCCTCTCTCGTATACGTTCCCTGAGCAGTCATGCGAATGCGATTCGATATATGGTGCTCTTTTTGACAAGTAGGGTGACTTCACTTTGCCAGTCATGCGTTGATTGTGTTTTGCTGTTTTAGAATATCATTTTATCCTTTATGGTGAAGTATGTGTCATCCATTAAACGGATTTACAATATACATTTGAAGACTTGAAACTTCAAAAATCATTTTCCTGATATAACTTATTGAAATTATTATTTAATAGTATATTACATTACAAGAGCGGTAACTAGCATATTACGTACGAGTGGAAACTTAACATACGAGCCGCGAAGCGGCGAGTTTTGTTACTTTCCACGAGTACGTAATATGCGTTACAGCTCGAGTATTGTACATAATTTTACCTACGACCGACAATTTCAATAAATTGTATCAAAAATGACAAACAAATACAGGTAAGGATATTTGACGGTTAACCAATCAATGTATTCGCGCGACATCTATTGCAACTACGGAGAACTTTGTCTGAAATGTCGACCGAAAATTCCAATACAAATTCAACATAAATTATCACGTGCATGTAATATATGTTACAGCTCGAGTATTGCACTTACCTATGACCGAAAATTTCAATAAATATAAATTGTATCAAAAATGATAAATAAATAATCAAAATATTCGTGCGACATCTGTCATTATGACATTATGTCGTGCGTTAAAAACACAAACGCACAGCCAAAAGCACACGTTTGTTAACTTATAAGCGATATACGAGCTAAGCAGTCCGTGACGTACGGGACATTTACACATACGGGCGTAGGTAAAACTATTTACAAGCAAACGGAAAAGTTACAATATAACTCTTTGAAATAGTTTGTAAATATTTGCTTTGTAAATGTATTTTATAATGCTTACACATACTACGGTTAGCTAACATACCACCAAATTCTGCTGAGTACGAACGGTTATAAAACACATCCGAACAACAAGTGCCCAACAAAACAGAGACAACGGAAATTTATCACCGAATTAATCCCCTGTATTCAGATAAGCCCGAACGGCCGTCCAGGCAGCCAGCTAGCGAGTATTGTTCTCGCTTCCAAATTTACATATTCAAATACAACAGCCACGCCTAGCGTTTTTAAAAACGACGTTTTTATCGTTTCAGCCTCACTAAGTAACCATACATTTCAACCTGTTACCTCGGAGACGTCTTGTTGTTTTATGCACTTAAAATAGTAAAATTAATGCAAATGTAAAACAAAATATACTAAGATTCTCTTTATGTATTTAGGAGAAAGAGGAAGGTACCACGGAGGAGAAGAAAGACGAAGAAACGGTAAAGGAAAACGGCCTTCCAGAATCGACGGAAGAAGCGAAAACGCCGGAGACCGAAGGTGGTGGAGACGAAGAAAAGAAAGAAGTAGAAACCCCAACCACACCTGAGAAGACCACAGAGACCGAGAAGACGGAAGAAACGCCCGCCGACAAAAAGGAGAAGGCGAAAAAGAAGAAGAAGTGGTCCCTGAGGAGTATATCCTTCTCGAAGAAGGACAAATCCAAACCCAGCAAGGATAAGGAGAAGAACGGCGAGGTCGAGGAAGTCATTGAAGATGTAAGTACTTCTTTACACTCTCTTTTTTACTTGTTTACATTGGGACACTCCGTTTTAACATTCTTCACAATGTGTATGTAAAACCATGCCTCGAAAGCTTGAGGGGATTATGTAGGGGAAAAGGGAGTTCGTGTAGGGTGACGCCCTTTTTAGGCGGTAGCATTTCGCCACTTCTTCCTGGGGACACTGATTTATGGATTCAATGCATTACGAGGACGCCGCCGGTGACAGCTTGAATGTAGTTCCAATTTCATTATGGATGTGGGGTGATTCTGTTTAGTTTTCATTACTGTCTGGAGAGGTGGTGCAACAGTTTTTTTTCTATAAAATATTAGAGGTCTTTTCAATGGCCTTTGACATCTGAATGTTTTATGAAATTCAATCTTGTCCATGAGACTATGGAAGCAATGATGTGATAGTTATTATTGATTTGATCTGGGTTGGAAAATAATTTTCTTGGTCATTGCCAACAAATTGCAAAAATTGATACGACTTTTTTACTTTCTTCTTAATTACCTAACTAAACTATGCTGTATAGTTTTTTGTAATATTTAAAACCAAATTACAAAATAAAGATTTGGTTTGTCATCTGTTATTCATCCAATTTACGCTTAACCACATTTATGCTAGCTCCAGACTCAGCCCGAATAAGTCGGCGAAAAGTTCGGCGAGGCTGGGTGAGACATAGCGGTCAAAGAAGGCAATCCACATTCTCGGCGTTCGGCTCGTGCATTCTCTGTTCATCTGCGGGTGACTTAGAATGGACGTCGCTGAAGTAGCCGTAGCCTCAGCGTATAGTGTGTATGCATACTTTCATTGAAATTGTGGTTATTATTAATTAATAATTAATTGAATAACGTAAATAGAAATTTAATATAAAATATATCAAATATTTGAAAAATTTCTTAAATGCTATTGATTTATTATTCTGATCATTTATATTAGATACCATACACTAATATAAGACATAGTAATACGATTTTTCATTAACAAAAATTAAATATTTGCATACTTATTATTTTATTATTTTGTATAATGTATTGCGGTATAAATCAAATATTATAGTGCATATCCATACAGAGTTAGTTAAAATTACAACTAAATAATTCTCCAACCGTAAAAAAATAAAAAGAAAATTTTTTGTAACTAGCTATCGAAATTTGGTAACATTTCCTGTTTCAAATAGAACAATACTGTACATTTTTACATTTTTTTATTCTAAGATTATTGCTAAGAATTTTTTGTAGGAACCATTTTTTATAAAATCACTTTTAGTTATCAGCAATTACGTAAAACTCTTGAACTTTGAAACTGAATATTTAATTTAATTCTATTTAATTGTTCTGTTATTTTTTATCCGTTTAGTTAAAATAAAAGTTTATGAGTTTTGATTAATTGCTTATAACTAAAAAAAAATGATGCGTTGTATAAAAAATGATTGCTACAAAAATTTATGGAATTAATCTTAGAATTATAAAGTGTAAATATATGTGTTCTATTAGATAGCTTGTTTAAAATCAAACTACTTATGTTTGATTTTTTTTAATGTTTACGGTTGGACAATTATTTAGGTGCTCCGGGTATGTTGATCAACCCTGTATACTGGTATGTAACAACGATATCATCAATCAATAACTTAGTAATTGCCCTAAGTAGATCGCAGTCGTAATTTGCGATTGTCGAGAAAGATAAACCAAGAATGACTGTTGAATGTCTGTCGACAGTGAATAAATATTTCTTTTCGTAATGTACGAGAAGCACTTTTGCGACATTCCCCATTAATGAGGGTAAAATAATATCTACTTTCCAGGTAGTTCTCAACCGGCCCACGTAATCAAAGAACTATCAAAACGATACGATAGATTCAGATATCATAAAAAAATAAGACTGGAATAACTTGGAACTGATAAGATTTATTTGAAAGAGATAAACAATATATTCTTTAGTTCTAATTAATTA
This sequence comes from Aphodius sticticus, assembly GCA_963966075.1. NCBI lineage: Eukaryota > Metazoa > Arthropoda > Insecta > Coleoptera > Scarabaeidae > Aphodius > Aphodius sticticus. The sequence goes on along the minus strand of OZ014509.1, from coordinate 47,824,874 downwards.
ATTATTGATTTAATATTGCTATTAAGTTTAATTTTCTTAATTACGGTAATCTTATAATACGGATGGTTAATTTATTGATATGCATTTGCATTTCTTCAATAATACAGAAATAAATATCATTATCTGTTATATTTTCCATTTTAACTTTGCGTATGTGATTTTTTTCTGACAAATTATACTAATGGGGACGTCACAAATAGAGACAAAAATACTATCGGATATTAAATTTAATATCAATGTAAGCTATTTGTGTTTTGCATATAAATTTATTGTGTTCAATATTTTTTAATATTTTTATTTCAATACTAAATAACTATTCCATTCGTTACCTAGTTTTCGGGTTGCATTGATGCGTGAACGTGTTCACCGCACGTGTTTGATGTCATAAATCAGACCCCTATCGTAAATAATACCTTCGGGTACCGACAAAAACTGCTATGAGCCGCGTCAACAATCCAGTTTGAATGAATCGACGCGATAGGGTACAAACGAAGCGAGCCACTCGCCGAGCGCGTGGTTTTTATCCGACTATCTGCATCCGTAGAGACTTCTGGCAATTCGAATGTTAGCGGATTTTGGTGAATGTGGCATCCACACTCTCCCGATCCGCGGTCTCTCGCTGTCTCGCGAGAGTCTGGAAGAGGTATTAGGGTTCTTTCCAACATCACAACTCAACTGCGTAGCACATACACGACAATAATTGCCCTATTAAGGTTAATTTAGGTACTACCGTCCTTACCAGCATCCATGTGCGTATTTTCCCCGCCCGTCGAGCATTAAAACGCAATTTTCCGTAAAACTCCGACCAGACAAATTATCCACGTCTCTTTTTTGGTCCTTTTATTTTTTCATCGTAAAACTACAAACTCGCTACGCACGCTATCTAGCGTGAATAACGCGTCCTAATCCTGCCTGAAGGATAAAACTCACGCATGGGGTGCGACAGAGCTCGAGGCGGGAAAGATTACATAACGCCCTGTAGTGTCCCCTCTCATATGTTTCCTAGGGCGATGCGATGGCCACAATTGATTATTATCTGGTTATTATCTCGGATGGGATATTTGTCTCGCCTCCGATAGCAGTCTATCGTGTGTAGTGTGTTTGCCCGGAGAAACGCTCAATTTTTCTTCGGAATTGATATTGTCTGTCGGGCGAGGGTGAAGTGGGCTCGGCTTTAGGGTAAGGAAAAATATTGACCACCTGTATATACGCTCGAGTAAACGTGGCAGGAAGAGGCGGCTAACTTTGACGGATCTGCAAATATTGACACTTCTTTTGTATCCTTGAGGGTCTCGTCTCTTGAAACGCAAACGTATGACAACTAATATTTCATCAAATTATAAGATAATAACAACGTATAATATGATTTGCAAAACTGTGTCAACATACAAGCATAAAGCGTTGTTGATCCGAGAGCAAACCACTTTTTATCATTAATGAAAACCAACAAGTATACTAATAACAAAGATTAATGATTAGGATGTTTTAATGGTGGAGAATTTATAGTAAAAAGATTTTCTATTTACACAATTACATATTTCATGGATTCCCACTGCTTGGAATATTACTTCAAGCACGCGAGGACGCGTCATTTAGGACCACCTCACTACTAAACAAGGACTGGTGGAAACTCTAGTCTACAATGATGTTTTATGGAAATTTCTAAGTAGAATTCTGATAGAATCATCTCTTTAAAGTCAACCGGGAAAACTCCGTCGTCACGTAGTCTTGTTAGTCACCCTTCGTTAGCTTTCGGAAATAAGTTTCAAACTAAAATTAAAGGTAATCCCTTAATCCGATTTACCGCCCAAGAAGCCTGGTAATTTACTAAACGCATCACCTTTTAATACATCGTCTGCAAGGAATTTAGATGATAATCATCATCAACTTAAACAAAACATAAATCAAGACTCGTAGCACTAAAAAGTTATATTTTTCTTTGTTTTGGGGAAAGTAGTATTGTTGTCATATTGTTATAGAGATTGCAGATATGACGTTCAGAAAATTAAAGTGCCTTATGATAAATATGACTTAGCAAATTCTTATTAAGTATTTCTCTTCAGATTACTAACAATCAGTAGAGAAATACTAAATGGAAAATTTGCAAAGTCATAAATATCATAAGGCACTTTAATTTTCTGAACGTCATATCTCAGAAACGGACTCTTTTGTTAATAAAATTTTATCAATCATACCTAGAAATATTCTGAGATTTTATTGTAAATTTTAATATTGTGACAACTTTGTGACAAATTTGTGACAACCCTCCCCTACCCTAAAAATATAGGCGTCACAGTGAATTCATAGAAGAAGCCAAACCAGTTTCAAATTCGGCGAATTTGCTACTTGTGCTGTACGCCCAATCGCACTACCTGAGCGTATGGAATTCTATCAACATGGCGCGGTTTCCGGCGCTTGGACGTGAGCCAAATACAATTTCCTACGATTTCCGCTGTGAGCAACATTTGTTCATTCCGCTGGCGTTCGTTCGGTCAACGGACATCGTTCTTCTTTTGTTTTGGACTACTTTTTTTTATAAGATCCGACACTTGCTGGATTTGACCAATAAAAGAAACTGGTAGTAAATACTTATTTTTAAATAATCTAATATTATTTTGGAGCTATTGTTACAGCAAATTGTTGTACAAATTACGTAAATAAATTCTTGCACATTCATTTATATTGCATAACTGTTATGGACAGTCGACAATGGGGAACCCCGTGGATTTTCTTGGAAAATATTGTCATTAGAAAAAAACAAACGTTGACAGTGCGATCGACACCTATGATCTAAAATAACCACAGTATACTTCTTTCTCTGCCTACAAACACCAGGATTTGGAAAAACCGAAACATAGCGATGGACTTTTAAAGCATACCATACATCCAACATAGTGAGGCAAGAACTCGAAAGGCAATCTATGAATTTATCAAATTCCAACCGATCCTTTGTTTTTTTCTTAACTATATCTGTATCACCTTGCTTTTGCGTCCAAATATTAGATCGTATCGGTTTTCAAGAGACTTTGAAATCAGATGGGGTCCGGCTACAACACGCGGGATTGCTGACCCGGCAGATGTGACAGAATTTCATTTGCGATTCTCACAACGCGTCGTCCTTGGGCAGGATATCGGCTCCGCCATCTGCGCAGAGTCGATGCAAATGAATAGCCAGGCACCTTGCCTCGCGAAAATATTTTTTCGCCTTTTTGCTCCATCGCCGGAGAAGATTACTAAAAGTCCCCATCTGAAGGGGAGCATTTGCATTTTTATGCGTTCCAGCCGGGTCAATGTTTATTATTATTTAGTCCTCGTTGAGGATGTACAGTTCATAATTTTCGGATCGTGAGGGTAGGCGCAGAAAGGGTGACGTTTATGCGTTTTCGTCTCAAGGAACTAAGTAGTTTTTGTATATATTTACGATGTCACATCCGCTAGTAGCGACTTTCTGGTGGAGTTTAAATTGAAAAAGTTGCTCTGGGGTGAGTCTGTCGTCGAGTTCGTGAGGCATGTTGATGTAATTGAAGGCTGCCGATGCGCCACTGTATAGACCACTCGAGTGGGGTGAAAATGTCTTTATTAACTATTCCACGCGCCAAGATCTCGATCAAGTTCGTCATAAAACTCAAATTACCAAGTTTATAAACCTATATTCCATATTTTTATAGGTTATAATAAATTCCTAAATTATAGATGAGGTACGCACGAGAAAATATTTGAAACAAGTTAGTTGGTCTTTATTCGTTGAAAGTAAACGTGTAGAAAATATATTTATAATTGTAGATTGTAAAGACCTACAATATGGGGCAGAACTAGGGAGACAGGCTAAAATTTAATAATAAAATTATATTGAATTTACTTCAAATAAAAGATGAACTACATTAACCATGCATGTGTGGTTTGTTAGTATTCATTGTTTTAGTGTAACTGCCTTTATACCACCAGTTATTACAGAGAATTTATCATTTTCTTGCTCAATCTTTTAGCTCTAGTATTTAACAAAAAAATACTGATGCTTTCTAGGTTGGACATGGCCTGACCGATTGACAAAAACCATCAGTGAATAGTTCTGTTTGCTAAAACAATTACTACATGAACAATAAACAAATATAAGCTTGTAGCCGTGCGGTGAGCATCACAAGAGTGATGTTAAAGGATGAGTGATGTCAAGAGGACTAGGCAAGAAAACCACAAAAGGGTTGCACAGAACAACTAACATGCCCTGCAAAAGTCATCCAACCATATTTTAGCGAATACCGGAATCTGGTATATCGTCTAGCTAGGAGAAATTGACAACTAGGAAGTTCAGATCTAATTTGCGACATGTCACCTCCAATAGACATTTGAAGTGTGCAAAAATATTTTGATTTCATATCAACCAAAGTTTTAATCAACGAACTAATGGCTCACGGTACTATCCAAATGAATCAAAAACTTTTATTCATCTGTAAATAATACTTTCCGCCAATTTTCAAATGGCCGGTGGTGACATGTCGTAAATTGTGTTACTACCTACTTTTAACCGCATGTCTTTATGGAAGTTTTGCTTTCACTAAACGACATTGAATTGTTCTAGGCAGCGGCGCGTTATGCCATCATGGGACCCTGGACAATTTTGAATTTGGGGGCCCCCATATACAATCTGAATAAGAAGAATTACTTTTTTATACAAAAATAATATATATATATATACTAATAATACAGATATAACATTTTGGAACAATTAACAAAAATCATAAATAATAGGTAAGGTATTGATTTTTGCAACAACATTTAATATAAGTACCTACATAATTACTTAAAGTAACAGCAGATTCTCTTAAAAATTACAAAATAACTAATAAGTAGCTTAACAATTTAAAAATCAAAGTTCGTAGTAAGTAAAATATATTATCTTAATAAATAAAGGGTATTATTAACAAATAAATATATTTATAATATTTGAAATATTTCAAAAACTGCGATAGTTTATTCTTAAATACGCCATCATCAATATATACATATGTCCTCTGAATATGTACTTATTAAATTTGTGGTGCAGTTTTATAGCTTTTTTGAGATGAGTTTTAATAAAATGTATTTTCCTATTTCTTTTTCTAACATTACCTAAGATTCCGATTCCATATCATCAAAAAAATACAATTATTCCTAATGCCTTCTGCTATATCAGTTTTAACAAGAACAAACGTAATATGTCTATATCTTGTCCTCAAAGTTTAGAAGAAAGTAACCAAATAAAAGGTTTACGAAAAGGCTTAAGTTAGAAACGAATGACTTTTGAATATACAGGGTTATGTATTTGTAAGAAGCAGACCAAATGGCATTTTTTAAATACAGCATCCTGTATATTTTTCGATTAAATGTTAAAAGAAAGCAATTAAACAATGTTAAATGGATTTCTACGATGTCAATAGGTGGTCGTTTTTGAAAATGACTTAAGTTATAAATACGAAATACTTTTAAATATAAAGTGTGTTTCATTTCTTACCATTTCAAATTTGTAGCTTAAACAATTTCCTAAAACTTTTATTGGAATCTTTTTCTTGTCAACTTTTTAAAAATTGACACAATATACACACTGTGTAATAATAAGGACCTTGAAAAACTTACAGCATCGGAATTTTTATTTTACGGTCTTTTAGAGCACATCTTTACAGAATAGAATTCAAAAATAGAATAAGTAGTATTGTGAAGGGTTATTGTGAGGGTAGTGAAGGGTTTCTCATTTTTCTCGTACAGTATTAGATGTAGTTTCTATTATTGCAAAAAACATGAGTTTAACTGCTAAAACCCCATGAGTTTAACTCCCTCCACCCTCTTTGGGGCCCCATAGGCAAGACTACTCTAAAGTTCAATTTCATATTCTTACAACGGTAATTTATTAATTAATTAATTAAATTATAGTTTATAAAAGATTCATTATGAGACGGTTCTTGAGGTTCTTGAGACGGTAATAAATTAGTTAAAGATTAGTTGGGGCCTCGCTGAGAGGAGCCTAAATCTGCTTGCAACGTTAATGAGGACTGGAATGGTGTGGTAGCCTATTACGGAAATAAGTTTCCAAAATGCTGCTTTGCCCCCCCCCCCCCTGATGTTGGGGGCCCTGGGCAAATGCCTATTTTGCCCATGAGATAACGCGCCACTGGTTCTAGGGCGTTATACAAGCTTCCGACATCCGGAAGCGTCCAGGTGGCGTTTGCGGTGCCTTGACTTAAGCATACATAGCTTTGAAGATGAGTTTTTATAACAAATGAAAATGTTTAACGACATAATTTGTCAAATTAATATTTATAGTATTTATTTTTTTTTAGTATTTATTTTTTTAGTCTTTATAACTTTCTATACAAATTTGCTGATAGTTCAAACCTACTCTGCCGTTTTTGGTTTGAACTATTAGCAAGTTTGTTGAGGCACTTATATCGAAACATTCTTAAACAATCTTTTAGCCAAAATTGATCAGGCAAAACATACATTTTTTGTAGTGATGTTTTACTAGGGCGTCCTTTTGTCGCGACCTTGATAGCTCGGCTATTATAGAAATAACTTTTAAAAATGTCAAAGCTATACATGAATTTCTGATGTTATTTATTCCGCATCAAAGATGACAAAAGTAGGACAGTAACGACTCCGTAAACATCTGTTAAGTTAGGCAGGTCTGGGCAAAAGTATGCCAGGGGTGTAAAGCCGTGGAAATAGGTTTCCGGGTTTCCTCCATAAAGACAGCCTGCCAGCCCGCGCCATAATCGCACCCCAAAAACTGGGGTGAGCCATAAAATACGTCGATAAACATGATCCCCACGGCCCGACGGCAATCGCAGTAGCGGTAATTTTGCAAAAATTGCTCGATCTACGGGCTGACGAGCCCGGGAAGTCGGCCCGAATGAGGTGGCAGAGATTTTTGGAGCCTGCGTCTGTTGCTTAATTTGATTAAAATCGTGTGGGACGTGAGCAGAAGCCTGAGGAAGGAAGGTTTCGTCGGAGGCAGCAGCACCCCCGTGTTTTGGGACCGGGCCGGTTCGGGGTTCTTGCGGATGCTGTCCCCATGACGACCGCCGCCCGCGTCTCGCTGCTATCGATCGCCGGGCACGCGGCTGCGAGGGCGGTAGACCCGTCCGAACCACTGCGAACCCCTCACCTCCACCCCCCCTTGGAGAGCACAATTGGCGGTACTCGAATTCGCTAAACCTTGGCCAAAGTCTGCGTCGTAATTACTGTTTTATTTGCACTTTAGGATTTATTCGCTACTTAAAATTTCGTTATTCGGGTTATTGCTGATGTCGCTCCTCCTAGTTTAAAAAATGGATAATGTCTATCGGACTAAGACGTATTTATAACCCAGCGTTTCTCAACCGGAGTTCCGCGGAAAAATAGTAACAAATGGCGGTGACGTCGCCGGTTCATGGGCACATTATTCAGTGTTATTTGTATGTATTATTTTAGCATGGGATTATTATTTAAAATTTTGGATTAATAAACAATGTCAATCCATGAATAATTTTGATTTGGAGCCCTTCTAACCCAATAAACCACTGTTATTTCGATATTACATCCAACGGGCAACATTCTAGACCAGTGCTCCGCAAGCGCCTTCCGATGTCCTTCTCCCGTACACGGGAGTCTCATAGCTGCGTTTCGCACAACTATGCCGCGGCACAGTGGTTGCGGAGCACTGTTCTAGACGATCTACACTATTCATTAACTTCAATTGGCAATATTAGTTACAATTATCTGTTACATAAAAACAAAATAACCTCTAGTAAACAACAATCTGGCAGAGTTGACCAATAACTCTGTATGTATGAGCAAGCTTTTTCTTATTTAACAAACTTTAAGAGAAAATACAGAGATCATCTGTTATAGATACAATTAGTGTGTATAAATATCTTCTACTTGGGTGTTTATTCCCACACGTTCTTTCCCAGAACGTAATTATTTTTCTGACTAAAATGTTTCATAAGGACTTATTTATTTTTTCAATATCTTAAAAAATACTAAAATATTAATAAAACAGTATTTTAAATGGCTCTAACTTCTTAAGGAATATCAACTTGTTATCAATAGGTCCATATGAAACTTTTTACTCAGAATAAATGTTTCTTAATTTTTGTATTTTTACCAAATTTTTTAAATTTATGCTGAATTTATTTATTTAATTATTTGTAAAAGGTCCTTTTTGTATTCTTCGTTTTCGCATTGTTTGATTTGTATTTTCTTCTTCCTTCCTTTGGTAATACTTGAAGGAACTAAAAAGTACAAATAAGTTTGTACCTAGAGAGAAATATCTGCAATGTTACAGAAAATGAATGTAATAATCTACCAAAAAAACTGTAAAAGAAGAATTAACTGTAACATCGCATCGCTGGTTATTGGATACCAGCTAAATTTCTGTATTGTTTTTACAGAATTCACATATTCCACAAACATATTCCTGTGAAACTAGCACAGTATCACCTTAATTTGATAGGGCATTTTTTAAATTTTACAGGAAAAATACTTTAATTTCAATCATTGAACTGCGTTTCTTTACAGACTTGTATCTGGTTACTTGAAATACGTTACACATTTTTCTGCACGCAAAAAATACTCGAAATGCCTTGGAAAGGACATTTTTTTGTTGGAGTTCCGCCAGGTTCCAACCCTATTTAAAGGGTTCCGTAAGCGTAAAAAGGTTGAGAAACGCTGCTATAAACCATGTTTTCTTACCCTATTGGAAATTGCTTGTCATAGAGCTATCCTTGAAAACCACAGATTATGAGATTATTACGTTTTTAGAACGGGAAGCAATAAAAGTGGGTGTCATGATCGTCTGCCGAGAAACATGTATGTAGTTTTCGAATTACCCAGTTTGTTATTATTGGGTGCAATCGAGTTAGCTTTTACTGTGTGCATTCTTCCGACAAACAACTTTGTGCGTTTAATGGGTAACCAACTGTACAAAGTGTAAAAACGTGCCTCAGAAGAATGCAGAAAATAAATAGCTTCCCATCTTGGCTTTAATAATTTTGCCAATTTCAAGTACCTATTTCACCACTATGAGATAAATAATAATTATCGATTAGATAACCTCTATGGACCTGTAAAATCAATGGAAAAGTGGATTCCGGTAGATCTAACTACATATATCTACCGAAAGAAATGTTGACATTAAATCAGAAAATAAACATTCCTTACAAATTCCTTTAACAAAATTGGATGTTGAAAGGAAACTAAATCTCAATTTACAAATGCCCAGGCATGGCCTTGACGGATTCAAATCTCTCAGAAATTTGATATAAAATAAGTGCTGTCAACTGTCAAGACAAGGTCATCACTTATTTTTTTCTTTAAACAAAACGTTTTCAAAAGGGTATATGATCAGAAAAAATGATTCTTTCAAGACATTGTAAAACATTTATCAAAGGTTGGTGTTTTGCAATTTTGGAAAAAAATATAACTTTTTGCAGTTTCTCTACCGGGAGAAGCAATGTGATGTTTTGGTGGTCTAATTTCCTGTGTTCCTGAGTTCCTGTGGAGAAATTCAGCAACTTGGTTCCCAAGTCCCAATATCTGAATGTTACGCTTTTGTTTTGCGGTTTATTTATATATTTTATCAATTTACGTTGCACTTGTCTAAAGTGCTCTGGTACTCCTAGAAGACCATGAATATCAATGTTATTCCACTACAAAACAGACAATTTTTTATTTTCAAAAATCGTCGTTGGATTGCACACTTGCATCCGATCGAAAGTTATTCGTTATCCAAATCCGATTGAAAACGACGTGGCGTAGAGTGTGCACACAAGAACGATGGAAGCACAAGTTTGGTTCTATCATTGATTTGCATTTTTCCAATTGAATTCAATCCATCGGACAGATTTCGATCGGATGAAATGAGTGTGGTAAATGAAATCACTGTCCAACACACATTGGTCGCTATTTTGAAAAACATTACTACCTGCCTTATCATTACACCTATTCATTGGTTCTTTCCGTTCAGCAACCCAAGCAACATAGCAGCAGCCCTTCATTAAAATATAAGAGGTCCTATTTCTTTGTTTGGTTACTTGGATCTGTACAGTCGGACATAATGAGTGCGTGTAAGAGTGGCGGTTGTTGTCGGACGGTGTGTCTTTTATGACCTATTTATTTGTAAATTCCCCGCGTAACGTCTGGTTTACATAAACACGACATGGGCATGGCTCGTTACCTGCTAAAACCGGCGAACGTTGAACCAGAGGAAGCGCATATTTATTGTTGATGGCCGGAATGTTGTATGTTTATTTGCGTACATCCTTGCAGCACCATAAATCCTGGTGCTCGAGATAAAAAGTCTTCTTAGGTGTGCGCAAATTTCAGACTTTTGAGAAGCTGTCAAGTTTTGACGGAAAACAACTTGCCACAAAAGAATGAGGATTTTTACGTTTTCCGGTACAGTGAATCGAAATGAAGTTTTGCGTGTGTGGAACGTACACAATCATTTAGAAGATCTTGTCTCGAGATATTCAACACCCCATCAACGGCACGGCACGCGCTCGCAATAACCACACTAATTACTCTAGTTCTTAGCAAATTTCTTGCGTAAAGGCTTTGTTCTTGGTGAGGATTCTCAAGAGTCTTTGGCTTGCATCAATTGTTCTCTGGAGGCGTTGTTGGAATTGTTTTCGCAGATTAACGCGACGTTATAACGCAATCCTTGCCTAAATAGTCCTTGCTCGGAATGCGTGTAATCTAAATTGAATTAATTGAGATCGAGGCATGAAACCGGGAATTTTTCTCGTCTCAGACTTTAAAAATAAACATTATAATGTCGTAAATATGTTCGCGGATGGTTTTAATGAGTGGTTGTAAAGGTGAATTTATTACGGTTCGTCCGTGTTAACGAATGTTGGGGCGACTCTTGAGGGACTCTATAATTAATTTCGGTCTTGACTTTGTTCTCTAGGCCTTTATGATCATCGTTTACTTTGGTTAAATTGTTTCTTTTGTGTTCCTTTGCATACCTGATTACGGAATTTCTTCGGTTGGTAAATTCAGAAGGAACATTATAAATACTTTATATATAGTTCAGAAATTCTAGATTTTTGATGCAACGTGTATTAAGAACATCAAATGCAAATGCAGTTGATGAAATTGACATTAATCGTTAGGTTATGGTTCCTGTAGTACCTAACGTTATAAGAATCAAACTTAATAGGGAAATTTGTAATTAATGAAAAACCACGAAAAATTGAGCCGGGTATTTTTAACGCTGTTACTTAAACACAAGCACCCACTTCATTAAAGTTACAATTGTCATTTAACCTGAAAGGGGAGGAAGTTTGCGATACCGGGACTACTGAAAAGTGTTCCTGGAGAGTGCATACACCTTTTTAGCGGCGGAGAAAATACGGGAAGTGTAAAAGGCGGCCTGCGGCTTTTTGTTCTTGGAGAAGCCGTTGTGCGGTGGCGGGCGTACGGGACGGCTGCTGCCTCGCTGCAGGCAAAATTGCTTCGTAATGGAGAGCATAAACGGCTTTATTATTTTTTTTTTCACTCGAGCAATTTGCCACGTTTAACCTTCCCTGCGAGAAATGAAATTTCTGGGAAGAAGTTTGTGTAAATTTCGTTGGTTAATTGTATAACTTCCAAATGTTTATGAATGGATGGAAGGCTTGACAACGTAAAATCTCTGAAACCGCAGAATGAGTGTTTCAAACGTCTAATTTGATCTTAAAAACCTGAAAAAATATTTAGAATGAACTGAAAAACCTCTTTGCGAAATAAGATTTAATTTACTTCGGACGCGTTTCGGGTTATGAGCCCATCATCAGCGAGTAGAAATCTACAAATTATATACGTACAAGAAACACATCAAAAAGTAATTAATTAAACAAACCTACAGTCAAAGACATCATATCGAATTAATCATGGTCGGTGTATTACAACATTAAACAATCACAAACGTGGTAATTCAGATGAGAGCGTAGACAGGAAAGCATGGAGACACAGGCGAACTTAAGCGAAAATCCGACGAGAATGAAAACAACATGGACGCACAACGGGCAACAGTGGTCTGCTATAGAACAGCTGACGACAAGGACGCGGTCACGTGACCAGAATCAAAATATAACCGACCAAAAATGGTGGAGCAATAACAATGTAAAAATCACCAAATAACCATGACAAATCTAAAAAAATTCAATCAAAGAAAGATATAAAATTATTTTGTATAATTAACGGGGGTGGAGGGGTGGGGTTACGAATACAGAGGGAGAAACTTGGCAAACAATCTAAAGGTATGAAAAAAGGGGTTTATATTGAAAATCAGTTTGATCATTTAACAGGTCATAATTAGGGTCATTTTTATGTTTTTGTATCTCAAAATGTTCCAGCAAATCCATTTTAAAACCCTTGTTACACTTGTGAAGTAATTTAGTGTTGTTGTAATCAATATTATGACCCGTTAAATTTTTACGAAGAAATGGGTTTGAATTGTGACGTGTCTTATGTTCCTGAATTCGTTTTGCCAATTTTCTCCCCGTTTGCCCGACGTAGGCACCATTACAGTCCAGACAACCGACAAAATACACCACTGTGCTGAAACAAATCACCAGGGATACTGCGCTGCTCAGAAAGAATACTAACAATTTGAGTATTAGACTTACATGCTGGAATTATGTTATAGATTTTTAACATTTTTACAAGTTTGAAGTTATTATTAAAAAATGTTAACGGTTTATAGATAAAATTCTCCCGTGGGCCTGACTGTTGAAATAAAGGATCATTTTTCTTATAAACAAAGTTAAGGGTTCTGTTGATTAATTGTTGAGGGAAGTTATTCATTAAAGCAAGCTCATTAATGAAGTTCAGCTCTATTAACCTGTTATCGAGACTAAGACTAAGGGTATTTAAAAAATGAATGGAAGGAATCAAAAGGGATTATGGTAGGAATGGAAGTAGGTTTTCTGTAAATATCAACAAGCAAATGATCATCATGTCGTGAAACGGCTAAATCGAGAAAATTAAGGGTCATTTGATTCTCAACTTCTAGAGTGAAATTGTGTATTAAGTTGTTAATATAGTCCAGCATATTGGTGATAACTGTTGGGTCACCCTTCCAAATACAAAAAATATCATCGATATAACGGACCCATTTAACGACATGAGAAGCGTAAAAAGTATTGGTTCCAATCGGAAATTCTTTAGATGTACTCTTCAATTGAATCCAATTAATTAAAAAAAAGTATATCGCTTAACACTTATTACCAGCATCGGGAAAGCCGCTTTGCTTCCATCTACAAACTCTTTAATAGTGCCCGACCGAAGGCGATTTTTTGGGCCGAAGCCGAAGCCGATGTTCGGCTTTTCCTATACCTTCGGCCGAAGCCGAAGGAAGTTCATAATGCTAAAGAAGCGGCGAAATTTAAAGATAAATTTGTACATACTATGTTAGTATGTACAAATTTATCTATAGCAACAGTATATCACCATATGGACCGTACTATATCTATAATGGATGTCCTAAAAACGTCGCCATTATTGTTACAATATTGATTTAACGAAAAACAAGAAACTGTTAAATTTGCTCAAGAGTAACCTATCAGGTTTTCACATTAAATGTGAAACGTCATAAAGAAAAATTGTTTTAAATTTAGTCTGGTGCTCAGATAAAAAATTTTAATATTTTATATGAACTAGATATGAATAATGAATATACGAATATACGTTCGTACCGTAATGATGAAATAATCAATGTATAGTAAATGGTGATATACATCCCGCCTGTATATCACCATTTCATACATTGATTGTATGAATTAGTTACTAGTTTATTAGTTTTATCTATTATTTTAGCGTTTGTTTTTATGTTTTCATTTGATCGTTTCCCAATAATAACTTAGCCTGATCTTCGGTAAAAAAAATAATATCAGAAAATTCTTATTCTTTCTGTTTATCTTTGACACTGATTAAAAAAAATAAACATAAACCTATTATGCAAGAAAACTACTGTAGGGTTATTTTTTACGTAATACACATGTATTCTCACATTTAAAATCCTGATTCCAAAATTTCAGATGTCTATTATTTTTAATTAGGCACGTGCCGGTTCAGATTCGCCATGAACTGGACCGATATCTGAGATTTCAGACATTTTTAATTGAATTGTAAAGCAATTGATAGTTTATTCTTGAGCAAATTTAATCATTTCTAATTTTTCATCGTTTTTCTTCATCAAATTGCTTATGGATTTTTGAGAGTACCCACAACTATTTTTGAAGAATAACGTTGTCTCGAGAAAAGAATGTAGGTCCATTATATGTATAAATAATCAATATTAAAATGCTTCAGACCTTCCATCTGCTACTATTGATTCATAGCAACAAAACAGAAAATATTACTTTAAATTTAATATAAAAACTGTATAATTTTCAGTCTAATGATGATTTTCTTTATATTTGTATTTAATTAATGTTATTGGTTCTTGATGATTATGCTAGGCAACCAAAACAAAAACATTATTACTAACTTTTGCGAGTTTTAGGAATCAGGCCGAACTTGAAAAATTATTTAATTGTATAGTTATTTTATAACTTTTTTCAGGTCACAACAAAGTTTCTTACATGTATTTTGTTGTTACCGTCAGGCGTGTTGAATTTATTTACTACTAATTCCTTCTAATGCTTCAACTGTTGTTTTAAGGGTTCTTTATCTATTGTTATAGGACACAAAAGTTCATCCACATTTTCGCCATGCACCGCCAAAGTAAACAAATTATCAAATATTATATCAGTTTCTTTTCACAATTCTTGCTACGTATGCGCTATGCGCGAACCTTCGGCTTCGGCTAAACCTTCGGCTTCGGCTAAACCTTCGGCCTAATTTTGGCCGAAGGTGGCCGAAGCCGAATGTTCGGTCGGACACTACTCTTTAATTTAAAAAAATAACCCAGCGCCACTCAAATTTTGTGTAGACTATAATTTTAAGTATTTAGTAATCTTAAGGGAAAGCTACACAGGTAACACTTACAGCACTTACACAATTACTTTGCTACTCCGTAAGGATTTCAATTTATATCTTCTCGTGTACCTACTCAGTCTGATCAGTTACCAGGCGGGTGAACGACGATAATTACGGACAATCGCATACCACATAGCCGGCAATCAGATAATGTGATTGGTCAATAACCTGCACGGTACCAATGCGGACGGACGCAGACACAAGGACTTTTACAATAGCGTTCCTATTTAAACGCTCGAAGCAAAACGCGGGCTGGGCACCCGTAATAAAACCGACGGAAGTCTGTAGATGGACCAAGTCGGCGTGCCACTGCAGCTTTTAACTTTTCTCTGCTGGAAGTTCTCTCTTTGACAAACCGGTAAATCACATTAAACTTTGCGTTTAAAGTTTAAAGAATATAGAAGTGATGCGAATGGGATGCGAGCTTTCAGGGGATTTACATACGGGTAAAGCCTTGGTTATATATAGTACATAATCTCATCATAATATCGACTTGACTTTTGTATATATTACAGGGTGTACCACTTTTTTCCACACATTTTTCTAGCAAGTAAACTTTATTGTGAGTGAGACTTTTCATGTGGACCTATTAGGTTTTCATTCATTACATAGTTGCAGGTCCTTGAAATTAACAAAACAAAGAAAACAAAAGATAAAATACATATCAAATAATGCCAAAAGCAACATTAAAAAAGTTTCACATGGTTAAAATACGATCATAAAAACAAATGAGTTCATATGAAACTTTATAGTCAGTATGTTATTTAGGCTGGGGTTTTCATTGCCAGTTTAAACCACGTTTAGGTCTAAACCGAGTTTAGGTCGCAAGGATTTTGTATTCTAAGCTCGGTTTATGGTTTACATTGACAGACATTGAAATATGTATTTGCCAAATGCCGGAATGTGTGTTCACTCCTTTAAATGTTATTGACTCAACGCCGTGTTTTTATTGCAAGGTTATTTTACACCACACTACTTTCGTCATTTTCTAAACTTCTTTATAGTAGGTACTAGAAAAATGTTTGAAGTAACAAGAGATCGGTATACTAGACACACTTCTTTATCTTCTTTATGCCGGTTTATTTGTGAAATATTGTGTAATACTGGGGTTTTCATTGCCAGTTTAAACCACGTTTAGGTCGCAAGGATTTTGTATTCTAAACTCGGTTTATGGTTTACATTGACAGACATTGAAATATGTATTTGCCAAATGCCCGAATGTGTGTTCACTCCTTTAAATGTTATTGACTCAACGCCGTGTTTTTATTGCAAGGTTATTTTACACTACACTACTTTCGCCTTTTTCTAAACTTCTTTTTAGTACTAGAAAAATGTTTGAAGTAACAAGAGATAGGTATACTAGAGACACTCTTTATCTTCTTTATGCCGGTTTATTTCTGAAATATTCTGTAAAAATGTCAGTGCAAATTTAATTTACATAAATTAAACCAATTTCACAAAGCGTAGGGCGCGTCACTGTGAAGTTAAACGTACATAATATACGTTACTGCGGTATATCATAACAAAACAAAATGTCTCACGTTGGCACTGTTGGCATACCTACCTTAAAATATTTCTTATTTTGATTATTTTTTGTCACATTGTATAGAAATTCCTCAAGATTGTTGCAAGATTTTTAAATAAAATGTGTTCCAGCTAAGATATACAGGTAGATATACGTTTGGTGGTTTGAAGTAGCCTGCTGTGGAGTACTTAATTAAGAAACTTGACCAGGTTGTCAATATTTTGGTTTTCACTTATACCAATATCTGAATTTATGTAGAAGATACACGGTTTCATTTAAAGTAAATTTCATTCACACTTCAATTATCAAATAATATTAGTATTCATGAAATGATGAAATACTAGATAAAATATATTTTCCTGATAGCGAACCAATAAAACAAACGCTCGACGGCTGTTCAAAATTGTCAAGGGAATTTGAACAAATTGGCTTCGATTACCGCCATAATGTCCGCCTTCACCACTTCATCACATGAAGTAGGCAATAGATTGCAGCCAGCAGTTTTGCACTCGTAATGCGCGCATAAGAAGGTAATATAAGTGCGCATAGCATCTGCAAATATGGCCGTAATCCGCGATATAAGGAAACTCGTTTAGGGCAAAGAGCTTGCCGCATTTACCTAAAGCTCACGCTACGACAATACAGATACGATCTCCGATATTACAAGAGCTCGGGGCGCGTCCTCAGTCGTAACATCGCAGCAGACAGGGACGGGTTTGGCGTATGACGGCAATAAATTTAACTTGCGCGTTCAAAACTCGGAGATAAAGTGCAAAAACCGTGCGCGCTATCATCGGTATAAGCTTTTATGCAGTTACCCGCATTCTGTTATGAGATTTTTATCTGCATGATAGCGTTCGAGCAGCAATATCTGTACATCAGGGATGCTCAAACTGTTTTGAGGTGTGTGTAGTTATGTCAGTCAAGTGAAGATTGGCGATAAAAAGGACACCCAAAAAATAAACATTTCGTCAAAACTTGCAAAGAATATTAGCAATTATAGGGTCACTGATTTGTTTCAATACTGATGTTGTAGTCGCGTTTGACCAATTTGAGAAAACAAATTGCTATTTGTCTAACAACGGGTTTGCGGAATATTTGCCTAGGCAAATAGCTTCAAAATATAAATTACGACTCCATAGCCATTTGACCAGGCAAATAGCTTTTGCATACGATATATATACAGTATATACAGCGAAAAAGCAACGTTTCTTTTATTTTATAACGGTATTCTAAAATAAAATAAAAATAGCGCGATTTTAGTATCGTTTTCATCCACTTAACGTACGAAAACGTATACTTAAAGTACAAAATTTAAAACGATTCCATCTACATTCACTTACGTAGGGGTGCTTGACATGCGCATTTGACAATACATAATATGAAACCTATCGCTTTTATCATGCAAAAGTCTTTATCTACGCACAAATTGGATCAAGGTTTTGTCATCCATGATAATAATCCGTGAATCGAGCTTAAAATATTGCAAAACGACACAAAGACAACAAAACAAAGTTCAAGTCGCACGAGTTAATTTTTAGGTTATGTTACTGTCACCTTCATCCGAATTGTCAAAATCGAGAGCCTGTGATTGGTGCAGTTAGCTCACGGATTCTGTTAAGTTGAGTTGGAGTGAACAATAGGGTATTTGACTGTATTAACAATATGGCTTGTATTATAGTCATCCTAATAGATTACAGTTTAAGAAAAGTATTTGTTATTACTTTTCAAAAAAAAAATATGTTTTATTTCTATTAAAAAGCAAAATTAACATTGAATTTTATTCACGTCCTATCACGTGATTGAAAACGCTCTGTAATTGGCTCAGTCTCCAGTGACGTCATTCGTTAGTACGCTTAGAGCGCGTTCGGTTTGTCAGCGTAGGGTATGGGGAGAGCAATGCTCAGATAACCTGGGTCGGCTGTCTCTCTCTTATATTTAGATAAACGCCGTATGACGTTAGTCCGCCTATTATGCAGCGCGTCACTCTCACCGTACAATGCCGGGTTATCCGAACGCGCTCTTATGCTTCTCGCGTTTGAATTTAATACCACTAAAGTGCCATGTAAGCATAACTTTGTAGGTTAGGATAGCCCTAACCTTAAGCTGTCAGATTAGATAATACCTGGTTGGAAAATACGATAGATAACTTATTCTAGTCAGTTTTACTTATGTCGAAGTAATCTTCACAACAAAAAACACTTGTATTGGCCGCTATTTATTTCATTTGGATTACTACGAGCCAACCACTCGGCTGTCTCTCTCTTATATGCAGATAAACGCCGTATGACGTTAGTCCGCCTATTATGCAGCGCGTCACTCTCACCGTACAATGCCGGGTTATCCGAACGCGCTCTTATGCTTCTCCCGTTTGAATTTAATAGCACTAAAGTGCCGTGTAAACATAATTTTGTGGGTTAGGATAGCCCTAACCTTAAGCTGTCAGATCAGATAATACCTGGTTCGAAAATACGATAGATAACTTATTCTAGTCAGTTTTACTTATGTCGAAGTAATCTTCACAACAAAAAAACACTTGTATTGGCCGCTATTTATTTCATTTGGATTACTACGAGCCAACCACTTTCTTCGCAGTTTCAAATCTTGCGGAACCGCTACAAATAGTTTATCCGGAGTTTTTCTTGACGTATTTCTGCATTGTGGATTTATACACCATCTATAACCCATTTTTATGTAGAAATTGTAAAAACAACACATCATGCAACACAATTACCAAACGGCGACGATGTCGATGCTGACAGACCATATGGGCCGATTTGACATGTATATGTGACGTCACCCGATAGTATTATCGGGTGACGTCACACAACAGAAAGTATCGTTTTGGCGGGACTTTTTGTGATTCAATTTTTACCGCTGATTTTTATGAAATATTGAGGAAATAATTACGAAAAATAATGCATTTACAATGTAGAGTAAAGGAATAAACACACAAGATGGTTTTCCAATAATAGTCAAATACCCTATTCCGTACATTACGTTAGTTTTTGTATACGTTAAGTAAAATGTACATTGAATTAAACAATGGAGTTCAACTTTCAGTACTTTTTTAATTTTCGTACATTAAGTTAAGTTAAGTGGGTGTAAACGCAGTAAGATGTGTAAGTAAATGTAAGCAATCGAAGCAGTCAAACGTACAGCCGAAGAAAAAAGGATCTTTACATGAGCGCGGCAAGCCTATACCAAGCGTAGGTCGGAGATTGTCGGTCGTCGTATATACCTGCTAAAGCCATAAAACCAAAGGGTCACATCTGTTTCATTTCATTTTAAGTTTTCTGTATATAGATGGCATGAAATTGAGTTTCGTAATAATATAATATATTTTCGATATTTTGAACGAGCGAAACTGCCGCTCGTAGCTAAAGATTGTTATTCGTTAATATTTTTGTTTCGATTTGCAATTGCAATATTATTTCATTTATACTCAAATACATAGTAACGTTAGTTATAATTATAAAAATTTGACTTAGCCACATTAAAATACTTCATCATCATGGCTATGTTGCCTAAAGGCAAACCGATTACTACATCGGATATCCGCTGTCAATAATTTTTAAAGGAAGGTAACCCCAGATAGGAATTTCATGTAAGTGAAAAAAATCTAACTCTGTTTCTACTTCGTCGCAGACCGAGATAATATACTTTTATCTAAACATTTTTTATATTTATTTTATTTAAGTTATGATCAGTAATTGAAAAATTGCAACTCCGTAAACTACAAAAAAATTCACTTAGATGGATATTACATATTTTATTTATGCATATAATTATGTATAAAACAAAAATTTTATAAATATAAAATGACAATAGTATAGATAAAAATAATAGGTAGATACGTAACAGTAAAATATAATATATGTAATAACATAAAAACAAACATTAATAACATAGTAATAACATAAGCATGTATTAAATAGGAAAAGTGTTTGGTTAGGTTGGAGGTGATATAAATTTGGAGTGCCTTTATTTCATATTTGTTGAGGTTGATATGACCTGCTGTTTTAGGAAATGATATGTTTATGACAATCTAAACACAGAACATATGTATCGTCAATTTGTTGCACTAAGAAAACAAACAAAATCCTTTGTTGTTGTATCAGCCAAAATTGATTTAAGTATGGTTGTCCAACAAATTTATGATTTTTAATCAAATAACTGCCTAAATTAATAATTGAAGTGCTTTTTGTTTGTTTCCTTGGTGTTTTAATTACACTAATGGACATTTTTTAATGACTTTCTAGCTGCTCATTATAATTTATACTTAGAGGTTTTGACAGTATTGCACATTTATTTACTTAAGTGTTTAAAATATATTATAAAAGAACATTCACATTTATTATAAGTCCCACATTTTTCCCGCATAAATTATTTTTAGTAACTAAATGTTTCAGAGTAAAACTTTTCATATGGACCTAATTGTTTTTCCAAATCCTTAAAAAGTTAAAGCAAACTTGAAATATTAGCAAAATAAATGTTTATATAAAATATAATTCCGGGCCTTTAATTTTATAATTAACCGAGTTTGTATTACCAATTGTTGTGCAGCAACGGATAACTTTTACTACAACCATTTTATGTTTTTTTATGTCAATTTTCTGATGTTCAGATAAAAGGTTCAATGTTTCAAGGTTTCTAAGGGACCCTTTTGAGGTGTCTAGAATATTGGAGTCAGCCAGTATAAATTTTTTTATCATTACAAAAATCAAATTAGCGATGAATTGACTGCTCGTCTTTTCCACAAAAATCAAAGTTGAATACTTGGAAAATCAAATATAAAACATACAAATAATCCTTACCATATTCACAGGCCACTCACAAAATATGTTATCAATTTCTTGTAATTTTGAGTAAATTTTATTACACAAGATTATAAAAGTATTACATCGAGACAATAAAGCGATACATATATCAAAATCAGTAAGAAAAAAAGGGAATGGCCATTAAAAAAACTATCGATTACTGTAGCTATATTGAATTTAATATAGCTACATATGTATATTTATGTATATTTTGATAATTACAAATTGACAAGTTGGAGGATTTTTAAAATAGCAATCCGTTCCAGAGATTTTGTCGTCTCCATACCTTACATAATAAATAATAAAATTCAATTGATTAATTAATATTAAGGTAAATAACAATTTAATGATACTAAATTGAGTAACATAATAGATTAAAGTTTAAATAAATTTTAATTTTACAATTTTTTGAAAGTTATCTACATATTATTCTGATATGATATCATTCATATTGGATTGTAAATCTTAACCCTACCTTATCACACATAAGAAAATGCGTATGGATGCTATTATAGAACGTCAAAATATAATTTTAATAAACAAAAAATAACAACATTTTTATAATTAAACTGAAATGCTGAACAACAGTTCTAAAGGTCATATCTGCAGCAAAGTAGAAACCGGAACAAATAAGATTTTCAGTTAAATGCAAAATTGTAGAAATCTTTTAAAAATTATTTATGCCGAATATAATGATCGGTTTTGTGTTTCGGACATACGCCGGCCGACGGCGCCCTGATGATCAAGACTTCAAATTGTGCCTTACGCAATATTCAACAAATTTGCAGATACGTCCTTTAGAACTATAACGGCAGTATACCGACTGAAATGGTCGGTATACCTACTTACAATAAGAATTAATTTACTGTGTGTGTATTTTAAAATACATTAAATATTACAATGTACTTTTGTCAGGTTCGGATATCGGAAACATATATAAATAGACGAAATTCGATTTCATTCCATACATACAGAAAAATAAAACGAAACGAAACAAAAGTGACTCTTTGGTTTTATGACTTTAGCAGGTAGGACGACCGACAATCTCCGACCTACGTTTGGTGTACGCTAGCTGCGAGCATGTTAAAATCTTATTTTCTTCGGCTGTACAAGTCCAATTTTTCTGATACTTGAGAATAATATAATTGTGGCGGGCCTAAATCGTGCATTTTTTTATTTGTATATTGTATACATTTTATTGTAATTTAATATTTCATGGCAAATTGCATTTTGTTCGCCTAATGTATATAATATTAAATTAGACTAATTAGTTTTTGGGAAACTGAAGAAACCTGTGTAGGCAATTTGACAACTGTACATTTTACTGATTTGATTAGAACAGAAAAGTTGTAGTAACTGTCATTGGTAGTTGTTCTGAAGTAAAATTTTCCAGAAATGAAGAGAAGATCCAGAAATTGTTATACAAAATGGCTGTCTTAGTTTGAAATGTCAAATATTGAACTTTATCTGTTCTTTCACTCACCACATAATTTTGGCACTAAATTGTAGGTATGTACTGCAATGTATTTCCTATATGATGATATACAGGTTGTAGTTGTAGTTTGGGTGCTCCTGCTTTACGTCACAATACGCCCGGATTTTTCATTACTCCGCTTGATGGTATATTGCGCATTTCTCTATAAATTTAATGGAAATTATTATGGCATCTTTACTACTACGCGCTCAACTCGTTTGCCGCAAAATTTCAAACCGCAAGCTGCGGAGCCGCTTAGTTGATACTCGGCACATACGAGGAATTTAATCGGCAGATAAACTCAAAAATATACGCGCTAAGCCCACATATGTTGATCTTTGCGTACAGTGACATCCATTGTGTTAATTACAAATGTTCCAAGGACGGACTGCGGTAGCTAAATGCATGATATGCGGTTTTATTTTGATAAAGGTTTTATAATGCGTATTTTCAGCAGGTCTGACCCAATTTTCTGTATGTAAAAGTAATATGTACTGCCCCGCCCTGTAAGTAGATTACAAAGGGTGTGAAATCCTGTGAGAATTCCATTATTTATGTGTCTGAGTTAGGTGACCGTTTAATGGCATGCGTCTGGATTATTATAAATTGTTTTTTCGGCAAACAATAACATTTTCTTTATTTTTATAGGGAATATTGTTTGTAAAAATACGTGCTACTTGCACATAAATTTATTTGTTCCATTAAATATCCCAAAGAATAAACATGGTTTGTGAACATTTTCACGAGTGAATAATGCTGTATTATTATTTGATCAAGTAATGCACGTCATTACTCACGTGAAAGCGAGTAATTGCCATTACAAAGTTGCACAGTATAATTTTTAAGTTAATTTTTTATGCGTCCTACTTCAGTGTTGGATAGGATATACATTTCGCTCACTTGTCCTCAAAATGAAGTTAATAAGGACCGCTTAAGTTTCACTCCATTGTGTCTATTCTGCAGAAATAGCATACGTGAATTCACATCTTGCGTGTCTTAACTGTTCTAAACTCCATATTATGTATTTGAATTAACATACCAGATAGGGTTGCCAACATGGTCATTTTGACCCGGAGACTTCGGGTTTGGCGACCATTCTCCGGGCTACGGGTTTACAGTTAAATTCTCCGGGTTAACTAAAGGTAATAATCATCGATGTTTTGAGAAACTGTAGCGACCCCCGAAATATTTTTTAGAAATTGTGAAAATATAGTAATTTTTATTCTAATCATACATTTTGCAGCGATTTCCCTTAAAAAAAGGTTTTTTTCTCAAAATAAGAAGCACTCAATCTTCACAACAATTTAATTTTACTTTTTGAGATCATGTGAGAAACTTTGAAAGTAGCACTTGTAGTATTGTTAGATTTTGTGACATGTCTAGTGAACATTATTTTTTAAATTATGGAGATGACGACAGCGTAACCTTTATGTGTAAATTTTATTATTAGTTAGACTATATATTTACAAATACAGAGATATAGTTATCATTTTTGACTAGAGACACTTTTATTATAGGGGTTTATATAAAACGCCAATATTGTCTGAATGAAAAATGAAAATTTAAAATTAGTTTTGAACGTGTAGATAATTACTTCAAGCAACAACACACGATCCCTTAAAAAAATCTCTCACATCAAAATGATGCTTGTTTTAGGTGGTAATATTGGCATTTTGTCTCATGTTGGTTGTGTCGTAAAACAATCCACAATAAGAGGCAGAAACGAAAAGCGGGAAAACTAGTATACATTATTTGAAATAAATTAGTTTAGTTAGTATTAGCATCTAGATCTTATCGTTTTCTACACTATCTATATCCAAATTTCACACCAAATCGTTACTAAAAAGTATGTGTCGAAGCCGCACATTTTTGTGGCGGCTGTTATTAATTTAAACCCGTTATGTTCTATAATATAGTTATTTTTCTCCGGGTCAGCATAGGCGCAATGTTGGCAACCCTAATATATAGACCACCTTTGGCAAGGATGTGTCGATGATACTGTTGGAAAACTGAATACATTTACAATGTTGACTCAAAATAACACCTTCAATACCTACTAATTTTTATTGATAACGAAAAACCAGTAGGTACTCTTACTGGGTTTTGTTATTATTAACTTCTGTGAAAGTTTCCGCTATTCGTAATATTGATCTTCCACAGCCTAAGAGTACAACACCACAATCGCATGCAAAACCGCAGTTTTGCCATACGAAAACGCAGCTGGGTAAGTTTACAATGCAAATTATAAACGTGGAAATGCACCACCACGAGTAAACCCTCAGTACTCGAAAACAGGAAGTAACCCGGCTCGAGTTGCTACCCTGCGGACTGCCTATTACGGTACCGCCAAAGTACCATATCAAACGCCCAGCAACGCGATCGCGATAGCATGGTATATCCCGATCGAGACGGCTATTGCGGCCCATTACCTGGGTTGGATGGTGTGTTGTGTGTGTATCTTGTCCTGGATTTTTGTTGCCCAGGCAAGTTCTAAACCCTTTTTGGTCGATTTTGCTTCGAAAAGTGGGCGAGCTGGTTACTCACGGACTCTCTTGCCTTACTCCCACCGTCTAAAGCTGCGGGTATATATTTGCCAACTTTATGTCACTATTTCAAACTAACTATGTATGTATAATTTACATTAATAAGTAATAACTGTGGTCCATTGCGCAATAGAGTATATATGAATACTTTGTTCAGTGAAGATCGGTAGACTGGGTTGCTTGTTTAGTGATATCAGTTCAACCAGAGTTTTCAATTATGTAGTTCTGGTTCTAGATATTGGTGAATTTTGTAGTCATGTTTTCAAAACTCGGCCTTCTAGGTCTATTGCAGGATCACATTTTGTGTCTGAGACTGGGTCCTTACTTATAGATGAATTCAATCGTCTCTTTCCTGCACGAAAAGAAAAGAAAATCTTAAATTTTCGATGAAATACATAAGGAAAAGTATCATTTGCCTGCTGATGCAAAAAGCGAAAATTTTTGATGTTTAACTATTAAAAATTAACCAGCTGTTCAAGTTTCTCTTGTGTGTAAGGTGTGTAGCCAGCTTGAAAAGGTGGGCATCGTGGAGGAGACCTCTTGCAAGGTGACTCACCGCGTCTGCAGGAAATGCTCGGGGGCCCGCTATATGCGTCACGCGGTGTTTTCTGTGGGGTTAGGAAGGAGGAAGGGGTTTGAGAATGGGCTGGTTCGCGTATTGGTATCGCCCGGTAGAGGTCGGCCGGGATCATGCGGTAAACATTAGTTTGTTGCGCGTTATTTATTGTCGGGCCTTCGAGCAGCCAACCTCCATAAATCATGCTTTATGCGCAATCGGACGCGGAAGTACACATCGGCTACTTGGGGCATAAACGTCTCCAACCGGTAACTAACCACGACGCGCGGTTGTAATATCATAAAGAGCCAAATACACCTGGACAATTTGTATTTATTAAGGCTGTCGATTTTAGTTCCGTCTAGCGTAGGTGGTTTCTTGTTATTAAATGTCCGAATTGTAAAAAAGCTAAGATTTGTTCTTGCATCATGAGATATATAGATTTATCTATTTTTCCCTTTTTATTTATTTAGTTTTTGCTCCATTATGTGACAAATAATTTTATTTTTTTTAGTTCCTAGATTATTTTAAAAACAGAGGGCATATGTCGGTGTTCCAAAACATTCTGTTTTTATGTTATTATATTGCACATATGTATAAGGCAATATTTTTGGGATGAAAGCCAAACAATAGGGAGCCTCCACCTAAATGGAAAACTCATTGTCAAATGTCTGGTGCAATGACTGGTATGCAATCTTCATGAATATTCCATCAAAGTTTTGCAACCTGACAACAAATGATAAAATGACAGCAATGGCACGCGTAAACCATGCGTAAACTCTACAACTCAACGGCGCGATCTGCTTAAGAAATGCCAGTCCCAAGTATATTTGACGTATGTATAGCGTGTAAAATAAAAAGCTAATTAAATTACTTCCAAAATATTAATCTAACCCAGTACACTCTTATGATTCCTCCGGTAATCACAAACTTAGGAACGACAATAATTCAGGCCAAAGCTCCTAGAGTATATGCAACTATAGTTGCACCGTCGCGCTTCAGTCTCCGATCGATAGATGGTAGCGCTGTCGGTTGCACTTTCCCGCTCTTCTCGTTGCAGCGAAGTCGGCGAGTAGTGCGCAGAAATGCAACGCGAGGGCGTTAGCCGTCTGCTCCGGACGGTCGTGGGCGCCGCCCAACTGGGGAATATAGATAGAGTGCAAGGCGAACGGGAACACTGACCAACCTCAAGACACCTTCACATATGCAAGCTAATAAGCGGTGCACAAGCGAACGTGGGCAGCGAATGATTTATTGTCCTCCGTTCGATTTTTCTGTTTTCGTCCTGCGGGCCGATAGCTCGCAGTTCGTCGGGCACTCTTATATGGATGATTATTTGTAGCTAGGCACGATAAGACAACTTGTAAATCATGTTACACTCTGCTCTGTATGGCAATAGAAATTGTACACAGTATGTTTCACTTTACATATTTTTGTACTAGTAGTGTGGGTGCCTGAATCTTTTTGTAAAATAATATGTTCTAGTACCTTTAAATCTACGATTTAAAAGAGAAATTAAAGCGAGAAAGATACTAGGGAAATGAGTCATGTTAAAGTACTATGTCTCACAAAAAAAGTCGTATACCCCATTTGCAACCAAATATACTGAAAATATTTTTTTCTTTTAAATGGTTCTTTTATAACCTATACGCTGTCATTCTGACATTAATCATAATCATGAAACATGCACCAACTGCCAAGTTGACAAATAAAAACAAGCCAGAATTACATGATGTAAAAATTAGCTGTACGATTTTTTTTTTGCGCGAATTATTCATGAGTATGTACCGGGCTGCATAATTTAGCCGAAAAGCAATGAATTTTATTCCAAATTTATTTGTACTTTTTCATCTTGCACCAAGAGATGAAATTGAAAATAGTGCTCACGAGATGTTGGAGCTTTAGCCGTTAAACTCATTTTTTTCGCCATCAAATATTTGGAAGTTCAAATGAGAAGCCCCTGACGTTAGAGTGTAGTTAGTAGTAACGAAACTGAATGGATTCTTGAAAGATTTGCAGTCCAGTTGGCACGTGTCATGGAATTAATAGTAATAATAATAAGAATAATGATCGGTCTTTATTGGGCGAAGTCTAACAATACAATACTGAAGCGCCCCTTTGCCTATGCTCTTGGTTTGGTAATAAATAGTGAGTTTACATGCAAACAAATCTATTAATTTCATAGTATTTGAATTGTCAATGTAGACGATTAAGCACTAAAGCCACAAACTTTTATAATAGATAATATTTTAAAGTTAATTTATATTACGTATATAAATAAGACGTTTCCAAAATGTTGGAAACATCCAATACCATTTTATCCCAAACATACCTACGAACTGTACTGGTCGACTTTCTGTGCCTGTTCCGAGCCTGTTTTCGGTTCCTATGAGCTTTACTTCACTCGGGTAGATTTTAGATCTGTGCTGTACAATTTTTGTAGTTAATTTAGCCGTATCTATTTGTAATATAACATATACATGTTTATCACAACGTGTTTATTAGCATGCTTAATCATGGTATTTTCACTGTTGTCCTGGCAAAATGTTTCATTTGCAATACTACAGGAATCGTATACATTACTTGTGTTCGATTGCTAGCAGCGATTAGTTCAGTTGAATCTGATTAACGATCAGTTGGCTAATGTGCAGTTGGAGTGCTCGTTTGACGTCTGACTCAAGCTGATTCCACCAATACGAAGCAAGAAGTTCAAATTTGCGATCAAAAAGATCGTAATGCGATTCAATCGAACATAGATAGCTAGTGATACTGGTCCGGTTTTACAGTATAACACAGGTGGTCGATTTTCTTTTTAGCATGGATATGCGAGGTGCTTTCTTTGGAAGTGATATACGCAGCATCAGACCACGAATCTCCACCAATTATGAAAAAATTAATCATTTAGCGTTATTTTTATTTTGCATTGTTCTCCGTATTTTTCAACTATTTGCTTTTTATATCTTCTGATAGATATTATTTGATTTTAATATTTTTGTTTCTTTTTTTCAGGTAAGTAGAAAAGTAATCTTGGCATCAGTAGTAAGTAGTAAGTACAATTGGCAAATTATTAGTCTTAGAAGGAAAGCTACGCACAAAGACACGAACACTTATTGATTGTGATACCTCCACGATGGTTTCGTTATTTTACAAAGCAGTGCAAAAACCGGGTCGAAATGGAGTAAAAAAAATGTATTCGGAAAAGCTATATATGACCCCACACGAGAGAATCGCCCTAACTACTGAAGGCGCATAACTCTAAAACTATTGAAAGAAAAAAATGAAATAAAGTGTGTCATACTCCTGAATCATTTCTACATAGTTGTACGACTGTCAACATTTTTTGCCTCTAGGTGTAAACATGAGCGCGAGAGAAATGAGAAAAGTAAACCGCTTGCCGCACAAATTTAAATTTTTTGTATTTAGAGGATCTTCTATAGATTGGCTTTTAGTTTTCTTCAGTTTTTGTGCAATAAAGGTTGCAAACAAGATTTTCATGGAAGCGGAAACGAATATTAGCACGATAACGGGATATGCACGTAAATAATCGTCATATTTAATACATTACAATGCACCTGTAGAAAGAGAATTGCATAATAATTTTAAAGTAATTTTTATAGCGATTTAATATGAATGATATAAATTTCATGCAGCGTGCACTACGCCAATCGTAACGGTTAATGGAAACGTAGCTGGGACAGTGGAAGATTAATTGCTATTAGTACGATACGATCAGAACAATTTAATTGCGGAATTTTGAATAGTAGTGCGAGTTTAATGTAGATAATGAATTTAGACGTACAATTAATTATACCCGCATCTCGTTCGCCTGCCTCGCACCAAAACCCACAAGCGAAGGAAGCCAAACTGCGCAAAATATTGTTCATGTTTATTTCGGTCTTAAAAATTAACAAATAGTCGGAATGCTATTAAAATCAAGGGATGTGTATCGCAGTAAATAAGGATTATTTGCATGCTAACTGCGTTGTCCTGCTAACATTCGTTGCTGAGATAATATCGGCTTCCATCAAAATCTTGTTCGCAACGTTTATTACATAAAAATTCAAGAAAACGAAAACGCCAATCTATAGAAGAGGCTCTATATGCAACCTGAACAAAAACTGAAATTTTTGTGGTGAGTGGTGTAAAAGAAAAAAATCGGAACGATCAGCGTTAATTTAAAACTGCAAAAATCAGGTACTTTTTTCACTTCTATCGCGGTCGTGTTTACACGGCCAGCAATTTTGACAGTCATACAACTTATGTAGAAATGATTTAGGAGTATGAAATACTTCTTTTCAATTTTTTCTGTTCAGTAGCTTTAGAGTTATGAGCCTTCAAATACAGGTGTCAATACTATCGAAACGAGAGATGGCAGTTAGGGCGATTCTCTCGTACGGGGTCACATATACAAAATTGTAGAGCAAAAATTCAGCAAACGTTTTTGTCTAAAATTCTATATACTACGAATGCGTCGCCTACTAAGAACACATAACATCATACGTTAATAATTGTAAATCACACGTAACATATCGTAGAGCTCTGCTGTTAGTAAATTTCAAAAGGGCATGAAATAAAATGGATCTATTATGGCATTTTCAAGATCAAATATGATAGTCTATATCTTGGGGCTGTGTTTTTCAATGCCAGTTTAAACCACGAACCGAGCTTAGGTCTCAAGTAGTTTGTATATCTAATCTAGGTTGATGGTTTCAACTGGCATTGAAAAATACAGCCTACAATTGCGTAAGTTGATCCTGGGACCGTCTGGTGCTTATTGATTTCGCAAAAATTGTACAACTTTCTTTCATACATCAAACTGTAGGCAATTAATCGGTATAATGGTATCTATTTCCGCTATCTTTAGAATCACCTCCTTTGGCACTATTTGAATTCGAATAAAAATGTGTCTAATGGGGTCCAAATCTCTAAAAATTAAAAACTAAAATTTATTGATAACTTTAAAACTAAAAAGGTACTTTATACAATTTGCCCGCTTTCATATCTCTCATGTCGATTTAATTTTTTTTTAACTCATTGGCTGTTGTTAGCGCAATGTAATCTTCTTCACCTTCAATTCTTGGTTTTAGGGGTTTTAAAGTACTTCATAGTACAAAAAAGAAATCTTTATATATTATACCTACTTAAATAGGAAAACGGAAAGTCATTTTATGACGTCTTTACTATCCCTGGCCATACGCTTCCAAACAGAGTAAATTTATATTTTCCGCATTTTGACGCAGTTGGCCAACACTATTTCCTAATCCGCGCTATAAAAATGCGTCTGATTTATTTACTTCAAACCGTGACACGAGTCGGTAGTTATTTTGGAAACATTAAATTATATTAGCGACGCCTTCACGCACGGGCGTTAAAACGGGAATATCAGAGCATCAGAGGACAAAAATAAACACTCACTAAAAAAAAAATACACGCATTGACGCCAAAATACCACAATCGCTTGAGACAATTAACAACAAATGTAACAATAATAATCGTTTTGGCACAGGTCGCAGTCTGTGTCATGTATGACGTACTGGTTTTCATCACCGTTCAAAAAGATCAAAGCCAACT
Organism: Aphodius sticticus; assembly: GCA_963966075.1. Taxonomy (NCBI): domain Eukaryota; kingdom Metazoa; phylum Arthropoda; class Insecta; order Coleoptera; family Scarabaeidae; genus Aphodius; species Aphodius sticticus. The sequence goes on along the minus strand of OZ014509.1, from coordinate 47,793,409 downwards.
TTAGTTTTCGAGTCATTAGGCGTTTAATAAGATGATTTGTTTTTTATTTGTGTTCTGTTTATAGGAAAAACGAAAAAGTTGCAGTTGAATTTCTAACTCCTTTGTTTTGTATTTGTGCATGTGATGTTTTTTTTTTTATTTTACCCAATTCTTTAAATAGATCTTTCACGCAAACCTTTAAAACAAGGTTCTGCTACAAAATACTCGAAGCAAGGCCGACAAAAAATAAAAACTATTTTGGTTTCAACGCCCGTCCCAAATATGATTGAACAGCCAAATAAAACTGCAGTATCTGTTCCATTGACGCAAGCGTTCGGTTTATTGATTCATAAATGCGCGAAAATACACCGGAAATATTTAATTCGACACGAGCGTGAAAATAAATTAAACCCATTGAAGGCCAAGCCTGCCTTATCAGATTTATCAAGCGAAATGTGTAAATACGAGAAGGTAGGGTAAATTAATGTCTGAAATAAGCCCACCCTAGCCGCTGTCAGACCGTAATTAGTTGAGAGGTTTAGATTAAAATCTTTGAGAGGAATTCTAATAAACCGTTTACCGCCCTAGTTTGCTTTTAAATAAATAACAGATTTATATTACCGGGACTAACATTCATTTTGTGTTACAACGCGTGTAGGGAAGTATGGAGGTTGAGTGTACGTACAAACAAGAGATATTTCTCCTTCGACAAGTCTTGCACCCATTCCACTTTACCGTAATCATTTTTATGCGAATATATTTGAATAAACCAGTGCGATTTATAGCAGTGTACAGCGGCGGCAGCTGTGACCAAAACGGCGTTACCATCGTAGCGCGTTTTGATGATTTACTAACCAATTAAAGGGCTGGATTTATCTCACAAGAAAATTGTTTAATATGTTACTTTTTTTAACTATACCTATATCGGGGTTGTGAGGTTATAAGGTGCGCTTCGGGTATTTGTCACTTGGTTCTGGGAATTTAAGACCGACATAAATTCGCGTACGTGACTAATAATAAAAATTTCAAATTTACGACATACGACGACTGTTTGCCATGTTGTTTGATAGTGCAGGTAGAAAGTGCTAGACGGTAATCTTGTGTTAATGGAATCACCGGGAACAGTTATTGGAAAAGATAAAAGTAATAAATAGGCACGTTTCCACCTTAACACCTTTATTTATAAATGGAGTTTGTTATGGAAAGTTGTCTAACGGATAATTCCATGTCAAATCTATGTAGTAAATTTACATAAAAGTGTACACTGCTGTTCCCAAAGTATGAAAGTGGGTTGGAAATGGGATCACGTCTGACTAAACCTTTAAAACATGACTGCCAGAGAATCGGGTAGGAATTAAGTTGTTTGCGATTGTCCACAAATCTATTATTTTTATAAAATTCTTTATAGTTATGAAAACTTTTTGCTCGTAAGGTTTGCTAAAAACTGCTAATATTAATGCTAAAAAACTTATTAGGGCTAAAGCTGGTCGAAATTCAATGCAACTATGTCGCAAAATGTCATTTTTTTGGAAAAATGGTTCTTGTCAAAGTTTCAAACCCTGGTAGTTTTATTGATGGGGATATATTGTTTAAAGTTTAAATCATCGATATAAAATTATACCCGAAATGTAGCTTCTTACCAATTATTTTAGAATAAAGTAAAGATGTAAAGGAGACACATTTCCTGTTTTCAAATTTGACAAGCATTTTAATAATTACTATTATTATAAAATTGGTTTTCGAAATAATCGTAAGAATAATTCTAATCTGTTGTTCCACTTAGCTCTGCTCGCTATTGCCAATCAGTGATTGAAAGCAATATTTTGTATGACGTAATCCTGTAGTATATAAAGATTCTCATTCATGATTCCAAAATTTTAAGTCTCATTCATTTTACAGTCCAAAGGTAACTGAGGTAACTGTATCACTTACTGCCTTACTATCTCTATACTTGCCATCACAGACTCAGCCTGTATAAACGATTTCATGAACTAGAGCAAATTAGTATTAGACAGAACAAATTATACAGGATGTATACTAATTTAGTGCAATAATTTTGAGGGGAATGTAAATAATCATTACAAGGAATAAACATCTTAATAAAATCTTTCAAAATTTTTCCGTTGATAATTTGATTGTGGCTACCCCGCTACTCGTTTTCATAATGTGGAGAACTACGGTGAAATGTGACCCGCACCGATCTCTAGGACGTAATTTTACGAAATTCATAGTCTATAACTTTAAAAAAAATTAAACAAATTGCTGATAGTGACCTCCACCATAGTCTCCGAACGACAGCAGCAGTTCATATTTCCACATTTTCCCAAATGACCATCATATCTCAGTCACTACTTGACTACTCAGTCACTACTGATCTCGGCACAGGGTCTCGTGTACTAGGTCAAGGAGTACTAGCCTTCCTAGAAACGTCAGGCGTCAAATTCTACATTTTCTATAATTAATTACTCAAAACTGCTGCCAGATAGAGAAAAAAGTAGGTACAAGACCTATAACCCCTAGAAATTAATGCACTCATTTAATATACACCCTGTACACTCTGCAACCACAGCTCTCGTATATTATAAATCGTTCCCAAATTTTCTGCAGTAGAATTTTTGTTCCCCATTGTTATTAATTGTAGTAGTAATAGCCATGTAGTTCCGGCAGGTACTCGATTTGGGACAGGCTATATAATAATCAAATTCCACTAACGTAACCAGTACACTCACAGTTAGAATGCATGTTTGATATAGGTATTACCAAAGCTGGGCACAAAAGCGTTAATCCGTTAATCGTTAATTAACTAAGTTAAATTTTTCGTTGACGAATTAACTTTTAAGTTAACATTCAAAACCATTAGCGGACTCCTTAACTTCCGCTAGATTCATCATCCGTTAATTCAAGTCCGTTAAACCGGAAATATCATAAATAAATAATAATCATAAAATATGGAAGTGCCTGCGTTTCTAGCAACAATCTAGGAATTTTTGTCTAAAACGAAAATTTTGTGACCACTGTGTATAGACGCAAACCATAACCTATGTAACCTACGCATTTCGTTATTTATTATTGTTTGCTGTAATTAAAAACGTCGAAGAAAGCGCACGATAAAAATTTTGTGTAGAAGAAAAGCGTAATCAATAATTTAATAACAAATCAAGGAGGTTAGGTTTGCTACGAACCCGAAGCAACTATTGTTGTCAAAAAATAAAAATCACTAATGTCCAAGCCATGCGATTTATTAAAGTTGCAGTTGCAAAGACCTAAATGGCGAACAAATTGTCATAAAATTGCATGCGATATTTAAAAATTACGTTGCTGAAATTCCAGATTTGAACTGCATAGATATATAATATATAAGTAGCTTTAGTTGCTCTTTCCAATGTCTTTTATAAATCTTGCATCTCGCAATGTAGTTATTTTAGCTACCACTGTATCTAGTTTGAAAAATTTTTAAGACAATTTTAACATTATGCAACCGCAAGAAGTATCCGCTGTTGTTTGTGTTGCATACTCACCATAACCTACATATATTTTTTTATATACAAAGTTAACGATTAACGGTTAACGTTAACTTCCGTTACATTTGTAACAAATTAACGGACTATCGGTTAACGAAGTTAACTTTTTCGTTAACGGATTAATCATTAACGAAGTTAACTTTCTGATTAACTTTGCCCAGCTTTGGGTAATACCAAAATCCATGATGCTTGTAGAGCACAAAATTTAAATTTGTCTGAAAAACTCATAACTTTCCTATCTTTAGATGTGAACTCGCATACAGATGAATACAAATGGACGGGGATTGTGAATATTTCGGCAACAAATTCACATTTACAGACTACCTCCCGACCACCATACTTCCACCATATATATGAGGGTTATACTTTGACAATGAATGACAATTAAATTTTTTTACAACAAACAATTTTCCCCAAGATCCCCTTTGTGCTGAAAATCAGGATAAACCTTATGCAAAATGCTGAAAAATAATAAAATATTAGATATGTGCTTATCAAACAATTTCTCTGCTCACCTCACATGTACCATATTGTTTTTAAATTTAAGTTACTAATTTGTCAACATGGAATTATTTGAAGGGTAGTAGGTATGCCCTGTTTACTTCACTATCTGTAACAAATGTCTTATTACAATAGACCATTTGCATTCGTAGAATTTTCAATGTATGTATGATTGAAACCAGAAATGTACTACCGTATTTTGTTGCCGCATTAAGCCCGGCGTCCACTAATTTGCACCGGGCGTAGGGCACGTATTGATAACATCCGAAGCGTACGATGCGAAATGATGAACGTAGTCCTATTACAAACAAAGCAACGAATAATGAAAAGCGACGTGTTTGATGCGGGCGCTTGGCTTAATAAACAAAAGATCCACTTTTCAATCCATACTATGATACAAATTGCCAATATCTTGGTACTTTGCTAAACTATTTTTTTGATGATACTAAAATATAAAGGCATTTATAAAGTTAAAGTTATGTGTATTCTAACTAGACAAAATAGACAAAATAACAGTATCACCAACTCACGAGTTCGGAGTCAGGACACAATCAGAATAGATTTTGTTTTCTTTTTGTACAAATCTATATGTTAGTCGTACTGTGAATGTTGCTAGCCCTGATGGTTTTGAGGGTATTAAAAATGCCAGAAAAGAAGGCATATCCAAACAAAATTTGCAAATGTCACAATTAAAAAAAGAAACTTAATTTTGACATCCAATCGACTACCGGAATACCATGTAAGGACCGTTTCTGCAAAAAAGTGGAGTTGGCCATTTGCAAACAGATGATATCTCAAGCTACAGTATCCATCTCTAATCTCTACTGTCGTATATTACGTGGTACGTCGGGCGGTCATAGTTGTGCTTGCGAGATGATTTGCTATTATGGCCGCGCTTTGCGGTCCTCGTACAATCCTTCAATATATCAAAGCTGCCTGCGACCGGACGATTGTGCACATACAGGTTAACAGCCGACCGACGTGGGTGTTTTCGCATACATACGTACGGACGCGCGTCTATATTTCAGTTTTGCTTCATTTCGCATACCAACCGAGGAGGGATCCGCCGCGCCATATGGTGCGGCTAAAACACATCGACCCGTGCGGCTGCAATATCCCGCGATGGGAAGACATTCAGGTTCAAATCGGCGGAAAACTCGAATTTTGTTTACCGCCATTCATTCAGCTTTTGTAGCTTTATTGATTCAATATTACGATTGTAGATTGCTGCTTTGGGGTATCCCAATATATTATCCCTATCGCTAGGGATATTGTTTTTTGGGGAAATGTTTTTCATTGATTTTTTCAGGGTTTGTAGACTACCCGCATGTCTGTTTTGTTAAACCTTAACCAGCTCAAAATACTAGAAGCAATGTCGTACAAGAAGTCATTCAAATGTAATTAAGATTGATTTCGGCCATATTTGACACAAATTCTAGACTGCAGTCTAGTTTGATCGAGTACAATTGAACGCAAGACATAATTTTTAAACAAAGTTGAACAAAAACTAACCATTTTAACGATGTCGAACACTTGCGAACTAAGTTATATTTACAATGAAGTAACTACGAAGATTTTATTGTCAGAATCATTAACAAAATAATTTCTGACAATTCACTAAACATGTCGTTAGCCTGGAATGCAGAGAAACCTACCGAATGAGTCGATCTTATAGATCGATCCGCTAGGGTGGAGTAGAAAATTTTCTTATGTTTCAGTCCGATAATTTTTGCGTTTAAGATAGAATTTAAAAACTTTTGGCAACTTAACATTTTTTTACTCCAGGCGTTTTGATCCGATAACTTTAATATTTCCTATATCATTAGTTTATTGCAAAAAAAATAGCAAATATAGCTCTATTGGGGGTCAGTATTTTGCCAGTAGTCATTGGCAAAAGTGACCAATTGATAACACTAACCGTGATTATAATAAGGGGCGTACACTACACCGTATTGTAATTTTTACTTATGAATGGCAAACAAATAGCCGTTTTTGATAGACTTCAGTTTGCTGAATATGACCCTGGAGATGAATTGTGTAAATATGAATCTGCGGCAAAAAAATCCACTTTTTCCCCACCCATTTCTATTCGTATGTGTGTGTAAGTGATATCTATTCGTCTATCGTAGAATTGGATGTGGGAAAAGTGAAATTTTCGGCCGTAAATTCACATTTACAAAATCCAGTTGTCACGTTTTAGCGTTTTTGGTTTTATGGAACGCCCGCACACCACATATAGAACCGCTTTATTGTTAGTTGCGCACAAACTTTCAGGATTTTAGGTAAGTACAGAAGTTTAAGATTTACTGTGAAACCATTTTGCGGTTTCTAGAACATTGGGTTCAGCTGGTATACATTTGCAAAAATAACCTATAGCGTGTTTTTTTTCGAAAACTTCTACACACTATTACAGAAAGCGTATATTCACATACTATTCGGAAAATTCATTTTTCTTAAAAGTTACTATTTATTTTCGATTGTTTTTATCTCCAAACTTTTCTTATGTAACGTGTTAACGTTATCAAGGCAATAAAAAGGTTACATACTACAAAAATCGGTATCCATTTTTAAAATGCCACTAGGTGAGTCTTGCTTCTAGGGCAAAAATTTAATTTGAGATAATAATGTGTATGTATTTTGTAAAACCGTCCAAACGTGGGATATTTGTAAATTTCGTTAATAAACCGTTGATGATGGTTACTTATTACCGTCAACGTCTTTGAGTTTTCAAAGCAAATTGTTGAGCCTTGCCTAGCCGGATGTCTACTGTGTTCTTTCACTCAGTTTTGCTATGTCCTCACTATCTGGGTTATCTAATATGATAACGGGATTTTGAAAGCTATGATTTTAACATAACATGTCCGGCTACCAACTTTGGAGTGGACCCCGATTTGCAACAGCCTCTCCTCTGACACATTTTGTAAGTATTTCAAGGCGAAAAGTAGCGGCGATTATTCAGGGAACCTCAGGAATGGCAGCGTACGCCGAAATGGTAGCTTGCGAGAGATTCCTCCAGATAAGGGATCGACAACGCAGAATTCCATTTAGTTCGCTAGCATTGCCGCGGTCAGTGACAAATCGCCTCGCCCCCAGAATTGATAAGCGGCGGGCAAAAATGACGACGTAGACGCGCGTGGATGCGGGCCCGCTTCTGCTGCCCACCTCACCGAGTTCGAAATGAATGGCAAAAACGAGCACGTCGACTCTAGTAAAGTCGTAAGAGAGTGTCGGGCCCCCGGGACCGGTTCGCATTCATTCAGAGGCATTTTTTTCTATGGCCAGCAGACGTTTATGTGGCGCGACCCAGCGCATAATGACTGCGTTGTGTCGTGCACCGTTTGTTTGACGCCTTTCCCGCTATTTTTAGACCGCTGCTATCTTTATGCACTTGACGGAGGCTCCTTGCCTCACCAGCTGAATCTTAAACATAACGCATATATTTCATCTCCTATGCTGTGAATTTGAATTCCGTACGTAGATAATGTAAAATTAATATTAAATTGGCGGTTAATGCTTCGTAAATTCGATATAATCTGAAATCGTTGCGGTTAAATTTGTTTTCCTTAACATTTCCGTATTAAGAAAGCTTTATAATCATATGCAAATAACAGACAGCCACGTCACTACCATACGAAAGGGCCGATCTTGTTCTTTCCGATAACCCAAATCGAAAAGAAATCTATAATCTAGTAAGGCCACTCCTACACGATGCGATGTGTGTTACCAACGTTGGCGACATACATCGGAGTATGTAGGAGAGTCCTTACTCACAGCGTGTGGAGGACGGAATGGGAGGGTTAAAAAGGGTTTTTGTCTTAACAGCCTAAAGAAAAACGAGTTAAGAAGTATTGCATTATTAATGGCCATACATATTTTACGGGGTGGACTACTGACCTCCCAAGTGTTCTTCATTCGAACATAAAAAGAACCCATTAGGTCCACCCGATGGGTCTACTCCTTTTCTCCTATAATTGTCAAATGATTAATGATCCGCCATTATCCTCCGAGAAAGGAGCGGGAATTGGAAGTGTTACAATTGAATAGAGGATCATTTATCTCCCGGAATGTATTATTAACTAACGGTCACTGCTGTAATCAATATTCATTTGATCACATTTATAGGTTATGATAATTAACTTATTTGTAGGCGCAGAAACGTAGTAGTAAACGAAAAACTATTGAGGAACATGGTGTAAATGTTCAGTTTCTCATAGGCACCAGTTTTGCTCCAGAGTTTTCAAGGAGCGTTTCTGGATTGTCAAGGTGTGGTCCCGACTCACGTAAAATTCAATAACGTCGATGTGCTGTGAGGAACATCAGAAGATGAAGAACGTAGACACGCCCGTGCCATCAAGCATGCAAGAATATAAACTGGCTATTTGTGCTCTCTAATGCAAATACTGCAAGAGCGAATTCTACGTTCCCTATGGAGATGCCGTTTCGCGGCAGTAAATTGCAAAGTTGTACTAGAACACCGCGCCGGTTAGATCGCATAATCTCGCCGGTTCGAGATTAAACTGATGAGGAGAAGTTTGCTGGTTGCGCCTCCAGACCTCGACCGAGGAGTTATGATGCAGTCGCGGGAATTTTAATGGACATGCTGTCGTTTAGTTACAACACGTAACGCTAGGGCTTTTGAAAAGTTACCTGCGTTGTCGTTCGGGGTCATAATTACCTATGTATGTTATGAATCGAATAAAGTTTTATTTAGAGTATACATTTACAACTAAATAGAATTAGCTACTAACTTTTATTAGAGCAAATAAATAAATTATGCGTAAAAAAGTTGGATGGTTACTTCCATGAAATCATACATAATATTAAATTGCTGAGTCAAACAAAAAGAATTGATTAAATATCTCGTTTCTTAGGACACGAACACCGGAGTGAGCACCTCAATAGCGCCAGGGACAAATCGCTATTATTTTCTCCAATTATCGCACCAATAATTGTATCATGGTTGGCTATCGGGCGGTGATTTTGCCGTGAAATTGTCGGTTGCGAGTTAAACTGAGCGTCGCAAGCCCGTTAGCACACCGTAGGTCTCGATTCTCGGTGGCTAAAGGTACGTTCTACACCGCCGCAACGCCGTGCTTATCGCAAGCTCGGCTCGGTTCTGCTGCGTTACGTAACGCGTGGGTCGTGAGACGCGACGGACCGGCCGCACCAGCGGGAGAGGAGAGAAGACGCAGTGCAAACAATTGCCGCCGTCTCGCGAGAGACTGCATTCCGCGCTATCGATTTATTATGTACCTGGCCGAACGACACAAATTGGCCACGGTGGCGGCCCGAGGGGCAACGCACTTGTATCTCCAGTGTTTGCGTTATACCGGGCGGACGCATATTAATTAACAAACAAACCTGAACAATTGATAATTGTAAGCAGGTACACTTGGGGTACATCAGGAGGCGTACTACGTATGGGGATGGCTGTTGCCTCGTACGCATATGGTCTCGGATTTAGGGCCGATCTTACAAAGCACTTTATACCATGGTATAACTAAATATTGGTATAAATACCAGTATAAGTTGTTATTACTATGACAACTCAAATATTTTAGCCAATGGGAGGCGGAATAGCACTATTTATACTGGGAATAACTATTCCACTAGTTATACGTACACTTGTAAGATCGACCCTTAATCAAAAACCGGCGAGGCAGAAATTTACAAATTTGAAAAATTCTCTAGCCAAACTCTACGTCCCCGAACTCCAACCCCTGCAGCATGATGTATGCCTACTAGGTGATCCCGGCATCATAAAAAAAGCAGAGGTACATTTCCAAAAAGTATCCTGGGGTATGAAATCGTCTGGAATCTGGAAGGCCTTAGATTATGTATTTCAAAGCATTAATTCTACTGCAAATTAGAACAAAAAGAATAGGTTTATGATTACTAATATTTATTAACTTATCTAATAACTAAAGTAGAAGTAGGAGAAAACCAGTGTCTGACGAGGAGGAGGGTTGGTTACGTGTGAAGAGGAGGAAGAGGTGGATCGGAGGTGATCAAGGAACAACATATGTGAAGGGGCTTTGAATAGACTTAAAACTGTATTAAGAAAAACAGAACGATATACAGCCTCTCGCTCAGAATGATATTGACCTATGTAAATCGTAGTTATTGTCAGCTGTTCCACAGAAATTCTTATGTACATTCACTGGTGATTATTTTAACGTTCATTGGTGTGCTACGTGTACTAACGAGCGTGTGTTGTAAAGCGAATTTCTGGTCGTATGTAAACTATATGCCGTATGTGATCGTCACAATCACAATTTATCCTCTTTCCTATTAGCCGATATGTCATAAACACCCTGTGAAAAATGAGGTACGAAAAACCAGAGAATTGCATTAACCCATAATCAGTGATGTAATTGTGATGTAATCGATGTCATCTAAAGAGAATAGTGTCAAACAGGTTAGTGAAGAACATAACGTAGAGGCTAACGTCTCAAGGGCAATTTTTAGACTTCTTTCAAGAAGTTAACGTGAACATCTTGCCATCTGCACTGAGATTGGCCCAATATACAGGATGTCTCACGGAACTGGTACATTAGACGTTTCTCATGTTCTACTATTTCTGGAAACTTGAGATTTTGGACGTAGAGTTTACTTGATCTGAGCTCTTCAGCTAAAATATTCTCAAGTTAACTAGTTAACTTCGACCGGACTTATTATTAAATGGCAGTAATCAAAATGGATTTACAGAAAAAGTGACAATATATCTCTAACTATTAAAGATAGATATAGGGAACCCTAATATTGATTGATAGGGAATAAGATTTCCTATCGAATGGCATATCGGTGTACAGGGTGTTCCATTTGAAAAAAATGAGGTTTTTACGTTTGAAAATTCAATTGTTGTGTTGTAAATTCTGAACACCTGTATAAGATATCATTATGAACTAAACATCGTCTTATTTGGTTATGTTTCTAGTTCTAATCATGAAACTTCTAGTTTAAATAATAACCGAGATATTCAATTTTAACGTAACCGCGAAAATCACCAAAAATTACTAAAAACAAAAAAACTCAAATGGTGATATTTAGGTCGAGTAAATTCGAGAATAATAATCGAGTAAATTCTAGTTCCAAAATTTCAAGTTTCCTGAAATAGTAGAACATGAGAAACTTCTAATGTACCAGTTCCGTGAGACATCCTGTATAGTAATTCACAAACTAGTGCCAAACTCAAAAGTAATTTATATCTCTTTTCCACCCCTTCTTGGTGATATGCTTTTCATGTCCTGCGTTATTGGTTTTTAAATAAAACCACTCAGTAGATCTGTAGCATTTCTTTTTGAACACCCGGTGTGCGGTACGCTTAATTAACCGCCAACGTGCATACATACAGACGCGTTGAGTTGTTCGTTCGGTCTGACGGTTCAATAATAATACATACAACATAGTAGGTATATAATGCACTACTAACTATTACTAGTAGTACTACCTGGCGGCCCACGTCTTCTCCACCGGCCGCAAACGAGAATAGCCGGCAATGCAGAGGCTGCCGCCTTCGGAATAATTTCGCCCGTAAATAGATTTTCATTTGTTAATGATCGTATTTCAGATACAGGAAACTGTCATTGCCGTACGAGCTAAACGGCTTCTAACGCCCTTCCCGTCAGCAAAAGATCTCTGCGGTCTTGAATAAGGCGAAATGGGCGTGTTGTCTGCAAAACCAAAGTCAATGACTAACGGTATCAGTACTAAGTCATTTATTTTTCTCTCTGGAGAATGGAAAATCTGATGATTGAAGGTATCATATCCGAATAAACAATCGTAAGATACAGTAGAGCGCCGATAATCCGAACTAATTGGGACCGAAGGTGATTCGGATTATCAAATTGCCTAAAAAATGCACTTTAATCGATTAAATATACATATATTAAACAAACTATTACATAATTATGTATTTAAACTCTTTTAAAACGCGTTCGGATTTTGACGTTTCGGATTTTTGACGTTCTACTGTAGATGTATTTTTTAGTGGTCCGTCGTAAATGTGCGACGCAAAAAGGTATCGGAGATGTGAGAATAAATAACAAGACATACTTGGGCGGTTCCGCGGCTCATTGGGTTTCAGTGTCGTTCGTAACAGTAGTTGTGGGAAAGATGCATGCGTGGCTACGGCTCGATTGGTCCTCTTTTTCCCTCCCGGTGCACCCAATGATTTAGATACAAGGACAACTTTATGTGTGTTCGAAACGGAGGAATTCACGGACTATCCTATCTCAACGGAGGCACGGTGAGAGCTCTATTTTAGCTCTGCCGTGGAGATAAACCCGTCACCATCTCACTGCAGATCGCTATAAATATGTATGGAGTATTTTTAGGGAATTCTTCACGATTTTTCTGCTTATTGATGGTCCCGGTTTCAAGTTCAACTATGCAGACGTTGATAAATCTTCAACTTTAGCTACGATAAACGTATTCGTAATATTGCAAAGAAATTCATCAAAAATGTACGGTGTCCATTAACAAATGTATAGTTATAATTGTATAATCAATAGTTTTTGGCATATAAATTTTCAAAAGATTTGAATGATATCTCGATATCTCGTGAAACGATGTATCTTGTTTAATTTAAGCATTTCTATAGTTTCATAAAATAAATGTTGATTCAAATAAATAGGTTCGTTGCTAGTGGGGAAAGAACCATATATGTACAATATTAAAAAATACCGTTCGAGTCTAAAATAACTATACCAGTTGTAAATTTTTACTCAAAACATAAATTCTTAGACTTAATATAAAATAAATTAACTTTGTGCCAAATAAAACAAATATGCCAAATCAATATGTCAACCCATGTCTTCAATTGATTAAAATTTCAAACCTGATAAAAATGCTGATAACCAGGTCTCCACACATATTCATAATCGTTAGTGTAACGATAGGGAAACAATCCAGAAATCTTGGTGGCCATGAAAATAAGTGGCGAGAAGCCCTTGCGACATTGTGACGGACCTTATATTGCTGATGAATCTGGCCGTTCAGTGCCTCTGATTTGCTGTCATAACAAGATCTCTCTAACACCCCCCCCCCCCCCCCCCAGTGGAACATGGAACAGTAGAAGACAGCTTTGCACTGAAGTGTCGCAAGTGTCGTTTCTTTTATTTAGATTTACTTCATAATGACTTTTATCTCTCTTTGATAGTTTAGAGCTATCGACCGTCTTTCCGGAAACAAGTATCCGGTCGTACATATTCTTATTTCCATGGTTGGCAAAGTTTTTGCGAACTTTTCCTTTGGTAGTCAACCGTCTCGGTTGAGTACATATTCGACAATTTAGCCCCGCCAAACCGTCTCTGGGCAATTGAGGAACAAGTGACTTCCCCGACTGGCTCAATTACTTCCTCATTAGGCGTTTAGCATCAAGAACCCCTCCTAAACTCCATATTCGTCGCACCGCTGCCGTACGCAAATATTGCCCGCTCTTCTTGGCGATAATGGATGGTGGTAATGTTTCACGGCATGCCAGACTCTGACTCATTGTTTACTGATGAGAAGGAAATCTGCCACGTAGGCATTTGAAATGAAACGCTGCATATGCATGGAGACGAGATGGCGTAGTAATTCTCAAACTAATAGTGTGATTTAGTTGCGAATATGCTCCACTATTGTATTCTTTTCCAAGTGTCTTTTGGATATGTCCATTTCCTTTTTATTCTTCGTCTTTAAGCAAACATCTATTTAACTGATTTGTTTATAATGAGATTTGTGGTTTATAAAGTACTAATAACTACTAATAACTATTCTCTTCTCTCATTTTTTTGTCTTGAACAGAGCTTTAATCTGGAAGCTATGTTGTCTTCCAGATCTGAAGTAGCCCATACGTTTTGTGTCAATAAACCCTTGAGGAAAGCCTATTAATAAAGCGCATTGGACAGAAACTTAACACGATATAACCCGGTTGGGTCGTGCAAAAGCTTGGGTATCGCAGACGTGAAAAGAAGTCAAGCGAAAGCAAATTGAGTTGTTTGTTGCGCTTAGTAACATATGCTTCCTCAAGCTGAGGAAACCCAATACGCAGGACATTCAATATACCGTGCTCTTTCCCCGCATGTGGTAGCGTACCGTACGTTTTGCTTCTGGCTAATCTGAACTAAACACAGCTAATAAACAAAATGCCATTATTTAATAACAATTCCTCAGACAAAAAATGTACGATCGGTATAAGACCTCACGAGGTACGGTGTCTATTACAAATAACCAAGTAACCAATACCCTTGTTATTATTTTCCTTCGCAAATGGTTTGTTAGATGTGAAGATAAAGGCGGCAAGGTTTTCTAGTAGTCTTCTACGATTTCAAAATAGTATTGCGTAAATTCCGCTACTCGGTAAACGCCACGAAGTTCATTGCCAATTTGAAAAGCTAGCGTTGTAAATATTTTGGTGCTGCACTACGCGAACTTTGTCCACTTCGAAGCGTCGTAATTCTGGACGCCGCTACCGTTTCTTCTTTTTGTCTAGTCTTTTTGTTGTTGCTGCGCCGTTTACAATTTTAGAGACGCCGCAAATAGGCGCTTGTGATTACCAGAGTGCATCGACGCCTAGCGTCTTCCAACAGCATCTCTAGCTGAACTTGACCAATGCCAAGACGCCGCGACAAACTGCACGTTTGCTCGTAAACGCACCTGTCTGTATTTTTGGAACGTCTTCATAATCGTGCGACGAAAATAATCGTATGCTGCAAATTGAAATTTATGTAGGCACGTTCCATGTTTCTTTTTATGTTATGTTTTGAAACATGCACGTTCTAAATAAATTTAAATAAAATGCGCTAAAATAATTAATTGGTAACTAGACTTGTTACCTCTTGGTAACTAGGGGTGGGCAAAAAAAGCGATTGATCGATCAGATCGAAAAGATCTATCTTCGATCATGTGGATAAGTTTGTTCGAAATATCGATCAGATATATCACATCGAAAATATCGATGAGATTGAGCACATTGAAATGATCGAAAACAATAGCCTCAAATGTCAAAGCACGATACCCTCCCAGTAAACAATTATACGTGATAGAATTATGTAAGTAGGTTGAAATTATAAAGAAAAGTTGTAAAGTTGAAATTGAAAGCTTGAACTCAATATTTTTCTCCTCATAATGTTGCAAGTTCACGGTTTGAGTTTTCATTTCAGCCTACTTAGTAAATTCTATCACGTCGCATTGTTTATACCCCCCACATTTAATGTGGCGAGGGTATATTGTAACACCCTTAAGGAGGCGTGGCAGATATAGACTTATATATATGGATTTGATCAGAATTGAAAACTGAGATTTAGCTATGTCTGTCTGTCCGTCTGTGTACACGATAACTGCCGTAATTTTGAAGCAATTGATCTGAAATTTGGTATACAAGCTTATCTCTTAAAAAGGATAAAAAGGATAAAAGGACAAGTTCGTGAATGGGCAACATCGGTTGACCTCCTTTTCTTTTTTTTTTTTGATATTTTACTAGTTTTAATTGTGATTGTATGTTGAAAGTTCACGGTTTGAGTTTTCATTTTAGCCTACTTAGTAAATTCTATCACGTCGCATTGTTTTTATGATCAAACATTTTGATATTTTAGGTTTCTTTTATGTAAAGGGGTGAAAACTTTTCATGATCATATTCATATTATACGGGTAAAGAAGTATAACAAAATGATGTATCACACCTTCTGTAACATGAACATGAATTTATCGAATTTTGAAGAACTGAGACTTGAGGCAACTTATCATAAAAGAGAAAGTTAAGTACAGTCAATGTTACTCTCTTCCGGGCGGGTCACATATAGAGCTAACGAATTAGGTACCTTTTGGGAATGTCGAGTTCTACCCTTGCTTTTATATCAACAGGAACGAATTTTGCAATACGTGGAATTGTAAAGGAATAGTAGGGCTAGACCGATTGGACTGTTGCAAAGTTTGTGTTCTTTCGATATAACTGATGAATCTGATACCGCCACTGGGCTTGACACGTTGTGGCGGAGGCGAAGGGGCGAACCAAACCTTGCAAACCCGATATTCGGGCGAACAAAGGAACAATTTCAGCCCAAAGTATTTCGGTTTTCTTGCGAATAAGAGCATATGGTGTGTTATATGGCTTTAGTATGTTATGTGTACG
Source organism: Aphodius sticticus (assembly GCA_963966075.1). Taxonomy (NCBI): domain Eukaryota; kingdom Metazoa; phylum Arthropoda; class Insecta; order Coleoptera; family Scarabaeidae; genus Aphodius; species Aphodius sticticus. The sequence continues at coordinate 47,777,293 of OZ014509.1, read as the reverse complement.
TAAAACACACGTCTTATATCCGGAAATCCCAAATTCCATCGATGTTTTATTACAAAGAGCTCCCCAAAACCATCTAAAACTAAATGGCATTGTAATAACTGATGAACTTGATGTGGTTGGCCGAACCAGACCAACAAGGAGAGTTTCAGCACAAATTTTGTCGGTCTTCTTGCGAATAAGAGCATACGGTACGGCATATAACAACCCAATTCGACCCAAGTGTCGGCTTGGACGGGATTGGATTGATGCTCATGGTTTAGTTGCATCGTCTTGGCAACCATACAACTTTTTTTAAATGCGAAGACCGCATTAATATGCTTGGAGGCATTGGATATCATTGCTTCCAACGCGATGTCTGTAAGAGCATGATTCGTTATCATCTCAGAACTTAAAGAATTATTGTTAATTATAGGTAAAACCACGAGAGCTGAAACTGAGTCATCGCTTAAAATCGTAAGAACAGACGTATAAAAAAGACGCGGTTTCTTTCTAACACAGGGGAATGATCTATAACGTATCAGCAAAATAACCGCTGAAATCGATGACTCACTCTCAGCTCTCGTGGTTTTATCTAAATTTATTGCCAGTTTTGTGATTTTGCACTTTGCAACAATTAAAATCATTAAAAAATACTTTTAGTGAAAAATCGCAAAAAAATGAGACTTATAAAGTCCCCACCGAAGTTTTATCTAAATTCGTTTCTACTCTCCGATTAACTGACAAAAAGTGCTAATTTTGTAGAGGTTGGAAAATGATGAAAATGGAGTAACCGAAGGTAATATATTATTTTTGAGTAGTCCCGCCGTAAGAAAATTACCATTCCTCTACAAATTCAATGCTAAATATTCTGAGCCTTCGGTATAACTCAAATATAATGCATGTTGATTTAACAATAATACTTTGCGGATAAGTGGGACGTCGGCCTTGTCGAAAATTTGGTCTCGCGGAATTTTTCAACGCCCGTAAAAATAGATTTTTTTTTGCCGTGCCAAGGTCCCATTACTTGCACCCAACGGTTAATGAAAATTTCTAATCGAATTTAAGGACGGGAAAGTTTTAGACTTTCTGTTGTCGCACCGCCAAGGTATGCTATTTTCTGGGCATAATTTCAAAAGTGGTATTCGGTGTTGTGTACCGAAATAAATCGTTGTTTTGCAATGCTAACCATTATTTATAGAAGATATACCGCGCCATTTATTCAACGAGATTAACCTCTCATATTTTACGATACATTTTTACTTTTTATCATCGGGTCGCGTAACACTTGAGGAATTGATTGCGCGTGCAATTTTACTGCGTATTGTTTCCTATCGCAATTCCGAACTCAATTCTTCACTTGGTTTATGTTCTGCAGCCGTCTGGTTATCGACATACACACACAATGGATTTTTAGTTACCAAAGTGTCGATTAACCGTACGTTGGCTCTGCTTGTCTTTAGAATTCCTGACCTATTAGTGTTGAGGTTTGTTGAGGCAGATGTGCAACAATAGTTTGTTTACTGAGATTAGTAAATCGCCAACTGGGTGATAAGCGCAGGGAATGCAGACGCAAACAAAAATTGTCTAAATTTGTGTTCCTGGCGCTGGCTTTCTCACTTCGTTTGTTTTATTTTCACACACACACGTGACACATATCGCGTAGTATGTATGAAAGGGCGTATCTATGACGCATCTGGATGATTAGGCACACTCATTCCCTATCAGTAAACTCAACGTTGGCACGTTCAACCATCAATAAATGGATTTCTCATGGCATCAAACGTGTGCAACTATCTCAGTTTTTGATTTAAGCACTTTTAAGCTATAACCGAAGTAACAACAAAACATTGTTAATATATATTTAAATGCACAACATAATGTACTCATAGAACATGACAATATTGATAAGCTAGCTTTCCGGGTCCATTTCCTGTTGGCCCAAGCCGACTGGATTTTTAGGAAATAAATGAAAACCACTTTACATCTGATAAGAAAGTAATCCCGTTGAACCTGGTTGCTGCTATGATGATACCTGCAGGTTAAGGATCTCTGGTACAAGATAGTCGGACAACATGTCTGGGTGTGTGAAGCCAAGCCTGTTGCAAAAGCAGTAAAATGAAATAAGCAACTAAACAAACAGATATTTGTAAGAGGTGTATTTAAGGTTCAACCAATAACCATAACTAACAATCAAAGTAATGATCAATCAGTTTTTTAAAGATCTTTTCATGATATCTTTTTTTAATGGCGATTGGGTGATATGCTGTAAGTTTTTTTGTTGATGTTTTCAAAGATATTCAGGAAACAAACTCACTAATTGTAAATATTTTATTACTTAAATAACAAACCACGTGGTTGTTTATGTGCTATAGTAAACAGGGGCTATAATAAAACCGTTTTGACTGATATTCTACAATCACCCCCCTCCAGGGTGATTCACTCAGGTGTGCGATTAAGCTTAAAAATAAATAAATAGATCCTTACGAAAAAACGCGATTATTCAACAGAAAGAAACCCTTTTTCCGAATGGTAAAAATTGTGTGTGCCATAAAACTACGTAAATTGTAAACATTTTTGTTGTGAGCGACCGTAAAGGTCAAGCTAAGTTTAGTTACCTATTCTGGTTGCTGATGAGCTGGCTCATCATCATCCGTCCCCATATTGACATCAGTTTATGGACATCTTTATATTGCGTATACGCAAAATCTATTACTTTCAAAAGCGACATTAAGTTTGGGTAAAATCACTTTGGTGGGTTATGTATACGTAAAACATGCATCTAATATCCGGAAAAATCTCAATTTCATCAAAGTATTACTACAAATAACTCCCCAAAACCCCTTAATACTAAATAGTAGTAATAGACGAATGGGCTTGAAGATGTTGTTGACCGACGCGACGTTCAGGGCAAAACGAGCAAAAATCCTCCTCGAGAGTTACCTCTGGTAACGTCTATATTTAGTGGGCGCAAAGAAGTCTTCTCTCCCGCTAAACTTAGTTTGGATTTTTAATGTTCTTCCTGGGTCTCCAAAGAAACCACAGCATCGTCGCGCGGCGGCGCTGCTGCCTACCTATACCTTGCTCGCGTACGGTATATGTGTAAGCCGAGAGATATGTGGTACGTAGGGTGTAAGCGGCGTAACCCAGCCTAAGAAGTGGCTATATATAGTGGCCGGCCACGCAGCCACACTCAGTGCACAGAGATATTTTAATTCAGTCGTGTCTCCTCTCTGAACGCTTTGCTAATACCTCACACCAAGGGAGCCGCCGTGCCACAGACTATAGAGCAAATTGTATAAAGTAGTTGTTTGCGTCAGTTTGTCAGTTCTTTTCGGTATCCTTTTCGAGCAGTAACAATGGATCAGGTAACGAACATCATCACTGAGTGGTGCGGTTGTCAGTATTGCACTGCTATCATAACCATTGTATTTGCGGTCGCTCTCGCGGGCACCCTCAAATACCTAGTGAATGCACGGCCAAGACAAAATCACGATCAGAGGGTAGTTTCTCATTATCACAATTCAGTGTTGTTCGGTGTCGTATGATTTTTTTTTTACTATTTATATTATTTAATTTTTATTCTTGCAAAGGTTGCCGGCTTGTACCATCAAAACGTGAAATTCGTCACAATTGTTTGTAAAATTTCATTTAAATCTATTAAATAGAAATTTAACAGTAGTTATGGCGTACTATCCCGTTTTGAGCATGTCCTGTTGGCACCTTAATAATTTTTGACATTGTAATACTAACTTAACTAAATTTTCAAAACAGGAAAGTCGAGAAGGTATTGGTTTATTCTCAACTTTTATGGTGTTTTTGTTTTGATTTTGAAAATTAACAACGATGGAAATTGGGGAGGGGTCTTTAACATATTAGCTTTCTTATTGCACCAAAATTTGAACTTGTAGTTAATCTATTAACAAAACAACACAGCATTAGCTTTTAGATTTACCGCTTGCAAATTAAATTAGTGTATATTGTTAATACTTCTTTTCTATAATTCATAATTTATTTATTTACGTCTACTTACTCTTAATTCTATTTCTGCGTGTCATTTGTTCAAAAGTGTATTGTATATTATCGTGTTGTTTCAATCTGGCTAAGAATTGGAATGCGTTCAGGCAAAACTTATTATTATCGTATTATTTACGTTTATTTATAGTCGGCGTCGCAATTTACAAAATAGAGTTTGTTTATTCCTGCCAAGCCTCGAGATACCAAGGTCACCGATTTTGTGGCCCTAATGCGCGACATATTTTTTTCGCACTCATATTTTCCGCACCATTAAAATTCTAAAAATATGTCATCGTTCTATACGGCATATTCCAATATTCTCCAAAGTCCAAATATTCTGATTTATTCTCAGGTTAGGTTTTTTTTTCTTCCATATTTTTTAAACATTTATACATTATTTATACATTAAATCATTTATAGCATCTAGAATGCACACATAATTCAGAAAAATAATAACTACCTAGTATTTTTTTCTCAAAATAATTGATTTTGTACTAGGGTTAATAGTGATGTTGATTCGAGAAAGGAGATTAACGAAAAGAACAAATTAGTGCTCAAATAATGTTTGTGGTCGCTTACTTTCTTGAGTCTCCTTTATAAACTTTTGAAAACATTTATCTTTTTCTCCATTTGACTATGTTTTGTGTCAGCGTGATTAAAATTCTACTTAGGCCGGTATGCGCGCCAGCATTAATTATAAATCGAACTTCTTGCATGCATGTAAAGGTGCGTTCTGATTAGTGGTAATGCCAGTGGTAGTAGACGCCATATTTCTGATAGAATTGGTAGTGACGCATGTTTATGTACATGCAAACTAATTTGTGTCACTATCACGTCTGGTGAGAAATACTATAATTTCGTCTGCTACCACTGCATTACCTAGCATTACCACTAATCAGAGCGCACCTTTAGTCTCTGGTGGTTTATTTTAAGGTTGGTTGCAAATTATTTCATCACTAAAGTTGTATTTTAAAAAATCTCCAAATTTTATTGACGTAACATCAAAGTAATACAGAAGGCTTTACCTTTATTTTAGGGGTTATTTTTTACTTTAATTGTACACATGGACAATCTTAATAGAAAAAATGATAACTAGTATTGAAAATAAGTTTATAAAATTTAAACAATAATAAAATTTAATTTTAAATCATTAATTTGTTTTTCATTTTGGCCTTTTTTAGTGTCAACGTGTTTACAAGTCTCAAGTCGGTATGCGCACTATGGCTAAATATAACTCGAACTTCTTGTACGTCTCTTGTACGCTTATTTATAATATGCCCTTAGCGGCCGTACTAATTTTAAACCAAACCGCCGCGCAGTAACTCGGAAATTATCTATCATTGCGCGATTATAATTGCGACCACAATACCGATATCAACCGTCATGAATTACGCGTCTGAAGGAAGTCGATTTATAAAACGCGTTGTCTGGCTGTGCCGATCGCTCTTGACCTCGCACAATGTAAGCGGAATTAGCAAATGAACGGCGATAAAGACGCCAATTTGCTGAGTAGCGCGATTGTTCGGCCGCTGTTAGCATCAAGTTCATTGAACGGAACTATCATTGCAGAATTTTGGGCGGCTGCATATTAGAATCAAAACAGTCCTACGATTTGTTTGTAGTATTAGCTTCGACTAATTATAGAGTGCCAGATCATGTTTCTGCTATGTTGCTGTCGAATTCACCCTAGGACAGTTTTGTTGCGCTCTATAGTCCTCAGACTTTTAAAAATAGGTCCGACAGTGTCTCTAGTGTGCGTTCGCTGTTATTGTCTTTAGCGTGTCAACAATAAACAATTATAAATACTTAAGCTCTCATCCTTCAGTTTCTATAACGGTTCTTGTCGATTTGTTATAGGCTGCAGACACAACAGCAACATCTCCAGCAACCGAAACAACCAAGGCGGTCGAGGTAGAGAAGCCCGCGACTGAAGCAGCCGCCGCACCAGTGACCAACGGTGAGGCGTCAGTTACTGAGGTAGCCAAAGCTGAGGAACCCGCGAAGGCGGAAGAGCCCAAACCCGTCGAAGAAGCTAAGCCAGCTGAGCCAGCCAAGGAGGCTGCTCCCGAACCCGTGAAGGAAGAGGCCAAGCCCGCCGAAGAGAAGGCACCCGAGAAGCCGGCGGCAGCCAAAGAGGAGGCACCAGCCGTCGTCGTCGCCGAGCCGGCGGCCGCCGAACCGGAAGCCCCTAAAGAGGTGCGTAACGAGGAAGTTCCCCCGCCTTTGCCCGCTTCCAATCCCCCAAACCCGGTGATGGTTTTCGCTGAATCCACTAAGGCAGAGCAATCTGAATCTAAGCCCTCCCCTGCACCCGCGACCACCCCCTCTTCTGAGGCTCAGCCTCCCGCGCCCATCCCCGAAACACCGGCGGCAGAGACTAAAGTAGAGGCGCCAGTCGTCGAAGAGAAAGCTCCCGTCGTGGAGGCTCCTGCACCAGTAGCTGAAGCGCCAGTCGTCGAGGAGAAAGCCCCTGTTGTAGAGGCGGCTGCTTCGGTAACAGAAGCTAAAGTTGAGGAGCCAGCCCCAGTAGTTGAAACTCCTAAAGTTGAGGAGAATGCTCCAGTAGCCGAAGAAAAACTTGTGGAGCAGGCTCCAATTGTTGAAGAGAAGCCAGCTCCAGTCGTTGAAGAGAAGGCAGCTCCAGTAGCTGAAGAGAAGCCAGCGCCAGTAACTGAAGAGCAACCAGCTCCCGCAGTAGCCGAAGAGAAACCAGCTCCAGTAGCTGAAGCTCAACCAGTTACAGTAACTGAGGACAAGCCAGCTCCAGTCGAAGAGAAGACACCTGAGCAACCAAAGACTGACCCAGAACCAGCGCCTTTAGTAGTTGAAGCTCCAAAGACGGAAGCACCAGCTCCAGTAGAGGAAGTAGCGCAACAAGCTGAAGAAGCCCCAAAGACTGAAAGCGCGCCACCAGCGGAAGAGGCCAAACCTACTGAGGAACCCATCAAAGAAGTAGAAAAGACTGAAACTCCAGAACCAAAATCCGAATCGTGCAGCCTTCCGCCCCCAAGCCCTGTAAAGGAAGCCGAGGAGCCCACGTCATTGCCCCCAGTGTCTGAAAGTGTGCCAACACCCGAACCAGTAGGAAACGCCGATTCATTACCTGATGTATCGACGGAATCTCTGCCTTCGATGCCCGAGCCAGTCTCGGAGAGCTTAGCGCCGATGTCTCTGCCGCCGGTCGACGCAGTCCCGGAGCCGATTGCGCCCTCCGAGCTTCCTAAAGATAGCGAGTCCCCGTCCTCCCCTGCACCCCCCTCTCCCGAGCAACAGGTTCAGGGCGAACCGGCGGTCCTCACCAACGGCAACACAAATGGGCTGCCTACGCCGCCTCCGGCAGAGTCTGAAGTCGCTGCGCCGCCCACGGCCGCTGGCGATGGACCTCTGAAACAGGTGAATAGCGCAAAACGTACTGACGGATGTCTCTTGGATTTTTGTCATTATTAACAAGCACTCTCTTAACGTTTTTATTTTTTTTCCCTTAATTTATAAAACAATCCCGAAGCGATGATTGGATCGAGAACTCTTGTTGTTGCAGTGGCTAACTTGTGTGCCCGAGTAGAGATGAGTTTTGAGGTTGGGCGTTCTCTTGAGTGCGTGTATTGTCTGTGTGCTTCTTCGTACGCAGGGTGTTCTTATTACTCTTCCTAAAATGTTTGTGCCACGCTAACAAAACCCTTATTAATCATAAATTTTATTATGCATTATAGATTTATGGGCTTTTACAAATCCAACCTCTACAATACTAACCACTAACAGTGTTTGGCTGTTTGTTTTTTTGTTGTTAGAAATTTTATGTTTATCTTGACATATTCTTTCTACATTTCTTAAAAAATAAATAAATAAATAAATGTGTTGTAGAGGTTTGGATTATAGATATAGAAATGGAAAATTTGAAGCAATTTATTGACATCGGCTCGTATTACATGAGTGTGTTTTCAGGTGATTGCCGCACCAGAGCCAGCTGCCGTAGCAGAAAACGGGGAAAAGCCGGCCGAAGTAAGTTAAACATTTTTGTTTCTTAAACACCAACACACACTTTATCTTATTCATTAATTTTGGAAGTATACACTTGTATTATTTTTTATGTAAGTACAAAGTATTTAAATAGCTTAGAAAATCGAACATGTCCTGTCTAAATATTCTATTCTAAATATCGTCTGTATGTTAGTTTTAAATGCTTGTGGAAAATAAATGTTTAATTTTTTATATAGAAATTTATGTTTTATTGCGCTTTTGCTCCCTCCACGTAAACTATTTTTTTCATACAGTAGAATTACAATTTTATTCATTTGACAATATATTGAACAACATATGGCATAAGCTTATAAAACATTAGGTGAGTTTTAAAGGTGAATCCTGTGTGAGTGATACAGGTTTTCTTATTTTCATGTTTTTATAAATATCACATTCATTCATATCAAAAATTTTCATGTTTTTATAAATATCACATAGTATAATTTCTTGGAGAATTTTGCTTTGGCACATATTTAATTGCTTTGTTTTTTAGACATTTTACATAATGTCTCAAAATAAAATATCGTCATGTGTGATTTTTCTAAAGTGCAACTTCTGCCATATACAGTGTGTCTCACGGGACGTTGGATTGTATGGGTACTTTTGTTATTATTAAAGATAGAAAGTCGGTTAAATAGACAAAGTAGTGCACATTTCTGTGCTCTTTCATAATCCGTTCAGAAAACAGTTGAATTCCAAATGGTTTCCAAGCTATTTTGAAAAAACCCAAAAATGTATTTTTTTAATTATGGTCATAACTTTTTTATTTGTGATCCCATCAAAAAAGCGTTTTGACAATATGAAGGCACTTTTTTGTCTACAATTTGATTATGTCAGTTTAGAATTTTTTCGCCAATGAATTCGTCAGAAACAAACGAAACATGTTTTTTTTATGGACGCCATGTTGGTTTTATACATGTTTGGATTCAGATTTTTTTTTCTGAGTAATTTGGTATGCCACATGCCATATTTAGAACACAATAAGCCGACAAAATTGAAGTTTTTTTTAATATCTGAAAATCGCATGGTGCCATGAAAAGCACATTTGAGTGATACAGTATTTATGCGTCCATAGTCAAGTTACAGTAAAATTTTGAAATGTATTTATCTGTACTAACTACACAACAGAAAAAAGGAACAACATTTTAACAAACTAAATAATGTTTTCAAAAATCTTGCCATTTTCGTGGAGGCGTTTTTCACAGCATTCCGTAATACGGCGACCTTACCAAGGGTTCTTCTGCCAATCGAATTGAAAGCGGCGATGACGGTGTCACCTAACTCCCCAACGTTTCCAAAATTATAAACAACATACACCTTATTTTTTAATTCACATAGATAAACATCACAAGGGGTAAGATCCGGCAATCTTGGTGGTCACAATATTTCTGAATAGGTAGCAATTACTCTCCGTTTATGTCTTATATCTAAATAGTTCCTCACAATTCGGGCATTATGTGCAGGTGCTCCGTCTTGTTGGGACCACATACCTTAGCGTAAGGCCAACGGTATATCGGCCATTCTTTCTTCCACGTCCTCAGAGAGCAATATTGCCGATACCTCTCCTAAGTTAAATTTTTGTTATAAAAAATTGGTCCGATTAATTGGTTGGCCACTATACCGCACCATAACATTAAAACCAAACCGCACCTGATTATGGAGCGGTACAAAAAGGTGCTGATTTTCGCAGGCCCAGTACCCAGTCTTCTTTCAGTTAAAAATACCGCAGTTAGAAAATATGTTTCATCGGACCATAATATTTTTTTTTAGAAAATTCTGGGTTTTCACAAATCTTGTTCAACAGATGGGTACAGATGGGTAGATATCACATTGTTTCACAAAATGTCTTCCACGGCACCATGCGATTTTCAGCAATTCTCGAAGTGTACAATGTTCAGTCAATTCTATTATCGTATTGTATTATAAACATGGCATATGGCATACCAAATTACTCAGAAAGAAATGATGAATCCAAGAATGTATAAAATCAATATGGCGTCCATAAGAAAAACAAAAGTTTCGTTTGTTTCTGACGAATTCATTGGCGAAAAAAAATTTTAAACTGACATAATCAAATTGTAGACAAAAAGTGCCTTTATAATGTCAAAACGCTTTTTTTATTTGATCACAAATAAAGAAGTTATGACCATAATTAAAAAATGACATTTTTTGGTTTTTTCAAAATAGCTTGGGAACCATATGGAATTTAACTGTTTTCTGAGCCGATTATGAAAGAGCACATAAATATGCACTACTTTGTCCATTTAACCGACTTTCTATCTCTAAAAATAACAAAAGTACCCATACAATCCAACGTCCCGTGAGACACAATGTATATTGAATTTATCTTAAAAGATAGAAGAAAGTATATTATTAAAAAGTTATTCGTTTCTACAGGCATTAGGCGTCAACGAAGAATTATTATTATTTTTTAAATGGAATGGCCGTTATCAATATTATGAACACTAAAAGAAGTTATCTTTCCAACTGTATTAGTTTGTATCCAAGTAAAGAACATAGTTTGAGATATTCAATTGTAAACAAGTTGGCAAATGTTGCAAAATATTTCCAGTTTGTCCAAAAAAAAATTTGAGATAACTAAAACTAATAGGTAGATGCTAATCAGTACAATTTAAACGAGCAATATATAAAATGAAATTATACAATATATAAAACTGATATAAACTGATATGACCAATAAGCAAAACACGCAATAGAAAAAATTGCTTGAGCATTAAAAGAGTAAATGTGCATTAAATTAATAAATTTGTGCAGTATTTAAACTAAAATTATATTAAAATAAATGCTTGCGCATTTATACATGTAAATGTGTTAAAAAAATATAATTTATACATTCCATTTTCTGGGGTTTGAAGCTCAGCAGGATATGGAAAAAAGACACAATGAAACCTTAAAATGACTAGACCAGAATTAATGAAAATGATTAATGAAATTATGGATATTAATATTTTTTCCAAGTCCTCTGCGATAATACAGAATGTGATTATCATTAGTGATATCACTAATGATTTTCTAATTTTAAATGGAACACTCTGTATTATATAGTTATTTACAGATAACGCCAAACAGCGTGATACTATTGAAAACCATGTCATCGTCAATACCTGTATAAATCCAAAATTTTATTAATTTCGGTCATGCCGTTACAAAAATTACGTCATGTTGCCATACTGTGCGTGCATACTGTTGTATAATGGTTCAATCATCTAAAGTAAAGTATGGCATATGTTTGTTATTTACTTAATATTAATATTTATTATTTTACTGCTCAAATTCTTGGTTTCAGGCCACAATACCAATAAAACATTGCTCTATATTTATTATTCTAATGCTCAAAAGATTAGTTTTAGGGCACAATACCAACAACATTGCACAATGTGATATTTTTTATTTGACACATTTATGCACAATATTTATTATTTTTATGCTCAAAGTATTTATAAATATAATCGTAAATTGTAGAAAATGATGCTAAATATTTTTTTCGATAAGTCAAATTTCACTTACATAATGTTTTATGAACTATTAACGTTTTTTAATTAAACTGTTACTCTACTGTACAATTATTATTTTGTTATTTTGAGTTTCACAAAATAGTACATTTTCATTATTTGTAAACTACACTGACAATTTTACATGACCAAAGTGTTAAATGTGGTTTTGTTTGCAGCAGGCGACTCCAGTTGTAGTGGAAGAATAAGCCCAGGGAACACGATCGATCATATTATAAGCGAACTCATTTTTTTATGTCTTAGAAACCAAACAGATATATTTAAAGAAAAAAGTAAACCGGATCATTCCGGGCAGTGGACGTTTGTCTGACCAAAAGTAAACGATAAAACTGCCAATTAACAAAAAAAAAGTAGTAGGAACGCATTAGGCCCCGTCATTATCATTCACATCTCGGATTGGTTAACTGAAGATGATGGACAAGAAGACAAAAAAAATTGATAGTTGAAGTTGGAATACTCGGTATGAAATATTTTATATTGTCTTTAGGTGAAGATGTTTGGACAGTTTTTTATATATATACGTCGTTGACTCGACTTTTTTAAAATACGTATACAATTGTAAAAATAATTAAACTTAGCGTAGTGTAGTGTTAGCATTTCTCATTGATTTACGTTCCCATCGTTTCGAGCTTTATCGATGTCTCATTTTAGCAGCACGAATATGCCCCACTCCCTTTTGTAATAACCCATCATCGCACATCCAAAATAAAAAACCAAAACAACTATTTTCTTACTCCAGATATCTTTTTGAAAACTTTTGTATTTAAAAAAAACAACATAAAAAATGATAGAGGGTAACGTTCCAGCAAAAGTTGTACGTTTGCATTGCTAGATTAACTACATACTTTGTATTTATATGAGTTCAAAACGCGCTCGACGAAAGGTTGCGGGCGCCTGCGGCGTCCTGCGTTCCTCGGGCGCGAAACTTCGGACATAAATAGCGCGACAGCTGATGATGGTTTGTATTTACAATTGTATAATAATAGCGGTTATCGTATGAGTTTTTTTTTATTTTTTAGTAAGTTATACATGTGTAGAGATAGTTATCCAGCTGTCTTATTGATATTTTATTGATAGTGTACGGTGTGCTTTATGTAACGCTGCTGCGGTAGCTCCGACTGAGTAGCCGTCGCTGAACTGTGACCTCTGAACGGTGCTCAGCGAAGGCTGTGCGGTCCTTAATGTATAGTCGGTTGTTCCCACTTATGAATTTGTACATTATTTACAACGAAACGAAAATTAATTTTAATCCAGTCCTTTGGTGTCTCAAAATTTTAAGGTGTTAGTAATTTGTAGTTGTAAGTGATGGGGGCGCCGCGGCTCGTGCGGTGCCCTGCGCAGCTCCTCTTTGATATTTCGGAACACTCCATTCATTCGATCGACTTATCAAAAAGGCTGTGTCCCGTAAATACAACTTCATGTAAGTGTGAATGTGTTTATAAATATATACACTTAGGGTGTTTCCTATATATTTATGTTTTATTTTCCTTATCTATATATTACCTTTCCTATTTTTAATCGTAACAATCCTTAAAAACGTATAAAATAGTAATTATATCACTGTTTACATGAAGAGTGTAAGTATTAGTGAATGTCAAGAGACTTCAGAGCTTATGATATAAGTTTAGTAGAGAACAATAAAAAGATCAGAAGTTAGAGAAAAGGTAAGTTAGTAGATAGTTTGGGTAATTTTCAAATACCACAACAATTTAAATATGGTTATCATCGTAGGACAAATATACAGGTTAGTATCTTTTGTTAGTAAGCGTTTGACCTAAACACAAACTAGGAAGTTACAGTAAGTTAAAGTCGCATATGTTAATGAATGTTCTTTTCAAACTAAGCTATATTAGCCCACCAGTACTCGGCTGAAATAAAATTACATGAGTTTAGCTGTGTCACAGAACCCATCCAAGCATTCATTGGTTAAGAGACGATTTAAATGTAAATTTTGTTATTTAATACAATGTTTAATTTAAAATGGAGAAAACAAACACAAAAGTTATAGCCATTAGTTGATGTTTAAAATGATGAAATAATATAAGGAGCTAACTTAAGAAAAAAATAGTTTATTATAAAGAAAACAAAAACTAGTTGCTAAGCTTTATCATCACTATGATAGAACTTTAGAGGGATCAATGATGAACTATGACGTTTCGACATCTTACAGACACTTTCCCTTTTTTATTACATTATGTTAGTTTGAAAATCGTTTTCGCTAACAAATTCGCTGGAAGCAAGTGAAACTTTTGTTCTTTTCTATGGTTGTTGATTGTAAACATATTCGGGTTTTGCATTTTTATTCTAATTTGATATGATTGAAAATTAGTATTCTTTAAGATTCTCAGAAAATTGCGTCGTGCCATAGAAAACACATATTGTGAAACTGAAAAAAACTGAAATTATGCCAAAGGGTGGTACTTATATCAGTTTGCGAGCAGCTCATACCTACAAAAATATAGCACAGCACACTTTTGACACATGACACACATTCAGTGTAAATATCAAATTTCAACTAAAAATGCATTGAATCATTTGTGTGGTTTTAAACCATTTTTACTTTATAACACCCTAAGATTACCAGGGTTTAATACGAACAGACATTGCAACAAATTGTATCATCTTGTTTTATTGAAGATATGGCATGTGGCATATCAAATTATGCCAAAAATCACGGTTTCCAGATATTTTAAAACAGCTAACATAATTCAAAGGTAAGTTTGGTTTCCAAAGAATCAAAACGTACTTAATTAAATTCTACATCAAAAAGTTCTAATGTGCTTTCTTAACACAACATATGATGAAGGTTTAAAAAATTACTGATAGCATATTTTTTTACAGTGTGTATTTTATATGACCCCATGCAATTTTCAGAGATTCTTAAAAAATTCTAATTTTCATTAAATTTAGCACTCTGATTGTATTAACCATATGACATGTCCTATATCAAATCACTCAGAAAAAAATAAATATGCTGAACCCGATATATATAAAACCAATTTGGCGCCCATAAGCAAAATAAATGTTCCACTGTAAATTGGTGAAAAAATCAAACTGACATAATCCAATTGTAAATGAAAAAGTGTCTGTAAAATTTCAAAATTGCCTCTTGATAGGACGGATAAAAACAAATTTTAAAACAACACATAAAAATAAAAAAGTTATGATTATAGTCATAACTTATGTTACATATACATATATTTAACATAACGTTTTTGTTTTTCAAAATATCTTCGAAACCATAGCGAATTCAATTGTTCTCTATGGATTATTAGAGAGGACGCAAATCTGCACTGCTTTGTCCTTTTAACCGACTCATCTCTAATACCTAATAACAAAGGTATCCACACATTCAATAATTTTTTGTGGTACATTTTTAGGAAAGGGGAATTCCATGTCAAATCAACAGTTTTATTCCTGACCACTTTGGATTTTGATGAAATTTTGTATAGGTAATTGTTGTCTTCATGTAGTTAAAGAAAAATACCAAATTTTATATGATATCCCATTTTGGAATTATGGGTAGGTACGCAAAATATCAAAAATCGTTCGGACATGATATATTTAAAGGCCGATTGTCGCTCACCTAATTAATCTAGAGAGGTGGTATAGGTGCCATTTTATAGCCCTTTCCATGGGCTTTCTCCTGATATACAATACAATACGGCTTGTGAGGGAATTTTGTTCATTTATTGAAAATTAAAAGTTTAATTTTGATTATTTCAAAATGCTCATTTGTTAGACTTAAAAAAATCAGATAGCTTACACTGTTTTCACTGAATTCCCAAAGTTGGAATAGTGGGACGGAAATGGGTTCATGTCTTTAAAAAAAGGATATGTGCAAAACTAAATTAGCAAGCCCTTCCTAGTTTAGTTTAATATTAACTAGTTCATATCGTCGTATTAAACATGTGGATGGATGCCACTTGAAATATCTATCTATTTTTCATCATCAACAGCATTAAAAAAACCCTTTCTGTGGTATGGACCATACCACAGAAAGGTTTGATACCATATAGATATAATATAACCATACCGAATGGTTATATGGTATCTCCATATAACCACCAACAGTATGTAGGTACTCCACGGCCACCAACAGAGTATTGACTATTGTCAGTAATTCAAATATCGAGTAAACTGAACTTTTTGCCATTGAATGGCGGTTTTAACAGAATAGCCGACAACTGAAATTTTTATGGTGAACAACAATACTTTTTGTAATATTGTTGATTACTAAATGAAAAACAAATTTAAAAAAGCAGTAGTCAACACGTATCGAAGATACAAAACATAAACAAAAACATTTCAGTTTCATAGTTCAAAATACAAAAGTATCAAAATTTCATTAATAATAAGTTGCTTGAAAGGTTGTCAATGATATTTGATAATAATCAAAGAAAAACACAATGAAAAACAAAGTGCTACAAAACCAAACTGTTTCGTGCTCATACTATGTAGGTTTGTTTTAAAAATGAAAAACGAATTCAAAATGTTAGTTCTTTGTTGATAAGCCACCTTAAAAACTAAAAAAAAAGTACCCTGCATATCAGCGGTTCTGTTTCAGACTAATGTTAATTAAGAATTTTTGATTTGATTTGTTTGCCAAGTATGTTATTACATTCTTTTCCTTTTCCTAGCAAATGGTGCGAGTTATGGATATGGAAAAGTAAACTTAAAATATTGTAATATTCTTGACTTGAATATCCAGATGATTGTTTCTGTTTGTTGATGATGATACTGAAAAAGATATCGCGGGCCAGATGAAACTTGTTTCATCTGGCGGAGCCAGGAGGGCCGGATCCGGCCCGCGAAAGTGAAGACTAACCCTTTTTCGGTAGGCCAATTGCCCGTTTAGACACAGGCCCACTCACTCCTAGTTACGCCACTGACATTCACCAATATGGAACCAGAACAGCTGAATATATCCATCAGCCTTACAAACTGTATGCAAAATAATTCCATTAATACCAGTATTGTTGCTTATAATCAAATGCCACCATAAGCGAAATGTTTTAGTAATTAGTGCCGTCAAAAGACTGCTTAAAAATGTATTTGAACTTTTGTGCATTGTTTTTGCAGTGAAACTACTGCGTAAAAAAAGCTGTTTATTCTTGCCATACTTTGTACCTGCCATAGAGAGAAATGTCACAAGCAAATTTGCTGTTTTGTGTTCGTTTCCATAATTTTATCCCTATCTGTGTTACTATTTACTGTATTGTATATCTATCGGTATATTGTATTTTTTGAGAGGTGAAATAAATAAATAAATTACAGTTGCGGTTTTTTTAACAAAAAATGGAAGATTGAAAATTGAAATACTTACCTAGGATACACCTTGCGCATAATGCCCTCCAGCATTGGCCTCTTACTAAAGTATTGGGCTACTGTTTGATTCTCGTTGTTAAGTAAATAAAAAAAATAAATAAATGTAAAAAAAAACCCAAAAACCATTCTATTATACCAAAGATAGCAGATTACTGTTTTTTTTACCACCATATTGCATCTGATCAAAACGGAAATTTGAATCATCACATAAGGATGAGCGGTTTGAGAGAAAATCAATATTGAAGTGACCAATGCAACAATACTTCAGATAGCCCATCACCATTATGATCTTTTCTAGATGTATTTTTTTTTGGCAAAAAAATCTCAGGAGAGATACGTTCCTTTCCTGCAGTGTAAATTACTGAATTTCCATACAAAATGTTTTTTTAATTAATTATGCATTTATTTCTACTTTTGTACAATTCAAGGCATAACTTATTCGAAATAAGACAACAATTTCGCGCGTCATTTTACACTCTATATTAATAATTACATCATTACAAAATACTATTTAACCTAAATATATAATGTAGTTAAACACAAAATCAATCTTTATAGCAATCTCAGTATCGCCCGCTGCGGCCAGAACGGTGACCGGGACGGGGCGATCTTGACCGGCGTTCTTTAGAACGAGACCGCTTACCTTTTGGTGACTTTGATCTACTAGATCGCCTGCGACTAGCTTTACGTCTCGAGTACAAATATCTAAACAAAACAAAAAAAACAGTTAGGCATAAAATGACAATAAATTTTGTTATAAAATAAATACCTTCGTAATTCCCTTGAGATTGGTTTTAAGTGCATGAAATTGCAAAAACCGGATCGGGTGCATTCACCCATTTCATACTGGCGACAGCATGCTTCCCTAAAGTCCGTGACGGGGCTCAATTCAGCGTATACAGGTCGGCCACCAAACCATCGGTTATTTAGGTCATTCACTGCTCGATCAGCATCTTCTTCTCTCCTAAACTATAAAAAATGTAACCCCAATTATGTAGTTACTATACAGGGTGAGTCCATGCAGAAGCCCAGTAATTAAAAATAATAGAAAAACTTGAACTTTTGGAATCAGGAATTACATAGAACCAAATACTAAAAGACCATGCCATAAAAATTTTTTCGTCATCTATGTCATGACATCAGTTATCACATGCTTGATGTTGCCAACTTGATTGAAGTGGAATATGAGTCGAATTCAAAAAAATAAAATATGACAAACTTTCCAGACATCTCGAATACGGTACTGAAGTAGATTTTCATTATAAAAACAAGGCACCTTTAATGCCAGAAAATGTTTTAGCCCCGAGCCTCAACATTTTGACAAATTATCTACTGTGCCTCAACCTGCTTTCCAATTACATGTATTACGCACTCACTACGTTTAACTTTAGCGTGCGCTGGGGCAAATGGCGCTGGCCTGTTCGGCATTCTAATGGGAACGCGTTGAGAAATGTCAGAACGTAACGTCAAGTGAGAAGTGACATAACTTTCAAAAATAATACAAACCTTCAAAAGCTTTGACATAGTCCGTTTATTTAAATATATCGAATAAGTTTCAGTCATTAAAGGTATTTTAACAATAATGTGCAAAGTTGACTGGGTAAATTCTTTTGGACAAAAAAATTTACTTTGTTAACAAGCACCTAACCTATTACAAAACGACAAATGTCACTGATGTCAGTTGATCGGTGTTACAAGCACCAGTCGAAACTTGGTAGGGGAAGGGAGACTACAAATTGTAATAGGAACGTGCTCTCATTGACCCTAGACAGCGCGAGGGTTCGTCAGAGCATAATTGGAAAGCAACTTTAATCTAGACATTATTTAGAAACGTCAGAATTTTATTAAAAATATCTTGTAATTTGATTATAATTTCTGATTCCAAAAGTTCACATTTCATTATTTTTAATTACTAATAAGTGGGGGTACATAGACTCACCCTGTATACCATATTTGGTGTCCAAACAAGAGAACAAGTTATTTCTTAATCGAGTGTGGGAAAATTAGGTCCTTTTGATTTGTTTGAACTTCCAATACAAAACAAACCAAGGGTTATGTTTTTCTTTTGCTGTGTATATTTTGCACATTTCAATAAGAAACAATATGCTAAGTATAAAATATCCATAGAAATACTAATAATACTATAATTAAATACTAGTACTTAATGTATAACTTATCATTTACACAATGGACTTATAATTCTCTCTGTAATAATTTAATAAAATGAAAAATCTTGTTAATTAGCATTATTTTATTTCTAAATTGAAAAGCATAAAATTAATATGATCTTATTGCTAAAAATCAACTTTTAGGATTGCTTTTGCTAATATGGGTGGAAATATTATGCCACTCGTATGAAGAGGTTTTGATTTGTCTCGCGTGTGAAAATATGGGATTTAAACTCAATTTTTATCACCCATGGCTAAAAATAAAAAAAAAAAACAACAAAAAGATACTTACCAAGTGATGATAAAGACAATGTAGATTTTCTTGATTTCAAAACTGAAGCCAAAATGTTCTTAAACATAACTAACCTGAACATAAGCAAAGCTTCTGGAATTACTTAAGATACTATGTATTCAATTAGACTACTGTACATATGCCACACACTTTTGATGAAATGGAGGCATGGGCAGAAATAAATGTACTGAAAAAGGCAAGAAAGAAGGTTTTAGTAAGATACTGCTTTCAAAACATAAATACAAAAGCAATATTAGTGCAGACAAAAAACTAGTTTTCAAAGTTTGGTCGTTTTCTCCATTACGAACGAAAATCACAAAATGTTTTATCAAGGTGTGACACAATTAAAAGCTTAAGAGGCTTAATAGCCAATTTAAAGACAACAATGATGTACTTTTCAACGATGTCAGTGGTATATTTTGGTTTCTTAAGGAACTACCCTGCAGTGATATTAAAAAAATGATTTTAATTTTTTTAATAAGAAATATAATTAGAACTCTTAAAATTAATGTGCACAAACTTTATAACTATATTCAAAATATTTCAACAAAAAATAATTCCATCTTAGTATTTTATCAAAAAAAAGTAATAACTGATCAAATTTGCGGATACATTCTCAAGCTTAACACAGCAGGATACCTAATCCAAAATAAATAAAATAATAAATAAAAAAGCCACAAAAATTTAAACCCACTTCACATATAAAACATAAGTTGGTAAACCGGGTTTACCTCTTTATAATAGGATAATAGCATGGATCTAATTTGTGTGTTTGTAAATAGGTTTATTACAAATATTAAAAAAACACCTATTTTACTGAGGGCTGGTTTTTGCACCTACCATTAAGTCCTGAATAGCTATCTGACAGATCAATGGTGCGCATAATGCATTAGAAATTTCTTATATTCACGTTCTATGCACATTCACCTGGACATCTTCTCATTTGACAGACTATAATAGGTTTGTTCGAGCTACAATCAAAACAAGTAAGTATTCTTCTACGCAGGCATGTAGGTTTTCGAAAGGCAAAACCCCACTGCGCATACGCAAGAGAAAGAATAAGTGCTTTCTGCACTTATTTTGGTGCTGCTCGAACAAACCTATTAGAGCAACAAATCTCCTGTCAGATAGCAATTCAGGACTTTAGAGGTAGGTGAAAATGCGAGCCCATTTTTACTTAGACCATTTAAATTCTATGCTCTTCAATTCTGAATAACAACCTTTATATGATGTCAGAATATAAAAACAAATTATGACTTTATTCGCAATATTTTGCGAATAGGTAACATTGCGAGCATAAAAAACAGGGCCAGCAAAGTGAAATTAGGCACTTATATTCTCAACAATTATAGTTGAAGTATTTGTTAACCTATCAAGTCTAAACGTTGACAGTATTTGTCAACCTACAAATTTGTTCCGGCTTCAACAAATTTTATTCTTTGCGGTATTCTTGCTTACTTTAATTCAGTAGCAATTTCTCGAATGCTGATGTTATCATGCAGTCGAGTTTGAATTAGTGTGTTCTGAAATTCATTCAATTGCGGCATTTTTTTTCTTACGTCAAAATTCAAGATGACAATGTGACATGACATTACGAAGCCCAGTTTAATTAGTGCAAATTGGACTGTCCCCGTTTTTTATGCTCACGATAGTACTTCTCACATGGTCAATGACAAACTCTTAAAAAAATTTGTCTTGTTGGTACAGTTATGGACAAAAAAAGGGAAAACTCTTACAACAAATTTGGATTTAAACTGTTGTTATTGCTGGCTTTTACTGATAAAACTACTTAAGGAAAAATGTAAATATGAATTTACAAGATATTTTGTCTAGCTTTGTGTTTTTAAAGTCCGGGCCACAGTAACGCCTAATGTTTAATGCCTAACGCGTAATGTTCAAATTAGTGCGTTAAAATCGAGTGTGACCACGATTTAATGCATTAACTGGCCAATCAGAAGGGGAATATGATGATGCGTTAGTTAACGCATACAGGAGTTAGACGTTAGGCGTTAGTGTAGCCCGGGCATAACAATATAACTTATTTTTCTAATATCAGTTATTGACATACGTTATGATGACTTTCAAAATACCCCACACATTAAGCAAAAAAATTGTCCTACTTTAATCTGTTCGAACTGTACCGACAGGATTTAATTTAGTAACGAGAATTTGAAAAATGCAAATAAAAGTTATTTTTGAAGTGTCAAAATCCTAAGCAGCATCCATAACAAATAAGAAAGTTGATGTAGTTCAGAGAGGAATAAAATGTTTTTTAAAAAATCTCATGTAATAGGAAGTGATTTTATTTTTCAGATATTTTTAAAATAAAGTACAAAAATAATTTTTGTATGTATGAAATCTTCTATCTTACAAATTCACATACTTGGATATATGGATATACAAGATGTCCCCTTCGTTATGTTCAAATCAAACTCCGCACACATAAAGTTGAAGCAATTCTAATTGTCGAAAACATGAAAGCACTTTTTTTAGTAGTTTCACAGATACAGGCTGAGCCATTCGAACTAATATCATCGAATTGCATCTTTAACTCTCTTGAATGAGGATACATAAACAGCAGTTAACAAAACTTATGCGGTTTTAGAAGGGCTATGCTATGATATCTCACACTGTCCCTAAGATGTTTCAAAAATTAGTACTAATATCATCAACACCAGTTCAAAGTATGTGGTGTATACCTCACTGGGTAACTACTTTAAACTTGAATATGTAATGAAATAAACAATTTGGACCCAAATTAAAAACATCAGACCAATCTAAAAGGTGTACAAAATAGTAAAATAATACAGCAAGCTACTTACAGTCAGCAACTAAGTTTACATTGCTTTGAAGACTGTTGCTAATTGAAATCGATATTGATATCCTGTAAATAATTTTCATACATATCCAAAAAATAATAGTTTTTACTTATTTGATCTAGTCTAGAAAGCCAAAACGGTGAAGTCAATTTTTTCCGCAAATTTAGAAACTGCCAATTTAAATTCTATGCTTCTAATCATTTTTTTCTAAATTTTTTTTGTCTCTTTTAATAAACAAGATACCCATAGTAAGGGTCAAATGAGAGTGATAAAGAAATAAGCATGAGCAATAATGCAGCTGACATAATAAATCAATCTTTCAAAAAAAAAATATGACACCATATTTTCATCTGATCACTAGGGGGGTCAGATATCCACACAGAAAAAATAGACAAAAATTCAGTCCTTATCAGTGCCGAGCTTTTATTGTGCATCTTGTAACGATATTAAAGACAACAAATCTTATGTCAACAGTGTGCATCTGGTGCATAAACGCTCATGACCAAACCCGACTTCTTTAATGCCGCGTACCAAAATAAAATGTAATATTTACAACTTCATATCTTGTTAAATAATTATACCATTTAGCTGTTCATTTTTTAGATACCTAGAGATTGGTAACACCTAAAAAGTGCAAAAGAGATATCCTATTTGCAGGTATATTTTCCTGTAATGCAAATTGCCTGCGAAAAATATGTTGCCAACTTATGAACATCTTGCTCCATAACCTAAAATTTATCTGTACAGATTGCTGATGAATCCACCCTATTAAACTAAAACTGATAATAAAATTTCCTTTAATTATCGTTCGTTCATTCTCTAAGGTAGAGAACAGTGGTTGTGTAGAGACCTTTTCAATAGGGCCTCATTGTTGAGCTTCTATTTCTCAAACCACTTATAAAGTTCGACACAATTTGGTTCATATTGATTCGTCAGTTCTTAGTTAGTTCTCATCTGATTCGTCAGTTCTCTCAGTATGTTAATATAGTCGAGATGCAGTAATTATCGTTTCTAAATGTTGTGGACTGTTGGTTGTGACTCCTGAACCAATGCTGTTATATTTCAAATGCTAACTCTAATATTAGCCTCAACTTGATTTTCAATTTTTCAATTGCCTCGATTCCAATGAAATAGGATTCATAAGTTAGTATGCTTAAATAGATTTATTATGATGCCAGCTACATTATTTTCATGCTTATTTACTGTTTATCCTATAAAGAAGACATAAGATATTAAGTTTCATTTGTGTACCTTAATATAGACATTTCCGACTAGGTGGTCTCCTAGATTGTCGCAGACATTCATTTCCTCAATTTCTCCATACTTATCTTCACACTCTACAAATACATCCTCAAAGAAATTATCGTAGTGCTCCTGCATTTCCTCATCGGACACATTAGCAACAACTAGAACAGAAACACTTACTTAAAACTCGATTCAAACCATTACCTGGTATCTGGCCTTACGATGGCTGCCGTCTGCAGATTTTGCGGAGTTCTGGGGATTAACGTACAGATTTTGCAACAAACACGTCTGAGAAAAAGTTGGTTTGTTGTGAATTCGAGAGCATCTATCGCCGTGCCGGCAGGCTCCAATTTTGAAGTAAAAGGAACAGTTTACTCTAAAAATAACAAACGGTTAGCAAGAAATTGCAAGGGATTGTTGTAGACTTACTTGTCCTTTTCTGTGCCAAAAATTGAAGCCAAATACTCAGCCATAGTGGGGTTATTCGCCCCGCAAGCTAGATCGGGAAACTCGGGCAAACGACAGCCAAACAATGGCGGACAAATTGACAGTTTACAATTGTGAAGTTAGTTACAATCTGGGAAGTTAAAATTCAAAACATGAGTTGAAGCATCGAGCTTATATGACTAGAGGGAGCGTGACGGGCTTTGTTTGTGGTCAAAGATAATAAGGTCGAAAGTCGTATATTTTCTCGTTCCCAATGTAACGCACCAATCAGCGGTCAGATTAAACTGGCGGCTATAGTAGTGTTCGATTGCCGGCCGCGCTCAGTTCAATCTGAGCGCAAATTTGAAATACTTGCTTCCTATTGGTGGAATCAGTTGAACAGAACCATAAAAGAACTAACCACAACCAAGCGCGGCAGCAATCGAACACTACTTATATGTCAAATTTGAATTTGGTAGTCGCGTATCAAGGTCTATAAAGAGAGAGGTTATCCAGCTTGCTATGTTTCCTATAGTCCACTTTATATACCCCCTCAGATCCCTATATGCTCTATATTCGTGACGTCACTAGAGTCCAGGCCACTTAGCAGTTCGCATCACGTCGCTTGCATCGCCCGTTAAGTTTGTTCAAAGACGTTTAATTATTGCCAGCTCAGCTCGTTATAGGTTTTTTAGTGAATTAGAAAGGTTGCTTTTGTTCGTGTTTAATCGTTATTCTGCGTTTATATTGTTATATTCAATAGTTGATAGTTTTACGTTATTGGTTGTTTTATTAGTGTAGTATTTTATGTAATTAAGTTAGTAAAGGTAAGATATTAATTTATATTGGAAATTACATTATTCTAAATCATGTATCAATTTTAGATGCCTATGGTTTGCTCCGTACCGGGTTGCGGTATGGGGTATAACATTTCAACATTGGATTAACAATATAATATTTTACTTTTCCACGTGATCAAAGTTTAAAGCAGAACTCATCCACAATTGGGACATTACTCATACGAAGACCAGCAAGAGCACCCATACTCCCTTCCATCCTGGATACGTCATTTATCTTTTGACGGCCTAAGAAATCCGTCGGAAGAATTTAAACGCTTGTTTAATAAAATGAATTAGCAAGTTCGAAAGACTTACGGGGGATGGGATTAATAATTCGAAAAGAATTAGCAGTAAATTAAGAAGAGAACTTTTAAAACAGGATCCAATTATTGATACCATAGTTTTGAAAGCTTTTGTCGAGCAAAGAATATATGTACGGATAAATTTTTTTAAATTTTACTTTTCAACAGCAAAAAAATCTAAATATTTAACGAAGAGTAGCCGATATTAAAAATAAAATTACAACAAAGATGAGAAAATTTGTACAATAAAGCTTCTTACTGAATTTTTATTTTTTCTTTGTACGTATGTTCTAACCAAATGTTGTAATCGGGACAAGCCAATGAGTGGTTTAATAAGCAAGTTGTACCAATACTACCAATACTGATTTAGTTATAGTTTTTCTATTTATTTATCTGTAGAGTCGGTAAACCAAACATTCGACTTCAATTCCTGATAATTTTAGTGTTTCAACCCCCAATTTGCATGGTTGCAAAAATATGTGGTTGCCGTTATACCACCTTCGACTCCGGCTCTTGACTTTGTTTGTAGGTTGACTCCACTCACTGAATTTCTGCTAAATTTTGATTCCAACTGCAGAGACCTGGTTTAGCACAACACATTTCTTTAATCGGACATACATTACATACTAATGTACTTATTCAGCATTATTAACAAATTATTGAAATAGCATGTTGTGATAATCACATTCATCATTTTTTTTCCATCCTAATCATTTAAAAATGATCACAATAAAGATGCATTTATTTTTTCAATATAATTATGCACCTACTTAACCTAAATCATACAACGAAATAAGCATTCAAATTGGTGGCAGCGCCCGACTCTAGTGACGTCACGATCTCCCTTTACCCCTCAAACTGAGAAATCTCGTTTCTGGATAACCTTACTACTTTATAGACCTTGGTCGCGTATGGCGTGAAAGGTAACCTCACAAAATAAAAATCCTTTTCTGTTTTTGAATGTACACATTTGTAGTACCTGTTATAATTGTGACATTTGTTAAAAAAGCAATTAAACCATCCAAGAGCAATTAATTCGCTATTCCAGTTCTCTGCAAAAATCTTTTTGAGTGACGTTTGTTCAACTTTTATATAGTAACAACAGAATCCATTTTTTTATAGGTTTGGACAAAATGTATTCTCGCGTGTAAGATTTTATTTGTTTCTGTATAGCTTGACCAGCGAGTAGTTGCATCGAGAGCGTTGCGCAGTACTCACGTCACGTACTCATTATATTTACGCTCTGCGCACCGCTGTCGAGTCAAGTTCAAGTTGGTTGTACTATACATGATTTGTTTATTTTCTTTAATAGGAATATGGGTAATAAACTACAAGCAAAATACAACTTATAATAGGAAAATATTTTATTTGAACATAATTTAACTACTGGTTTTTAAACAAAATGGTCTTGGTGTAAGAACTTCGAACTCTTTTTTCTGATTCTAATAACATGGTTTTACACAAATAATGCTCCATTAATGTTGATAAATTGCACACTTTTTGTCTTAATCGCATCTTGTAACGAGACAATTGGCGAATTCGAGCAATTTTCTTGCTTATGGTAGTTCTTGCTAATGCTAAAACTGCCCGTGCTTGAGGAGACGAAGATAAGTCTGAAGTATGTACGTCACCCATATATCAAGGATTGTACCTACAATAAAATAACGTTAAAATATACCTAAAACAAAGTAAAATATTACATAAATTTTCTCCTTTTTCTTGGCAGTGCTGAAGGATGTTCCGTTGGTGTTGCGCTGTGTGGCACTTTCAAAGCTCGTAGCCGTGGCAGTGATTGTTGACTCTGTGTGTCCACTAGTGTCTGCTACAACTGCATCGCTCATACTATCTGTGTCCGTATTTTCATTTGGTAGATCACTCGTAACAAAAATACTTGGCACCGCACTATGGGAGAGTTATGGTCTTCCGTCTTTTCCCAGTTTATAATCGCTATTAGAAAAGTGTCTTGAACACAACACAGTTGTTTTAAAACCCCGACTTTTTATAGGTATAGCTTCAATCCGAGCTTGTTTTGAGTCTTGAACTGTTGGAAATCTACGAGAAGGTATATGTTATAATTTAATATTACTGTATTGCGGTAATAAAGGTCATACCTGTGACACGTTATATTTTTTGATGCTGCCTTTTTACAAAAGCAGCAGTTTCGCCCCATTGTTACCTCTTAACCATCCAAGGTACCATCTACATAGGTAAACAAATTCATAACCTCGATGTAAACATAATGTTCAAAATAATGGCGGTATCTAGCATCTGTGCGCATGCGCGAACAATGTGCACGAGAATCTACACGAAATTCGACCTTATTGACAAGGTATGTTGGGCCAAAACAAGCCAATGCATTGAGATAGGCCGTACTCCGTCTAGTTATAGATGGTCTAAGAGTTGAAGCATACACGCCATAGTTGAAGTGATGCATATGGCGTATTGGGGTGGCCGATTATTGTTTTGATTACAATTTTAATCGAATAAATAAATAACTAAAAATTTATTAATAAAAATAAATCATTCCAAAAATTGGTACTAATTATATTAAATAACACATTTTAATAAAACCAAGAGTAAAAAATTTTTGTATAGATGTGTGGCCACAATCAGCGTCTACATTTGGCAACGCTGATGGACATAAATTTTTTATTTTGTGGTTAGGTTAGAGAACGTAAACAAACATGGCCAATGTCGATGCAAATGTTTTGTTGAAAATCGCCGATTCTGGAGATTTCCTAAAGGTGAAACTATTTTGATTAGCGGTTCATATAAATCATTATCATATATTATTTACAGTTTCTACATTTAACAGTGGACGACTTAGTAAAGAAAACGAAAATACTGCAAAACAATGAACACTACAACAATGACTTAGAATTGACTAAGGAAGAATTTGAGAAGGCTGTGGTCTGCATACAAACACTTTATAGACACTGCATGATAAATAACAATGAAGTGTTTGAGATAAAATCTGAACTCAGCGAGGCTACAGTAGAAACAATACGAAAATGCTTTGAGATAAGGAAAGCCGAAATAAAACACAGACTATCTGAAGAACGGATGATGCAGCAGGTTACAATGATGCTGCAAAGCATAGACTGGAAGGTGAAATGGGTAGTTGGAAGCTCAAATTGTGCAAATCTTAGTGAACCGCTATTGCAAATTGACATGAAGTGCTCGGAAACCGAAAATGAACAGAATATTGTAAATTTTGAAATGCAGTATGATCAAATAGATCGTTTGATTGCTGAACTAGAAGAGTTCAAAGGGAAAATTAACCAGCAGATATAGGTTATATTTGACTTTAGCTTGTCCCGTGGAATAAATAATTCCGTTTATAAAGAGATTATAAGTACTTTGTAATTGTAATGGCTGGGCTACACTAACGCTTTTATGCGTTAACAAACGCGTCATCATTTTCCACCCTTCTGATTGGCCAGATAATGTGTTAAATCGTGGTCACATTCGACTTCAACGCATTAGTTTGATAACGCATTAGGCGTTAGTGTGACCCGGACTTTACAATGAATGATTCCAGGATTATGTGGTATTTTATTTGATCCTGTTATATAAATTTATTGTATTGTATATAATAAATGACGTTTTTTAGATTTTTGTTTATTGATTTCCCCTTGGTAGAATTCTCCTTGGAAAACTCATGGTAAACTATAGAGAGTCGAATAATAAAGTTCAACTATCTGATTATTTTGAAATCTGTATCTATTCTGATACAATTGGGACTAGTCGTGCCATCTTTTGTTAGTCTTAGAGATTATAAATCGTTTTCTGTATCGAAGTTTGAGCATTCGGAGAGTCGCGTCGACAGATGGCGCGAGTGGTACAATTACATTTTAAAATTGATGGAAGATTGTAACGTTATTGACTTATTGTAACGTTTGGGATGAGTCGTGCCATCTACTGTTAGCCTTAACTAGTACGACACGTCATCTGTAGCTAAATTTGAACAATTCTAAGTCAAGTCGTCAGATGGCGCGAGCGGAACAATCAGTCCCTTGAATTAGACCATAATTAGACCCCAGTCCCCAACACATAAGTGTGTGATAGAATACATAATGCTTCTTTTTTTATATTTTATTGCAATTAGTGGTGAACTGGTTTAAAAATATTAGTTTCCAGGGGACAATAAATAAGTACACACAGTAATTAACAGGGTTCGTCTTTTTTTGCGTTAAAATTTGTCAGTAAAATGTTTCTTGACACGTCGTATTAAATTAGGTATTATTGTAGAATTTTGTATTGCAACTTGGAGGTGTTTTCATTGCTATAATTCTTTTAATTATTGTTGTTTTATAATTTATTATATCGAGACAACAGATCAGCCGTAAAGCTGACGGTACGCTGACGGTACTGCGCCGCAGTACAATTCTGTCATTCCATCTTTGTTACGTTGGCGATAATTCATTATATCTTCGTCGGATCGTACTGTGTACGGATCGTATTTAAACGCTACCTGGCTAAAATTCGATGGGAACTTGCTGAGTTATATTGAAACAAAAACTATAAGGGGGATACATTCTTTTGCGAGTGTATGAAGCTATAAGTAATGTACTATCCGCGCCAAAAAAAAGTCGTACAGCTAAGTTTGACATCATGTAAGTGTGGCTTGTCAACTTGACAGCTGGTGCATGTTTCATCCCTATGACTAATGTCAGAATGACAGCGTATAGGTTATAAAAGAACCATTTACAAAGCTACAAGGTGTACGACTTTTTTTTGGCGTGCATAGTACATACCTACATACCGGTTCACCCATTCCATAGATACCCTCTTTTAATTTTTACTTTATCATACGCAGTATGTAAAGTATTGTAATTGTGCCAAAAAATTTTTTTGAGATTTTAGCGGAAATATGTCTTTTTGGGTCCCCTGAACATTTTTGACCAAGGTTCAAAAAAATGTCTGTGTGTGTGTATGTGTATGTGTGTGTGTGTGTACCCGTTTTTTGTGGCGACGATTCCGGAGAAACTACTAAAGGTATTGGGACGAAACTTCATATTTAGAAGTTTCATAGCCAAACTTAGAGCTGAAAAGCTTTCTGTTGAAGAGGGTCCAAAGGAACTGGAGGTTTAGTCTTAGCATTTTTGAAAGATTTTGCAAATAAGCCGCCATTTCTGGAATTTCGTCGAAATAGTTAAATAATAAATTAAAGATGAGGAAATTCTGAATAATTTATCACTATGACATTTTTTGGTACAATCAATAGTTTAGCTGCACGAGCAAATTCTATTTCTACGAGATCGGTCGTACTGCATGAAAACTAGTAGCCAGGATTTGTCAGATTTTTTGATTCTAATGACAGTAGGTAGCCTTGGTGTCAAACAGTAATGTTTTGACAATATCTTCTGTCAATGTAAGCTGCGTTCGCATATTGCATTACACTTTTTTTACCCAATAGCACGTAAGTGTCATTTGGACGGTGTACCCGGTGTCAACGGAGTACAATATCCGAACGCAGCTTTAATCGACATATCTGTCTAGTTCTAGTAGTTTTATTTTAATGCAGGCATGGCCGATCTCGATCAAATAGAGTCTCATGCAGCTAAATTATTAATTTTATTTATAGTATGGTAAAGTCATGTGCCTGGCCACATCAGATTTTTTTATTTATGACGCTGAACGCATCTAATTTTGAGAAGTAGCCCACATAGAGGCAGCCGTATTTTTAGTTTGCCCATCTTTTCACGCATCTGTCGTGCAGAAAACAAGTTGAACTAAAGCCAACCTTCCTACATAGATTGCGATTGCCCTGAATTCATTGCAAATGGACAAGTGTTTGTTATTAAATTTTTTTTCTAAATCTAAATACCAATATATTTGATACTCTATGAGGAGAAATAAATGTCTGATTACAAATTAAATTACTTGTATTTCCTTATTAATAATTTATTTAACTCCTATTAATTACTTAGTAGTTGTAACATTGTAGGCATTGCGGTTGTTGATTATTCCTGGTTCCCTGTGTCGTACGGTGACTGTACTATAAACCATCGCAGGAACATGCGCTCCTAATTTATGAATCGCCCTTTGCTGCCTTCGTAGAGTCCATCAGGACGGCAAAAAGTTATTTCTTGTATTCGGTGTCTGACCTATTTTCTTAGGTCGAAATTCTACAATTCATGTTGCTCACATACACTTCTGCAAACACATGCTGTCCTAATTTATAAGCGAGTCGTTGGTATCTAAAAATTTTTTTCTGTATGGTTTTCGTTTGCCGGGCGCGGCGCCACTACACACCTCCCGTGTCAACATGCGATACTAATTTTGAGGTTGGGTCTTCGGAGACCCAGCACAGTAAAATTTAATTTTTCGACTTCGTTTGCGACCTCAATATGTTAGGCCGAAATTGCTCAATATTTGTGATTCCCTGGCTACGTATTCATGCTGCTGCTTCAGACTGTACCATTTGAATTTGATTGATCGAACAAAGTGATGTGGTGTATATCCAACAGATGGCTGCACCGTACGACGATAAAATATGTTATTCTCATCTCATTCACATGTTCATAAAAGCAACGGGTAAATCATTACAACATTCATACTTTGTTGTCATTTCTTTTACACAAGTTCATGAAGGCTCAATATAAATTGTTGTGATATTGCTTTTTTGATGTTTGGTTCTGATTTGAAAAAAAAAATAACAAAAATTACTAATTATTGGCTTCTTTAGCAAGGGTTAAAAAAACAACAACGCAAATGAAAAAAAGTGCCATTCGTGCCCGGCGTAATATACCTTTATCTATAATTTAATGTATTACACGTGAGTATTAACACACAATTAAGCTCAGTATGTTTGGTTTTATGTAGTGTTGTTTTGTAGTACGCTCTACCTCTAGTGATTCCTCTTAACAGCATTTTTATTCTGGATTATAATTGGGTTCTAATTTTTCTTGCTAAGCGACAGATTACTCTCTATATATACTCTCTAAATATACAAGGTGTGTAATAAATATATTCTCACCAATCCACAATGCATATCGGTATACAAGCTTAAGAAAGTTCTCGCATGCGTGCTTTTTCAGGGACAGTGGGCCTCTTCCTAATATTATCTGTTCGTTTTTCTTTTATCTTATCACTAAATATAACTTAAATTATCTTATCCGGGGGGATGTCTGCATTTATTGAATCTGCATCTAATAAAATTATTAAACTTTCATCCGTTTCCTACATACTATATTATTGTATATATATATATATGGTGGGTTGGTAGAACAGCAACAAATTGCTGAAACCCACCATAGGAATGCTTTCAATTTGTTTTTTTTAATGTTAGTATATTTCTGTACTTTCTTTTTAGGATACCTTTTCATCTTTATTTTTGTGTGAATATACAAATTTATGTCTGTATAAGTTATTGAGAGCAATAAACCACTTTATTATTATTATTACTATTATTAAAAATATGTAAATATGATAATGCTGATTGATAGTTTATCAAATGTAGTCGTAAAATTAAGTCTGAGTTAAGTAAACCTACAACTAATTTTATTAACTCATTGTACTATCTGAAAGCCAATGACCATTTTTACTCCTGCATCTGTTGGAAAGTAATTACAAACTAATGCATTTTACAGGACCTTTGGGAAATTTACTCCAGGGCCATTAAATAGTAACTACCAACAGCAGAAATTTCCATTCGCATTGATGGGTACTTTGCATCCGTTGTCTTTCTGCACGTCGTAAATGAAACCTGTTGAACGTTTTTACTACTGTAATAGGCAATTGCTGAAGCCTGTTATAGTAGTAAAATCATTCCAGAATGACTGATATTTTATAAAGCACCGGGAGCAACGTATAGCCAGCGGGCCGTGTTGGGCCTGGATCTGGTTTAATCCAGCCCATGGGGTGTAATCGGCTAAAAATTTGATTTGACGACAAATATTTAGATAACACCAACGTTATCAAAAATTAACGTTTTTTAAATGTTATCATACGATTCGTAGCTGTCTTACCAATGTCTATTAGCTGGGTGCAAAACGTAGAGTGGAGAAAGTCGAGTATTTTGTACAAGTTCGTATGTATTAGTCAATTTTTTTATTCTGAACTGCCTCACTTAGTTACTTTTTGCCGCACCTCTAGGATAAAGTAAATTACCAACATTCTAAGTTTACGATGATAAAACTAAACGTTTTAGCAATTCAATGAATCTCAGTATGTTTGAGTATTTTTTTAGTTCTGAACAACTTTTCTTCATAAATTTTTACCATATCTTTTAAAACATCCCAAGAAGCCGTAATTTAAAATTGATGCAAGCGCACAAAATAGTGTGGCTTGCGGAGTTGTAAAACGCCAAGCAAATTGAAATTAAAATCATAAAAGATAACAACTGCATCGAGTTGTATCGGCCCCACTGCACTAATCTGTTTTCGTAAAAAATTGTTCTACTTTCACCAGTAGGGTTCGCGATAAATTGTCCTTGAATATGTTTAACGAGAACGCCACTGCTTCTTTCGCTACTATTTGCACGTACGCAATTATGCAAGCCTCAATCCTCTTACTCATGTATCTACTCTCTTGTCCGTTGAAAAATTCCTAAAGTATATCTGATAGTTTTGCAAGAACCTATTATTCTGTATGTCAATGGATACTGTGCACTAATGTCTTAAGATGTTCCCATAAAGTTGCATTTACACGGTGGGCAACATGTAGCATGTGATTTGCTTCTTTTGTCGATGGACCTTATCTAGTTATGATATTTTTACTTGATATGTCAATAACAGTAATATATCTAGGTGGTCATGTTTGTGTTTTTCCACGGCCTGTAACATAAGCAAAATCTCTTTGAGAAAACGGTAATAATTAGGTATGTTCATTCAATCATCCTGACAGAAAAACGGGCAATTAGTTTGTATTTACTCATAAATAGGCTTTCAGGAGCTTTGCAATTTCTGGATATCTAATTCTATCCATTTCGATAATGTTGAGTTCATGACTGATGATATAGAAAAGAAACGCACCCAAATTCTATGTAATCTTTTTATCACCCTTTCCCGCAGCTAATTGCTCAATAGTTCCTTCGATACACAATCGTGTTGGTTGATAGTAATTTACGTTTCATCGTTCAGCAGAAATGACTTTGATGGAGGGTGGTATGTATGTCTTTCCTCCCCTACCATTGAATGATCAAAGTTAAGGTTTCTAGGAATCTAGCGATCAGCCAGGTAAATTTTAAATAATATTTGAACTAGTTTTCTAATTTTCTAAATTAGTAATTATATGTCCCGACCTTCCGTCACATGATTAGTGTACTCTCTTCATTTTCTACTTGTACAACACGATGTTCAAAGCCATGGTAACAAATAAAACCTCTAGTCTGACAGGTATGTATTGGTAGGCCGTGTCTAGTAATGTTATTCTTTTTTCTCGTGCCTGTATTAGCACGATTTTTTGCGGTCTGCAAAAAAATAGGAATTCAGCCATGGGAAAAACGAAAAGTTTAAAACATTTAGCTAAGAAGATCCAGAAGATTGAATATCAATTACGTCATCACGGAAGAGAACGCAGTCGCATCAAGTTCCATTCTTATCGGCGTAGACGTCATCACTCATCCTCCGAGAGCCGAGAGAGAACAGCTTCCAGATCGTCTTCGTCAGATAATACTCCTCGCCGTTCAAAGACTCTGCGTCGTCCTCAAACAACAGTGAGAGTAGCGAGTCGTTCCCGTCAATCTGAAGACAAGACCTCTTCTACAACAAGTCGACAACCGCATAGAGTTTCTGTTCCCCACTTTTCGATTGGAGACCGAATGCCCAGTTACGAAAGTTTTTTTCCTGGTAGCCCAGACAGGACTCCACCCAGATCATCAAGCAGACCTCCTCCAACAGCCAGATCTTCAACTCCTGTTCACCTTGATGCTATTAAGTTGGACAGCCAAGGTACTTTATGATCTTAACCTAGACCAGTTGGCTCTAGTGTTAATGATTTGGAAGTCCTGTTCCCGGAATATGGCCTGGAATATGGATTTTATCAGTCAAAGTTGACAACATCAAAGTATTAAGATACTCTTTTTTAAATATCTCTTCAGCACTTCTGTTAGCACATCCGGAGGAGGGTGCTGTGGGTCCTCTTAATGACCTCCATTCGGACATTTTAACATTATTGGGCAAACCGGAGACAACAACAGATTTTCTCTTCTCATCCACCCTTCTTTGATTGTGATTTGGAGTGGTATTTTTCAATCTGGACTGCTAGAGAAAGATGCTCTTCTCTTAAAGTATAATTCTACCTCCAATAATCTTTTATTTTCCCTGGACCTTAAGGCTCCCGTCTCCTACTTCCAAAACGCCAAAGTAACTCACGCTATAATTATTGCGCCAATCGTGAAATGCTTGCTACCATTCGATTCTGTAGGTCTTTATGCTACTGCCATCGGAAAGGATTTCAATATTTATGCAGATTATTTATGCAAATTTTAGTGTTAAAAAATGTGGACTTCAAATATAGAAAAGCTTTCCGTTGGTAGTGGCATCTGATTATTGTTTGCTGTAATACCTACATCATAAAAGTACATTATATGTTAACTATAAGAGCACAAGTTACTTTCTTCCGAACTTCTCTAGAATTGCATTCTGGTGCATTCTAGTAAGTTGGCAAAAATGATTACAATAGCGACAGTTCAGGTATCCAAAACTAGATGGCGTGGCCTAAATCCGCATTTTACTAAAGTGTTTTTTTATGTGATTTGTCGATTGTGAAAGTACTATATCATCAACTAGAAAACTCAAAACGACTCCAGTTTCAATATTTATACAAATAGAAAGCAATAATATATTTAGAAAATAAACTGCTTCCGGGTTTTGCCGTGTGTCAAGATTTGTTAATGCTGACGTTTCGCGAGCCATGTTGCTCGCTTCTTCAAAGCTAATTGAATACTCAGTATTCTCTCAGTATATACACTCACAGTATATATACTCAGTATTCAATTAGCTTTGAAGAAGCCATGGTAACAACGGCTCGCGAAACGTCAGCATTAACAAATCTTGACACACGGCATAACCCGGAAGCAGTTTATTTTCTAAATGATTCTGGCCGTGAAAGCCTACGTACTTAAATAATATATTTAATATTGGTATATATATATATATATATTATATTATAAATATATTATCAATAACATATTATTTATATTTGCAAATTACATATATCCACACCGTCATGACGTCACCATCAACAGTGTTTTAATATACTTACCGTTTACTTTTAAATTATCACTGCTTAATCTATGAAATAAAACATAAGAAATTCGTTTAATGCATTTATTGTTTATAATGGTAAAGTTGACATAATATAATTATACAGTAGTTTACAATTATTCATAGCACAAACTGCGCTAATATTATTTTTTGTATGAAACTTGCATGGTGTAAACTTCTCCATGAAGGGTGGCGGTGGGCACCAGGATTCAATCCCTTCCAAATTGCACACTCCTCCACACGTAATATTTAAATGCAAAAAAAATTCGTGTGGCGTCTTCTACGGGTAAGTAGGAGAACTAATGTTGCGGTATCTACTTCTGATAAGTATGGTTCTATGATCAACGTAATCTACTAACTGAGTGACGTAATATGATATATCGTATAATTGAATAAATTCTTGATAAGAATGTTTTAATTAAAATTATTATTATAAAACTTAGCAAAAAAGGTCATACACAATTTATAAGAATTTTACATAGTTTATTGATTTTTTTAAATACATTATAGTAAATACCCTAACCTAATACAAAGATTATCAGTTCCTTCCACCGTTAAAAAACCTCTTCGAACCTATACAGGTTCAGACCCTGTATACAGACCCTGTATAATCACAACAGACCCTGTATACAGACCCTGTATATTGACCCTCATTTGACCCTCCGAGACCCTCATTTGACCCTCCGAGACCCTCATTTGACCCTCCGAGACCCTCATTTGACCCTCCGAGACCCTCATGTGACCCTCCGAGACCCTCATTTGACCCTCCGAGACCCTCATTTGACCCTCCGAGACCCTCATTTGACCCTCCGAGACCCTCATTTGACCCTCCGAGACCCTCATTTGACCCTCCGAGACCCTCATTTGACCCTCCGAGACCCTCATTTGACCCTCCGAGACCCTCATTTGACCCTCCGAGACCCTCATTTGACCCTCTGAGACCCTCATTTGACCCTCCGAGACCCTCAGAGACCCTCATTTGACCCTCCGAGACCCTCATTTGACCCTCCGAGACCCTCATTTACCTAATATTTAAGTCATGTATTAAATAATTTTAAACTACATATGTATTTTTTCCCACCATCAGGCTCTTCCTTATAATGATGTTATTCCGCTATGCACGTCATCAATTTATGGAGTTCATAATTGGGATGGTAGGAGTACAGGATAAAAAAACAACAATATTGCTATAAAATAATTTATTGAAAATCATATACTTCAATACAAAATATTATATGTACAGCATTTTCTTCTACAACCTTATCTTGACGTCCCTCCAAGTGTAAATCGTTCGGGAACTGTTTTATATCCATCCAATTCGCCGATCCACACATGAATTTGTTGGCTGGAACTGTTGATTTATCAGATTTATCTTCACCCCATTAGTAAGGGGTAAGTACTCTATGATGGTATCATGAATTATTAGACAGTGTGCCTTATATAATTTATTAAATGCTTTACTAGTCTCAAACTCCAGTTTAATATCTACCGTTGAGGATTTAACGCTCTCCACTTGCTTTGAACAATCAATTATGAAAATTGGATTTTTATGAAAACCTTCGTAATCTAAAAGAGGCTCAGATGTGGAAGTCCCATAGTAAGCTGATCTAAATTGCGTGTACATGTTATACGCTATAGCATACTTCTTTTTGTCCATTTCTAGATTCAAATTATCGTACGGATATTGTGAGGAGTTTAAATAAAGTTTTATGTTTTTTATGAGTACATGGCTGTAATCAGAAGCGTCTTGATGGATATCGTCCTGAACTCCTTTTTGGAATGCCACAAATACAAAGCGAGGTCTCTCCAAATTAGTACTTGTCATGACTGACCAAATGTCTTTGGTTGACTCACGTAACGCTGGCAGTTCATGCAACTCCCATTTACGAAATGGAATAATTATGGGTGTCACTTTCCAATAATTGTAATAATTGCAAACGTGATTTATCATCAACGGTAATGTGTCGCACCCTCCACTCAACATTCGTTAAAGTAAACTTTAACTTTTTCGTACCAGAAGGATCTTCGTTCCGGTAACAATTATCATCAGAGCGTGAGCGTATTAACACCAGCTCCTGACGAGAATTGATAATAATCTTTTTATAATCTTCTGCAAAACCGAAAATGAAACTTAGCGGAATGTACGCACTGAAGACTGTCTGAAACTGTCGTTTGTTTACGCGTAATGGGTACCCAACCAGCACAATGTAAACCATTGCTCTCTGATATGCTGTATGAAGCATGAGCTTTCAAGTCGGTAGTAATGCCTGGCTCTAGACATCTATCAATCTCAACACCATTCAACTCATATCTTATTTCTCGAAAGAGAAACATGTAAGCGTTGTGAGTTAAACCACATAAACCGACCCCTGCTTCTTCTTCAACGGATCCTTCAATGTAAATATAACTATCGCATGGGGTAGTGTATATATCCTGATGCTGAATCGGAATTCGAATTTCATCGTTTACTTTAAATGATTGTATTCGAGGAAGGTATGAATGATACTGCTCACTTGTAATAGACTGGTCAAAGGACAGCCCTTCAGTTACAGATAATGTACTACTCATTGTTGAACCAATTTATATCCTAAAGATATTAAAAAATTTCTATTCTCCGTAGACAACTTCTTGGTGTGATAGTTCTCACTAAATGATGACTTAGTTGTAGCTGGCTCGTATTTATACCTTCGTCGATTATTGATGACTAATCCCATATTACAAAGTACCTCTCTTCAGTTCTAACCGAATTACAATTTCCTCACCAGTAGATATGATTCGCGGGTCCTGGCTCAAATCCAGGGAGCGGTGGTGGTGTCTTTGTTACAGATAGGTTTCGCGCAAGGTGGATCATATCCCAGGGAGCGGTGGTGGTGTCTGTGCTAGATGTTGTTGGTGTGTTTACGCGGATCCTAGCGCGCCGCCTGTAATTCGCGGCTCCTGGCTCAGATCACAGGGAGCGGTGGTGGTGTCTGTGTTAGAGATAGGTTTCGCGCAAGGTGGATCAGATTCGCAGGGAGTGGTGGTGGTGTCTGTGCTAGATGTTGTTGGTGTGTTTACGCGGATCCTAGCGCGCCGCCTGTTTGTTGCCAGCGCCAAGGTTGGTGTGTTGGAGGATTGGAGTGGGATGGCAGCGTGTGAATGCTACCAGGCGGCCCCGCCGAGCGAAGTTAATTTAAAAATTAAAAAAATACCCTTGAATAGACTCGAACTTGGCCTCCGGAGTTCGCAAACATGCCAGTTCGGTCATCTTACACAGATGAACTATCAGAGTAATTTATTAGCAATTGTTTTTTTCTGAATGATACGGATAGCGGTCTGTCTGTCTGTCTGTCTGTCTGTCTGTCTGTCTGTCTGTCGGTCGGTCGGTTGGTTGGTCATATTTGATATAAAACATTGCGGTGTTTAAACATATTTATTGTTGATAAAATAATAATAAAAAAAGAGTACTATATTTTATTTAATTTTTTTTCTAATTGATTTTGTGTGATGATCGGTTTGCTGCTGCTGGCAGTCGTTGTCGTCGGCGTCGTAGGCGTCGCCGCATGCCTAATCCCAATTTGCGCTTTGCTTTCATGGCGGATGTTACTAACCAGGCGCTGATTTTTTCACCGGTCGATGCCGATGGATGTTTGACGCGCTGCCAAGCCGCTTCCTGCAGAATTTTATCTGCCGCATGCCTCTTGTGCAGTTCCTTGTGTTGATGGTACGCCAAATCGTGTTCCCTGCAGGCGCGGTCCAGCCCGTTTATTCCCCGGTCGCCGCGTTCCATACGCTCTTGAAGTTTGGTGCCTGGGCCGCAGAATTGGTAGCCGCCGGGCATGTGAAGCTCGATCGGTAACTTATCGATGATGGAGTTAACAAGCCCCCTGCCGAAGATGGTATTCTTGACTAGCAGCGGCATTACAATGAGCGAAATGATGCGCTTCTTGGATTTTTATACAAGGTCGGCTTTAGAAATCCAACTTCTTTCGTCGAGACCCAACCACTTGACGTACAATCGATTTCCCTTCTTTCTTAGTACTTTTTCCACTAGTTGAACGTCTGGATGCTTTGCTTTTTGCAATTCCTGCTCGTAAAATGACCCCAAAATCGGTTCGCCGCTAAGATCATGCAATAGGTAAGTTGTGGGATTAGTGTATTGTATCTTAGCAACAATAAAGACTTCGTTACTCCAACTTGGTTGGTAACCCTTCGCGAATAGGCTGCGATATTTCGATATTCTTACGTAGTCGTTTCGCTTAAATTTTGTTATTAAACTACTCATTTTAATGTAATTGTAGACATTGTCAAGTAGCCGCTTTTCATTTTTGCGAGTAACATTTACCGGCTTCATTTTAATCGTCGAATGAACGGTGTCGTTATATTTTGAAACAATAATTGGCAATAGTTTCAACCATGCATAGGACCCCTGCATGCTGAACTCTTTCCACATCATCGCTTTTAGTGTCCTATTTAAACGCTCCACTACCGACGCCTTTATCGTACTATATGTTGAGTAATGATTGATATTGAACTGTTTCATTAGCGTTGAGAATTCTCGCCCATAAAATTCTTTACCCATATCGGTTTGTAAATTTGCGGGATGACGTCCTGAGGATAGAATTTTCTTCATCGCGTTAGCAACATCTTTGGCCGACTTTGTTTTCGTCGGAACGGCCCACGCAAATTTTGAAAATACGTCGATAACAACTAGAATGTATTTGTTGCCGCGATTTTGCCGCGCGTACGGAATCATCTCCACAAGGTCGGCTTGAAATAAGTCATCTAGTCCTTTCACGATGACGCGTCTGCGTTTGAAAGTCTTTCGGGCCGGTTTGTGCAGTTCGTCGACCACTTGTTGCTTGATGCTGCTCATATTCTATATTTGATGACTAGTTCCACGTAAAAATGCGAAGTTGCTGGTCGACGTCTAGCTGTCGCCGTCGTGGTGGATGATGATGCAATAGCAGTATCGAAGCTAAATGTAATTGCATCACCCTTCCCAATAACAGTTCCAATTAAATTGTCCTTTGAAATACCCTTTTTTGATGAATTTATGTGCGCGATT
The DNA here is from genome assembly GCA_963966075.1 of Aphodius sticticus. NCBI lineage: Eukaryota > Metazoa > Arthropoda > Insecta > Coleoptera > Scarabaeidae > Aphodius > Aphodius sticticus. The sequence continues at coordinate 47,736,071 of OZ014509.1, read as the reverse complement.
AAGTCGAAAGGAAAAACGGTCGCACTTTGGATTTCTCCTCTTTGTTCCAATGGGTATTGATATGTACCGGATCCGTTATCTAACAGGTAATTAAATGTTAATTTCGGATAGTCGAATGTATACGAACCGCGAATGGGTAAACAAATGTACGCGTATAATTCTTTATCCGCCGACGGTGGCGATGATTTTAATTCTTTTGTTCTAGCGGATATATGACGACCAAACTTATCAAGAGTCATGGTAAAAGTGATAGACAAAAATTCACATTTATGAATTTATACAATGATTCGCGCTTCACGTAATTCCTCCACGATGCTATTAATTTCGTTACTGTGACCGTCATTTCCGGCATCTTGCGATGCAAGCAGCAGCCTTAACCGGTCGCAGAGTTCATTCGCATCATCCCAAAACGTGTACTGTATCGGTTTGTTATTGTAGCTCATCAGACCGCGCCCGCCGTATTGGCCGCTACTGCTGGCCCAAGTGCTAGCTCTCGCTCTTGCTGTCGTCGGACGCGTACTTTTGGGCGTGGTTTGATCGTAAATGAGTGGAGCGATAACTTTTCGATATTTATCGCCAGCATTACCGGCCACTTGCTTTTTTGGATCATAATTTACTCGCGCAGCGTTTGTCATTAATACGATTTCGCGATAATTCTTTTGATCTTCCTTTGTATCGTTTATGGGATTTTTCTTGAATATTAATTCGTAAAGCCCCGGTGTTCCTTTGAACTCTCGTCCGCCAACGACAATATTATCACTTTGGTTGCTAAATTGTAATTCCGAGGACCCAAGATAGAATTTGTCAAGCTGGGGATCATGGTGGACGCCCGCATGACCATGGTCGTACACGTTTTTGTTGTCCCTAATAAATCCCGCAATGTAATGTTTAGGTAAGGGGGCGAATTGATCCATATACTCCAAGAACCTGTCTTCGGTTGTGTCCAAATCGCGTTGGCTTGTCTGTGTGATTGTAGTTTCCTCAGGGTCGATGTACGCTTCGAACGTTTCTTCTGGTTCTCGCTGAACACTTGGTGTAGCCATTTGAAATATATCATCATCTTCATCTAAAGGCAATGATGTTCGACCTCTATGCTTTTTTTTCTTCTGCTGATACGGCGATGATGGGGGTTCCTTAATTTTTGCATCATTTTTCACCTGTTCTTCGTACTCATCATCGTCTCTTTTGATTTCAGCTTTTGGTTCTAATTTAATAGTAGCAGCGGCAGCATTAGTTCTGATGATATTTTGAAGGGACTCGGTTATTGGTTTATATTTGCTCTTAAGTTGCTCTTCGGACCTGAATTTGCTTTGTTTAAGAGCAGCCAGTTTTTGTTTAATGTTTTTCTTAGCTCTAATTAATCGCGTAGTTATTTCTTTAGAGCTCATGCTTGCGTGATAAATGTTGTGCAATGTTAATAATAATAATAAGAAGAAAAAACCGTCCGAACGTTTACGAGGGTTGTCTTCTAATGATGCTTTAGCGGGCATTACGGCAACTTTATGTAGCTATGAAAACCTTTCCTATATCGACCGTTGTTCAAGTCATCATCCTTGCTAATAACCAGGAAACTATACTTATCGGTCCAACATAAGGAACACATTTTCTTAAATTCAGCAAAAGATGAAAAATCGCTATTGCTAGCACCATCCTGGAAAATGTGTCGCAAATTTAGGTCGTCCATCGGAAAAACAATCAACAAATTGGCGTTGTCGCGAATAAGATGTTTGGGGATGTGCGTATAAGTTTGACATAAATAGAAACTGTCTATGGATTTATGACGACCCATACTAAAATAGTCCCGAATAACGGACTGTTTCTGACATGCCACATCGTCGAAAATAAAAACGGAGTTTGGACTCGCCTCCGAAGGGTGAATAATGTCAGTATCATCGGAGTACTCGTAATAACCAACTAATGGTCGCAATAAATCCCTTAAATATTGATATTTTGGTTGGAAAAGTGACTTGGAATACACGTACACATTTTCAAATCTCAAACCGTTCGGATCCTCAAGCAGACTGACCATTACGTTCGTCTTGCCGCAGTTGGACGGACCGCATATTATTGCGCGAATGCTGGATGGCAAAAGGGGGCCGTGCTTGCTATCGCTTTGTTGTTGTCGTTGCGACACAATATCAACATTATTCACGTGCAGACGACATTTTTGTTTGACCAGCTTCATGGCAGTTCTATCGTCTACTAACATACCTTTTAAGTAACATCCGCTTTTAAAATCACTCATTTACCATTCGAGTGCTGAAGTGATAGGTTGAACAATGGTTACTAGCAGCAGTCGCGGCAGCGGCCATCGCCGTAGACGTGGCGGTAAGGGTGTTAGATTTTCAACAACAACAAAAGCAGTAGCGGCAGTTAGGAAAAATAAAAAAAGGCGAATTATCCCGATACCTAAAAGTGGCGGCTTTTTACCACTAATACCAATTTTTGCGGGTCTGAGTGCTTTAGGAGCTTTAGCGTCAGGTGCGTCCTCTATCGCTAAGGCGGTTAAAGAAAGCAAAGCATCGGCGCAGCAACTTAAAGAGCGTGAACGTCATAATAGGGCGATGGAAGCAATCAGCGTCGCGGGGAAGGGCTTGCATCTGAAACCGTACAGGGCAGGGGATGGATTAAGAAGAAAAAAAAAAAGAATGACATACCAGCGACTGCGCTAACGAACATCGACTTAGAACGGTATGCTCGAGGGATCCCAAACTTTCGGGGCGTGTATATGCGTGACTCGTTACCCGAACGTATTAGCAAGGGGAACGAGCGGGGTATAATTAATTTAGATGGGGCAGACGGTCCGGGGACGCATTGGGTGGCCTACGTTAAAAAGGGGAACATGGTTATTTACTTTGATAGTTTTGGAAATTTACGACCGAGCAAGGGAATTGTTAAATATTTTAAGAGTGCGGGAAACGATGTACTTGTAAAATATAACCACGAACCGTATCAGTTTTACGATAGCAGCAATTGCGGAGCATTGTGTTTAAATTTCCTACGAAGCGTCTAATTCACTCATACGACAGTTGGAGCGCGTGCGACAACCATCATTATCATGACAACGCAAACAACGTTTACTCTCAGCGCTAGAGATTCCATTCTAAACGCATACTATAATCCTCCCATCGAGTTAAATGGCGGTGCAAATTATGAAATGGGGTTGGTAAACTTTGAGACGTATAATGCGATTCCTAATGTTGATCGATATAATAACGCTCTGAAAATTGATGGAGAATTAATCACAATACCGGTTGGTTCGTACGAGCTCGCCGATATCAATTGGGAAATTAATTCGCGGCTCAGCAAAGGAAAGAAGACGAAGGCGAAGAAATCGGACGTAAAGTTTAGCATTCGCGCTAACAACAATACCTTAAAATGCGTTGTGGATTGCGATCGAGACGTCGATTGGGATGTACAAAATTCCATAGGACCCCTTTTGGGATTCGGTAAAACAAAAGTGTTGAAGGCATTGGACTCGCCGCATGAGTCCGAACACGTGGTGGATATTCTGCGAATTAATACAATTAAAATTGAATGTAATGTAATACACGGTGCATACATGAATGATAAATCTGCCCATACGATACATGAGTTTTTTCCATCTGTACCGCCCGGTTACAAAATCATCGAGACGCCGCAAAATGTCATCTACATGCCGTTAAATACGAAAATGATTGACAATATTGTCCTTAAAATAGTAGATCAAGACGATAACTTGATCAATTTCAGAGAGGAAGTCGTCACGATAAGACTGCATCTACGGGAGCAACGTAGTAATGGGTCTTAACTTTAATTCGAGGGGTGGTGACCGGTCGACTATTACTACCAGCCGACGACAAAATCAATTTATAAATTCCAAACCCGCGGGAAAAATTTTTACTTGTCCATCAACTGTCGAAAGGTTAACAACTGAAAACCAGCGTTTCTTGCAAGCATTGGGGTTCAAATTGCGACACCACCAACAACATCAACAGCGCAGTAATCATGGATATTTTAAACGTAACTGAAAAAGTCGAATTTGACAATTCAATCGTTAAGGCTGAAATTGTCAACCACCACCCCTATACGACAAACTCTTTTGCAAACAATGATGAAGTGCGCATTCCTATCCAGCAACTCGACGTGCTAACGCTGCCGAGTCGAAGTTGTATTTACATAGAGGGTAAATTGTTGAAAGATGATGGTAAGGTATCACCGACCGGAAAAATAATCAACAACGGTTTTGCGCACCTATTCGAGGAAATACGTTTCGAGATGGGTGGCAAGGTTATCGACCGCGTAAGAAATCCCGGCGTAGCGACCACTCTCAAAGCGCTCGTGTCGTTCAATAAAAACGAAATGGAACTCGCCGCAATGGCGGGATATGAACTGAATGTATACGGTGGAGTTGACGAAAAAACTGGATTTTTTAATGTATGCATACCCTTAAAATATTGGTTGGGCTTTGGCGAGGACCATAAACGTGTGATTCTTCACACTCATCAAGAGCTCGTTCTGTTACGTAGCCACTCAGACCTTAATGCACTGTATAGTAGTGATACGACGGAGAAGCTAAAAGTGACTCTTAGTAAGATAGTGTGGCGAGTGCCGCATATAACTGTCGGCGATGCGGAACGTATCAGTCTATTGAACACCATTTCGAGTGGCCGCCAATTGGATGTGGCTTTTCGCAGTTGGAATCTATGCGAATATCCAATTTTGCCGAAGACTAGACAACATACGTGGTCAATCAAATCGAGTTCGCAATTGGAGAAACCTCGTTATGCGATTCTAGCTTTTCATACCGATCGAAAAAATCAACAAAATAAAAATATGACTCTCTTCGACCATTGTAATTTGACAAATGTCAAACTATTTCTCAATAGTGAACAGTACCCTTACGAATCCATCCACACCAATTTCAAACATAGACAATTTATAATTTTGTACGAGATGTATGCGAAATTCCAAGCGTCGTATTATAATCAACGCAGCGAACCGCTCCTGTCGCCCGATCTTTTCTACAAGGAACATACGCTGGTGGTAATTGACTGTTCGCGACAGAATGAAAATCTGAGTACGGGTGCGGTGGACGTCCGGCTAGAATTCGAAACGAGCGAAGATATACCCGACAAGACGTCACTCTACTGTCTCCTAATTAACGATTGCATTTTAAAATATACGCCGCTAACTGGTGAGGTCATATCGCTATAAGCTGTCATGATGAACACTTGGATCGTCGACGTGCAAGGCTTTCAACTGAAAGATAGCGAATTCATTTGCAAAGAATTGGCCCTAATCCATGTTTATTCCGGGCATGGCGAATTGCATAAACTTTTCAAATTACCCGTAAAATTCATACATTTGGAAGAAAATCTCCAGAGACATGTGCGCTTCGTAACGACACAAATACATGGACTCATGTGGCAAAAGCAAGATGAAAATTTTCTCTACAATCACAACTACAATACATCTCGACAGCAAAATCAACACCAGCACCAAGCGGCAGAAGCAACTGAAGACGAAGAAGCTCCTTATACCAACTTATGCTCACTTTTACGAACGTCAGGAATTGATGAAGGTTCTCAAATAATCGTCAAGGGGTTGCAAAAAAAACGATGGTTGGAAAACGTACTACCCAATATTCGCATTCTCAATATTGAAGACATGGGTTGTCCAGCACTTTCAACGCTCAAACTTCAAGCAGGAGCAGGAGTAGTAGGAGCTGGTTGCGTTGGCGGAAAGTATCATTGCAACAAACATGCCATTAACGACCTGCAATGCGCTCATCAAATAGCTTACCTCCTTCGTGATTGGCTGCAAACGTGGTGGACGTCGTCCAAGTCATCCTCGCCATCGGGATGTGATTTCGTTTTTCAATAATATCAATCAAGAGAAAAAAATGTATGATCCTGAATAAATAAACTTTTTTTAAAAAATTCTGGTTCTTTTTAATTTTTTTCCCTATTACTAAAATAAAACAAATGGTCGAAAACAAAAAAAATTTATTAAATATACATATGCAAAAAAAGTATTATTTACAAATTTAGAGTAGTATAATTATTAATAACTTTTAGCGTATCGATGTAGTCTTGAACATTGGTAGACGGCCAAACCCCCGTATCGGGACCTGACTGCCAGCCCACATTATGCCCTTTGAGTCCTCTTTGCACGTTATCCGTCAGCCATTTGCGAATGTCTTTATGAGACTGACGTGTCGTCGGTTCGAAACGAAACCGCCAACCCCTCTTAACACCAATAGTGTTCAGTAATGTCGTCACAAAGTTTTTGTCAGCGTTATACAACGCATCGCATAGCGTTTTTTCGAAATAATACCGCACATTTTTATAATTGTTGATAATATTGTTGATAGAAAGTGGTGTGACATCTTTTTTCTTTTCATCGCTACTCAACAACGTAAAAAGCAAACATTTTTTATAGTTTTCATCCGATTGGTGAATGCAATTTATCCGTTTGGCTATCGTCAAAAGATAGTCCGCATCCATCTCAGTAACGCTAGAATTATTATTACAATTCTGTGTTTCTTGTTCTAAAAGTAACTCTAAAGCGCACTTTACAAATGAATCAGTTAGAAGTTTAGAATCGAAGAGCATCTCTATTACATTCACTGGCGCACTGCATAAACGTCCGTAGGTGAGCAGCTCTTCCGGCACTTGGATTTTACTTAAGAGATATTTCACACCGTTAATATCGTTCGAGTTTATGTACTTCTTTAGGTGATCAGTATACGTGCTCTTAACATTATTGAAAATATCAAATTCTACAATAAAATAATTATTACTACTGCTACACATCTTAACGTGAGGACTAACATAAGACAACTAAACTTACTTTTAAAATTAATAATACTACTGCTAGTAAAACTTTTAATATCTACAGCTTATAATGCCCCCAGGCAAACGTGTTAATTGAATCTTCACAAATAAATCGTTTATCATCGCGCGCTGATAGGGCCAATTTATTTTGATTTTGAGTGAATATGTTATGTTTTACCGAGCGAAATGAGTTCTGCTGTTTGTATAGAACGCAGTTTTCCAATAAGCATCGCTTGTAATCTTCGAATTTAATTTCATTCTTAACAACGTAGTTCTTGATACCCTTCGCTCTCTTTTCTTGCTTAGTTTCACCCTCAACGGTAAATGCATACATTTTCGAACGTAAACCGACAAATTCGTTCATTACTTTACCACATAGTTCATCTTTCATTAGGCCCAAAACGGCCTTATTAACGAGTGGAATGTTAAACGTGTTTTTAGCACTGTAGTTGGACGTGTCGAACTTATCTATGTGCAATTTCATATCAGCGTATACATTTTCCGTTTGAGTTAGTAAGACCAAACTATCGGTATCTGTATAGCACAAGTTAACCCTTTCCCCATATTGTTTTTTCAAAAAGTCATAATAAAAGTCGTACATTAACAATTTGGATAGTTCAAGAACGCAAAAGCCCAAGTATATTGGTTTATCATATACAATTTTTAATTTTTGCATCTGAATTGCAACAAAATTGTCCGTAAATACACTAATCGATTTAAAATTTAATTGTGATGTAAGGTGCGCTGCACCTCTTTTTTTATGCCGATTCTCCCAATGTGTGACTAATCGGACGTCAACCCTCTTCGCCACATTCTCGATTGTCTTGCCAAATACGCAGTTGTTCATTTTCTTGTAGTTATCTTTGTCAAACTTGTTTTCGGCCTGTTGACGTAACCTTGTGTTAAGATCAATATAGCTTTTCATCCAAGCTGCCTGCTTAAATGCTAAAACTCTATGGACGTGTGTCACCCTCAAACCGTGTGATAAAATTTGTTTCAGATTTCTGTAATGTATTGTATATTTTTGCTTGTTGCATAAAGTCAGAAGTAATTTTTTATCTTTCAATTTTGATGAGGGCGGTATAAGATTTTCCGATAAAAAGGGCAAATCATTATGTCGGTCGTGTAATTCTTGAGGGTAGTCAATATCGATTTCAAAAATATAACCCACATCTGACGTATCGCTCACATACTCCACGTTCAACGCGCCAATTTCTGCCCGTGTCAGCCATCTAAAATCCGATATCGGCAAATGGTTGGACATCGCCCAAGCGTATAAATTGTTCGCGTCCAAATATGTTAGATAAGTGGTTGGTGAATTACTGTCGTAGGACGATAAGTATGGATTGTTTGCCTTCGCATGGCGGCGAGAGCATTGGGAAATACCGCCGCGAATGGAATTTTTCATAAATTGACACATATCCATGTCGGTTAATAACTCCAATTCTATACCAGTATATTTGAGCATAGCATCCCAAGATAGACCGGGGGATGAGAAATAATTACAGGGATCCAGCTGGTATGTGTTGAACGAAACTTTGCGGAATTTTTCAAAAACATCTGAAAGCAACAAAACGTCAACTTTTAAATACAAAGCAGAGTATTGTGAAAGTTTCTGACAACCGAACGCGTCCCAAACAGTTTTTGCGTGCTCATACTCTTGTTCCGTTATTTCGGTGTTAGATAGTGAATTAAAAAAATCTTTGCGGCAAGGCAGTTGCGTTTCTTCCAGTCGCGCCAAAGAATCTACATACTGATAGGGAAATATGCCCTTTCGTTTCATCAATAGAAAGTGCTCTGAATCGGGAAATGCCTCCTTTACATTAAGAAAATCTTCAGTTTTTAAATTATTCGCTAATGAGTCTAAGGAGGATGACATGAAACGGAATGAATCTAAAAATCTTAGCTGAAAATATACGTCAGAAATTAAACCTTTTGAATTCATTTTACGATCTACGACAATGTATTTTGTAAAACTAATATAACTTTCCTTGTTTTCGGGGATGGCATCAATTTTACCACCGTCAGCAGCCAATTGCTTTATAAATAGGTGCGCGTCATAGCCCGAAAGGTTGTGGAAAAAAATCGGAATAAATCTGCGAATTTGGTAGTTTAAATTACAGCTATTGTGCGCAAATCCCCTGGCTTTTCCAGAGTAGTGGTCATGGTCCATTACTTTCCTATTGTCAACGTCATGATCATCAATTGCCTTTTCACAAATGTGACATGTTGAACTTTCATTAAAATGGGCCCACTCAGATTTCGTCAGGGGTGTCATAGGAACGATTTTCTTAAAATGTGTTTCATATAGTTGACGAGTTATCTCTGAAAGTCTAGTTACGAATACCTCTGCGCAATCTGGACCTGTGTACGTTTCAAATCTATTTAATTTCGAATCAAAGGAGCATACAATTTGAAACGCAAAGCTGTAGGGAATGTGCGCGTGGGTGTTTCGGGTATAAGAGCTAGCGGGATTTGGTGCACACGACTGAATTGGTTGTAACATGCACTCAAAATCAGCATAAACAACAAAAGGCACATTTAATTTTTTTTGAAAATTGGTAAAACATAACAAATTTTCGGGTACCATGGCCCCTAATTTATTTTTCTTTAAGTTTCTAGTGGGTAAAATGGTACATATCCTATTACAATCGAACTGACGATGAATATCGTGGCGTTCCTTGGTTGTAAAGAATGTCAAACAACCGTTACATATGTGTTGAGCCCTTTTTCTTTTAGAGCGTTGTGACGAAACCAGTTTAGAGAGACTCTTAATTAAGACATAATGCGCGGAACTATTAACACTATAATTATCGCCATCTTTTTCATATAATAACAAGTTAACATGTACATCTCGCTCTAGCCTAGTAAAATAAATTGGTCCTACCACAATATGTTTTTTACTAACAGTATCGTATTCCAAACCATATATATTTATGCTTAAATTATTTAAATGTTCAATTCGAGGAATATCTTTTAATTTCACTGGAAACGTTATCCCTTCTAAATTTAATACTTTCGAATAATGTGGGTAGGATTTCACGCGATCTTTGTTATATTTAGCAGGCTTCAGACTTGCACAAACGCTCCAGCCGAAACAGGCGTTATCTTTATTTTTTATATTAATACAGGCCTTCTTTCTTTTTATATCCGGTGGTAATTCTACGTATGAAGATGGACCTAGCGGCGAAAACTTGCTAATATTGACTTCAAGGTGTGAAACGCAAACTAAACTAAAACCACTATCCCTTTCGGTGAACTCACTGGCTTTCTTTAGAATTTTACCTGCCAATATATCGAAAGTTTCGCTTAAATTTGAGCTACCGTCTATAATAACATATTTTGTATTAAATGATTTTATTTCACCAATTGGCTGTTGTTGTACAGAGCCATGACCACCATCGCCGTCAGCAATTGCATCTTGCGGTTTGCGATATCGACCAAATAACTCGATTTGTAACTTAAAAATTAGCATTTCAGAAATTAAATCTTGTGCTAGGTTACAGACCTTCAATTTCACATTGTCCAAAAATGATGGGATGTCACAAGACTCTATATTTTCAATTCTGTAACTTTTTACACGGCTTTGGAAGGCGTTCCCAATTTCGCTAATTCCACCATCTTGCAGAAATGTTAAATTGTTTGCACGATGAATTTGAGAACGCAAATGACCCCTATACTGAGCGGGCGTTCGTAATGTAACACGACAAGCGTTACAGGTAAATTGCCGCCGCCGCTCTGGTTGCGATGTGGAGGGCCCTGCTTCGTTTGACCGTTGGTTGCTTGAAGATATATCAACTACTTTTCGCTTTTTGACAGCACCCCGCGATTCCTCGTCATCATTGCGTTTTCGTTTTTTTTTCTCATTTATATGGGTTTTTAAGAGATGCCGTTCAAGATAAAAGCCGCTAACAAAAGGTTTCGCACATACAGGACACAAAAAACGATTGTCTGTTATAGCAGGAGTAGCAGATGAACATGTGGAAAAAATTATCATGCACGGGTGTCTTTTAAAAGCATCTTTACGACTAAAAGTTTTTCCGCAAACTCCACAATTGACGCCCATCTTAAGAGTTTAATCATCAGCATCTACAAACTAACAAAAAAATATAATGACTTAAAAGTAACTAAAAAAGGACTTACATATTTCTCCGCCCAATAGACATACAAAGATTGACCACTCTCGTAAACTTTAATTGTGTAGTTCTGCAAGCTTTCTTCAAACAACTGCAAATGATGCGGCAATTCTTGATCCACGAACTGGATCGGTTTATTTGGTAAAAATACGCCCCTTTTTTGCAATAGGTATTCAAAAACGACTTTGTCATCCATCCTGAAGCTATATTCTAACGTCACTTAAAGAGGTCTGAACAGTGCCCATACACGTCCATACATACGCACAAACAAATACAAAGCAATGTTTAACAGTCGTGGGCCAGCTGCCTCTATTTATATGTAATTTTGCAAGGATATTTTGCATGCTTTAGTGATGTAAAAAAGATGAACTAAGTTGTTCGGTTGCATTTAACATCTCTCTAGGTCAAATATGGTCTAGCCAGACAATTACGTAAAGCAATAAATTACTACTCAAATAAGGACGCATTTACCCTTGAAACCAGATCGCGGTGTGAAGAGAAAGAACTAGCTTACGCTGCCGAATAACAAGTCAATGTCACTGTCTAGACGGCTCATTGTGTAATTAATTATACTGTTTAATATATAACGCAGTCCCCATGCAAATAATCCTTATTTACTGCAATACATATCCCTTGAATTTAATATCATACCGAACTGTGTTAATTTTAAGACTGAAATTAACATGAAGAATATTTGTCGCAGTTCGGCTTCGTTCGCTTGTAGGGTTTGTGTAGTTGAATGAGATGCAGGTATAATATCCATATGTAAATCTCACCGCTATTGAAAATTCTCCAATTAAATTTTTCTGATGGTGTCGGGCAACCCAAAATTAATTATACTCTAGGCTGTCGACTAAAACAATATTTATTATAGTCAGTTGAGACCACTTATTGTGTAAGGTAATAAATTAAGTTTTTTATTGGAACGAAATGGACTGGATGGTATTATTATAATTTCAGGCTGTGATCTCGCAATGCAAAACTGAGCGACTCGCATTTCCGAGAGATTGCATAATCGAATTTCTTATAATGAATTATACCGTTTTTTATTGAAACCCGGATGCGTTCATCGTATTATTATTATTATAATTTCAGATTGTGATCTGTCAATGCAAAAGAGGGTAAACGGGTAGGTTGCCAATTTGTTTATAAAGACTGTTCTAATAATTAAATAACAACTAGTTCGAACATCGGTCTAAACGTCTGTAACAAAATGTCAGTTGTCTATAACAGTGAGACGCTTTTAAATTTATCAATTGCGTGCATATGTGGTAGTGTAAAACAACATAAGGAAATTTATTATTTGATGGGTCCCTACCGAAAAAACATTCCAGAAAAACTGCTGAATGTTCTTTTGACCAAGTGGCACAGTGTTAAGTGGACTTTGCTGAAACAAAACGATGATTGCTCATTGTTTTTAACGGACACGGATAACATTACGTTCCGTAAGAATTTTCAATTCACACAGAAATTATTAAAATGTTTGCTAGTTATGGGGGATAACAGTAATGCAATTTTGCGGGATATATTTAGAAGGTCAATATTTCGTCAGAGCACTTTGTACGCAGAGCAATCAGTATGTATTCTACATAGTTTTATTCAAACGCCACTTGGTAGAATGTGTCAAGTGTGTCTTCCAAAACATAATGGCACTCGAGAGGCTTACGGCTTCAAAGATTATTTAGAATGGGAAAAGTTTGAACATTATACCCTGTCTTTTAACAATAGCAATGGACACAACGAATTTTTTAACAATTACGTGCTAAATAAAAGATTTTGGTGCTGCAGTTGCATTACAAAACCTCTTTTCAAAGTTTTTAAACATGGTAATTGCTTTAAAGTTTTTCACCACCAGTACGCCTTCAGCTTCAGTGGGTTAGATTATGTCCCCGACAGTATTTTCGAATTGATTGACAGGTATTAATTATATTTGTTCTCGAATTTTAAACTATAACAAAAAATGTATTACGTAAAATCCACTCTTCCCCCTCCTTATTACATCAAATGATATAAAAGACGCGAGTTTAACTGCACTCAATTGCAATTCAATCATTAGACCGTTCGAGCAAGTTACCAACACAAGCTAATAAAAATGTCCGAGTACAGTCAGAGTGAAATGAACCTGTTGGAGAACTTTAGTTTGTTACCATCAAATCCGCCATCACGAAACCATCAGCAGGCTGAAAGTTTTTCTGGTTCGGACACAGAAAATGCTGCCATCCCAACAACAGTAGCCGAAACCATCAAGAAATCGGGTGGAAAAAGGAAAAATAAGACCGATGTGACCCAAAAACAGCGAAAAAATGTGAAGAAGTCGCGCCTGGAGGATTCAGATTCCGACCTTGATGAGGTGAATAAGGCCGGCATGTGCTTATCAACATTTCCTTTGAAGCCAGTTAAGGAAATGCGTCTTAATTACCAGTATAAGGTCTTGGGGATGAGGGTATATGAGCATCTTCAGTGGCCGTCTGTCATGGTGGATTTAGCAGGGGGTGATCAGGATGAAAACAAATTTTCAGTTTTTCTCCCTAAAAGGATCGCTGAAAAAATTACACCTAAATTTTGTGATAATGTCAACACCAATAATTATCATTTAATATTTATGGGCGAACTGGCGATGGGCAAAAACCAGAACAATGCGAACCTGCTACAATTTAAGAAGTACTAAATAGTTACACCTAAATTTTGTGATAATGTCAACGCCAATAATTATTACTTAATATTTGCTGGTGATGGGGAAGGTACCCCACATTGTTACAATTTACAATTTACAAGTACTAATTGTATTATTTCAATTAACATATGTTTGTGCTTATTTGATAATAAACGTATTGTAGTTTTAATAAGGTTGTGTTATTTATTCACCAAGTTAAAATTAATGGGCACGAAAGGACGCAATATATTTAAATAGCAGCATATTTTTCGCGACGAAAGCCGTCTCTCTGCCATGGCTGTGCCTATTATAACGGTACATCGTTAGGCAAAAAGTAATAAATTTCAACAGCGCGAAATTATGGCTTGCGAATTCGCTCAATGATTAAAATCTAGTTCTTAATGGCCGTTCAAATGTTAAAGCAATAAATTTAAATCTACACGAAAGGACGCAATATATTTAAATAGCAGCATATTTTTCGCGACGAAAGCCGTCTCTCTGCCATGGCTGTGCCTATTATAACGGTACATCGTTAGGCAAAAAGTAATAAATTTCAACAGCGCGAAATTATGGCTTGCGAATTCGCTCAATGATTAAAATCTAGTTCTTAATCGCCGTTCAAATGTTAAAGCAATAAATTTAAATCTACTGATTTCCCGACTCATTCTATGGCAAACGCAGAGTATAAAACAACCGACGAATTTTGACTCCACACAGAAGTCACAGAAGCCACAGCAATATGGACCCTTGTAAGTATGCTCCTAGTTCCGATCAACATAAAATGAACAAGTGATTTTTTTATTTTTCAGTACTACCGATTCTCAACCTACTGCCAGAAAGTCTCAGGGTAAGCATTTCTAAGTTGTATTTTCAACATTTTTTTAAAGTAATTATGCATTTAGGCCTACACGATAATGTTAATGTACAGCAGTAATCCGCCGCCGGAGAACTTCCCACCCGCTGGCATGATTGCCGTTACGCCATATATGGCGTACTACCAGGATGGTGAAGTGGTGTATGTGCACGTATTCCAACAGTGTTAGTATAAAAAAAAGAAATAATCGAATTGGAACAATCTAACGTATTTTTTTCATTTGGTTACAGAATATCTTCTATTATAAAAGGAAACGCGCTGGCACGCGGAGGGGCTTCGACGGCGGATTATAACAATGTTAGTATAAAAAATCAATAATCGAATTCGAACAATCTAACGTATTTTTATTTTCCTTACAGAATTTCATCTGTTAATATGTTTGTTTTGTATAATATTAATTTTATCAATTAAACAAATTTTCAAACATGCTGTCTTTAATTTCCACACAATCGAATACCATTATAAAATTATTTTTTCCTAACCTAATTCACAATTGTTATTATTATATTCAAACTATGTGGAGGGTCTTCGTGCATGGATTCCAACAGTGTTAGTATAAAAAAATCAATAATCGAAACGTGGAGGGTCTTCGTGCGCGGATTCCAACATAATCGAATTCGAACAATCTAACGTATGTTTATCTTCTTTACAGAATTTCTTCTATTATTATATTTGTTTTTTGTTAATTAAACAAATTTTTAAACATGCAGCCTTTTATTTCCACGTAATCGAATACCATTATAAAATCATTTTTTCTTATCCTAATTCACACAGCGAGCCGCCTGGTAGCATTCACACGCTGCCATCCCACTCCAATCCTCCAACACACCAACCTTGGCGCTGGCAACAAACAGGCGGCGCGCTAGGATCCGCGTAAACACACCAACAACATCTAGCACAGACACCACCACCACTCCCTGCGAATCTGATCCACCTTGCGCGAAACCTATCTCTAACACAGACACCACCACCGCTCCCTGTGATCTGAGCCAGGAGCCGCGAATTACAGGCGGCGCGCTAGGATCCGCGTAAACACACCAACAACATCTAGCACAGACACCACCACCGCTCCCTGGGATATGATCCACCTTGCGCGAAACCTATCTGTAACAAAGACACCACCACCGCTCCCTGGATTTGAGCCAGGACCCGCGAATCATATCTACTCTCACCGCGTAAGTTAACCTCCTGCCCGTTCTGATCGATGAGTGATAATGATATATTTGTGATAGTGTTACTGCTATTTATAGGTAGATAAAAAACATTTTTTGGCTCTATATCGATCGGATATCCTGCAGCTACCGGAATTGCAAACTCAATGAGTGTATGTGCATGCACTTCATCATAAAATGCGCTTGTAACTAAATTACATTCTACTCGAACAGTTCTTACTCTAATAATCTGCACTGGAAGATCCGACTCGTAAATTTTGTTCGGTTCGATTATCATTGGGCTAAATCCTAAAATTCGTGCAATATTGTTTGGTTTTGTAAAATTTATTTTAAATTTACTATGGATTTCGCATCGTAATGTGTTTTTATTTGCTTTGATAGTAATTGGATCTACTGATTTCTCATTCTCGCTAATGATTCGTTGTACATATGATTCAATATCACTAACGTCATATGCACCTGTAGGAATTTTAATTGGGGTATCATTATCTCCATAGTAAAATGTATCCTCACCCTCTTGTATATTCGGAATGCTATTATAAGTGTATAATCCTATAAGTCCCAACGTATACGAAAATCTAGGATCCAGTTCAATTGGGGGATGGTATGAAGCGGATAGTTGGCTCCGCGTGCCCTTCAACGTGAACATGTGAGACATGACTGATAACATTATCAATGGTGCAGCTATATATATATATATATATATATATATATATATATAATGGATGTTAATTCTCGCAGAAACCTGCATATATTGATATGAAAATTTGAAATAGTTAATCCCAGGCGTGGCTGTAGTTTTTTAACTTAAAAAATTACCGCCATCTTGTATTAACTATTTCAAATTTTTATATATATATATATATACGAATTTTTTAGTTTTTAATTTAGGATACAGGAAGAGACCGAATCCTTTACGATATGGTTTTAAATATAACCCGTTGCCAGATTTTGGTTGTTGTTTTCCAATTGCGATAGCCTCCATTGTTTTATTATGCCTCGATTGTTCAGCCAATTCACAACATTACTCACACCGGAGGCGAGTGCTCCTGCTGCTGATAGACCAGCAAATAGTGGTATTAAAAATGGTAAAAATCCGCCGGCTTTAATAGGTGAAGAATCTGGAAGCTCAATTATATGAGGAATATGTATTCGTTTCTTTCCTCCAGCCTGGTTGATAGCAAATTTTGCCTCCGAAAGGGCGTACTTCACAGCGTTATGTATATTATTCTGGTTAACACTTCTCAACGTATCGCTAACATGTTTGAGAACTGCTTGTTTAAAGGGAACCACACCTAGCTTTTCTTTACGTTTTTTGTGCATGCCCAACCCCTGTTTACGTTCAAACTTCATTCTTATTATAATTACGTCACTCTTTTCTCACCTGCGTACACCGCTAGCGTTAACAGACGATGTTGGAATGAGCGACTTTATATAAACACCCTTCTTTATATACTGTTTTATAAGTGCAAAGATTTTGGTTGCAGGATTGTACATTTGGGATCAATAATAATTTGTATAATATATTTATTTAATTTATTTAGGTAAATGATCATTTTCATTTTCAAGTGTATCTATAAACGATTATTCAATAATACCAGCCTCTCGAAGTTCCTCGATGATAACCGAAATTTCATCATTATCAGTTGTATTTGTACTTGCGGTTTGTGAACTAACCAATATCCGTTATCTATCTATAATATCGTTTATGTAGTCAGAGTAGGTATATTGATGTGGAGTCCTCTCAGCCGCAATTAAACCCACACCCATCTTTATGTTTACTGACTTTGCTCTCGTACGAATATTTCCAGTTGACACATCAATCATTGGTTTAATGATCCTTTTGTACTTCGGTAAACGAGTGCCCTTTATCTGATTCTCCGGATGATTTGATCGACGATGAGCATTTGTTCTTTTCAATATATCTTTATATTGATCTAGATCGGCGTTGTTGTACCCAATAGGCTGCTTCTTGAAAAGTAACTCATACAACCCTGGTGTACCAGCATATCTAATATCCTTAATAATTAAATCTTTTCCATCGAGAGTTACGAAACCATCTCCAATCTTCCATTTTTCTGTTTGCGCGTCGAAGGAAACTCCGTAAACAACATCCTGTTCAAATTCATTTGTTAGTATTCCCTCAATATATGTCCGTGGTAACGGATCGTATTGCCCAAGATATTCGTTAAGAACATCAGGACTCATACTTTCGACTGTTGGAGGAGAAGTCTCCATGACTTCATCATCATCTTTTTCTTCTTGTATAGGATCATACTGGAAAGAAACATCCTCCTGCAAGAACTCTGGTTGTGATAAACTTCTCGGTTTTGGGATTATACCTCGAAATGGAGTGCCTGTATATAAATCAGATGCAGTTTGGTGTTTATTGAACTCATCTTCTGTAAGTTGATCTAATTCGGGCTGGTTATGTATCAAAACAGGTTGTTCTACCTTAAACAAATCCGTTTTGGCAGATGAAGGTTGTGGCTTTATAAGTAGGTCAAGTTCGGGTTGTGTCTCCGATTTAATTTTTTGTATTAGTTCGATGAGCGGTTCTGTAATTGGCTTATAAGTTTCTTTTAGCATATTGACATGGTCGCGTTGCCCTCTTTTGGTGGATAACTGTTTTTGTCTTATTGCATTACTAATTTTAATTATCTGTGACGTAATACGACGATAATGATTCTCATCATCAGGTTGACTCTTATGTATCCAAGGTATCCGCGCTCTGTGTCTATGTCCGTGATGTCTCATTATCGTAATTGTTTTGATAGTAATGAAACTTGACCTCCTATTTATAGAAGTTGACGACTCCAAGAGGGGTTTTCTAGAATATGCTCGCCCAATGGTCGAATAATATTAAGTTTACGTAAAGTTTTAGTAATTTTTTTAAATTCATTTTTTTCGGATGCAATGCGTAAACCATAAGTATAAACTAGATCTCGAAGTATACCTACGTAGTAACTTGGATTGCGCGAGTTTAACATAGAGTTAAAATGGTCGTTATTCCTATTTCGATGTTTCGGGTAAATTCATAAGTTTATCCTCTTCCTTCTCATTATCGTCACCATCATCGTTATCATCATCATAATCATGATCTTTATGGGCTACGGGTAGATTCATCAGGTAATCCTCTTCTTCCTCATCATCTGTATGAGTTGTGGCTAGGTTAATCGGTTCGCCCTCGTCATCACCATCGTTATCATTACAGGTTGCGGGTAGGTTCATCAATTCGTCCTCTTCGTCACTATGGGTTGTTCTTGCAGAATGATTCTTTATAATATGGCGTTTTAAATTATCTACCCGATTGTACTTTTTTTCACAGTGATGGCATGCGGCTATACAAGCTTGATGTATCTTTTTATGACGACGTAGGGAGGTGCGTCGAGAGAATGTTTTTCCGCAGTCAATACATTCGTACATTTTAATTACTAATGAGGTTCCAGCAGTTGTAGCAGCTTATTTATACAAGTTGAGGGTCTCGGAGGGTCTCGGAGGGTCGCGGAGGGTCAAATGAGGGTCAAATGAGGGTCAAATGAGGGTCAAATGAGGGTCAATGAGGGTATTTTAACATAATCTACTTGTATTACTCTAAAATTCTGTAAGAAGTATAATTTTAACACTAAAAATTCGTTTATTTTGGTTAAGGTTGGAACAAATTATAATAAATTCAAGACCGGTGGCGCCATCTATTGGTGAAGTGCCGAACTATAATAAATTCGAGGTTGGAAACAGGGATCTATCCCGTGCCGGTATGTAGTTCGGTAATTGGTCGGTAGATGGCGCTCGGCACTTCACCAATAGACGCCACGGGTATTGAATTTATTATGCGAAATGAAATCGTTTATGTAAATAATTGTGTGTATAATAAAAGTGGTTAGCTGAAATTCGAAGAAGATTACATCGTTCCAAGTTAAAATAAGAACATGGCACTCAAAGATGTCTACTCAAGAAGATGGCGTCGTTTAAAATATGACGGCCGGTGGGCATGCCGTTTTAGCGCGTGGGGTTGGTACGTCTGGGGTTCGTGGGCCTGATTTTTTTGGGTTGGCGCGAAAATTTGATTTTTTTAAGGTTGGCGGGAAAAATTTGAATTTTATCGCAAATTTCAATACCGGCGGCGCCATCTATTGGTGAAGTGCCGAACTACGTGTACCGACCGAGCGGGTCTAACCTCGCGCGCCATCTATCGGTGAGCGGCCGAACTACTGCGGAGTCGTGCGGAGGAGTGGAGGGGATAGCTTCGTGTGTAAATGTGGTGGGTGTGGTGGGGCCAGCGCTCTCCTTTCTATACCACTTATTAGAATAAATTATATTATTTGCTAAATTTTGGAACCCACTAAACAAGTAAATATATCTGCAACATGTCTACATCAAAGTTCTTCGTCATTGTTAAATGCAAATAATAATGTAATATATTTAATTGTAACATTGTTACTTCTTCTTATGTAATATTTTGACCATGTTATAATTACAAGAAAGCAAAATTTTAAAAAATATTTGAATCTTATATATTCATTGCAGTTTGTTTTGTAAAATTTAATTAATATTCTTTTTGTAGTAGGTATTTTGTTGTATTAATGTACTCCATAATATACTTACCTGACGGTTTTTGAAGGAGGAACTAGGGTTTAGGCAATAACTGTACAACTCACGTATATACAGTAGAGCGTCGATAATCCGAACGTTCCCTAATCCGAACGCCCCAAAAATAAATAATAAAACAATAAATCACCGAGCAACCGAGTAAAAAGCTATTTTTGTTGATTCCTTTTTATAAACATATATTGTTTCTGTTTTATAGCTTGTATCCAATACTCGATATTTGATAATCCAAACAATTTGATAATCCGAACCACCCTCGGTCCCAATTAGTTCGGATTATCGACGCTCTACTGTATATGAATTATTTTAATAAATACGAAACTCATATCACACTTTTTACTCAGTACGACAATTACTACTTGAAAAACTATTTTGTGGGAAAAAAGGGGGACACCTGTATATACATTGTATATCATCCATCACAAATAATTTCCGCGGGGAATAGTAGAACAGTTACATCATACGTATAACAGATGAACGTTTGTCTATTATGCATGTTAACAGACTGAAAAGTCATGACGAACTTTCTGGAAAAAGGGCAAAAACTTGACGCTTATGACACTATTCTCCGCAGAAACTGTACAACATATTTGACAAAGACTTCTTATTCACTTCGGAAGGGTCACTGTAATCTTCCACCGTTTCCAGTGATATGCATGTGTGTATAATAAGAAACAAACATTTCAACATCCTCGTTTGCTCCGGACGCATTGTCAATAGTCAAATTCACACTGCTTTCTGGCATCTCCACAGCAGAATCTTCCACAGTATCCAGTGACAACGGTTCCGGAGAGTTCGGCTGTACATCACCATATCTAAAATAATAATATTTTAATTTATAGCACACCAATTTGTATAAAATAAAACATACCGTAAAACCTCTTGAAATCTTGCCCACCTTAATTTTGCTGCCGCACTTCGTGAATTTGTGCCCTTCTTTTTTGAATAACTCCTTCGAGAATGGGATAAGCGACCCATTATTCCAACTAACGAGTAGTAAATTTAGTATTGTGGGCAGAAAATATATGTACTAAACCTACTAAATCTGTTTATAACTATTATAACTGGAAACTATATAATCACCACTGTAAAATAATATAATACAAACATATACTACAAACTCCCACACACTTAATAACTCTAAGAACACTAAGGCCCGTATTAATAGTCCAACTGAAATCAATACTTAAAATTCTACTTGCGTGATGATTACTTAAGTATCGATTCGCAACTTGAGACGCGCATGTATTAATAGTCATGGGAGATCAACGCTTTCGCTAAACAGTACTTGGCCAATCAATGAAATCTCGTATCAGACGGCACGAGATTTAAGCAGAGTGAAGTGTGCGTCAGATGGTGCATATCCGAACGCATTCAAAATATCCGCCTATCGAAAATAACCCAACAAAGCAATGCGTTAGTTTCGTGCAAGGTGTTTGTTTGGTTGGTTATTTTTGACGTCCTTTCGTGTGTCTTTTTGCCACTTTTCGCCATGGAGAACAACAACGAATCAAGAAAAAACAATTTCACCCAGTTTGAGAGGAGTTTATTGAGTAACTGCATAAAAGTCATTAAAATCGTTGTATAAAAAATAAGATTTTGGTAACATTGTAGTATACATGTGTAAGTTTGTAACAAATGGAAAATGCTTTTATTATTAATTTCTCAGAAAATTATATTCTTTGAAAACGTTAGTGCAGTTTTGGTAAAATTGGTACCCCAACCATCAAATTTTACAATTTATGCATCTTATACGTGGTAGTTCAGAAACTGAATTTGTGTTATAAAGCAGGACAAATAAAATTTGGAGAATAGAAAATCCATTTGTCTATCTTCATAAATAAAAAAAAAATTAAGTAAAAATTAACAAAACACAGAAAAAATATATTTTTCATCATATATGACTTCAAATTTTAATATAACTACTAACCTAAAAAAAATTTACCAAATAAAATTTTTTGGTAATATTGAAATTAAATTATTAACATAAAATAAATTAACACAAATTCATAGTTTCTAAAGTATCTCGTATATGGTGCATAAATTATAAAATGTGATGGTTGCGGTATTAGTTTCAGATGATCCACCAACTTTTATTAAGTATAACATTTTCTGAGAAATCTATTATAAAAGTTACATTTCTTGCAAATTTAATTTAATATTGTTAATTTAATATTTTTCGTTATCATATGCTCCAAAATCTTCAATATCGTCCAAATCTTCCAAATTATCCATGATCAATAGTTTTCAGTGGCGGATACAGAAAAAAACTCAATGGGGGGGTGGGGGGGGGGGGGCGCTAAAAGACATCTTGAGCTATGGATGTCATCAAGTCTGGTGCAAAGCTTAAAAAAACTTTTTTCATATAACTGTTTCTTACAATCAACCGAATAAAAACACACATACAAGACATCTAGCCGGTAACATAGCAACCGCTTTCTTCTCCGTCGTACCAACAAATTCGCGCCAAGGGGGGGGGGGGGGCTGCGCGCGCACCGTTGTATCGATAAGTTTCTTGATATCGGCGCTATATCAAAGTGCAACAACTCTCTTGATCAGTTTCTATCGCCATTTTTTTTTAATTAACAAGTTAGATAGCTCTAAGCGTTTAATTCTATATTTA
Source organism: Aphodius sticticus (assembly GCA_963966075.1). Classification (NCBI taxonomy): domain Eukaryota; kingdom Metazoa; phylum Arthropoda; class Insecta; order Coleoptera; family Scarabaeidae; genus Aphodius; species Aphodius sticticus. The sequence continues at coordinate 47,713,187 of OZ014509.1, read as the reverse complement.
AAACGTTTGAATACCTTTACTAAAACAAAACATTTTAAGACGGAACAATTTAGAGATGCAGTTAAGATGGTTACTCCAGAATGCTACATGGCGTGCATAGATTTGAATGATGCATATAGCATTACCACTTGGTCTGTGCACTGCTCCTTTTGTTTTCACAAAAATTATGAAACCTATAGTTGCCTATTTATGGTCTTTGGGTTTTCTTTCAGTAGTTTACCTTGATGATTTCTTACTATTTGGCAATGACTTTGAGGATTGCTGTGCAAATGTTAAATTTACTTGCAACATTTTAGAAAAAATAGGTTTTATAATAAATAAGGAAAAGAGTAAGTTCTTACCTTCTCAGTCTTATAAATTTTTAGGATTCATCATAAACTCCAATAAGATGACAGTTAGTTTACCCCAAGAAAAGAGAAACAAACTCACCGGAATTGTTAGAAATTTGTTAGAGAAATCACATTGTAAAATTACATGTTTTGCCAAATTGCTGGGGTCATTAGTAGCAGCTTGTCCAGCAATAGAATATGGTTGGGCTTATACTAAATTACTTGAAAGCGAAAAGTTCCTTGCACTTAAATCATCGAACAATTGCTTTAATATGCATATGGTACGTAGACCATCTATAAGACCTTGTCTAAAGTGGTGGATTGACAATTTACAATGTGGCTGTCTCCGCATTAAAGATTCGAACTTTACTATGGAATTTTTTTTGATGCCTCAAATCAAGGATGGGGTGTTTTCTGTAATAACGTTTATTCTCAAGGAAACTGGTCTTTAGTTGAAGGTCAATTTCGTTTTGCAAACAATTTAAGTCACTACCAAATCTTGCTTCGTATAGATAATACTACCGCAATATCTTATATCAATAGGATGAGTGGTGTACAATTGCCAGATTTAAGAGAGCTTTCCAAAGATATTTGGAGTTGGTGCGAGCGGCGACAGATTTGGATCTTTGGTTTATATATTTCTTCCAAAGATAACGTTGAAGCGGTTTATCCTTCGAGATCTTTAAAATTAGAGACTGAATATAAACTTAATGTTTTTGCCTTTGCGAGAATAACCAAATACTTTGGTGTACCTTAGATAGACTAATTCGCATCGAGATTAAATAATAGGTACAAGCAATATTGTTCCTGGTTAAGGGATCCAGAGTGCATAGCTGTTGATGCTTTTACATTGTCTTGGCACAATTTATATTTTTACGCATTTCCTCCATTTGCCATTATATTAAAGGTGCTTGAAATTAGGAATGAAGAGGCAGAGGAAATTTTAGTCGTGCCTCACTGGCCGACACAACCTTGGTACCCTGTTTTTATAAAGATGGCAAAAGATAGAATAACATTTAAACCTGAATATGACTTACTTCTTTCTATTAACAGGCATCCTCATCCGTTGTGGAAAAACCTTTCCCTGGTGGCAGGATGGTTATCAGCAAAGCGTTAAATATACAAGGGATGCCTTTGCAAGGAATAGAAATTTCTTTAAACTCTCTTGCAAGTTCTTTAGTTAGACACTACGAATGTTATTTGAGACAATGGTGGAATTTTTGTCACCTGAACGATTTGGACCACTTTGAAAACTCTGCTAACTCCGCATTACTTTATCTATCTTTTTATTACCGAAAAGGAGTGTCATATCAAACCCTAAATTCTATGAGATCGATGCTCTCCTTAATAATGGGATCCCAAATAGGATCTCATCATCATATCAAGAGATTCTTAAAAGGTGTTTTCAGGTTTCGTCCAACAAAACCTAGGTACAATTATACATGGGATCCAGCAATTATAGGCAAAAATTGCTTACACTTTTGGCTCTAACCACAGCTCATAGATCTCAGACGTTCTCTATTATAAAGACTTATATTATTATTCAGAACACTAACGAAATTAGAATTTTGATTCCAGATTTTATAAAGACATCTAACCCCAAATTATGTCAACCTGTGCTCCGTTTGCCATTTTTTGATTATAACGTTAACATTTGTGTAACAAGTACACTGAATCATTACCTACAACAGACCGCGAGCATAAGACGGACCCCCACCTTATTTATATCATTTAGAAGGCCACACGGGCAGGTATCATCTCAAACTTTGAGTCGGTGGATTAAGATGGGAGTTCAACAGCTGATCGAGAGCGACTTGGCTGTTTTTGATGTTTGGAAAAATCAGTTGAGAATTGGCCTTTGCATGGGGATGTGGACGTTTTCGCTAAAGCTACTTTGAACAAGATAGACTTCGCCGACATGCGGTCAACATTATACGATCTAACGTCTTTAACGCTGTTTCAATTTATTTTTGCACACGTAATCAGGCTTGGCTGTAAAGTGATTCCTGGTAATTCTTTACAATGCTTACCAACATAACATGGTAACTCCAAAAATTACTGTGATAAATTGTTGTCATAACCTATGTTGAGAATTTGAGATATTTATCACGCATATATTTATATATAACTTCAACATTTGTCGACGGTTTACGAAGTGATATCTGCAAAAACACACGTACGATGAATATGTGGAATATTTGAAAGTGTATTTAGGTTATGTTCCCATATACATTTATACGTCCTAAGATATGTAGCATTGTGTGAAAGAAGAAATATTAGTGATGTATCACAAAACCAATACGTTTGGTCACAGATTACGTTCTCTTGATACGATAGATTATGCACTCATTTCTCAGCCGATAATACACTTATGCCTAGCTAATGAAAAACACACACGTATACATATTACACATACGTATGTACATCAACAGCACAGGGATCTGATAACGTATAAGAAAAACAAAACACTTCATTCTTTATTTACCAATTTGTAATTCATATATTATTTATAAAACACAATTAGACAACATAAGCTTTATAATATTATATTGGTTTACTAAATTTATATTATAATGTCAACATAAAATCACCAAAATGATGATGCTCGCTATCATCTGTCACGCACATGGGTCGTAATGCTTGTTCGGTGCTTCGGGGGTAATTTCAACAGAATCTGCGGTTAGTTGTATTAAACATAAGTTCTCCATACACTTTGCACTTTAGAAGAAAAACAGCTAAAGTCAGTGGTTGACAAGTCGACTATGTCCCATTATATAACATTTCTCATATAATAAATAATATTATAGACGTGTTCCAGTAATATTACCAAGAAATTTGATAAAAAATCGGTAATCTTCAGCATACCTCGGTGATTTTATTGTCAGTTCATGGAAATTATGAAAATTAGTAATCACATCGCTTGTCTAGAAATGCTCCTCGAACAACAAAATAGTACGTCAGGATTTTGATTCTCCGTAATGTAATTGGAATCCAATTACAAAACCCGTAATGAGCTTCTGCATCATACCATACTTGGAGCTTGAATTCTCTGGTAGTAGGTAGAATGGATAAAACAGCACTGTTTATATGTATATTCTGCTAGCTAACCTGACAATTGACTCGGTGTTTTTAATAAAATAATAGTATAGTTCTTTAGGCACAAACCTGATTGATGTCTGATACAATAGTAGAATTTTTATGTAATCTCCTAATTTCGATTGGAATACTGCTTTGTGCGGCGTTTTCTTTATTTTCAGATTATATCTGATTTGTAGGTTAGAGCTCTCGAAATCTGTCCAGTAAAATATAAATGTGAATTTTAGCGAGTTACAGACTTTTCTTGTGGTATATGGTAGATAGAGATAGACCCATTACTATCTTCGTCTAATGACGTCTAGTTCTCAAGAACATCGTAGATGGACACACTGTCCAGACTCGAATATGGATGGAAAAATTGGGAAAATACGACGCCGATTCTTCAAAGGTGTGGCTTTATTTCTTTTAATTTATTGGATTTTTTCAAATTGTACATTGACGTCAAATGGACCAACTGCGGCAAATAGCAAAAATACATAATTGACATGTTATTCCTGAAATCAGGATATTACCCGTCCTCCAATTATACGTCTATCTTTGAGTAGCAGTTTAAAATTGGGCATGGGTATAATAAATATGGAGCTTTGGTGCTCTCGAATAGTTAATTCAGATTGTTGTCATCTTATAAGATGTTATATTATTCAATAACTAACCCACAAAAGCACTGAACAGTTTGAATAATTGGACCAATACGGGACCACCAGAACAGTCATGAAGTTAGGTTGAACCAGCTTCTTAAAGAGCTATTATTTAAAAGTGGAGTTGATACATCAGTATTCAAGGCCAATTCCACCAGATATGCTAGTACATCTGCAGCTAGTCGTATTGGCATTAATTTATATGAAATTAGAAAGACTGCTGGTTGGACATAAAATTCTTTAATTTAAAAAAAAAATTATAATTGTCCGATTAAAGAATCTTTAGGGTTTGCAGAGGGTATTTTAAACTTAAACAACTATGTACCAGTAACTTAATTATTTTGTAAGCAATTATGTTTTGATCATCTTGATCATGCCTTAGTCAATTATTTCATTATTAAATAAACAGAAAATAAGCCAGTTTTTGTCTCTAAATTGGACTTTTGGTTTAAACATATACACTAATCATGTGACGGAAGGTCAGGAGATATAATTTAATGATTAAACGAACTTACCTTCGTGAAGTTTTATCATAATTATATGACCGACCTTCCGGAACATGATATAACCCACCCCTTTTTTGTTTAGAATTTTTCCCAACCCTGAACAATTTACAGACCCTGTGCTTTCAAAAGAATGACATTACTAGACACGGCCTACCGATACATACCTGTTAGACTGGACGCTTTATTTGTTACCATGGCTTTGAACATCGTGTTGTACAAGTAGAAAAGGAAGAGACTACACTAATCATGTTCCGGAACGTCGGTCATATAATTATGATAGAAGGCAAGTTTTTAAATCATTAAATTATTTATTGGTTCAACATCAATACTATAACCCCCATCTAATGATGTAGAAATTCCTACAATGTAGTACGAATTAATAGTTATAATACGAACAGTAAATGATATTACACTCGACACGTATAGTAACAATCTAACATATTCGCTGTTGGTTAAAGGTGGTTAAAGGTAAAAGTCATTAAAGGAACATTTTGTTACATTTAATATTGGAACACGAATTAATTATAGTTAAACACTTAAAAATGTGTATATCAATAACAGTTCGCTTACAACTGTCTTGAATCTCGATTAGAAGAAAAAAATAATGGAGAGCGTACTCGAAGTACCTGACGAGTGTTTGAGTAAATAAATAATTTAGCTTCGTCATTGATGCTCCAGAAATTGCAAGCACAATGTCCGCAGTTGTGTGTAGTTCTCGTTTGTACATTTTCGTGATTATATGTTACATCGCAAGGTTTTAGTCATTTTACTAAGTTCCTCTGGTGGTCTCAGTGTCGCCGCTCTGTTGAGTGACCCACAAAAATAGCAGAATATAGATAATAGTAGAAGTGTTTTAGGAATTGTGATAATACGAGTGACCCCTACTCTTGTCTAATTAGTCTAGCATCCAATTTGGATATCTAAATCTTCTATAGGTCAGCAAAACATTCTGTACCGTTGGTTGATCTGTCATGAAACTCTCTAAACCATTCTAATGCTAGCTCCAGACTCAGCACGAATAAATCGGTGAAAAGTTTGGCGAGTCTGGGTGAGACATAGCGGTCAAAGAAGGCCATCCACATTCTCGGCGTTCGGCTCGTGCATTCTCTGTTCATCGGCTGGTGACTTAGATTGGACGTCGTTGAAGTAGCCGCTGCCTCAGCGTATAGTGTGTGTGTGCATACTTTCGTGTGCACTTTCGTTTGTGTGTGGTTATTATTAATTAAAAATTAATTGAAATAAAAATAAATTATAAATAAATAAATATGTAAATATATAAATATAAATTGTAAATAATAATTTAATATAAAATATAATAAATATTTGAAAAATATCTTAAATACTATTGATTTCTTATTCTGATCATTTATATTAGATATCATATACTAATATAAGACATAGTAATACGATTTTCCTTAAAACAAAATTAAATAATTGCATAATTATTATTTTGCATAATGTATTGCGTTATAAGTCAAATATTATAGTACATATCTATACAGAATTCGTTAAAATTACAACTAAATAATTCTCCAACCGTAAAAAAAATAAAGAAAAAAGCATTTTTTGTTTGTTTTAAACTAGCTATCGAAATTTGGTAAAATTTCCTTTTTCAAATAGAACAATACTGTATATTTTTAAATTTTCTAATTCTAAGATTATTTGTAAGAATTTTTTGTAGGAACCATTATTTATAAAATGCATCATTTTTAGTTATCAGCAATTAATTAAAACTGCTGAACTTTGAAACTGATTTTTTTCCCACATACATACACACATTTATTTTAATTTGCTGTTTGAAAATTTAATTAACATTTAGTTTTATTTTTATATTTTATTGTTCTGCTATTTTTGATGCATTGTATAAAAAATGATTTTTACAAAAAAGTCATGGAATTAATCTTAATTATAAAATGTAAATATATGTGTTCTATTAGAAAACGGAAAGGTTGCCAGTTTCCATAATAAAATAAGCACTTTGTATGTTAAAAATATATTTAGACGATAGCTTGTTTAAAATCAAACAACTTATGTTTGATTTTTTTGAAAATGTTTACGGTTGCTCAATTATTTAGGTCCGGAGCACCTAAATATCGATCAATAACTTAGTAATTGCCCTATGTAGATCGCAGTCGTAATTTGCGATTGTCGAGAAAGATAAAACAAGAATGACTGTTGAATGTCTGTCGACAGTGAATAAATATTTTTTCCCCAATGTACGAAAAACACCTGTGCGACATTCTCCATTAATGATGGTAACATTATACCTACTTACCAGGTAGTTCTCAGCTGACCCAAGTAATCAAAGAACTGTACCAAAACGATACAATAGATTTAGACATCATAGAAAAATAAGACTGGAATAACTTGGAACTGATAAGATTTATTTGAAAGAGATAAATAATATATTCTTTAGTTTTAATTAATTAATGATTTAATATTGCTATTAATTTTAATTATCATTAGTAATCCTATAATACCGATGGTTAATTTATTGATAGGCAATTTTCATTTCTTCAATAATACAGAAATAAATATCATCTGGTATATTGTCCATTTTAACTTTGCGTATGTAATTTCTCTTCCTGACAAATTATAGTAATGGGGAAGTTACAAATAGAGAAAAAAATACTATCGGATATCCAATTTTATATCAATGTAAACTATTTGTATTTTGCATATAAATTTATTGTGTTCAATATTTTTTAATCTTTTTATTTCAATGCTAAATAATTATTCCATTCGTTACCTACTTTTCGAATGCATTGATACTCGAACAGGCCGTTCACCGCACGTGTTTGATGTCATAAATCAGACCCCTGTCGTAAATAATACCTTCGGGTACACACAAAAACTGCGCGAGCCTCGCCAAAATCCAGATTGAATGGATCGAAGCGAATGCGTAGAAAAGGACCGAGCCACTCGTCGAACGCGTGACTTTTATCCGACTATCTGCATCCGTAGAGGCTTCTGGCAACTCGAATGTTAGCGGATTTAGGTAAATGTGGCATCCACACTCTCCCGATTCGCGGTCTCTCGCTATGTCTCGCGAGAGTCTGGAAGAGGTATAATAGTTATGAGATGCGTATGTATCCGCAAGTTTACAGTTGCGAGGAAACACCGATGTCTACTGATACTCTACTTATGCGGGAATTTTCGGTAGTGAAAATCTAATCTTCTTCTATAAGTACTTGAATTGGCTACTTTTATTATTACTGACGCATCGAAGCAAATATTATTTATATATTGTTCAAAGATACTTTGCTAACTAAAAATTACTAAGCAATTAAGATTTCAATTTTCTACATCTGTGCAATACAATACGGGTGCAATACTTACCGTAATCGAAGCTTGTCTCCGTCATTTACAGCGAGTCTGCAAATTCGATATAGGTAGTCAAAACCTCCCACAGCAGTTTCAATAATAGCCCATCCTCAGACTTTGTAGCAATTATACCATTTCGAACCATGGTAATGCCGTTTCATATTCGCTTTGCAGAATTAATAATTCGATATGAACGAGTAGCTACCCTACGACGACGATCTGAAATGGCACACATGTCACGGATTTAACTGCCGCAACATAATATTGGAATGAAACAGCCGCGAGCGTAACAGAATGTCTACGATATTCATATGTAAGTAATATTACGTTGTTTCATTATGTGTGTATTGATCGTTTAGAAGCTGAAGGAAACTTGCAGATATTATATTTAGGTTTGTTGCGCCAAAAATTGCGCAGTATAATTTAAAAAAAGAGCCAAAGCATGTGAGTGTAAAACATACATATTTATTATATTACAAATTATACAAAATGTGCGAAACCATGTGGGCGTGAAACGTACATATTTATTATATTAGAAATTATGCAAAATGTTAAAAATAAAGACTAAATATGTATTCTATTAAAAAAAATTATAACAGAATACAAAGTAAAACTGTTGACAACCCACCCGATTGAAAGCAACATTTAGTCCGGAGGCATAAGGCATAAGGAATACGGACGTAATGGAGAATTCGTATAGGGGAGAGAGTCAAGTTAAATTGTAGGTGTCATCCGTTTGGGCAGGGGATGAATTTACGAAAGGTCCGGTTAAAGGGGCAATTTACATAAGGCCGATTTTAGGGTGATGACCTCCGTCCAATAAGGGATGATCCATACAAGACGCACTTGCGGTTTTGCATTCTTTTCCATTCTACATAAATTAGCACCAGTTGGTTTTATTAAAAATATTTTAGAAATATTTCCTGAAAAGTAAGCTGCAACTTATAGTCACTTTATCGTTATATTTCAATCATATATTGTTGAATACTTATCAGAACACTTGAACTGATTTACCTTGTTTTCAAAGTGTCCCAACTCCTGGCGTCAATGTTTGAACGGTAGTTAGTTTTGGTTTTCGAAATATTGTTTCTTTTTTTTTTAATTTGTATGGCCTCTTATGTTGTGATGTTTTTGAAAAATATTACAGAGAACATGGGTACCAAAAAAATAATTTCTTTTTCAGTTTTAGATCACTCTTCTTCACTCTTCTTTTAGATTCGGCGTTTACGATGTCAAAAATGTACTAGGATACCCTGGCGGGTTTATCACTTAAAAAATGTTGTTTTCTACGTTGTGTTGCTAAATTGTTGAATAAAGACAGCCGTGGACGAACCTTTTGATGTTGATCCTACATTTGTATGTGAGCAAAAGTACACATTTCTATATTAAATTAGCTAATCGTTAAGTAACATTTTTTACTTTATTTATACTAGTCCCCCATTTTTTTAAAAGTAGTTTGATGGATTTCTTTTTTCTTTAATTGTTTTCATTGCAGCATAAATAATGTGTGGCATTACATGATAAAAGTTTCGAGAAAATTGGGAATTACGAAAAAATGCTTCTAGGGAACATTGGTTTTGTGAATGTGAACGGAATGTGAATTGACTAAAAAGTTTGTAAAAAACACCCAAAATGTCAAAAGTTACTTGCAAGGTTTGCCGTTTAAGAAGTTTACAAAGTAAAAATGAAAACTTAACAACTTTTGTTACAAAGGCTTACTTACACATTGTTCACGAAGTCTTCCGCAGAAACACTGGCAATTTTTCCGCCGCGTAAAATATAGGAAAATACTGATCACCCATTGATTATGTGAATGCGAAGCGATTGGTCAAAAGTTTGAATTTGAATATGTTAATGCCATTCTTCCGACTCTCTGCACATATGTGAGTGCGCACACCCAGTTCAAGATTGCGCATTTTAGTTGTTTACATGCGCACCACATAAAGTAACAGTGTCAGTGCTTCAAGAATACTTGTGCAGTTTCAGCATTTTTAGTACAAAGTACAATTATTGTTTTTGGTTTACTCTGAGGACATCTAAATTCGCAAACATTGCAAATAAATCTAACAATAGCGCCCATTTGCAAAGCAATTTCCAAAATCCATGTTTCCTAGAGTTACAACGAGTTTCCTGATTTTCAATTCTATTTTTATGGGTATATTTTAGGCGCAAAAGCTCGCACCGTTTACAAATAAATGCTGTCAGTATGTCGAAAGTAAATGTGAGCAACATCAGAAAGTACACATGAAAGACTAACATCAAGCTTAACTTTCTAAAGTTTCCTGCATGATGTGTTCATGCGTTATAGATTCTCAAATATGGCAAAAACGCCACCTTTTGATATTTTGACCTTACTTTTTCAAAAACCTGACGTAATGGGCAACTTCTGAGGCCGGATTCCTATTCAGGGCAAAAACTATATCGAAAACTCATCCCAGTCACAAAATTGATGTTCCCCAGTGTAATTCTTAAGAAATCGTTTCATCAATCCTACAAAACTCGGTTATTGGCAGGGTTATTATTCAACCCTTCAGTAGTCGGCGGATGCAAATGAGACTGAATTCTCCGCAACAATCGTCCAATCCCTCTTGCCTCTCCAACCTCACCGCTTTTGCTGAACCGTCGTCCTTCGGGCCGAAAATTGACGCACATATTTGCCTAACCCTCCAGTTCACTTGTCGGCTTATATTATGTAGGTACTTATTGGGTCGGTTTCATTTCCGGCACTTTTTGCCCAGGACTACCCCCGGTCGGCGACGGATGGGACTTGCAAATTGGGTGGGTACACTGTTATCTTAACTAGATTCAAGAGTCCCGCCACCATTGGCGCATATAAATCGACCTGGCAGATTTTCCCTACTCGCATATACATACTATATATTCTATATAGTATATATGGCAGTGGCGGCTCGTGAATTTTTAGTGGGGGGGTCTATATGACTTGAAAGGTAATACAATTAAGTGCAATATAAATTTAATAGTTTTTCTTTTCTTTGTGTTTTATTTTCACGCTAAAGCTTTTCAGGAGGTTTAGGTAGGTTGTACGTGTAATAAAATTAAACATAGTGGCATTGAAGAAATTTCTGATACACCCCCAAGAGTTTCGGACTCCAAGGTAAAAACGGGCCTCTTATTGTCGCACTCGTTTGTCCGTCTCTCTCTTACATATGCCTCAGTAGAATTTCTCAGCACTGAATAAAACGCTGAAATTTTGCATATTTATAAAGGCATTTAGCCACTATCCAGAACTTGAAGTATGTTTTCCTCTAAATTGCCTAAAACAATCTTTTGTTAAAAGGGTTTTATTTTTAGGTTTATGTTCTGTAGTTTTCTCACTCCCTCTCTCTGTTTCCGAAAATGCTAAAGAAAACATTTTGAAAAAAATAGCAGTACTAATGGGAAGCAAGTCAACCCTATCAGTGCAAAAGAAGCCACTACTATGCAAGCAATTATTAAAGCCGGTATGGGTATATGGGGATGCACCAAGCAGTCTAACAACAACCTCATTCAGGAGTATCCAAAATCAAGTGCTAAGGAGTAAGGTCCATGGTTGGTGCGCCATGGTATATCAAAATCATCAATCTTTATTGGAATATTCGCATGTAGATGGTAACTGGCAAACTATTAAAATTTGCTAAGAAGCACGATGATCGTCTACTCCACTACAACTTTCAAGCCATCCAGCTGTTAGACAACAATGCGTTGGTGCAGCGTGCGTCGGGTGAAAATTCGAACTAGCGCGGGAGTAGAGAGCACCCGCAGTGTATACAGAGTGAAAGTGTATGTACAAAACACAAAATACGCCCAGTGAACTTAGGTGGTAGAAAATGTCATAACATGTTGTATTTATTACAGCAAAATATGCAATATTTACAAAACAAAATTGACGATATAACTTTGTTTCTAGACGTATTCTATAGACATGACATCATAGCTTTATTAGAGATTAACTGAAAAACGCAACAAATTGAAAAGATAGTACTGCAGAACTACTGTTTGGCGTCGTTCTTTGCGAGAAACTCTGCCCAATAAGGGTCTTCTTGTATTTGCATTGCCAAGAATCTCATGGATTGCGAATTGGTGTTTGTTTACCTGATTTGAAGATTATTGTTCTATGCATATATCGGTCTCCGGCCAGTGCAGTGGTTATTTTGATTGTTGTTGTGTGGAGAATCGATTGAGAGATTGTTGGTGTGTGATTCTAAATGGTGCATCCACAAAATGAAATTATTCAGGCTTAAATCAAAAACAAAGAATTTCTGGCATACTTTTTGATCTGTCAATGGCTTTCGTTAGAGCAGATTACAATACTCTTTAAACTATACTTGATTGTAACGGGTTTTCGGGGACCCATCTACAACATTATAAGATCCTACTTGAGTCAACGACAAAAAAGAGTCATGCGTAGTTACGCAGGAGGGAGAAGAAATAGCTTCTGACTGGGCTAATGTAAAGAAGGGCATCCCCAGGGATCTATACTTAGACCTGTTTTGTAAATTTTATACACCAATGATCTTAAACTTCTCCATCATCCAATGAGAATGTACACGGATGTCACATCTGTCATAATAGGCACTGAAAGTGAAAAATACCTGAAAGATAACATGATAGTAATCTTGAGTAAATTGCAAGATCGGTTCTATAAAAACAATTTAAAACAACATTCAGGCTAAATACAAATAATCAACTTCTCATTGAGATCGGAACAAGAATTCATAGTAGACTACAACAATGTGATACTTACCTCTGTCAGGAGCAGTGATGTTAAATACCCGGGTATCTATTATCAAGTGTAAATACCCCGGGTAAATATCCGGGTATTTACCCAAAGTGGGTATTTATAGGGGTATTTATAAACATAATATTGTTATTAAAAATAGCAATAAAAGGAAATATTTAATTACTAAATAAAGGGTTTTCTTTTATCACAAAATCAACAGGTATCATAAGGTTATTCTTATAGAAATAAATCATTTTTAAAACAAAGAATAAAATTATCAGTCTCATCTGACGATATATCAAGAGCAGACATTTCCTTGTCATCATCGTCCATTCAATCGTGTGAATCTTCAATATTTTCTGATTCAGTTATCGAAGAAGATTTAGCAGGAACTTATGATTATATGAAGTATAGTTGACATAGCGGCTTTTGTCGTTGTTAATGAATTTCTTATTTTACTATGAATCCAAGTAAATGTAAATAAATGTTCTTATAGAACTCCAATATTTTACATTTTTTGTAATCAAGAGTACACATCTACAGTGTCCTATTTTTTCCCGCATAACTTTTTTCCAGATAGTAAATACCACACTGAGTAAAAGTTTGTTTTTACCTATTTGTTTTATTTATTCTTTAAAAAATTACAACCGTTTGAAATAATTGTAAAATAATTGCAAAACTGCATATTAACGATGTAGTCTACCGGAAGTGTACCGTAGGTTCGGAATCCTAGCGTTAATACGCGTTGTAGAGATATGAAATTTTTACAGTGGTTTTCTGATGTAGTATTGCATATTGGAAAGTATATGAAAGTAGTAAAATATTAAATAACGACATTCTTTTTTTTTGGTATACATTATTATTTCAGGAAAATAGTACATGAAAAAATAAATAGGTTTTACCTATGAACTTAGTTTGAATTATTTATTGTTTTTACATGATTTCGAACCCGCGATTTAGAAAAAAGTTGGTTTTTCTAAGACACCCTTGACTTTATAGTTTATTACATGTGATTTTTTACGTCCTATATAATAATAATAATAATAATGACTTTATTCAGAAGAATAATAAACAATTACAAAAAAAAGGTACATATTTGAGGGCGAGGTCCAGACATCCACAAAAGCGTGGTTCTGCTCATACCTAACCTCCTATAGTAAGAAGCACAGTAGGTATATAACATACATTGACAATATAACATACATACAATATAACATACAAATTAGCACACTGCAGCATGACACGGGGTGATAACGGCATAATACATCTTAAACAAATCACACACAACCACACTGAAACTCATAAACCAATGTCTAGTCCGGCAAAAAAGTGGCAGCACAATCCAACATCTACCATCATCGGTCGCCCTCATACAAAATCTCAAACACCTTACTCTTAAAACGTCCTGGGGCAAGACTTCTGCATGAGTCCGGGACATCACCATAGACAGAATAGATTTGCCAGCTGAAAGATCGACGAAACAATGACAGTCTGTGTGGAGGAGGCGAGATGCGTCCGCGAAACCGAGTATTTACATTATGAATGTCTGACCTGAACCAAATTTTGTTACATAGGTATGGTGGCGTGCCAGAAGAAATTACTCGGTGATAGAATGTCACGCACTGCAACAGTGTGCGATCCCGCATACACAGCCATCCAGCATCTCTCAATTTATGTGATATTCGTTCATACTTTCTAATCCCATAGACAAAACGCACCTGTGGTTCACCTGTGGTTAGTTTCCATTGCAAATAGTTTTTTTCTAAACACTAACAAACATTTTCATTAGTGGGGTATACTTGCTCCTTAAATGACTTAACTTCTTTAGGAATTGATAAACCCAATAAGTCGGCATGAAAGAAACATTATACTCAGAATGGTTACTTGTAGAGGCTCATTTGTTATTAAGTTTATTTTTAACATTTTGAATATTTTATTTAAATTTATTTACTTTTAATTTTATTATGGGTGTTGATTGCTCTTTCTTAGTTTTAGCATTGTTTGATATGTAGTCTATTGTTTATTTTTCTTTATTTAGTTAATATTTCTAGCGGCTGTAACTTGGCATTGAGAAAACAAATAGGTCCATATGAACAGTTATACTCAGAATGACATTTGCTATCTAAAAATAATTCTTGCGGGAAGAAGGTGTTACACCCTGTATAAATATTTGTGAAATGTTGTTAAATGGTGTTTTAAGGATAAAAATAATAAATACCCAAAATTTAGGTATTTACCCTAAGTAGGGGTAAATAGCCGGGTAAATACCCATTTTATAAGTTCCCACCCGCCGGGTATTTACCCGGCCCACATCACTGGTCAGGAGCAAATTTTCTGGGAGTGGTCCTGGATTCACTATTAAACTTGAAACAGGCACATAGACGAATTGTGCAGCAGAATCTCTTGTTATGTGTATGCTCTTCGAACAATTTGATCTGTGAACACGCAAGCGGCGCTTTCAAGCTACTATATTTATTCTATACGCATAGGTCATTCTGCGACGGCTGGGAGAGTGTTGAAGCGCCAAAAGGTACGGACTAAAATTTCGCAAATCTTGCATTCAACTTTACACTGGCCACAAAATATCTACATTGCCAACTACATATATACATCCTCGAGTGTGATTGTTTTGTGAAAGCAAATTATTGTAATACCTTCCGCGAATATGAACCAGCCAGTTATATAACTCCAGTACAAACCTAGATCTTATCCTAAACATACCACAGATCACATAATCTACCATCAGCAAAGGAGCACATTTCTTGAATCTAGAACCACCTACAGGCCAGACCCTTTCGTTTTTGCCGCCGTAGGAAAACCTCAAAATCGCCGCCCCATGCTTCAGAAACTTTAGAATTAAAAGAACAGAATTAAAAGAAAAACATGTTGACCAGAAAATACGGAGTAATCTAATTAAAAGAATTTTTTTCCACAGCGATAATAGTACTTTAACTTTTATTTTATTCTTGGAGGCTACAGCCCCCTTGCAAGAGCCGCCACTGATAAATGTACATATATACGCGTTGCGATTGTTTGAATATTTATGATTTCCGGGACGAGCTATATTTGAGCATTTGATATAACAGATTTCTATTTGCATTGGACCCGTTTATGCGGAATTAGTTTAGTTTAGTTTAACTGTTTTGTTTAGAGCACAAAAGTGCACAATATTCTGGGTCGAGTTTTTGAACCGCTGGTTATCTGTAGCAACTTACTTTTACTCTATCGATAAAATATCACTTCACCCCTCTATAAATCGTAACGATTTAACTGTGCAGATCGTACTGCGCAGATTTATCCAACATGTGTATCTAATACATAGTTGGGTCTGCACACTTAAATCTTATCGTTACGTTTGAAGCTGGCTTAAGGGGCACGTACCTTAAACTTTGTACTATTCTCTCTTCATAAATGTACAGTGTCCCCACTCAAGACTGTAACACCCTTTTCCATCTTTTTTTAGCTTTTATCAGAATTACAATCCAAACCACATCAAAATTTTGTTTTTCTAAAATATCTTCAGAAATATGATTTGAATAGAGTTGAGATTAAAGCGTACTGTGGCCATTGCTTTAAATTAAATGTGAAGATGTAGTCAAGCTTATAAGCTTTTTTGTATCATTTGCGTCTTCAATTAAAAAAATTGAACATTTCATCATTTTTTTAATTCTTATGGAACTTTGCATTCTGACCTATTAGAAATAAAAAAAAAATATAAAATCCCCAATACGATATTTTAATCTCTTTTGATATCCCCGCACATGTTTGCATAAAAAATAGATGAATGAAATTGATTGAACGGTGTTAGAAAAGTGGTGTAAGAATATGATTTTTCACTCCAAATATGTACATATATGTAATTTAAACCACATTTTGCTAAAATGCTCATGTTACGAGTTTTGTGGGAAGAATATTATGTATTATATATTTATACAAGGTTAACCTACATTACCGGAACACCTAAATAATTTTCCAGCTGTAAAAAATGAAAAAAATTGTTCAAAAAAGTTTTTTGGCTTTAAGCAAGTTATCGTTTAAATATATTTGCAATATACAAGGTGAGCGTTTTATTATAGAAATTTTGTAACCTTTCTTTTTTTAAATAGAACACCCTATATATTATTACATTGTTTAATTCTGATTGATTATAAGAATTTTTTTAGCATCATTTTTTTATGAAATGCATTATTTTTTAATTATAAGCTATTAAGCAAAAAAGTTGTCAAAATTACCGGAACAGCAAAATAATTCTGCAAAAAAGTTTCAAATAAAAGTTTTTTGGGTTTAAACAACATCTCGTTCAAATATATTTTTAATAATGGATGTTAATTCTTTAACAAAAAAAAATATAAAATCCCCAATACGATATTTTAATCTCTTTTGATATCCCCGCACATGTTTGCATAAAAAATAGATGAATGAAATTGATTGAATGGTGTTAGAAAAGTGGTGTAAGAATATGATTTTATTTTATTTTTATTTTTTTTTTTTTTTTCAAAGTTTCATATTTTTAATATACAGGCTGTTTATTATGGAAATTTGCAAACCTTTTCTTTTTCCAACAGAACACCCGTATGCTTTAAATATTTTAATGCTAAGATTAATTCTAAGAATTTTATGTAGGAATTATTAGTTTATAAAATGCAGTATTTCTTAGTTATAAGTTCTTATAACTCATTAACACTTACTTGAACCAAACTGGTAAAAAAATAAAAAAATCCAAGACAAAGTAACAACACAATTTGACTATTTTTGGATCATGGCTTATAATTAAACAACATTTTATAAAAAAACGATTCCCACAAAAAAATTCTTAGTATTAATCATAGAATTAAAAAAATACAAATTTCATAAAATGAGCATCCTGTATATTGAAAATATATTTAAACGATAGTTTGTTTAAAGACCAAAAACTTTTGTTCGAACAATTTTTTGAATATTCTTACGGTTGGAGAATTATTTAGGTGTTCCGGTAATTTTGGCTAAACCTGTATATATTTACAAGTATTAAAAATATATTTGAACGAGATGTTGTTTAAAGTTGTTAAAGTTGTTGTTTGAACTTTTTTGCAGTTGGAGAATTATTTAGATGTTCCGCTAATTTTGACTATTTTTGGTTCATAGAGCTTATAATTAAAAAATAATGCATTGTATAAAAAATGATTCCCATAAAAAATTCTTAGTATTAATCTTAGAATAAAAAAATATAAGTTTTTATCATAAAATAAGCATTCTGTATATTGAAAATATATTTAAACGATAGCTTGTTTAAATCCAAAAAAAACTTTTGTTGGCACAATTTTTTGAAATTTCTTACGGAAAGAGAATTATTTAGATGTTCCGGTAATTGGCTAATCCTGTATATATTTACAAGACTTCAGTTTTAAAAACATCATTATCGCATTTTACAAAGAAAGAAAAGAATCCTGGAAACAATGTAATATTTTTAAGCTTAGTGGAAGTAGTTTCGGCTAACCAGTCGTACAGGATGAGTATGTGCGGCAATAATAATAATAATAATAGTAATAACATTTCATCAAACTAAATTGAACGGACACATAGCGGTTACGCACGTTC
Source organism: Aphodius sticticus (assembly GCA_963966075.1). NCBI lineage: Eukaryota > Metazoa > Arthropoda > Insecta > Coleoptera > Scarabaeidae > Aphodius > Aphodius sticticus. Next base: position 47,694,997 of record OZ014509.1, on the reverse strand, counting down.
AAACTAAACTGACAACTAAGGGCATCCGATGCCCTTAAAGACGTGGGAAAGTTGTTCTCGTTATTTACTTCCACTGTCACTATATAAATCCCTTTCTCAATGTTAATATCCGTTCTTAATAATACATCATATCATCTCATGCTAATTTTGTAAAAAAATTAGCAATAACTAAAAAGATAAAAATTTCCTCCATGATCAGATGGATATTGATGATCTGGTATTATTTACAATAGGTGATCGGGAATCAACAATGTTTCTTGTTTGTAATTTCGGACCTTAAATTTACAAGCAGAGACACGCTCAAATTAGCCGAAATGAAACCCAGTGATCGGTACTAAAGAACTTCCGGTTCTAAGGAAGTCCGACACTTTTATGCAGCTGCACGAGGATAATGTTTTAATTCAAGCAAAACGAGTACACGTATAGAGCCGGTCTTCCACGGCCGGTATCTGGTGTACTTGAGATGCGATGCAGCAGAATTTGCGGTGGGTGCGATATCATAAATTTTGCTCTGAGCAGTTAATTAAACGGGAATCAGGGAGCGGGGAGGGAGGAGGCAGACCATCTCTCCTGCTATGGCGGTGCCGCCGGAGAATGCACCGGGCTTCCTTCATTGAATTCCGGGGCGATAATGCGACCAAAGTTGGTAGGCTTGTGTGCGCGCAAGATACAAGGGAATCTAGGTAGTAGGTACCGACCAGCTCCACTCAACCTCATTGAACTTTGAAAGACATTAGCGTCGCATCTACGGTTCGCCCAGATGATGTACAATCATAGAGTTGGGTAGCCTATTGAGCACTTCCTTATATACCGCTCACCTGTGATTTATTACCGAGCGCGAGCGAATAGGTATTGAGATAAGAAACCTATGAATGCCGCTCTCGATATTCTCTTGTTTTGGATGGGCATGTAATGGCAGGAATACTTTCAAAGTTTATTTCAATGCTTATAAACATGTGCCTGGGGTTTACATCAGTGAAGTTATCGATGCATTTATTTCTTATTATTTTTTTATTAAATCAGTGCATTACAATCTAGTCATCGTTGACTAATGGTTAACTTAGTTTTAGACACATTACTGATTCTGTTCTTGCGCAGTAGGTAGCACTGTCTCTGCTTGTCCCTTCTTTGGAACTAATACTTACAACCAGCACTTAGTTTTGCTTTCATCACACTAACTCAAAAGACTTCTTTCTCTTGGGGTCTTCTAACCAGCCCGGTGTTGCCGAGGAGCTTCGAGAAAGGCTTCAACGTTTACGTGATAATGCCTTTTTTCGTGACTTCTTGCCATTTTGTTGTATGTCACTGTACACAAATTCCATTTTGAGGTCCTTTTGGAGGTCATTATTTCTAATGTACCAATGCGTAGTGATAATGCATCTTAGTACTTTATTTTGGAAGGTCTCGACAATTTTTATGTTAGTTCTTTAGTCCAAACCCAGAGTTGATCACAATACGGCCACACGGAATTTAGAATTTGCTTGTGCAAGAGAAGCTTATTATGTATTGACGTTTCTTTTGATTTTTTTTTCACATAACACAAGTGCTGTATAATTTCATCTCAGGTACTATCCTAAAACAAATTTGTATTAATGACTGATTAATTCCACCCTCAACTCTGACATGGTATGCTTCGTTTGTATTCTACAATTAATAAGAACCAAAAGATGACGTGTTCGATACATAACCTAACTCATGACGCCAACCTATCGCTTTGGCAGTAGGTATTTTTAAAATTTAGTTAACTTATATGTTGATCATGTGTCCTTGTGTTTTGAAATATGTAGGTACTTAAGACATTGTATTTATTATTTTCGTGTAGTTGGGGGTCTGAAGTCTGAAGGCAAGCATTTTCTCGAAATCGGTTGGCAGAAAATCAGAAGAAAATAAAAGCTTTGGAAAACCTCATAAGCTGCGTTCGGATATTCTACACCGTTGACACCGGGTACACCGACCAAATGACACTTACGTGTTATTGAGTGTAAAAATGTAAACGGTGTACAATATCCAAACGCAGCTGTAGTAGTTTTAAATTGTTTTCAAATAAAAGTTAAAACAGAGAATTTTATTCAATTGTATTTTCTTGTTGGTGGCGTCAACATGTAGAGACTTGAGATCGTTCAATTTAATCATTTTTTCTTTATTCACATGAACAGCTGTTAGCAATGGTTGCCATAGTGTTATTTTCTGCAACCCGGACGTCGCTGGTGTAGAGTAGCTAAAATACTACCATGCGAAGCTCCTGGTTTTATTCGTTGATGACAGAGCATGCATCAACTTGTTTGACTCTAAAGTATCTCTCCGGTAATATATTTATATTTGCTTGAATTTTTCTTTTTCATATTTACATTCGTTAAAGTGTTTTATATTTTCATTAATTATTACTGTACAGCCCTCCTTTAGCTGCATAGACCTGCAATGGCTTGACAACAATGTTTTGAAACGTCATCACTGACCTGCGACGCTTACTCTGAGTGAATTTGACTATGTAGGTAATTTTACATCAGTGCTCTACTAACAAACAGTTAGCTAGTTTCTAGTTTTAAGTTAGTTACAAAGCGAACGGGTGCGATAACAACCATAAACCTTGAAGAACTTAAAAGCAATAATAACTGCCCAAACGGGACGTATTCCGGAAAATATTTGACATAACATGCAAACGAACTAGTTCTTACGAGTAACTCGTCAGTAGATTAGAAACTGCAAAAAGCGTCGGGCTGGATTTAAACCAGCAACCAGTAGAGCTCCCGACCGAAATTTAGGTGTTCAATTTGAAAATTTTATTAAAAATAAAATTCGTTTGTTAGTAACAATATGAAACATTCGGATTCTAGTTCGGCGGATATCGCGGAGTGCAAAGTTACTCTCTTGGCGGCTTGGGAGTATTTGCACTGTGTAAATTTATCATTAAAGTAAAAAAAGTGTTCGTTTTCTTTTTGCTACAGTGCAAATTAATTGCTTAAATTTCTGATTACTATTATACACTTAAAGATTCATAGATAGTGGTAACCCTGTACGATAATCACTTCAGATTGCCTAACTACGGTTGGCGTCTATTTCGCTTGTATCATCATATCCCGCTCGGATGTCCACTAAGCCGGCGATAATTATCAATAGTAGTAAACTTAAACAACGGACAGCAAAGTTCTCAATTAGTGGCGTACATTACCGCTCTGTGCCGCGGCCTCCTTGATATCTTTATTTGACGGGCAGCGCGCTACCGCGTTGCAATATATCCCAGCTAAAAGCGATTACCGGTTGGTTTACGGTTAGAGCGGTTGTTATTAGGTTAATAAATTGCAATTGCAGTGCATTATGGTGGGTGCGATATTTATCTCTGTAATATTACCCATTTACCTAGAGTTATCGCTTAAGCGTTCTGGTCGCGTATGTAGAAAAAAAATTGCAAATGCTAATGTGCATAACAGATTAATTAACATATGAATTATGAAATGTGGGGTATTATTGATTGACCATTAAAATGCCAAGCTTTCAGTGTAATACTTTGCACTAATATTAATGTTAATACTGTTTATACTGAATCCCTCTTGAAGTGAGATTTAGTCATCGCTTAAAATAGTAATATCACATGCATGAAAACATGGGCGCCGTTACATAATGTACCAGGGGGCAAGATTTTTTAGTAGTATTAATACCATGATATTTACTATTTTGTAGCATTTTCGTCTTGTGTTTCTTGTTGTAAATGACATAGAAAAGATTATAAGAGATATATCGGCTATATTGTTATTTGTTAGTTACTATTCTGAAATTATCCACAATAAACATGAAAATGAAAAACAAAATATGTAAAAACTCAGCCCATATTGTTAGAACTAAAATTGCATCCCCTTTATTATCATTCATTTTACACATTATGTTATGTTGTTAGCCACGGTCGCGAGTGTGGTGTCAACAAATATTACCATCGTCTTCTATTCTTACCTGATCTTCGAACTAGGATCATTGTTTTCATGTGTAATTTAGCACACTGTACAGTTGGGCCAAATTCGATGTTACTATAGGAGATCTCGGTAACTATACGAGAAATCGAAAAATGAGTAATGTTGTTGTGTCGTCTTTTTTTGAGAGAAACTCAATGGTGAAAACCAAAATTAGCTATCGCCTTTTGTTTTCGAGTTATAACACAAAACTCGATTTTTCGCTATTTTGATACTTGTCGATATCATTGTTGTTTCTTAAATCAGACGAATGATATTTGCACATTCTTCAGGCACTTTTTCGATTAGAATTCAGTGGAATTCACAGATTTTAAATATCTCTAATAGTTTTGTATATATAACATAAAGTTGTGTTTTTTTTAATGGAAACCATAGCTGACTATGACTGAAATAAATAGAGCCTTTTTTCCCCTTTTCAACGATATATAACATGCTGGTCCAAAATATTCAAAAAGTAACGTTTTATTGAATAACATGAGATTAGTATACAGTGTGTTCCTAAATATCATGTAAATACGAAAAGGGGCAATTCTTTGGCTTATTTAATGACTAAAAATTCATATAAACATAGGTGCGCAAACGCATCGTTGCCGATCTACAGGGTGTTGAATTTTCAAGATTTTTTTAGTTTTTTCTTATAGCTCTTGTATCTTAGTTTTAAATTTAACAGTTGGTGGCGAATAAAATGTCAAAATAAATACAAACAAAAAGTTATCTAAATCAAGCCAAGGCATAATAGACCAATTATTTAAAAAATTTTAATTTCATCTGGGAAAACACAGAAAAGCTTTTATTTTTTTTCTCGATAACGGTGGTAAATACGAAAAAACTACAAAAGATTAAAATGCTTTAGAACAAAACAAATAATGCATTTTGTATTTTAGAATCCACCTGCGGTGCACTGAAAAAAAGTTCATGGGGAGAAAAGGAGGCACAGGAGACCCCTGAAAAAATATCTCCCTGTAGATTCTTAAAACCATTTGGTATGCCCAATGATGTAAGTCCTACATCGTAACCCTTATTCCAAATTAGAGCTAAATATCTCAAAAACTACAAGAGCTATAAAGAAAAAAACTAAAAAATCATGAAATTTCAACACCCTGTAGATCGGCAACGAAGCGTTTGCGGACCTATATTTATATGAATTTTTAGTCATTAAATAAGCCAAAGAATTACCCCTTTTCGTTTTAACATGATATTTAGGAACAGCCTGTATATCAGAGGCATTATGATTATTGTCTTCGAGATTTCTTTTAGTACGCGTATGTCACTAGTAGTTTGACACAAATCAGTGAAATTAGTAAAATTTCATTCATTTATTTTAATTGAAAATTAAGGGATGCCGTTTGAATAGTATGAAAAAAGCGCAATAATCGAATGCTTTATTCAAAGTAATAACAATAATTGTGCTATAACATCCGAAACATAATTCAATCGTTATCCAGGTAGTGCACGACCGCACAAACTTGTTTTTGGGATTAAAAGAACATCTCATCAATTACGGGTTGATTAATATGCCAAAAGCCGAACATTGTGATATAGAAGTGATAAGCTGAAGAAAGTGTCATGAAAGTATTTAGCCGTGATCCTACAATTTCCAGTCGTCAATCTTCACTTTATATCGGCATGTCGAGGGTATAACTGAAAGGTTAAATATTGCAGGATATATTGTTTTATTCGAAGTAAAATAATTAGATAATTACCTGAATAAAAAAATAAAAAATAAGATTACCTACTACAAACTACTTTAACCATTTTTCAAATTGATGTCCATTTTTATTGATGCATAAATTATATCTCGTCGCAATACTTCGAAGAGCGTTGTTTATAAAAATATTTGGAACGGCATCGATACATTCTTCAAAATGCTGCCTTAGGTCCTGAATGTCGTTATGTGATCTTTTATATATGTTTTTAATGTGCCCCCAAAGAAAAAAATCCAAAGGTGTAAGATCTGGTGATCGTGGTGGCCACCTCACTGGTCCGTTGTTTCCAATCCAACGGTTTTCAAAATTTATATTCAATAATTCCCCTACCCTTCTTATTTTGTGAGGTGGTGCACCGTCGTGCTGGAAGTATATAGTTCCCCTCTCCATTAGCGGCAAATTGTCCAAAAATTCATTCACAATATGATGGTTTACAATATCGTAGTACCGGTCGTCATTAAGATGTTCCTCGTAAATATGGTATGCTAAAATACGCTCGCCAAGCACGGCACACCAAACACTAAAACCAAAACGTCCTTGGTTTTGCACGTTGACGGTACGGTGAGGATTGACATCAGACCAATAGTGCTCATTGTGCCTATTAAAAATTCCGGCACTGCTGATGTAGGCTTCATCAGTCCAAATAACTTTTTTTAAAAATAATGGATTCTGCTGAAGATTTTCACGGTACCACTGGCAAAACTCCATTCGTTGCTGAGGGTCTGTTGGTTGCAAATGATGTTTTCTTAAAGCACATGGCCTAAATTTATGCTTCTTGAGGATTCTCAAAGCTCGACGTCTTGATGCCCCAGATTCAGTTTCTATGTCACGACTTGAAGTTGAGGGATTTGCAACTGCGGCTGCAACTGTGTTGGTGGCAGCTTCTTCAGCATTTTCAATATGGTAATGTTTGGGTCTTGGCATACTAAATGACCCACGATTGATGAGATTTTCTTTTAATCTCTCAAAAATAGATTTGTGAGATTGTGTTTTTTCTGGATAACGATTGAAGTATGTTTCGGATGCAATTTCAGCATTGTTATTACTTTGAATAAAGCATTCAAACATTGCGTATTTTTCATATGATTCATACGGCATTTCGTAACTTTTAATTGTAATAAATATTCAAAAGAATGCAAATTCAATACTTAAGTCACTGATTAGTAGTGTCAAACCACTAGTGACATACGCCTACTCGGAGAAATCTCGAAGACAATAATTATAATTTCTCTGATATATACTAATTTCATGTCATTCAATAAAACATTAGTTTTGGAATATTTTGGACCGGCATGTTATATATCGTTGAAAAGGGGAAAAAGGCTCTATTTATTTCAGTCATAGCCAGCTATGGTTTCCATTTAAAAAACACAACTTTATGTTATATCTACAAAACTATTAGAGATATTTAAAATCTGTGAATTCCACTGAATTCTAATCGAAAAACTGCCTGAAGAATGTGCAAATATCATTCGTCTGATTTAAGAAACAACAAAGATATCGACAAGTATCAAAATAGCGAAAAATCGAGTTTTGTGTTTTCACCGTTGAGTTTCTCTCAAAAAAAGACGACACAACAACCTTACTCATTTTTCGATATCTCTTATAGTTACCGAGATCTCCTATAGTAACATCGAATTTGGCCCACCCTGTACATTATACATATCACCACACAATGTACGACAAATCGTCATAAATTTTTGTACGAAACGTATCTCCGGCGGTAATTTGTACATTCGCTTAAACACGGCAATTAAAGCGGCGAAAACAATAAAACGGCACGCAAGATTGCCGCTACCGCTCGGAGTCGGTAAGGGTGGGCGCGCGCGGGTTGGAAATTTAACGATGGCATTTAACGTTTTGCGGAGGATAAATAAGTGCGCGCACCGTTGGCAAATTGCGCCGTATAAAACACTTTTGCCCGGCATTCGCTGAGCATTACACAAACACGTACGTACATGGTGTCCGCTTTTAATTTATGAGCAACCCTCGAAAGTTTTTTACTACCCCATTTGTACAATATAAAACCGTGTAGTTATTTCAAGAGCACAATTTAGTTGAGCAATTAATCCGAACTTTGTTTATGGTTTCAGCTGCGGAACATTCTAGTTTTGATAGTAGCGTTAAATTTGATTAACAGGGTGAAAAGTAGTTATAAATTTACCTGCCGATTCATTTTTACTTCTAAAAAAACAATACCAAAATTTTGCTTAATTATCACTAATTTTCGCAGTTTTCATAACATGCCCTGATCATATTCAACTCTTACGTATTTTGAGTTGCTAAATCTAGAACGCTATCTATGGACCACCTTGCGAAACACCACAATATTACCGCAATTTTAAAATGTACAATCCAGTATTTCTGTACGTCGATGAGTCATAAAAGTAAACGAAAAGGACGCTGAAACGCGACGATCCGCCAGTCCTATGCACCGCAGAATGGAATTTCGAACGCAAAAGCGGCGACTTCGCTGCCATTCTCGCCTTCCTCGCGGAGCATACCGGGTGATTCAATTTCGGGGCTCACCATGGGGAACGTTTCGTATTTTTGTGCTGATCAATTACCTGAAAAGAAATTTTAGCTATCATTTTTCATTTTAAAGATATCCGCAAAACACTGAATAGTTAAGATATCGTTTTTAATTTTTTAGTCAAAACCAAACGTAGCTAGACATTTGAAACAAAAACATTCTACAGCGACTTTTTAACTTAAGGAATGCAGTGTTATTTTTTAATTTGCAATAACATGAAAGATGGTGGCGTAACCATGGCCAACTTTTGTTTTTCTTATGGCGCCATGTTGAATTTTGGCATTTGCCGATAGGCGTGGTTTTTCTCATTTCCGCTATGTATAACATGTTTTATTTTTTAAAACGCTTCTTTTTCTCGTTGTTTGTCGTGCTTATCAGGTACCGAACTGGTGCTTGGTTACAGACCGCCAGCGCCGGACTGACCAGAGTGCTTTGGATTAAAAACATTCCGATTGTAGAAGAAGCAAGTTTATACAACAAAAAGCTTATTGTTTAAGTAAATGTTTAAGCAAATTGGTCGCCATTTTCTTGAAGGCATAAAACCGAGCCAGCTTTTCGACATGTTGCTATGCTCTTCTAACTGTTCTTCCCGGAATAGCATTGACCGCATTTGTTATTCGACCCCGCAGATACTCGATATTTCTGCGAGTATCGTGATAAATTTCGTCGTTCACAGTTCCCCATCGAAAATCGTCCAGAGGACTTACATTCTACTCGAACTTACACACGTAACTCAACTTACTACAATATGGTGAGATATTAGCACAAAGACCTGCAGAATAACTAAATCTTTTATTCTGGCTTATAACATAGCCCTAAGGGACATGGTGAAGGCTATCGCCTACAGTAGATTCACTCACAGGTGGAACACTATGCTCAACTTTTCGGAGGTAAGCTCCGGTTCATCTCGCGTCTACTCACTGGGCGCTGCGGAAACATGCGTTTGACATACTACTTACTGTAACATCCACCGAGCGTAGAAGGTAAGATCTGCGAATGCCCAACCCTGTAAATCCAGATGGTAACTGATCTGGGTAGCCTTGGCCCAAAATAGATAGATCCTCAGCGTGCATAGTGGATTTGCTCAGTGCCTGGGCTGGCCTTACGTGACCACAGTGAGCCTGAGGACAAATTTAGTTAGGACAAATGGCCTAATGGATTCTGGGTGCTATGCGATTTCCCAGCCTGATCGTACTACACACATGTGTCGTATACTAATCAAAACGGATGTGACATCGTCTTCATTATCAGTTGTTGCTACTGGTTAATGATGTTTTTGATGTTAGTGTATTCTAATGTGGGCCAACGTAGGATAACACATCGTTGAGTATTTTAATACTTCAAGAGTTATACCTTTGTCTTACCGCCAGCAATACAAAAATGCAACAAGTTTCCGGAATGTAATTCACACATTTCTATTATAACGAAGCACAGCCAATTCCAAGGTTAAAACGTGCCGTTAATATTTCGTTTGCCTTTAGAGGCTGCACGCTGCGAGGGCTCGCGCTCGTTCATTCTGAACACAAGCGACATATTTCATAAAATTTGTCCGTGTGGGATGGCGAATTCTCGGAGAACTTGTACTCAGCAATGTACTCCACATTTTCATCATGCGTTATGCGCACATAGCAAATTTCCTGTGAGAGTCGAGGCGGTATCATTCGAAGATTTTATTAAATATTTTCCACTGTTTGCCATTGTGTGTGGAATTATTCGGTACCAAGAAACTGACGGGGAAAATGTTTATCAGATGGTATTGTAATCCGAAATATGGGTGATTTTACACATTCCTCTGAAATGAAAGAATTCACTGGATTTCAACTGTCAGAAGTCAAAAGGTAATTCTTCCGTTTCGTACAATACCATACTAATACAAAAATATCAATATAAGATTATTAATTTAAACACGATATGCAAATGAAAAACTGCCGGAACAGTAGTGTTCGGTTACTGAGGGTTACATTTTAGAAGGCTGGATAGTAGCACATGGAGAGACAGCATAGGAAACGTGATCGTGTGAGGTATTATATGATCGTTCCTTTAAGGCCAAGCACCCATTTTTTATTTAATGTATTTGTAGAGTGCGAATGAGAACCGAAGTTTTCTTGTAATTTGTAATTGTTTAAATTGCCCCTGATACAACTTACATGATCCAATGCCGTATCTAATGTTGAGCTATACTTTCGAATAGTGCCCGGTCGGTAATTGTTTCATCAGCATAATTCTAAATTATAAATGACCCTGTGTGGTCAGAACTATTATATTCGATTGTAACAAATAAGGAGACAATAGAAGACATAGAATAACAGAAGATATTAAGCCCCATGTGGTTTCACTGGTTTCAGGCATCGTAATTTTTTATATTAGATTGGTAGATTAGATAGATTGTTTTTCTGTTTTCTTGAGAATTGTGCCCAGTGCTGTATTTGAAATATACTCACTACTAAAACCGACCTTCAGTCAGTACCGGCCGGTTCCCAACTTCAGCGAAGCTGGCCTAACTGCTCTAGACAGTTAGATCGAATTTAATATTCCCTGTTACGTAAAAACTAAGGAAACTAATTTATAAATCTGAGCCTATAATAAGTACAAGGCTATTTCAGAACGAGATTAACAATTTAGCACGTATGCATTGACAAGTTGTGAACGGCTTTTTGTGTTGCCAAGTTAATAACATCTAGAATTTTAAAAGGAAATTAAGTATAATAATAAGTATTGTTCTCTACAGTCTCTACACCATTAATGTAGAACGGAAACAACCGGGTCACGATGTATCATTATGATTACTACTAGACTGTTGTTTGATATTTTTTATCCTTTCATTTTCGAGTTATATGTTTGGAATGTATTATAATAAAACACTAGTTTTCGCTAACGCGCTAACGTGGTATCTGTTGCCATCGAAAGTTAAAACATCCCAATAACATCAATCGTGCGGACGGCACTGACATCAGTAGAATCTGGAAATCGCTCCTAATGCGGTCAGGTGGAAAAAGACATGGAAGCGGTAACTCCAGATGTGTGCAGTGATGTGTAAATATAGGATATGACGATGAGGTCTTTGGTATTTTTTCAGTATCCAGTTATCTCTGAAGAAGCGAGCAACATGGTGCGCGAAAGTTAGCAAATACGAATTTTGACGTACGGCATAACCAGGAAAGATTCTTATGTAATTGGTTGTTCATGTGAAATTCGTCTGTTATCATTCATCCATAGTTCAGTACACTGACTTTAATCATTAACCCTATATTTTTCAGTGTGCCCATAAAGTACATAAGAAATAATGACTCATTCGTCAAAAAACCAATTAAAGGACACCAGTAATATAATATCGGTCAAAACCGATTTAGTTAGTGTTTATTTGACAATTTTCGACTATTACGATGATAAAAATTTACGTTGTTGATATGTTTTTGCGTACAGAATGTCATCCTGATTAAAAATAACAAACAAATAAGATGGGATGCCGTTTAAAACTTCAATGATGACGTAATACTAACCTCAAACGTATCCCAACAATGGATCTTTTTACTTTATCATACGCAGTATGTAAAGTATTGTAATCGTGCCAAAAAATTTTTTTTTTATTTTAGCGGAAATATGTCTTTTTGGGTCCCCTGAACATTTTTGACCAAGGTACAAAAAAATGTCTGTGTGTGTGTGTGTGTGTGTGTGTGTGTGTGTGTGTGTGTGTGTGTGTGTGTGTGTGTGTGTGTATACCCGTTTTTTGTGGCGACGATTCCGGAGAAACTACTAAAGGTATCGGGACGAACCTATAAATTTAGAAGTTTCATGACCAAACTTAGAGTTGAAAAGCTTTTGGTTCAAAAGGGTCCAAAGGAACTGGTGGTTTACTCTTAGCATTTTTCGACGATTTTGCAAATGAGCCGCTACTTGTGTAATGTTGTCAAAACAGTTATATAATAAATTAAAGAGGAGGAAAATTTGAATAATTTATGGCTATGACATTTTTTGGTAAAATTAATAGTTTAGCTGCATGAGCAAATTCTATTTCGTCGAGATCGCTCGTACTGCATTAAAACTAGTAGCCAGGATATGTCAGATTATATGTCAGATATGATTCTAATGACAGTACGTAGTGTCAAACGCTAATGTTTTGACAACCTACTGTCAATGTAAGCTGCGTTCGGATATAGTATACCGTACACTTTTTACACCCAATAACACGTAAGTGTCATTTGGACGGTGTACCCGGTGTCAACGGAGTACAATATCCGAACGCAGCTTTAATCGACATATCTGTCTAGTTCTACTACTTTTATTTTAATGCAGACATGGCCGATCTCGATCAAATAGAATCTCATGCAGCTAAGCTATTAATTTTACATATAGTATGATAAAGTCATGTGCCTGGCCACATCAGATTTTTTGTCAATTAACACTTGTCAAAATATCATTTGCCCACCATCTTGACTAAAAAAAAAGAAGCTGGCCGGCGTACCTATGAGGCGGTCACCTGGTATATACCATCAAATATCTGTGACCACTATTAATTTGTTGAATGATTGAAGCGACGAGTTTTGGGATTGTGGCATTGAAAAGAATGCATAATATTGAGTGAGAAATGATATTGAGTGTTTGTGACGTTATAACTTAGAAACCATTTAACAATATTTAATCGGAATTTCACATGTGAATTATTCAGTACATGCAACTGTTCAGCAAATCCCCGATAGAAAATTGTTGAATAGTGTTTGAGTTATATAACCACAAACAGTGCCGTTAAACTCGTAGGTCCATATGTATTATCAACAAGCGCGTTACCTGCGAGAGCCCGGGTGAGCCGGCCGCCCGCGCCGCGCCGTAGTGACGCCTACGGGCATGGCTGCAAAGAACGCATAGCTGCCAAATGGAAAAATGCTTACTCTTGTTTTACGGCACAAAATAGTACAAAACTAACATAATACTTTAGCATCGAAAAAAAGTTTGATATAGTTTCGAGTTTGGAAGTTAGGCCGGGTATGTCGGCAGACCCTCCACCCCCTATTAAAAATGCTTATAACCTGGAAACGAAAGGAGCACAAATGTCTACTTTGCGGCAGACAACAGCACAAAACTTTGATATTAGCAAAAGTTCGCAATTTGAAAGTGGAGGGGGCTGATATGTCACAGCTCCCCTTCAGAAAATTGCTTATAACTCCGAATCGAAAGAAGCACAAAACATTTGGTTTGCGGCACAAAACAGCACACAACATGCACACAAAATTTGAAATTTCAAATATGGGGGCTGTGGACATGGGCCTATTATATATGGACTATTCATCAATCGCTGATGAATGCAAGCTTAGCTGTACAAGTACTGGACGGGTATGACGTAGCTCGTGTCTTTCCAGTAGGACGACAGGGTTGCCGCTCTGTTCTTTCTCATCATGCCTGCTCGCAATTGATAGAATAAGCTTCTATTGTATATTTGCTTAGTTAAAATATTATGGAATCCCCGGTCCGGTTTTGGGATAGTTCCGAGGTAACTAGTTAGAAGAACAAAGTACATTAATATCGACACAGATAAGAGTAATGGGCCAAGTTGCTCAGAGATGAGTGCTTGGCCCATTACTCTTCAACATCTTAGCTTTTGATTTTTTAAGAAAACTAAATTTTCTTAAGAAACAGACACAGGTACTTCCTTTGCAGGACACCACTGCAGTTGAGCCCAATTTGAGAAATCAACGCAATTCTTGAAACATTCCGTTGCAAAGCAAGCGAAAACTGCCGAAACCCGGTTCAGCGCCAGCGTTGCGAAAACGACAAAACTACAGCGGGATGTCAAGTATTTAAAGAAAAAACTGGTTTTTGATTTCTGGCATTAAAAAACCAAAGCCTAATGGAACCTCATATTTAATTTAATAAACAAAATGTCCGATTTTGACATAGAACTCCAAAATCGAAATAATGATATTATAATTAATTAAATAATACAAACAAACATAAAATTTGATAGTTAAAAAAAACAGTTCTATGCAAATCATTTATGCAAGAACGGTAAACATGTCCTGTTGCAGCTAGATATAAATATCGACTTTTTGTGCATTTATTTCCCGGGCTGGTGGATTTAATTTTAATAAATACAGCACAGTTTCCCATAAAGTCGGTTCTATGATGGTCTGTTGCCTCCCTTTTTTTTTGGTATATGAGTGCGGGTTCATCGAATTCCAATCCCCCGATTTATTGGATTTCTATTATTAATGCTTTTGCATTTATACGGGTTTATTTATTGTATAATTGCGCTTGCTAATTTGTTTTTCCGTTCCGGACAAATTGTCCAGTTATTTGGACCCAACATCGAATGACCCAACATTGATACGAAACCGTTTCAAATAACTTTTATGCACGCTTGTCGGGTATTTTCCTGGTCTATTTATAATGTCCCAGTGATAAATTTCTTTAATTAAAATAATACCGTGTGTGCACAAAATGCTAGTGCGTTTAGTATCCATATCATAAAGCGGGAAAATTACAAAACCATTTCATATTCATTAATGTTCTGCGGGAAAGGAACAGGATATATACAGGATGTTGCATGTAGTCCTGAAGGAATTATTTACAGCGTGTCCCATAAAGATTGGGATAAACTGATAGGGGTTGTAGGGGACACCAAAACAAGCATTTTTTGTCAATAAAATCATGTCCGGAAAATAACGGTTAGGCCAGAGAAGGGGAAACGGCGGCCCGCGGGCCACCATTTTGCGGGCCAGCAACGACAGAGAAGCAATTTTGGTCAAATAACGTATGGTTTATTTCAAAGATTAAAGTACTAACAAAATTGTAATGGTGAAATCGTCTAAGACCTGACCTAGTGAATAGCCAATCGCGCATGACCAAAATACGGTTACAAACATTTATCAATTGAAAATTAGAGAGATTACTATGTACTTAATCCAGAAATGTGATGCGGATTTACAAAGCTTGTGTGATTGCTAAGCGACATCCGTCAAACAAAACAAACCGACTTAACACAGCAACAGCGCGCCGCGGCGATCACAGTT
This sequence comes from Aphodius sticticus, assembly GCA_963966075.1. NCBI lineage: Eukaryota > Metazoa > Arthropoda > Insecta > Coleoptera > Scarabaeidae > Aphodius > Aphodius sticticus. The sequence continues at coordinate 47,679,792 of OZ014509.1, read as the reverse complement.
ATGTCACATACTAGCCATGCGTCGCACACAATTGCCATCCATCCGTCTCTGGTACCACACAAATCACAACACAAGCCACACCCACATTAAGAGTCCACAATCCAGTAGATAAACCAACAAACAGCTGACCACATATGAACCTAGCGAATGTAGGTCAATGTCTCTGTAGGTGTCACGCCAAGATGGAGGAATGCCGGTGGCATTGATTCGTCACCAGTTGCACCACAACTGTGGTGGAGTATAGTCGATTTTCTTGCGCTGAACAGGGAGGGCCTCAGCCTTCCTTTATGAATTTTCTCATGAATGCGGTAAGTTAGATCATACGTATGTGACAAAACATGCTTATTACGTCCTTGGGCATATGCTACTACAAGGTTAGCCGCTGTCGTCCGTTAATAATTAACTGGTTCCATTGTTTAAGTTTTTGTGTTGCTTGTATGCCATATAGTATACATACATAAGATTGGTTTAAATGGAACCAATCGAATGGTACTCGGCGGGAGACTTAATGATACTACAACTCATCAATCATGGAGCCAAGTTTCGGCGTATTTATTTTATCGTCTTCTTCAGGGCACTATTAAAATTGCAACAAATAATTACTATACAGGTACAACATATTAAATATTTTCACTTACATGGTATGTGAGGTTAAGCAATAAAATCTAATCGTCACAACTAGCATTTCTTCGTTTGCATTTTCCGGCTAAATTGTTAAAGCTTAATCCCTATCCCTACTATATACTAAACGTGACTCACACTCAAAACAAGAGTTTTAGAAACATATTGAAACTTGGCAATGCAAAGGCTTTCGAAAGAAGCAAAAATCCGGACCGAGTAGGCCGATTTTGGCGACTAGATTGAAAACTACAGTGCTTACGTTGTCGATTTCGTCGATTTTTTGCCCAGTTTTCGAAAAAAAAATTCCAAATTTGCCTAAATTTATGAATTTTTATTTGGGTCTGTACCGGCCGGCTCGCGTCGCCAAGCAACCACTCAACAAACTGACAGTTCTCCGCTCGACGCTGTCGAAATGGTCGAAATCGCCGTAATTTTAGCGAAGCGCGCGGTTTTTTCCCAAAGTGCCGTAAGATGGGCTCGCAGAAGGGAACAGAATCGTCGCCGACCACCGTAGTAGCTTTGCGAACGTCAATAATTGTCATTTTCGGGCAAATTCTGCGTTAGGGGCTCGAATGGCGCGTCCTTTTGGTCGCGTCGACGAGCGACCGTTCTCTCTGCCCATATCCGCGCCTATATCAAAGCGATCTGGGCTGAAAAGTGCCAGCGGGGCACTGTAAGAGGTATTTATTGCGTGAAAATTAACGTTTCGACGAAATTTGCATTTTGACAGTTCTCCTGGCCTCAGATTTCTACCCAACTTGGCTCCGAGAGCATATACGAAAAAAATAAACGGGTCGGGAACGTCCCTAAGTAACTATATCGACGACAGAAACTGTAGCCCCTAATTGGCGGTAAATGGAACATAAACCTGTAAATTTCAGTCCGATTACCGCTTACGGGGCGTTTTTAAATCGTAACCTGTTTGAAATCATTGCTTTGGGTCAAAGGTTGGACCGTTAGTCGCCTTTGCCCTTCAAAGTGCTTCAAAGTGAACTTAGTACGTCAAATTATGCCGCAAGAAAACAACTACATATTTCGAGAGAGTATCCAAGTGATGTATTTTATATTTAACGGAGAGAGTCACTTTTAGAAAGCCTGAATTGATGACTTTCATCGCGGTATTTATATTCGAACGACGATACATAGATCCGTGTGTTTAGATGAAAAGTCCCTAGGCAAATAAGTTGGCAGCGATGCCGATCTGTCAGAACAATCGATATTTAACATAACCTTGCAAGATTGGGAGAACTTTCTGGTTTTTATTTTTTAGTTCTAAATTATATTAAAAGAGTGTGACTGGTGTCAGAAAGGAGCCTGTATTGGCTCGAATCCTATTTATTGCCCCGCACAATAGAAGAAGAAGAAGGAGATAAACATGCAAGATGTAAGGCCGCATACACGGCATATAAATATTTATCTACATTGGCTAGGACTGCTAACAATAGCCTCCATATACCAAAGAAGAAGAAGAATAACCAATAAGATGGCAGGTTTCAATAACAGGAAAGCCTGGACCAGTAGTCGTTTAATCAAATGTTATGAGACAATCGATTTCGACACATCAAGTGTCATTCTCAAGTCTCGCTGCATAGAAACCAGAAGTATAAGCTAAGTGATCTCTCTCTGAATACAATCTACACGCAGTCGGTTATAAACTACTTAGATAAGTGGGTAGTAAGTACATTTGGGGGGCTCATATGGTTAAAATTTAAGTTAGGATACGCTTCGGTCCGAACCAACTGAGTATGGCGCCTTACACACTGAATGGTGGCGTTTTCTGCGTGATTACTGGTTATGGGGTCACGTAAATTTGCCAGGAAGCATAGGGTCCCTTTCGCCGCCGTCAAGAAACGGATGAATAATGTCTCGATAGGACTGACGTCTGATTGAACTGGCCTAAAGGCGCTTTCTTCGATTGCCTGATAGAATTGGAAATTGGGGTAGCTGTCGGATGAATTCTCAATCAGCTGTTTGAATAAACAGAAGTCGGCTATATCGAACAACGGTGGTGCCATACGTTTTTCTTTGCCTTTCGTTGACGACGCTTCCAAATAATTCAACAGGTACGTTATCTAGATAGACGTGCATTCTATCGTTAATTATTATTCTTGATTAATTGATTAATATTGTTTTTAGTGAAATGTTGCCGTTGGGACTGAGTTTTGATGACAATATTTAAAACGGAAGACGATCGACAAGTTAAGGAGATTCGAGTTACACGATTAGACGTTTATGTGCGTTATGATTGGTGCACGGTTAGTGCGATAGTTCAGAAGTCAACGGTGTCCGTGACGATGACAGTTCGAAAACCTTATTCGGGAACAACGCTCCGACAACCTTTGCTGAAGTCGCCCGAAGGCAAAGTTCAAAATGTATCCCGGAATTGACAAAAAGAACGATCAAGTGGCAAATTTTATATGTTCTGAAAGTAGCTATTCTGCGGAATTTGCTTCTGGAATTTATGTACGTCCTCTCTGGCTAAGACGCACGATCTTTCGTACTTCTGTACTTACCGGTACGTGGAACAAATTTAATTAAATTTAATTTAAAAAATTAAATTTAATTGTTCTGATGTTCAACGTGTTTTGGAAATTTGAACGAAAATACAACTCCATATGCTCCTTTTTTACTCAGTAAAAAAGTTCCGTTGAAAGTTTATTTATGGATTTTTATTGTTTCCATATTTTTATGTTGCCTTCGCTTTTGCATCGTTTGATGTGAATTTTCATTTTCTATTTTCCTCTGTTTTGCTAATATTTCAAACTTTTCTAACAAAATATTATATGAAACTTTTTACTCAGAACATTTAAAAAAGCAAAAAAAATCATGGAGATTTTGTTTATTCAATTCATCTTTTAGTTTTTATTTTAATTTGAATTTTTGCTAATTTATTAGGTAGCCAGTTCAACAAGAATCCTGAATCAAAACTGTGGCCCAATGCAAGATCAAGATAGGAGGACGTGGAAAACATGCTTGAAATCTCTCCGATCTGGAAAAATTAGTAAATGGGGTGTACAGCTGCCCGTCAGTCCTCGCATCGATCGACTTCAATGTTTGCCGGAGAACGAGGAGTCCTGATCTCTTTTGTGTCAGAGCTCCGAGAACAAATTATGCTTGCAATGGGCCTTTGCACAGGTTACTGCTCAATTGTAATAGGCGGGGACTGGATGTCTTCATGTCCTTCAGACAGTTTAGGTCAGTGTCATTGTACCAGAGCTTGCTGTATTTTGGCTACACGTTGTTTAGTTGTTTAATTGTGTGATTGTTGTTGTTTTATTTTGTGGTATGTATTAGTGAAGATGTAATATGTTTATATATATTTAGTGTTATTGCACCTTGGGTCTGATGATATATATATGTTTTTTTAGATTGTATTTTTGTACAAGAGATGTATATCGTTTAATAAATGTTATTATATTATTATTATTAAGACAAAATGAATAGCAATTTGCCACTGTGGTACTTACTTAAGAAAAATCTTTATACGTAGATTTATATGGTTTTTTTTTTATGTAATGTAATATTTACGTTTTATTATTTTGTTAATATTTCAGACAGCTGTAACTTTGAAGGAATTGAAAAAAAAAGTTATTGCGAGTTATTTGTTTTTCTTAATTTTGTATTCAATTAGTTTCTTTTTTAATTTGTCTTCTTTATTTACTTTTCATAATTGTAATATGATTGTTTGTCTTCTATTTTTGTTTTCCCATTTTGGACATATACAGTGTGCGTCAAAAAGCTGGAACCGTATGGGAATCTTTTTTATTATTCATTTCTCAGAAAATTGTATTCTTCATAAAAGTTTCTGCGTGGCCTAAAACCAAAAATGCAGTTATCAAACTTTAAGTTCTATTAGCCGTATACAGGATGGTTCAGAAAATATGAACTAATAATAAGAGTAAAGTGCCTGCATTTTCCTTATTACCGTCAAATGTTATTTGGAAAAGTTGGTTAGAAGTAAAAATTATATTCAAATTTGAAATCACAGCCACCTATCTTGAACTTTTTTTTATTTTTACTCCTGTAATAAAATTTATTATGGCTGATATTAATTCTATTGAACTCTTATTGATGTATTTTTTGAGAATAGTTTTTTTTTAACTGGTGATTTTGATACGATTCCTAACAAGTTCTGTGAATTATTGTCGGACGTTAGGATTGTACCGTAACATTGTGATTTAGATAAAATCCATAATCTCCAATATGTACAGAATATGTAAACCACAACTGATTAGTTATTAAAAGTTCTTAATAATTATCTGCAATGTGCTACTAACATAATTGAAGACAAATTAAACTCTAAAAAATCTTTATTCTAAAACTAATATTTTTTTTTCATAATTTTACAGAATAATATCATCATAATAATAATGGTATAAAAAGATGACAATAATAACATCAAATAGTAATATCAAAATATAAAATTAAATTTCCACGTGCCCCCCTTCTCTTAATACAAAGCATAGTTTGTTTAAACAATTCCCTCGACACTCTATGTGTCTTATAATTTTCACCAACAATCAAAACAATTTCTATTTTCTCTTTGGTTAAATAATTCATTTTGATTAATATTATTAATGAAGCGCTGAGTATAACAACTCAAAACAAATAGCCATCGCACATGCTGCCTACGTGATTCTGTTGAACATGTGAACTGTTCATAAATTAATTGTTAGAGTCTAATTTGTTGTCAGTTGTTTTCGAAGCATATTGCAGATAATTATTTATAACTTTTAATAGCTAATCAGTTGTGATTTACATATTATGTACATAATGGAAAATATGGATCATATCTAAACTAGAATCTTACGGTAAAATCACAATATTGCATCAAGAAAGTAATAATTTTGTGATAATTCTCAAAATTCATTACATATCGTACCAAAATAACCAGCTAAAGAAAAAAATAACTTTATTCTCAAAAAATACATCAATAAGAGTCCAATATAAGCCATAATAAATTTTATTACAGGAGTGTAAATTAAAAAAAAAAGACGTTCTCTTTTTTTCATGGCAGGTGGTTGTGATTTTAAATTTGAATATAATTTTTACTCCTAACTAACTTTTCCAAATAACATTTGTCGGTAATAATGAAAATAAAGGCAAGTCACTCTTATCATTAATGCAAATTTTCTGAACCAGACTGTATATGGCTAATAAAACATAAAGTTTGATAACTGTATTTTTGGTTTTATGTCACGCAGAAACTTTTATGAAGAGTAAAATCTTCTCTTAAATGAATAATAAAAAAATTTCCCATATGGTTTCAACTTTTTGGCCCACACTGTAGGTTGTTTTATTATTCCACTGTAACTTATAAAAAATAACTCCACATGTAACTTTTTACTCAAAATGACATTTAATTTAAAAAACGTCAACTTTCACAGGGATTCATCTATTTATTCTATTTATTTTAATTACCTTTGCTATACATTGTTTTTTATTTCTATTTTTATAATATTATTTATAGTTTAATATTACTGTGTATTATTTTGTTGTGGCCTTTGTTAATAAACTTCTGAGTATATTTATCAGCACTAATGTTTTTATAATTGTATTCAATCTTTACAACGGAACTTTATCAAATAAACACAATCAATTTTTAAAACTTGCTATTTTAGATTCTTTGATATGTTTCTCATGAAATTAATACAGCATGTATTCTGATTTTTTACGATCATTCCAAAACTTGCAGTAAATAAATAAAGTGTATTGCATAGCGTAGTAAATTAATACAAAAAGTAAGGATAATACCCTGGGTTATATATTATGGTATAATCAAGGATAATACTAAACAGTGATTTAAACTACTTTCCTTCAAGAACAATAATATTGTCATCAAAAGCCAGTTGGTTGGTAAAGCAACATGTTATTTATTTTAATATTTATATGGTTGTCTGGTTATTTTTTTAGTAGTAATAATTTGAATACAGATCACTGTAGTAATTGCGGAAACTCACAATTTATGCAATTGTAACACCAATCACAATATGGAAAAAAGTAATAACTGCTTCATATGCAACCATATATACACGATTCTTATATTTGTTGCGAATAATTGTTTGGGCTAAAGCATTAGCAAAAGGAACTGCTAAACGTTATAGGCTTGATATTGGTAATTAAATTAGCAGTTTAATTCTGATTTTGACGATTAAAGAAAAAGGAAATACTCCGTCGATTAACCATCTTTTCAGGAAATACTACGTTCGTCAAAAAAAAGAACTCATTTTTACATCACGTAATCCTGGCTTTTCTATTTGTCAAATTGACAGTTCTTTAATATGTATTCAATTATAGTCGATATCACGATGCTGCAAATTACTCATCGCTTATAAGTGTATGAACCAAGATTTTTGCATATCGCTCAGCTTGACTGTTGTGCATAGGCAACCGAACATAGATCACTGTAAATACGTTGCCTACCGAGGCGGATATTATAGAAATTAAATTAATATTGCTATTATCTTTACTAATTAAATAACCTTTAAATAACCATCACCATAGATTTTTTATTAAGCGGCTTACCTTTCAACGAAAACATTTTGCTAACATGCGGTCACGTTCAATATTTACGTTCAGTATTAGAGGTTAGAAACGTTAGAAATGTCATTCTAAGAAAAGACGTACTTTTTCGCTGGGCGCATTTGATTTGTAAAGCAGATGTATCATAATCATTCTATTGCGTTCTAACACACAGCAATGTTAGGGTTGTCAGGTTTTCGAAAATAAAAAGCGGGACATTGTTGTGGATTGGTTTAAAAAAAATGAACGCTTCCACTAACATTTAACATTAAACTTTATCAGTAATCATACACCTTTAAAATACAAACTTCCAGACTAAGCATCTGCATGACTAAGCAAAAATCTTATAATCACATGACGTAAACCATAGCGCCATCTATAGTAAAATGGTGTAAACCGAAGCTACGCCATAAACTTATATAATGCTCATTGAACAAAACTTGACTGGATCGGCGTAAAAACTGTAAATCAATCTTTGAGGAACAGAAAATCGGGATTTTGGCGTCCCGCCTAAGAGCTAAGCGGGACGCGGGACAAAGTAATATAAAATCGGGATGTAAGGTAGATACATACAAAAATTCACTAACATTTTTCCGTTTCGAGGCAAAAATAATGCACTTTTTTACATTTTAATGTATGTACTATGCGCGCCAAAAAAAAAGTCGTACACTACATGTGCAACCAAACATATTTTTGTTAGATTTGTAAATTGTTCTTTTATAACCTATGCGTTGTCATTCTGACATTAATCTTAAGTACAATACATGCATCACTATCAAGTTGACAGTTCTTCTATCTTTAATTTAACAGTGGCAATTGAGTAATCTATTCTTGATTTTGTATTTTTTTAAGTAACATTGTCCGATGTCCTTTTAATAAGTGTTACATAGTGGCTTTTTTGGTCTGGCTGAAAATACAAATATACTGGGTTAGTCAAAATTATCGGAATGCACAAACAATTAAAAAAAAATTTAAACCCAAGTTTTTTTGTTTTAAACAAGCTATTGTATAAATATACTTTTAATATGGTTGTTATAATGAAAATGTTTTACCTTTTCTTTTTCTAAAGCACCCTGTATATTTTTATTTTTCTTAATTTTAATATTAATTCTAAGAAAGTTTTGTAGGGATCATTTTTTAATAATAATTTGGCAGTTTTCATTTTTAATTTAATTCTCTTTAATTGTTTTGTTACTTTTCTCTTGTTTTCTATTCCTTTGGTTAAAATATAATTTCATGAGTTTTGATTAATTGCTTCAAAAAATATGTTTTATAAAAAAAATGATTTCTACAAAAAGTTCTTGGAATTGATCTTAGAATTAAAAAATTGAAAAATATACAGGGGAATTAGAAAAAAAAATGTTACCACGTTTCACTCTATATATTAAAAATATATTTAGCTGATAGCCTGTGTAAATCAAAAAAACATTTTGCTAGAAAATTTTTACAAATTCTTTACGTTTTTCCGGTACTTCTGACATATTTTGATTAATTGTTTATAACCAACGGTTGTTATGTTTAAAACAGTTTCTTTTAAAATAGTGTTTTAAACATGTTTTAAAACAAATATTTTGATTTAAACATGTTTAAACAGTTGGTTGTGTTGTGTTTTAAACGTGTTTAAAACTACCGAAATTTGAACAGTTTTTGTTGTTTTTCTGAAAATATAGTAATACAATATCAGTTGTAGCAAGTAAAATAAGGAATGAAAAGACGCCGATTAAAATGCTGACAAATTAAATAATAGCGTGATTTAAAACATGTTATTATTCTCTGTTTTTTTGTATGTGAATTAAAACATGTTTTATTTCATGTTTAAAACACGTTTTTTGAGTACTGTTTAAAAACTTGTTTCGTTAACAAAACATCATTTTATAAAAAGACATGTTTGTTTCGTTCAAAAAAACAAAAAATGTTTTTTTTATAACATCCTCGTTTATAACTCAAAAATGATTCATTTTATAAAAGAAATGATTCTTAATTCTTGAAATTTATCTTAGAATTAAGAAATGTAAGTATATTTCAAATAGTTCTATTGAAAAAATAATCAAATATCCAGAATAAAATGAATACCTGTATATTTAACCCCGGCTACGGTTGAAGGTTTTCCCTGACAAAAAAATAGTCCAACATTTGTTTTTCTTTATGCAAAGATTGGTTTTCTCTCTTAGGCAAAAGGCCATATGAAACTTTTTACTCATAATATATATTGGATGGTTGGTTGTTTTAGATTTGTGTTCTCTTATTTTGTAAATATTTTTACAATCAATTTTTGCGAGCACCGTATACGGCAAAGTCGCGCTTGCGCGACTTTGCCCAGTACGACGATCTGCGATCTATCCGGATCGGCGATCTACCCGGATCGGCGATCGACCCGGATCGGCGATCTACCCGGATTGGCGATCTACCCGGATCGGCGATCTACCCGGATCGGCGATCTACCCGGATCGGCGATCTACCCGGATCGGCGATCTACCCGGATCGGCGATCTACCCGGATCGGCGATCTACCCGGATCGGCGATCTACCCGGATCGGCGATCTACCCGGATCGGCGATCTACCCGGATCGGCGATCTACCCGGATCGGCGATCTACCCGGATCGGCGATCTACCCGGATCGGCGATCTACCCGGATCGGCGATCTACCCGGATCGGCGTTCTACCCGTCTAGGCGATGCGCAGACCTATTAGGTCTGCCCCGTTTCTAGTCCCTACTATATACTAAACGTGACTCACACTCAAAACAAGAGTTTTAGAAACATATTGAAACTTGGCAATGCAAAGGCTTTCGAAAGAAGCAAAAATCCGGACCGAGTAGGCCGATTTTGGCGACTAGATTGAAAACTACAGTGCTTACGTTGTCGATTTCGTCGATTTTTTGCCCAGTTTTCGAAAAAAAATTTCCAAATTTGAGTAAATTTATGAATTTTAATTTGGGTCTGTACTGGCCGGCTCGCGTCGCCAAGCAACGACTCAACAAACTGACAGTTCTCCGCTCAATGCTGTCGAAATGGTCGAAATCGCCGTAATTTTAGCGAAGCGCGCGGTTTTTTCCCAAAGTGCCGTAGGATGGGCTCGCAGAAGGGAACAGAATCGTCGCCGACCACCGTAGTAGCTTTGCGAACGTCAATAATTGTCATTTTCGGGCAAATTCTGCGTTAGGGGCTCGAATGGCGCGTCCTTTTGGTCGCGTCGACGAGCGACCGTTCTCTCTGCCCATATCCGCGCCTATATCAAAGCGATCTGGGCTGAAAAGTGCCAGCGGGGCACTGTAAGAGGTATTTATTGCGTGAAAATTAACGTTTCGACGAAATTTGCATTTTGACAGTTCTCCTGGCCTCAGATTTCTACCCAACTTGGCTCCGAGAGCATATACGAAAAAAATAAACGGGTCGGGAACGTCCCTAAGTAACTATATCGACGACAGAAACTGTAGCCCCTAATTGGCGGTAAATGGAACATAAACCTGTAAATTTCAGTCCGATTACCGCTTACGGGGCGTTTTTAAATCGTAACCTGTTTGAAATCATTGCTTTGGGTCAAAGGTTGGACCGTTAGTCGCCTTTGCCCTTCAAAGTGCTTCAAAGTGAACTTAGTACGTCAAATTATGCCGCAAGAAAACAACTACATATTTCGAGAGAGTATCCAAGTGATGTATTTTATATTTAACGGAGAGAGTCACTTTTAGAAAGCCTGAATTGATGACTTTCATCGCGGTATTTATATTCGAACGACGATACATAGATCCGTGTGTTTAGATGAAAAGTCCCTAGGCAAATAAGTTGGTAGCGATGCCGATCTGTCAGAACAATCGATATTTAACATAACCTTGCAAGATTGGGAGAACTTTCTGGTTTTTATTTTTTAGTTCTAAATTATATTAAAAGAGTGTGACTGGTGTCAGAAAGGAGCCTGTATTGGCTCGAATCCTATTTATTGCCCCGCACAATAGAAGAAGAAGAAGGAGATAAACATGCAAGATGTAAGGCCGCATACACGGCATATAAATATTTATCTACATTGGCTAGGACTGCTAACAATAGCCTCCATATACCAAAGAAGAAGAAGAATAACCAATAAGATGGCAGGTTTCAATAACAGGAAAGCCTGGACCAGTAGTCGTTTAATCAAATGTTATGATACAATCGATTTCGACACATCAAGTGTCATTCTCAAGTCTCGCTGCATAGAAACCAGAAGTATAAGCTAAGTGATCTCTCTCTGAATACAATCTACACGCAGTCGGTTATAAACTACTTAGATAAGTGGGTAGTAAGTACATTTGGGGGGCTCATATGGTTAAAATTTAAGTTAGGATACGCTTCGGTCCGAACCAACTGAGTATGGCGCCTTACACACTGAATGGTGGCGTTTTCTGCGTGATTACTGGTTATGGGGTCACGTAAATTTGCCAGGAAGCATAGGGTCCCTTTCGCCGCCGTCAAGAAACGGATGAATAATGTCTCGATAGGACTGACGTCTGATTGAACTGGCCTAAAGGCGCTTTCTTCGATTGCCTGATAGAATTGGAAATTGGGGTAGCTGTCGGATGAATTCTCAATCAGCTGTTTGAATAAACAGAAGTCGGCTATATCGAACAACGGTGGTGCCATACGTTTTTCTTTGCCTTTTGTTGACGACGCTTCCAAATAATTCAACAGGTACGTTATCTAGATAGACGTGCATTCTATCGTTAATTATTATTCTTGATTAATTGATTAATATTGTTTTTAGTGAAATGTTGCCGTTGGGACTGAGTTTTGATGACAATATTTAAAACGGAAGACGATCGACAAGTTAAGGAGATTCGAGTTACACGATTAGACGTTTATGTGCGTTATGATTGGTGCACGGTTAGTGCGATAGTTCAGAAGTCAACGGTGTCCGTGACGATGACAGTTCGAAAACCTTATTCGGGAACAACGCTCCGACAACCTTTGCTGAAGTCGCCCGAAGGCAAAGTTCAAAATGTATCCCGGAATTGACAAAAAGAACGATCAAGTGGCAAATTTTATATGTTCTGAAAGTAGCTATTCTGCGGAATTTGCTTCTGGAATTTATGTACGTCCTCTCTGGCTAAGACGCACGATCTTTCGTACTTCTGTACTTACCGGTACGTAGAACAAATTTAATTAAATTTAATTTAAAAAATTAAATTTAATTGTTCTGATGTTCAACGTGTTTTGGAAATTTGAACGAAAATACAACTCCATATGCTCCTTTTTTACTCAGTAAAAAAGTTCCGTTGAAAGTTTATTTATGGATTTTTATTGTTTCCATATTTTTATGTTGCCTTCGCTTTTGCATCGTTTGATGTGAATTTTCATTTTCTATTTTCCTCTGTTTTGCTAATATTTCAAACTTTTCTAACAAAATATTATATGAAACTTTTTACTCAGAACATTTAAAAAAGCAAAAAAAATCATGGAGATTTTGTTTATTCAATTCATCTTTTAGTTTTTATTTTAATTTGAATTTTTGCTAATTTATTAGGTAGCCAGTTCAACAAGAATCCTGAATCAAAACTGTGGCCCAATGCAAGATCAAGATAGGAGGACGTGGAAAACATGCTTGAAATCTCTCCGATCTGGATAAATTAGTAAATGGGGTGTACAGCTGCCCGTCAGTCCTCGCATCGATCGACTTCAATGTTTGCCGGAGAACGAGGAGTCCTGATCTCTTTTGTGTCAGAGCTCCGAGAACAAATTATGCTTGCAATGGGCCTTTGCACAGGTTACTGCTCAATTGTAATAGGCGGGGACTGGATGTCTTCATGTCCTTCAGACAGTTTAGGTCAGTGTCATTGTACCAGAGCCTGCTGTATTTTGGCTACACGTTGTTTAGTTGTTTAATTGTGTGATTGTTGTTGTTTTATTTTGTGGTATGTATTAGTGAAGATGTAATATGTTTATATATATATTTAGTGTTATTGCACCTTGGGTCTGATGATATATTTTTTTTTAGATTGTATTTTTGTACAAGAGATGTATATCGTTTAATAAATATTATTATATTATTATTATTAAGACAAAATGAATAGCAATTTGCCACTGTGGTACTTACTTAAGAAAAATCTTTATACGTAGATTTATATGGTTTTTTTTTTGATGTAATGTAATATTTACGTTTTATTATTTTGTTAATATTTCAGACAGCTGTAACTTTGAAGGAATTGAAAAAAAAAGTTATTGCGAGTTATTTGTTTTTCTTAATTTTGTATTCAATTAGTTTCTTTTTTAATTTGTCTTCTTTATTTACTTTTCATAATTGTAATATTATTGTTTGTCTTCTATTTTTGTTTTCCCATTTTGGACATATACAGTGTGCGTCAAAAAGCTGGAACCGTATGGGAATCTTTTTTATTATTCATTTCTCGGAAAATTGTATTCTTCATAAAAGTTTCTGCGTGGCCTAAAACCAAAAATGCAGTTATCAAACTTTAAGTTCTATTAGCCATATACGGGATGGTTCAGAAAATATGAACTAATAATGAGAGTAAAGTGCCTGTATTTTCCTTATTACCGTCAAATGTTATTTGGAAAAGTTGGTTAGAAGTAAAAATTATATTCAAATTTGAAATCACAGCCACCTATCTTTCTTTTATTTTTACTCCTGTAATAAAATTTATTATGGCTGATATTAATTCTATTGAACTCTTATTGATGTATTTTTTGAGAATAGTTTTTTTTAACTGGTGATTTTGATGCGATTCCTAACAAGTTTTGTGAATTATTGTCGGACGTTAGGATTGTACCGTAACATTGCGATTTAGATAAAATCCATAATCTCCAATATGTACAGAATATGTAAACCACAACTGATTAGTTATTACAAGTTCTTAATAATTATCTGCATAATTGCTAATAACTGCATATTGCATAATTACTACTAACATAATTGAAGACAAATTAAACTCTAAAAATACTTTATTCTAAAACTAATATTTTTTTTTCATAATTTTAAACAATAATATCAACATAATAATAATGGTATAAAAAGATGACAATAATAACATCAAATAGTAATATCAAAATATAAAATTAAATTTCCACGTGCCCCCCTTCTCTTAATACAAAGCATAGTTTGTTTAAACAATTCCCTTGACACTCTATGTGTCTTATAATTTTCACCAACAATCAAAACAATTTCTATTTTCTCTTTGGTTAAATAATTCATTTTGATTAATATTATTAATGAAGCGCTGAGTATAACAACTCAAAACCAAATAGCCATCGCACATGCTGCCTACGTGATTCTGTTGAACATGTGAACTGTTCATAAATTAATTGTTAGAGTCTAATTTGTTGTCAGTTGTTTTCGAAGCATATTGCAGATAATTATTTATAACTTTTAATAGCTAATCAGTTGTGATTTACATATTATGTACATAATGTAAATTATGGATCATATCTAAACTACAATCTTACGGTAAAATCACAATATTGCATCAAGAAAGTAATAATTTTGTGATAATTCTCAAAATTCATTACATATCGTACCAAAATAACCAGCTAAAGAAAAAAATAACTTTATTCTCAAAAAATACATCAATAAGAGTCCAATATAAGCCATAATAAATTTTATTACAGGAGTGTAAATTAAAAAAAAAAAGACGTTCTCTTTTTTTCATGAAAGGTGGTTGTGATTTTAAATTTGAATATAATTTTTACTCCTAACTAACTTTTCCAAATAACATTTGTCGGTAATAATGAAAATGAAGGCAAGTCACTCTTATCATTAATGCAAGTTTTCTGAACCAGACTGTATATGGCTAATAAAACATAAAGTTTGATAACTGCATTTTTGGTTTCATGTCAAGCAGAAACTTTTATGAAGAATAAAATCTTCTCTTAAATGAATAATAAAAGAATTTCCCATATGGTTTCAACTTTTTGGCTCACACTGTAGATTGTTTTATTATTCCACTGTAACTTATAAAAAATAACTCCACATGTAACTTTTTACTCAAAATGACATTTAATTTAAAAAACGTCAACTTTCACAGGGATTCATCTATTTATTCTATTTATTTTAATTACCTTTGCTATATATTGTTTTTTATTTCTATTTTTATAATATTCTTTATAGTTTAATATTACTGTGTATTATTTTGTTGTGGCCTTTGTTAATAAACTTATTATATTTATCTGCATTAATGTCTTTATAATTACATTCAATTTTTACAACAGAATTTTTCCAATAAACAATATTTAAAACTGGGTATTTTAGATTCTTTGATATGTTCTTATGAAGATATAATACAATATGTTTCGATTTTCTACGTACATTCTAAAACTCCAGGTAATAAATAAAGTTTATTATTGTAGACTAATGTTCAAAAGGAAAGTATAACACTAAACAACGGTTTAACGTACTACCCTTCAAGAAATTGAAATTAAGTTAAACATCTCGGACTTTTTTAATTGAAATTTCAACAGTCAACTTGAGACTGTTGAAATTTCAAACTTCAAATTCTATCGGAGCAAGGTTAATTATCAACATGACAAATAAAGAAGACACCGCAAGTGCTACGCTACGTGCGTCCAAATAAAGTCGTACAGCTAAGTTTTACATCATGTAATTCAAACTTTCTTATTTGTCAAATTGACAGTTCTCCAAAATTCAAATACTATCACCCATGCTATCACCGCAAGGTTGATTGTGAACATGACAAATAAGAAAAGATAGTTAGGGTAGGCACACACATATCAGTCATGGTGGAACAAAACATGTTTAGACGAAAACGTTTTCGTCTAAACGTGTTTTATGTACATATTACGATAGTTTTTATGTGTGCGTTCAGTCACGTCAGACACGGTTAGTCGCAATAAGGCGTTTTGGCGTGTTTTGTGGTATTTGTTTAATGCAATGAATTTTATGCACCGGTATATGGGCCAACATAAATGTATGAGAGGAGGTTTTGAGGAAACGTCATTAAAAATCAATATCCATGAGCAAGAAGACTTAGATCTCATAGAAGAAACTCCATCGCCACGTCCTCGAAAATTTAAGACCGGTGTACTGTCCCTTTTAAATGAATTGTTGGATGAAGAGGAAGAAGATGGAAGCCGAAGCTTAGTCCGTCATGCAGAGTGAAAGAGTTTTGATGGGCTGGTTGTGTGTTGGCAAAAATAATACAAATGTTAAATTTGTTGATTTGTTCCTTATTATAATTATAGTATTTAATAAACAATATTACATCAAAGTAATCAATAGCTTTTCTTCTGAAGATATTGCTTCATCTCCATTTTGTATCTTTCTTCATAATTTTTTTAGATGTTAATATCAATAAATAATCCACCTAATTTGGGCTCATCAGAGTAAAGTTTTTAAATTTTGCTCCATCTTCCCTTAACATACAAAAACGTACAAGAAGCACTGTAATGTTTTTTCACCGGTTCTTTTTTGGTTTATAGAGTGCACCCACAATCATGTTTTAGCAATTTATTTTGTATGTGTGCACCGTCGTGTTTTCTCTGAAAAGCAAAAACACGTTTAGACAAAAACGTTTTCGTCTAAACGTGTTTTGTTCCAACATGACTGATATGTGTGCTCCCACCCTAAGTGCCAAAAAAATAGTGTCATTCTCACATTAGTCATAGGGATGAAACATGCACCAACTGTCAAGTTGACAAGCCAGACTTACATGATGTCAAACTTAGCTGTACGATTTTTTTTTCGGCGTGGATAGTACCTACTACCTGCTCAATATTACTGGATAATAAGACAAGTAGCCTGGAAACATGGAAATGATATACTTGATATTCGTAATTAAATTCGCAGTTTAAATGCCATCTTGACAAATAAAAGTCGCTATCAGCCGGAATATATGCAACCAAGTAGACTCGATTTTTCTATGCGTTATTAATTAAGAATTGTTTAAGCTAATGCGTTAGCATACGCAATTGCGCGCAACTGTTATAAGCTTGATATTGATAATTAAATTGGAAGTCTAATTGTCATCTTTGCAAATAAATCAAAACACCAGTACCAACACAATATGAAAGAAAAAAGTTTTTCGTAACATACACTTGATTCCTATATTCGTTTTTAACAAATGTTTATCGTAAAGTAATAGCAAGCGCATCTGATAAATGTCATACGTTTGATATTCTTATTTAAATAGCGGAGTTTTGACCTTGAAAAGTGACATATAGGACCTGTGCCCAAAAGAAGTTAGTTACGCGGCTTAGTGAATAATAAAATAAATGTTCCTAACAAAACTGGTGATATTGCGTAAAATCTGCACCAAATTCGCAAGGATATTAGAATCTTACAAGGATTGCTCAATCCCTATCTTCCAATGTTACCAGCGGTATGACGTCATGCGCGTTCATTGTCAAATTGTCGGGACACACGAAACAACGATCGGGTGATTTCGTCGAGTCGGCGTACCGGGTTGCCTACCCAGACTTATTAAACTGTCACACTTGACACATAAAAACGCGGGAATTTCAAACAGACCAACAGTAGCGCAATGATCAATGTTGTGGAGACGTCAAAAGCAGGCACACTTGACACCTAAAAATGCGAGAATTTCTAACAGAACAATCATAGCGCAATAATACACGTTGTGATTGTGTTTATCTGAAACGTCAAAAGCAGACCTTGAAAAAACACATTTGACATTGGAAGCTTAAAATGTTTGTATTGCGGTAGCCCAGGGATGACGACGTGAATGCGTTCATTGTCAAAAACCTAAAAACGTCCATTGAGCAATCATTGTAGATGTATTCTTGCCAAGTTCCCTGTTTTTCAAGAGGAAGAAATGTGAACATAACCTAACATATTTGTCTAATACTTCGAAACATGAACAATTAGTTATGTTTACGTTTCTTCTTCTTTAAAAACAGGCAACTTGGTGCGGATTTGACGCAATGACACCAGTTTTGTTAGGAACATTTATTTTATTATGCACCAAGCAGCGTAACTAACTTCTCTTGGGCAGAGGTCCTATTCTATGTCACTTTTCAGGGTCAAAACTCCGCTATTGAAAGTTAATTGTGATCTTGACAAATAAAGAAACAGGAACTACTATGCGCGTCAAAAAGGAAGTCCAACGGCTTTATTTTACATTATGTAATTCCGGTTGCTTAGTTGTCAAATTGACAGTTCTTCATTTTGAGTTGAATCAAAATGATCAGAATTTCGAAATTTTGGCTCCCGTAAAATAGTATTCATTAAAAAAACTTTCCTTATAAATGGGTATACTCCCGTTTCTTTTCCTAAATACAGTAAATCATTAGCGCTTTGCGGTAAAACATAAAACTAAGAATAAATGTTGTATCGTTATGTTAACAGTGGCAATTGAGTAATCTATTCTCGATTTTGTATTTATGTTTCCATTTTAAATAGAACAATATACAGGAATATTTTTAAATTTTTTAATTCTTATATTAACTCCAACAATTTTTTGTAAAAATCATGTTTTTATAAAATCGATCATTTTTGAGTTATCAGCAAAAAGCATTAGTGAAAATTACCGGAACACCCAAATAATTCTCCAAACGCAAACAATGTCAAAACAAAATTCAACAAAAGTTCAAAAGTTTAAAGATGCTATCGTATAAATATACATTTAATGTTTTTTATAATGAAAATTCTGTAACCTTTTCTTTTTCTAATAACACCCTGTATATTGTTAATTTTCTTAATTTTAAGATCAATTCTAAGAATTTTTTGGAGGAATCATTTTTTAATAAAATGCGTTATCTTCAATTATAAGCACAACTCCTGAATTTTTAATTAAGAATGTTTTTCCACATGCAAACAAATTTATTTTAATTTGGCGGTTTTAACTTTTAATTTTATTTTTATTTATTTTTTAGTCGTTTGGATAAAATATAATTTGAAGAGTTTTGATTAATTGCGTATAACTCAAAAAAAACAAGTATTTTATAGAGAAAATGATTTCTACAAAAAATTCTTAGAATTGATCCTAAATTAAAAAAATCTAAAAATATACATATACATACATACATACATACAAACATACATACATACATGCATATATACTGATTTTTCTATTAGAAAAAAATGATACCAAGTTTCCAATAAAAATGAACACCTATATATTAAAAATATGTAGGGTGTAAATAACTTTTGTTATAAATTGTTTGAAAATTCGTTACGGTTAATTGTTTCGGTACTTTTAAATTTTGATTAATTGCTTATAACAGTATAAGTCAAAAATGATTTATTTTATAAAAAAAATGATTCTTAATTCTTGAAGTTAATCTTAGAATTAAGTAATGTAAAAATACTTAAAATACTTCTTTCATAATTAAATAGTTAATTAGTCAATACTACTTGAAAAAATAAATCAAAAATCCAGAATAAAATCAACACCTGTATATATATATTATACAGATATATCATACAATAATATCATATATTTAACCGTAGCCGGGACCTTTAGAAGGTTTTAACCCTGACAAAAAAAGTCACACAGATATTTGTTTTTATTAGCCATGTGAAACATTTTACTCAGAATATTGGTTGGTTGGGTGGGTGGTTGGGTGGTTGCTTGGTCGGTTGGTTGGTTACTTGGTTGGTTGGTTTTGTTTTAGATTTATTGTCTTTTATTTTTTAAACATTCTTACAATCAATTTTTGCGAGTACCGTAGACGGCAAAGTCGCGCTTGCGCGACTTTGCCCAGTAAGACGATCGGCGATCTACCCGGATCGGCGATCTACCCGGATCGGCGATCTACCCGGATCGGCGATCTACCCGGATCGGCGATCTACCCGGATCGGCGATCTACCCGGATCGGCGATCTACCCGGATCGGCGATCTACCCAGATCGGCGATCTACCCGGATCGGCGATCTACCGGATCGGCGATCAACCCGGATCGGCGATCTACCCGGATCGGCGATCTACCCGGATCGGCGATCTACCGGATCGGCGATCTACCCGGATCGGCGATCTACCCGGATCGGCGATCTACCCGGATCGGCGATCTGCCCGGATCGGCGATCTACCCGGATCGGCGATCTACCCGGATCGGCGATCTACCCGGATCGGCGATCTACCCGGATCGGCGATCTACTCGTCTAGGCGATGCGCAGACCTATTAGGTCTGCCCCGTTTCTAGTCCTTATATACTAAAAAGCTAACACATTCCCCCCGAGAAGTTTACAAATTTTGGCCGATCGGGGGAGAGGTCTACTCCTCGAAAAAGCGAAATTGGGCGCCAGAAACGCGAATTTTGGCAACAATTTTGACAACTACAGCACTTAGGTTTGAGATTTGCACGATTTTTTGCCCCGTTTTCGAAAAAAAAATTCCAAATTTGACTAAATTTATGCCTTTTTATTTGGGCCTGTACCGTCGCCAGGCAACGGGCTCAACAAACTGACAGTTCTCCGCTCGCCGCTGTCGAAATGGTCGAAATCGCCGTAATTTTAGCAAAGCTCGCGCGGTTTTTGCCTAAAGCGCCGTAAGATGGGCTCGCAGAAGTGAACAGAATCGTCGCCGACCACAGTAGGTAGGCTTTACGAACGTCAATAATTGTCATTTTCGGAAAATTTCCGAAATTCATGACAATCGATAATAAAATGACAGTTCCGTGTTTGAAATCCTTGAAATGACAGCGCGTTTATCCTCGGTGCTATGGTTTTGCTCGAAATGGCTTAAATTGCGGCCAGAATATGCGATAAAATGTTGTTCCGGGCGTTCCCTGGTAACTATGCGACTATAATTACCTTTAGGTTCAAGAATTTCCAACGGAAAATAATAAATAACGCGCCGCCGGGGACAAGAGTGCTTCAGCAGCTTAACAATGTACATATTTTTTTATTCTACTAATGAAGGCTTCATTCGTACGTATATTATCTATATTTTGATATTATAAATCAACTGTATGTTTTTAGGGGATTTTAGGTACGCTAGGGAATTTTCGAGCGCTTTAGTTGGCATTTCTGAATATGTCAGGAGTCGTCATCTTATAAACAACGCTCGGCAAGAAAAGTGCGAGCGTAGGGTACATTTTATATAATTGGAGGATATATAGCCATTGAAAAGAACCACGCACGCGATCCTATCAAGAAGAACTGCGCTTTGTGCGCACAGGGGCCCACCTCTGGCAGTTGTGTCACCCTTGCCGAAATGGGCGACGACCGACGAAGTATACGCGATAAGTAATAAATACACATCTGTTACTGATGTTTGCGGTATGCTAGGGATCTTTGGCTGGTAAAGGTTTGCCATTCTGACTGATTTACCACAAGACTACAAGCAAAACAAAGCTGCCATATCCGCAATAGTTTGCTATTTAGCATTGGTGTATCTTTGTGGTTAGATTACCTGTGGATTTTGTTTTGTTTATTTAAATGGATGTGCAAGCTCGTCCATCAATTGTGGATGCCGGGAAAGTTTTGGAGGAGGATACTATGACAGGAGCTATGGTGTTTGTTAGATAGGTGCTGCTCTGCAATGATTGTGAGGTATTATCGCCGTATAAATAAAGAAAGCGTGCGTTCGATAACAAAATACTCAATTTCAGATTCCCATGTCTTTCACTAGGCGAGCCAGAAATTCCGATGGGCATACGTGGAAGTGTCGAACTTTTGACAAGTTGTGCTCCGTTAGGAACATATCCTTTTTTTCAAAGAGTCGTTCGACTTTAGCAAAGCTTGTGCAAATGCTTTACCTACGGTAGAGAAAAATCTCTCAGAAGGATATTGCCCGTGCCCGTGTGGAAAAACTAGGACCAGATTCTACTCTTATCGCCTTTTCACACGGGACACGGCGTCCGTGTACGGTTCGAAGTGTATGAGATTAAATCGAAACTTTCACACGTACCGTGCCGTGCTGTTTGAAATCCGTGTTGTGTGAAAAGCTACACAACGACCGTACACGGATAAAAACGCACGGACGCCGTGTCCCGTGCGAAAAGGCCGTTACGGTAATCGACCCTATAATTGGTAGCTGCAAGACAACGATTACACGGCTAAGATTGTGAAAATCGATGAAAGCAAGTTCTTTCATTGAAAGTACCATCGTAGACAATTTTGAGTTTGTTGATAACATATTTTGTTCAATAATAATAATCATAATTGTGCTATTTTTATGCAAATATTGCAATAAAATTTATAATTTTTTTTCATATCAACCCAAAAAGGTCAACCGATAGGCAATACTGTGTAATTAATGTACAAATTTGATTTTCTTTTTCAAATGAACCCTGGTCTACATCGCGTACACCATTAGCCTCGACGCGAATGCATCTGTTGAGCGTAACGACCCGTAACTTCTGAAAATGCACATATTTATTTAATAAACTTAAATTTCTATTTGTTAAAATGTGTTAATAAATATAATATAAAAATGACCAAATTTGCATTTATATTTTTAGCCCAGTAAAATCATACAAAACGCACTCTTGATCACTACAGGATAACCTTAATATACGGTCAGCTGTTAAGAACTAAACAAAAGATACGTGGCAACGTTGCATACCTACGCCGCCTCCCATAGCACCCTGGTGCACGCGCAAATTTGGGTGCCTTCTCTGCATGTTTACCGTAATACCTTTATGTTTAAATCTATGCAAAAATATAATATGAAAAAAACCTTGCCAAAAAGATGGAAATGACTTAAGAGGTAAGTATCTTGATCTGCAAAGCTATGCAAAAATATTATTTGTAATGGCTGTTAATGGCTGTAACTTTTTAAGGAATTGAGAAAGCAAGCTGTTTTTCATTGCAGCTAGCATTTCTGTCTTTATAGGTATCTGTATTTATAAATTATAACAAACTTAAATATTAAACTTTTATTGCAGTATGTATTTGTTAATACTCATTTTTTGAAAATTGTATTCAAATTTTTTCTAATTAAATGCTCATATTTAAGTTTTACTCAGTAATAAGTTTTAGTTGAAAGTTTATTTATGGATTTTATTCTTAAATTTTTAAGAATAAGTTTTATTCTTAAAACATAAAACTAAGAATAAATGTTGTATCGCTATGTTACCAGTGGCAACAGTTGGTTAACAGTGGTTAACAGTTGGTTGGTTGGTTTTGTTTTAGATTTGTTTTCTTTTATTTTTTAAACATTTTTACAATCAATTTTTGCGAGTACCGTAGACGGCAAAGTCGCGCTTGCGCGACTTTGCCCAATAAGACGATCGGCGATCTACCCGGATCGGCTAACTACCCGAATCGGCGATCTACCCGTCTAGGCGATGCGCAGACCTATAGGTCTGCCCCGTTTCTAGTCCTTATATACTAAAAAGCTAACACATTCCCCCCGAGAAGTTTACAAATTTTGGCCGATCGGGGGAGAGGTCTACTCCTCGAAAAAGCGAAATTGGGCGCCAGAAACGCGAATTTTGGCAACAATTTTGACAACTACAGCACTTAGGTTTGAGATTTGCACGATTTTTTGCCCCGTTTTCGAAAAAAAAATTCAAAATTTGACTACATTTATGCCTTTTTATTTGGGCCTGTACCGTCGCCAGGCAACGGGCTCAACAAACTGACAGTTCTCCGCTCGCCGCTGTCGAAATGGTCGAAATCGCCGTAATTTTAGCAAAGCTCGCGCGGTTTTTGCCTAAAGTGCCGTAAGATGGGCTCGCAGAAGTGAACAGAATCGTCGCCGACCACCGTAGGTAGGCTTTACGAACGTCAATAATTGTCATTTTCGGAAAATTTCCGAAATTCATGACAATCGATAATAAAATGACAGTTCCGTGTTTGAAATCCTTGAAATGACAGCGCGTTTATCCTCGGTGCTATGGTTTTGCTCGAAATGGCTTAAATTGCGGCCAGAATATGCGATAAAATGTTGTTCCGGGCGTTCCCTGGTAACTATGCGACTATAATTACCTTTAGGTTCAAGAATTTCCAACGGAAAATAATAAATAACGCGCCGCCGGGGACAAGAGTGCTTCAGCAGCTTAACAATGTACATATTTTTTTATTCTACTAATGAAGGCTTCATTCGTACGTATATTATCTATATTTTGATATTATAAATCAACTGTATGTTTTTAGGGGATTTTAGGTACGCTAGGGAATTTTCGAGCGCTTTAGTTGGCATTTCTGAATATGTCAGGAGTCGTCATCTTATAAACAACGCTCGGCAAGAAAAGTGCGAGCGTAGGGTACATTTTATATAATTGGAGGATATATAGCCATTGAAAAGAACCACGCACGCGATCCTATCAAGAAGAACTGCGCTTTGTGCGCACAGGGGCCCACCTCTGGCAGTTGTGTCACCCTTGCCGAAATGGGCGACGACCGACGAAGTATACGCGATAAGTAATAAATACACATCTGTTACTGATGTTTGCGGTACGCTAGGGATCTTTGGCTGGTAAAGGTTTGCCATTCTGACTGATTTACCACAAGACTACAAGCAAAACAAAGCTGCCATATCCGCAATAGTTTGCTATTTAGCATTGGTGTATCTTTGAGGTTAGATTACCTGTGGATTTTGTTTTGTTTATTTAAATGGATGTGCAAGCCCGTCCATCAATTGTGGATGCCGGGAAAGTTTTGGAGGAGGATACTATGACAGGAGCTATGGTGTTTGTTAGATAGGTGCTGCTCTGCAATGATTGTGAGGTATTATCGCCGTATAAATAAAGAAAGCGTGCGTTCGATAACAAAATACTCAATTTCAGATTCCCATGTCTTTCACTAGGCGAGCCAGAAATTCCGATGGGCATACGTGGAAGTGTCGAACTTTCGACAAGTTGTGCTCCGTTAGGAACATATCCTTTTTTTCAAAGAGTCGTTCGACTTTAGCAAAGCTTGTGCAAATGCTTTACCTACGGTAGAGAAAAATCTCTCAGAAGGATATTGCCCGTGCCCGTGTGGAAAAACTAGGACCAGATTCTACTCTTATCGCCTTTTCACACGGGACACGGCGTCCGTGTACGGTTCGAAGTGTATGAGATTAAATCGAAACTTTCACACGTACCGTGCCGTGCTGTTTGAAATCCGTGTTGTGTGAAAAGCTACACAACGACCGTACACGGATAAAAAGCACGGACGCCGTGTCCCGTGCGAAAAGGCCGTTACGGTAATCGACCCTATAATTGGTAGCTTCAAAACAACGATTACACGGCTAAGATTGTGAAAATCGATGAAAGCAAGTTCTTTCATTGAAAGTACCATCGTAGACAATTTTGAGTTTGTTGATAACATATTTTGTTCAATAATAATAATCATAATTGTGCTATTTTTATGCAAATATTGCAATAAAATGTATAATTTTTTTTCATATCAACCCAAAAAGGTCAACCGATAGGCAATACTGTGTAATTAATGTACAAATTTGATTTTCTTTTTTAAATGAACCCTGGTCTACATCGCGTACACCATTAGCCTCGACGCGAATGCATCTGTTGAGCGTAACGACCCGTAACTTCTGAAAATGCACATATTTATTTAATAAACTTAAATTTCTATTTGTTAAAATGTAAATATAATATAAAAATGACCAAATTTGCATTTATATTTTTAGCCCAGCAAAATCATACAAAACGCACTCTTGATCACTACAGGATAACCTTAATATACGGTCAGCTGTTAAGAACTAAACAAAAGATACGTGGCAACGTTGCATACCTACGCCGCCTCCCATAGCACCCTGGTGCACGCGCAAATTTGGGTGCCTTCTCTGCATGTTTACCGTAATACCTTTATGTTTAAATCTATGCAAAAAGATAATATGAAAAAAACCTTGCCAAAAAGATGTAAATGACTTAAGAGGTAAGTATCTTGATCTGCAAAGCTATGCAAAAATATTATTTGTAATGGCTGTTAATGGCTGTAACTTTTTAAGGAATTGAGAAAGCAAGCTGTTTTTCATTGCAGCTAGCATTTCTGACTTTATAGGTATCTGTATTTATAAATTATAACAAACTTAAATATTAAACTTTTATTGCAGTATGTATTTGTTAATACTCATTTTTTGAAAATTGTATTCAAATTTTTTCTAATTAAATGCTCATATTTAAGTTTTACTCAGTAATAAGTTTTAGTTGAAAGTTTATTTATGGATTTCATTCTTAAATTTTTAAGAATAAGTTTTATTCTTAAAACATAAAACTAAGAATAAATGTTGTATCGCTATGTTAACAGTGGCAATTGAGTAATCTATTCTCGATTTTGTATTTTTTGAAGAAACATTGTCACCGAACATTGTCCGATTTTATTTTAATAAGTGTGACATATTGGCTTTTTTTTTGGTCTGGCTGAAAATACAAATATACAGGGTTAGTCATAATTACCGGAATGTTTAAATAATTCTCCGACCGTAAACAATTTCAATATGTTTTCAAATAAAAGCTTTTTGTATTCATTTTATTCCGGGTATTTTGTAATATTTCCATTTTTAAATAGAACAATATACAGGAATATTTTGACATTTTTTAATTCTTATACTAACTCCAACAATTTTTTTGTAAAAATCATGTTTTTATAAATCGATCATTTTTGAGTTATCAGCAATAAAACATTAGTGAAAATTACCGGAACACCCAAATAATTCTCCAAACGCAAACAATGTCCAAACAAAATTCAACAAAAGTTCAAAAGTTTAAAGATGCTATCGTATAAATATACATTTAATGTATACACCCTGTATATTTTTAATTTTCTTAATTTTAAGATTAATTCTCTAAGAATTTTTTGTAGGAATCATTTTTTAATTAAATGCGTTATTTTTAATTATAAGCAAAACTCCTGAATTTGTAATCAAGAATGTTTTTCCACATGCCAACAAATTTATTTTAATCTGGCAGTTTTAACTTTTAATTTAATTTTTATTTATTTTTTAGTCGGGACCTTTAGAAAGTTTTAACCTTGACAAAAAAAGTCACACACAGATATTTGTTTTTGTTAGCCATGTGAAACATTTTACTCAGAATATTGGTTGGTTGGGTGGGTGGGTGGGTGGGTGGTTGGTTGGTCGGTTGGTTGGTTGGTTTTGTTTTAGATTTGTTTTCTTTTATTTTTTAAACATTTTTACAATCAATTTTTGCGAGTACCGTAGACGGCAAAGTCGCGCTTGCGCGACTTTGCCCAATAAGACGATCGGCGATCTACCCGGATCGGCTAACTACCCGAATCGGCGATCTACCCGTCTAGGCGATGCGCAGACCTATAGGTCTGCCCCGTTTCTAGTTGACATAGTACTATTT
The DNA here is from genome assembly GCA_963966075.1 of Aphodius sticticus. Classification (NCBI taxonomy): domain Eukaryota; kingdom Metazoa; phylum Arthropoda; class Insecta; order Coleoptera; family Scarabaeidae; genus Aphodius; species Aphodius sticticus. Next base: position 47,652,494 of record OZ014509.1, on the reverse strand, counting down.
TTTAATCTTGTTATATTATACTGCTGCTGAAGGCGATAGATCGAAACATGCAGCTGCCTGAAACAGCTATACCACCATCTTGTGGCATGTGTACTGATTTTTCTTGTTTAAATATTTGTTGCTAACATCCTGACAACGTTATCCTCAACCACACAGAACCAGATTTGAATTTTAAAATGTGATTGCATTCTCAAACAGACTATTATCATTATTATTATTTTCCATTTTATATACTAAAAGGTAGGTGCAAATATTACTTAAATTTGGTATATCTGATTTTCTATTAATTGTGTCGATAGTTTTATGTATATTATACATCCCTAAAAATGATCTTTTGAGGTAGTTGGTTTCCATGCTTAATATTTAGACTTCATTATAATTTATTTTATAATCATGTTCATTTATATGTATTGCCAAAGAACATCTCTGCAAATTATTTTTACTATCTGTCTTATGTCCTTCTATAATACTTTTAGCAAGCTGCGATGTTTGTCCCACATATATATCCCTCATATACTTTTTTAGCTATCATTATGTTTTCTTGCCTAAAGATTCTTATCATTTTATTTGTTAAGTCAGTTGCATCTACCATTGACCTTTCTTGTTTTCGGAAATGTTGACCTTGTGAGCCCTGTTTAAATCATTATCTACTACTATTGTTTTCACATTTTGAAGTTCTATAAAGTAAATTAGTTACTAGTGCGTTTGGGTAAGAATTCTCTATCAAAACTGCCTCCAACCTTTTTAACTTTTTTTTAGCAAATATTGTTCATGACTAATAACTGTTATACGTTTTTCATTTGCTTGACAAAGTTTACCTTCACTCCCACTCCGTGTTGTAAAAGGTAATTGATGTACCTGTTGGATGAGGTAGCTTTTTGATACAAGTCTTATTTTAAATTTCCTTCAGCATCTCTGATTACTTTTGTATCAAGAAACGCTAAATTTATTAGAGGAGGATTTACTAAAGTTTTTAAAATGATTAAGTCAGATCCAACCCATACCATAAAGATAAAAGCAAATGAATTAATTTCACATCTAGTACAAAGGAAAAAATTATAATTTCTAAAGCAGTTTACCCAAGGATTTATGGAAATCCAAAAATCCATAAAGATAATATGTCTCTTAGACCCATAATGTCAGGAATGCAAAGCCCCACAATGTTCATTGCTCAATTCATTGAAATTTTAGATGACGCATATAATACTGATAATCAATATTACACTGGTGACACATATGAGTTTGCAGAATTCATGAACACAAAAACGGACGTGGTCAACTTTTCATTTGCTGGTCAAGGCGATTTTTGCATTGAGATCTGGGAATGGTACTAGTACTTAGGCGGTTCCGATGGATAATTGGATAATGGATAATGGATAATGGATAATTGATAAGGAAATTTCTCTGCAGGAGTTTGTTGCATTTTGCTTTGGAGGACTTTTGATCATGACCGCTCAGATGACCGCAGATTTATATTGACTTAATATTTAGTAGCTTAGTATTTTATGTTTCGATGAGATCGCCTCTGGTTCTCCTGTCTCTTAAGATTGTGAGGTCTACCCTTGCAAGCCTTTCTTCATAGGGCAGACGTTCGTGCGGTAATCTGGTTATTCGTCTATGCACTCTTTCTATCTGTTCTATGTCTTTGACATAGTATGGATTCCAGATAGCTTGGGCGTCTTCAAGTTTTGCCCTTACATATGTTTTGTAGATCAATAATAATGGCTTTTTAGTCATTTCTGTGATGCGTTTCCCATTTCAAGTCAGATGTTATCGTGATTCCTAGGTCTGTTTGTTTCGTTACTGATGCCATTTCTGTTTGTTCAAAGAAATAGTTGGTGTTGGGATTATTTTGTCCAATATGCAAGGCAGTAGGTACATTTGGAATCAGATATCAGAGGCATTTTCCACTCCTGTGTCCACCTTTTAAAACTGTCGAGGTACGTTTGTAGGGCAAGATGGGGTAGCAGTGGATCTGTATATAAATTTCCATCGTCAGGAAATGATGCATTGTTGGTTTGAAGCTCGTGGTAGAGATAGCTAAAATACGCAATGAACACCTAGGAGTCTATTCTCGTCATCTTTTTGAAGCGAATGCGAGACTTCTCTGATGGTTAGGTGAGAGTGGGGCTGCCCTGTATTTGGAACGTATGGGCGTGGCGCGTGCGTTATTGTTCCTTAGCGACGAGCAAACTTGCTCATAGATACGTTCGTATGGGCGTGGCGCGTGCGTTATTGTTCTTAGCGATGAGCAAACTTGCTGCTAGATACGTTCGTATGGGCGTGGCGCGTGCGTTATTGTACTTAGCGACAAGTAAATTTGCTCATAGATACGTTCCAGAGGGAAACCGCTGATATCACCACTCCGTCCACCTAACCATTCGAGAAGTCTCGTATTCGCTTCAAAAAGATGACGAGAATACAATGCTTTATTTCCCAGTGGTCCTAAGATTGATCCTTGTGGAACACCAGCAGCACTTTGCGTTCTATCAAGAGCGGTGACTCCACACGTACCTATAGAGTGCGCTCAGAGAGGAAGCACTCTAGCAACTACAGAAGATTACCCCTGACTCCAACATGTTCTAATTTATAAACTAATAACTCTGTTGATGTTTTGTCGAGCGCTTTTTCAAAATCTTGATAGATGGCATCAATCGGTTCGTGATTGTCATCAGCTAGGGTCCACTCATTTAGTCTCGTTAGCAGGTTTGTAAATGATGATTTTCCTGGGTAAAACATTGTCTAGTAAAAATTCTGTGAGTTCTTTGTTTTGTATGTTGGTGGTACCACGGCTTTCTTTCAAGGTGCAGGGAACACTCCTGTGTTCATTATACTGTACCACGGCTTTCTTTCAAGGTGCAGGGAACACTCCTGTGTTCATTATACTGTTAAGCATGTCAGACTGTGGCTCTTCAGTACCTGCACACAGTTCTTGAGAAAACTGGTGGTATCATCAAGCCCTGGACTGTAGTTTGGTTTAAGTGATTTAATCGTAGCCTCTACTTTTTCAGATGTGAATATAATGTTGTTTATTTCGAGCCTGGAGTAGGTTTCTAAGGGAAGTATGGGTTTAGTTGTGTTCAGATCCAATACTGTGTAAACACTTTTAAGCTGTTCCGCAAAGCATTCTGCGATGTCTTGGCTTGATTCATTGGGTTAAGTTGCTTTGTCAATTATGCTTGGAGTTGAGGGTACGATATATGTATGTGTAGAATTGTTTGGTATTTGGTAGTTGATTGTGTTCGTAGGTTTTTCTTGCTGAGACTATGCAAGCTTTGGTTTTGGTATTTTGTTGTTGATATCTTTGATACTTTTCTTCAGATTTGGATATCTTATATTTGTGCAACAGATTCATTTTCTTCTGAGTCTCTTTAAAGACTTCTTTGGTTAGCCACGGTTTTTGGTTGCTAACTTTTTGAGGTCTTATTGGTATATGGATGTCGAGTGTTCTGTTTATTGCCTCATAAAAATAGTCAATATGATTAGCTACCTGGCGTAATTCTTGCTGGAGTAGATTGTTGACAGCATCTCCAGAAGTTTCTCTTATAAACCACGTGAATTGGCTGGGTTATAAGTTGGACTTGCGTTTTGGCTGTGATAACTATGTGGCCACATTTCCCCAGTGGTGCATGTTGTTGGACCTTAATTTCTTCTCATTTGTTATCTACCATAAATCTAGAAGTGATAGTTGGACATTTCTAATTCTTGTTTGAAAATCAATAAGTTGGCGTTCTCTGTGGTTTTTGTAGGTTTCCAAGAAGTTATAACTACACTGGGTGTCCACACACATGGATTTCCAGGTTGTCCCAGGTGATTTCAGGGTAATTGAAGTCTCCCATGATAAAGACCGGTTCTTTTAATTGTCATAGCATTTTCGATATCTCGTATTAGATTTAAGTTAGATTCTTCGGTTGTTTTTTTGTCTGTATACAATATACGTAGGCTACTAAGAACCTAATGTTGCTGATATTAATTTCAAGCCATAGCGTTTCAACTGCACCTGTTGCTTCAAACTGTTGGCTTATGCTTGCATGCACTTTATGACCCGCTATGTTGTGTTTGATAAATATGCAAACACCCCCTCCATTGGTTCCTCGATTGCGGAACATCAGGTAATCTGGCATACATATAAGGCTGTCAGGTATTTCGTCAGTTAACCATATCTCTGTAATCGATATAACAGTAGCATTGGTGTTTTGGATGCTGGTTCATAGTTCATCGACTTTATTTACCATGTAACGTAAATTGGTTTACCAAAAAGAGACCTCAATGAGATACACTTAGTTTTTTGTATTTTTCTTTTCTCATTCTGCCAGAAAACTATTTTTGGAACATTGTTTATGTAGTTGACTCTCCATTTAGCTTTCGTTCTTCTATCTTTGAGTACAACCTTTAAATATGTTTTTTGAAGACGTGTTTGATCTGTTTTGAAATTGATGTTCTCTTCATTAAGTTTCATTTTACTTATAAAGATTTCTATACACGGATAGAAAAGATTTCTTGTTTTTAAGAAATATATTCGTTTGAATTTATTCTTTTGGTTCAAAACATATTTCTTTGACGCCAACAATATCTACTTCATTTAATACTCTAGTTTAATTGCTTGTAGAGATTAATTTATTTGAAATATTTATTTAAGTGAAATAAATATATTTGGATACAAACAAAAATTACTTTCCTTTAAAGTAATATTTTTGTTTTGATTTAAAAAAACATTTTTTTACACCAAAGAAATCTAATTTTGATTCAACCATAGAAATTTATATATAAGGAGAGATGTATTTCGTTTAAAGTAATATAATTTCTTTGGCTTAAAAATAGGTTTACTTCCGCTAAAGAAATCATATTTTGATTCAAATAACTATATTTCTACACAAAAAGAGATTTATTTCCTTTAAAGTAATATTTTTGCTTAGACTTAAAAGTAGGCTTACTTCCGCCAAAGAAATCATATGTTGATTCAAATAAATATATTTTTAGTGTGAATATCTCATCCAACTGTATTGTTAGATGGCGCTGTAAACTCTCTCCTCGTACTTCGGCCATACCGTCAGTATAAAGGCCGTGGGATCGACACTATAGACACAGAGTCACATACAGTATAGTGTCTGCAGGCTCAAGTTCAGATTCCAAATCAGCGTACACTTTACTAACCCAACCTTGACTATATGTAGGGCTGGGAAGACCACTGGCCGAGGATGTGCGATGATGTGCGACATCCCAAAAAAGAAGAGGTGACACGTGGCGACTCTACTGTACCCGCCGAAAAATTCTTGTCTATAATAGTTCCACAATAATTCCTTCAACAAATTAATAATTTCTTTAATCAAAGAACCATTTATTGCAAACTTAAAATATCGCATTTTAACTCAACCAACAATTTCATTAATTTAAAAAAATATAATTCTTTCACTCAACACAATCATATTTATTTGAAGCAAATAAATCTCGTTCCTTATAATATAGAAATTGTAAATTTTAACTGGAAACATAAGTTGTTTGACACAAATAAACGTTCTTTCTACCAAACAAATATTTCAAACAAATGCGTTTTTATCCGCAAATAAATATTTCTTTGCCTCTATTGAAACACCAGATTTCTTTAAGTCAATGCATATTTATTTGATTTAAACAAAAATTTCTATCTGTGTAGCGATAGCTGGAGATGAAGTAATGATGCTTATAGGTCTGACTTTTCCCTGCATGGGTGCTCCGTGACAGTAAACTCGGATGTCATGCTTATGAATGTTTTCTTTTACTTTTCACCATGTTCACTGGTGAAAACCTACCTGGCTATGTGGTACGCTTCTAAAAATGTGCGTTTTATATAATTGTTTTCCACTTCTAATATATTTATCTCCTCATAGTTTATGCGGTAATCATTCTTGTTGACTATCCGGTCAAGAATATCTCCATTTTCATCACTGATCTTAAATCAAAAATAAAATGCTGTAGTAGTTGATGAATTTTATTTATTTCGTTTTCTGGCAATAGTCGACTTTCGAGATTCTCGTCATCAGTTGCAAACGTCGGGTGTGCACTAATATTCATATACGATAGTTGTCGGCATGGTACATATGATAGACGAGGAAACTCATTACAAAACTATACAATATAATAAAGGTCAAAACGTTAAAATGCGTACTCAATAGCATCCAACGGTCGGATGCGGAACGGTCGTACGACCGCCTAACATGGAGACCACACACACAGAAGATTTGTGACCAAAATTGGCATCTGCAGTAGACGCTGTCCGACGAATAAGACAGATTGTGGGAACTAATGGTCTGAATTATCGACGAAAAAAATTAAAGAATTATGATCTGAGATTGTGGGGAGAATCGACCCATGCTGGAAGAATCAGCGCTCTGTAGAAGGAGGCAATAAGAGCTATAGATCAGACCCCAACAATAACACACTGCAAAGCCTCTATTAAAACTAGTAAGAAAATTATCTTCAGCCGGGTTAAAATACGAAGTTAAAAAACTCCCCACCGTAAATATTGTTGGTGCGGAATTTGAAAAAAATGGTGTTACTCGATTTTGCCGATTCGTGAACGTATCGTTACATAAACGTCGACTACTCTTACGTCATCAACGCGGTTTCCACCAGGAAATCAACTCAGACCGCGGAAGTCTACAATCTAGACTTCCTTAAGGGCTTCCTTAAGGCGTCCTTAAGGGTGTTACTAATGTTGTGACAAAGTGAATATACCCTATTACAGTAAATGAGGGGGGTATCAAAACATGATATTATGACTCTGACATGTGAATACATATTTCGACAACTTACAAGAGCATTTGGCGAATTGCCCCAAACACAAAGAAGTCATGTATCCACATCATGGACCTGAAGAAATGCCCACAAAGTCACCATTCCGTACCATCGCACAACCACAACAGCAGCCCAACATCGTCACCTGCATTCGCAATGCCCTTCCAAAGAGACAAGGCAACAATTCAAAGCGATCTAAAAGGAATGCTAAAAGATCAATGCTTTTACAGTGTCGCTGAATTCGAACACCACATACGCCTGAGGGAGACCTGATTATTGTTGATATTATTTTGTTTATTTAACCCATGGCCGAACACAGTACATGCATTGACTTAATTAGGTATTGTATTATATCTATTGTATTTTATGAAGGAATAAAGTATTTATTATTATTATTATTTATTCGAACTCTCTGATACATCTCATTAAATATATTAAACCTAGATAATATAATTTACATACAACATATAAATATAAAAATTACACTAATAGATTTTGAAAAGTAATGAGGAGCATCAGGGCAAATTGGTAGTACCTTCGCTGAAGCCTAGGGTACTACCTTTGCGGGTATCACTGCAGCCCAACCCAATTTTGAAAAGCAACGCCCTTTAAGCTTTGCAATATTAGGTTGCAAAGCAAAGGAAAACTGCAGAAACCCCGTACAGCGTTGCGGATAGGTCAGTAAAACCACATGCAGATATTATTTATTAATAGACAGTATACAATACAGGGTGTCTCACGGAACTTGTATATTAGAAGTTTCTCATGTTCTACTATTTCTGGAAACATGAAATTTTGGAATTAGAATTTACTCGATCTGAGCTCTTCGGCTAAAATATTCTCAAGTTAACTGTCACGTCCGGTCACCGGAAGTCGGTATCAACTTTGTTATTTTAAATGGAATGATGTAATTTTAATTTTATGCTTGGTTTCTACGTATCAAAATACATCATTTTTAATAAGGGTTCCCTATACCTAAATATCACCATTTTTGAGTTATTTTGATTTTACTAATTTTTTGGTGATTTTCGCGGTGACTTTTAAAACTGAATATCTCGGTTATTATTGAAACTAGAAGTTTGATGATTGACGGTCCAAAACTAGAAACATAGCCAAATACGATAATGTTTAGTTCATCATGATATCTTATACAGGGTGTTCAAAATTTACAACACAATAATTGAATTTTCAAACGTAAAAAACTAATTTTTTTCAAATGGAACACCCTGTATACCGATACGCCATTCGATAGGAAATTTTATTCCCTATCAATCAATAATACGGTTCCCTATATCTATCTTTAATAGTTTTTGAGATATTATTACGTTTTCTTTAAATCCATTTTAAATACTCCCATTTAATACTGGGGACGAAATTAGATACGAAATTTACAACGACAATTTAAATAGTGATAGATATTTAGAAATTTTGCGTGGATGTGTGAACAATTTTTGCGATACTCTTTCCCTCAATATTTTACGCGACTGCTTTTATCAAATGGACGGTGCACCGGCACATTCCTCGTATGTGGTATCCATTCAACTTAATCAGATCGTAGGTGACGGTAGGTGGTTCGGAAATAGGAGACCCTGGCGGTGTCCACCAAGCTCACCAGAATTAACACCAGTAGACTTTTATTTCTGGGGTCATGTGAAAAGTCTGGTCTATTCCACACCAGTTAATACTCGAGAAGTCGCCATTAATGGACTTCAGCGACAAGAAATCCGAAGAGCGACGATGACAGTAGTACAGCGAAGTGTTTTAAAATGTTTGGAGCAGAACGGGCAGCATTTCGAACAACATAATTAAGTTTTAATTTAAGTTAGATATCCGAAATCTATTATTTTAGTTTTAAGAAACCAAAAAATCAAAAATCACCAAAAAAATAGTAAAATCAAAAAAACTCAAAAATGGTGATATTTAGGTATAGGCAAAACCGGGAGAGGTGAAGATTACTCATCGATTTCAGCTGTTATTTTCGACATACGTTACAGATTATTTCTAAATATTGACGTGTGTTAAAACGAAATAGCATCCCTTTCATACGTCTGCTGTATAATTTAAATGGGCAAGACCAAAAAGTACGTCTGTTCTTAGAACAGATGACAGCGGTACTTGCAACCTAACCTCCAGTTATTATAATAACACAGCGCGAACGTGAGAATTAAATGTGAGCAAAATGTTTTCGTTGAAAGGAAAGGCCCTAAATACGAAATCGATGGTAATGGTCATGAACGTATTAAATTATTTTCGTCGCACGTCTGAAAATGTAGGCGAGACAATACTTATGGAAGTAAGTCATTTTATTTAAGTTGTTACCTCAAAACACCAATTTTATTTTATTTTTTTTTTAATTTAGAGGACTGCTGATGCTTGTGGTGTTACCGTTTCAACAGTATATCGTACAAAACTAAGATTTCAAACAACAGAAACAGAAGGTACCTCAATATCTTCACCGCAGAAGAGACGTTGTCTACCAAAGTTTAAATCTGTCGATGTTGACGATTTTACAAAAGCTGCTATACGTCGCAAAATTTACAATAAACATAAGAAACGTAAGTAACATAAATTATGAATATTGCGGAATGCTGTGTTTTATCCCGGTACAAAATCTGTGCTCCGTTGGTGGTATATACGCAAGACTATATTTGTTACTATTATTATTATTGCAGGTGACTGGAGAAGACTGGATCAAACGTGTAGACCACTCAGAAAAGAAGGATGAGATTGAAGAAGAACATGTTTTTTTTTATATATATATTTTATTATTATTTATGTATGTATATACTGGACAATGTTGTCGAAGAAGACCATGTTTTTTTTAAATATAATATATATTATTATTTATGTATATATGTTATATATTTTATCAGAATAAAGTAATTTTCAGTTCATATTTCTTTTAATCCATTATCAAAACACGTATTAAAAACATAACCCCACATTTACACAAACTACCACCGCTTTGTGAAATACTTATCGTGAAATATTCAGAAATGAATTTCAAAACATTTAATAATGTCTACACAAACAGAAAAGAAACTCCAAGTTTAAGCACTCAGTCACAAAATGATTATTTCTGAGCTAATTCCAACCGCACAAATACACTGTCTTAAATGGGCTAGTTGGTATGTTTTCACTTTGCTTCTGTTAAACATGGTAATGATGGATATATAAATTAGATAGGATATTATCACAATTAAATGACCAATGATAGTATTTTTAGTAATTAAATATGTATTAATCTTTAACGAACTACCTAGTAGGCAACCAAATATACACAGCAATAGAACCAATCCGCGCGGTACGTCCATATCTTGGTTCATACGATTTTAAGCGATGAGTCAACTTCACCTCTCCCGGTTTTGCCTATATAGGGAAGCATTATCAAAAATGATGTGTTTTGATACGTAGAAACCAAAAATAAAATAAAAATTATATCATTCCATTTAAAATAACAAAGTTGATACCGACTTCCGGTGACCGCACGTGACAGTTAACTTGAGAATATTTTAGCTGAAGAGCTCAGATCGAGTAAATTCTAGTTCCAAAATTTCAAGTTTCCAGAAATAGTAGAACATGAGAAACTTCTAATGTACCAGTTCCGTGAGACACCCTGTATATAGTATTATTATTATTTATTGGACCTCTCTGATACATCTCATAAAATATATTAAACAAAGATAATATAATTTAGATACAACATATGAATACAAAAAGTACACTAATAGATTTTGAAAACTAATGAAGATTATCAGGAAAAATTGGTAGTACCGAGCTACAGAAGACGTTAACATTTTTGTTTGGAGAATATGAGATCACCTATGTAATTGTTATTATTATTATAACTTCTAAAGTTCTTGGATTAAGTAACCCTAGGTAATTGCAAGCTCTCCCCAAGAATAATAAATAACAACTCCCGTATGTAAGTTGGGGGGAGGGTGCGACTCTCGCAAGGGGATGTGATATAATTAGACTTTATTAGAAAGTTATGGACAGGCAGTTGATGACCCATCACGTAATACATACGGAACCGGAGATAGGTTGTTATCAAGTGCCGGAAAGATAATCAAAATTGGACAACTATGAGTAAGATAGATATGATAGCTGTGTTCATTATTTACCTGCTTCAATAGCAAATACATACCGCAAGAAAACACATATTCGACACTGGACGTTTGACAAATGTATTTCTGTTAAGTAATAAATCAACGACTGTTTTTTTTTTTTAATTTGGAGGCAAATGGGAAACATTTATCTGAATAAGTAGCTACCAAGGACAACTGCCGGAACACAAACAACAATTCCTTTTCAAAGTGCCGCGTGCCGGATACAAATGCATTGCGATTCAATCGGACAAAACACAGAAAGCCGTCCACAATGGCCCATAAACGCCACAAAATAACCGAGACAGGGGGCGGCCGACAAGCCATTCGCAAATTGATGCTATTCTTTACAGTAGGCGGGCGGTACACAGATGGCGCCCCAGTAGTCCAAAACTAGGTGCTTCGTATACTACAGGCCGTACCACTACACTCCGTATACACCAATGACATTTTGCACAAACAAAAACCTTTCGCTCGGTTCGCTTCTTTTATTGAATTTTATACAACCAGCGCCTCCGACAAATGTGCAAAAGGTCGGTGTTTGCCTGACGAACTTGACCTTTAGAGGGATAATGAAGGGAACCGCGCCCGTTGATTAATTGGGTCTGTTTATTTTGAATGCGTGCTTTTCAATTCCTTTCAAAGGCGGTAACTTGTACGGTAATGGTTTATGGACTTTGGAAGTATTGGTGGGCCAGCTAGGCAAAAAGTTTTGTGCTTTGTCATGCAGGCTTTATGTCTTACGGTGATTGACGAATATATCGACCTGGTTTTGTCCTTTCTTAGACCACTATTGTTTTTTTAGTATTCACATAAAATCTGTATGAATACTAGATAATTAAATTGCAATCATAAATATTACTAAAATAAGCACAACTCGCTTAACCACCTACACACAGAAAAGTGAAAAGTATTTGGAACGAGAAAACATAATTTCTTGAATTTATTTACAAGATTCAAATGCATATTTACATGGATGTAGAAAGTTAGGTATATACAAGAAATGCCACATACTCAATATAAGTAAATTAATTTCTCAGATAAATACTGTCAACAAATAAATTCTTTCTTCTTAAGAACCAATATTGTATTGAAAGAAGTAATTGAATTTTTCGTCCCAAAAATGTTCATTTCTCCAACGAAGTAATAGTAAATCCATCCAAGTGCGTAGTTACTTGATCCAAGAAAATATAAGACATTTAATATAAGTAAGTACTGTTTACTGAATAAAAACCCACCAATTATTTAACTGAAGTGATTCTCACTTCTTTCAAGTAATCCCTTTCTCTGGAATAAATATGCGCACCGTGATTTTGTCAAGGCTCGCGCGCCCGCGCGTGGTGGTGGCACCACGGAACCTAACCTAGTACGAAAACAACGAAGTACCCGTAGGAATGTGCCTTGTGATTTATTGGGGATGTGTATTGTGATTTATAGTGTACAATAAACGTTTCAACACGGAATAGTTTGATGTAACGCACGCAACAGAACGAGTAAGTAAATATAACATACCTATCTTGTTAATTAGCAATAGAAAACGTATTTGTGCCAAATCTTTAAAATTCGTACATTAAGTAGCTAAAAATATTTACCGGGAATAAAAATATACACTTCATTGAAGACTGTTTACTTATTTCACCAGAGTAACCACTTTCTTAAATCTAGTAATTATTCCAAGAAATAAAATTTCTTGGTTGAAGTCAATAATCTCTCGCGTATATACGCACCTACCAACTACTTCAGCCAAGTAATTCTCTCTTCGTTCGAGAGATCACTTTTCTGTGTGTAGGTACCTATTATAGTAGGAGTTATATGAAACATTTTGCAGTGCGTACATTAGAGGGGGTACAAAGAAACCAATGGGTTCTGCTTTGGTTTCTTTGTATCCGTACTTAATTTCTGTGTAATTAGAGATCCCAATGGGCTTTAAATCAAGACAAAGTTTACACGCATATGACACGTTGTTGTTGGATTTAATTTGAGCTTGCCTAATGTTTTTATTGTGTATTTTTTAAATGTATTATGACGTTTATAAGGCTTCTGGAATAATGACCGTGAGTTGTGATTATTTATTACTTATTTATTACTGTTTTAACCTTTGAATGTAAACATTTTTTACCCTAATTGATGTTAATTATAATTTGTAGATTTGGGCAGATAGATGATGGTCGATGATCGAAAAGGGTACCCAATAAAATACAATTTGTATTTTATTGGGTACCTACCTACCTACCTGATTAAAGAGGTTTTTATTACACTTTTAATCTAAAGTTAATTGTTTATTGTTTTGACTAAGTTAATTACTGTGGTCTGTAAACTTATTTTAGTGAAACAAAATATATATTTAATTTTTTTAATTAAGATATATTCTTATTTTTGTCAAATTACCTACTTGGAAATATGTGAAATGCTGATGTTTAGACTCAAAAGTAAATATGGAAATATTTGTAAGTTTTATTTGTAAGTCGGTAGTCGTTATTTGTATTAGTATACCCGGTGACGTAACAGGTACTTCGGGACAAATGAAATTTGGGAAGTGGTATAAATAAAAATATTTTTTGGGATACTTGTGAGGTTAGTGTGACTATATTATTTGTGTGATTTGTGTGGAAGAGAGGGAGTTATGCTCCCTAACTTCGCCCTGCGCACTATTATATATATTGTTGTAAAGAAAATGCTAATACAAGACATTATTATTATTATTATTATTTCAATCAGGATGACATTTTAAACACAAAAACATATCGATCGTCAAGTTTTATCACCAAAGCAACGAAGAATGGTTGCATGAATTGATGAAAATAGTCGAGAAATGTCAAAGTAAACTAACTAAATCGATATTGGCTGATTTTGTATTACTGGCGCCCTCTAGTGTGATTTGATTGCTTTTTCATCAAGTACCCGAATACTCCATGGGTACATCCTGATTATTTGATAGAAAACATTTTTTCGATTAAAATAACAACAAAAGCTTTTTGTTTTGCTGAAAATCGTGGCGGGGAAATGTCGTTTAAAGCAGAGAAATAGAAAAATAAATGATGCGTTAATGTCAAAGAACGCGTATTTGAACTATGGATGAATGCTAACATCCGAATTTGACAGTTCTTTTGTATTGCGCGTCACCGTCTGGATGCAAAATAGCATTCTATGCAGGAAATACATTTTTTAAATTTAAATTCAAACAACAATCGCTATATAAACAATAAATTAAATAGGAATTACAAATTACCAACAATTAATATCTAATAATAATTATATTAATAATTGAAAATACCTGGCAATAACCTTAAACAATAAGCAATACAGGGAACTGTGAAATTCAGATGTCAGCATTCCTCCATAGTTCAAATACGCTGACATTGATCATTAACGCATTATTTTTTCCTATTTAACTGCCTTAAATGCTATTTCCACTCTACGATGTTTGGCAAAATATCTAGTATTTGGTGTCATTGTAATCGGAAAAATGTTTTCTATCGAATAATCGGAATGTACCCATGAAGTACATTGGAAACAATTGCCCAAAAACCAATGAAATCACACTAGACGGCGCCAGTGATAAAATAAAAAAAAAATAACGACCGTACCTATGGCGTGGGTCAGCCTGTATATTGAAAATAGTAAAACAAAATACAAATTTTTCTATTTTTAATTTGATCGTATAGCATTTAGCAGTAATTAATTTGATTTTTCTTACCCTGCGTGCGTATAGAAGAAGTGTGTGTCTGATTTTAGGATCAAACTATAAAATTTTAAACCCGTCATTCAGAGTATCATTTTAAGTTAAGACGAAAGAGCGACAATTTTGCAAATTTTGCTTCGTTTCCGACTTATCTGAACTACAAAGTAGACAAAAAAGCTATTTGATAAGAAAATAAATAGAATAAAATTAAAACAGTAGACAAAAACAAAGGAATATGCCATAATTAATACTCAAACATCACAATCTATTTTTGGCAAGGTGTCAAGGTATACAAGGTGTATTACAAACTCTTTCTGATAGCCGTTCTATGGAACGATTTTATGGTATTTTCACATCGTATTATATCCAACTGCTTCAGATCGCCCTGCACGTGTCGCCATAATTAGTTGGTTTTGCTTCTAAATAGATGAAATAAAATGTTGGTATTAATAAATTGAAATGTCTAAAAGTCAAACTAAATTTCAACTAATGTTATTCACCTTGTATTGTGAACAACGAAAACAGAAACAAAAAAAGGTGGTGGAACAACTTTATGTTTTCAGATTTATTAGTAAATATAATCTGTCTATTTTATTACTGAGAGTTCACTTCATGTTTTACAAATATATATTAACATGAACACTACTGAACAATTGGCCCATGAAGAAATACCAGAAATAACTTTGGTGTCATTTTTCTACTTTTTTCTACTTATTTCAACGGGTGTAGATTTTGCAACGCTGCCAAGGGTTTCTGTTGTTTTTGCTTGCTTTACAGCGGAATGTTGCAATGCATAAATGGAATTGATTTTCCAAATTGGGCTGTGGTGCACTGAGGCCCCACAAGGGACACTCCCCTATGATTCAGCAATGCGTAGTCCTACCAATCTGCTCTGATGCTGTGTTCTTGTCAGTATATATATGAACTAATAACATGGATCCATTTACTAATATCGTTGGCATTTCGAACTTCTTCTTTTGCACAGGAAAATGCAAATTTAAGTATATCGAGGTGCAATTGCAATGCAGTATTAGTCTGCTATTATTCTACACGTTAAGATAGCAAAACATAAATAAGATTCATCCACAACTTAGGCACTGTATAACCACTTACCAGTAAACAAGCTTATGTCCATATTACTTAACAATTTTGCTACTTACAGGAGCGGAGGTGATCATTTGCATATGTAAACAGGGTTGTAATCGACGGCAAGAGGCGATTTGCCAGTTTATTGCATTCATTAGCAACATTATTTGCGCTCGTGGCCGCTGCAGCCATTTGCTGTTGCAATTGTCGGCCATTAACGTGCTGTGATTATTTACACCAAGTGCCTTTATTTTCTTGCCTGGTAATGGAAATACCACGAATTTGTGTCCCATTAACGATTTAGTTCTATAAACGAGGCTCGTGCAGTAAAATGGCATATCCTGAATATGTAGGTTCATTGTTGCTTTCATGGATGCAGTTTGTGCTTTGTAACACTGAGGATCGATTGAAGATAATGCAAACACGCGTCGGTTTCATGTTTTATTCATCAACACTGGACATGTCCAGAGCTGTTTAATCAAATTTATGGTTCACTGAGTGTCATTCCATTTGATTCCATTTAAAGAAGTTTTTACCGCCGCGCCGGTTTAACGTTGGCCGAAATGTGCCAGCTTTCTGGCTGTGCGCTGCCTTTTGCGATTACGTTGGAGATTCACGATTGATCCTGTGTTGTTGGCTGGAGTTGACTTTTCATATAACCACTTTGTAAGTATGTAATTCCGTTTTAGTTGTTACTGATTGATTGTCAGTTGTCCTTAGTTTTAGACTTTGTTAACATCCATTAATTTATTCCTTGGTAGTAATTGCCTGACGAAAACCAACATCAATAACGTCGAAACGTAGCGAACAAACCAAGGTTGTTGGATTGGTTTGGATGAGTCTTGTTTTGTTTGAAAGGTTGTTTTTCACTGGTGGTACCCTATCTATCGAAATATAAATCTGACTATGAACTCGGAAGTTGATGGACTCTGAAAGTGGATAAAGCACCTTTTAAAGATAGAACCTAATAAAATATTTGGTGTAGGTATGGTATAGACCAGAGTTTCCCAATCTTTTTACTCTTGCGGAACCCTTTACATAGGGTTGGAACCTGGCGGAACCCCAACAAAGAAAATATACAATGCCCTTTCCAAGGCATTACGAGTATTTTTTGCGTACAGAAAAACGTGTAACGCAATTTTTCAAGTAACCAGTCTGTAAAGAAACGCAGTTCAATGATTCAATATTACTTACTACTGTGAAGTATTTATTTGTAATAAAGTATTTTTTCTGTAAAATTTAAAAAAATTCCTGTAAAATTAAGGTGATACTGTTCTAATTTCATAGGAATATGTTTGTGGAATATGTGAATTCTGTAAAAACAATACAGAAATTTAGCTGGTATCCAATAACCAGCGATGTTACAGTGAATTCTTCTTTTACAGCTTTTTTGGTAGTTTATTACATTTATTTTCTGTAACATTGAAGATATTTCTCTCTAGGTATAAATTTATTTGTTCTTTTTAGTTCCTTCAAGTATTACCAAAGGAAGAAGAAGAAAATACAAATCAAACAATGCGAAAACGAAGATACAAAAAGAACCTTTTACAAATAATTAAATAAATAGACTCACTAAAAAATTAAAAAAAAAAAATCATTGGTCAAAATAAAAAAATTAAGAAACATTTATTCTGAGTAAAAAGTTTCAGATGGACCTAAGATAACAAGAATATTCCTTAAGAAGTTAGAGCCATTTAAATTACTGTTTTATAAATAATTTGTTATATTTTTAAGTATTGAAAAAATAAATAAGTCCTTATGAAACATTTTAGTCAGAAGAATAATTACGCTCTGAGAAAAAAAGTGTGGGAATAAACACCCAAGTAGAAGATATATTTGTACACACTAATTTTATCTATGACAGATCATACAGACGATCTCTATATTTTCTCTTAAAGTTTGTTAAACAATAAGAAGCTTGCTCATACATACACAGTGTTAAAAAATGAACTGATACAAGGTAATTTATAACTCGAGGTGAACATTAAATGCAAAAACATACCAAATTATAAATAAAAATATGTGAAGCACTTTTAAATTTGTTTCATTGTCAAAATTAGTGCTTACTTCAATTTAATTTATTTATTTTTTGTTTAATTAAATTCAGTCACGAAATTTGAAATTACACTTTAGTTTCCTGTCCTCGTAAATTTTCGTCTATATATGCAAATCACTCTGTATATTTATTGATTTTCTATGAATGGGACCTACATAATGTTCGTCATAGAAGCTCAAAACTTGCCTGGTGATAGGTTAGTTATCTTATCTAGAATCTAAGATCATATTGAAATCCACCACCTACAACTTTGTTCTTCTCCTAAAGTACCATTATGAGCAGCAGATTCAAATTATAGGATTATTTGGAAAGGCAAAAATACTGAAAACAAATAATGTGAGAGTTTGATCAATAACTTTGGCAGATTGTTGTTTTCTGTGGTTATTTTGTTTTTATGTAACAGATAATTGTAAATAATATTGTCAATTGAAATTAATGCATAGTCTAGAATGTTGCCCGGTGGATGTAATATCGAAATAACAGTAGTTTATTGGGTTAGAAGGGCTCCAAATCAAAATTATTCATGGATTGATTCATGGATTTGAAATAATAATCCCATGCTAAAATAATACATAAAAATACCACTGAATAATGTGCCCATGATACGGCGACAGCCACCGCTATTTGTTACTATTTTTCCGCGGAACCCCTGACGACATCTCGCGGAACCCCGGTTGGGAAACGCTGGTATAGACTATAGACTTAATCAACTCAAGAAGTCGAACATCAAGATGTACTATTTAACATATAATATAATACTATAATACTAAGATAAAAATGTAAATGTATAAACTTGCTGGATTCTTACATCAAAATAACTGCAATTTCTTTTTTGCAGAATTTTGCTGTAAGTTACGTGTAATTTATTTTAATTTTATTTGATTGCCGTATTTTAATCGCAGAACTTTTCTGCTGTATCTAGTTTATTACATGAAACGTAAGTTCAGTAATTTTTCACAAAATTTGTGCTACACATTTCATAGATTTATGAACTAATATTTTCTCCTAACTAATAGACGAACCCCCCCCCCCCTCCCAATAGGTAACGTTCTAAATTTCAATTTCCATACCATTCAGTAGCACCATAACTCAAAAACCACCCCTAAAGAAAACTGTTAACAACATCTCGATGACTTAGCATCTAAATTACAACGAGGCAATTTCAGGTTTACCCCCGACTTCGCTCCCTTTGAGCGGTACGTACTACACCGTATAAATATTCTAATTATATCGAGGGTGGCAAACCGACGCCAACGCATTTTCCTATTTTAAAGTTTCCGACGCAGCCCCGGAAGACCCACGGGACAAACCCCCTCCAACTAACTGTCCGTCCGTGATGTACCCTTAGGCACCTCCACCACCAGCATCAAACGCACATAGTGTGGAGAAATTGTTTCCCGAATCGTTTCCCTCCAGTCTCAACGATAAATAATACGGTCTAGACGAGTTCGCCAGACCCAGCCTACCCTGTTATTAAAGCCATTTCGGTGCAGGCGTTAGGGACGCAGAGATTACTGTTTGCTCTGACGTTTAAAACGGATGAACGGAAAGGGTGGTGCAAGGGGGGGGGTGACGTACATTTTGTTTTTGTTGTCGTATTCGAGTCGCTTGCAGAACTTTCCTTTGTCCTGCACTTCAAACGATCGCCGGACGCGACTTCTGGGGGAGATTAAAAGTTGAACCTCGATGACGTTCCGGATCTGTGGACTTAAAGTGGCATAACTCCGGATTCTCCGGCGATATCTTCAATTAGAGCGGTCTAGACGTTTCTTTTCCCGTGGTCGTTTGCTTGGAGGAACGTTTTTTAGTCGGTTTGACGATAATGCTGGGCTCTAATACTTTTTAATACACTTTTTCACTGAAGTTTATATTGAAAATAAAATTACCAATTGACCAAGTTAAAATTGAATTACCAAGTTACCAATTGAATTGATTTTTGAGACATGATATGAGAATCACTGGCATGCTAGTCCGGTCATGACTCAATGCTAGGGTAAAGAGGGTAAGATCTTCTATTTTGAGGATTAATTTTCAAAATAGCTACTAAGTTCTTATTAAAGTTATAAAGTAAATAAACTTGAGGATTCAATGAAGTAAACATTTTTTTGTGTGTAAATGGCATTTGTTTTGATCGAAAAGAATAAATTCAAAAGAATATATTTCTTAAAAACAAGAAATCTTTTCTATCTGTGATGTGTGCCTACGGAGTAACGCTACGCACTCAAATAGTTGTACTCCGCATTTTCGGGTGCTTCATCGCAGAATCTAGGATAGTTATTCTCATCCATCTTCCTAGTTAGATAGTCCTAGTTAGATATCATCCTAGTCGTCGTCACACCTTTTCGGGTTTACTTGTGTATTCATTCAAATACCGTTCAGATCAGCAACAGACCCCTTTCGTGCGTTTGCTTTGATTTATAATTAAGATTTATAGTTATTATAGTGTAAAGTCTACAATGTAGACTGGCAATTCGCTGCACACTGCACAGTGTGCAGCGACATATTATATTGTGTCAACACACACTGTATTAGTGTGTGTTTTCTATGGATGTGTATTCATTCAAATACCGTTCAGATCAGCAACAGACCCCTTTCGTGCGTTTGCTTTGATTTATAATTAAGATTTATAGTTATTATAGTGTAAAGTCTGCAATGTAGAATAGCAATTCGCTGCACACTGCGCAGTGTGCAGCGACATATTATATTGTGTTAACACACACTGTATTAGTGTGTGTTTTCTATGGATGGGTATTGAAACTATCAAAACCGATGTTTGATAGGAAGACACACAGTTTGCGGCCAACTACTTATAGAACAAATACCAAAACGCCATTGTATAGGTCAAACAGGTTTCATTTGAGTACTTTGCTATATGCAAATTATACAATGCACGTTCCTTTTTTAAAGAAATTTGCCGGCAATTCTCCCAGTAGCGACAAGTTTGTTTGTTCAAGTGGAAGTCAAAATAAAAATGGGTCGCCAAGTTCTCAATAACGTACGTCTCGGTGATCCTCGGTACGAACACTTGAACAGTGCACTGTGACGTCTATATGTAAACATTTACATTTCCACGAAATTGTGTTGATAGTTGATAAATAAGCTAATAACATTCCTTTGAACTAAACTGTTATTTTGGTAAGTTTAAAATTATTTTTGTTTTTTATACACCCTGCAGAACGGTGTTATTGTGCCTTTTTTTGAAGACATGTATTGGAAATCTATTTTAATGACAAAAACACTCAAATCCATTCATCATGTAAGTTTGTATTGATAATAATAATAATAATAATAATTTTTTTATTTTCCCAAAAAATAAAAATATATAAGTATGCACAAAAATACGCAATCACTACAACATCCTTTAAATTAGACATAAATGTAAATTATAGATAAAAATTGCTTACATTGTAGTGAAAAAAGAAAATGGGAAAAAAGGCGGAGTTCAGAGGACGCTATAGCGTGACTCTGCTCTTCCACTCAACCTTTCCTATATATTATAAAAGTAAAAATAATAATTTAAATTAACATAAAAAATTTCAATATAGCATAGTAAAAACCAAGATAGATGTGCTCTTGAAACATAAAACAAAACAATAAAAATAAAAATGTTACACTTGCTGGCTGCTCCGCTGCCTTGCGAAAATATACGAGTAAAAGACTCTCTTGAATGTTAGGGGAGGTTTGCTTCTTACGTCTGCAGGTAGATGATTATATATTTTGCCGATCTGATAGGAGTAAGAGTGTTTGAAAGCTTCGGTCTTATGTAGAGGTGGAGTTAGTGTTCCCTTGAAACGAATATTCAGATTATGAACATCTGACCTGAATGTTATTTTACCATGTAAATATGGAGGAGACTTGCTGGATATAATATTGTCAAACATTTCTACGTGATAAATACGTCATCCAAAATATTTTCATTAACGTACCTTGGAAAAGACTTTGTCCAATCTTCTAACATAAGCGATAATTCTACTTATAATACTTTATTTCTTAATTTATCTTTCCTGCCATATTTAACTATAACTAAGACTGCTAAATAAAAAATAAACTGAAACGTAACGAAATAAAACTGAAATTACAGTTACACACTCCACTTGAACCAATAAATTTTTCTTGAGGTAAATAAATAATTCTCATCCGGACCTTCGCGTCGGATAATTTATTCAGTAGAATTTGCACTTAACGAATTAAAATTTTACGCCTTTTCCGTATGAATAGGGCCAATAAATTAAATTCAACGTCGGAACACGGACTAAGTTTTCATCTTCGTCGGTTGCCCATTCATACTTCAGTTCTTTTTGCTTTAGTTCTGCAGCAGACTAGAGTTAGTTCCACCCCAGCAACGGAGAGCTGCATAATAAAAGGGAAAAGGAGAAGTGGTTATTCAAACGGGTCATAATGAAACGCTAACCGCACACTGGATTAAAGCAAACAAGCACCGTCAATGCTTACCTAATGGACTTTTCTACGTGCCTGTCTAGCGTCTCCCAAATGTAACTGGAACGTGAAAATCTATTTGTCGATCCCTATACGGGAGATTTAGCTTAGTGAGTGAGCTCGGCTCAGCCCGTAAACCCTTTAAACGAGAATCACGTGAATGTGACACAGTTGAGAATACGGAATGGACGGTGTTCACCCGTATTCAATATCTGTCGCACTCCCTAAAGTGAGTATAGAAGTCGGTTGAAGTAATTGTTAATCATGGCGTATGCCGGGCATTGGCAGTTTGGATTGGCGTCTTTGTTTATTGACCTTTTGTAGTATGACATCGTTATACATTATTAAAAGTTATGAGTTGTTTTTAATTTATTCGTGTTCAAATGCTTATACAACCAGAAATGCCTTCTCTCTCATGCTCCTCTCCCTTGCCTACCTGCCTTCGTTCACTATTCTTTAAGGTGGTCAACTGGATTTAAATGGAATATAACATTGTTAAATATCCGCATATTTTGTGAGAATCTTCGGTTTGTAACAACTAATATACACGATAACTATCAGGATGCTGGTCAGTTTTAGGTCTTGTGAGTTGAAAACCCACAGATTTAAGTTCCAAGATACAGTTTGACTCTACTTCATTGTTCTGGAACTGGAACAGGAGGGCTGCGGGTACAGTAAGCCTTTAGTCATCAAAATTATTAAAGCAGAAGTTCCTGAACGCTTTCGAAAATTGAAATCATTTTTTCAAATCAATTAAATCTTGAAAATATGTTTTAATAGTGCGGCCAGATGGGACGTACGCTACGTACGCTATATTCGCGACGTTTCTATGGGTGATATTCAAAACTCCTGGGGGAGCTATTCTTGACCCGTTGCTATGACAAAAGTCACTCGTTATTCGTTGTAATTCGTTGTATTGCGAGTAAGGTATATTTTTGACCACTCGTTTGGTAAACGTATTCGTTATTTTTCACTTGTTAAACCAGCGGATTTTGGGTAGTTACCTAGTTTTCGACAGGTTTTTTCGTCATATTTACTTGATTTACTCAACTTATGTTCGATGTGCCGAAAACTCGGAACAAAATATTACCCTCGTAAAACGAAAATTTACATCTGATAAAATGATATGGGCAAAATGTAGAATTAGGGAATTCCAGGCGAAACGATGAGTAATTGGGTTAAAGTTGTGTATATCAGTACCCGTACAAAATATCTGAATAAGATTTTCTCTAAATTATAGAAAAAAATGTGTTTAAAAAACACACGTTTATTATTATTGTCAAGGTTCTAGTTTCTTTGGCATTCAATATACTCCTTTCTCCATTCTGTGCTGTCCGATTTACTACCATGTACTTCTATTTCGCCTTGGCAGTTGGCGGCGTTACTGTCGCCTCGCGGTAACCGTTATTCTGTTCGGTGCTTTTGTATCTACTCCATATACCGGCGGCGGTGCTACCTTACTACAACGGCACGATAGCG
This sequence comes from Aphodius sticticus, assembly GCA_963966075.1. Taxonomy (NCBI): domain Eukaryota; kingdom Metazoa; phylum Arthropoda; class Insecta; order Coleoptera; family Scarabaeidae; genus Aphodius; species Aphodius sticticus. The sequence goes on along the minus strand of OZ014509.1, from coordinate 47,628,874 downwards.
CCATGTCCTGTCTGCTTCAGCCTTTGTAAGCGGGGTGAAGGATACTCTATTCTATTTCTTTCTACAATAACAACATGCTCTACACGCATGCGTAAATTAGGCCGCAACAGTGTTGTTTAAAATTTGCGGTCAAATTAAGTCAGCGCGTCTGCGCATAGCGAACATTGACATCTCCTTTCATACGCGTAAAAGTTTAACATAGTCGGATAGGGTAACGGTTAGATGGGGCGATCTAGGGACAGAAAAGTACTGCTTATGTGATTAATTCTAAAAGTAAGGTGTCGCTTTGGATTTAATGGGTATAATAATTTTAAAGTATTCATATTCCACTTCATATTTATATAGTTGTTCTGGTTTAACTTTACAATTTGTTACATTTATATATTATTATATGTAGTGCTTTGGTTGCTCTGGTTGGAAATCAGCGCGGGAAGTTGATCGCGGTTCAGTCTCAACTGAACGTCTAGGCCTCAGCTGGATTTTCCAGACGCAGAAGCAAACACAAACACCGCGCGGGAGATGACGATATGAGTGATGGGGAGTGGTGCTTTTATTACGCTTTTAAAGGCTCTCCTTTTATAAATATTGTCTTATAATATCGTTTAAAAGCTTCGACGGTAATCTGGAGTGGAGGAGCCGCTCTAGCGGAATACTATTGTTATCCAAACACACGTTTCGGTTTCGGGAATCGAGGGTGCTGCGAACTTTGACTCTCGTCCCGGCGCGATTTATTTGCTCACCGAGATCGGGTGGGCAAACGCTGTTGCAGCGAGCGTTCTCTACCGGCGACGCCGACGGCCCGAGTTCGCGAAACTGTTACTACGTCTCATCAAAGTTGGTGCGAACTTAATTTAGACACATTTGATCATCTCTACCCAGGGCACTGCTTGCACGTTTTGATAATGTAATTTATGTGAAACGTGGAACTAGATGTGAAAATCTAATTAAAAAAATCGTGCAGACCTAGGATAAAACACAAATTTTCTCCCTAAAGCTTGAAACAGTGTTACTTCAACTCAGCTTCAGAATTTTGTGTTAAGCACCTTACAGTTTATGCAGAGAACCCTGGAATTCAATAATCAATTCTACAGTCCTGATTACTACCACTACTGAGAACTACCGAATTATTGAGTTAACAATTATTTACTTATAATGCACATTTCGCTCTTGTCATGACATCTGAAAATGTTTGAATCATTTTGAATTTAAAAATGGCTAGATAATGGACATCAGATATAACATGAGTCCTTGTGACTTTATCAGGAGCCTTATTCTGCAGCACTTAGCGATATCGCAATACGTCACATCGAATACTTAGCGATATCGATAGCCGTATTCTACCGTTTTGGTCGATATCGACTGACGTCATGACTTTCCGACATGTTGCTAAATTTAACGACAGCTTCGGAGGTGTCGATAAGTTGATTTGATATCGATATGCGCATGTAACCTCACTTTACGTTCATTGTGTACGGAATGTGTGAAGCCAGTGACAACCAGTGTGTCAAAGGTGTAGAATATCGAAACAGCTAATAAAGGTTCAGCAGTGTGTTGCGTATGGTTGCAGCAATGATCATAATCCAAGACAAAAAATTTCATTTCACAGGTAACAGCCGACCAGCGTTTTAGTTAAATAGTATTATAATAGGTTTGTTCGAGCAGCACCAAAATAAGTGCAGAAAGCACTTATTCCTTCCCTTGCGCATGCGCAATGGAGATTTTGCCTTTCGAAAACCTGAATTGTGCCTGCGTAGAAGAATACCTAATTGTTTTGATTGTTGCTAGAACAAACCTAATAATTCTGAAAAGGTTGAAGATTATCAGTATAGTTAAGGTACGGACACACATGCTTATTTATAAGCATGCTTAAATCGAGCATGCTTGTCAGCTGTTCACATTTGCTAGTAATAAGCATGCTAGTTTTAAGCATGCTCCCTAAATAAGCATGCTTAGAAGCTGTTCACACGTGCTCAGAGCACGCCCCCTTCCACCGCACCGCAGGTAGCGTGCTCAAAAATCAAACGACTGGTGATTTTTCAGCATGCTCGAAATAAGCATGCTTATTACTAGCAATGTCTAGACACACATGCTTTTAAGTAGCAAGTGCTCGAAATAAGCATGCTTTCGTGCTTCTAATAAGCATGTGTGTCCGTACCTTAATGAATTTACTATTAAAGTCTAATATTACATTCAAAACTATGTTATAGGTTCCCGCCTAAACGTCAAGAAGTTTTAAAACGGTGGATTATAGCTATCCGAAGAGATTATTGACCAGTCCTTTCCAGTAAATACGTAGTATATAAATTTCACTGCCTCAAACGTACAACATAACCTCCTGACCACGAATCGAACTGCTGTCACATCTGACAGCAAATGTACTGTCAGTAAGGTATTTTCTTTATCGAATTTTAGCGATATCGATACCCGTGACGTCATGTCGAATTGAAACGGTATAGCGATGTCGCTAATCGCTATAAGTGTAGAATGAGGCTCCTGGACTACCATTGTAGCAGAAATAATATAACGAATATGGAACATACAACCTCAGTCCTGAAAATAATGTTTGGTTAGAATAGGTTGGCTACTTTGTTACTAAATAGTAAAGACGAGAATGGCACAGTGTAAACTAGACTTAACATACACGGTTGGGAAACTTGGAATAGTGGAATAGTATGGAATAGTATCTACATAGTGTAGGTAAATTAAAAGTTTTATCAAAAAAGATTAAACATAAAAGTTATTTGGCTATTTTCTCCCCTAATTATCACAAAATCTAATTACATCTGAATAGTAAAATGAAAGCATGGCGACTATGAAGTGATTTTTTTTTAATGTCAACATATGACGTGTCATATATCGTTGGATAGCTCCATATCTTACTTTGACACCGCATAACACGTTACACCATACTCATAATAAATAAATTATAAAGTAAAATTAAATTAGTAAATTAATAAGAAACGCAAAATGATCAATAAAGCGTGTGTCATTTATTATTAGAACATTATTAGAATAACAAAAAGCGGCACTATAGGATGCTAACTTAAATTAAGCTAAGTAATTTAACAAATTCAAAATAATTCAACTATAAATGGAACAAATAACACAGAAAAATACCTTTGCTAGAACGTACACGTACTGGCCGAATAGGGTTTATTTATTTCATATTGTACTACGTCTTTATTTCCAGTTTCAATGCTAGTAACGATGAGCTTTATTTCCAAGGTTTACACGTGGTGTTCAATAGTACATTTTGTTTAGTTAATTTATAAAATGGCTCGATTACAGGACGCGAAAAAATTAAAATTTTAATGATGGTAAGCTATGGAGACCGTAAAGGAAAGCAACGAGAGGTTTGTGATGTATTCAATAATGTCCATCCCGACAGCAATCCCATTACGTCAAGATACGAGACTACGAACAAAATCGGCAACAAATATAAGAAAATAGCTTGGATGTTTTGTTGTCGGTCCAAAATTCCCCTCAAACATCAACTAATAAACTAGCTTTAAATGTGTCGTCGATCTGTTGGACAAATTCGAAAACAAGCAAAGTACCGTAAGTTTTGTTTGAAAGGACCCAAATAGGGTTTCCAATCCCGAATTTTCGGGATCCCGACAATTTCTCTATTCGGAATAATCCCGATATATCCCTAAAAATACCGATCAGTCCCGAAATAGATGTCAAAATAGCGCAGATGGTTCTTATATTTAAAACACAAAATATTTTGTTTTGGACATGTTGTTTTAAATGTTGTGTTTTGAACTACCGAAATTTGAACAGCACATTTAACTATTTAACCAGAACTGTATGATGGCTGTATGATGAGTGGTATGCATAAATCAATCAATATATCAAAACTAATTTTTTTTATAAAATGTAGTAATATAATAACAGTGGTAGCAAGTAAAGTAAAAAATGGGAAGACGAAAAGACGAAACTTCATATTTACAAGTCTCAGACTAAACTTAGAGCTGAAAGAAGTTTTGTTCAAAACGACCCAAAGGAACTGGAGGTTTACTCTTAGCATTTTTCAACGATATTGCAAATGAACCGTCATTTCTGTAAATCGTAAAAATAGCTAAATAATAACTTAAAGTAGAGGAAATTTTGAATAATTTATGTCTGACATTTATTTGGTAAAATGAATAGTTTAGCTGCATGAGCAAACTTTAACTTTGAAAGTCATGCATAGCAGTTGACCGTGGTGGTCGCTCTGTGTATTATGTATATACAATAAATAGTTTAGTAAAACGTTAGCATCTTTTATTCGAACCAGCGCTACCTCCGCCTACACACGTCAAAACATGCTATTTGATAGTGATCGCGCGTATCTGCATTTACAACTAGTTTGGCAAAATTTGACAGATATTTTGATTCATCAGCGTATGACACTGCGGTATAGTATGAAAAAGTCATGTGCCTGGCCACATCAGATTTTTTCTCTTGTAAAGTTTTGTTTGTTACGTATTTTATAGGTATTTTGTATAATTTATGTCTATGACATTTTTTAGTAAAATTAATAGTTTAGCTGCATGAGCAAATTTTTAATTTGTAATTCATGTATAGCAATTGACTCTGTTTTGTGAAGACTTAGCAGTAATATAAATAATAAATTAAAGTAGAGGAAATTCTGAATAATTGATGTCTACGACATTTTTTTGGTAAAATTAATAGTTTAGCTGCATGAGCAAATTCTATTTGATCCAGATGCAGGCACGACCGCATTAATATTAAACTAGTTAGCTAAGATTTAACACATGAGTTTCATTCTGATGACAGTAGGTAGTGTCAAACGCTGATGTTTTGACAATACCTACTGTCAATAGTATCAAAATATCTACAAAAAAAAAATCTGTTCTGCAGTCTCATATATGTTTGTTTGTGACCTTTGTACCTATGTTCTTTTATGTACTCCACGGCCCACGCCTGACAAAATGTAACTGTTTACAATTGTGTTTTTTTGGAGTTTGATTTGTTTGTCAATTGTGTAATTTGTATCTCATTTCCTAAAGCCAATGCAGAAGTGCCCAGTAGGACACGAAACATGTAGCGATTGCTAAAATGAAACAAAAATAAGGAATCCGACCACTTCTTATTGTATTAAAATATCTGTCAAATCCTGGTAACTAGTTTTATTTTAATACAGATACGACCGACCTCAATCCAATAGAATCTAATTAATCTCATTTACTATTAATTTTAACAGTTGAGAGGACGTAACGACCATGACTTCGTTGAGGAGAAAACGCAAGTTTATAACGTGGGAAATTCGGTCAATGGTCGATTTAAAGGAAACTCCTTTTATCTTAGTTCAAATTTTCGTCTACTTTAAAACTTCATCAGGAACCAGCTATATAAAACAAAACACTTCAGTCAGAAAAAAATATTACATTTACAAAACTTTCTACTTACAAATAGAGTCAGAAAAAAGCTCGCTGAAGAACATAACATTATCGGACAAACCACATCAAAACAACCACCAAATGGACATTTGGTGGTTGTAATGATAAAGTCATGTGCCTGGCAACATCAGATTTTTTAAATTATACGAATATGGTATGTATGTATGTAGGGGAAAGGAGGCTGGGCACAGGACCCATAGCACCTAGGCCTCAGTAGGCCCTTTGAGCAGACCTCCCTGCTCACACTGGTCTCGCAAGCCAGTCCAGACCCTGGACAAAGGCAACGAGACATGGTAGAGGAGCGCTCCGGATTCTGTCTATGGTTGGCCAGGGTTCCCCAAGAGCACTTACCCTCTGGTCTTCTAGGGCGGTGCATTCGCACAGGATGTGTCTTACCGCCTCGTCGTCCTGCTCGCAAGCACGGCAGGTGGGAGATACTTCCAGACAGATGCAGATGCTTCCGTAGTCTGCAGTGTCCAGTAAGGAGCCCCGTAATATGGTAATTTTACTAAAAGTTCTATCGAATTAGAGTAATATATTTTTGTAATGGTTAATTTCAATTAATTAATTTTGTTGGGTTAGCGCTGGTTGGATTGTTAACGTTTTTCTATTTGAAGAAGAAAATCACTTAATCTTTCATTAAAAAAATACATAATTTTTAAATATTATTATAAATTTAGGCCTTATGCGGAGACCTAAATATTTTTCAATTGGGTCATTTTTTTGTGGTATATGTGGGTCCATAGGGATAACTTTTTATCTGCTTGAAATTTAGAATTTCGAAAAAAAAAACGTTTTTTCGATATACCCTACTGTATAGTATGATAAAGTTATGTGCCTGGCCACATCAGATTTTTTATTATTTACATAATGATTTATTATGAGTACGGGAGAATGTGTTATATGGTTGTAAAGGAAAGAAATTTATGTTTAACATTATTTGCTAAACTAATAATGTACGCTGTATAGAGAATATTCCATTTAATTGCCCAACCCTGTATATTGTTCCATATTAGCATTCTTTTTCGTCGTTTTGCCCACTGCAATGCACTCAACTCAGTCAAGTTGTTAGTTTACTATGTTGAAGATACTTATTGGCCTCGTGGCGCGATTTGAATAGGGACGGATGAAGTGGTGTGTATCGAATGGAATAAATTAATATTGGGTTATCGTCATCTGATGTTAAATCAGATCTCCGATAGGGTCGTTCCAAAGGCACCCGATCGGAAAAGGGGATCAATTAAAAAAGTCTGACTCATTCGCGGATAGAACTATTGATTACTGCTTCCGAATAGCAGTGTCGTTCGTGCGTTACAAAGTGGCTAAACGAAGGGATGTCTATTGTTCACGAGCATATTGAACTGAGCAGTCTTTGGATGTAAGCCAAGAGGGTTTGTATGGCTAATGTTTGCATATTATTTAGGGTATTTCATCATTTTGATTAAATAAATATAAATAAATAAACTGTTTATTCAATAGACATAGAAATGTGTAGAATACGTCAAAAAGTGTCACAAAAAAATAATTAACATAAGGCCATAAAGCTTACATAAAGTGAAAAAGAAAAAAAAATCAATCACAAAAGTCAGTTGTTTCAAAAAATGACAGCGCTGAATAGAAGGCGTTCTTAATCAAGTGTTGTTTTAATTTATTTTTTAATAATTTCAACGGAAGTGTCTTGTACGATGATGGCAGGTGGTTATACAGTCTTAAAAATTGCGTCACTGCTGCCTTATTGATCGTGGGTAATGTAGTCTGTGGGATCTTCAGAAACGCATCTAGGTTCGCCCGTGTTTCGTATAAATGGCTGGTCTCGTACTCTTGAAACCTTTCGATATAGTTCGTTTTAACAAAACACGCGCACTCCAAGATATATATATATATATATATATATATATACTTGGCACTGTCAAGAGCTCGTAGTCTTTAAAAATGTTCACGCACGAATCACCGGGTTTCATGTCAAATATGCACCTCAAACATGTCTTCTGAAGTCTGAACACTCTCACAGCTGTCGTGGAGCTGCCCCAAAAAAGTATCCCGCACTTCATTCTGCTGTAGATATTTGCATAGTAGCTAGACAGTGCCGCTTCCCTGTTCACAACGTTAGAAATTGTTCGAAGCGCATAAATATAACATGACAACTTGCTACTCAATTTCTCCACGTGTTGTTTCCAGTTCATCTGTGGATCCAGGATGACTCCCAAAAACGTTGCCCCGGGCACAGAGGTAAGTGTGATATTGTCATAGTTCAGAATTAGTTCTTGTTCGGTTTTCATGGAAAATTTTATTATTTGTGTTTTCTCCACATTTAATTTTAAATTATTTTGTTTGAACCAATCCTCTAATTTAAATAGACTGTTTATGATTTCTTGTTTCAGGTGTATTTCACTTTCAGCACCTATAATCCCTGATGTATCATCTGCGTACATACCCATTGGATGATGGAGACAGCCCGGCAGATCATTGGTGTACAGGATATATAAAAAAGACCCAAGAATAGATCCCTGAGGAACTCCCTTTTTTACAGGCATCCAATCCGAAGTTAGTATTTCTTTTTCCTCCGTACTTGCTACCGTTACTCGTTGTTCTCTATTGCTGAGATATGATTTTATGATGTTCAACATCGGTCCTTGAATCACCATTAAATTATTTATCACAATTATTTATTACAATCGCTTTTACACTGGTGCTTAGATATACTATGAATGTTAGGGATCGATGATATTTAACAAAGGTATCATCTTTCCTGCTGTAACCTCTTAACTCCTTGAATCCAGAGAGCTGACACTCAAGTCAGTAGCGGAAGAGCAAATATACAATTTTCGAGGAAAACACAGGCGATGGAGATATGGTAGCGGAACATCCAATGGCAACTATACGGGCAATGGGAAACGGTATTCCAAAAGAGCAGTACAACAAATCTTTTCCCAGAGGAGTTTACACCAGAACAAGTCCGATATAGTCGTAGAGTAGGCGACCCCATACAAACTGAACGTATTTGAAATATCCACCCCATCCTCCAGAGCTACACTATTCTAAGATAGAATTATATGATAAGGTAGGGATTATTGACAACTATTGACAACAAACTGTAAACTGTAAAAATGGCGTCATTGACGAGGGAATAAAAAAATTCTTATTATTAAAATCCCACTATAAGGACCATTGACGACGAATAAAAATAATAATTATATAAATGTCAAAATGGTTCATTTACGAATAAATAAAAATCGTTATTATTAAAATCCAACGATAGGCTTCATTAACAACGCAACAAAAAAGAAACGTAATTATTTAAAACCCTCTATAGGGTAATCGACGACGAAAAAAATAGTAATTGTTAAAATATCAAAACGGATGGAAATCCTACCATTGGGGCCATTAAAAATTCTGCAAAAAACTGTAATTATTAAAGAAAAATGAGGATCATTGTCAAGGGAATAAAAAAATACTAAGATCCAACGATATGGGTCAAAGGCGATGACGGAATAAAAAACGTTTAGAGACATTGACGACGGGTAAGAAAGCGTTAAAATTAGAACTGTACGATAAGGATCATTGACAAACGGAAGAAAAATGTAATTATTAAAATCTACGACAAGATAAAAATTTTTTTTTATTCAAATCCTATGATAGGGATAGGTAAGTGACGATGGAATAAAAAAACATTATTATTATCGATTAAGATTCTACCATAGGGGTCAATGACAACAGACGCGAATTGACGATATTAAAATCCCGCGGTTGGAAATTGAACACATAATAAGGGATCCTTACTAATTAAATCCAACGATGGGATCATTGACAATGGAATAAGAAAATCGTTGTTATTATAATGTAATAACTTTTATAGGGTTAATGAAATAGTATAACAGAATGTGCACATATTGCAGCAAATAAATAGGCAAAAGAAGTGCGATGGCCGGGAATCGAACCCGGATCAACTGCTTGGAAGGCAACTATGCTGACCATTACACCACCATCGCCATGTGAGAGAAACCTTTATTTTGGAAATCTGCCGGCTAGATTTGCTCATCCGACCGTATCGGCTATGCACGGCAAATTTTCTCAAGTCGATATAAATTCGAGGTGAACGGTGCTAGAGACAGATGTGCCAACACAAACATAAACCTAAGAGAAGTAAGTGGACCATAACTCATGCATTGTTAATTTAAGTTTATTAATCATATTATCAAATATTGAGTGGGTCTCAAGCGAAAAGACAGATTGGTCTTATTGCAAACAAATTTCATTAGAATAAGTGTAGAAGTAAAACTAAAAGTAACCTTAATCAAATAAACGGGCGTTGAAATTGAACCAGAACATGCTCTCTATTACAAACTCATTAGATACAAATATGACATTTCAACATACATCAGTAATCACTAAAATGTACTTGCGAAGTAGAGGTTTACGTATTTGAGATATGTCCCCATCCTCCAAAACTACACTATTCTAAGCTAGAATTACCTATATGATAAGGTAGGGATCATTGACAACCATTGACAACAAACTGTGAACTGTAAAAATGGCGTCATTGACGAAGGAAAAAAATCGTTATTATTAAAACCCAACGATAGGGTTCATTGACAACTCACCAAAAAAAAACGTAATTATTAAAATTGCTCCATAGGAACCATTGACGAAGAATAAATATAGTAATTATTACAATGGCAGTATGCATTATTGACGAACGAATAAAGTCATTATTAAAAATCGTTATTTCAAAAATCGTTATTATTGAAATCCTACCATTGGGGCCATTGAAAACAGAACAAAAACCTGTTATTATAAAAAAAAAGATGAGGATCGTTGACAAGGGAATAAAAAAAATAATAATATCCAACGATACGGTTCAAAGGCGACGACGCAATAAAAAAACGTTTAGACACATTGACGACGGATAAGAATCGTTATTATTAAAACCCTACGATAAGGATTATTGGCAACGGAAGAAAAGTATAATTATTAAAATCTACGACTGGGCTCATTGACAATAAAATAATAAAATTGTTATGATTAAAAATCCTATGATAGGGATCATTGACAAAAATAAAAATTGATGTTATTAAAATACTACCGTTGGGATCATTGACCACAGAATAACGAATCGTTGTTATTTAAATCCAACGATGGGATCATTGACGACGGAATAAGAAAATCGTCGTTATTATAATGTAAATATTTGTATAGGGTTCAATGATATAGTATGACAGAATGTGCACTTATAGCAGCAAATAAATAGGCAAAAGAAGTGCGATGGCCGGGAATCGAACCCGGATCAACTGCTTGGAAGGCAACTATGCTGACCATTACACCACCATCGCCAGGTGAGAGATACCTGGGTTTTCGAAATCTGCCGGTTAGATTTGCTCATCCGACCAAATCGGCTCTGCACGGCAAATTATAGGAAGTCTATAGAAATTCGAAGTGAACGGTGCTAGAGACAAATGTGCCAACACAAATATAACTCATGTATTGTTAATTCAAGTTTATTAATTAATTATATTATCAAATATTGAGTGGGTCTCAAGCGAAAAAACACATTGGTCTTATAGCAAACAAATTTCATTAAAATGATTGTAAAAGTAAAACTAAAAGTAACCTTAATCCAATAAACGGGCCTTTAGATTGACAAAACCGTGCTCTCATGCACATACTCATTAGATACAAAAACGACATTTCAACAAACATCACTAATCACTGAAATAATCTAGCGAAGTAGAGACTGTGTAGTGAATCTGAATCCAGTGTAATCCGAACAAGATAAATTTTGGTTCATTACTTGGAAATCATATCATGGTATAACTAATCAGAATAGAGAAATGGACAAAATAGAAAATGATAGCGTGCATTAACGATGCAACACAACGTTTTACACCAACAAACGGTTATTAAATATTAAAAACGGTTTGGACACGTATAGTTACATACACAAATTCAAAAATGTTACAAATATCAAGTAGTAATAGACGATGAATAAAGAAATTATTTTGATTAAAATCCTACTATTGGTATCAATGAAGTGAGTCCTACCCACTTCACAAATCAGCAGTTTTTTACTTTATCATACGTAGTATGCAAACTATTGTGATCGTGCCGAAAAAAAGAATTTAGTTTTTAGCGGAAATACAAAAACAAAAAAAAACTTAGAGCTGAAAAGCTTTCTGTTGAAAAGGGTCCAAAGTAACTGGAGGTTTAGCTTAGCATTTTTGAAAGATTTTGCAAATAAACCACCATTTCTGGAATTTCGTCGAAATTAAAGTAGAGGAAATTCTGAATAATTTATGACTATGAAATTTTTGGTACAATCAACAGTTTAACTGCATGAGCAAATTCTTTCATCGAGATCGGTCGTACTGCATTAAAACTAGTAGCCAGGATATGTCAGATATTTTGATTCTAATGACAGTAGGTAGTGTCAAACGCTAATGTTTTGACAATACCTACTGTCAATATAAGCTGCGTTCGGATATTGTACACCGTTACACATTTTACACCCAATAACACGTAAGTGTCATTTGGACGGAGTACCCGGTGTCAACGGAGTACTTCTAACCGTGCGGGCGTCGGCGTTGTTCCGGTCCTAATAACTATTATGACGCCTATTGCGGTCATAAGTTTCGTCCCTGGTTTTAAAACGCTGTCAGTGTTTTAAAGACACCTATGAAACACTCTGAGGATCTCAAGTAAAAGTGCAATGTTTAAGATTTACCTTGGGATTCTTTGGCGATTCTAGGACATCGAACAGTGTGGCAAAAATGACCTTTCGGGGATAAAATTCTGTAACTTTTCGCTTTTTAGATTAATTCTTATCAAATTTGACGTGACGTTAAATAAAAACAAAAACAATTAATACCTACTTCGTTTATCATAAAAAATGTTAAACATTATAAAAACTACAGCAAAACATTTTAGGAACTAATAACTGTAATCCACATAATCTAGTGGATTTAAATCGTTTGAAGTTCCTTATCGACATCTATCTGTTTTTGTGAAGGTTGGTTTCCAATGCTCGTTATAAATGGATCTGATGTGCACAGCAAATGATGAAAAACATCTTCAATGGTTGTTGATATAGAATATTTCCTAGAATGATAAATTTTAACTTATTCATAATCTTTACTTCTAGCTTCTTGTACACATTCAGATAGCTGTCTAAGAGGTAAAATGCTATGGTATCTAATTGTATTCTCTCCGTGAAAAAAAACTTTGTTAAGTGAAGAGGGCGTGTAGTACCAACTATATTTGCTTACGCAAAGCTCAGCGTGTGTAAACCAAATTTTGTTACATTAATTTTCTTACCACGAAAAATATTTTGAAATATGATAACAAGATTCCATCTTGTTATCAATTCGTCATCAACTACTGTTAATAGAGAGGTACAAGTGGAATTGGAAAAAAACTTTGTTGCAGTATTACCGTCATTGATATTTCTGTTAACTTAACAAGGATTATCTAACCGAAATTTTGACGGAAGCGTTCCTGCACTAATTTTCTTCCTATTTTGTTCTGTAAATGCAGACCAATTTTGGTATGATATATTATAGGATATGTGAAGAACTAACTCCATAAATCTGAAATAAACAAGTAAAGTTGAAAGCCCAAATCTGAAGGTTTCCGCTCTCTGTGGGGTTTGCATTACGCTTTCAAGATGGCTCATTTCTGTTGGCTTAGCTAGGCAAACATTCACTAGAACTAATTTACTATCTATCCTATGAAGTGTGCTTCACAGAAAATCTGTTATCGTTTGACATTTCGGAAGTAGGAGAAAGTGCAAGTATTTGCGATACAATATCTTAAACAATACTCCTGGGTGTCTCTGGAGTCTCTTTTGCAAATAGGGCGATAATAACGGACTGACGAAGGTGATCGATTTTTTCAAATAATATGTCCAATATCATAGTTAAAAAGAATAAGTGTTACAATAATATGCGATGATATCAACATATGATAATCAGCTATTAATTGGCTTATGCCAGACAAAATGTGTTTATATTCGCTTTGCCCAGATGAATCATAAAATCCCCACTTACTGTATTAGGAGTATCTAGCACCACCATTAGGTATATTAATAGAATCAACAATTAACAATCTATTAACGGTGAGGTAGTTATCCTGTTCTTTTGTTAAATCTAGACTACTACTAAGACTTGACTAAGATAGCTAGAGATTTTTTGTTTGTATAATTCATCATAGAAGAATTTTCTTTTCGTAAATCTTTATGAATTCATCCAAAGTTACTGGCGATGCTAACTGTAATTCCTCAACAACGGCAGCTTGGTTCAATTCTCCGATCGATAGCAGTCCTAGTATGTAAGAAGGATGGATTTGATGTAGTCCAGAGTCCCGAAATAATTTATACGCATTTCTTTGCCCGGTTTTCTTATGACAATTCATAATCCTTGCAAGGTCTTCCTCAGATTGTTTCAGATGATGTCAAAAAAAAAATGTCCATCAATTCAATCAGCGTACCTTCTCAAAAACATGTCCTTAGATCTACCAGCATTATTCCACCGCTCCTTGAAATATGCTGTATTCTCATAATAGCACATGTGTAATTGGCTTCATTGAGAACCAGATTGGTTGCTTATTCGCCAAATGAACGAACAGTCAGGGTAAAAGAGGAAGACATCCTCGTTTGTATGTGTGTAGAACGCACTATAAACTACAAAACTATAAACTAAGATAACCAGCATTTTGTAGGTGACCCAACAGTTTCAGATGAACCACCGCAGACTTCAATATACTAAATAAAAAAGAATTCCATTATTCAGCCGACAGTGAAATATCGCTTCTTCAATATTTTATGAATAAAGAAGCGATTACTTCAGAAGCCATTCATACTGGATGCCCCCGAAATTAATGGAGTCTACCATCTCAGAAGGCATCCGCGACATCTGTTCAGAATCCCCACAACTACGGGGGATGAACTCCAATGACGACAAGATCGGCACATTTGTTTCCCCACGTAGTATCTGAAATTCCACTGCGAGGGTCTGTAATAAAATAAAGTGCGATACTGAAATGCATTAACGTGCTCCAAAATTGCACTCTCGGATTTTATTCAATCTTTCATATCTCATCAGTGCGCATAGATCTAAGCCGGCGTGGTGAAAATTCGTATCTCATCTCAGTGTGTCTGAATATTAAACAGGAGCGAGAAGAACGAACCGCGGCGGTATAGCTAGAGCCGGAAGATAACATGACGGTCGGTGACTATGACGGTGAATTACGCTAAAAGCACCAAAATTAAATCATCGCGGGTGGCGTCGGAGGCGTGGGCGCCGCTCGCTTGTTACTGGCATCGGAGGCAAACTGCAGAACAGAGACGTTCAATGCAGCAGCTCCGTGCCGTCAAGATCGGTTAAGATATCAGGCGCAGTCATTGCAATTCAGTAATTTCAGTTACTAGACGGATGCATAGAAATGTACTCTTTAGCGTGTAAATTCGCAGATTTGTATTAGAGAAAATTATGCTTCTATTGTTTTAATACGAACTTTAATACGAGGACTATCTCACTTAGGGTTCAACGGTTTAGTCGATTTAGACAAGCATGGAAAATAATAGACCTGGAGGTGGTGACAAAAAACAATGCCTTCTGGTTAGTGGTTAGGGAAAGTTATGATTTTTATGATAAAAGTGAACAAGGGTTAGCCTAAAAAAATAAAGAAAACGCCATCGTTATTTTTTATTGCTGAAGTATTTTTCTCATTGTTGCTATATTTTAACAAATGCTTATAATAAATGGGATTTTTTTTATAAAGTGAAAATAACAACTAGTGTAAATAATACAGGGTGAGTCATAACTAGGGCAACCAAAAATATGCTCTAAAAAACTCTTTTAAGCGCTTATAATATGCCCTATAAATATAAAAATATGCCTTAAAAAACTGAAAATATGCCCTAAAGAATGTGTAAATACACTTTAAAAAAATAAGGATTTAATATACATTTTTATGGTAGCATATAATAAACATATGATTGGCTTTGAAATAAAAAGTTTTGCCGATTTGGTCTTAGTACACCTTTGTAATGGAAAATGTCCGCTCTATATCTACCGACGTTATTGGGGCATATTATTATTGTGTATTTTTCTAACGTTTTTCCTTCTATGGACGCTCCAGTTAAGCACGAGCAAATATCATTTACGATTGAATGCCCATGGTTTTTGGAAAAGACACTGCCACATTTTTCTTTTACCTGCTTGGCTGCAGTCCCGTTGACTTCATTAATTATACGCTGAGCATGTGTTACCATCTCTGTTTGCTCTGCAAGCGGTAAGCCAGATGTTTCAAAATTTTATAGACGAACCAATAAATCCGTAATTTGACAAATTATGTCATTTTTTATTTTACCGTCGCATAGTAGGTCTTTACAAATTTTGATTGAGGCGGCCTCCTCTTCATCTAGTTGCTCAAGTACCTGCACAATGTTTTCGAAATTGGCATCGTAGTAGTTTACGGCCTCCAACCAGGTACGGCCCCATCTAGTTGTTGTTGGTTGCGGAGAAAGTGCGAGATTTGGTGCCAAATGGTGAAACACCGCTACTCTCGATGGCGCTTTCAAAAATACTTTTGTTCAATAGTATTTTAGTCTGAAACCTGTAGAGCCATACTCAGCCATTAGTGATTCGCTGTATTTTTTAATGCTAAATAAGTTCACTAGTTTGCATCATATGTATCAGATTTTACCTGAGTTCTCAGGTACGCGCGTCCACCTGTCCGCGTCGTACGGAACGGAAAGTTTACTGTATTACATATTTACAAAAATAAATCCGATACATATGATGCGAAGAACGTGTTCCTTAAGCCGGCCCTGATACATCTGCACCAAAACATGGCGCGAGGTCAACCAATCTGGTCAAAATATATCGTACGTGCAGTAGATATTCTGGTTGTTTTCTATTCTGTGCTATGGCTACCGATTTCGGCGGTCAACAGATCTACGCGACCTGCAGGCCTTATTACTACAAAAGGCAAAAAAGCTGGAAAATATATAGTAAAATATGCTTTTATGTTCAAATAAGCATTTTAAGCAATTAATGGCAAAATATGCAAAAATATCCCCTAACAAATAGGGCTCAAAATGAGTGATTTTCTCTGAAACGGATTTCTATCAGGTCTATTTTCTTGTTAATCGTATGGAAAAAAATATGCAACTGCTTACATTTGGTTGCCCTGATCATAACGTACGGAGGAGGTTGAGGGGCCACTAGATAGAATTAACCTCTTCGTTTCCATGGAAACACCTCCAACAAAACCCTCTTACCAAACTTGATAATTTGGACAATTTATTCCATAAACAATAATCAATTCGCCATGTTTCTTGTTAGCGTAATTATAGGCTAGTCGATTTGGTTGACTTGTGTACGTTAAACCAGAAATAATTCCATAACCGATAAGAAATCCGATTGGTTCAGATAATTTCGCAGAATCCAAAGATCCAATGTTGTTCTTCCAAATTATAGGAAATAGTATTATTTAATTAAAAATTATCAATACTTGGAGTGTCATCGCCAAAATTACGAGTAGTTTCAATTTGACTCATCTAATTGAAACCAAAAAAAAATAACGGTTGGAAGAGGAGTAACGGCAGCACCAAGAAAATATTGTATATAGAAGTTGAAAGGTAGGGACAAACGATTGTGATAATATCAGCTTCAAGAAACAACTTACGAAAAGTTGGTCGTACAAAGTATCACATGATAGCTATTTTAAAAGCAAATCAGTTTCGTTTGTTTGTACCACTTGAATCTACTGTTGTAATTAATTCAAATGGACCAGTTTGTTTATTTAGTTAGTTTATATCTGATTGATATATTTTTATTTCTGTAAGATAAATGAATACCATATAAAGGAAATAAAAGTATATGGGGATTTTGATTGAAAATCCGAATATTTAATCATGACAACGGCAACACTGCCCGCTCTAGTAAACAAACTGTCACGTAAAACTTTTCAACCACAGTTGCCGGTTCATTTTATCAAACGTACAAATTTGGATGTATAGTTTTGTAAATTTTACAGTAGATTTATGCTCGTTACACTTTCATTTTGTATGAAGAAAGTTTATATTTTTAGTTATTTTACACATAAGATACCAAGCAACTTGTAAACCAAGTCTGATTCTGTTGAAGATGTTTAACAATAGGTTGTCCATGTCAACAATATGTCAACGATATTTTGTTTTACCGCGTTAAGTCAGTCTTGTTCTGACATTTTGTACTGAGACACGTTATTTTCAATATACGGTTTACTATCACTGCGTTTACTTATAACCACACCTCAACAGGTTATGGGCCCAGTAAACGTGTGTATTAATTGAGCCAGATTTGACAGTACGAAGGGGCTTGTATTGGTGTAACATCAGACTAGTTTCGGTGCGGTGCGGTAGTTCGATTCATACAGGGAAAATGGCGAACAGAGGAGATTTGCTTGGTTGTGTGGATGAATTAGTGGGTTCCGAGAACTGGGAAGTGTGGATGGAATCAATGCTTATGCTGTTCCGTGCGGCGCGTGTTCTAGATGTTGTCAATGGTGAAAGGAAAGAACCCATCAAGGCGGAAAATCCGACGGCGGATCAAATTGAAGAAGCTGCTGCTTATGATGCCGACTGTGCAAAGGCGCAATTGTATATGACCAGAACCTTAAGTCAGCAGAATAAACGTCATATTCTTGGCTGTAAAACTCCTAAAGAAATGTGGGACCGTTTGAACAGGACATTTGGCATGGGCACAGGTCAGCGTTTGGATAAATTGCTTGAACAATTTTTTGGGTACGCCTACAATGCCAACGTGGACATGATTACCCATATTAGTGAGTTGCACAATTTATTTAATGAAATTAATGGTGAACTTAAGAAGATAAAGAAAGCCGAACTCGATGAGTGCATTTTGTTGGGTCGAGTTTTGTACATTCTGCCTGTCGAATACATACCTGTGAAGACTGTTTGGGAAACGGAATCAGACGATTCCAGGTCGCTAGATGTACTGACAGAGCGAATTCGCAACCACGAAGAACGTATAAAAGTGGGTGGCGATAGCAACATGGTGGCTCTACGTGCAGCACAAACTAATAGAAATGGCGGATGGTCCAAGAGCCACGGAAATGGGGAAGTAAAGAAGAAGTACAACGACAAATTCCCATTTAAATGCTATAAATGTCACAAGAAGGGGCATAAAGCTGCAAAGTGTCCAGAAAACAAACCAAACGAAGGCAGTGAAAATAGTACAAAGAAACCAGTGGAGCATGGGAAGGTGATGGCGTTATCCAGCTACGTGAATACCATCAGCGTGGATGCGTGGATTGCTGACTCAGGGTGCTCGCAACATATGACCTCGAACAAGGAAAATTTTAAGACGTATGTACCACTGAAGGTTCCAATTTCAATAACGGGAATCGGTTCGCAAGATTTGTTGGCTTTTGGAATCGGGAAAGTGAGTATACAAGCAAGAGTTAAACGCGAATGGCTCAGTCGTGAATTCGAAAATGTTCTGTACGTTCCAGAATTGCGCGGCAATCTTTTCTCGACCGCGCAAGCTCGAAATCGGGGATGTGCAACCCATTTTCTCGCGAACGGTTCGTGTGTTGTAAAGCGCAATGGCGAGACTCTAGTGACTGGCAAAGCCATACCTAACGGGTTGACTCTATTGAACATTTCGGTAGTGAAACCGGTAAACCCCGTGGTCGTAAAAGTGGCGTCGGTAAACGAATCGCTACAGGTGTTACATGAAAGACTTGCTCACCAAAATAAGAGACATGTGGCAAAGTTCCTACAAAGACATGGAATCAAAGTTGACGTTAAGGAAGAATTTTGTGTCGGTTGCGTGCGCGGAAAAATGCACCGGAAGCATTTCGGATCGAGATCGGTACGCGCGACGGAACCTGGTGAACAAATTAACGCAGATCTGATTGGACCAATGTCGGGCGAGTCAATCGGTGGTTCGAAATACGCTCTTATTTTGAAGGATGATTTTACGAAGTTCAGACGATTGTTTTGTCTTAAAACGAAAGACGAAGCGGCGAAGTGTATCGAAACCTTCATAAACGAAGCTAGTACGGCCGGTATTCGAATTAAGACATTACTTTGTGACGCGGGAACAGAATTCTTAAATAAAACGTTAAAAGAGACTCTTTCGGGGCGCGGGATTGTGCTTCGGGTAGCGATGACAGAAACTCCACAACAGAACGGAGCAGCTGAACGAGAAAATAGGACGGTAATCGAAGCTGCTCGTGCGATGCTTAGTCAAAAGGAATTGTCCATAAAACTCTGGGCGGAAGCGTGCAACACTGCAGTGTTTGTTCTTAATCACACTGCACCTACACCAGTAAATGGAAAAACACCAACAGAGCTGTGGTATGGAAAGACCAATCATTTTGATGTGAATCGCTTCAAGGTGTTTGGAACCAAAGTTTGGTACCTGTTACCAGAACGTAACCGAAAGGCAAAGTTTGGAAGCAAAAGTGAGTGCGGAATTTTAGTTGGTTACGAGGGATCTGATGGCTATAGAATTTACGTTAACGGACGCAGAGACCTGGTGCGCTCTTGTAACGTAATATTCGAGAATGAATCAACATACCAATTAGATAGCTCAGAAAATGATTTGACTGATAACATTCACTCACAAACAACCTGTGAAAAAGAGACAATCGCAGATTCGTCGGACGGGAATGGCAAAGAGAATGAAGAAATCACAGAGACCATTATTACTACCAGAGAACGTCCAAAACGTGATCCAAAATTGCCGGGTCATCTTGACGACTATGTTGTTAGCATACCAGGCAGGAACTTGGGTGATTGTGCCTATTTTGCCTTTTGTGCAGGTACTCCCAGTACGTACGAAGAAGCAATACGGTCGGAAGATAACCACATGTGGAAAGCGGCAATGGAGGATGAGATGAGGTCTCATGCAGAAAACTCTACGTGGGAGCTGGTAGACTTGCCGGATGGAAAGCGGCCACTGAAGAATAAATGGGTGTTCAGATTAAAAATGAAAGCTGACGCATCCGTGGACAAGGCAAAAGCTCGGCTTGTGGTGAAGGGTTGTGCTCAAAGGGCGGGTATTGACTATGACGAGTTGTTTTCGCCGGTAGCTCGGTACGATACGGTTCGCGCTTTGTTGAGTGTGGCGGCAACGCTTGAGCTGAAGCTACATCAGTTTGACGTAAAGACCGCATTCTTGTACGGTAAAGTAGATGAGGAACTGTACATGCTGCAACCGGAAGGGTTTGAAGACGGTAGTGATCGGGTGTGTCGTTTAAAAAAATCGCTCTATGGACTCAAGCAAGCACCTCGGTGCTGGAACGGTCGGTTTAGAGAATTCGTATTCGCGCACGGCTTTCGCGAGAGTGACGCCGATCCGTGTTTGTTTGCGCGTGTTCGCGGCAAAAATAAACTGTTTCTTGCAGTCTATGTGGACGATGGATTAGTGGCGGGAAACGACACAAACGAAATCAATGGACTGATATACAATCTACAGTGCCAATTTAAAATTACAGAGGGGCCTTTGGAATCCTACCTCGGAATTAGGATTCAGTGTCTCGATGAAGGAATATTCATCAGCCAGGCCGTATATACCAGGAGAATAGTAGAAAGATTTGGTCTAGAAAACGCCAAGCCAGTCCCGACACCAACCATGGTTTTTGAAAAGCACGAGGAAAGTGCTGAAATTAATGAGAATACACCATACCGTGAAGCAGTGGGTTGTCTGCTGTATTTAGCAATCGCTACACGCCCAGACATTGCTTTTGCAGTCGGAGTAGCAGCGAGGGCGGTGTCTAAGCCAACTCAAGGTGACTGGCAGCGAGTGAAGAGAATCTGTAGATATCTGAAGGGAACCGAGAATTTCGGTATTTTATATCGAAAGAATGATAGAGGCCCCTTCGTCACATTCAGCGACGCCCATCATGGAGGTGACTGGGAAACTGCAAAATCAACAACAGGGTTAGTCAGTATACATGCAGGCGGTGCCATACTGTGGTCCAGTCGTCAACAGGGTTTGGTGGCACTTTCACCAACTGAGGCTGAGTACATCGCTGCAAGCGAGGGAGCAAAAGATACTTTGTGGCTCACCAAACTATTTAGTGAATTAGTTGAATTTAAAGAGTGTCCAATACTGTACTGTGATAACCAAAGCGCTATAGCTCTAGTGGAAAATCCAGTGTTCCATAAAAGAACAAAGCACATAAACATTATGTATCACTTTGTAAGAAATGCATGTGCGGAGAATATGCTCAAAATTAAATATATAGATTCGAAGCACCAATCCGCAGACATTTTGACGAAACACATTAAATCAAAGGAACTATTTGAGTCATTACGCGATAGATTAGGAATGTTATCGATCGTTTAGTTATTTATATTTTGTATTCTTTTTATGTGTTGTAAGTTGGTTTATAATATGTAGCATGTTAGAAGAAATGGACATCATATTGAGAGGGGGTGTTGAAGATGTTTAACAATAGGTTGTCCATGTCAACAATATGTCAACGATATTTTGTTTTACCGCGTTAAGTCAGTCTTGTTCTGACATTTTGTACTGAGACACGTTATTTTCAATATACGGTTTACTATCACTGCGTTTACTTATAACCACACCTCAACAGATTCTTAATTTAACTTCCTAAAATCTTATTCATGATTATTTCGGATAGAGGATATAAGATTACTAATATTATAGTAATCCACTGCCCCAAGTGAAATTATGATTAATTTTAATACAACGTCGTCTACTTTACCTTCATATACAGGCTGTCTCACGGAACTGGTACATTTGAAGTTTCTCATGTTCTACTATTTCTGGAAACTTGAAATTTTGGAACTAGAATTTACTCGATCTGAGCTCTTCAGCTAAAATATTCTCAAGTTAACTGTCACGTCCGGTCACCGGAAGTCGGTATCAGCTTTGTTATTTTAAATGGAATGATATAATTTTTATTTTATTTTTGGTTTCTACGTATCAAAATACATCATTTTTGATAATGTTTCCCTATACATAAAAATCACAATTTTATTTTTTTTTATTTTTAGTTTTTTTTTTGATTTTACTAATTTTTTGGTAATTTTCGCGGTTATGTTTAAAATTGAATATCTCGGTTATTATTGAAACTAGAAGTTTCAGGATTGATGGTCCAAATCTAGAAACATAACCAAATAAGACGATGTTTAGTTCATGTTGATATCTTATACAGAGTGTTCAAAATTTACAACACAATAATTGAATTTTCAAACGTAAAAAACTATTTTCTTTTCAAATGGAACAGCCTGTATATCGATACGCCGTTCGATAGGAAATGTTATTCCCTATCAATCAATATTAGGGCTCCCTATATCTATCTTTAATAGTTTTTGAGATATTGTCAGTATAAAAGAATGCAAACTAAATACAAAACGATTTATTCTTCATTTATAGGACTGTAACAACTTTGGAACAGCAGGAAAACAGAAAAATATTGAAAATATTTGGGATATCTAACTTAAATTAAACTTAATTATGTTGTTCGAAATGCTGTCCGTTCTGCTCCAAACATTTTAAAACTCTTCGCTGTACTTCTGTCATCGTCGTTCTTCGTATTTCTTGTCACTGAAGTCCAGCTACTACTCTGTTAGTCAATTCTTCTCGAGTATTAACTGGTGTGGAATAAACCTAACTTTTCACATGACCCCACAAATAAAAGTCTAATGGTGTTAAATCGGGTGAGCTTGGTGGCCACCGCCAGGGTCCCCTATTTCCGAACCACGTATCGTCAAACATTTGATTAAGTACCACATGCAAAGAATGTGCCGGCGCACCGTCCATTTGATAAAAGCAGCCGCGTAAAATTTTGAGGAGAAGAGTTTCGCAAAAATTGTTCACACATCCACTCAAAATTTCGAAACATCTATCACTATTAATAATTTTCGTTGTAAATTTCGTATCTAATTTCGTCCACCATTATTAAATGGGAGTATTCAAAATAGATATAAAGAAAAAGTGACAATATCTCAAAAGCTATTAGAGACAGATGTAGGGAACCCTAATATTGATTGATAGGGAATAAGATTTCCTATCGATTGGCGTATCGGTATACAGGGTGTTCCATTTGAAAAAGATGAGTTTTTTACGTTTGAAAATTCAATTATTGTGTTGTAAATTTTGAACACCCTGTATAAGATATCATGATGAACAAAACATCGTCTTATTTGGTTATGTTTCTAGTTTTGGACTACCAATCATGAAACTTCTAGTTTCAATAATAACCGAGATGTTCAATATTAAACAGAACCGCGAAAATCACAAAAAAATTTAAAGAAAATCAAAGAAACTCAAAAATGGTGATTAATAGGTATAGGGAAACCTAATTAAAACTGATGTATTTTGATACGTAGAACCCAAAAATAAAATTAAAATTATATCATTCCATTTTAAATAACAAAGTTGATACCGACTTCCGGTGACCGGACGTGACAATTAACTTGAGAATATTTTAGCTGAAGAGCTCAGATCGAGTAAATTCTAACTCCTAAATTTCAAGTTTCCAGAATTAGTAGAACGAGAAACTTCTAATGTACCAGTTCCGTGAGACACCCTGTATAGTTAACCATTATTCCTTTTTGCTAAAGTAAATATTATATGAAATAATAAAACACACCTGGGGGGTGTTGAAATGTACGGAATACGAAGCATATTAATCACTCAGAGGGACGCGCGTAATAAAAACGGCCAAGTACGATGAAACAGAAAACATCCCAACATAAAAACGGGTTTGCTAATGCAGACCATAACTGGAAAGTAAATAAATGGGAACTAACGGGAAAATTAAATTTTTAAATTATGTTTTGTTTGTACTCGTCGGGGCGCAGGTGTCCATTAAATTTGTTTATGAACTTCATAATCCGCGCAAAAAAAAAATATTTGGGAAAGTTTGCCTTGCTTTGTGAAATTCGCGGCTTTGTGCTGTCCGGATTACTCGTTTTGAATAATTATAATGGGAAAACTTCACACAACTTCATACATATTTGCAATTGAAAAAATCGCACCTATGTAAGTTGATGTTTAATTACTAATTAGTAATGAGTACCTAATGATATAGTCAGTCATACATTATTAGCCATCTGAACTTACAGCAGTGATATTCAAATCTTTTAAATGTGTATCCCCATTGTAGGAAAAATATAGTGTTTGCACTAAATATTATATAGTAGGTATATGCCTAAATAAACAAGCGGCTTTTGTTAGCTGTTATATGGTTCTCGCCGAGACTTGGGCTCAAAGCAACAGTTTTAAATAAAAAGGAGCAGAATTATTGACAACCTGTTTGATTTATATTACTGATCGCACATTGCAATCATTACATGAACGAAGTGTTAAATCAAATTACTTGGGAATTTCAACAGCAGGTTACAAAGAAGGCACCACGAGGCGGCTGCAGATTCAATTTAAAGTACAACTTAAAGAGAGAAATATAATGATCTGAAGTACAATTCACAAAAAAAAACTTCAAAGAAGATATCAAGAAGTAGGTGAAGGAAGTTTTCCGAAAGACGTAAGCATTCCCCATCACATTACAAAATGTAGTAATAATGCTTGTGGAATGTTGACACTTGGCGCTTCTTGTGGTGTAAATTTTCACTACAAATTGGCACTGTATTCACAGTTTAGATACCTTCTATCTGTAGTGATCCTTGATCGTTTTGTTTCATTACGTGAATGTGAAATATTTTGGAAATAAACAATTACAATGAACGGTTAAAAGTAGTAAAAATTATTTCACGGTTTCCATCGATTGTCCAGTAGTTTTTTTCGTTCTTTTCGTTTGCCACCTACTAACTGCTTGCTCATCATTCCACAAGGAATGGAACTTTTAATGGCGACTATACCGGCAATAGGAAACAGTAGTCCATAAGAACATGACAATTTATCTTCACCTAGAGGAGACTACATCGCAACGAGCCTGATATAGTTGTCAGAATAGGGAACCCCGTACGAACGACCTACGTGTTTGAAATATGCACCCCACACCTCCATACCTATACTCTTCAAGAAAAATAAAGTCCGTCCAGTATATAAAATTCTGCGTGGATGACATAGACCACACCAACTGCCATACCATACCCAGAAATGCGTAAAATCTTGTGACAGAAATGAGAGCAGAACACAAAATGTCGAGTCGCGGATGCCATAGTGAGATTTCCCGCACAAAAGAATACAACAAATGCATGATCCTTCTAAACAATCTAGGCGCTAACGAAAGGATGTTACTGAGACTGATACAACTAGCAGCATCTGGAGTCCTCACAAGCACCGCGGGAATACAGATGAGTCATATGGGCAAATAGAGAGACAATACTCTGTGATAAAACAGTGATATAAATAGTGCAATGTATGTAGTTTGTTCAATTATTGGTTTAAAATGTATACAGGTGTTTATAAATTGGCGGAAAAGCTACACTTGGGAATGTTCTCGCAAAATTCTGAGTGGACAATCTATAATCTAAAATGTTGTACCATGCTTCTCGAGTCTTCATCAGGTCTCCAATGTCCAGGAGGTATCCGATATCTGGATTGGTGTTATTATTTGAAATCTATTAATGGAAGCTATAATTTAATATAAAGAACAATATAAAAGATTTTTTTCTCGTAGATATAATCTTTCTGCCTAAAAATTTTCTTTTAATTTCGTTTTTTCTGTTTGTTAACTTTGTCATAAAAGTACCTCCGGCAACATATTAGAACAATGACTATAACTTTGGCATTTGTCTCACTTTTGCATATAGAATCAAGTAATATGACTTGTTTGTGCTAATTTCGTGCCATCTCTATCGTTCTGCCATGCTTATTCCTACAGTTTTCATTAGTTATCGGATTTATCGTCATTTTTCGTTCGTTCAACTTGGTGTAGGTAATGAGTAAGCCGATATGTGTGTTGTACACCGTGACTCTAATCGAAGTGCTAACAAAGCAGAAGAAGAGTATCGTGTGCGTTTTCGAAACCGTAAGCATCCTACACCATACGTATTTTGAAGGTTGGTCCAACGTGCTAGCGAAACAGGTTCGTTTGTCCCAAGAAAAGGGAACGCTGTTCGACAAAGGCGAAGGCACACAGTACAACTGAAAGAACAAATTTTAGACGCAACGCACGACGATCCCTCCCTTAGTAACCGGCAATTAACTGTAGCATGAAGGTTGGCTTCGAAATGAGTAGGCAACCAAATATACTTCATAATTTTGTAATCAATATTACACCGAAATGATTAGGTATTTCCATTCAAATTATAAGTTAAATTGAACTTGGAACCTTTGCCGATAATACAAAAAATCTCCGGCGCAATTCTGTCGAGTCTGGTGATGGATTTTAACCTTATGTCGTAGTCTTTCAATCAACTAAAAAACAAAGGTAGCAAAGGTACAAAATTCACTCTAACCTGTATTTTGAATGTCAAACTTAAACATGCATATGCAATAGCCGATTGAAAATTATAACTGCATTTCCGATTTAAACGCCACCTTAAATGTTCCGAGCAACAAGACTGATAATTTGGTTTTACAAGAAAACCTTCTCCATCCATATCATGTTGCCACAAATCACTCCCGCTATGAAAATAACGGTTTTCAATTTGAACATTTAAGGTGAATGCTGATTTATTATGAAAGTTAATTAGAAATGCTTTGTTTTAATATGTTTAAAGGGTGTAGGTACACAAAAATGTATTTTTATAATCAAAATTTCTACTTGTTTGTCTGTTTTGCGTTGTACGTTATTTAAAATCTTTAATATGTGACCCAAAACGATAAGTAAATGTTTTTAAAGATTGTTTACAGGGTCCAGTAAGACGAACGCCGTTGGATTCAGTGTTTATTTCATATCGCTCCTGATAACACCAGAATGACATTGGAACATTTTAATATAAATATTGTCGTCTCAGTATTTTGCGAAGAACATCGCCACGAGTAGCGTGTCCGCCAACTTATACACACCTGTATAATATGCAAGCAGGTAAATGAAGAGAATACTGCAGTTGCAAATAATAATAAATAACTCTGCTACTGGGATTTACGCTCCAGTTACTGTTTAACTGTCAAAGTTCACGGTAATTAGTCTACAACCGACCGTGGAGTCTAGTGAAAGGCAATAGAATCCAGCGCACTGATTCTAAAATAAATCAATAGAACGAAAGTGGTCCATTACATTCATTCACCTCTATCGACCATCAAGTGCACAGTGCACTTTTCCATTTAGATTGAATAGCTAGGCAACGCATAAATCCAAGTTGGCTATTTGTTATTTGAGCGATATCCGGTAGAACCGACCCGGGGGTGAACCGTACGACACAATACCGGCGAGGGTTAGCTTTATAAAGAAGAAAAAACATAATCAAAAACGCTATAGATGGGGGAGAGTTTCCCCCATGCTCTGCGGGATTTTCGTAGTTTTAATCACGTCGAATCGTAAAGCGGATCGGTGCCGCAAATGAAAACGCATTACGAACGTATTCTAACCCTCACGAGGTCTACGCAACCCCTGTTCGGTGATGGTCCAAGCGGATTCCAATTCTTACCTCGCAAATCCAACCGTGGAATAACGGTTTATTTTGGCTGAGGATGCGTTGGGTGGCGATATCCCTATTTTGTATACTCACTACATCTATACAATTTTAAAGTGAGTCTAAATAAATTCAGAAAAAATACTTAGATACGAGTATACATATATCTTTATAATAATATAACTTACACGGTTTAGTTGTCAAGGCAAGTGCCTTTGTTTTTCACCCTGTATGATATATTTTTACTACTCATTTTTGTACAAATATTTTAAATAGGTATTGTAATCGCCAATCGGTTATTAAAGTAAGTTAAGTAGGTATAAATGATGTAAACGTATGTAAAACATATTATTGAAAATCGATTATTGAAATTAATAATGATAGCTCGATAATTTCAACAAGCGATTATAATCGATTATATATTTATCACTGCTCCAGCTACCACTAAAATCAAGTACTAACGCCCCCCCCCCTAGTAATTAGTAATTATACAAGGTAATTTATAACTAGTGTTAAACATTGAATTGTAACATGCAAAATGCTATTTTAAGTAAAAATGAATTGATGTTGTTGCTTTTGGTGAATTTTAAAGTTCAAATCCAGTCGGAGGTATTTTTTCCCAAAAAATATCCTCACCTGGATTAATTCTTTTGCTTCTTTAGTTAATTTTAGAGTTCTCTGACTTTTTGACTGCAGCTGTTGTTACGTGAAAGTTGGCAGCAGTGATGGTAGATGCACTGTTTTAACAGCAAATCTACTGATCTGTTTCATCTCTTCTAATGGTTTTTCTTATAATGAATTTTTTTAAAGTTTAAACTATTGAAACAAAAAAGTATTACTGCGTACTATTTACTTTGTCAATTGCATTTGGAATTTGGTAGTTTGTTGTATTAATTTGGTAGGCACTCCAATATTTTTATAGAAACTGTTTTGCTTATGTTGATGAGATATACATCATTGATGAAATATCAAAACATTTTTTTAACGTCCTGTTTTTTGTATTTTTCAAAATAGTGTTTTTCTAAGCAGCACCTTTTCAAAAAGTTATATAAGAATCATAATTTCGCTACTTTCTTATAATTTAATCCTATCCCATTCAAAAAACGTGGCTGCCATACAGTGCTAATACAGCTATGTAAGAGTAGATTGTAGTTGGTACTTGCAGGACCAACAACATGCCATTATATAAAAAATAACTTAATGTTAAATTTGACAAATATACAATTTACATTATGTAAGTTGATAAAAAGTGTCGATATGGACCCATGTATACCACCAACAAATTTTGCCCAATTGAAAGAAATCTAGGTCTTCCGCAAGGGGTCTAAATTTTTTTTACATTTTTATTGAGATCATGTTTGTCACTTGAGAAAAAAACAATTGTTAGATTTGTCGTTGTAATTTGCATTAATTATGAAAATAAACTAAATTTGTTAAAATTATTAAATTTTATGCCATTTTATGCATTAGAACGTTGCATTAGAATAATATATTTTTTATATTTTTATTTCACACCATACCTGTTGTTAAAATTATTCAACTTGAAAAGAAAAATCAAATTTATTGCGACAAATTATATTTTTTTTACTTTCGGGAGACTATTTTTTTAATTGAGGCAATTTTTTGTTTGTTTGTATATATGAGTCCATAGAAACAACTTTATATCAACTTGAAAGTCTTGAAAATTTTGCAAAAGTCTTTTTTTAAGACAGCCAGATATGCGGTCTATCGATTTCTGCGATGTACCGATTCACTAATCTACCCAATAGGCGGTCTATAGGTCCACTAGTTAATGGTATTTGCCATTAATTCATTATTATTTTCTCTTAATTTATTTGTGAAGATAATATTATGACTTTCTATAAAAATCTCCCAGCACCGTACTCCCGGTATTCAGACGAAATTCCGCACCGGGATTACGGTATCAGAAATGTCCGGGAATCCCGAGATCGCGGTTTGTGCGTGTACGTGCAGACAAAATAGTGAGGTCAATCCTGCGGTGGACAGTTTGTTTTTTTCTTGAATTCAGTAGATGATTTTCGTTGACATCACGATGTTTAATTGTCGGACCTTACGTGAGAAAATTTGATACAAAAGACAATGGAAGAACCAAAAATATTGAAAACTCTGGAAACCAAGAATTTTGTGAACGTAAAGTTAAAATGCGTTTTTGATAGATTTTCTTGTGCTAAATACGAATCCTCCAGTCTCATATCATGTCATATCATGTTAGCGTTTTATTTTGGATGCAATACAGTGTATACTATAGAATAATTTAATTGTCTTTTGTGCGTTATCTTGTGTTTTTGGTCAACATCCGGAAGAGGTCAACACCCGGAAGAGGTTGTTGCATTGAGGAATGTTTTGTTTTTTTTTTGTTTTAAAGCTGTGTTGTGTCAGTCTGAATAAACTAAAACATGCTTGCACGTAGTGGTGCAATCTTTTCCCAACTGTTACCAGGAACAAAGCTGGCTGCGTACTCGACAAAGGTTCACGGGTTTTAATGGGCCCCGCTTATCTACTACATGTATGGATGAATCAGCTCAAAATTGTTTGTTGCATATTTATTGAAAATTGAAACCCATAATACACACTGCATCTCGCTTCCACCGAATGTTGTCATTCTTCTCATTCTTCGCTGTTTGCTTGGAATCGTATACCTATCGAATCCTATATTTTAGAAGATATTATTGTTTTCTTCACGCTGTAACGTTGAGCATACGTCTAAAATCATGTGTAGGTACAATTAATTTCAGAAATTTGTCTTAAAGAATCTTATAGAAACTTTAAGCTTAAACTTACTCTAACTAATTGTGCAAATCTGCAGTCCACGTCATGTTTTAATTTCAGCTATTCGCCTGGAAAAATGTGAAAACTTTTAACTTGGCCTAATATATATAAACTCTATTAGTGAGGGGAACGGCGCGTTGGAACTTTTCCTCGAAAACATGGTACAAGCAGTTCGGCAAAGTACATTAAATGCACTTCCGTTAAGTTGATCAACTTCAAGTTCCCTCGAAACTTTAAATTATACTTACGCGTTATTAATTTAGACCCTAATTCCTTGCCTGGGAAGGAGGGATTAAATTAAACAAAACTTGTTTTATGCCATTTCATAATTATGTTCGCGCTTCCATTTTCTTCCAAGCGACGTAAATTAATAGGAATTTTGTTGACTGTTGTAATAATTTATCAGTGATGTGGATTAGGTACGGTGTACAGTGTACAGTGTACACTGTACTACGTATTGAATAATTAATGACTGTCTGGTTTTAATTTAAGGTGGTCGTTATTTTTCAACTTTTAATTTTTTCTACAGGACCTTCTCAATTTGTTCCTTAATATCTATACTTAATTCCTGTTTGAGATTGATGAATACATATTAACCCGTGCCCCAAGGTGCTCAAAACACGTACCCCAAGGGGTTCTAAATCAATCCGCACACGATGGGGAGTCATATGGCATAGGATTCACGGGGCTGCGGTCAACCCTCTTGGGGAGCGGACCTGAACCTATATAGATATATACTATTTCAGCCGCTTATAATAAGGTGTAATAAATACACATATGGTTGAATGGAGTGCAAAAAATGCTGAAAAACTTTTATGCAATACTTATGTCATTTTATTGCACGCAGAAAATAAACAAGCAAATTGTCTATAGTAAAAGCAAAATTTCACCCTGAAAAATGCTAATATAATAATATGATGTTTATAAAAGTATACCTATACCATATTATGGTTTATGAAAATAAACATTCTACCGGCGATTGTAGGTTCATTGAGAGCGGTTACGCTAAATTAAACATGTTAAACATGTGAAGGAGCTGCCGTGCAAAATTCCGCCCTGGGAAATTCAAGAAATTGCGGTTTTGGGAAGCGCAAATATTTTGAGGATAGTAATCATAAAGAATCCTAAATTTACTCCTAACATACTGCTTATATATATTAATATTTCAATATTCCTTTAATAAGTGCCTACTAATATAATTTCATATTAAAAATTCGCTGATGCTGTTCATTACTTTTCAAAATCTATTAGTGTAATTTTAGTATTTATATGTTGTATCTGATAGCAGAGAAAATGTATATTGATCGAGAGAATAACTTTTAATAATTCAATAAACATACATAGTTACACATAGTAACAATAACAGTATACACTAAATATAGTAGTCTAAGGATGACGACGTATTGTCTGCTCCAACACCCCTTCTCGTTGTCAACCTCTTGATAATTTCAATTTGACTAATATATTTAGCAAACGATCCTTGGGTAGCGGTTTTGTTAACATATCGGCTAACATATCTTCTGTCTGACAGTAAACAAATCTCACGATGCCATCTTCGACTAAATTTCTTGTGAAATGATATTTTACATCGATGTGTTTGGACCTAGCTTTGCACCTCTCGGAGTTGGCCATCGCAATATAACCCTGGTTATCCTCATACAAAGTAGTTGGACCGTCCAAATTCAAACATAAGTCAATTAACAACTGCCGTAACCACATCAGCTCTTGGCAAGCAATTGCAGCTGCTACATACTCTGCTTCGGTAGAAGAAAGAGCAACAACTGTCTGTTTCTTGCAACTCCAAGCTACCATTGCGGTACCAAGCTTAAACAGATAGCCACTCGTTGACTTTCTGTTCCTGCCATCACCTGCCCAGTCAGCATCAACAAAACCTTCCAGCACTAATTCGTGTGCACCGAGAATTAATTTGCTGTTGCGAGTATTAGAAAGATATCGAATGACCCGCTTCACAGCACTCCAATCTTTCTCTGTAGGACAAGTGACTCGTCTGCACAGAATACCTACCGCAGAAGCAATATCGGGCCTAGATACAGTTGCAAGATATAACAAACAACCGATTGCCTTCCTGTATTGTGTGTTCGGTAATACTTTGCTGTGCTGGTCAGAAGTAGACAGAAAATTTGTCTCCATCGGAGTAGAAGCCGGCTTTGCGTTTTGCAGTCCAAATACCTTTATCAACTCTTCTATCTTGAGTAGTTGGTGGAAAGTATAGCAACCATCTGGTAATTTTTCATCGAGATTTCTAAATAATGGGTGACTGGACTAAGAGCTTTTGTTTCAAATACTTTGTTCAGTTTAGTACATAAATTCGTTATTATATCCCCCTTCTCGCTCACTACAAGTAAGTCATCTACATACACTAAAATGTAGGTGAGCGACTGATGGTCTTCTTTTCGTACGAACAGACATTGATCACCAACACTTGTCTTAAATCCCTGTTGCTCCAGAGCGATGGTAACTTTCTTATTCCATACTCTTGCAGACTGACGAAGACCGTATATGCTCTTTTTGAGACGCAAAGCCTTGCCTGGGTGCTCAATAAAACCTGGTGGTTCCTTCATGTATATCACTTCTTCCAATTCGCCATTTAGAAAAGCACACTTCACATCCATGTGTCTGACTTCTAATTTCTTTGTTGCAGCTACTGTTAAAAGAATCCTAAGCGTATTGTACTTTACTACAGGTGCAAAAGTCAAATCGTAGTCCTCTCCATATTTCTGTGAGAATCCTCTGGCAACTAATCTAGCCTTGTAACAATCAATTTTACCTTCACCGTTGAACTTGGTCTTAAAAACCCATTTGCAGGAAATAGCCTGTCGACCTTTAGGAATGTCGCATGGTTCCCAAACCTGTAATTCTCGAAGCGATGCAATTTCCTTTTCAGCTGCTTCTCGCCATTTTCTTTGTTCTTCCTTTGGAAGAGAAAGCAGTTGATTCCAAGAAGTTGGATCTACGTATTCTTTGTGTTCACTAACATTGTATATCAGTCTTTGTGGAGGAACTCCTTTATTTGTTCTTTCAGAACGTCTTATAGCACGACTATCGAAAATGTTTCTCTTAAAATCGGGTTCAACTTGCGGTTGTAGATAAAATTTGTTCTCGTGAGAAGAAATTTCTTTATCTGGATTATCAGAACTTGCATAGTCTTCTAAATTTAGAATGCCTTCAAATAACTCCTCATCAAATCTAACTGTCCTAGAAACGCATACTTGTTTTGTTTCGGAATTTAAAATACGATATCCCTTACAGCGATCATCGTAGCCCACTAAAACTCCTATTACCGCCTTATCTTCAAATTTTCGTCTCTTTTCTTTTGGCACAAATGAGTATGCCTTTGCTCCAAATACTCGAATATGATCTATATTTGGTCTCTCACCAGTCCATAGCTCAAACGGAGTGACATCTATAGAACGTGATGGTAGTCTATTCTGCAAATATGCAGCAGTCAATAGTGCTTCTCCCCAAAACTCTTTATTTAAGTGTGCGTCAATCAGCATGCAGTTTGCCATCTCAACAAGTGATCTATTCTTCCTTTCTGCCACACCGTTCTGCTGAGGAGTATATGGTACTGTTAGTTGATGTAATATGCCCTTTTGCTTATAAAACGTTTGTAGAGTTTGATTAATAAACTCTCCTCCGTTGTCTGTACGTATTTTCGCTATCCTTTTCCCAGTCTGATTTTCAAACATAGCTACAAAACTTTTTATTACATCTGGTACTTCATCCTTTGTTTTGAGTAATGCTACATGACAAAATCTAGAGTAGTCGTCAATAAAAGTTATAAAGTACTTGTTACCCCTCGGCGTTCTAGTGGGCATTGGGCCACAAACATCGCTATGAATTAACTCTAGAATCCTAGATGATTTCGACTCACTATCTTTAAAAGGCATTTGAGTCAGCTTTCCACGTATACAGCTGTCACACCGCTTAACTCCAATTGTTGTGCAATCAGTAATCCTACTTACGCCTTTAGCTAATTTAGCCAACTTAAATACAGCAGCAACATCACGGTGTCCCATTCGCCTGTGCCAAAAACTAATACAATTTAAATGAGTGCAACTTCTCGAATAGTTTACCGTTCCACGTAGCAAAGGTCTAGCAAGTTGTAGATAATACATTCTATCTACGAGCTTTGCTGCCGCAACGACGATCTCACCTCTATATATCAGACAATTCTTGTCTTTGAATAAAACACAAAATCCCTTTCCAACAAGTTTAGACACAGAAAGCAATCCACTAGCAAGCGAAGGCACAAATAAAACGTTCTCTACCAGAATATCCAATTCAGTCCCATCTGGATTTAAACA
Source organism: Aphodius sticticus (assembly GCA_963966075.1). Lineage (NCBI taxonomy): Eukaryota > Metazoa > Arthropoda > Insecta > Coleoptera > Scarabaeidae > Aphodius > Aphodius sticticus. Next base: position 47,593,823 of record OZ014509.1, on the reverse strand, counting down.
CCTAATTGTACCAGAACCTTGCCCATGAATTGCAACAACTGATTTATCAGCCAAGTACAGTGACGAACTGACTGGCTCAAATTTTCGAAGAAACTTCGATCGCCAGTCATATGTGCCGTACAGCCGGAGTCAACAATCCATTTGCTAACAGTGAAATTTTCTGATCTGTCAACAGTAAATGACATGTGCCAATTACTACTCCAACGCTCTGTAGCACAACGAGTTTGATCCAAAGCTATATCAGGACAATTCGCTCGTACATGACCTTGCTTGTGACATAGAAAACATTCTCCTGTATCTTTGAATACCTTCTTTCTCAGTTGTTTCGCGTTCAATGCCAAGTCATCCTCCGATGCATTCTCCTGTCTTCTACGAGACGCGTCTATGAGTTTTCCATGAACATACTCAACAGTGAGTTCACTTTCCGCTCTTGCTTCCAATGCAGTAACAAGAGTATCATACGAGGTAGGCAGACTATTGAGCATTATAGCTACAATGTCCTCATCAGGAATTAGCTTCCCTAATCCCAAGAGAGTATTTATTACTTCTCTTATTCTACCTAGATGAGCCTGCATTGTTCCAGACGTGAACCTTATTGAGTATAGCTTTCGAAGCAAGAAAAGCTTTGTGCTCAAGCTCGGTCTTTCATACAGCTTTTGTAGCGCTGTCCACATGTCATTGGCAGTCTCCAATCCCGCAAGAAGAACTAGCTGGACATCCTCAACAGTCAGTCCAATTATAGCTATAGCCTTGTCATTCAGACGTTGCCATTCTGAACTTGCTTCCTTGGGCTTCTTGGGCTTCCGTTTCGTTACGGTGTTCCATAACTCATTCTTAAGTAACAGCATCTTAATTTTCATTTTCCACATTTGATAGTTCACTCCATTTAATTTTGTTATATGGGGAACGTCCTTGAAGTGAGTGACATCCTGAACTCGATTGCAGTAAGAAAAACTCAAGAATGCCTCCACAACGAGCTGACACCAAACCAAAATTATTGCCCCCTTACAATCCTGGGCCCATAACCTGATAGCAGAGCAAATGTATTTTGATCGAGAGAATAACTTTTAATAATTCAATAAACATACATAGTTACACATAGTAACAATAACAGTATACACTAAATATAGTAGTCTAAGGATGACGACGTATTGTCTGCTCCAACAGTATCTAAAATTTTGTTAAATAGGTTTAATATATTTAATAAAATGTATCAGAGAGTTCCAATAAATAATAATAATAATAAGACTATAATTTACAATACATATAAACAACCAAAAAAAAACAAAAAGACAAGTGATATTGGAAATCATTACGACCACCATAGACAAGTGTGATCTTATAGGAAGTTAAATTAATAATATCGTACATGTGCAATTTAAGAATAACACGAAATATTATTATACATTCCATATAAAACAACCGAATTCGTATTAAGTTTGCCCTCTAAGCACCGTCACCGGCTCCACGACGCGATTCAAAAAAGTATGTCTTGTATTTTTTATAAATGAGTATGTGCTGAACTTACAATAACTTATTGGCAGACTATTGAGAATGTTTGCAGCTGCATATGAAGAGATTTGTTAAAAGTCTCATGGTGGTGGAGTAGTATGGAAATAACATTTCTGTCTCAAGTATAGATTATAAACATCGGTTCTATAAGTAATTCTTTCACGGAGCTAAGGAGGCACTTTTATTGTTAAAACTCGGTGCAAACGACATGCTATGTACAAAGCACGCGGCTATCTGTGTACATTCTATTTTTTGGTACAGTACGAGAATGAATATGAATATGAATATGAATATGAATATGAATATGAATATGAATATGAATATGAATATGAATATGAATACGAATACGAATAAGAATATGAATATGAATATGAATATGAATATGAATATGAATATGAATATGAATATGAATATGAATATGAATATGAATATGAATATGAATATGAATATGAATATGAATATGAATATGAATATGAATATGAATATGAATATGAATATGAATATGAATATGAATATGAATATGAATATGAATATGAATATGAATATGAATATGAATATGAATATGAATATGAATATGAATATGAATATGAATATGAATATGAATATGAATATGAATATGAATATGAATATGAATATGAATATGAATATGAATATGAATATGAATATGAATATGAATATGAATATGAATATGAGTATGAGTATGAGTATGAGTATGAGTATGAGTATGAGTATGAGTATGAATATGATATGAATATGAATATGAATATGAATATGAATATGAATATGAATATGAATATGAATATGAATATGAATATGAATATGAATATGAATATGAATATGAATATGAATATGAATATGAATATGAATATGAATATGAATATGAATATGAATATGAATATGAATATGAATATGAATATGAATATGAATATGAATATGAATATGAATATGAATATGAATATGAATATGAATATGAATATGAATATGAATATGAATATGAATATGAATATGAATATGAATATGAATATGAATATGAATATGAATATGAATATGAATATGAATATGAATATGAATATGGATATGGATATTTATATGGATTATGAATATAAATATGAATACGAATACGAATTCAAATATGAATATATCTGAATATGAATGTTGGATGTTATACAACTACTTGCCACTTGCATTGGTCTAAACGTTGCTTTAGATATACATATTTATATCTGCTATAAACATACTTACTTTTAAAAAACAACAAATGACGCCGCCTTGTGTAATTGAATGCCAATTTTAGCTGTGCTTGTAGAATATTGCACATTTCTCCATCCGATATTGCCAGAATATCGTTTTGATATAATTTGAAATACAAATTTAAAGTTGGGCTTTTCTTTTTGTGTAACCCTGTATGTGCCGTGGGTACTCAGCAGACTGCTACTGACTGCCCTATATTTGTCATCGTTATATGAAATATACAGCCGTATTGTTTCGACTCGTCATAAAACCTATCGATACATGTTGTATGAGCTCTCGACTAGCTCGCAAACAATTCACGTCACCATTTTTATAACAAACAATAAACGTCGACGTGCAACGTGAAAAAGTAATACGTTTGATTTATTGCCAAGTTGGGCCACAATATAAAAACTGGGGCTGATTTATCGCACGAACCTCGAAATTAAATATTTCTGAAACATTAAGCCTTATTATGGGGCCAGGATGGCGGCCATCAATTCGTCAGCGACATAAATTGTCGAAAGGCAACCAACCCCGTGTACAGGGGATGACCTAAACGCAACCCCTTCCCTTAACCGCTCAATAGTGGGGTGGAAAACATCGAACCTGAAACTGCCTCACCAATAAACCATTATACCACGTCGATTGTTTAATACACCGAGTTGAAAAAGCGAGAAGCACAAAGCACGTTGCGGTCCAGCGTCAAATGGCGAGATGAAAATTTGTCGTTCAATAAGCCGGAAACTGATAAGTGGACCGTTCGGCCAATCCGTGCCACATTGTTGCTTTTGTTCTATAAACTGGACAAAATGTACTTAGATTAATCGAGTTTGCGCTTTGTATGGGATTGAAGTTCGCTAGAGTTTTTGTTTTAGCCTCAAAGCTTTTTGTGTTATTGTGGTTACTATTCTTTTCTTTAAGCCCTTTTGTATAAACTAACTATTGAGGGTTAGCTAAACCAACTGTGGACTACTAGTTATTGTGGTCGTAGTAGTAAACGCAGAAAGTATTAGCAGACAAGTAAAGTAATAGCAGAAAAAATATTAATTAATTCTACTGCCCCAACGTGAAGAAAGATTCAGAACTTTGATAGAATACTGTCTGCAAGTAGTGGTTTTTTTGATTTTGATAAGAATTAACATGTGCTCGGTTCAGCCGATTTCTGCCCTTTGCTAATAGGCAGCTACTGTAGTTGTTGTCAACTGTTATGCTTATTATTGATCTGAGCTGTTGGTACTCTTCTTCCTTGTCTCGGTCTGTGGACTTTATTACAGAAACCTTCTTTACAGAGCTCCGCGGTGACAGTTCCTAGTAATTCATACACAATTGCATAAAACGAACATCAATTTGACAACAGTTTGGTCAATTTGTCGCTCCCTGTATTAAAGCGTCACCCACAAATTAACGCCTCCGGCATTAATTCTATTGGCGTAATCATCATGAAAGCATATTAAATCAATTAGTGTATTGTGTCAAAAATTAGCTTCTTTTCTCTAATTAAGTTCATGATAAAAGCAAGCGCAGTTAAATTTTATATTTTTTCAGGAACAATGGCCTATGCTTACAGATTCCTTACTTTTACAGATCAGTGTAATAGTTTCGACTCCGATCAGCTTAATATATATACAGTAGAGCGTCGATAATCCGAACTAATTGGGACGGAAGGTGATTCGGATTATCAAATTGTTTGGATTATTAAATATTGCAGCTAAATAATAGAAAATACGAGTATTGGGTAAGAGTTCAATCTTAATAAAACCAACACCATTCGATTTCGCTCTTCTTAAACTATAGGAATGCCAAAAAGTCAAAATCTAAGGGTATCGAAGCCCGAAAGGATATCGAAGGGTACCTACAGAAATGGCTTTTCCCTAGGTTACTCAGTGATTTATTTTATTATTATTTCTTGATTGTATGTTCTGATTAGCGAACGTACGGATTACCGAGGTTCGGATTATCGACGCTCTACTGTATATATTTATGTGCATGCAAACTAATATGTGTCACTATCACGTCTGGTGAGAAATTCTATAATTCTCTGCTACCACTGCCCAAACTACCAAGCAAAACGCACCTTAAGCTCACCGTTTCAAAATTTTGGATTTTTTTGTGGCAATGTATACTAATAATAACAGTATACACTTATCTTATCATAAGCGATATCGCGTCTCAGCCCCCATACCATATGACGCTCCATAATGTGCAGAGGTTATACTCCTTCCTGCTCACACAATTTTTTTGCACCATATCGAGGCCACTATCATTGCAAAATAATTTTTTCGATTTGCAAAATTGTACTTATAGAAGAAACACAATAAATGTAATTACTAGATAAAATTCGTTGCTTCGTGTTAACACAAAACGGATAGAGAAAATTACTCATTCGTTTTATGTTTTGATAGTAATTGACTGACTGTAAGTACTTAAATGTGTAGTTGTGTTAGGTAATGTTTTTCATCTTTGTAGCGTGAACTTGAAGATGAACCTCGATGGTTCCAAAACGGTAGTCACAGAAATATTTTAATAATAAAACTAAATATCCAAGTTTATCTACGAATTTTATTTACTAATCACACTTAAACATAGAAAAGGTGGAACTGTTCATTAAAATGTGTTTAAAAAAATGTTTTACAAACCATCACTATAAAATAGGTTAATTCTCGCAGAACAGAATCTTGTAAATGACGTTCTTTCGGATCAATTATTTTTCCCGATAAAATGACACTTGCAGTCATACCGGTTGCTCCACTACTACCTATTTGCTATAAATTTTGTAAATACAAGCTATGAAAAACAAAGCCATACCAAACTCCAATGAATCCGCTTGACAATATAAACCAAGACCACAATATTCCGATTATATCTTCGCCCGAGATAGTTTATCGCGGCGGATCTTCTAACTCTTGGAGAATCTCGTTCGGCGCATCAAGTTTAAGCCGTGCAAGTCAAATACTCGGTGTGTAAAGTATACGTTATCGGAGGCCGGGTAATCAATAAGCGTTGGCTTGAAACGGTGAACCCGCTGGAGAGGCAACGAAGTGTCGCCAATTTACCGCGGGGAGGGCTGCAGAGGGAGCCATATGCAAATACAGCCAGAGAGAGTGTGAGAGAGAGGGAGGTCTATCTCTATTCCCGGAGCCCTTCTTGCCGTCGAAGTGCTTCGCGGCGAATCAATCTACGGGATTCATTACAGCAGGGCACGACGGCGACGAACTCTTCTTCACTCACTCGATGACTCGACTCGCTCGGCGCTATATTTAATAAAGAGCGACGTCATGGGAGGACGCCTTTTCGCGCCGCACCTCTTTATGTCCTCCGAATTTATAGTTCCTGTGACGAGGACGCGTCCCGAGCGACGACTAGATGCGGAAGTGATTGCGATCCCCTCGGAATACTTGGCCGGTTGAGCGTGCAATCAAACCGTCTTCCGCTATTCTTTTATAGACAATTCTGTCGCCCATACGTTCGATTTTTGTTTATGGAACGCCGTTCGGGGTCCATTGTGAATCCAATACTTCTGGAACTGTTTTAGATAAAGGATATCGAAAATTAAAAATGTGTTTCAATCCTAAATCGGCTTAAATCGTTTGAATAATGCCCGTCGCACATTGGGGTATTTGACTCAAAAAGCTGGCCATAAATCAAATTTCTAAACTGTTAAATTCCAAAAAGTAAACCAGTTTCTGGGATAGGTAAAGAACCGATGTATTAAAAGGCGGCAACATTTGTTCACCTGCGCCCTGCGCCATGTGTCCTGGTCAGCCAAAAGTTATAGTTTACTATGGCTAAACATAGATACACATAAGTTCACGCTCTTGCAAACAGTTGTAATTTTATGTGTTAAGGAAAAATGTGACTTTTTTGTTATACCTTCTTTAGAACCAAGTATAAACTTTCATTCGACACTATTTATTAAAATTTACCCACAATTTTGTTTATTGCAGGGCCTAGAACATTCGCTATTATAAAAAAAAAAGTTTTTTGCAGAATTTGAGTGTTTTAGTTTAGTGTTTAGCTTAATTAAGCTCTTGAAAGTGGTTCAAATTATAGTACACATATTTGACATTACAACTACTGCAAAATCTCCTGCGGATAGGTGCGGATGCGGTTTTTGTGATTTTTTTTTCACGTTGTAAAGGAAAATCCAAAAATTGATGTACGGGCTTATATGTAATTTGATGCAATTCCTTGATAGTAGAGACCGTTATAGTAGAGGTAATTTAGAACATATTTAACCATATTTAGCTATATACAAATGATTACGATTATCAAGATATTGACAATTTTATGTTCAATGCATCTTGTATGTTGTAAATGCCCTTATGTACGTATATTTTTCCATTTTGGATCATGTATAGCAAACAATCCCGGTGACCTAGACTCTTAAAAATCATCCGAAAAAAACCTTAAACTTTGTACTTGTATGTGAATTTCTTGGATATTTGTTGCTTGAAGCGAATCGGACTTATATTCAGGGCAAGAAAATACATCGAAACCACCTACTCGCATACACAGTTCTCTGCATTAAAATGGATTATTGTTGAGGAGAGACAATAGTAAGCTTGTGAATAGAAACTGGTTAGGCGTTTGCGATCAATGTGTTTATACGGAATGCGAATCTGGGTTCAAAACATGCGTATTAGAGTCATACCACTAAAAAAGCTACCGCTTCAGCTTGAAGGATGATCACATTTCGAAAGTTTTCATGGAAACAATAAGTATAAGTATTAGACAATTTCGAAATAATACTAAAAATAATAGTTTTTATAGTGATAAATATGGTTAAATAGGTTCTTAACTGCCTTTACTATCACGTCTTAAAAGGAATGCATCGAACGGAATATAGCATGAATAGCGTATGTATCGTTTCAGTACACAATATCGACTGGTGTAAACTTTCATTTTCTTCCTCTACCACTGGTCTTAAAAACAAAACTTTTTTCATGACTTTCTTACAACATAACAGACCCAAAAATATTATCTCATATAACTCAGAAACGACATGTATAGTTCAAATTTAAATCTGTCTATTATGCGTATTTAATCAGGACATGCCATGTATATATTTTGTAAATTTCACCCAGTAATATAAATAAAATCACAAAAATATTGATGACAAATCTTGTAGCAGTAATTAATTTACAATAGCTCTACTGCAGTGAAGAACAATTTTTAATACAGTTTGCCTTTTTCTCTATTTTGTACTGTTTTATTGCGTTTATTAAGTTGTTAACCTTCAAATACTTAGTATGAAGGTTAAAATGCTATACATAAATAAAACAACACATCTAGAGCCCTTATAGGTGAAAAAATAATATTGCCTGCGCAGGGTATAATAAAATATTTTACACACTCCTTGCACTTTTCACATAAAACAGTAAAAAATTCTTGTATAATTTAACATGTAAGTCTGATACTTGCCTTTTTTATTTAATGTGTCTATCATTTCCCAGCTATTCTCATCAGTTTTCCAGTTCAAAAATCTTATAAAACTTAATTTGAATTCAAGCTCAATTAACATGTTTTGGCACAAAACCATCTCTATTAGACAAATAATGTGTCACGGTACACGTGACTAGGTACACTAGTGTTCGTTTCATAAATATGTAAAATGTCTAGTGCAAAAAGTTGGCAGGGAACGAGCGACTGTGAGGAGTAACGCCAGAATTACTTCGTGGCGAAGTCCTGTCTTATGGCAGTATCCGCTTCCATTAGTGTGGTAACGCGATGTGTGATATTTTATGAACGTATCGCACACAACGTAATGGTATGAACACTTCCGCAGTACGTAGTCGCGTTATAAATAACCTAACGTCTAAATCCATTTTCTTGAAGACGTAATAACGTACCATCGTAGTCCGTGATGTATCGTACTAGATCTACCTTCCATTATATTGAATGTAATCTTGTGACCTCCTGTCCGCATTTATAAGTATTACTGCGCAAAGTAAGCATTTGTTGTCAAGAAAATCACTTCAAGTCGAAATCGGGCGTCTGATGAATGGTGAATTGCTCAGTGTTGGTTGCTGTACCAAGGATACCGGGGTTCGGACCCAGGCAACAGTCGGCGTCCTTCGGCAGGCGCGTACAACATCTGTTGTTGCTATTATGATTGTATAGCAGTGAGATGAAATGTTCGCATTTTTACGTCAGGGGAAAGAACATAGACCCCAATGATGCTTAGATCTTCCAGGAAAAATCACACTCCTATCTCCCACATACTCAATAATACATTATTCAAGTCCTACTGTAATAAAACTACGACTGATGGATAATATCATTAACTAAGTATATGCTTCCGCCATCGTTTGTGATTATGATGTTCATTTTCATTTATTAATACGCTTAAGTTGTTTAATATATTGAAACTAATCTAAAAGATTAATCATCAATTAAATCTGAACTCTTAAAACCTTGTCTCTAATATGCTATCCACATCACTCACTGTACTCTACTTTTACACATTTCACTGGGTCACTTGTTCAAAGGGTTTAGTTCTTTTTAGTCATCTCACTAGATTCTGGTTGTCCAGTAGCTGCAGGGCCCTCTATGTTGACGTGGTGGCTTAGGCGACATTCATGCTTAGCGGCAAATTTTGTATCTCTTGGACTTGTGGGTCACCAAGACCATGGTACAGGTCACTGTTCTGTATGTACCAAGGAGCGTTATCCACATTCCTTAGTACTTTGTTTTGGAAAGTCTGGATTTCTGGTATATTGGGTTTAGTACTTGGTTATATTTTGTTCTATACCGACAACTGAGAGTTTCTGCCTATACTTCTCTGTATTTGAGGCTGTTCTCTTCTTAACTTGCTCTTTCCACAATAGCTTTGCATCCAGAGTCATAACCAAGTGACGTCGTTAATCTTGACATGCCATATGTCTTCGATTCTTTTGTTTGTAAAGTTATTGTGGGCAGATTTCAGTTCGTTGAGCATGGTCTTCTATTTATTGGTCCATTGATGTATTTTATTACTATCTTGTTGGAGATTCTCCGACAGTTAACCCCACTGCCATTAGAGCCGTGGCAGCTGCAAAAGTGGCGACTGTTACATTTTCCAGCTGTGGTAGGTCATTTGTATATAGTACATAAGAATTGGTCCGAAAACACTACCATAGGAACCTCGGCTTTTACTTCTTTTAGTTCCGAGTTTTAGTTTGTGTATCTATACTTCGTGCCAAACCTTATCGAAGGCTTGTGTCACATCAAGAAAGATTGTTGAGCAAATAAGCCTTTCTTCTAATGCTTTCTCTATGATATCCGTTAATTGATGGACTTGATCTATAGTGGAATGTTTTTCTCTAAAACCAAAATGGTGATTAGGAGTTAGTTCCTTTCTCTCAATAATAGGTTTCATTCTCTTTAGAAGCTTCTTTTCAGAGAGCGTTGATATCATTGGTAACAGTAATATGGGGCGATATGATTTAGCCGCATTCGGTGGTTTGCCTAGTTTTGGAAACATGTTAACTTCCTAGCGTAACAAAACACTTCTCAGGTAATTGTTTAAGAACTTCTACTGTGATAAGGTCATATCCAGCCGCCTTCTTTGGGTTTTGGTTTGTTTTGATTTCTTTCGCGACTTTCGTTGGAGTAACTAGTTGAATGCCATATTTTTCATACCTTTCTCCGTGATTGGCGCTGATTCTTTGTTGGCTGGAGACTTCTGTTAGATGTTCTGCAAAGTTTTCTCCTTCTGTTTATGTCTCTTGTCCACGTGCCGTCTATTCGTCTTATAGGTGCGACATGATGTTCAAATTGAAAACTAGTAAAGTGCAACATGCAGTTGAAGTTTTTGCGTTGCAATGTCAGGTATATAGTGAGTGGAGAATAAAGTACCTGTCACTCGCACTCGAGATTGCAAATCTATGCTCTTCAAATTTAATCCGACCACCGCGTGTCGAGTGTTGCACTTGTTTCAGACGCGCGAGCACGAAAAGCGCCATCCGAAAAGACAGTGCAATTAAATCGCGTTCGTCGAGGACCGAGAGAATTGCGGTTCCGTCCGGGTCGAACGTATATCCGCCACCATCTGCCGTCAATCGATGGCATCGCCTTCCTACTGCACGATGCCGACGTCTCGACCATGTAATTTAATAGATAAAGAGAGGAAAATGCGCTTAATTTCCGTGTGTCTCTCAAACTCAAATTACTAGTACACTAAACGGGTTCTACGTCAGAACCGAGTGGCTACTTATGAGGGTGTGTAGGTATTCCACTTTGTTCATGACTTTGGGAAATTAGACACAAATAGCGTTTTTAATACATTCAAAGCGATGTTTTATGATGCATAGGTGTACCACCCATCTTTTTCTCAAATTTCAGCATCCATTTCGCCTATATCACTAAATCCTGGATGCTTTTTTCTCATATTCCGTTTTTATGTCATACCTAACAACATTCTCGTTTGTAGGGAGTTATCTTATCAAAGACTTTGACAATGCCAAATATTGGACATATAATTTTGACCTGTAATAAATACTCCAACAATGTTCATGACTTTGGGAAATTAGACACAAATAGCGTTTTTAATACATTCAAAGCGATGTTTTATGATGCATAGGTGTACCACCCATCTTTTTCTCAAATTTCAGCATCCATTTCGCCTATATCACTAAATCCTGGATGCTTTTTTCTCATATTCCGTTTTTATGTCATACCTAACAACATTCTCGTTTGTAGGGAGTTATCTTATCAAAGACTTTGACAATGCCAAATATTGGACATATAATTTTGACCTGTAATAAATACTCCAACAATATTGTAGAGTCTTGCGGAGTTTGTGAGGTGCCCGATATGTCGGACCATTGTTTAGTATTCTGTCAATTAAAGATATCAAGACAAGTCTTAAAACCGGTAACGAAGAAAGTCCGAAACTTTAGAACATTTAATTACGAGTCGTTTATGCATGATATATATCAGACTCCTTTTTACTTAGTTTTTGATATGCACGATGTAAATGATATGGCTGCGTATGTGACGAACAACATATTGAAGGTTTTAGATATGCATGCTCCAATCAGAACCTGTAAATTTGATAGGCCGGGAGCTCCATGGGTGACTGATGTGATTAAGCTGATGCAAGGGTTAAGAGACAAGGCTTTCAAAAAATATAGATTGTCGAAATCACCAGAAAAATGGGAATACTGTAGAGTATTACGAAATTTAGTGACTACCTCGATAATCCGAGAGCGTAGCGCGTATCTGGCTTCGCGGTTGAGTATCACGGGTGACGGTTGGCGTGCGCTGAGGGATTCGGGAATGTTTAATAGACATCGCGTTGAAATTCCGGTACAACTTAGGTCACCAAACCAAATAAATCAGTTTTTCATTGACTCCGTACCGAAGAACACAAGTGATCAGCAGCTGTTGGATTTTTATAACAACAATAAATTGTCGGACGCCGCGTTTACCTTCCAATGCGTCACTGATTTTCAGGTTGAGGCGGCAATACATACTATTAGGGGCAAGGGGGCCGGTTTAGATGGTCTCACTATAGACAATGTAAAAATGTGCTGTCCACACCTGGTGCCTTACATACGGGAGATTGTAAATACTTGCATACTATCTGGTAGGTTTCCTGCTATGTGAAAAAATGCACTTATTAGGCTACTTCCCAAAACAAAGGCACCAGAGTCGTTTACCGATCTGCGGCCTATAAGTATTTTGCCGGCACTCTCCAAAGTTGTAGAGAGAATTTTATGTGGGCAATTGGTTTCCCTCTTGGAAACCAATAATATCTTGCCCGACATTCAGTCAGGTTTTAGATCTGGGTTCAGCTGCACTACAGCGATGCTGAATGTGGTTGATGACTTGCTGAGAGAGTTGGATGCGGGGAATGTCACTATCCTTTGTCTTCTTGATTATTCTAAGGCTTTTGACACTATTGATCATCGAATCTTCTCGGCCTTGCTGCGGTATCTGGGGATGGGCGCGATGGCGGTCGAACTACTGTCAGATTGTATACGTGTATACGTCTGGGTTTGTTTCCGCATTGTCCCGTTGTCGCATTCACTTTTACGCTGACGACACCCAGCTTTACCATTCCTTTTCTGCGAATGATGTCGATGATGGCTGCGATTCCATAAATTCGGATCTCGAGAAACTTGTTGAGACCTCTCGCCGCCACGGTTTACAAATTAACGGTAAGAAATCGCACATTATGTTATTTGGCCCAAGTGCAAAGAGGAGAGTGGTGGCAGATAAGATTAAAATAATTATTGACGGTGAGGAAGTTAAGGTGCAGGAAAATGTGAAGAGTTTAGGCATATGGTTGGATGAGGGTCTGACGTTTGGCGTACATATCAACAAGTGCATACAGCGGGCTTATGGTAATCTGAAAGTTATATATTCCAATCGAACGTATCTAGACGCAAATAGTAAACGATTTCTTTGTGAGTCCCTTGTACTGTCAATTTTTAATTATGGTGATATACTATACTCCCCATGTTTAACATTTGCTCAGAAGAGTAAAATACAGAAAGTCCAAAACTCTTGTATTAGACTCATATGTGGGATACGTCGCAGAGAGCATGTAAGTCACAAGCTGCCGCAGTTGAGATGGTTGAGTATGCAGGGAAGGAGGGTGCTTCATGCGGCTTGTTTTTACCACTCGGTTATTCAGACGCACAAGCCGCCCTACCTGTACAACAAAATTATATTCAGGGGAGACGTGCACACCTTAAATATAAGGTTCAAGGGTCGCCTTTCACCACCGATACACAAAACTGCCGAATTTCAGAAGTCATTCTCGTATCAGATTCAAAAAGTTTATAATGCGATTCCACAGACTTGTAGGGAGTGTGCGTCTTCTGGGGCTTTTAAGAGGAGATATAAGCAGTTTTTAATGAATGGGCAGGGCTAGTGTTTGGGCAATCAGCATTTGCGGGTCTTTTCCTTTTTCTTGATTCCTTTCTCGGCGGTCGGGTTACACATGATGTATATATGTATTTATTTCGTGTGATCTACAATTATAGCATGTAAATGTAGTGCTTTTGTAATGTTGTTTAACAATAAAGTACTTTATTATTATTATTATTATTATTATTATTATTATTATTATTATTATTATACTTGCTTGTGGTGGTTAAAGTGAGTGTTAGGTGATAGTGATGGCAATGTCACAGAATGGCCACTGAAAAGAGTATCGCGAATCGCTAGAAATGAGAAACAACAACGGCGTTGTAAAACTTTTATGCGACAATAAGAAACACCGTTAGTGAAGCTATTGGTCAACATTATCAACGTCAACGAAAGAAGCAAGACTGAAAACAATATTGGAATCAGACTAGCAAGAGGGTGAATATGGTGTAAGGCGTATTAAGGGGAATAGGTACTTCGAAAAGCCTTTTTATACTTTCCGTCATGTTGTACGAAAATGTTCACATTTTTCACATTTTTCACATCCTCTGCAGATTTTGTGAGTTTAATGAACCTAAGATACTATTCTGATACGTTCTGTGCAGTGGTGTAAAGTTTGTGTTTTTGGTGTGAAGTACAGTGAAGTACAGGGTCATTGTGTGGTGTTGGTGTCCCTGTGATTCGGGTTCCAGTGAAGTCATTTTGATAGTTTGCTAACACGGTGAGTGCTGTTTTCCCGCCTTTTGCGCCTACCACAGGTTTTTGCTCTACAGAGCCGTATCCAGCTAAATCGCACATGTTTAGCGTTGTGACTATTTTTCTGTTTGGAATTTTCCCTTTTCTCTCCTTGCGTGTGCCTTTCCGTTGCCCACTCTGTATTTTGTGTCACGAATAAAGTCGCTTCAACGGGCACTGTTGCGTGAAAAGTGTGTCCCCGTCTGTTCCCACATTGTAATTAATTTATTAGCTTCTAACTGTCTGTTTTTTCCACTGTGGCTGTTTACCCACTGCTATTTTTGTTTATTATTATTAAAAATTTCATCTATAAAATCGACTGTACAAACCCGACAGAGAAAAGCAAGGGGTACGGTTACTGAAAAACTCACTAAAGACTCACATAAAGCGGTAACAAAGAAACCTAACATCAATAGTTCTTATGCTACCATAACTCGCGAAGAAGACGAGGATCGCATGTATGCAACCAATGAAATTGTTGCAACACTCCGGAATAAGTTGGCTATTGCTGATGAAGATATTGAAACATTAAAAATTCAGATTAGTACTCTTCACCGGAAAATACAAAACCTTCAAAGTGACCTAAATGCAAGGGACAAGGTCATATTGCATCTGAGGTCAATTATCGACGGTCTGACATCGTCAAGGATCGTAAAGGAGATGGCAGTCCAGACTGACCTTGGTGGATGTGCTGGTGACTGGTGTCATCAGATGCGTGGATGTTCGGACTATTGTGATAGTGCCGAAAAGAAAAGAAAAAATTAAATTTTAATTTTAAGTGATAGCCACGGTAGACAGGCTGGGCAAACTCCCAGTCGGTATGTGGATAGTGACTTTGAGGTGCTCACTATATGTAAGCCAAATGCTTATTTTGTTAATGTTATGTGTGACGCCGAGAATTTGTGTCGTGATATGACTAAGAACGATTATCTAATTGTATTTGCAGGGACTAATGATGTAATTAACGGGAGAGAGTTGGATATAAATATTTTTTCAAAAATTCAAAAATTAAGAAATCAGTGTAATATCATTTGTGTTTCTGTTCCATTCATGCCTTACATGCCCTTTTTGAACGAAGCTGTGTACAGATTCAATTGTAAATTGTATGAGTATCGTAAAACACTGAATAAGTCAGGAAACAACTATGTTGAAATTAACTCTTTGATTACTGTCAGTGACAGAACTCGACAGGGTATTCATTTAAATGTATGGTTTAAGAGGAACATTTTTCAGTACGTTGGGTCGTTAATAATGAATATTCAAAATGTAAGTTTCTGTAGTGTAAGAAGTAATTTGATTAATGTAGATTGTACCGCAGTGTTTGCCGATAAGGTTGAGGATTTTCTCGAGAAGTCGTTAACCTACACGATAACTTAAAAACAACTAAAACTTCTAAGCCTTCTAATTGTGTTACGATAATCTATCAAAACGTGCAATGTTTGCGCAACAAGGTTCTAGAATTGGAGGCTTTGGAATTGCAATGTAATTTCTTTTGCGTTAGTGAACATTGGATGTCGGATGATGAACTTGTGCATGTTCTTTTTTGTAATAAATACTGCTTGTATTTCTCTGTGACTTGTGTAAGCTGTATAGGCACTTAGCACCAATAAATATTATTATTATTATTATTGATGACTTTTTATCATAAAAAACTCTTTGTATTGAATTACAAACGCAATGTCTGTTGAATTTACCAGTCATTTGATTAAAATAGGACAAATTGAGGTTTCAAGAACGAACAGAAAATATTGTCCGATCAGAAAAACAGTTTGAGCACAAAAGTAGTAGTGGGAGTACCGGTAATTGCTCCAGAGATACAGGCGATTCATTTCAATTAATGTGATCGCATGTCATCTTTAACAATGTCTCCAATCGCGTTAAATAGAAAGTTCCAAACGAAACTCATTTGTTTCAAAATTACCTATAAATATCTATAGTTGGTAACTATCACCTACTATTGTTTTTTCCTCTCTGCATTATGTTGTAAGTAAACAGGAAGTTTTAAATAAAATTTATTGAATTTTTATTGATACTTCTTACGACTTCGGTATTTACTCGATCAATGCCATGAGGATAGGTAGTATATTCTGTTGTGTATAGTATGGGTGAAAAAGCTCTGGAAAAATCTGGAACTCGGAAAATAAGTTTAAGAAATAGAAATACCAGTAGCCCAGATTTTTTAAAATTGCTTTCAAGTCTAGATTGCAGTGTGGCTCTTGGAATACCATATTTGATAATATAATAATGTGCACTCAGTATTCCAATAACTGGCATCAGTGCAACGTTACGCTTTTTATCCAGCTATTGGCACAGCAAGGAATAAAACTAACACAGATTGTAGGTTAATCACGAAAGTACTTTGAGTATTTAGTAACTAAAAAAAAACAAAAGTTCCTTAATACCATAGTAGCTTACATAGTAAACCCGTTAAAACCTTACCAAGGCGCCTTTCCTGACAACTCCACAAGATTTCACTAAAAGTAATGTACAACTTTTGTATTGATCAAACTCGAAGTTCAATATACCTTAACATATACTCATTTATACTTATTACTTTGTCGTTTCCAGTTCGACTAATATTAAAATAATGACACGTGGGGTGATCAATGAGGTGACTGCACCGGCGATAATTTTACACTGAGTATTTTCCGTTTTGTCCGCGAATTAATGGAAACTCCGCCTAATAACAGTTTAAATATAAACCGTCGTGACGTTGTTAAACTGGTACTGCTGTTTAGTTGAAACTACCAACATGAATTATGGACATAATGGTTAAGTTGCCGTTTCGAATGCAAGAGAAGTAACTGAAATTGCCACCGTAAATTTATGTTTCGCTAAACTGCTCGACTGTAAAGAGGCATATTAACATTTCAGTCCTTCTGTTCTATAATTTCATGTCCACACCTGGCTACATAGTAAGAATTTGTAAGAAAAAGATTTCGTATTTTCAAATATGAAATTGTAAAATTACTAATACTTATTAGACCTGTGCGTCGTCTTAGTGTATAAATGGCTACCGAGGTGTAGACAGACATTTCAAGACAGACATAGCTGCTGTGCAAAGGCACAGGCAGTAACTCCAACAGTCAGGAGCTGGTAACGTCTAAAGCAAGCATTAGACTGACATACTGTCAGCTGCTGAAGAGACAATTGCTGACATTTAGCACAGTCATCAAATTGTTGCCGCTATAGTGTAGATGTATTTATACAGGGTGTGTATAATTTGGCGGACAAGCTACACGTGGCAATATTCTTCCCAAAATTCTGAGTCGACAATCTTTATATTCAAATATTATAGCGTCATTCTTGTATCCTCAGGAGCTATTTGTAAGAAGTATACATTTGGCAACACTGAATTTTAACATTTTAAAACTAAGCATTTCTAATAATAATGAATTGTCCCACCCTCTCTATATTCAGAAACGATGTAGACTAAAAGACGTATGGAATATGGAAAAATGTTTCTTTATTTTTAAACCGTTTAATCAGGTCAACGCTACAAGAAATTGAGGTTAGATGAGCAAAGAATTACAATCAGGGTAATTTAACTCACAGTCAACGAAAATATCTATCTTGAAAAATGGTATAACAACAACAATTCGAGTATCTATTGAGTATCTACTCAAATTTCAAAATATTGAGTAGTGAATATTGTACTGTATGAGATGAGAGTACTATTATTGAAACAACAAGGTTCCAGCGTGGCCTAGCCTATTTGATACGTGCGGAATGCATTTGCCGGGTCTGCCGCGTAAATTGATATTTGTAATTTGTAATAATATTGCTCTGTGTGCAAGGTACATATTTGGTAGCTAGATGTCAAGTTCTTATTTAAAGGGTGAAAAGGTAATGTAAGCCCTAAACCCTGTAGTTTTAGGTTAACTATCGTGAACATTTGTTAGCTTTTGAAAGAGACGGAATGTCTTTGATGTGATTTATATGCCCACACACAAACCCCAACCACAATCTTAGATTCGGATTTTTATTCAGATCAAAGAAAATCTGTTTAAAACACCTCCAAATAAACCACTTTCAATTCACGTTATCAATATTAATCATATTATCCTTCATATTATCTCAATTTTAAAATGTCTCTCCAGAAAAATAAACTATTTTAAATCAATTAACAATGACAGTAAGTAGTAAGTACGTAGGCTTTCACGGCCAGAATCATTTAGAAAATAAATTGCTTCCAGTTATGCCGTGTGTCAAGATTCGTAAATGCTGACGTTTCGCGAACCATGTTGCTCGCTTCTTCAGAGCTAACTGAATACTGTAAGTAGATATTGTTGGGTGTGTTTCCTGTTTGTTTTTCTTGTATGAGTGCACCGCTACAATAAAACACCGCTACAATAAAACGTCTGCGCTAAATTTTCTAAAGTGAACAAATTTGTCCCCTAAATACACATTGTTTATGGTTTACTTTGGGGTACAACTGAAGTTTCAAGGTTTCCGAGTTTGTTCGCTGTTCGTTTGCAAAAATGGCAAAACAAACTTGGAACATACTGGAATATCTTACGTATTACGGTTAGTAATACTTTGTATTCAACACACTCTTTAAGTTGGAAATATCATAAAAGCTAGTAAACATACATATAGGACAACTGTTATGCGACAATAAAAACAGCATCAGCGAGGGAAATGGAATCAACAGCGTCAGCTAAGGAGGGAAATTAAAAACCGCTGTATCTTTTGCGTCGTGTTGTCCGAAGATGCATGCTCATTAAGTTTAGTCCATGTATCCAGCTGACACAAAATCCGATATTTGCTGTGCAAAAAAAAGAAATAAAAACTACAATCCCACAGCCCATTAAATATATTGAAATATTTCAGCGTTATGAGTTTTCTGTCGCAACATTGTTTTTTGGATTGCTTGAGACACGTCACTGTAATCCGGACTGAGTGGCCTACGTAAGTGCAGATTGGTCGACGCGTGCTGCTTAACACTCCCTAGCGGTTTCTTTATTTACCAAGGGACTTTCCCTCTGTCAAGTATTATCCAAACACTCGACAAGATAATATGGTAATGGAGTAGAGCAATCGTCGACCCGAAACTCTCGTGCATGCAGATGGTAATACGCAGATGAGGTACTGGGAAATCATATGCCAGTCGAGGAAGGGTTAGATTCCCAATGGATGGCGGGCAGATAGGGATCTACCGATCGAGATTATTGGTGGTTATATGGCGGGATAGGAACCCCCTGGCTGAAGCTGAAATTTGCATTTCATCCTTTGTGACGCGCCATGGGTAGCCCGGCAGAAGTCAAAGGGGGTTTAGAGACGGCAAATGGATATTTATAGCTCTATTAGAGCAGCATTTGCCCATGTGTATGTACATGAGCACACGCCGCCACCGCCACCGCCGCTGCTGTTGCCCGACCGAGAGCACATTGCAAGGCCAGGACCCTAAATTACGGCACTCGTACCCCGGATACAGCGACGTCGCTAATAAGTAACTATTACGGGGTGAATTTATGGACTGTCGCGGGGTACTGTCTCCGACGTCTGCGGATCTGTGGTGGCTCGCTTTCAATTGGAAGAATTGAGTTAGGTCTGCGGTGCAAATGAAACTTGACCCTCTCAAGGGTGATGATGAGAGATTTTGGAGATGGTTGATTTGATCATTAGTATTCAAATGAAAAATGCTTAGGTATATAAATGGTTTTCAGAATTATCATCACTACTAATTTAAAAACTATTACTTATTACTATTACTGTTATTATACTCTATTGAATTTAAGACCCAGTTCTACCTCCCCTAAAACGCGTTTTCTATTAACGGCGTAATTTATTGTTCAAAGTTGACGAAATCTTCAGTGTAATTCCTTAGATAAATAAGGAGTTGGGCTAGGCCATAAATAACAATATAACAAGATAAACATGAATTTTACTGCCACATCTTTCTCTTTTTTCAAATATAACACCATTTCACCCCAAACATTATAAATTTTCCGCTAAACCACTGCATAAACGCGGCCCCGACAGGAAAACATCGTATCTAAATATTTCGATTTGTAGGTGTGATGTTTTCAGAACGAAGCCTTAAGACTTGCGTTCATCCGTTTCCAAACAGGAGGTAACAATAATCCTACATGTCAACCATAAAAGTCAGGCAATTTCGCTATAGGATTCCATGATAACTCAATTTAGCAAACATGTGGACAGGAAACTATTTACTAATTTAATACTATTACGTATTATATCTGCTACAAGTTTGATACTGTTTTTAATAGCCAAAAATATACTTCTCAACGTTATATAACATATAACGTTGATGAACTTAATAATTGAGTTCTGTGTTAAAAGTTAAATTTGTCCTTTTGAGGAAAATGCAATTCGACAACTTTTTACATCGCTACGGAACAAAAATAATTAAGAAAATTAGGATAGTCAGGGCTGTGGGGTCGGTAAAAAAAATTGTCGTTTCCGACTTCGACAGATAACTTTTGTAGTTCGACTCCGACAAAATTGCATAGCTTCTAATGTGTGTAAAAAATCTTATATGAGTAACTCATTTAAAATAGGACGCACAATAATACAAACGAGTCGGCATTAAATTTGCTGTGCAAAGAGCACTGGAAAAATGAATTAACACAGTTACTAAATTAAATTGCTACTCTAGTATTTTTTAATAATAAAAAACTCTTTTCTGCAAAATATAATTTAATTTACGTAGTAATCTTTTGGGGTATGAGCCCATCATCAGCGAGTAGGAATTTACAAATTCATACATATGAAAAACACATTAAAAGGTAATCAAACAAACATACAGTCAAATAATTTTATATGAAAGTGAACATCACAGCCCGGAGTGCAAACAAAACGTGTAATTCAGACGAAAATGCAAAACAGAATCTACAGAAGAAAACAAAAATTAACAGACATAAAAAAGTAGTAAATCTTTAATTAACTCACGTATGGAGGCTAAGGTTGCAAACTTAAAGCAAAACTCCGCAGCGGACGAAAACAAAAATAACATGGATGCACAACGAGCACAGCGGTCAGCAAGAGTAACAGCTGACGAGAGACAAGGACGCGGTCACGTGACCAGACTCGAAATATAAAATAACCAAACGGCAGAACAATAACAAACTGAAAATCACCAAATATCAAATACAAATTTAAATAAATTAACTAAATAATCATACACAACATTCAAATAAAAAGGGTAAAAAACATAAGGGAGAAAATTGGCAAACAAATTAAAGGTATTTTTAGTATCTTTTGTTTAAAATAAATAAAGCATAATATTTAAAAATATACATAGCATCTCAAGGAACGTTCAATTGTATGGATTTTTATTTACTTGATTTATTTACTTTCTTCTAATTGTAATTATAGTGATAGAAAGTCGGTTAATATGGGTAGATAGCACACATTGTATTATTACATCGTGCGATTATTACCAGAGATTGTCAAAAATACTAATCTGATTGAATTAAACATGTATCTTGTATTATATCAAAGTACTCAGAAAAAGATTTGAACTAAAATGTGTATAAAACCAATATTGCGCCCATAACAAAATCAAAAATTTCTTTCCAGCGAATTCATGTGCGAAACAAAATTTAAACTGGCATAATTTAATTGTAAATAAAAAACTTCCTGTAAGATGTCAAAACGGAATATTAATTCTTTGGATCACAAATAAAAAATAAAATTAATTCTACTAAAAACAAAATGAAGTGCAAAATGCGGGTTTTAAAATAGTTGTAAGGAACAGAAAAGCTCCACCCAAGTTCTCCGTTGAGGATGTCTTTAAATCATTTTTTTTTTATTATTTTCAATGCAGAAGTTTGGAAAGTTTTAATTGCTCTAAGCAGGCATCAATGTCTGGTTTTTCATTTGTAGAAGATGATTCCAAGCTACCACGATTAGTGCATTGAGGCTGGCGTTGACATGTATATACGCTACTCGCAAGCTGGTCCAATAATCGTTTGCTAATCATCACTCACTACCGAACGGTCTGTTTTGTAGTTTGATTATATTTACTTACATAGTAAGTACTTTATAAAAGACCTACTAATGTGTCTAGTTCTTTTTATTTACTTCTACTGAGGCAAAGGCCATCTCAAACAGTTTTTTTTTCGGCTCCGACTCCGACTCCCCTGAAATTTCTATTAACTTTGACTCCACAGCCTGGTATCATGTAGGTTAACTAAAAAAGCTTTATATTTACATATTAATATGGTGTTATAGTTTTTTTTTTACAAATGTAGTGGTAACAAAGATCAGAATTATGTAGCGCGTCCGTAAATCAGACATTCCTTGTCAGAATTGCGTACATATTCCTTACATCAAGAATAACATGTTTTTTATCGTTTGCTATATTATAATTAATTATAAGTATACATTATGCCCAACTTTCGACAACCGTGTCGGACAGGGTTAAAGTTAGTTAAAGTTCCTTCTGTAACGATCCCTGATGCTTGCAGAGAATTTTTTTTTAAAAGGAAGGAAGCGCAAACAATAGTAATTCTAGAAAAAGAAGAAAACAATTTGAAAAAGGGAAAGAGGAAAAAAGGAGCACGAAGCAGCCCCAAAAAGAGAAAAAAAATCCGAAAAGAAAGAAAAATTAAAACAGATGCTGCTATCTTCGTAGCACTTGATTCGATACTTTATCCTGAAGATGCGCCTTCAACAGAGTGCAAAACGTAGATTATTTCAAAGTCAACACCATCGAGTTTTCGAATACGTTTCATGGCAATATTCAAGGTATTCTGTATTACTTTGGATGGCGCTAATATTAGTAACTAGGGGGCGATATTTAGATACGATTGCAGCAGTTGCATTTAGGTTTGTTTTATCCCTATAGATTGCAAACATGATGCTGTATTAATTTAGTTAATAAGAACTTGACTTTGACTCTTGCAGGCCTTAAATAACATGCTGGTATAACGGAGTGGGCTAATTTGCTAATAGGTATGGGGCAACTTTGTACCATTTTCTAAAAATGTTTGCATTTTAGGGGGTTTCATTTTAATTCCAAAATAAATAATTTGTTTCTTATCCTTAAACATATATCGTTAAGTTCTAATTGCTAAACACAGTAGGTAGATAATTAAGCAAACTTAATTCTGGTCAGAAACATCGATGCCAACAACCTGCTAAGATTTGCTGATGACGAGATACTGATGACAACAACGATCTGTGGTACGTAATCAAGAACCTCATAGAAGGGGAACCAACTACGTAATTCAATCAGACCAATTACGTCATCTCTGGAGAAAAGCATTAATGTCGGGATATTTACGAATCTGAACTATGTGTTCTGGAATAGAGACGATTTCAATAAGAGCACACAATGTACTATGCCATAGTAAGGCGGAAAGAAGAAAAAGACGCAGATCTAGAAGAAGTTGGAGAGAAGGTATCGAGTATCGACCCCCAGATGGAAGATAGACCCCCGTTGATAAAACAATATTTTGCAAAGATTATTTTTTTTGTTACGAGAAAATAACCGCACTGATGTACACATTGTTGTACAACATTAATATTAATAATAAATACAGAATGGATTCGACGATGATTCCACTCTACAATATAGAAAGTATCGATCGACTCAGATTATAATCACAGTTGCGCATCATGTAACACCGCTCTTTCAATCATTCATGTCATGCGATCACCGGCATCAACGGGGCCTGGTCTACTTTTTGCGCAAGGGTATTGAGGTCTGCGGAGGGCGGTCTCTTCTTCCTTTTTTGACGGATTACCGGCGCGTCCGCACTCTATCAGAAGTAACACGATATCGCTTTTAGACAACTAATAGCGACAGCGATGCGCTTTCGGAAAAATAATATCGGTACCGTCGCCTTGCCAATTAACGCAATTTAAAACGCTCCCCATGAACGTGGTTTTATATTTTCCGTACATCCGTTCTCCGATACCTTGCTGCGTTACGATGTGATATTCGTTTTATCATCATTCTGTCGTCAAGCCATTTAAATTCAATTATTTAGAACCATTCGACACATGGTTACGGTTTAGGTATACCTGCATGTATTAGTTTTTTTTTCAACGATTGTATACTGTAAATATCCAGCAATAAAACTGTTCGTTCCGTCTGAGTCAGCGAAGAAGACTAGCTACTCTGCAAACTGAACAACGAGCTGTAGATGGGCTGTACATGGCCAGAATATTACTGTAAGAAGCATCATGGCCTTGCTTCTGAACGTGTATAGTATATCACCTTGGCGTGTTATACACTGAATCAATGTCAAAATGTTGATTGAAGTGAATCAACGGAGTTGGCTGAAGCTGCGCGCAACATCGCGAATGACAAACGTTGGCCACATACCCGTATAGTGTGGCACCGCGTTTAGATATCGCTTTTTTTGAGATTAAGGAAACCCCTCAATCAGGGGATCGAAGACAAACACGGAGGAAGGTAACGACCCCCGGGCATTGAAGAGACTAGAAACTCACTGCCAGAATACGGTAGGACTTATGAAATCCGGCCTACTTGAGCTGGCCATAATGTCAAAGGATCTGGAGAGGCACATAATCCATATAATCCAACGAGAGGAAGTGGACTACAGCACGCAGACAGCAAACACGCTGAGCACAAAGAAGAACATGGTTGAGATGGAGACGCAAGCGTACTCGGGCGAAGACGAGAGGAGTGTGTGAGGAGTCGCAATAACTTAACGGACGAGGCGGAAAAGCAATGGTGGGAGGCTAGTTTCCTTCAAAAAGTTATAATTGAAGGTAACTGAGGTAACTGAAGAAAACTGACAGCTAAGGGACATGATGTACCTCTTGGCAAAGAAGAAAGCACAATAGAACACCCTCATAAAATCACGTCGCATTCAATGTCGAAAACATGAGCAGATCTAGAGACAGATGTATCAGGCAGAATTCACTGAGCAGATCCCAGATAGAGAGGTGCTTCCAGGAAACAGGCAAATTGGTTGAGCGAAAAAGGGACTCCAAGGCGGTGATTATTAGAGGATGATACCATCCGCGAATGCCTGGGATTGTGAGACAACCAGATCATTGCGAGGATTGTCCCTCACACAAGCAGAGAGGACCAGATGATAGCAATAGTCAGGCTATCTAGGACGGAGGCAGAAAGGCTGCTAAGTCCCTAATAATTGGATGCCAAGCTAAATTAGCGAGCTTCTGATTCCCTGCACATGCAATAACTGTGACAAACACAATAATCTCGCCAAAAGCAGTCCAGTGGACATGACGCCTGGCGAGAGGTGTCAAAACTGCGACCTTCCGGGCCACATAGCCAAGGGGCGCGGAAACCAACAATACTGCAACGGCTGCAGTAAAGAGTAAAGACCACCATAAGACGGTGACAATGATATTCTCGGTGTGTAGAGAGCTCGACAAGGGAATGAGAAAGAAGGCAGCAGCGCCCACCGACAACCAGAGCCATGACCCTAGAGACTCCCAGAGAAAAGAAAATACAAAAATGGCGGCATTTTTCCTCCTCTCAAAAAACGCTTTTTATACGCTCTTTTTTTAGGTATGTAGATACTCCTAATGGAATTATAGGTAGTATAGGTTATAGGTACATATTAAATATATAGTTTTATTGTAGATTTTGTAGAAAAATAGCTTCTTATATCTTTGCAATTGTTTATTAAATTTACTATGTGGACATGTTTCGACAGCTTTAAACTGTCATCTTCAGCACATAATCTACAAAAAAGTACAATCAAAATTCACAAGAAAAACCAACTGGTAGAAGCAAACCTACAGTCAAATCCGAAGCACAAACGGAACACCGAAGCACCGAAGCATCGGGAAAGCCACCGCAAAGATAAGTAGCAATTGGAGGCAAAACCAAACGGAGACAAACGGAAACGTGTCTAATTTAACGGAAATAAAAATGTTTTGTTCAGGCTAAGGAATATAAATAATAGTTATTGAACTTACATGGATAGGTTAAAATGTCATTCCAGACAATGTTATCAGTAAAAACGGACCAGTCAAAAGTTAAAACATCAAGCAATTACCTCCAAAATCAAACTTCAAATTCGGAGAATGTCGAATGAGCATACATCATTCATGTAGGCCATTGGTTCTTAACCTATTCAGTACTTTTACCCGTATGACCTTCTTGAGATTATGGTTTTACCCCTTCATAAAAAATAATATGCAGTACGATAATAACGTCTTATATTTTTAACATAATTCCTATAAAGTTTACATAATTAATGTGAGCGTTGGTGTTGTTTTTTCTTAACAATATTTTTAATGTTTACTTTAGATTCTGATAATGCACATCGGAAGTCGTGCTTTACATTGAGCCGATTCCTAGATTTTGTTTTTATAGACACTAAAGTTATAAACCCGTTTTCACATTTATAACTAGTACCAAATGGAACAAAAATTCTTAAAGCCCTGTCAGCTAAAATGGAATATTAAGTCCACATTTTTGTCCAAAATGTAGCTATATCATGATCTTGTAATTCCACATTTAACGAGGTGCCTTCGCGTAGTTCCAGAAATTGAACTTAAGCTAAAAGCTTAAGCTTCGTCTTTAAACATTTAGACGTCTGTAGAAAATGGTCTTAACACCCAAGAATAAGCTTGACGATTATTTATGCTCGGGAAATAGCAATTCAACGAATCTATGACAAAATACAGTAGCTGAATGATGGAATTGGTGAAGCAGCATTTTTTCTTCGTTGTGTGAACTTTTCATTCGTACAGTTAACAGTTATAGCTTTCGCAGAAAACCGGCAACTTTATCTTGCACTATCAAAATATTGCTCATATTTTTTAGCAATGAGAATTTTAAACTGTTAATTTAACTGAAAAAAATCAGCCAAATACGCTAGCATATGGATAAATGTATTGTCTTTTACTTTTATTTTTGTGTGAAGACTCTACTCCTTTTCTGTTTTGGAATTTTCAAAAACAAAGATTGGTTCTTCACGCAGCTTAAGCACTTTATTAAAAACTTTTTCCATTGACAACAGTTCAAAAATTCTAGAATTTGAACTATGATATAGGGCCGACGAATACACGAGTCAATTGACCTAAAAGAAAATCTAGAGCTCGGTTACCCATCCCAAATTGCAATTTTACCCCCAAGGGGGTAAATACCCACAGGTTAAGAACCACTGATGTAGGCGGTTCGAACGAGACAGAGCGACTGTGAATGGCCGGAAGGTCATTCAACACCTCAAGACGATATGAAAACGCAGCAGAGCGATACGAATAGCCGCAAAATGCTTAAAATGGAGATACAATTAATCTGTAAATGTATATCGGAAAACAAGATAGTGCATATCGCACAACTCTAATAATCAATTAAACGAAATACAAAGAACAAGAAAATTTAAACGTTAAAATAACACAACCATCAAAAAATCATTTGAAGATATTGTCAACAATAGAACAAAAAATATAACATAATACAAGTTTCGAAAGTGGATAAATTTTTAGTTGTTGGCGAGACGAACATGGGAACTACTGTAGATAAGTGAAAAGGGGTTTGTAAATAAAGTTGGTTTGATCGTTGAGTAAAATTTGGCATTTGTTTATGTCGCTCGATCTCAACAAATCTAATCTGTAGCCCTTAGGGCATCTATGTAAAAGCTTAACATTAGTGTAATCAATATTATGACCTGTGTCCAATCTGTGTCTATAAAGATTTGATGTAGATTGAGTTCTGTGTTCTCGGATTATTACTACAACTTATTATGATTTTTAGTTGTATGATTTTTAGTTGTATGATTTTTAGTTGTATGATTTTATTTAATGTATGTAATGTGTTAAATTTGATCATACCTGATTGTGAAGTGTATTTATAATAACAAGGTTTGTATGCTAGAATGTACGATCATACATTCTAATAGGTGTCTATACCTACTTGTCATCCAAATCGTTGAGAGAAAATGTAGTTTATACAGGATAGGTCATTTTAATGTATGAAACGGTCACAACTCCCAAGGACGTGTTCCTGGATTTATTGTAGATTGCGCTAGTGTCGTGAATACAAGATCAACTTTATTTAATACGCCGGACTGTCTTCCCGTCTCCGTCTACTGGTCAGTCCGCTTTTCATTCACTATGACAATTGCAACTAGAATATTACAATTACTGGGTTATTTTGTGTTGCTAATTCCAACTTTGATGTCAGTTATATTAAATTTGTTTTAGGTCTTTATTAACTAAGATACTAATATAAAGTAAAGTATATTTGAGTATATAATAAAATATATAAAGTATAAAGAGATTCTTCTTTTGAAGATTTTCTTTTGTGCCCTTTCGAACAATCACGTTGGAGGTTTCAATAAATTTCTGTCTTGTAGTTGCCAAGATCCCAAGATGTTCTTCACATCTCGTATAAAACTCCACCTTGTAGGAGCTTATACATCCATCATAGATTTTGTGAAATGTAAATCCTTGATCTGTTTTCGAATTTGAGCTTATACCTTTCAAAAACTCATACCGTTAATACTTCCATGGACGGTCTCGAAAATGATCTGTAAATGTATTTAAAGCATTCACCATTAGTATTAACGCTTTCACAAATTGTTTAATTAGCCCCAGCACAAATACTCATTAATTTAAACTTAAAATGTTTTTCCATATGGGGAGTTTATATTTCTAACACTAATTCTAAAGCATGAGCTAAAAAGAAAAAGAGCGTTTTATTTTTCGACAACTAAGAAGCTTTCATCATATTTAATTTTACAGTATTTGGCGTGGTTTAAAAAAATGCAAAATACGTGTTTTTCTTGGCATATGTTAGGCTGCTTTTCTAAAATCTATCACTAAATTTGTTTTTAGATTGAATTCTACGACCAAAAACCTATGGGAATCAGTTTATTCCGGCATTTGAAATCGATTAAATTTTGTTGGCCTGTTTAATTGACGAATTAATATTTGAAAGTGAGGAAGGAGATACGTGTGTGTTATTAAAAGTTTAGTACGAACGTCGATAAGAAATGTTTACAAAATCTGAACTCTATCAGACCATATCTTTTGACTCTAAAACGTGCTCAATGTCTTAAATTTATAGAAAATTAAAATCAGGAGCCTTATTCTGCAGCACTAGCGATATCGCAGTACGTCATATCGAACATTTAGCGATATCGATAGCCGTATTCGTTTTGATCGACATCGACTGACGTCATGACATTCCAATATGTCGCTAAATTTAACGACAGCTTCAGAGGTTTCGATAAGTTGATTCGATATCGATATGCGCAAGTAACCTCACTATATGTTCATTGTGTACGGAACGTGTGAATCGTTATAGTTTGGTTTAATAGTGTGGTAAGTATTTTATAGTATTAGCAAGTAATATCAAGTTGTATGTACTTTTAGTAATTTAATAGGTTCTGTAATGGCATTTGTGTATGCTCAATTCGGTGGAGGTGGCTGACAGAGACAATCGGAGAAGAGCTCAGAGGGAATTTCGATTGTTTCAAAGAAATTCAAGGGATGTACAGGATCCCTTTTCTGTCACAGACATCGAGTTCATTAGAACATATCGTCTAAATTAGGAAGCTTGTGCAGAATTAATTGATAGCGTAGGAGCCATAGCCACCGAACAAAGATTAATAAAGAATATTTCACCGTCGATTATGGTGTAACATTTCAGTTATTTCGGCCCATAATCTACCGTACTGATTTCTTCCTTCAACTCCCAATAAGTTTCCTTCCGCGAACGCTATATGATCAAATATAAAGGAAACCAATGCCTCCTTCTGCGCGCCGCTTATCTTTTGATCTCGTACGGTCATTTTCCAGTGAAAGTAGTAAATACACTTTGCAAACTTACAACATAACCTCCTATACCACGAATCGAAGTGCTGTCACAGCTGCCAGCAAATGTACTGCCGGTAAGGTAGGTTTCTTTATCGAATGATGGCGATATCGATACATGTAATGTTATGTCGAATCGAAACGGTATAGCGATGTCGCTAGTCGCTATAATTGTAGAATAAGGCTCCTGTACTAACTGTAGTTTACATTCGCACCTAGCCTTTCGAGATATTTGACTTGCATGCAAAAAGAACCTTTTATCCAACGTGTAAATTGTCAGTAAGCAAGTCAAGCTACACCGAGACAGCATCCAACACCATTACCAATACATAATTATAAAGAACACGAAATCCGCCGAGGAGTGCTAAATTCCAAACAGCTTTTCACACGTTCCTCTCAAGAACAATACATCCTCACGCCCACTACCCTTACAGTAAACACGAAGCATAAGGTGTGAACAATGGGTCTTAGTCAATACGACCGCGTCTCTACGAACGAATTCACTTGCACCAGACGTAAGAAGCCAGTAACGGATTACAACCGTTAAGGTGATTACGAACGATTAGCGGGCGCGCGGGACGGTGAAGGTGGTAGTTTGCTCTGGAGGACTACAAACTTTACCTTACCCAGTACTTAATTCATTTGGTAATTTCGTAATCCGAGAGGCGTGACTTTGCGAACTGCGTAACTTGATTCCGGGTAGGGGACGCTTCTTCCTTTTTACGGTGGTCTCGCGGTCGCCCGCAAATCTAATGGGGTTAAAAATTACCCGCTGAAATTGCCGCCGCTGCAAAAATTCGCATTCGGCCGAGGCTAAACTCAATTTTAAAGTTTCTAAGCCCGTCGTCGCTCGCAGCGCAGAGCAAGCTTCCCAGGTACGGTAAATACTGGTATAAAAGCCACTGTGTATACTGAAAGCGTTTCTTGTACTGTTTGCTCTGGATATTTCTGTCGCTTTGGTATAGGCTTTTCGTAAGGTTTTCTCATGGATAATTGTAAGATATAACTCCAGAAAACAACATTAGTACCTACTTCATTTACTTAGTGCGTCGTGTCTATTGGGCAGGGCAGATGTGCTGTATTTTAATCCCCCGGGCTTAAAGGGTCTTATTTGTAACTTTTCCAATTGGAAATAGTATCTGCAATCGATTATTAACAGCAACGATAACTAAGTTGCGTTAGCTCATCGAAGAATTTTGGCCGATCAATTACAATTCTTAGAAAAATATACGCTATACGCATTTGAAGACTTAACATTTCATTAATAAATCCTTATTCTTAAGTTGTCCTTATCCTTATCCTTATAGGTTGAGTTTAAAAGTTATCGAAAATGTTCTAAAGAACCAAAAGTTTGTATCCACAGCTCACATTTACACTGTAAATCACACCGACAAATTAATTCTCTTCCTGCTTGTCTGCAGAACCGTAGAAAACTTGGTTACAAATATTATATAAATTTTAATACTTTATATTGCTTACCTTGTAACTTTTTAATAAAGACGAATGAGATGCATGCTCATACAACATTTTTTCGTTACTTTTGATCTGTCAAAGATTATCAATGAGCTAATAAATCACCCTGTAATCGTCCAGGCAAAATTTGTTCGATTTTGTGGTCGTCTAGTCTTGCCTATTAATAGTACTGCAGCCTGATTGCCCGAATGTTATATCTGCCATGCTTACCTACGGTAAGCCACTTGGTAAAAGAAAGGAAATAAATGCAGCAATTTTTGTTGACTGTACTGTGCCCTCAAATAAATGTTAGACTATTGTGATAACCGCTCCTACAAATGCTCTAAAAATACACCGTGCGTCAAAACTACCACACCACTAAGAATTTGTCATAACGTTTTTTTTTTCATTGGAAGCTCGTTTAGTCGTCTGAAACTCGTTCTATGCGATCTTAGTTCTTCTTGTATCTCGGTTAATACAGGAAATAATGAAGTGAACCACAGAACACTCTAGAATACTGTAAAGTATTTATTTTGTCAATAAGTTTGTCTTGCATTAATGGTCGGTCCTACCCTACTTCACAAAGTTGTCAAATGCCTCTTTAATTTTTACCTTTACGGTTCAAGGTTCAAACTCTAATTTGAGATAAGGTAACGTGATGGATACTTTTTCCAGGTGCCTTTCCAAAAATGGGGTTGCAATAGCCATGATATTAGATTCGGCTAATTTTACCATACGCAAATTAATACGAATTTCTCTTCTAAGAACTGACATTAGAAAAAGTAACAAAGGAAAAGTAACGCCACGAGAGTAAGAGGAAAAAAAGTTTAAAGCTAAATCATTATAAGATTAAAAGACTAATTATATCACTCCAATCAAATTAGATTTTACAATAGTTCAAAGCTGAAGACGCTCTGTCTATGTATCTTTATTTATCAACGTATCAGTCTAAACCACTGCTGAAGTGATGAGGACACATATGAACTCACAGGAGGGGGTAGAGAGAATAATACTGAGAACCATATGACGGTAAAACCAATGCAAAAACGTGGATAAGATACAATCAAAGGGGGTGATGGAAAACTAACAACTCATAATTATGTTGACAATTCATTTTATTCTTTCTATTTGTCGTATATGTACGTATTCTTCTTTTGCAGAAAACAACAGGATATTAAACTTCGAAAAAAAAGTCTCATATTTGAACTTGGCAGCTTCCTTAGTATTATTCCTAGCACATAGCATTACAGTTCAGTTTCTCCGAGCATGAAACATAAATCCCATTGTATACAAGCGTACACCGCTTACCTAGGCCGTTAATAATTTTACGTGTAGCGTTAAATTTAATTAACAGCATGTGTTCTCCCGTTCGTGTTATGTAGAAACCATAGCAACTATATACCTACCTACCTATGGCAAATTATTACCGCGACAGTTGGTTAAGATTTATACCTTGCCATTTAGTGCGACCAGGTCGCAAATCATCCGGGAATCCAATATAAATTATTAACTACTGCTAATTGCTCGTCGCGGAGACAAATAGTAGTAGCCTCGTGCAAATGTATGTATATCAGGCAGCATAATTCCCCACAACGTGATCTCCTCCACCGTTCTCCCTTTGCGTCATTAAGGGAGTCCGGTTGGCAGCTCGTGGAGCGAGCAAATTCCACTTGAGATTATTTTTCCCAGGACTTCGAACGTGTGGGGACTTGAGAGCACTACGATTCTGTCGCCTCGCATCTCACGCTATATGTACAGAGTGATTTATAACTAACGTGATTGATGTGTTGACGGATTGTTTCGACGGTTACTTTACGATTTATGATAAGAAAATTTTATATTTCTTTAGATGTGCAATACCATCACCCGGGTTCTAAAGTGTAAAGAGTTTTCTCGACTTATGGCACTCGGCACTGGGTTACTATGCGCCCATAATTCTCGTGTTTTATAATTTTCTTGACGTTGTAGGTATACGTAGTATACGTACTGTATAGTAGGTATCCGTGCTCACGTTTGATGTTGTTGGGATGTTTGTAAATTTCGACGCCTTCTCTAATAAGCCGATGATAATTACTCGCCCTTGCCAACATCTTCACACCATCGAAATCCATTGTGTGTCCCGTCCCATGGCAGTGTTGAGCAACAGCGGACTGTTGAATCTTGCCTAGCCAAGTGTCTCAACTGTCCTCCTTGACTCGGCATTCGATGCTTCGTCCTGTCAGTCCTAGATAGCATGTTCCACACTCACATGTTATCTTGTAGACCCCTTCGTTCTTCAGGAGTGGTGTGATATCCCTTGGGTTAGACAAAAGATTCTTTACCTTACCTGGTGCTCTGTACCTTACCGTAATACCCGATTTCTTCAGTAATCTACCGATTCTTTCTGATGCCCCACTTACGTATGGTACGCAAGCGAACCCTTTTGGCTCTTGCGGTTCCTGTGCGATTTTCTTTGTGCGACATCCCGTATATCAGGCTTGGTGTATCCATTCTGACGTAGTGTTGAACAGCGCAACTAGTTTTAGAAAAAAAGTTAGGTTAGGAGATAATAACATTTCAGTTTGAACGAATCAGCAGCCTTAGACTGCGTTTATTAGAACGTATTCAAAGCCGGCTTGTACCAACATTGACCGATCAGTTGATCATTTGGTTAGCACGCCAAATTTACATGGCAAAAATGGCGCTAACCAAATGATCAACGTTATCGACCGATCATCAGTGTTGGTATAATCCGGCCTTACTTTTCCACAAAATTGACCCGTTTAGCAATTTAAATGCATAGCCTGTATAGGATTTTCTGTCGATGCTATCAGTTGCCCAATCGGCGTCTATAAAAACTGTTAAATCAGATACATCTTTTTCAAACTTCAACTTCACACACTTTGTCGCTTTCAAATACCCCAAAACACGCTTAGCAGCTTTCCAATGTAATTCGTTATGGCAATTTTTGAATCTACTTAAATAACCCACACTAAACGCTATATCCGGTCTGGTAAGTACTGCTAAGTACATTAAACTACCAATCAACTGTTGATAAGGTAAATTTTTTTTGACAATCCCTTTTCTGATGTTCTAATGTTAATTGTTCATTTTTTTAAATAGGATTATTCACACCTTTGCAATCTAACATATTAAACTTTTTCAGCAGATGATCGATATACTTTTCTTGGCTTAAAGTTATGACTCCCTTACCTCCATTTATCAACATACCCAGACATCCCTTGCTTCTCCCAAATCCTTAAGTATTAACCTTGAGGTTAATTCTGATTTTAAACTTTCAGTTTCCATAATATTTTGTATACAAGCATGGTTCATATTTCGATTTCTTATAGTCTATTTTAATAAGAACATCATCTATTTTCTTAAACCAAGCTTGCTTACGACCATATACAGCTTTTCTTAGTTCACAAACTTTTGAACCATCTACTATAAAACCTTCTGGTTGTCTCATATATACAATTTCAGATAAAGAGCGGTTTTTATATCTAAATGCGTAATGTTCATGTACAAATTAGCTGACAACGCTATTAAACGACGTGTTAACGTGGAATGTCTTTGCGTAAAGCCTCTTGCCAGTAATCTTGCTCGATAACACAACTTTCCCGCACTATTGCACTTTTTCTTAAACACCCACCTACAATCCACTATTGTTTTCTCCACCGGTATCTCCGTCAGTTCCCAAGCTCCATTCTCGTTGAAAGAATCCATCTCGTCCTGCATGGCCTCTTTCCATTTCTCTGCATCTGGCTGCTCATAGCGGAAATTGAATTTGCATCTAAATATAGTTCTTTACTTTCACAATAATATGTGACATAATCATTAAAGGTTTTTAGTTTGTGTATTCTCTGGGATCGTCGTACACCAACTTCTGTCATGTCAATTGTCTCATCAGCAACATAATCACTATCATCCTCCCGATCTTCATCTAGATTATCTGGATAACTTTCAATTTCACCCCACTGGATCTACGTCCTACAATTGATCTTTTTCAGCTTTTGTTACCTCTTCAGTGGGTACGACAACTTCCAATTTTTCTTTAGACGTTTCAATGATGGTTACGTCTCTGCTTAAAATGACTGAGTTATTGACATATCTTATCACAATCATTTGTTTTGTCTTTATATCCCATTTTGTACTTTTTGCTTTTGCAACATGCACCATAGCTACGCTACCAAATATTCTTAAATGACTCACGTTCGGCCTTCTTTTAAACCAAATCTTATATGGCGTTTTTTCGTTCAAACCTGCAGCAACAGATCGATTTCTTATATAAACAGCTGTGCTAACTGCTTCAGCCCAAAAATGGTTTTTCAGGTCTACTTCCAAGAGTAAGCATCTGGCTTACTCTACCACCCTTCGTTTCATTTGTTCAACCATACCATTTTGCTCAGGTGTGTAGGAGTTTGTCGTTTGGTGCACGATTCCATTTTTTACTAGAAAATTTTCAATATTCTTTCCACAAAATTCCCCACCTTAGCTGTTCTCAGTATTTTTATTTTAGTACCTTTCTGATGTTCAACCATGGTTTTGAATTGAATGAATTTCATGACTTCGTCCTTTTTCTTAAAAAATATACAAAAACCATTCGACTGTAACACATAAGTCTGCATGAATTACCTCCAGTATTGAAGAAGCCCTGGTGCCTTCATTTTGAAAGGGTAATCTTTCACAATAACTTTTTCCATCTTAACCAAATACTTATTATTCAACTTCGGTGCCATATTTCGTTAGAAGCAGTTGAAGAGATAGCTAAATAACAATGACTTGATATTGAAACGTTTAATCAATAAACATTATCGGCTAAGGCAGCTGTTGCTATCAACTCTACTTGCTTGTTGCGAATTTTGCAGCTCTTTTGATGAACTTCAACATCATTTCCATTTTTATAAGTTGACTCACCGAAAGCAGGTTGTTGTTAACTCAGGAATACACAATGCTTCTTTCACCACTACCTCGTGTTCTCGATCGCCCACTGCTGTCATCAAATGAACATCTCCCGCGCAGCTGACACGGACTCTTGTCTGATAGGCCACAACAATTTCTTGGATGTTTCCAGGATCACGAACCTCGCGGGCTAGAATTCAGGCGTCGACACGCAGTGTAGCGGTAGCAGATGGTTGCGGCCATGCAGCGGACTAGGCCGTATAGCCGACTTGCGCTTGGAGTTCTCGAGCGAATCCTCGATATTTTATTAAATTATATGTTATAGATCGTTGCATATTGACTATTACACTATTATTTACATACACTTAAACTCTTTTTGTTTCTTTGTGATTTTTGGGGGTTAGGCAAACCTGCAAACCAATGCACGAGCCGCCACTGATACCAGCACATCCAAGAATGGCAGCTGGTTATCCTCTTCTACTTCCATCGTGAATTTGATGGAAGGACTAACATTGTTCAGGTGGTTAAGGTAAGTTGTTCTCTACCATGTGGCCAAACCACAAATGTATCATCCACATATCTAACGCAATGCTTTGGTATGTAGGGACTTGACCTAAGAGCTTCTTCTTAAAACAATTCCATGAAGAAATTGGCGATTACCGGTGAAAGACGTGATCCCATGGCTGCTTCCGCTTCAAACTTAAATCTTCCACAATGAACGGAACCATAATTAACTTCGCCAAGGAGGCCACAAGGGCAACATGAGCGTGCTGCAGATTCTTTTCAGGGTCTAGCGCCAAAATGACTAGCTTTACATAAATGTAATCAAATTTTATGTAAATTAAAATTTATATCCCGCCTGTATATTACCTGTTTACATTGACTATTTTCATCATTACGGTAAGTCCGTATGATACGGTATGTCCGTATACTCATTTCTGATTATTTATCATTTAGTTTTAATTATTTTATTTTGTATATATCAAAATTTGTAAAATGTGCTGAGATCTACGCTCAAATATTAATGGCTAATAATCTAATAATTGTGGCGAGTAAAGTAGCAAAAAAACAAAATTGTTTTTATGCGTTTCTCTTTTTTATATAAAGCGACCCATATACAGGGTGAGTTATTAGCTTCCCGGCGGTCGATTAGTTATCAAATCGTTTGAGAAAGAAAAAAATGTTTTATACAAGAGTTGTTTGACCTATTAGTTTCTATAAACTTATTTTCTTTTATACAGGGTGTTGCATTTAGGCGTGACGGAAAGTCAGTACATTTTTTTAAATGGAACGCCCTAGACATCATACCATATTATAAATACTAAGGAAAGTTATCTTTCCAACTGTCTAAGTTCTACCTGTGTAAAGTAAATAGTTTCTGACATTCACTGTGCCGAGAGCTAGATTAACAGTTTCGTTGAGATATGTTACCTATATGGGAGTAAAGTTTCGTAATTTATTACCTGAACAATTTAGAAGATATAACAACATCAAGTTGTATTCTAAGAGGATAACATCATACATTCTGGAGAACTTCCAACTTTTTGCAGTTGTTTTAAAATGAGTGCCTATGTGGTTTGTCGCTGGGGATCGGTTATTGTATTGCTGTGGTTCGTTTCGCTTGTTATTGTTATGTAATGTGTCACTGTCGCTGCTTGACGTGGCTTTTGTATATTTGTATATTTATATTGAATTGTATAATTTCTCTCGCACGCAGCTATATGCCTAGGCGAGTTTATGCATTATATTTTTCTTGTGTATACTATGTAATAAGAAATGAATAAATTTGATTTGATTTGATATTCCATTGTTTGTAAAAAAATTGGCAATTGCAGGCCTTTCTTAAAAACTAAGTTCAATGAACACCCTGTATAGTGTATCTAATATATTTGGATACTATCATCTACCTAGTAGCGTTGACTATTGTCTCAGATAGTTTAAAGGCAAAATCGGCAAAAATGCCGTTTTTACCTAGTTTTAAATAGATCCTGCAACGGGCATATTTTGGAAAAACTGTTGAATATCTATCGAACTATTAACGCTGTGACGTTCCATTTGAAAAAATGTACATACTTTCCGTTACACCTAAATGCAACACCCTGTATAAATGACATTAATTTTACGTTATAGAAAAAGGCGAGTAAAACAGCTTTTGTATAAAATATTTTTTTCTTTCTCAAACGATTTATTAACTATCGACCGTCGGGATACTAATAACTCACCATGTATGTAGCGAAACAGCAATTTAACAGTAACAATAAAACCAAATCAAAATCACTATATCTTTAAAATGTTTAATTAAATTGCCTTGTTGCTTCATGTTTCGAAGTCCAACGCCTTCGTATTCAGGCCGCGCGGTTAATGCTGACAAAAGAACAGAGCGCTGCGTCATATGAAACATGTAGCCACAAGATAATAAAACATAAAACAAGGTAATTAAACATTGGACACATAGTGACTTTTATTTGTTTAATATACATATCCAGTGGAATGGCAAACTTCATCTCAATATTAGTAACAATGAGAGTGAAATGGTATCGAAAAATGTCTGAAATACCAGCGATGAAATAAGTCATATGAATGTATACTCTGTCAAACGTCAAGTGCGAATTACTCATCGCTTAAACACATAAGAACAGACGCATGAAAAAACGTGCTCTCTCGTTCTAACGCATAAGAATGGTTGCAACTTATGCGGAAGATAACATACGATATCGATGAGTAATTCGCACTTGTCGGGGGACAGAGTATATAGGTATTTATTTCATTGGTAGCCGGAAATCATTATAATTGAGTGCCCACTTGCATATTTCGTGTCCCGATTGCCATCTCCATTAGTAATCAAAAACTTTATACATATCAAAACGTAGTACCCACTCGTCACAAGAGCACTCGGCATAAACTTTTCGATTAATAACGTAGCTCGGGGCTTCAAGAAATATGCAAGTGGGCACTCAGTTATGATGAGATTATTTCCCCGTTACCAATGAAATAAATACCTATGCGTTTATATAACTTATACTATTAGTAGTATTGCACAAATGTTATTAAGTTACTAAAAACTAATAAAATGTCATATGACCATGGGAATTTCAACTACACATTTGATTTCTGCCAATATTTGTCATGACATAGGTAACTGTTCGAGACTAATGGATACTTATGTCATCTGAAGAGCAATTTGAATACCGGATTGCCAACATAACGTAAAAGCCCCCATTCCGCCTCAAAGCACACTTCGGTCTCCGAGAAAATGTATATCCATTCCGCATTCTCGTTATAAAATATGTACATTAATAGACTGCAAAATAAGCATATATTCAGCAATCGCAAACAGGCACTTTTTATGAAGTTAGGTCTTGTTACTAAGGAGACTGTTATTTTTCAAAGTAGGCACGAGTGGGTAGTCTACGCGCGAAAGCTTTTATGCTAAAATGATATCGGGGGAAGACACGGCGTAGTTCGGCTGGTTTCGGTAACAGCCGACCTGAACTGGTCTCAGAATTTCAGAGTGTCTCATTTCGGAGACAGAGACGTCATAATTTTGTGATGCTACCTCCTGACTCAGCCCGAATATATGTATAGACGAAAAGTTCGGCGAGGCTGGTTGAGACATAGCGGTCAAAGAAGGCCATCCAGATTCTCGGCGCTCTGCTAGTGACTTAGAATGGACGTCGCTGAAGTAGCTGCTGCCTCAGCGTATAGTGTGTGTGCATACTTTCATTGAAATTGTGGTTATTATAAATTAATAATTAATTGAATAACGTAAATAAAAATTTAATATAAAATATAATAAATATTTGAAAAATTTCTTAAATGCAATTGATTTCTTATTCTGATCATTTATATTAGACACCATATACTAATATAAGACATAGTAATACGATTGTTCATAAAACAAAACTAAATAATTGCATAATTATTATTTTGTATAATGTATTGCGTTATAAATCAAATATTATAGTGCATATCTATACAGAGTTAGTTAAAATTACAATTAAATAATTCTTCAGCCGTAAAAAAAATAAAGAAAAAACAATTTTTTTTGTTTTAAACTAGCTAACGAAATCTGGTAACAATTCCTTTTTCAAATAGAACAATACTGTATGTTTTTAAATTTTTTAATTCTAAGCTTATTTCTAAGAATTTTTTGTAGGAACAATTTTTCATATAATGCATCATTTTTAGTTATCAGCAATTAATTAAAACTGCTGAACTTTGAAACTGATTTATTTCCCACATACATACACACATTTATTTTAATTTGCTGTTTGATCATTTCATTAACATTTAATTTTATTTTTCTATTTTGTTGTTCTGCTATGTTTTATCCGTTTAGTTAAAACAAAAGTCTATGAGTTTTGATTAATTGCTTATAACTAAAAAATGATGCATTGTACAAAAAATAATTCTTACAAAAAATTCATGGAATTAATCTTAATTATAAAATGTAAATGTAGATAAGTGTTCTATTAGAAAACGGAAAGGTTGCCAGTTTCAATAATAAAATAAGCACTGTGTATATTAAAAATATATTTAGACGATAGCTTGTTGAAAATCAAACAACATGCTTGATTTTTTGAAGATGTTTACGGTTGGTCAATTATTTAGGTGCTCCGGATATTTTGACCAACCCTGTATACTGGTATGTAACAACGATATTATCAATCAGTAACTTAGTAATTGCTCTATGTAGATCGCAGTAGTAATTTGCATCAAAGAACTGTACCAAAACGATACAATAGATTCAGACATCATAGAAAAATAAGACTGGAATAACTTGGAACTGATAAGATTTATTTGAAAGAGATAAATAATATATTCTTTAGTTTTAATTAATTATTGATTTAATATTGCTATTAATATAAATTTGGATTAGTAGTCTTATAATACGGATGGTTAATTTATTGATATGCATTTGCATTTCTTCGATAATACAGAAATAAACATCATTATCTGGTATATTTTCCATTTTAAATGACAAATTATAGTAATGGGGACGTCACAAATAGAGAAAAAAATACTATCGGATATTTAATTTAATATGAATGTAAACTATTTGTATTTTGCATATAAATTTATCGTGTTCAATATTTTGAAATCTTTTTATTTCAATACTGAATAATTTATTTCAATCGTTACCTACATTTCGGGTTGCATTGATGCTCGAAGAGCCCCTTCACTGCACGTGTTTGATGTCATAAATCAGACCCCTGTCGTAAATAATACCTTCGGGTACACACAAAAACTGCTATGCGCCTTGTCAACAATCCAGTTTGAATGGATCGATACGAGAGCGCACAACTAAGGCGAGTCGCTCGGCGAACGCGTGATTTTTATCCGACTATCTGCATCCGTAGAGACTTCTGGCATTCGAATGTTAGCAAATTTGGGCGAGTGTGGCATCCACACTCTACCGATTCGCGGTCTCCTGCTATATCTCGCGAGAGTCTGGAAGAGGTATGACAATCGCGTTGGCACCAGCGGCAGGTGGACCGGTTGTGAGTTGAGGGGTCGATATCTGCAGCTGTGAGCATCAAATGTGGATTGTTATAGATACAATTATTATTATTATTAAGATTATGAAATTATTAAAAATAAATTTGAAATCCGGTGGTTCCAAAATAAATGTCAGAAAAAGAAGGCTTTAACAAGGTCAACATCTTAAGCATCCTGTCGGCATTGTTCATGACTGATTACTTTATTATGTACCAAAACTGGTGCATTCACCAGATCTTAACCCAATTTTATTATTATTTCACAATATTATATCTGCTGAAAATCAGTAGTTGATGATGATGACGTAGTTGTTCCTGTAAGTTCTGGGGCCTAACCAACGGTCCGCTATCTACTGCAAATGTTTCAATTGCAACAAGTATTTTTCCTAAACTTTGAACGATTTGTGCAGTTCCAGAAGAAATTAATTAGAAGCTCACCATCCCACTCTTCATTACCTGCACTTCTGTCGTTATAGTCTAATAATTCGCCATCATCATCATCATCGTCAAGCAAGTTGATTATAACTGGTTCTACAATTGAGTCAACAATATGATCTTTTGCAATGTATTGGTTTTGATTTTCCTGCAATGTGCAACATAATTTTGCCATATATCTTTCAAGACAGTGCTTCGTTGCATACATTTAACATATCTTTGATTTTAAATGTATTGTAGCTGTTTGCAACTTTATTTTTTAGGAATGAATTAAACTCGCAATGGGCTACAGGTAACCACAATAATTTTCCTTCGTTGCTTCTGATTTTTTTTTTGCTATAAAATCTAATGGAAGTAACTTCTCTTGATAGTGATTTGTGAGAGATACAACAGCTGTGCTTTAGTTAATTGAGAAAGACATTTCTGATATTGATAACTAATTGTTTTACTTCCTTGGATGTAATACTTCAGCACTTTTGCTGAATACTTGCAAAAGAGGTACGCACGCAACGCTGTTACTCAAGAAACTTTATTTAAGAAACTAGTAATCAATGGAATATTTATGAATTTATATTATCTTTAAATTTATATTTAGGACGGAATATGTATTTTGTATGAAGGGCAATGGCAATATTATCTTAATATATCAATTATCTTTCATGCGATCTAATACATGCTTGAAACCAAAATAATTAAAATCATAGCAATAATATATACAGGATGTCCCACGTTTCTTCCGCAAAATATTTTTTTCAGAAAGTAAATTACATTTTCAATTCATTAAAAAGTTACAGCCGTTTGAATTATTAACAATATCTCATTTTAAACGGCTCCAACTTCTGAAGGATCAAAGAAAACCAATAAGACAATATGAAACTTATTACTTTCTATTTTCTAGAAAAAAAAAACAATACATTTTGGTATTTATGTATTTATGTTGTCTAAATGTTCTTTTAGATGGTCGTATATTTTGGTTTATTTAATTTTTTAAATAATAGTTATTACATATTTACATTCCATCACAATTCGTCCAAAGTTTAGAGCTTGCTTCCACAAGCTATTATAATTTTTTGTAAATTAGGGATATGCATAATTGTCATTATTTTCAGTTGTCAGTTGTTTTCAGATATTTGAAACATATTGCTGTAAAGTAAGTACAAAATAATAACATAAAAAATTGTAATGATACATTCATGTTATAAAAAATACATACTCCCTTCTGTTTATTAAGTTATACACTGTAAAATATCGTTGAAGCTAAATATCTCAAAAACACCTGTAACAAATTACCATAAATACAAATTTAAAGCAATTTAGTTTTAATTTATTTCTATTTTGTGAATACATGTTAATACAGTTAACAAATAACCTTCAGTATAAATATTGACAACAAGAAATTGATTTTTGTATTTATTAACGCAAAAAAGCTAGTAGATGCAATAAGTTTGTATAATTTGTTGTGTTTTATGCAATATTTTGAAATTAGATTTTCATTTTATGTAATCGAAAACTTTTATGTTTATTAATATAAAATTAACATTATATTCAATAAAAACACAATTACATTGCATTGTAAGAATTACATTAATTAATTACAGATTAAGCTAATAAACAGAATCATATAAATCATTATAAACCAATTCAAAGCATTCGATCAAGGTTCCGCATATAATATATTTCCGATATACGAGAATGCAGCGTAAACGGACAATTTTTTGCACTTAGCGGCCGAGAGGCAGACCAGAATTACAAAAAACCCGTACATGGAGGTATCATCGACACACTGCTGAAATACTGATACGAACTTACTTACTTCCAACACTGTATTTGTATACAAAATTATCCCGCATATTTATTTCGCTTTATAAAATTATATATAAAACATCTGAAATGTGTTTCTATCGCGTTGTCGTGCTAATACTGCTTGCTGAGATATCCGCTCCCATGAAAATCTTGTTTATGGCCTTTATCGCATGGATAAGTAAGAAAATACAAGAGCCAATCTGTAGACAAGATCTTGAGTTATACTCTGTGTAAATTTGATTTTTTTTATGGCAAGCGGTTTAGAAGAAAAAAATGGAAAGACGATTGTTTATTAAAAACTGCTAAAATCGGGTACATTTTTACATCGCGTTCCCGCCAAAACCTAGGGGCAGAAAATTTTCCTTTGAAATTAAAGTTTATTCTTGAAAATTGGTCACAGAGATGTAAGGTACAATACAAAGTACATATTATAATACATTATATTATATATCTCAAAAGCATCTCGGTGGCAGGTTTCTCCTTCTGTCCTCGCGTCAGGATTGGGACGTGGTCCTATCTCGGGCTAACGGTGATGAGGGTGAATGGGATATTGTTTT
The DNA here is from genome assembly GCA_963966075.1 of Aphodius sticticus. NCBI lineage: Eukaryota > Metazoa > Arthropoda > Insecta > Coleoptera > Scarabaeidae > Aphodius > Aphodius sticticus. The sequence goes on along the minus strand of OZ014509.1, from coordinate 47,549,116 downwards.
TGTCTGGCCGAAGTACATGATTTTTTGTCATTAATTAACATTAATCTTTTATGTTTTATAGTTTGTTTACATCAATAGCGCGCTCTTTGCAGTCAATTTAAATCTAGGGCGAGCCAGTCTGTACGAACAAACTCGCTCTTTCTAGCGTAGAGTTCGGCTTTCTAGCGTAGAGTCCGGACCAGTTGTGACGAACTATCAAGAATTCGAAGTTGGTAGGTGTTTGTAGCTTGGCATAGCGCCTATTTAATCATAATGCATTTCTTTAGTGGACATGTTCCAAATCAAAATATTCGAAAAATTGCATTGGGACTTCAGTATTATTAACTTAGCTACGTTATTAGGTCATTGCAATTGTGGATGTAGGTTATTAAAGTAAAATCCATGTAAGGGTAAAATTAGAATAGTAGTTAGTGTAACTAAAATGTTTAACGACATACTTTGTCTAAATAATATAGGTTAATAATATGGCTGAGCTATTGAGGCCTCTGACATTTGTTAGATATAATTGTCATAAAGCAAGGAAAGGAAGTAGTGGTTACTACCAAACAAGATAGTTAAGATAGTGAAGATAGGTTAGTGTTTGGTAGTAACCACTACTTCCTTTCCTTAATTTATGACAATTATATCTAACAAATATCATAGGCCTCAATCGCTCAGACGGGAGAGCATTGTGCTAGCGACGCAAAGGTCCCTGATTCAAATCCAGGTTGTGAATATAATTGTTGATTTATTTAAAATTTGCATCACGCCTGTATGTTACCATATTATTAACCTATAGTAGTTAGTAAACTTGCTATGAAGCTCTCCATATTTTTCATCTACCTTGATTGGATAAAAATAATAATACACTGAGGTTGATGATCAATTTATTTATTGGATTTCTCGCATACCGGTTTCGGGTTTCCCCGTCTTCAGTGCAGAACTATAGAGTTAAAACAAAATATACAATTATAACATTTTAAAATTCCTATATAACCTACAAACTCTTACCGTCAAAAATCAATTTACAAACATATCTATAGGAAAAAGGGGGCAGGCACATTAGTTGTAGCTAACTCTATCTAAAAAGGACCACTGGAAGAGAAACTCATAAGTGGAAATACTCATTATAACAATAATATCTTTACCTCTAATTGTTAAAACTTTTTTGCGTTGTGTTAATGTGAAATGGTGTAAGTCGAGTCGGTATGTCAGTTATCTTCCGTAAGTTAAGTGTCCTCGCTGTTTATCGGCGGTTTCTTTAAATATTTCAAGAACATGCGATTACCTCCAAATTCGTTGTGTTCGTTGAGTATGTTGTCAGGGTCCCTCAATTTATGATGTTCTATTTGCATCTCTTCCAATAAATTCATCCTGTTGCACTTGTTCAAGTTGTGCAGCAGCGTGAGGTGTTCCATGTCCGTGGTGTGCTCGTTGTCCTTCAAGTGTTGTCCCATGGCCGAATTTCCATTCTTGTTATTAATGTGTTCCCTCAGTCGTGTCAATGTGTTTCTCCCCGTCTGGCCGATGTAGTATTTGTCGCAATTTCCACAGTCGATCCTGTATATGCCGCTCTTCTTTGCCTTGTCGTATTTGTGTTTGTTATTTATCACAAAGTTGCCAATCTTTGCTGATGTCCTGTACGATGTTGTAATATTATGTCTCTCGAGTGCCCTTTGTATCGGTCTTGCCCAGGTGTCGTGGTAATCTATAGCTATGTAGTCATGTTTAGCTCTGTAATTAGGGTATATTTCTTTCATCAAGTTGCCGCCGTGAACCTTGTCGCATACTTTTTGTATATCTGGTATATTGTATCCATTATTGATTCCCAATTTTATTATGGTATTCATCTCCTTTCTGAAATCTACCTGGTTGAGGGGAACATGAAGTGCTCTGTTAATCATGTGGCGAAAGACAGCTTCTTTGTAGGTGTTGCATGTATAGCTGGTCTTAGGAATAATGATGTCTGTGCTTGTAGGTTTCCGGTATATTATTATTATTATTATATTATGTTATAGTTTAGTCTGTTGTTGTCCCTGCTGATGGTAATGTCTAGATAATTTAGTTGTCTATTGTTTTCTCTTTCTATAGTGAAGTTTAACTTGCCTACATTATTGAAGATATTGTGTAAGGCAATGAGTTGGGCATTGTTGCCTTCATATAGAACAAAGATATCGTCGACATACCTGCAGTAGAATTTGATATTGTCAGTGAAGGCTACATATTTATCGGAGAATATCATCTGTTCGACATGATCAACATAAAAATCTGCAAGTATTCCCGAAAGAGAAGACCCCATGGCTAAGCCGCCCTTCATATAGTAATGTTTGTCATTAAAAATGAAAAAATTTTGCCTTGTGGGTATATCTAATAATTCCATTATATTGTCAATGTCTGTGATGTCCAAGTAGTCGTGTGAGGGAAGTTTGTCCGTCAGAAAAGCTCTGACAATGGCAATGGTTTCTTTCACATGCACGTTTGTATAAAGGTTACTGATGTCGAATGATATTAAGCGAGAATTTACATTAGTTGAGATATGCTGTGTTTTTGAAATTAGTTGTTGTGAGTTAACAATGGTGTATGTGGGTTTGAATGCAAGAACATTTCGCAATAGGTGATGTACTAATTTAGCAGTAGCTTCAACGGGGGTGCCCACGTTGGAAACTATAGGTCTTATGCTCCTTTCTGGTTTATGTAGCTTAATTAGACAGTATAAGATGGGAGAGAGTGCGTTCATGGCTATTAATTTATGATAGCCATAATCAAGCTTCTCCAATGTTATATGTGAAGCTTTAACAACTTTTTTAACCGACTTTATAAAATTTGGCAGAGGATCCCTAGCTAATTTGACGATATTGTTATTCTTAAACAAGTCTAACGCTTTCGAATCATACATATTTTTGTCTATAAGTACTAACCCTGAATTTTTATCTCCATATGTACATATCACATCATTTTCTTTGAGTTTATCTCTGAGCTCCACAAGGTTTCTTCTGTTGTGGTCGCCGCTCTGTGATTGTGTTTCTTCTCTCTTCTGTCGTCCAAAATAGAACTTATCTCCGTCTTGATTTCAGCAAACTTCGGATGCTTTTCCAGTCTTGATTCGATGTCGATGGTTGCATTGATTTTGTAGTTTTTAATCTCTGGGAGTATCAATTTATGACCAAGATTCAAAATCTGCCTGTCGTTGTCGCTAAGGTTAGTCGTTGATAGGTTGGTGTATCGTGGTGCAAAGGTGGTGCCGTCATCCTCGAATGTGATAGTGGTGAGAGGCTCGGTGGAGCTTATTCTCTTAATCGTCAGAATAGAGTCGCTACGGGTTCGGTCGCTTCTTCTATCTTCCTTCTGTCGCAAAGGCAGTCCATCTTGCGCTTTCTCCTCTCGTTGTCCTCGTATAATTTATAGTATATCTCCGTGTTCAGCTTTTCCAGCACATTCTCGATGAATTACCGACTCCACTTACTAAAACCATACGCTTTTACCGACGCGACTTTGACATTGATATTTACACCTCTAACCATACATTTCACCATTTCACATTAACACGACGCAAAAACTTTTAACTATTAGAGGTAAAGATATTATTGTTATAATGAGTATTTCCACTTATGAGTTTCTCTTCCATTGCTCCTTTTTAGATAGAGTTAGCTACAACTAATGTGCCTGCCCCCGTTTTCCTATAGATATGTTTGTAAATTGATTTTTGACGGTAAGAGTTTGTAGGTTATATAGGAATTTTAAAATGTTATAATTGTATATTTTGTTTTAACTCTATAGTTCTGCACTGAAGACGGGGAAACCCGAAACCGGTATGCTAGAAATCCAATAAATAAATTGATCAGCAACCTCAGCGTATTATTATTTTTATAGTAGTTAGTGTTTTCTTTAGTGAGTCTTAGGCCAGCAGAGTAAATGAATAAACGATAAACTTTTTTGCACTTTAAAAAGTTGACCATTTTTGAATTGACCAAACGTTGTCCACTAAATTGAATAAAACGTTGTCGGATTATTAACAATAACGTTATGGCTTATTTCGTTTTTTTATCCATATAGTGCGTTTCATTACATCAGGGTTTAATTCGGAACTAGGCTGGGACTTCTAAATTAGTATATCATATGCCATCTGAGATACTTCCATAAGCCACCACATAGAAATACTAATTTGTAATCAACAAAGGCGATGCATGTTCTGTTGGCAAAGTTCTAATCGCCCTGTAGATCAAACAGGTCCGAAGGCAAGGAGCATTTTAATTAAAATAGTCCGGTCTCGCGCTCGGGCTCTTTTGAGATGTGAAAATCACGAATCGGTACCACTACTAAGCTTTACTGCTATAGCTGCGAGTACGTACGGTAGTTTCCACTTGGAAATGCAAAAGCGAAAATCTGCCGTCGACGACTACCTCAATTACCAAGAATGTAATTACTGGCGTCGATATGTAATTATACTCGCACGGCTCTATTCTCCGCTGGTTTTCATATAATGAAAATGACTCTATCTTATAATAATGCAAATAACTGCCCTGATATCCACTGGAATATTGAAGATTTATTTGACTTCCATATCGCATCTCTACACACGTACACATTTCACGGAGAGAATTTGCACGTAGTTAGTCAAACACAAAAAAGAGTCAATTTTTCTACGAAAATCAGTTGATTAAATGCCAAACATTGTTGAAATACATAATATCGGCGTTAATTTTAATTAGTCAACTATTTTAACTACATAGCAGGTAGTTGAAAATAGTTGATATACAAAATGATTAAGATATTCACAAAAATAAAAAATACCACATTGTAGCGGACTGAATTTTGCATCAAAAGGATTCGGGATCCTACTGTATTAGTATATTATCATTTATAATATGGTGTTGCTAGTAAGTATTTAAAACGAAAAACACCATAAATTTCTTTCATTGGGTGACAGTTTGTCTGGAAAAAAGTTGGACGTTCTGTACATAGATATATAGGATGTTTCTAAATATCATGTAAATACGAAAAGGGGTAATTTTTTGGCTTATTTAATGACTATAAATTCATATAAACATAGGTCCGCAAACGCTTCGTTGCGAATTTTTTCGAATTTGTTTGCGGTTGGAGAATTATTTAGGTGTTCCGGTAATTTTGACTATTTTTGGTTAATAGCTTCTAATTAAAACATTGGGATAGAGGACATTTTATAAAAAAAAATGGTTCGTATAAAAAGTTATTAGAATTAATCTTAGAATTCAAAAATCTAATAATATCTAGGGTATTCTATCTAAAAAAGGAAATGTTACCACATGTTACCAAATGAGCACCCTGTATATTGAAAATATATTTAAAAGATAGCATGTTTAAAGCCAAAAGAGTTTTATTTGAACAATTTTTGGAAATTTCTTACGGTTGGAGAATTATTTAGGTGTTCCGGTAATTTTGGCTAACCTGTATACCTCTATCCCATATCGATTGCACTCGATAATAACGATGCCCGGTTTTGGATTTTAACGAAGTATTACCGTAACGAAATAATAGGAATAATAAGTGCTATCAACGCAGTAACTAAATTGTTACTGGGCTATTAATCTGCATTTGGTAATAATTATCGGTCATTCGGTCGAATAAAGATGGTAGTTCGTATTGATGATGGTATTATTTGCGACTATCGTTTACGTACACGTACGCCATATCCCGCGCCGGTGTTATTTACGGTCCTCGGTCGATGAAATAGCTGAATTAATTATGCAATCCTCGTCAATTTGTAACGAATTGCCGTAAATTCTGTCATTAACATAATGGAAATTTTCATTAGAAATAAGTTTGGCGTCAAAATTACCCATAAGAAACATATCCAACAGGGCCAGAAAATCAATTTTGTTCAAATAACGTATCGTTTTAGGCAATAAGTTTTCGGTAATACAATAAGAACGTCGACCCTGGCACACCTCTGCATGATGCATGCGGTGATATCGTTCGTAAAGTGGGGCAATCAACATTTATAACTAAATACATGTTGTACGATGTACGATGTGAATTATAAAAAAAATCACTGATAAAGCAATGGCCCTTTAAGGCTCCCGTCTCTTACCCCCAAAACGCCAAAGTAACCCACGCTATAATTATTGCGCCAATCGTGAAACGCTCGCTACCATTCGATCCAGTAGGTCTTTATGCTATTGCCATCGGAAAGGATTTCAATATTTATGCAGATTATTTATGCAAATTTTAGTGAAAAACCCCAAGCGAAAGATACAGGTTAGATGCCTGCTGAAATAATACATATTGAGCATTCAATAAATATGAATATGTTACATGAAAAATGTTACAATGAGCAATATTTAATTCATATTGTACACTAAAATGAAAAACTGCGCATTAAAATAATAAATATTGAGCATTAAAATAATAAATATTGACCTTATTAATTAATTCAAATGGATCACCCTACATATTATATTAAATACAAATTCAATTGTATTCGACTTATGACGTCATCGACACTTTATTTTAATGGCAACCCCATATTTTGTGTACTGATATTGATTGATCTGTTGAAAATTTACAGTTGAAAATTACGGTAGTAATGATAACTTATTTGTTTATGGAATGCGCCTAGACGTTTTCAATTGATTTATTTGCGCTGAATATCATATATCACGTCAGATTATTGCGCTTTTTTATATTTGTTCCGGAGGCGTCCGCACATCACTTAAAGAATCCATCTAAATGTTTCATTATTTATGACCAAACTTTTAGGATTCAGGATTCAGATTAAGGTTTCCTTCCTATGAAGCCATTTTGAGGTTTCTAGAACAATGGGTTTAGGTGGTATAATAGTATATTATTTGACGAGCACATAACTAAGGATATAAATCGCGAGCATGAAGTTTATACGCGAGCCGTAGGCGAGCGTGTAAACATGCGAGCGATTTATATCCGTTGTGTGCGAGTCGAATACGACGTTTTATCTACGACTCACAAATTCTATCTTATATCAAATATTTTAAATTTATTTCTCAATGATGGCGAGGCGAACTGTCACATAACTGTCATCCACGTAGGTTTTGACAGACTTTGACACTAGCGTTGTATAATGATGACAGTTCGATCAAATAATGAAATAATACATATTGAGCATTCAATAAATATGAATATGTTACATGAAAAATGTTACAATGAGCAATATTTTATTCATATTGTACACTAAAATGAAAAACTGCGCATTAAAATAATAAAGGGCGTTAAAATAATGATATTTATTTTAACGAACTGTCATTATTATACAACGCTAGAGTCATTATAATAATTGACAGTGTATAATGATGGAGATTATATAGTAATGGATATGTATCCAATGGACTTATTATACGTGAGTCGTAGATAAATTTGTAAAAATTACCAACATCGCGTTTTTTTACATTTTTACCTAACCTTTTCGATAACTTTTTACGCGGTTACTATATGTGCGCTACATGTTGCAGAACTTAATGAACATTATGTTCTTTGTAGGGCGCATAATAATTTTCTCGTGGTACAATTTAGATTATTGAATGCGCCTAATATCATGTAAATAAGAAAAGGGGTAATTCTTTGGCTTATTTAATGACTAAAAATTCAAATGTACATAGGTTCGGAAACGCTTCGTTGCCGATCTACAGGGTGTTGAAATTTCAAGATTTTTTTAGTTTTTTCTTTATAGCTCTTGTAGTTTTTGAGATATTTAGCTCTAATTTCGAATATGGTTTACGTTGTAGGACTTACATCATTGGGCATACCAAATGGTTTTAAGAATCTACAGGGAGATATTTTTTCAGGGGTCATGCCCCCTTTTCTTCCCATGAACTTTTTTTCGGTGCGCAGCTGGTGGATTCTAAAATACAAAATACATTTTTTGTTTTGTTCTAAAGCATTTTAATCTGTTGTAGTTTTTTCGTATTTACCACCGTTATCGAGAAGAAAAATAAAAGCTTTTCTGTGTTTCGCTAGACGAAATTAAATTTTTTTAAATAATTGGTCTAGTATGCCTTCGCTTGATTTAGATAACCTTTTGTTTGTATTTATTTTGACATGCTATTCGCCATCAACTGTTAAAAATTAAAACTAGGATACAAGAGCTATAAAGAAAAAACTTAAAAAATCATGAAATTTCAACACCCTGTAGATCGGCAACGAAGCGTTTGCAGACCTATGTTTATATGAATTTTTAGTCATTAAATAAGCCAAAGAATTACCCCTTTTCATATTTACAAAATATTTAGGAACACCCTGTATATTTTTTCAATGACCAAGTATTTTTTAAGCTGCTCATCATACTTTTATAGAGGTAACGATTGTATTGCAGATTTATTCATTTAAGTGTACAAATATATTATGAACGGAACACATAAACATATAAATGCACAATTATTTATTCTGATGTACATTGATATAAATTTATTGCACATTTATTTTTTTAATGCTCAAGTAATTTTTTGCATTGCTCAAATATTTCTGTATTGGACAAATATTTTTGGCATTGGTAAAATATTTTATCAAATGCTTACAATAACTGCACGTTTTATTTTATTTATTGTCCATATAACATCTTCAAATGTTTCTGAGTGTGAACCCCGGTTGTCCTAGTCATTAGACTAACGCTCTATCACTAGATCTATTCGCCCCTGCATATACAGAAAACCCCCAGGTAAGTATGTATTTGATTTATTCTGTTAATGTTATACTTAACCTGTTAATGATTTCTTCTGGAGATTAGTAATCTTATTGGTTCATGTATTACTGAGAAATAACATGCAGCTGTATTATTCAAAAATTGTTATACAGGGGACTTCAGAAATAACCGCTGCCCTGGAAGGAGCATATCCACCAAAGACAGAGAAGCAGTTTTGGGCAAATAACGTCTAAGGAATCGTCTAAGAACTGGTACCCATCACGCACGACCGAAATATGGGTTGCCTAATCCAGAAATGTGATGCGGATTTACAAACATTGTGATTGCAAGGCGATATCCGTCGAACAAAACAAAACGATTTAACTTAATAACCATACAATTGCCATCCATCCATCCATCTCTGGTACTTCACAAATCACGACACAAATACACCCACATTAAAATTCCACAACTATGGTGGGGTGTTGTTGATTTTCTTGCGCTGAACAGGGACAGACTCCGTCGTTCTGTAATAATTTTCTCAAGAATTCGTTGCTATCACACAGGACCCTCTCTTTAAATGAAATAATGCCCAACAAGCGATTACAGACTCACGCCCGTAAAACAGTATTGTCTCGCCAAACTTAATTACGTAGTAAATTAGCCACATCTTCACAATTTGCCAGGCTTACTAATTCAATGGTGATAATTGATAGTTTAACGGTCGTTTCCCGCATTCCCAAAGGCTAAGGCGATGCGACGGTGGAAATTCTGAGAAAATTGTCGCGTGGAATGTAAATATTTAACAGGGGACAAAGTGTTTTGTTTGCGCCTCGGTACGATGTACCACTGCAACGTAGTGTGTACTATTATCATTACCATCATTGGTCGGGTGGTATACTAGGCTGCATTGGCAATGACAGGGGAAAAACGTAATTACCGATGATAGATAAACAGTTAATTAATGGCCCAGGCGCTCTGGGCCACTACGTCGCCCAAGTTCGCTACGTTTCTACCGTCGCGTCGGAACAAATGCGACACACTCTGTTGTGTCTACGTTATCTTATCGAATAACTGAAGCCATTAGTAGCTTGGGTAATTTTTCCCGTAGTTAACTTTAGAATTGCGCGTTAATTATGTAGTATTGTGTGCAGCGTTGTTTATTTGCATCCATTCCTTTTTAAGATTAGTTTAATAACTGGATACATTTTCCGGCATCAATACTGTCCTGGCTAGTTTTGATTACATATTATGTTTTTATTTATTGTTTGACGCTGATAGATTATTAAATATGTATAAATTAGTATTAGTAGTGGATCATAATTACCAATAGTATATGAAGTAGAAGCATTTCAGTACTTAGATGATTTTTACTTTAATCATCTCCGTTTCTCACTCTAAAGAAATATATGTCATTATTAGTCATATGTCATATTTATACACTCAAACGGTGAGTTTATTAGGTTTGAACACTCCAGTGGTGACGTGTCATTTTGAGTCAAAATAGGGATGTTACTTTTGTAGATTTTTCTGACAAATGTCCACAAATATCAAGTCTCATGTGATGACATATTTGGAATGGTGACGTCGGCCTCATAGACCGATGGCTCATCTTTGCAGCTAAGTGCATTTATGCATAAATGAGCCATCGGTTTGAGACGTCGACGTCACCATTCCAAATATGTCATCACAGGAGACTTGATATTTGTGGACATTTGTCAGAAAAATCTACAAAAGTAACATTAACCAATGTATTACGGATGTTATTTAAGAACAATGTTTTTAAACACTAAATACAAAATAAGCATCTTTTCTTTATTTAAAGTCTTAAACGGGCCATAGACGGTGAGACCTGCCTCGCCGCATGTCGCGAGACCCAGGTCTCAGAGACAAGCGGTCTCAAAGCCAAACGACCATACACGATGAGATGAGGCGGAGATACCACGCCATTCACGGTGAGACCAGTTGAGACTTGCAGCGCGGTCTCACGCAACACGTATTATGCTAATGCCAATGTGGCCCCTATTTTTATAACTTAGACCAATCGCCGACATTGGGAGCAGGCTCCACAGACCCATGAATTTTGTCTAATTCAGCTAATTCCCATCAAACCTGTAGTAACATGAATAAGGATTGCCGCCCCATAGGGGTCGGCTCGCTGACCCAGCTTTCGCCATACAGCATGCAGTATACGCCACCTAGGAAGCGTGTCTGCCCCCGAGAGTCCGTCTCCAGTTGCAAAAGGCCATGGATGGCATTTGTAATATCCGAAAAGTAAGTTGTTACGTGCATCACTGGTGCCATCACCCGCAGGCTTCCATGATACAATTAAGACCCGCAAAGCACAGACGTCATGGGGGCCCTCCTTATCCTCGGTACTCGTGTTAGTCGGGCTTCCCCGACACCGTTGGACGAGTCGCCGGCGAGGCCGCTTATGCAAACCTCTACTCAACATCCGTACACACCGTTTGAAGGGCGGCCATTGACCCACAGCTAGGTACTTTGGTATAGGGTAGTCCCCGGTGGTTTTAGGGGCGTACACCGAAGAGTTAGTGCATCCCACAGCCTTGAATTTCTCCAAGTACTCGTGTCGGAAACCTTCCGGAATCCACGTTTGACGAGTCACCGCCCGGAACGCTAACGCGTTATCCGTACCCATCGAGATTAGAAAGGTTACCCTTTCATCGGAGGATGGGTGCACCGTCGAGCACTCTTACGCTGAGAACTCTACCACATGTCATCTCTCTCAGCGGCTTCTCGTTACCCACATACGTGGGATAGGGTAGCTCCACATCGAGAAGGGTATTAGACGTCATGTGAGCTATAGCGTCTATCCGCACTTGCCTTAATCCCTATTCGGATATACTAGATCAGATCGTTAAGTACTCATGTCGGCACAACTTCGGAAGGCCCCGTTTGATTAGTCACCGGCGAACTACAGTGCCTGCAATCCTTCCCTCACGTCTTACTGCTGTGGTCGCCGTTACTGGCTAGGTCAACCAGAAACCTGGAATTGGTTGGACTTTAAACAAGACAGTTTTAGGGCACAGCCTCGTGAAGTCTGCCAACTGGCCTAACCTATAGTATACCTGTAGTAACAGTGCATTAGACGTTCATTAGCGGGACCACCAGCTTTATCCCCTCAACTGATAGAAGGCGACGTCCAAAGATTTTTGCACAATACGAGCCCAACGCTTGCACACTGATACTTTTGAAGTTGATGATCGAAAACCGCAATGGTTCATACTGGTAGTATCACTAGGGTACTGGTACCATCATTACTGGTATCTGACGTATCATTCGTAGAGAAACTTTCATCCATCTATTTAAGTAACAAGTTATTTGGAAACAAATAGCGTTACATTCAGAGGTAGGTATACTATATCAGCAGCACATCATGAGATGTTATCATGAAGTCGTTGTTTTGCATATTTACCTTTTCTGGGGCACAAAATACGTGCGAATGCGATATCCCGGACTGGATGGACTGTTTTGGTGGATAGTATTTTTCCGACGTGGGTTGTCTCTATACCTATATCGCATGTATATCCCAAACCGGGGATCTAATGGAACTCATCTTACGGTGAGGGACGCTCTCCCCAGAAACAATCTGATTTCCGGGAGCGGAAACGTACGTGTGAGGCGATTCCGGTTCCGGAGGAGGCACGTATGCAACAGCACGAGGTAGGGGTGTGCCTATCGTATTCTTTATAGGATGGCGTGCTCCCCCTGTTGACAAATGGAGATGGTAAACACGGCGCGTATTCTTTCACTGCACCTCTGTAAATACTTGATAAGGAATTGAGTGGCAGCACCGCCGAGCACCGCTCAGCTGTGAGAGAGGGAACGTAATTTCAGAAACCTGATTGCATTGATTTTGGCTCTATACGAAATATGGACCTTTTTACTTTAAATCCGTTGGGAGTTCTCAAGTGAGTATTAACGATACGAGTGCTTCCACATAAAGTATTTAAGGTAGGAAGCTTATAAAAAAGAATTTCTGGGTGTATAAATCTTAAAACTGATAGACACACAATTTGTGGATAGATGGAACATTTGATAGAACACATAAATAACTAATGAATCTTAATATATAAGAATACACAATTAATTTAAATCATCTACAAAAAGCAAGTTTTAGAAGATTTAGGAATGCGTCTATGCTCCAACAGCTCGGTGTAATATTCATACACCATGCGTAGCATGCTGTGGAAAGAACTCAGCACTAACATAAGAACGATGAATAGACAGATTTCTGCTATCTCTTGTCTTAGTTTAGTCATTAGAAAAATTATACAGGTATTTTGGTGCAAAAGGTCGGAGAGACTTGAAATTTGGCAAGAGTGTAGACTTGGGGATCGTACCGAAAAAATCACGTTCCGAAATCACGTGATTTCAGAACGGATCAGATTGGCAGTTCATCTCGCCAATAGTGCTTGGCGTACCGAATGTTATCGTACCCTAAAAAATTACGTTCCGAATTTACGTGATTTCGGAACGATTCAGGTTTGGAGTTCAGTATCCCTACACATCGAATACATTAACGTCATAATGTCATAAACATTCTACCTATTCGCTTCGAGCCGTGACCGAGTACCAGTGCTATAGTCTTCTCTGCAGCCGTACCGAAACGTTTGGCGATACGAAACGTTTATCGGTATATTGTGTCCTGGCGTTCGAATGGGTGACGATCGCCTCGTAACCGTACCGAATCACGTCGTTCCGGAAGACTTCGGAACGTTCCGGAACGTGATGTAAAAGGAACGTTCCAGAATCACGTTACCGAAATCACGACTCATCACTACTAAATATGACAACAACTTTGCGACCTCGGCGAAGCCGACGTGTTAAAAAAAATGGCGCCTAAAGCATAGCACATAACTCCATTCTTGTAAGTTTTAAGAAAATTTTTTTTATTGAAAATATTAGAGATTACAATGATCAAATTACATTTTAAGTCAGACTAATACATTGCGAGTTACGCTACCCATCTGGTAGAGTTTTTTTTATCGTGGTATCCTTGGTAGGCCTAATTCACAACTTCCGCCAGTTTTTTCTAAAACCCAAACTCGCAAAGTATGAGTCTGACGAAAAAAATGTGTCTAACTAGTTTTGTAGCCAATGCTATCCTTTCAAACTTCGTCAGACTCATGCTTTGCGTTGAACTACCCATCAGGTAAAGTTGTTTTCTATAGTCGTATCCTTGGTAGGCCTAATCCACTTATCAGTAACTTTTTACGAAAACCAAAACTCGCAAAGTATGGGTTTGACGAAAAAGATTTGTATAAGTAATTTTGTAGCAAATTGTATCCTCTCAAGTTTTCAATAAAAGAACATTCTCTAACAACTTACAAGAATGGAGTTATACGCTAAAAGCGGACCACTTTTCAAACTGGCGGCACAAGCGGCGCTCCGCCGAGATGGCATACTTGTTGTCATACTTTAGGACTCCCAAGTCTACACTCCTGCCAAGTTTCAAGTCATCTCGACCTTTTGCACCAAGAAAGTCCCTAATGGGTGGACTATCTGACATCTGTACACTTGCCACATAATGCTTGGAGTGCTAGACGATCAATATGTATCTATAGCGTAAATTCTAAGAATTTTTTGTAGGAATTTTGTAGGAAGCGTTCTTAATTCTACATTTTTGAGGTTAAAGCAATTAATCAAAATTAGTTAAATTTACCGGAACCCCTATATAAGTCTCGCACTTTAAAAAAATTTAAAAGATTTTTTGGATTAAACAAGCTCTCGTTCATGTCTCGTGTTTATTTTGCTATGGAAATTTGGTAAGTTTTCCTCATTCTAATAGAACACTGTATATTTTTAAATTTTTAATTCTTAAATTAATAGTTAAGTTTGTAGGAATCATTTTTTTCATTATTTTTGTTTTATAAGCAGGTAAGCAAAGCTCCTGAACTTAATTCTATTTAAGTGTTTAATTTTGTCTTCATTATTTTGATTTTTTATCCGTTTGGTTGAAATAAAAGTTTATGAGTTTTTATTATTTACTTATAACTCAAAAATGATATATTGTATATAGAAATGATTCCTACAAAAAAATTCTTAGAATTCATCTTAGAATTAAAAACGTAAAAATAGACAGGATGTTCCATTTGAAAAAGGGAAGGTGACCAAATTTCCAGAATAAAATCAATTAAAAATATATTTAAACGATAGCTTGTACCCTGTATATTAAAAAAGGTACGCTCTAGAGGCAGAACTAAAATAGTGGTCTGAGATTCAGACACCCAGTAAAGAACCCAACTAACTAAACACTTGCTCAGGTTCTCAAATTTTCTGTTGCAAAAAAAAGTATCTATTGTAATAATTTTGATTTTTGATTAATTTCACAATGTGATTTTTTTAGTACAATACACAGCTTTAAGTAAACCCATTTTAAATATTAAGTGTGAATTGAGAGTCATAGCTGGTTGCACGGGGATCGATTAATTCTTAACGAACGGTTAATTAATACAAATATTATACATTTAATCGATCGTTAAAAGCTAATAAGCTGTTAAGATATCAATACCCGACCCACGGCCACGTTTAACGCGGAGCGTCAGCAAGTGTTTAATAAGCAATAGTGGAACGACGCTGCGTGCCGACGGTCGGTACCGAGTGTACCGACCGTCAGCGTTGCACTGTAACCGGCCTTAACATCTCTGGTCCAGCACACAGAAGACAACCGATACCTGAACGGTGTCGGAACAAACCAATATGCTTCTCAGTAGGCTACCTCAGTAAAAGCATAAAATTCAAGCCCAAACCATAACCGTTTCTCTTTCGCTTTTACTGTAGGGCATTGTGGCATCTGTACATCGTTCATTACGGCATCTCCAGACTTAAACTTATTTATCAGCAGACATTAACCGGAATCTTGACTAGTCTGTAAAGAAAACGCACTTACATTGTTCTGTAGTTCATGGGGATAGAGATGAGCAATAATTATAGAGGTATATAATGACTTCGTATAAGAGACAAGACGTCTGCGAATAGATCGTTCATTAATGTTCAGCTAAATGATGATTTCGTAATACTGGCAGTATCGGAAATGATCATATCTGCGTGAAGTTAAGTTAAGGCCATTTTCTCGGCCTTTACCATAAACGTACTAAGTAAAAAATAATGACACATAGTGGCTAAGTGTTTGATTTCACAGCACTCCTGATAAAAAAATGCAGAAATATGATAATACATCAACAAATCAACATAATTCATTTTTATCAATGGAGGTTAACACAAAGGCCTATTGATACCAAATGCTGCAAACTGATGTCTGTGTTTCCCACAAATCCAAAGAGACAATCCCACATAATAGACAATTTTCTTTATTATTTTGACGTGTTATACTGGGATGTTTTGACTTCTAATTGAGTTTTCTTATCATAATGGCGAATCCCGTATTAGTAATTTGATGTTCGGTGTCTATTTTCTTTATACAGGTTGTCCGGTAAAGGTGTTCCGAAAATGAGGGAGCTGATAGAGGACGTCACTGCCATCCAAAAAGTGTATATGCACTTTTGGCCTTCGACGCTTCATTACAAAGTTATAGCATTTTTATTTTTCAGTTTTATATTCCCTTAAAACTATAACTGATTACAAAATCGGCGTTGTTTATTTAACAGAACCAAAAAAAAACTCTTACAGATAACAAAAATAAATAAAAGATTTTTGCAAACACTGCTCCAATTGTTGCCCTCCCAGCTGAATGTACCTACATTTCAGCACGACTTCCCAAATCCTGCCGGACTCTGAAAAATTACAGGTGTTTCTGGAATGCGATTGCAGGCACCATTTATTCGCTGTAACAGAAATGCACTGCTACAGCGAATAAATGGTGCCTGCAATCGCTTTCGAGAAACACCTGAAATTTTTCAAAGAGTTCGGCTGGGTTTGGGAAATGTGTTAAAATGAGAATTCACTTGGAAGGGCAACACTTTGAGCAGTATTTGCAAAACTCTTTTATTTATTTTTGTTATTTGTAAGTGTTTTTTTGTTTCTGTTAAATAAACAACGCCGACTATGTAATCGGTTATATTTTTAAGGGAATATAAAACTGAGAAATAAAAAAGCTATAACTTTTTAATGAAGTGTCGAAAGCCAAAAGTGCATATACACTTTTTGGATGGCAGTGACGTCCTCTATCAGCTCCCTAATTTTCGGAACACCTTTACCGGACACCCTTATATGTATTCGTCATTTTGATTCCAGTCCACCGTTCTGCGAGAAATAGGGTGTTCGGATATTTCCTGCAGCACATAGGCGTTTGCAACCGAGTTTCCTTTTTTTCTGAACCCGAAACATCCATACCCGTCATTGCCTCAGTGATTTCATAGCTGAAATCTTCCTATCTTCTAGAGTACCCACTGTGTGATATTGGGTGTCAAGTAGGGATGGGCATTGTCGGTCATTTCAGTGAGCCGGATCAGTCGAACCGGCTCACAAAAATGACCCGTTCAAACGGACCCGTTCAAAATGAACGACTTTCATATGGACCGACGCGAACGAACCGTTCAAAATTAACGTATTTCATATAGGTTATAGACGGATCTAGTGAACAAACCGTTCAAAAAGAACAAGACACACGACGCGGGCATTGCTGGTATCTTCGTTCAGTCATCGCAGCGACCCTATGTGGCAGGGGGGTCAGTTTTATGAATATACCGACGCGCGACGGCCTAACTCCTGCGAATATTGTTTTTCTTTGTCAGAACTGAAATTTTCTGATTTAACTTAGTTTTTCTTGTAATTTATGTTGATAGAAATTACCTCCATTCAGTAACAAAAACAAAATAGATCCTATAAAAATGCTAATAAGTCAATGGTATTTGCATATATATAATTTAAATTAATTAAATCTAATTTTGATCTTTTAGCGATTTTCGAAAGCTGATTTTACGGAATTTATACTATACTTTTCAATAAGTTCTGTATGGTTAACTAAACAAATCGTTCAATTTTACCGAAAAAATCTCATATCTTTCATTCTGCTTTTTATGCTTTTTATATTTTTCGTTATATATTCTCAAACTTTCATTTTCTTTAATAAATTATATTTACTAAAATTAATGGTCTTCATTATCAACTCCCGATTCAATATAATATCCCAAAAATATTTAAAATAAATACAGTGCAGGTATACGGATCACAACAATTTTAAAACGCAAAGAAAATGTTCGGGCAGATACATAATATGTTAACGAATCTTTATGCATCAATCAAACCAGAAATAAACGAACGAAAATATTTTATATAAGTATAACGTATATACATATTATGTACTTTACGCGGCACTGGAAACACAAGCATCAAAGACACCGCCGCGCCGCGCCGGCTGGACTGTGTCTGCTTTGAGCCGTCTATGCCTTGAACAGAAATGAGCCGAGAGCGTAAACGCCGTAAACGAACGAACTACTGAACCGGATCTCCTACTGAACGGGTCAGTTTGCCAGGGTTGAACCGGATCGAACGGTTCAGGCATTTGACCCGTTCATTTTGAACGGTTCGTTCGCGAACGACTCATCCCTAGTGTCAAGTGACATGTCGACACAGGCTCTTCCCAATGAAATGCTCTTCAGGAAGAACATTCTTTGATAAATATTGGTGTCCTACCACACCTTCAGAACACTGTCACGAACGGAGCTATGTCCGAAATTGGAACCGCTGGCGCTGCATCAAATTTTGTAGTACTTCCCTAGAGACCTGTCACTAGAGAGCTGCCTGTATAGCAATGTTTAGCGTTCTTAGGTTTGCAACGTGATCTTTGTTTTATCTTTGTCAGGACCGATCAATCCCCTTGCCTATTCCTTCAAGCTTCCAAACTACCAGAGGCAATACTGCCCTCCAAAGGTAAAGTGCCGTATGTACAAAAAAATGAAAAATTGAGCTATTGTTGTTTTTGTACTCTAAAAGGTATATTTTCTCATATTTATTACTAAGAAAGTACCAAAAGCGCCTTACATTCGATAAATTTTAAAACACGTTTAGCCGTATGTGCACTTTTTGTGATATAACACTACGCTAAAACGCGGCAAGTGCAATATACTACGATAAAACGCGGTATGTGCATGTACATACGGCGTATTACCATTGTATTTGCACATGCCGCGTTTTAGCCTAGTAACATGGAATGAATTTTGTAGTTGCCGCGCGCGCCGCGCCATCTTGTCATTTTTGACAGTTCTCATTTTGTGTTGTATATTCGTTATTATCGACTGAACAATCAGTGTCGCTCGGGTTAACATACGAATATGTTGTCTGAAAACACGGTAACCGTGAATTTACAACAATATAAAAAACTTAATACTTTCAGTGCCGTTAGAATTCCAAATTTACTTTCGAAAGTTGAGCAATTTAAATAAAGTTGGTAGTGATTCTAATTCTGTCTTAATGCCAGAAATTAAATGCATATTATATTTACTATAATATGGATAATATTCATGAAAATTTTAACTTTCTATTACTTAAAAAAGTGCGTTAAAAAGACTAGGTAGGTACACTTGCCCAAATGTTTGAATCTTGCTCATTAATCTAATAAATACAAAATATACATCATTAGTTAACATTAGTTAATACTTAAAATGTAAAAAGTGCATGATTTTTGAAACAGAAAACATGTAGTGCATTTGTGTATGTAGATACGACGTTTTACAGTTGGATATTATGCATGATTACATTGGTCTATACTAGGGAAGAACGCGGCATCTACATTTATTCGCTATAATTTTTTTATTTCTGTATAAAATCTTCTTAAGTGTTGTTAATTATAAGCAATTTACTTTAACCTACAATAATAACAAAGTATGTGTAAGTAATTAACGCATATTTGTTTGAAATTGATACTTAATAGAAAACTGCAAATATCTCGTAACTACCGTTGATGTACATACGGCACTTTTTTATTGGAGGGCAGAATAGCACAATGCAGAAGTAATAAAGCGCAAGATGTGTACTTTATGTACAGTAAATTTCTTCGTCAACGGCATAAACAACCAGAACTACGTTCCGACAAGTGAATGACAACATATAACGTGTAGAACTGTTACCGCTGGTTGCTTCCTCCGATTAAACACATATAAAAGTTCTGATATCCAATATTAATGCCATTTCTTCCACGTTCTCGATTATTTCTACTGGCACGAAACTGAACGGCGTGCCAATCCTGATAAAATCCTTCGGGTTTGTCGAAAAGGCCGCACAAATCATGAGGGTCTCTCATGGCGTGAAAAGAGAAACAACGGGCATTCGTTTCGCGTAAACTTGATATTGTTTCGAATGGTGATCCGAAAGCGTTTTCGTGGTGGGCATGTTAAACGCCCGACCCAGCGAAGTATTTATTAGCACTTTAGGTGTCGGTAGACTGTCGGGGGTCCTAGTACCCGGAGTTTCCACAGCGAGGCGGAGGCGGCGGTGAAATTTATTTACGGTCGCACCTAATCTTGACAGGGTTCGTGCGGCGGCCTTTTTTTGCACACTACCAGGAGGAAAAAAGGCCACGAGTAACGATAAGCCCATCTCGTACGTATATGCGGCGAAGGCCATATGGGGTTGGTTTTGCTAAAAAACCACCGTCCGTGGCTTAAAAAGTACCCCTTTTGTTTGTTTGGTTCCCGGGTGATATTTAATATACCGTCCGTGAATGGGTTGGATTATATTTTAATTTATCAACGTATTCTATGTGAGATCACACAACCCCAATGCTTCTTATCATGCATTTTTGCATTTTTGGATAATGTTAATATATGACCAGTGTTAAGGACTATAAACCAATGTTTTTTTAACTAATTATTTTTTGAATTGTGTCTGTACTAAATTATGGTAGGTATACAAATCTCTCGACTTTTAGCAGAAAATTTGTTTTATGTCCTACATGATCATAAAGTGACATTTTACATTAAGATGTAAAATGTCAAAAACAGCTCGCGAACAAACTTTACACCCGCGAGGGCATTAAGCCGTTTGCACACGCGCCGGCAAAACCGGATCAGATTCCGGCTCCGGCTGCCGGATGCACTGTTTTTAAATAAAAGATGGCACACACCCTGTTTACCGGACCGGCAAATTCATATCTAATTACATTGCATCCGGCGCCGGAGCCGAAATCGGATCCGGTTTTGCCGGTGCGTGTGCAAACTGCCTTTGGATTATTAACGCCCGCGCATTTTTCTTTTTTTGTACACACATGCAGACCAAACAAACATGATTCGGGTCCGTGTTGCAAAGAGATACAGATAAATTAAGAAATAAAAACCTCAAGCTTTGCAAAAATTTATTTTATTATACTCTGGTATTATTTTATTATACTCTGGAACCGGTGTCGACATTGCGTCATCCACAGCCAAAATCTGTACAGGAAAACAAGAAAATAAAATAAATAAATAATACAAAATAAAAATAACGCCCGCGCGGGCATTAAGCGTTGCCATGGTTTATATGTCAGATATATCAAATATTTGACAGTCAAATTGTAAATATTGAATCGTCAATGTCAATTATTGGCGATTAAGCTTATTCTGTTTGACAATTGGTTGTCTGCATTCTCACTCAACTCCGAATTGTTTGTATTGTAATTCAACTCCGTAGATACGCATGTCACTTGATTAGGTCAAAATATTTACTAATATCTTTCAAACGGAGGAACAAAACCATTGTAGGACATAAAATTTTGTATGTACCACGGGCATTACTTGATATTTATACCCTCGGGCGACTTAAAAAGTTCTCGGGTCTGTCGGCCCTCGAGCTTTTTTTTAAACGTTCACCCTCGGGGCATAAACATTCGTGTAATGCCCTTGGTACATAAATAACTATTATGGATTGATATTGATTTTTAAGGTTTTTACGTGTGACAATTTGTTGTTAGTATATCGATTGTACATAACCTTAAAACGAGTAGACAGATTCTACGAACAAACTACAGTGAGTCTCTTTAAATGGTATAAAAGTATGTGTAATACCTACATTATTAATACACCACTAGAAACTGCTTTTACAGTCACGATTGATACGATTGCCACTTTTAAAAATTTTCTAAAATACTAATTTCAGGTCAGTTTAATATTCTAATTGTAGTAAACATGTGGCTTCTGGCATAACTAAACAAATTACTTAAATCAATGCAGAATGGAAATATGTACAATGTACATTACTAATGCACAATAACAAACAAAACTGGCCACAAAAACGGTTTTATATTTATATGTCGGCAATTTTCTTTTTTTTGTACAAACATGCAGACCATTAAATTTTATTGGATATGCATTAAAAGCGGCGATATGACACCAGTACGAAAAGAAAGTATCTCGAATTATAAAACCTAGTGTTAAAATAGAATATTATTATTAGATTTTGTAAACTCCGATAGAATGTTTATTTTTTCTTTGTAATGAACATTCCGTGGGAGTATAACTAATAAAATTCATGATTCGGGTCCATGTTGCAAAGAGATATAGATAAATTAAGAAATAAAAACCTCAAGCTTTGCAAAAATTTATTTTATTATACTCTAGTATTATTTTATTATACTCTGGAACCGGTGTCGACATTGCGTCATCTACAGTCAAAATCTGTACAGGAAAACAAGAAAATAAAATAAATAAATAACACAAAATAAAAATAATGATGATACAGTCAATTACAGTTAAAAAGTATAAATTTTTAACACACTTAACACACTTTTACGCTGAATAAATCAGAACGATGACCGACGATGAAGATGTGGTGTACTACTATCGGTTGCCCGATAGTATTGAGCCCTGTTCAAATTACGACTGCGCTCTACATAGAGCAATTACTAAGTTATTGATTGATAATATCGTTATTACATACCAGTATACAGGGTTGGTCAAAATATCCGGAGCACCTAAATAATTGACCAACCGTAAACATTTTCAAAAAAATCAAACATAAGTTGTTTGATTTTAAACAAGCTATCGTCTAAATATATTTTTTTAATATACAGAGTGCTTATTCCATTATGGAAACTGGCAACCTTTCCGTTTTCTAATAGAACACATATATTTACATTTTATAATTAAGATTAATTCCATGAATTTTATGTAAGAATCATTCCTTACACAATGCATCATTTTTTAGTTATCAGCAATTAATCAAAACTCATAAACTTTTATTTTAACTCAACGGATAAAAAATAGCAGAAAATCGTATCACTAGGTCTTATATTAGTATATGGTATCTAATATAAATGATCAGAAGAAGAAATCAATAGCATTTAAGAAATTTTCTAAATATTCAATATATATTATATTAAATTTTTATTTACGTTATTCAGTTAATTATTATTAATTAATAATAACCACAATTTCAATGAAAGTATGCACGCACACTATACCTTGAGGCAGCGGCTATTTCAGCGACGTCCATTCTAAGTCACTCGCAGATGAACACTGAATGCACGAGCCGAACGCCGAGAATGTGGATGGCCTTCTTCGACCGCTATCTCTCACCCAGCCTCGCCGATTTATGCGGGCTGAGTGTGGAGCTAGCATCAGTATCTTCCAGGAACTTTTTGAACTGACAATAATAAAGCCCACGGGATTTAATAAAATTAATAGTTGGAACCACAACCTTCATGACATTTTCATTTTGTTTTTTAGGACAAGCTCTACTGGTGGATTATGCAGTGAAATTGTATCAAATAGTAGTGCCTTCCCAAATGATCTTTCAAGTGCCACTAATCCAGATTTAGATTTTCCCACGGGGTTTGCTCCATCGGCCTAATAATTTGTCGATATCTAACTCAAGTTTGGAATATTGTTGAAACAGCCCGGCCAACATGTCAGTTTCCGTTGTCTGATCTGACTCACTTTAAATTGGTGAGTTATTTCGCCTGCAAATGATTGAATAATTGATTAAATGGTTGACATCTTTTTGCAATAAGGCGAGATATTTGAAAACTTATTTCTGTTGCAATTTATGAATATTGAATAGGTTTAGTAAACATCGCTTGCTGGTCCACCAAATCTCGTTTCAAATATATACATTTCTGTTTATGATGTTCTTCGGATAGTTCTAAATATGTAGGATGCAGGCTGTAGTTCTAAATATCTAAATATCAGGATATCAGGTCCTAGTACCCGGAGTTTCCACAGCGAGGCGGAGGCGGCGGTGAAATTTATTTACGGTCGCACCTAATCTTGACAGGGTTCGTGCGGCGGCCTTTTTTTGCACACTACCAGGAGGAAAAAAGGCCACGAGTAACGATAAGCCCATCTCGTACGTATATGCGGCGAAGGCCATATGGGGTTGGTTTTGCTAAAAAACCACCGTCCGTGGCTTAAAAAGTACCCCTTTTGTTTGTTTGGTTCCCGGGTGATATTTAATATACCGTCCGTGAATGGGTTGGATTATATTTTAATTTATCAACGTATTCTATGTGAGATCACACAACCCCAATGCTTCTTATCATGCATTTTTGCATTTTTGGATAATGTTAATATATGACCAGTGTTAAGGACTATAAACCAATGTTTTTTTAACTAATTATTTTTTGAATTGTGTCTGTACTAAATTATGGTAGGTATACAAATCTCTCGACTTTTAGCAGAAAATTTGTTTTATGTCCTACATGATCATAAAGTGACATTTTACATTAAGATGTAAAATGTCAAAAACAGCTCGCGAACAAACTTTACACCCGCGAGGGCATTAAGCCGTTTGCACACGCGCCGGCAAAACCGGATCAGATTCCGGCTCCGGCTGCCGGATGCACTGTTTTTAAATAAAAGATGGCACACACCCTGTTTACCGGACCGGCAAATTCATATCTAATTACATTGCATCCGGCGCCGGAGCCGAAATCGGATCCGGTTTTGCCGGTGCGTGTGCAAACTGCCTTTGGATTATTAACGCCCGCGCATTTTTCTTTTTTTGTACACACATGCAGACCAAACAAACATGATTCGGGTCCGTGTTGCAAAGAGATACAGATAAATTAAGAAATAAAAACCTCAAGCTTTGCAAAAATTTATTTTATTATACTCTAGTATTATTTTATTATACTCTGGAACCGGTGTCGACATTGCGTCATCTACAGTCAAAATCTGTACAGGAAAACAAGAAAATAAAATAAATAAATAACACAAAATAAAAATAATGATGATACAGTCAATTACAGTTAAAAAGTATAAATTTTTAACACACTTAACACACTTTTACGCTGAATAAATCAGAACGATGACCGACGATGAAGATGTGGTGTACTACTATCGGTTGCCCGATAGTATTGAGCCCTGTTCAAATTACGACTGCGCTCTACATAGAGCAATTACTAAGTTATTGATTGATAATATCGTTATTACATACCAGTATACAGGGTTGGTCAAAATATCCGGAGCACCTAAATAATTGACCAACCGTAAACATTTTCAAAAAAATCAAACATAAGTTGTTTGATTTTAAACAAGCTATCGTCTAAATATATTTTTTTAATATACAGAGTGCTTATTCCATTATGGAAACTGGCAACCTTTCCGTTTTCTAATAGAACACATATATTTACATTTTATAATTAAGATTAATTCCATGAATTTTATGTAAGAATCATTCCTTACACAATGCATCATTTTTTAGTTATCAGCAATTAATCAAAACTCATAAACTTTTATTTTAACTCAACGGATAAAAAATAGCAGAAAATCGTATCACTAGGTCTTATATTAGTATATGGTATCTAATATAAATGATCAGAAGAAGAAATCAATAGCATTTAAGAAATTTTCTAAATATTCAATATATATTATATTAAATTTTTATTTACGTTATTCAGTTAATTATTATTAATTAATAATAACCACAATTTCAATGAAAGTATGCACGCACACTATACCTTGAGGCAGCGGCTATTTCAGCGACGTCCATTCTAAGTCACTCGCAGATGAACACTGAATGCACGAGCCGAACGCCGAGAATGTGGATGGCCTTCTTCGACCGCTATCTCTCACCCAGCCTCGCCGATTTATGCGGGCTGAGTGTGGAGCTAGCATCAGTATCTTCCAGGAACTTTTTGAACTGACAATAATAAAGCCCACGGGATTTAATAAAATTAATAGTTGGAACCACAACCTTCATGACATTTTCATTTTGTTTTTTAGGACAAGCTCTACTGGTGGATTATGCAGTGAAATTGTATCAAATAGTAGTGCCTTCCCAAATGATCTTTCAAGTGCCACTAATCCAGATTTAGATTTTCCCACGGGGTTTGCTCCATCGGCCTAATAATTTGTCGATATCTAACTCAAGTTTGGAATATTGTTGAAACAGCCCGGCCAACATGTCAGTTTCCGTTGTCTGATCTGACTCACTTTAAATTGGTGAGTTATTTCGCCTGCAAATGATTGAATAATTGATTAAATGGTTGACATCTTTTTGCAATAAGGCGAGATATTTGAAAACTTATTTCTGTTGCAATTTATGAATATTGAATAGGTTTAGTAAACATCGCTTGCTGGTCCACCAAATCTCGTTTCAAATATATACATTTCTGTTTATGATGTTCTTCGGATAGTTCTAAATATGTAGGATGCAGGCTGTAGTTCTAAATATCAGGATGCACCCTGTCAATTGAATTCTTCTAGAATGACTATAGCAGTTTTGAAAATCAAGCAGACGGATAAGTTTATACCAAACCATCATTTTCGGTCCAGAAATCCCGGGCATTGCTCTTATTTTGCGTTTCTTGAATCCGCTTTATCCATTTTCGGAATTTATTATGAAAATTTTTCGAATGGTTCTCATTTTGACGTACTGCACATGCCGAATACTAGTGGCGTCTGTAGTGGCGATTACAGTGGCAACGACAACTTTGGCAGTCAGTAGCTGTGAGTTACGTGGGCCACCAGTCTATCAGCGGAGGGCCTCATGCCTTGTTTGTACGTTTTGAGTTGTTTACTGCAAGTTAGACCAAGTATGGGTTCATATAGGTGACGTGAATACTGCCACTACCATGATGTAGAATGAGATGGGCTAGCGATGGAGTGGATTATTATGGCAAACAATTTTACTACAAACTTGCATATTTTTATATTAACATAACACTCGTGGTGTCAGCTTTGAGAGATGCACAAACACCCGGTAAAATTAATTATTGATGATGTATTCTGATACTGTATGCCATTTAAGTGCTCAGTAAAAGTTTATAAGATCACATACAAGCGTGTGCAAGTTTATATCAGTTAGAACTACTTTTATCCGAGTATCCGTGAAGTGCTTCCCATGAAACGGCAACTAAATTGTGCATGAGTTCGCGAATTTACTTGATGGGCTATCAGATTACATTAATTACAAATTAGAACGAGGGAGGGCGCTTAAAATGTTACCTCGCCGACACCACCACCAAACCGTGCTCGTTTTACGGCTCATACACACTTTACGCCGTGCGGCTCTAAAACGAGTCTATTTAATTATTTAGCCGAAAGTAGCTATTTTGGAGATACCTAAATTAATAATTTTATTGTGGATGGTAGGTAGTGAAATTGCTATGGTTTTTAAGTTTTCCTTAGCAGCAGGTTTTGTTTATTGTTATTAAATTTGACCGGTTAAGAATTTCACATGTGTGGATGCAGAGAGAGTGAGCGAGAGAGAGAGAGAGAGAGAGAGAAAGAGAGACACAGAGAAAGAGAGAGACAGAGAAATAGAGCGAGAGAGAGAGAGCTCTCTATTACATCAGCTGTATTTTACACTGGGACACACATTATGAAGACACAAAATATTGTTTGTAATAGCTTGATAAATTGCTCCATTGTAGTCTGTTAAATTATGACTGATGAATAAAAACTCGTTGGTTGGTTTTTGTCAGACTATTGTTATATCGTTATATCGTTGTTATATCGTTAATTATGTTTTGTCCCTGCTTTCTATGTTTCAAAATTTCGTACGTTTCCAGTAGCGATAATTTATATGATTTCGAACAGTTGTGAAGTAAAGAGAGACGGTTGGTTGTTGTTTTGTGTCCTTCGATAAACAAATGTCGGTAACCAAAGGCGGAAGTTGTATTGTTTTTTAAGAGTTCATTATATCTAGTTTGACCGTCCCGTTTCGCCAACACATATTGCACCACATTCTCCGCACTTAATTTTATAAACCCCTGATTTGTTTTGAATGTTCGTACAAATGTATTTTTGCATTTGTTGGTTATCATTATGTTGTATTGCTTCATAAGTCGTTGTATCTTTTGGTTTCGACAATTATTGTCAGATAACGTTTCAGATGTTTTTATGTTTTTATATTTTATATTATTGTCCTATTATCTCCCGCTAATTGATCTTGTTTTGTAGATTTAAGCTGGGGATGACTCAAGTTAGAGTCGAAACCAGTTCTTAATAAAATAAAATAAACCCAATCAAAGGATTAAGAGGTCTCTTAATTATCCCTTTATACTTTCACTAGTATGGTCTAAATTAATTGAATTTGTGGAAAAAATTGAAAATATGCTTAAATAGCTAAAGTTTTTTTTTATATATAGGGAACTATTTAATATTTCAGTGATAATTCCATTACTTATTATTACATTATCCTAACATTATAGATATTATGCTTTATATAATATATGATGTACAGACTGTATTTAATTTAATAGGTTGAGTCTTACTATAACATTTTCGTAACAACCAGATCATGCCAAAATACAGAATTGAAAAAAAAGAAGACGAGATAATCTTTTAGTGAGGAGACGTTGCTGGAAATTTATTGCGCCACTTTTCGTGACAGCATCGACGCTTTTCTAATTTCCTCGCCGTTCAAAATTTTATTACTGCACCGTATCTGTAGACTTCTTCCCTCCGCCTTCAATACAAGGCTCCATTACGATATCGACGTATCAAGTTTTATTTACCGATACTGCCTTTTTAGCGTTACGTATACATTTTGCTCGAACATGAAAACTCTGAAAAGATACGTGATTTTGCGTCAGTGTTCCGATAAATCTCTTTCGAGCTACTGCTGATATTAATACAGCGTTCGTCCATATATTGGTAGCAACCCGTAAATCGTCTTAGATACTAATATTTATATAATGTTCGACTTACATCTATTTACTGCTGTTCTTTGCAACGTATTCGTTGGTAGTCCATTTCCCCGTTTCCGATTACATCACGTCTATCTGTACCGCCTTTAACTCTATACTCTTTGCTTTTCGTCTATCCAAAACCACAATCCATGTTATGTCGCCATTTGATTTTCATTTACCTGTGTAATATTTCAACTTCATTTTTTTGCGATTTTAGATACTCCCATTCTTTTGGTTTAATTATGATGGTTTATGTGAATTGAACCTATTGAGCCAAACCTAAACGTTGGCTTGGTAGATTAAAATTAACTTTCTTCCATTTACATTTCATATTCAACTGAACTTATCAAAATATACATATTTCGATATACCTCCTGGAATGGCCTTGTTTGTTGTCTTTTATGGATATTCTCTCATTTCTTCTATGTTTGTTTTTTTTTTGCTTTGTATTAACTCGTTTTACCAGTAGTCTGGTAGTCCGCTTTACCTCATGCTTATTGGCATTGCAAAAGAGGTTGACACGGTCAAAGTCCTGTAGATCAACCCAATGCCCTGTAAGCGCATAGATCCGTATGAATTGTTTAAAAAAGAAGACAGACATTAACGCATTGGGTTCAATATTATCTGAGTTAATATTGATTTCAGGCAATACTAACATCCACAAACGAAAGAAGAAAGGCAAAAGAAAAAATATGCTATAGAACTCATAAATCATTGTATCAATTACAACAGAAGTGTTAAAATTAGAATAAGCAAGTATAAAGATTGCACGGAATTCGAACTACCTACTTTTATTAATCTGTGTGATACTACAACAATAATGCTGCGGTCTGCACGCACGTGAACTGTGTAGCTGTAAGTTTAAATTGTTATACTGCAAAACAATTGTGCTTCGTTATAGTTGAACAACGACGACGACCAGCTACTACGAGATTGACGTCTTCAACACCATGCATGGCAGAAAATTTGCTTTAACATTGAAGGCTTTTATATTCACATAGCTGAAAAGATAGTATTCAAACTGTAAATACCAGCAAAATTAGGATAACAAAACAAAATGTGAAGTCTTCTTCTTAGGTGAACCTTACTGGTGTCTTTCTAATAGTATTGTAGATACAGACGCGGAATATTCAGCACCTACGTATAACGTACATTGTTAGAAGTGGGGGATAATAGAGTGCTGTTACTTTCTAAAGGACGTTGTGATAAAATATTTCGTAGATATTTTGTTACAGGCTGTTTCAGAAATTGAGGACCAAGTATAGTGACGTAACCGCACCGTAATAACGTATCGTACAAAGATCAATGTACCGTAGACTCTCCTATAACGCGAGTTCGTACAACGCGAATTCCTACAACGCGCTAAAGATTTTGCGACAACAAATTCATATAACGCGATTCTCCTACAAGACCTACAACGTGGGATGTGCGCGTATGGTTGTCCGGCCGATATGTGCTAACTGCGCATGGGCCATAAGCATGCCGATGCTAGTTTGAACTGTCACCACCGCGGTGCGAAAATACATAACCAAAATGTTTTGTAAAGGCGCGGCACGATGGATGATGGAGACAAACGAAAGTTACAAAGAGAATATATTATTATTAAATTAACAAATCCAACTACCATACTGCATAAGAAAAACGAACACAATGCAACATAAGCTGGCTGTAGAAGCGGTAAATGTACACACGATTTTGCGATAAGAATGAATTAGTTTCTTCGACTTTGTTTTACGAATATTCACTAATTCATACGGACTATTCTTAATGCTGCTCATCAACATAACAGGTAGGACATTTAATTCCATTTATAATGTGTTTTCGGGTTATGACGTCTATTTACTTAAAAACCTTAAAAACGCTACAGGCGGGCGGCGCATGCGTCAAAATTAGTCAAAATTAGATAAAATAGACGAAAATAGTTTTCGTACAACGCGTAACATTAAACCGCGTTGTAGGAGAGTCTACTGTATATAACTTCCACTCCGCGATTATAGTGAGTCTCCGTAAACCGTAAAGTTCGTTCTCAACCGCAACGAAATTGATCTCCTGCGTGTTATGTTTTACGTTTTACGGCGTACGCGCGCGTATGGCGCCATCTGTACGTATACCGGTGAGTGAATAGCAGTTTCCAGTAAGTTGTAGGTTAACTGATAACATTTTGATAGTTTGTGGCAACGAGAAAACAGAACGAGAACGACTTCAGAACGAATTGTTGCTGCAACAAGCCCTTCGTCCATAATTTATTATATCTACCACGATCTACCACTGCCCATACAATCAACAATAACACTGACATGTAGCATTGCGGCACTATAAATACTAAAGCACCAACTATAGTGCCTCAAAAAACGCAATCCGCAACGTGCCGTACCGCATGCCGTTCCGGACGACGAAATTAGTATTTATAGTAGGCAAGATTCAACAGTCCGCTGCCACAAGTCGGGACACACAATGGATTTCGATGACGTGAAGATGTTGGCAAGGGTGGGTAATTATTATCGAAGGCATGTTAGAGAAGCCATCGAAATTTACAAACATCCTGACAACATCAATCGCGAGCACGGTACTGACATTAGTAGGGTCTGGAAATCGATCCTAACGCGGTCAGGTAGAAAAGCACTTGGGAGCATTAGCTCCAGATGTGCGCAGTCAGGTGTAAATTTAGGTATATAAGGGAGATTTTCTTGGTAGGTCTTCAGTATTCAATTAGCTTTGAAGAAGCGATCAACATGGTTCGCGAAACGTCAGCATTTACAAATCTTGACACACGGCATAACCCGGAAGCAGTTTATTTTCTAAATGATTCTGGCCGTGAAAGCCTACGTACTTACAAATATTTTATTTGATTTCCCTGCCTACTTCGACTACAATCATTTATAATGACCCGTTATAACCGACATGCTCGTTTAAAATTGTCAGATAGTGGTAGGAAATACATCTTTCCATGACGGTACATACTTGTGGACGTGGTAGATATTACAAACTGGATTATTCAAAATTTTAAATTGTTTGCGTTTGTGTTCTATGTTCCAGAATAAGATTATCCGTTTACTTTTATTCTGGTTCTAGATCCCGAGTGTTTCAAGTTGACGCCACGTGGCAAACGTATCGTGACGATAATCCCTTTCGCAATCGTACTTTATTCTAATTTGGCGCAAACCGTGAAATATGCCCCATTTAGGGACGTTATTCTGGCCTCGGCGGGGATGGACAAGAGCAAAAAAATACGGGGGAACGCGTGTCACAGGAAGGCAGGCCACTCGAGCCTCAGACTCGAAAGCTAAATACATTTCTCGTCGAGAACGCAGCCAGTGTCATAATTAATTTATTGCGACCACAGCTCGCCACACCTGATACAATGAAAAATTCGGCTTTTTTAAAATTTTGCTTGGTACTAGACTGGTTTATTTTATTCATTTAGAGATTTTGGTTTGCTTTCAAAGTTGATATAAATGATCAGTCCCATAACATTGTCAACCATCGGTGGTATATCAAACATCGTTGTTGGCCTTCAGATTCGTAAAATACTTTGCTTTATCTAAAAGCTTTATTCTAACAAAGCGTGCCCTATGCCATAATGATAATATTGATGTTTATTCGAATATGATGTAGGATTCCACAGAAAATAAGCTATCCTGAAAACATTTATTGTAACTGTTTTGTGTTCCGGTATATACTGGAAGTATACTGCACACTGTGTCAGAATCTCAAATTAAAACCTAGGTCATGTGTGATATCATTAGATTGATAATTTAAAATAAGCATCTTTTGTCTTTTGGTAAAAAATTGTTTCCTAATCATATTTACGAACTACACCATGATCTCGGATTATAGAGATCATATTTTTTGGGCAGTTTGAGGCAGAGCAGACATACATTAGATGTGTTGAAAGACAATAACAAAAATGTTGATTTAGCACATTTCGACAATTCTTTCAGGTAGGTTACAACAGACTACTGGTCAAGTGTTTTCTTATTCATAGTCTTGTATTCAACTATCAACCCTCTCCGCTGCCGCTTGTTTCGTGGTCCCTGCCTAAAAAGTTCCGATACGATCGAACATACAAAAAGAGGTGTCAGCCTAAAAGGCTTCATCATACGATTTAAAAAAAAAGTTTTATGAATATGTATATCACTTTCTTCTAGCAATTTTCAAACAGCACATTTTAAGATTCTCTCAAAAAGCGGGAGAATTTTAAAATTCCGCTGTACGCGGGAGAAAAGGTAAAAAAACCTGATGGTCCCGCTAAGAGCGGGATATCTGGTCACCTAAGTAAATATACTGATATGTTGAAGCAGGTATTGTTCGTCACTAGTTGCAGCACTTCGACGACTTTTTTGTGTGGAATAGGACCGGACTTCGCATTTTTTATTAGTGTTTCAAAGCATGTATCAATTAGACTTTGTGTTATTTGGCAAACAATGTTACTTTAACCCTAGAGCAAATGGTCCTACCACAGTTATATTATAAACACACGGTATATAATTCTATGACTATGTGGTTTTTTACTATACAGGCGGATTATCGTTTATTATTTAACCATATACTATTATCAATTTTAGAAAATCTCTTAATTGCGTGTTAAGCGCATGTTACATTTGTCTGTAAGTACCTAGGATGTCTGCAAATTTAAGCATCACCCGGAAGTACAACGTGAGTCGCAAAGATGCAAACTATTCTGCAAACACATTCGCGCATGAAATTAAATGCAATGCACTTTTTATGGACCTACATGATATTCCGGAAGAGCCATATTCTCTGAGACTCTGGGTGCTCGGCTCGCATACGTAAAGTTACAACGATATCTATAAAAGACATTCCTCACGTCTCAAAAATAGTCAAGTCTTAAACTTGGTCCTCGGTTTATTTCAATTACGTACTTCAATATAAGTTTCGCCCCCGTTGCTCTCCAACGCTGTGCATAGTTCAACCCTTTTCCATGGGACCCTCGGTGCTCGGTGTCGTAAAGTTTAAATTTCCTGCTGCTGGATAACTTCCCTATGGGGAGGGCGAATTTGTATTTAAATTCTTTCAACTGGCTCCCGTTTCATACAAACGCTTTCTTTTTCCTAGTCGACCGAAGACAGGGGGCGGCCAATGTAGAGTGGGGTCGACAAAGGGGTCGCTCGTGAACGCGCAACTTAATGCGCTGGTGATGTTTAAATTTACTCACCTTTAGACTCCACCTGATGTCAGGTGAAATCTTTTAATCCCCCCCCTCGATAGTTTTTCAATGTTCAGCTCGCTTCAGTTGGTCGATTTTTGCTGTATACATTTTAGAATCATAATAGATAGTTCTAAATTTAAGCGTGTGCGAACACAAGTATGTTATAATTGTACTACCGTCTGTGGGCCGCCTAATGGACCTTAGTTCTAATTTATTAAGAAAAGAGTGAGAAATGAGTTTTTTCTGCTCTAAACAGTCCATAGCTTCATCGTAGCGAAACAAGAAATTGTTAAATATGATCATTTTTTACATTTAAGTTAAAAATGTCTTAGGGAATAGTTGTTTGAATGTAATTTTATGCTCATATTATATTGAAATTGGAATATGAATGGTAATGAGCATACTATGTCTACTATGTGTTTTTAAAGCAGATTCTAATTAATAATTTGCATGTTTATGACATTTACAGTCATTGAGATGTAGCTACCTTCATAAAAACCATTAGTACCCATTTATGCCCATGGTCAAGTGACATGTTTGTTTTCAAAAGATAATCTAAATTCCAACTTTCAGTTCTTTAACATTCTATAACTCTGTGTTCAGGTAACGGTAACTCCATAAACAACAAATATGCATTTTTTTCACACCCCTTAACTGCACACAGAAAAGTGATTATTTGGAACGACAGAACGACGTGAATTTATTTACTAGATTCAAATGCATATTTACTTGGATGTAGAAAGTTAGGTATATACAAGAAATGCCACATACTCAATATAAGTAAAATAATTTCTCAGATAAATGCTGTCAACAAATAAATTCTTTCTTTATAAGAATCAATATTGTATTGAAAGAAGTAATTGAATTTTTCGTCCCAAAAATGTTAATTTCTCAAAGGAAGTAATAGTAAATCCATCCAAGTGCGTAGTTACTTGATCCAAGAAAATATAAGACATTTAATATAAATAAGTATTGTTTACTGAATAGAAACCTACCAATTATTTAACTGAAGTGATTCTCACTTCTTTCAAGTAATCCCTTTCTCTGGAATAAATATGCGCACCGTGATTTTGTCAAGGCTCGCGCGCCCGCGCGTGGTTCTGGCGCCAGCCTAATCTAGTACGCAAAACACTAACGAAGTACCCGTAGGGGATGTGGCTTGTGATTTATTGGGGATGTATATTGTGATTTATAGTGTACAATAAACGTTTCAACACGGAATAGTTTGATGTAACGCACGCAACAGTTTAGAACGAGTAAGTAAATATAACATACCTATCTTGTTAATTAGCAATAGAAAACGTATTTGTGCCAAATCTTTAAAATTCTTACATTAAGTAGCTAAAAATATTTACCGGGAATAAAAATATACACTTCATTGAAGACTGTTTACTTACTTCACCAGAGTAACCGCTTTCTTAAATCTACTAATTATTCCAAGAAATAAAATTTCTTGGTTGAAGTCAATAATTTCTCGCGTATATACGAACCTACCAACTACTTCAGCCAAGTAATTCTCTCTTCGTTCGAGAGATCACTTTTCTGTGTGTGGATGTTTTGGAAATAGGGAAAGGAAGAATGTAATTACCGATTTGCCCCTCAATTGACAACATCCCTGAACTTTGGCTTGTATGAAGTTCGACACCACCACAAAATTTTAGACATTTAAGACCGTGCGTACATTGCAAAACAGAAATATCACGACTGGATTTGCGGTAGTGGTAGCAGCGACATGACCAGCGACGAAAATGAAAGAAAAACATTACCGCGGGGGCGGAAATATTTACGAGAGTTTTATGTTAATTCATTTTAGGTGGAAAGAGATACGAGGCGTTTAAAAACTTTTTGAAAAGTGTAGGTTTCTCTTCAGAAGGAAATATATCGCCCGACCCAACCACGGTCGAGGGTCTTTACAATTTTAAATGTTCACGGATTTCGCTGGAATTGTTTAAGGGAGGCGGAGACCTGAGAGCCCCCACAAGTTCCGTATTTTATTTTCGTGCGAAAGTTTAAAATATCGAATGATGTTACAGCGCGGTAGGAAATTTATTACCTTTATGAAGTTAAAAACGTCAGGCAGTGTTGGAGTGGAAATTATTTTTGCTGCTTGGTACTTCGGTGTGGGAATTTTTTGTAACAGTGCACCCACAACAGTACAAAGTATTTGAAATTGATGAGCAATCTCCTACAGCTAGTCTATACAGGGTCTCCCACGACGAGCTGCCATTAGAACTATATGGAGAACCAAATGAAATGAGAGATTGAACATTTGTGGACTTATATTGTTGGACACGATCGTCTGAACTAAAATAGTTTTAGTTTTCGGTTACTTTCGGTTACACCGAAAATGATGTCAACTTTTATATTTCAAATAGAACACCCTGTATTTTATCGCATTTTTGAAACTCTCATTAATTTTTAGATCAATTTTATGTTACACTTCCTATGTGTCATTTTTGAGATATTCATTTTTTTCCTTAAAAAATGACAGATGCACGGTTACTTACAATTACTTATAAATTATCCCCTGTGTTGGAAAAAAAGTTGTCCGGAAAAATTGTTGTGACGGTAACATATTATCGACAGATCGGTAGAATTCGTCTAAAAGTTATACAGGCTGTTCAAATTATAACATCAAACTTGAATTCGAGAAAAGTTCTAAAAGCTGATTTTTTCAAATGGCAACCCTAACATATGAATACATTTCTCAATTATATGGAAAATTTTACAACGGCCATCAGCCTTGCGAGAACTGCTGCACAGAAGAACTGCTGAAATTGTAAATGCACGACTACAAATAAATTTTTTTCACAGTGTCACGAGATATTCAACTTGATAACAAACTTTCAAACTTGGAACTTGTAGACCAAGAGCTGGTGAACGAGTTATGCAACGTGTTTTATATCGACTAAATTTAAAACTTAATAATCAGTTTATTTATTTAATAAATCTACATGAAAATATAAATATACTACAATACATCTATAAAACTACGTCTATAAAACAGATTGTAATGCTTTCTCTCTTCGTCTTGAGCCTCGGGATTAGGACGAAATATCCGATCTCGGGGTAATGGTATAGACTATAGACGGTATCGTTTTCTTGATCGTTCGGTTGGTTGTTTAGGCTTTTACTCTTCCCTGTAGAATAAGTGACTTTATATTTAGTTTGAAAGTTGTAAATTCACACTTTGTATCTCCTCAAACTACCTGCGAAAAACTTGGCAGGGCTAACCCTATCATAAAACCACTAAAAGCCACTCTAACGTGCACGTTTGCGGTCTTTTTCCATTTTAACGCAAAACGGTCACAATTTAGAAATTTTAGCTTCTGTCATACTGCACGCTATATTACAATATCAATGCTCAGCAGCGGACCAGGCAATCTGCGCCCCAGCTCCGAGGCCCCTATACCGTATCACTCCCCATCCCGTGCGGAGTGAAGCCCCCGAATCCAGCCCTTCCCCTCCTCTCTCCCACCCTTAACCGTAAATCTACCTCATGGTCTATTGTTAAAACGGTTTATCATCGTCACGATGCCGACGATGCCTGCGATGTATTGACAATTACGTATTCGGATCGTAGGAAAAGGTATCCGGCGATTATTACTCAACTACATTTTCACTTGCTCGTGCAGGGCGCTATTAGGTACATTGAGTTTTTTTACTTTATCATACGCAGTATGCAAAGTATTGTAATCGTGCCAAATTTTTTTTTTGAGATTTTAGCGGAAATGTCTCTTTGGAGCCCCTGAACATTTTTGACCAAGGTACAACAAAATGTCTGTGTGTGTGTGTGTGTGTGTGGATGTGGGTGTGTGTACCCGCTTTTTTGTGGCGACGATTCCGGAGAAACTACTAAAGGTATCGGGACGAAACTTCATATTTAGAAGTTTCATGGCCAAACTTAGAGCTGAAAAGCTTTCTGTTAAAAAGGGTCCAAAGGAACTAGAGGTTTAGTCTTAGCATTTTTGAAAGATTTTGTAAATAAGCCGGCATTTCTGGAATTTCGTCGAAATAGTTAAATAATAAATGAAACTAGAGGAAATTCTGAATAATTTATGACTATGACATTTTTTGGTACAATCAATAGTTTAGCTGCATGAGCAAATTCTATTTCATCGAGATCGGTCGTACTGCATTAAAACTAGTAGCCAGGATAGGTCAGATTATAATATGTCAGATGTGATTTTAATGACGGTAGATAGTGGCAAACGCTAATGCTTTGACAATACTACTGTCAATACAAGCTGCGTTCGGATATTGTACACCGTTAAGGTGCGTTTTCATTAGTGCTAATGGCAGTGGTAGTAGACGCCATTATAGTATTTCTAATAGAATTTGCTAGTGAGTCAAGATTATGTACATGCAAACTAATATGTGCACCTTCACACTTTCTACACCCAATAACACGTGTCATTTGGACACGTGTTCGGATATTGTACACCGTTACACTTTTTACACCTAATACCACGTAAGTGTCATTTGGATGGTGTACCCGGTGGCAACGGAGTACAATATCCGAACGCACCTTTAATCGACATATCTGTCTAGTCCTACTAGTTTTATTTTAATGCAGACATAGCCGATCTCGATCAAATAATATCTCATGCAGCTAAACTATTAATTTTATATATAGTATGATAAAATCATGTGCCTGGCCACATCAGATTTTTTAAGTTTAATTTTGGCCTAGCCGTTAAGGTTGGATGGATCAGTTCTGCGGATATTTGCACCAGGAATCTTTACAGTCTTTACACAGCGGACCACGAACATTTCACTAATAACAGATATTTTACCATAGTTGGTTAGCGACGGACCATAGCCTTTCAACGTATGCTGTGTCATTTGCCTACTATTTTCTAAGTACTTTGCTTTTAGCAATGTAACAATTAGACTTAAACGAATGTAGTTAATGGGTATATTGAGTAATTGGCGCATCCGTCTATTACGCCTTTCACTTCGAGTTTACAGTAGACTTTAGCAACTCAGCGGTGAGTAAAAGATGGTTTAGCAAATCTAACCGGCAGATTTTGATAAATCAGGAGTCTCTCACCTGGCGATGGTGGTGTAATGGTCAGCATAGTTGCCTTCCAAGCAGTTGATCCGGGTTCGATTCCCGGCCATCGCACTTCTTTTGCCTATTTATTTGCTGCAATAAGTGCAAACGTACGCTTCAATTAAATTACTTGCCAACTTCTATAAATTCCGTCATGTGCATATTATCGCATTGAACACTACTGAAATTTTATAAAAGCAACAAATGTAAAAGTAATTACATTTTGATAACAATATATTTTTTATTCCGTCGTAAATGATCCCGTTCCGTCGTTGGATTTGAATAACAACGACTCCTTATCTTGTGGTCAATAATCTCAATCGTAAAACTTTTATAACTTCAATTTTTAATCAGTTGTCAATCATTTCTTTCGTAGAATCTTAATAATAATGGTTCTTATTCCGTGACTAACGATCCCTATCGTAGGATTTTTATAGAAACCATTTTTTATTTTGCCATCAATGGGCGCAGTGGTAGGTTTTAATACGTTTCTTCCGTTGTCAATGATCCTTATCGTATGGTTTTAAAATAATGATTTTTATTCGTCGTCGTGGTCTCTATCGTGGGATTTTAATATAAACTTTTTTGTTTTGAGTCGCCTATGAACCCTATCGTTGTTGACTTTACAGCAGACTTTCTTTAGTGACTCTGCGGAGAGCAGAAGATGCGGTTGGATGAGCAAATCTACCCGGCAGATTTGTTAAATCAGGTATCTCTCACCTGGCGATGGTGGTGTAATGGTCAGCATAGTTGCCTTCCAAGCAGTTGATCCGGGTTCGATTCCCGGCCATCGCACTTCTTTTGCCTATTTATTTGCTGCAATAAGTGCAAACGTACGCTTCAATTAAATTACTTTCCAACTTCTATAAATTCCGTCATGTGCATATTATCGCATTCAACACTACTGAAATTTTATAAAAGCAACAAATGTAAAAGAAATTACATTTTAATAACAATATTTTTTTTATTCCGTCGTAAATGATCCCGTTCCGTCCTTGGATTTGAATATCAACGACTCCTTATCTTGTGGTCAATAATCTCAATCGTAAGACTTTTATAACTTCAATTTTTATTCAGTTGTCAATCATTTCTTTCGTAGAATCTTAATAATAATGTTTCATATTCCGTGACAAACTATCCCTATCGTAGGATTTTTATAGAAACCATTTTTTATTTTGCCATCAATGGGCCCAGTGGTAGGACTGGTAGGTTTTAATACTTACATGTTTCTTCCGTTGTCCATGATCCTTGTCGTATGGTTTTAAAATAACGATTTTTATTCGTCGTCGTGGTCTCTATCGTGGGATTTTAATATAAACTTTTTGTTTTGAGTCGCCTATGAACCCTATCGTTGTTGAGATTACAGCAGACTTTAGTGACTCTGCGGAGAGCAGAAGATACGGTTGGATGAGCAAATCTTCCCGGCAGATTTTGTTAAATCAGGTATCTCTCACCTGGCGATGGTGGTGTAATGGTGAGCATAGTTGCCTTCCAAGCAGTTGATCCGGGTTCGATTCCCGGCCATCGCACTTCTTTTGCCTATTTCTTTGCTGCAATAAGTGCAAACGTACGCTTCAATTAAATTACTTTCCAACTTCTATAAATTCAGTCATCTGCATGTTATCGCATTGAACACTATTGAAATTTTATAAAAGCAACAAATGTAAAAGTCATTATAGTTTAATAACAATGATTTTTTTATTCCATCGTAAATGATCCCGTTCCGCCGTTGGATTTGAATAACACCGACTCCTTATCGTGTGGTCAATAATCCCAATCGTAAGATTTTTACAACTTCAATTTTTATTCAGTTTTCAAACATTTCTTTCGTAGAATCTTAATAATAATGTTTCTTATTCCCTGACTAATGATCCCTATCGTAGGATTTTATAGAAACCATTTTTTATTTTGCCATCAATGGGCGCAGTGGTAGGTTTTAATACGTTTCTTCCGTTGTCAATGATCCTTATCGTATGGTTTTAAAATAACGATGTTTATTCGTCGGCGTTGTCTCTGTCGTGGGATTTTCATATAAACTTTTTTATTTTGAGTCGCCTATGAACCCTATCGTTGGAGTTTTAATAATAACGAATTTTTATTCTCTTGTCAATGACCCTTATTGCTTTTATTTATAATTGCAGTTTTTATTCCTTTGTCACTAATCCCTGTCTTTTCACTTTTATAATTACTGTTCCTATTCCGTCATCAATAATAATGCCTATGGTATGCTTTTAATAATGACTATTTTATTCTGTCGTCAATATGCCCTATCTTAGCCTTTAATAATTAATTTTTTTTTTATAATAGGATAATAATATGTTTGGTGGCATACAGGCGGGATATAAATTTTAAATAAATTAAAAATTACAGGCACAACCTGGATTCTGTGGTCAATAATCCCAATCGTAGGATTTTAATAATTTCAGTTCTTATTCCGTCATCACGGATCCCTACCGTAGGATCTTAAATTTGATGATTTTCATTCCCTCGCCAATAATCCCTGTCATATGACTTTAATAAAAAATAT
The DNA here is from genome assembly GCA_963966075.1 of Aphodius sticticus. Lineage (NCBI taxonomy): Eukaryota > Metazoa > Arthropoda > Insecta > Coleoptera > Scarabaeidae > Aphodius > Aphodius sticticus. The sequence goes on along the minus strand of OZ014509.1, from coordinate 47,507,729 downwards.
TTTTATTACGTCGTCTATAATCCCAATTAAAATTTGTATTCCCTATAAAACATGTATGGCCGGCTAATGTTGTGATTTGCCGGCTCTCATCTAATGATTCTGCTTTAGTGACTCTGCGGAGAGCGGAAGATACGGTTGGATGAGCAAATCTAACCGGTAGATTTTGTTAAACCAGGTATCTCTCACCTGGCGATGGTGGTGTAATGGTCAGCATAGTTGCCTTCCAAGCAGTTGATCCGGGTTCGATTCCCGGCCATCGCACTTCTTTTGCCTATTTAATATGCTGCAATAAGTACACACAAACGCCTTAATAAAATTATTTTGCAATTGTTTTAATTCCGACATGTGCATATTATCACAATGAATACTATAAAAATAATTACATTGTAACAACGATATTTTATTCCGTCGTCAATGATCACGTCGTTGGTTTCAATAATAACGATTCTTCAATCGTAGGATTTTTATGCCGTTGTCAATGATCCCTATCATATGGTTTTAAAATAACGATTTTTTATTCGTCGTCGTTGTCTGTATCGTGGGATTTTAATATAAACTCTTTTGTTGAGTCACCAATGAGCCATATCGTTGGACTTTTAATATTAACGACTTTTTATTCTGTTAACAATGACCCCAATCTTTTTTTAATAATTAGTGCTTTCGATGCTCTTGTTAATAACCCCAGTCATAGGATTTTAATAATACTGATTTTTATTCCTTCGTCATTGATTCCTGTCTTAGCACTTTATTTTTGTTCCGTCGTCAATAATCCTTATCGTATGCTTATAATAATAACGATTTTTTTATTGTTGTCAATGATGCCTAGCTTAGCATTTAATAATTACTATTATTATTCGTCGTCAATCGTGGATTTTTAATAATAACGATTTTGTATTCTATGATTAATGATCCCAAAAATGGATTTTAGTAATTGTCTTAAAAATGATATTTATTCCCTCGCCAATAATTCCTAACAAACGATTTTAATAATAACGATTTTTATTTCGTCATCTGTCATCCCAGTTTGTAGGCTTTAATAATAATTTTCTTTTCAATACACTAACGGGCACTTCAGCGGACTTGGTTTGCGACAGACCAAATCCTATAAAAGATCCGTCCATGTATGGCCGGCTAATGCTGTGATTTTCCCGCTGTCATTTAATTATCGTTTATGCAATATAATAATTCTTAACTAAGTCTTAACTAATTGCAATTAATGGGTAATGATTAATTGGGACGTCCGCTTTTCACTTCGAGTTTACAGCAGACTTAAGCGACTTTGCGGGGAACAGAAAATACGGTTGGATGAGAAAATCTATCCGGCAGATTTTGCTAAACCAGGTACCTCTCCTTAGCGATGGTGTTATATTTTCTTTATTTACATCTATGCATATATACGTTTCAAATTTAAAACTTAACAAAATACAAGCCAATATAATAGTATTTCAATCACAGTTTTATCACAGTCATCTCCCTATTTGCCCATATGCATATCAGGATCCCTGCGGTCCTTGCGAGCACTCTAAATGCTGCTCGTTGTATCAGCCTTAATAGCATTTCTTCCGCGCCCAGTTCTCTCAGAAGGACCATGAATTTATTGTGCTCTTTGGTACACCATGACACCCAATCAGAAAGACGCCCAATCCCTATCTCTCTCCTCCTCTCTTCCTTATTTTTTCCACAAGATTTCCTTCTTCGCTACCAGTGTCGACAATTCTAGATAGATAGTTGCATCCCTTTCTCTATATTTAGCTGCTCTAATCCTATAGGAAGATATAATTGCCTTATCCGTGACATTTATCTTTAACTTTGTTCAGCTTGCTTCAATTGACTTATTGCTTATATCTTCGTTGTTCTCATCCTCCTTAACTCCGTGGATTTCTAGGCACTTCCCGTTTATGTTTTTCTCTAGTTGGTTTACTTTGTGTTCCAGGTCGAATATTCTTTTCTCTATATCTACATTATTCTTCACAAATTCTTCAACTGTTGTTTCAAAGTTCTTTACAGTTTTTCGGGTTTCCTCCACTAAGCCTGTCAACTTCGATTCCAGACTTGGCACGTGTTGGTTACTCTCATCGAGCTTCGCCCTTATTGCGCGAAGGGACCCGGTCTAAGCAGCCAACTGCACGGAAATACTGGCGAGGTGGGACCCCACGTCAGCATGCACCTTCTCGTTGTTCTTTGCCTCTTGTGATAATCCCTTTCTTCGTGGTTTGCAGTTTTCACATCTCCATTCGGACTTTCTCCTTTTCGACAGACCATTCCATGTCCCCGCTGATATAGAACAACCGTGATGGAATTCCTCGTTACACCCGTTACATGTTACACACGTACCGTTCGACGGCAACCCTTCTCCGCATTTATAAAATTGTCACTCATTCTCTGAACACTTATTCGTCAGCCCTCGTATCGTACCAGGCAAAGTTTACAATGAAGAACTCTCTTGCCCGAAGCTTGCAGGTATCTTAAAAGTGGCGATTTAAGAAAAGAAGTCCAAATGAATTTCAGAGCCCAGAAGTAAACAACCGAAAATTTGGAATATTTTTTCTATATCCGGAAAAATTTCAGAGTACCAGACACGAACATACAAAACTATTCTAAGTGGCAACAATAAATTTAAAAAAATCGAATAAAGAATAAATACTTTTATGTTGTTGAAGTGGGTGATGTCCCACAGATGAAAATCATTCATCTAAGTCGACTTAGAGACCCTCCACGTGGATTCTGGTGCCGAGGTTGCTTCAAGAATGATCTTGAGTGTCCAGTAAACCGCCATGTCATATCTGGGTGTAAAGGAGTGGCCTTTGTATGCTGATGTAACTTGGTAAGCTCATGCCGCCACGCCACAACCTCTTCTAGAAGGACCATATGCCTCGCCTGATTCCCTCGAAAATTAAAAATTTGCTCTTCCGCCGCTGAGTTGAGCAGTGCCAGCTTTTTGGAGTCAAGGAATTGAGAGGTTGCAGCAGGAAACATGACATCTTTGCGACCCTTTACCACTAGTTTTGGGTAAAACATGCTTTTCGACCACTTCTCTATGCGCGTTTGTAAGTCGACCTCTCGCATCTTCTTCAGGTCACTGCCGCATTGATTGCCCTTGAGCTCCTCGTGCTGCGACTCCTCCAACCCAATTTTCTTCTGGACGTGCATATATTTACTAATAGGTGTTCTTCGTTGGACTCGGTTCGGTACCAGTAGTTGTTTGTGGGTGCTCTCAAGTTCTTTTGGACCTCTCATATACCAGTAGCGCTTGATGTATTGCGCCATGGTTTCCACTTTCAGTGATCTGAATCCGAGAACCCCCCCCCCCCCCCCCAGGTGTGGTGGTAAGTAGAACCGGTCGTTTGATGTTGTGTGGGATTTGAGGTGTTCCACTGCTAATCTTCTTACCTCTTTATCCATGATCTTGCACCTGTTTAGAGTGGTTCCCACTGGCTCTTCTGGGCTGAGGTTTCCGGTGACATATATAATCATGGGGACTACGGTGGTGTTGTATATTTTCATCTTCTGGAATGACGCAAGCCCGCACTTGAAGATGCTCTACTTTGGTGGTCATTTTGTTATTTAAGTTGGTGTGGTTGGAATGAGCATCTCGGTTGGTTTGCTCTATTCCCAGGTATTTGTATGCTCTCTTTATTTGTGGAATAAAGGCGTCATCATCTGGGTTAGTCTCGTCTATATCCACTCTTTCCGCATACATGGCCGATTTGTTTACGTTGAGTACTAATCCAAGGTATTTTACCTCTTCTCCAAGTTTGGAGGTGACTGACCAAAACGGCTTTGCAGTTCGTATGGCATTCTATGTCGTGCTTGTATGCTATTAGTCTTGTTTTGCTTCTAACTTGCTTTGCTATGACTGGATCTTTCTTGATGGAGTGAAAGATCCCTGTCAGTACGAAGAGGAGTGGACTTAGACTGTCGCCTTAGTAGACCCCACGGTTGATCCGGATGCTGAGACCTGATTCTACCTTTGGAAGATTTAACATTAACTTTTCCATCCGAACAATGGCACTGATCAAGTTGGCTACTTCTTTACTGATGGGAAGTGCTCGCCATTTTTTGTAGTCCAGTGTGGAGGTGAGTCGTAGGCCTTCTTCAAGTCATACCAGGCGGTGAAGGCGGTGAAATGTTGTCAGCGACGGTATCGGGCAGCTTTAATCTATGCTTTGTCCAGGATCAAACCATGCAACGTTCCCCATACTCCCTTTCTCGCAAGTTGTTCGTACGGTATTATGTTTGCTACATTTTCCTGTACCATATCAGCTATTACCTTTGTCAGTATCTTGTAGTCAGTATTAAGAACTGCTATTGGCCGATAATTTCGGGGATAGTCTTCTGGGCCATTTTTGTGTATGAGCGTAACCAATCCTGTTACATACTGCTCTGTAATTCGGTACTTGCCTATTAAATTGTTATACACAAAGCTGGCCAGGTAGTCTCTGGCGACTGGGAATATTTTGTAAAGGAAATAAGGGATGCTGTCTTGTCCTGGGGCCTTCTACGATGCGGCTGTGTTCATCGCATTAGCTGTTCTCTTGAAGACTTGATCTTTTGTCTCCAGTGTCTGGCCTTCTTTGTTAATGCTTACAATTTTTACCACTCGTCAAATATTGATGTTTTTGCTGGGGTGGTTCCCGTTTCATATAGATTGGCGACAAATAGATTGGCTCTTGGAGTGAGTATTGCAAGAAAATGGTCTTTCTTCACACGCAGTCCTTTGTTGTAGTTCCTCATGCCTTTTTTTCTGCCAATATAAATTTTTTCCTAACATCTGTATTTGGTACTCAGCGCCTTTTATGTGTTTGCTTCAGCTTATTAGATATGAGCTAAACTGCGATTGTTCAATCATATTGCGAACTGCTACTGCGATTCTCCAATCACAGTGACTTTAAACTGCTACTGCGATCGCAATGCGCAGTATAGGCACCCCAGTCATACATACGCGGAGTGGTGTATGTGCTGTGCACCGCTCACAGTGATATGACTACGATCGCTGTTCGCAAATAGCAACCAAGAAGTATATAAGTAACCTGTGTTTAGTATGTTTGCGGAGACGTGGGAATGATTTTCTCGTGGACGATATTTTGAATATCAGTAAATAATAGCCGTAAATAATAATATTACTTTTTATAAACTATTTTGTACGATCTGCCTTTCTATTTGGAATACTACATGCAACGACGAGTTGAGTTGAGTTGAGTTGATGTAGATGGCAGAGGGGGAGAGAGGGACTATTGGGCAGGGGAGACATGGCAAAGAACACGGATTACGAGAGAAAGCAGGTATCACGAGAACAAGCTAAAGAAAATACAAGACAAGAAGCCGAAATAGTAAAACGAGGAAAGAGAAGGAGGACGCAGGATATAATAAAAACCGGAACGTGGAATGTGCGAACAATGCTTAAACCGGGAAAGATGATAGAAATAGCGAAGGAAATGAAAAGATACAAAATAGACATCCTAGCGCTCCAGGAAGTTGGATGGAAGGACAGCGGAAGGGTCGACAAAAATGAATTTACCCTATACTACTCAGGCGAAAACAAGCAAGGAAGAAACGGCACAGTATATATGGTAAGCTCAAGAATGAGGGACAAACTGATGAGCTTTGAGGCAGTAAATGGTAGACTGTCAACAATACGAATACAGAACAAAGCTAATGTAACAGTGATAAACGCGTATGCACCTACAGAAGAATCAAAAGAGGAAGAAAAGTATACATTTTACGAACAACTACAAGAGGTTTTTGGGAACAGTCCAAATAACGACATAAAAATTATTGTTGGAGACTTTAATGCACAAATCGGAGGGGAGGAGTATAATGAAAGTGTAGCAAACAGGGAAACTATACCTAAAACGATGAACGACAATGGCAAAAGACTATGCAACCTGGCAACAAGTACAGATACGTACATAGTGAGTACCAAATTTAAACACAAAAGAGAACATAAGATAACGTGGATGAGACCCGGGACAACCGATGGAAATCAAATCGATCATGTCTTGATATCAAAGAAATGGCCACGAATAATCAATGATACAAGATCTTACAGGGGAGCAAACGTAGATACGGATCACCTTCTGGTAGTGACAAAAATAAAGATAAAGATAATGAGAACGGCGAATAGCAGACAAAGGGGAACACAATGGAATGTTGAAAGACTAAAGGATTGAAACATTAGAGACGAGTATGTAAGGGAGATAAACCGTGGAACACTAGAAGGGAACCCAGACAATATAGAACAGGAGTGGACGAACATAAAGAACATCATTTGGAACGCAGCTAACAAAAAAATAGGGCAGGCCAGAAAAACTAGAAGTAAATACTGGTACGACAACGAATGTGGAAACAACACCAAGGAAAAAAATCATGCAAGAAGTAGATGGATAGCGACAGGAAAAGGATAGAGAGAGAAATGTCTACAGAGAGAAAAAGGACACAGCAGATAAATACTGCCAAAGGAAGAAAGAAGAGTGGATCAACGAATTGATGAGATGTATGGAGGAAAACAGCAAGGATAATAGAAAATTTTTCGAGCAATAAAAAAGACAGAACAAGAAAAACAAGACAACAGCAAAAATAAGCAAGGCAGAATGGGAAGAATATTACACAGACTACTTCAGGGAAACAGAAAATATCAGCGAAACCTATGAGGAAGCGGGAAGCAACGGAGAACACGAGGAAGAACCAGCTACATATGAAGAGTACAAACAACTAATAAAACATCTGAAACATAATAAAGCGGCAGGAGAGGATACAATAGTGAACGAACTGATAAAAAATGGAGGAGAAAAACTACTAACAAGAATTTACAATCTTATTACGAAAATTTGGAAAAGAGAACAAATGCCAGAGGAATGGAATGCGGGCCTGATCGTACCGATCTTCAAGAAGGGGGTTCAAACAAATTGTCAAAACTACCGCGGTATAACGCTCCTGAATGCCGCATGCAAGATACTAACAACACTGATACGGGAAAAAATAACAAAGTACACCGAAGAGAAGCTGGGAGAGTACCAATTTGGTTTCAGAAAAGGGAAATCTACGATTGACGCCATACACATAATGACACAGACAATAGAAAAAAATTACGAACATGGGAGCGAATTGCACATAATATTTGTTGACTTCAGGCAGGCTTTTGATAGTATAAATCGACGAACATTGGTATGAGAAAGATAGAAATACCCCGCAAATTGATTAATCTGGTAGAGATGACTATACAAAAATCTCGGGCCAAAGTAATAACAACGGAAGGATACTCCAACGAAATTACGGTAAGCAAGGGAGTGAGACAGGGAGACGCACTATCGCCGGTACTGTTTAATGTGGCCCTGGACGCAGCCGTCAAGGAAATAAAAGTGGGAAGAACAATAACAAGAAACATGACACAGATTGTGGGATATGCGGATGACCTGGCACTGATCGCAAGAGACCGACGAAGCTTAGACCAGCTTCTATCAGATCTGTTAACGGCGACAAAGAACAGAGATTTAGAAATAAACGAAAAAAAGACAAAATATATGGTGGTTAGCAGGAGGAACACAGAAAATATAAAAGACATAGATATACAGGGCTACAAATTTGAAAAAGTTAGTAATTTCAAATACCTCGGAGTGGTGATAAACGAGAAAAATGACAGATCAATAGAAATGGAGGAAAGAACGAAAGCAGGAAACAGAGCCTACTGGAGATATCACAAACTACTTAAAGACGGAAACCTCAGCACAAATACCAAATTGAGAATATACAAAGCCGCGATAAGACCTACAATAATGTATGCCGCAGAGACAATGGTTATGACAAGGAAAGACGAAGAATCATTGAGAATCAACGAGAGGAGAGTGCTGAGGAAGATATTCGGACCAGTGAGGACAGAGGAGGGAGAACTGAGGAAACTGATGAACCATGAAATCAGTAAAAGAACAGAGAACGAAGATATTGTGAGGTGCATAAAGGCGCAGCGTTTGAAGTGGTATGGACACATACAAAGAAGGGAACCGGACACTCAATTCAGACGAATCACCAGCTGGAGACCAAGAGGGAGACCAAGGACAAGGTGGGAAGATCAGATCTACGCAGATATGGGAAACCTAGGAATAGCAGGATAGAGAAATAACGTCGGGGACAGAAAGAAGTGGCAAAGAATAACAGAGCAAGCAAAAACACACATCAGACTATAGAGACGGCGAGGAAAAAAATGAAATAAAATAAAGAGAAAGAAAAATGAAAAAAAAAACAAAAAAAAGAATATGTACCTATATATGAATAGTAAGAAACAAAAAAGAGGAAAGTAAAGAAGAAGAAAAAAAAAACACAAGAAAATATAAAAAGTTTTTAACAGAGTGATTCCCTGTAAGAAAGTGAATCTATAGAGCTTACCCAAGCGGCCACCATTCCAACGGGAATGAATAGCCATATATAATATCTCTTTTGCATGACTGACATTTTGACGCATAAAATAATAACAGACACTTGTACGTTTGAACGCAGAGTTTGGGCGGAATTGCGAGTGGTGCATTTGCCGACCGCAACTGAGCAGATACGAAGATCGGCGGACGACCAGCGAAATCATTTGAGAACCCAGAGCGAGTGCGACTGTAAAATCGCAATAGCAGTTTGAACATTGACAATCATGATTAACTGCAATTTTCCCAATCGCAGTGATTGAATCGCAGGTGGTGACATATTGCTCATCTCTACATCTTATACTTCTTTAAAGTTTTGTTTTGCTCGTATTCGTCTTTAGTGAACTTTGTGCCCTTGTTGTTCAGCATGTTTTCGGCAAGTTGTGTTCTTTGCTGAAGTGTTTTTATTAGTTTTTCCGTAGCTCCAACTTAACTTTTACAATTCTTCGCACAACCATTTTCCTCAATAGACATCCGGCCGCGAGGATAGATTTTTTGATGTTCTTTCTCTTTTTGCCTTCTGTTTTGGTGTTCGATTGGATGTGCAGTATTTTTTAGGCGAGAAGTGTGTTAATACTGTTAACCAGTTGGTTGTGTTTGTCAATATTAAATTTTAGAATGCCTTTAGGTGGTTGATTGGAGTGAACAAGGTTGTATATTCGGTTGAAATGTCTTCTGAGCTCGTTGGATGTTGGGTCAGGTTGGTTGGGGTGAACGTTTATTAGTGGTTGGCTTTGTGGTAGGTCAGGTGGTGGGTCTGGTATTAGCTTATCGTGTATTGTAGCCGGAGTTGGGGAATCTATTAGGCGCAAGATTGATTCTTCATTTGACTTTCATTAATTTCATCTCTCGTTACACCTTGTCGCTCTTCCCTAGTCGTTTCTTCATCCCTGTCGCTCTCCGGTGGTACGGCTCTGGTGTATTTCATTATTTAAATCTATGCATATATACATTTCAAAGTTAATACTTAACAATATATAATGCAATATAATAATGTTTAAATCACAATTTTATCACAGTTGTCTCCCTATTTGCCCATATGCTTCATCAGGATCCCTGCGGCCCTTGTGAGTACTCCATATGCCGCTCGTTTTATCAGCCTTAGTAGCATTTCTTCCATGGCACCCAGTTCTCTCAGAAGGACCATGAATTTATTGTGCTCTTCGGTACAGAGGATCACACCATGACACCCAATCCGAAAGATGCCTAAATCGACTCTGCATTTGTTTTCTGCTCTCATTTCCGCTATTAAATTCAGATTTTTAGGAATGGTATGGCAGTTGGTGTGGTCGATGTCATTCACAGAGTTTTTAGTATACTTGACAGACTTTACTTTTTCTTGAAGAGTGTAGTTTTTGAAGTGAGGGGAGGATATCGCAAATACATAAATTTTTTGTATGGGGTCGCCTACCCTCACAACTATATCGGGCTTGTTGTGGTGTAGTCTACTCTGGGTAAAGATTGGTTGTCCCGCTCTTATGGAATACCGTTTCCCATTGCCCGTGTAGTCGCCATTGAAAGTTCCGCTGCCATATCTTAACTCCCTCCATGTGGACTCTGGTGCCGATGTTGCTTCAAGAATAATCTTGAGTGTCCAGTAAACCGCCATGTCGTGACTGGGTGTATAGGAGTGGCCTTTGCATGCTGATGTAACGTGGTAAGCCGTTTCCGCCACGTCACAACCTCTCTGCAAAGACCATCTCCCGCGCTTGATTTACCTCGAAAATTGTAAATCTGCTCTTCCACCGCTGAGTTGAACAGTGCTAGCTTTCTGGAGTCAAGGAATTGAGAGGTTGCAGCAGGAAACATGATATCTCTGCGATGTTTTACCACATGATTTTGGTAAAACATGCTTTACGACCACTTTTCTATGCGTTTTTGTAAGTCAACCTCTCGCATCCTCTTCATGTCGCTGCTGCATTCCTTGCCCGTCAGCTCCTCGTTCTGCGACCCCTCCAACCCATACTTCCTCTGGCCGTGCATATAGTCACTGATAGGTGACAGAATGACCGGGTCGGGATTCAAGTCCTCTGTTTTCACGTCACTCTCTTAGTTCCCATATTCACTACCGTCAATAGCGCTCGCGTTATGTGTGTTGTTGGTTGCCAACAGCTCGGCCTCTCCTGACTCCTCGTCGTCCTCGACGTGATATTCATCTTCAGTTTCACTCTCAACGTCGAATTGGACCCATCGCTTCATCCTATCAGGGGCGACAACACCTTCATATGGCCTCTGCGTCAGCTGACGCCCTGGAACATCCTTGATGATATATCGATTGTTGTCCAAGACCTTATGGATTCGGTATGAACCGTCGTACTTTTTCCCCATCTTCGGAACGCGGTCAGTTCGTGCTGCTGCTCTCTCCATCATGACCAATTGTCCTTCTTGATACTTCTGGTGCGGTTTTCGATCAGCATCGTAATACTTCTTTGTTGTCTCTTGTGCAATTTTGATAGAATTGCCTGCTTGTTTTCGTGCTTCGTTTCTTTCAGCGATAAATCTTTCCAATTCCTCTTCCTTTTCGATCTCCTCGGACATCACGGGCGGATTTCTTGCTTTTAGTTTATATCCCAACAATAATTGACTTGGGGTTTTCTGTGTAGTCTTCCGGACTGTACTATTGAGTGCTATTTGAACATCGCTTAGGGCTTCTTCGTCCCATCTGTCTGGCTCATCTCCTACTAATCTCAGTAATGCTGGCATGAAGGTTCCGTGATACCGTTCTATTTGCCCATTTCCTCGTGGTGTCCTTACGGCAACGTATACGACTTGTATGCTTCTCTCTTCGCAATTCGTTCGGAATACTTCACTGGTAAAACTAGTACCTCTATCCGTGATGATCTTCCTTGGATAAGCAAAAACTTTAAAAATTTTAGCTAATCTCTTGATGCTTTCCTCACTCTTCGTAGTCTCACTGGTTCTAAAAACACGTCCTTAGTGAATCCATCGATCAAGGTGAGTACATACTGGTTCCCTCTTTTAGATCTCTCCAACGGCCCAACATGGTCTAGGTGTAGTGTTGCCAAGGTAAGTATCCTTTGTCAATATTATACAGCTCTCCGTCTTTTCTATTTTTCCTAATATTGTGTTCAAGACATGGGACACAGTTTTGAATACATTTTTTATATATTTCTTCATATTTTTGAAATAATAATTCTCTTTCAGGTCGGCAAATATCTGATCTGTTCCTAAATGAGCTAAACGATTGTGTCTCGACTACTAAGGATTTTCTCATCTTTCTAGGAACCACGTATAGTAACTTGTCATGTAATTTCCTGACAACTTTTCCATTTAACAATCTGTATCCGTGTCTTATCGTCGTTACGTCTTCTTCCAATATCTTGCGTCTTATTTCAGCTATTTCAGTATCATCCCGCTGGATCTCTTCAAAATTTCCAATTAACTGTTCTGTGACTGTAATTATGTTGGTACTGTAAACTCGGCTGAGACTATTGACATGAACCATCCGTTCAGCTTTTCTATGTTCCGTCTCAAAGTCACACTCTTGCATAATAACACTCCAAGAAGTTATTCTTCTGTTGACTTCATTTTTTTGAAGTGTCTGTCTCAGAGCATTACAATCTGTAATGACTCGAAATTTCTTTCCTAGCAGGTACACCCTGAATTTTTCCAATGCTTTCACGACTGCAAATGCCTCTATGATATCTTTCCTCATATTCCGATGTCTTCCAACTGGCATAGTAAATCGGATGACATTTCCCATCGTGCATCTGCATCAGGCAAGCACCCAGTCCCGTTCCACATGCATCGGTGTGCAACTCGGTCTCCAGGTTTCTATCGTAAATTTTCAAAATTGGTCCACTAACTAGGCACAACTTGACATTCTCGAAACCCATCTGCTGTGTTGGTCCAAACTGAAATTTGTTTCCACTCCTCAGTAGATTGGACAACGGTTTAGCGAGAGTTGCATATTGTTCAATAAACTTTCGGAAATATTCGCTCAGTCCAAAAAATCGTTGAATTTCCTTAGTATTTCGGGGAGTTGGAAATCTATCGACGGCCTTGGTTTTTTCCATTCCTGGACTTATGCTTCCTACTTTGATTCCATATCCTAAGTAATCCAATTCAGTCATTCCAAATTTGCACTTATCAAGCCGCAACTGTAAACCTCTCTCGTCGACTCTCTTCAACACCCTTTTCACCATGGTCATGTGTTCCTCCAATGTGACAGTGTTGATCAATAAATCGTCCATATACGCCAGACTACCCTCTTTAATCATGTCATCAAAAATATCCCATATGAATTTAAAAAAAAAACGGATGGTGCTCCAGTTAATCCAAATGGCATCTTTAAAAATTCGTAATGTCCCGATGAAGTGACAAATGCTGTGTATTTTCGCGAATCTTCTGCCATGTGCACGTGGTGATAACCATGCTTCAAGTCCAGTAATCAAAAATAATTTGACCCCCTCAAATTGTCGACAAGTGTCTCAATCACCGGCAATGCAAAATTGCTTTTCGCCGTCTTCTTATTTAAATTTCTCTAATCAATACAAAGTCGATATTCCCTATTCTTCTTGGGCACTAGAACTACAGGACTGGCATATGCGGAGTCGCTTGGCTGAATAATGCCCACTTTCAACCATTTGTCGATTATCTCGTACACTATTTGGGTTTCATAAAATCCAAAACGCCTAAGTTTGCTGGTGACTGGTATCTCGTCCTTCAGTTCGATGTTCATTTTAATTTTTGAGACAACATTTCTTGTAGCTGAACCTCGCTCCAAAATTACCTGCTTCAACTTGTGTCTTCAACATCTAACTCAGGATTTATTTCAATATCTTTCTCCCGCTCTAAATCTTCCTTCTCAAGGTTTATTTGCATTATCTTAATCATTGGTAACTCTGGTGTATTTTTACTGTTGAACCTCACTTCGTCCTTTGTCACCGTCCAAACTACATCGTCCAAAAACTCGCGCCCGATTATAGAGTCACTCCCAATCGCCTAATCCGGTACGACCACCATTCGAATTTCGGTTTCGACTTCATCCATTTTTGCGACAATCAAGTCCAACTAAAATGTTCTTTCGCGGTTTCATTGGCACGTTTAGTCTTTTAGCACAACACATTTTTAGTAGATTGGCTTCCGAACCAGTGTCTATCATTGCTGTGAACGAATGATCCCGACGCGCATCTCCTTATAGTATTTCGATATCGGTTTCACCGAAACAGTGTGAACGCCACATTTATCATTTTCCTTCGAGTCACTCAATTCCTGACATTTACGCGCAATGTGTCCCGGTTTTCGGCACTTATAACAAATAATGTCTTCATTTACCCCCGTTCGCGTATCGGCACTTGATGACTTGCTAGTACTAGTTTCAATCGTTGATTCCCTTGAATTTGTATGATTTTTCTCAAATTTGTGATTTCTGAAAAAATCCTTCAACGTTTTGTGGTTCGCCATGACTAATTGTGTGCGGATTGTGAAATTATTAATTCCACGAATCAAATGAGAAATTGTTTCAGATTCTGACATACCCGCCTTTTTTGCTAGTCGGCACTTCTCATGGTAGTAATCCTCGAAACGCTCGGATTTGCCCCATCTCCTATTTCGAACCCGATCCACCATCATTGCTACGTGTTCTCTCTTTAAACATGTCCAATAATTTTTCCCTAAATGTCCCCCAATCACTTCTCAACAAATCGCTTGTATCATAAAATTTTCTAGCATTTCCACCAAGTTTATTCGCCGCTAGGACTTTTATAATGTTATCTTGCACACAATATATCTCTTTCAATCCATCAATACGTTCAAGCCACTCGCCAATATCTAAATTACCTTTTTCGCCTGTAAATTAGTGGTGGGAACTCTCAAGGCACATTACTCGTAACACTGCACGCAGCGGATGAGTGTTCCGAGCGGCCAGTATTCTCGTGCAACGCAGCGCTGTTGTGCACACAGCCGTTTTGACGCTCTCGCACATTTGAGAGCTCGCACACCAAACGGCTCGCTCGCTCCTACACATAAATGCTCGCGCTCACATTTAGCACGCACAGTATCAGTATGTGTTTAAGCGCGTTGTACTTCCTCTACAGTAATGCGCATACAATTGCGCCTGTGCCTTCTTACCGATTTGGCGACAGGAATAGTGTAAGTTGCACCTGCGTTTTGTAACAGGCGTTCGATTTGCCGAGTGCAAAACACTCCTAGGTGCTTCTTACACCAACTTTATACAACTACACTTCTACGTGTTCGATTTGTTGTACTCCGAGAAAAACGCACCTGTGCAAAACGCCCTCAAATCTAAAGCACTTCTTGTGTTAGAAAACAAAACTCTTTTGATAGCCGAAATTTATGGGTCTCCATTACCACTGTTAAATCGCAAAGGATCACCCAAAGGGTGCATATCCATTTTAAACTGTACAGTCGCACGTACACAAATAAAAATCTCTTTTGAATCTCTGACAGGTAAGAAGTAGAGTAGGGACGGAGAAGTGCGACGTGAAAGATTGAGGAACAAGGAAATGTTTCAGTGCGCTTATTGTGTGAACTACGCTCGCGAGCGATTAAGTAAAGAAGAGTTTTTGTTGAAACTACGCATGAAACTACTAACTTCTAAGGCAGTAATTGTTGCAACATCGGTTGGGTACAACATTGCCTGTGACAAAATGAAGAAATTTCTCCGCAAGATCTGGTTATTGCCATTATACCACATGAAGCGGAATAGACTGTTATCATACCTATACAAAATAATTGTTGTAATGCTAGGGCACAGATATTGGCCAAACATTTTCTTACATTAAACAATAAATAAATTTTCTGTTATAAATATGTTTTTGTGGTCTTTAATTTTTTTAAGGATGGAAAGGAAACTATATAGTAAACTTCTCCGGTAAGTATTTAGTAGCCAATGTGATCTTATCTTCCATGGATGAGTAACGGTAAGTATTAATTGTAAATACAGTAGATAATATGGACTAACCTATAGTCTTAATAATCAAACATGTAATGTGAAAACGTAAATGATCGATTTTGTTAAATTTTATTCATCAAATATCTTTTACAAATTCTTTTTGTGTTTTTGGCACTCAAGTATGCATAGATCAAAATAAACAAGGATTTATTATCATAAACCTAATATAATCATAAATCTATACACCAATAAGATATTTATAAATAAATATTAAATATAATTTATCAAATAAGATATAATACAATCACATATGCATAATGGTATATGGAAAATAAAATATGTAAATTCGCAAACAAAACCAAACTTCAAAGCTTTGAAGTTCAAACAGAAATCCGGCAACCGACGCACAGGTGGCAGCCAAGCGCTAGCGTATTCAGAATTCAGAATGTGCAAGTGCAAAATGTGTCAGAGTGCTCACTAGCGGTGTGACTTCGGCTCGCACGCGGCACAATTAACACGCGAGGCGAGCGATAGCAGTTAATATCTGCAACCGGCGATGCTCGTATGCGTGCGATCGATTTTTATGTGTGCTGCGAGTTTTACTTCCCTCGCGAGCCTCTCGGTGCCGTTCGCACAATGAGCACTCTGGCACATTTTGCACTTGCACATTCTGAATCCTGAATACGCGAGCGCTTGGCTGCCAGCTGTGCATCGGTTACCGGCTTTGTTAACTTTGTTTGAATTTCAAAGCTTTGAATATTGTTTTTGTTTGCGAATTTACATATTTTATTTTCCATATACTATTATGCACATGCGATTGTATTATATCTTATTTGATAAGTTATATTTATGTTTTTTTGTATAGATATCTTATTGCTGTATAGATTTATGATTATATTAGGTTTATGATAATAAAACCTTGCTTATTTTGATCTATACTTGAGTGCCAAAAACAATAAGAATTTGTAAAAGTTGTTAGATGAATAAAATTTAACAAAATCGTTTTCACATTACATGTTTGATTATTTAGACTACAGGTTAGTCCAGATTGTCAACAGTCTACTGTATTTACAATTAATACTTACCGTTACTCATCCATGGAAGTCACATTGGCTACAAAATACTTACCGGAGAAGCTTACTATATAGTTTCCTTTCCATACCTAATAAAAGACTACAAAAACTTCTTTATAGCATAAAATTTATTTATTGTTTAATGTAAGAAAATGTTTGGCCAATACCTGTGCCCTGTCATTACAACAAGTATTTTGTATAGGTATTATAACAGTCGATTCCACTTCATGTGGTATAATGGCAACAACCAGATCTTGCGGAGAAATTTCTTCATTTTGACACAGGCAATGTTGTGCCCAACCGATGTTGCAACAATTACTGCCTTAGAAGTTAGCAGTTTCATGCGTAGTTTCAACAACAACTCTTCTTTACTTAATCTCCATTCGTATATATATATACAACAATCGAGCTTATATGACTAGAGGGAGCGTGCCGGGCTTTGTTTGTGGCCAAAGATAATAAGGTCGAAAGTCGTATATAATCTCGTTCCCAATGTAACGTACCAATGAGCGGTCAGATTAAACTGGCGGCAAACTCATAACCTCGATGTAAACAAATGTTCAAACTAATGGCGGTATCTAGCTTCTGTGCGCATGCGCACACAATGTGCACGAAAATCTGTACGAAATTCGACCTTATTGACCAAGGTATGTTAGGCCAAAACAAGCCAATGCATTGGGATAGGCCGTACTCGTTCTAGTTATAGATGGTCTAAGTATACAACCTCAATAATGATGCGCATTGTGTTTGCGTAACCACTATAGGCTATTTTACACTGCAGTACTTTCGTCTTTTTCTAAACTTCTTTTTAGTAACTAGAAAAAAGTTTGAAAGTAACAACAGATGGGTATAGTAGACACACTTCTTTATCTATTCTAGAATAGCCAACCTGGTGCATTTAAGGTTATGTTGTTTGTTTACTTTATACAGGTTTATTTGTGCAATATTTTACTATAAACATGTTACTACAAATTAAATTACATAAATTAAACCAACTGTACAAAGCGTAGCGCGTCACTGTGACGTTAAACGTATACTTTTCTGCGGTATGTCAAAACAAAACAAAATGATTCCCGGTCGCACTGTTGGCTAACCTTATAAATGCCTACACTGCGCATGCATCTATACTAAGAAAAAGTTTAGAAATATAATAGCATGGCATTTCCAACTATACTATTATTTAGAACTTTTTTCTAGTGACTAAAAAGAAGTTTAGAAAAAGACGAAAGTAGTATAGTGTAAAATACCCTTATCTCTCACTAAAAGTGCATTGACAAATCTAGCACATTCTATTCTTTCCCATTTTTAATTGTGAAAACAGAGAGAGTTGTCAGCATTTCTAGAAAATAGCTAATAAATTAATAAAAGTAATATTTTTTTACATGTTTGTATTGCATACTTAGAAGTTGAATACGTATGTGCTTACGTACAATCTGTGGCCCCTATAAACAGAGGAACTCATATTTGCAACGCCTGCAGTGCAGAATCGGAGAGTTAGCAGGAATTTCTCGACATTAGAAATAGCATGATTCCTAAAAAATACTATTTTCCACATAATGATATAAAAATAAAAAATAACTTACCATTTGTAGATTTAACATCATGTGAACAGTTTCTTTTCATAGCCGAAAGTGATGTATCTTCATTATAATCGTTGTTGAATCGCAAAGGATCATCCAAAAGGCTCACGTACACGTATAACAAATTATTTATAATTTCTTAGGTTTGCGGTTAGAAGGCACAGGCGCAATTCTACGCGCACCACTGTATGCGCGCTCCGCCATAAATTAGAAGTTACCGTTTTAACAACAAAATAATTAAATGACTAACTTTCTCATTATTCAGTATTTTAACTATAAATGAATGCAGAATTTTATGATTTTTCCCGTGACACAAATAAATAATGTCTGGCAAACGGTAGGCGCATTTTTAATTATTAGTTCATGTAATGAACATCAGTAACTAATGAAAGTTATTTTGCCGTTACAGCACATTATACAGATATTTTTATTTAAATTCAAAATTGTTACATTGTTGTATTTTCAACAATAAACATACAGCTCAAAATATTTCTTCAGAACTTTTAAAAATTGCAAACGACTGGAATCTGGAAAATAAAATCGTCGCCGTTGCAAATAAAATAATAAATAAATAAATAAAATAAAGGATGGTCTCATATTCGGTTTTACGCTCATTGCATTAATTTAATTGTTCAGGATGCATTAAAAGAAATTAAATTAATGCAAAATAAGGTGAAAGGGTTAGATGAATATTTTAAGCGAAGTCCGCATGCTATCACAAATCTAGCAACGATATAGACATAACTTGGTGTCAGTGTTAAAAACAAAACAGGATGTACTACCACGCTGGAACTCCACATACGACATGCTGCATCGTATTATATTAATTAATAAAACCATAACAGCAACGATTGCGGTACATTACCCACATATACAGACAATCACGGAAACTGAGGTTATTTATAGTTATCAGTGATGTTTGCACATTTTTAAAAGTTTTTAAAGACGCTACAGAAGAAATGAGCAACGAAACCGACGTTACTGTGTACAATAATCATAATAAGATGCATTAAAATTATTGTATTAATGTTTTGGAAAATCTCAGTAATTCTTCTCCGGAAGATGTTCTCCGGAACCAGGATTCTTGAAGGCACTGATAAAAGACTTGGTGACGTTGAACATAATGGATTGTATGGTTCCACAACCGTGGTATTAAGATTAAAGGTATGATCAATTTTTGGACGAATTTACGACCGCTACTGCGCAGGTGATATATAGACAACCAACATTGCATATGTCAAACTTAGGGGTTATGCCACTAACAATTTATAGAATATAACGTAAACACCTACTTGTATAAAAAGGAAACTTTCAAGCATTTGCATTATGTACGCAGATATAAGCATAAATAAACAAAAATTGGTTTGGTACTAGTTATGTTTGCGTTATTAGGGGTTATGCCACTAACAATTTATAAAAATTTATAAAAACATAACAGACAAATGTACTTGTATAAAAAGAAATCTTTCAACCATTTGCATTATGTACGTAGAAATAAGCATAAATAAACAAACATTGGATTGGTACTAGTTATGTTTACGTTATTATTCTTCAACCATGCAGCGCCGCCCAGCGGATATTAACGTATCGAAGATTTTCGCAGATTCTCATCCCCACGCCACATGAGTATGAGCATACCTCTAATAATAATACCACGCCCACAACTATCTTAGATCCTGGATTTAAATTCTGTCATCACGTTCCAGCAGAATGGTCTTGCGGTTTCTCTTTTTAAATCTACACAAAAATATACATTATATGATTGCTGGTGGGCATTTCAGTATGAAGCATTCGTGTATGTAGCACAACCAGCGGTTCTTCGTTTGCACTCACTTGAAGTTAATATTCTTCATCAATTTGTAAGGTGTCGAATGACGATTATAACGAACGTGACATAACCTATTCAGCGCCATATCGGAAATATCTCCGGTGCAGTGTTGTGACCACAAAAAAATAAAATAAAATAAAGCAACCAAAACGAAAACACCTTTATAAGAAAAAATAGATATGGCACTATATCGTGAGATAACATCACAAAATAAATAAGACTATAATGCTTGTAAAAATAAAAACAACATTCGCTTATAATTAAAATAAAATGTCTCTGGTCGAACGCATTAAGCATTGCATATAGCTAGTAGAGCTACAGCAGTACAACGCGCGTACTGTGCGCATAGAATACCGGAGACTGTGCGCTCCAAATATGAGCGCTCGCGTACGTGCGAGGGAGCCGTTTGGTGTGCGAGTTCTGAAATGTGCAAAGAGCGATTTCGTGCCGCTGAGGACGAGCATTGTGCCCGCTTGGAACACTCATCCGCCGCGTGCAGTGTTACGAGTAATGTGCCGCGGGAGTTCCCACCACTAGTGCTCACTGCTCATTGTGCGGACGCCACTCGAGAGGCTCGCGAGCGAAGTTAACTCGCAGCACACATAAAAACTCCATCGCACGCATACGAGCATCGCCGGTTGCAGATATTAACTGCTATCGCTCGCCTCGCGTGCCAATTGTGCGGCGAGCGAGCCGAAGTCACACCACTGTAAATACAGGTATCTGCGAACCAATTTCAGTAAATGGTATCAGTGAATTCTGATTTTCTTTCGGCGTTACCGGTTTATCCTTCATTTCACGCCTTAACTTATCCATTTCTTCATCTTTTTCCTCCAACTTTCTTGTCAATTCCTTCAACTGACACATCACCTCGTGCATTTCAAAGTTAATTACACTCACGCCTGCACCTTCTCCCGTTTCCGACATTTTACCGTTTAGTCCGCGAATAATCCGCACGAAAAACACGACTGTCCGATCACACTTTGCACTCCGCTCCTAACAATAGCGAACTTGTACACGCCGCGCAAATCGGGTCCAGCAGCACGCATTCTTGACAGCCGCGAACACCAAAACAAGCAAATCACCGTTTGTCCTTGATCTCACTTCTGAAGCTGTAGGACTTGCCCGATGAGGGTGCAGTCAAAACTAATACACGAACACACACTTAGTTTAAAACGCTTTAATAGCTCAACAATATTTAAACGAACACTTCAACCATGTCACAACGAATATATAACTAACATAACCTTAGTTCAAGTACTCTCTTTTCACGTCACTCTCTTAGGTCCCATATTCACCTCCGTCAATAGCGCTCGCGTCATGTGTGTTGTTGGTTGCCAACAAAAGCGGCATTTAGTTACATACTTGATTTTACAATAACGTTTACTTTTATTTTCTCGTCAATAATTACAGTTTTTTAGTGTTGTTAATGATCTCTACTTTTTTCATCATGTCCCTGGAAAATCAAAGTAAAAATTGCTTCCACCCATATAAGAAGGATGGGGCTGTTTTTATCTCTTGTGCAGAAGTAATAAATTACAATGAACAAAACGATTGAAAAATCTGTTTTAAACATATATTATACCAAATATACTATCCAAAAAGTAATTATTGAGTAGTAGACAACTATGATCATGTACATCTTTACAAAATTCAATTACATTGATATTGTGACGAGTTGGGAGTGAACCAATGCTATGTTTCCAACAAAATACACATTCGAATGTATTTCCATTCTTAAGGGCAAACTAAAAAAACAATCTGCGTTCTTACCTCTTCGTTCGAGACCACTGGGATCCAACTACGAGTGAATAGTTTGTATTGGCCAAAGTTTTCTTAGCGAGTCTTGCGAATTTTATTTAAACTTTCGGTCACGTCTGAGACACATAGTCAGCCCCATCTCAGCTCCGCAACGAGTGCAAACTTTATTAAATATTCATCCCGACACGTGCTCGTCCCTACCTCCGATTGAAAAGTGCAAAACTCGTGCGCCATCCCTTTGTGCGATCGACACGGCGCGGCGCGGCGCGTCGCGTGGCTGGAGCGCCTTGCCAATGCGAACATTCTTGAACGACATCGTGTTCAACATAACTTTATTGTTTGTCGACTTAGTAAACGGTATGAAAGACATGCGTTTCCAATAAACAGGAAATTGATACTTATACTATTCAGTTGCGCACGAAAACATCCGTTTCTAACTAACAAAACTGTTGCTGTTTAAAAATGAGAAATATTACTAGAGTTAAATTCGCTTTTAGTATAACGGTTTGTCATTTAGGAGTTTCCAACTTTCGCTAACCACCTTGTTAACGACTTTATTAAGATTTCGCATTCAATATTAGAGAAATTAACCACTTGTTAAGAATCATGCGGTTAACAACAGTGGTCTTGCATATTCAGTACAAAACATTCAATTAGCAGATCAGTACCCTTCGATGTGCTGTGTACACAGCACATCGAAGGGTATCCAATATAATAATGTTGTATGCAATATAATAATGAATAGGAGTATCTGCGAGAGTAGAACTACACAAAAGCCTTCATTATTATACCGTCATGGTTATTTTTATTCACAAAAATAATGTTCTTTTACGACGCACTTAATACCGCTCACGGAAGCCGGTAACGTCGAAGTATTGTGGAAACAATTTACGCAAAACTAAATTTGTGCAACGGTCCACAGAAGATAGCTGCTCAGTGAAATCGCGTAAAATGAATTATTCTTGTTGTTATTCTTATTCTTCTGAGACTTCACGTCTGAGTGCATTTCTGAATTGTGAGGTTAGGTTATTCGGATATGTATAACCACAAGTTTCAATTGAAGGGGTTAATACGACAAGTGGTTAAATTTTAGTAGTTGTGGCTAAAAGTTTTAAAGGTTTTCTCGTTTATTGGACACTAATTTAATTCTTTAACAATGATCATTTAATTTAACTATGGTAATCTTTCTACTGTACATTTAATAAATTTAACAAATTTAATATATAAAATAAAATAAAAAGTTGGAGGTTGTTCTTCACTGTTCTTTTATTTTTTAAAATTTACGTTAGCGACGCGTTTCGCCCTTCATAGGCATCTTCGGACCAACTCTAAAATACTACTGTCTAAAATTCACCACAAAAATAGAGCAGGAACACTCAATAAACTTCCTGGATCCAACGATAAAGAGAGAGGCTAATTGTTTCAACCTTGAGGTGTTCAGAAAACCTACGACATGCAGTGCAATGATCCCCGCCGACTCATGTCATCATCACTCCCACAAATACGCTGCAATTAGATCAATGTCGCAGAGAATGTTGAGGCTACCACTGAGGGAGCAAGAAAGGTTGAAGGAGCTAGGCACTATAAAGTTTCTATCTAAAAAAAATGGATACAGAGTGGAAACTGTAGACAAGATAGTGAGACTGGAAGAGAGAAAACTCCACCCACTCTACACAAAACCTCCACAGATGGAAGGCACCACCTGGAGGAGCATTGTTTTCCACAATAACAACACCACGAAGATTAGTAGAGTGTTAAACAAATACAACATAAAGTGCGGGTTTAAAAATAACAACTCTTTGTTGTCTTTGTTGAAGCAGAGCGACGAAAAACCAGACAAGCTCACACAGAGTGGTGTGTATAGAGTCGAATGTGACGAATGCAATGCCTTTTATATAGGAGAAACTGGACGCACAATTCAAACTCGGATAAACGAACACAGAAAGGCACCTGTCAAGTTTCGGGAGACACTTTCTATATACCGGACACACCAGTAAGGATAACTCAAAAATCCAAATCCTCCACAAACAAAAGAAAGGTTTTAAATTACTGGAACTACTGGAAGCATACTATATCTGGAAATCATCAAACCAGCAAGGGCTATTAAACGAGCAAGTGGAACTAGTCAGGGAGCCTCTATTCAAATCAGTTTCTCAATAACTATACGTGTGAGTGTAAATAATGTTTTTCATTTTGTCTTTGATTCGTGGTTTTTTCTCCGTTTATATATTTTTTGTCGTTCACATTGTATGTTAAGTAATCGTCTTTTTAAGTTTTGAAATTTGATAGCTTTATTGCCTACCGATGTCATGCTAGTTGTTTTGCCTAACATCCAGGCGCTTTTATGCCGTTTTAGTTTATATAAAAATAACCTACACGCATTCGACCTTGACACGCATTTGGCGAATACGCATATCTTCATTAGCATTGTTTGACACGAGGGCACAGTTGGTTTTGCGAATTTTATATTTATGATCTGCATACGTTTTCAATCAAACTACCCAGGTAATATTTATATTTATTTTTATGTATAGAGACCCATATTAATGTTGTGTTCCTAAGAAAGTTTTTAATATAGCTAATTCAATGTATTCAGTTATAGGTTATGAACATCCTGAAAGAATTTTTTAAGGCAAGGATTAGGATTTACCTATGTTTTCATAATCAAGAAGAAAAAATAATTGACTTGTGAGTTTCTGTGACATCTAAAACCGCAAATTGTTCTGTTTCGATGTTAGTCTTATATTATATTTGTATTTTAGAGTTGGTCCGAAGATGCCTATGAAGGGCGAAACGCGTCACTAACGTAAATAAAAAAAAAAAAAGAACAGTGAAGAACAACCTCCAACTTTTTATTTTAGAAACCTGTTCACTGCGTACAATTTACTAAAAAATTTTTAATATAGTCGACGAATACAAAATTGTGTTTGACTATAACATTATTTCTTTACATGTATAGATATACTTCCTAGGTAAGAGCCAAAGGAAGTATCTCCTAAGTTCCTTCTGGCAATTGTTAGGGCACCTCTAAAATAAGAATATAAATTAAATAAAAAACCTATGATACTTATTTAATAGTAAGTACAAAATCAATCACCTTTCATGTAAATCTTCTATTTCATTTACCATTTACATTTACCACGATACATATACCATAAACCAAACAGTTCGTTTTTATTTTCAGGTTAAAGACTTGAAGAGTGTTTTGCAGCACGTCCCTCTCCCTATCGGTTGCTACTTGGTTCGTAGTCACTCAGTTCGCCACTCAACTGGTGGCAAACCTTTTAACCCATGGATATGTTACAGAATCCCGTTTTATATTTTAACAACGTTGCTAAGAAATTTAACCACATGATACGTAACAACTGCATTGCAGAATATTGGTCTGATTGTTTCATAGTCAGAATTCTAAGGTCAGAAAATAGACCCATTCCATGTTATAATTTAAAAACTGTCAACATCTTCTGTTCGCGCCGGATTTATATGAGTTGTGATACTTTCAATGATTAATTGTTTCATTGTCATAATAACAATACAAAAAATGCAATGGAAAGAAAATCGGAAAGTCGAGCGTTATTTGAAAACCGCAAAAATCTGTTACCTTTTTTTACTTTTCTCGCGCTCATGTTTAATCCGATAGGCGGAAAAATTTTAATGTAAAAATGGATCACGAGTATAACACAGTTTATATCAATTTTTGTTGTTGTTGCAGAGTTACGCTCCTCCATACTCAGGGCTCAATACTTTTGCAACCGATAGCAAATGACTAGGGTAGTCATTTAGGGCCATCATAAATCGACCAAGAAATTTTGAATTGTGTTCAGTTTAAAAAGGCGCGTATTTTGCATTTGACTTTCTCAAAAACTAGACTAAAGTTACAATTTCTGATTTCAGATGTAGATTCTACAAAAAAGGCACACCAGAATCAGTGGGATTAATTTAGTTTTGGGTAATCATTATTTCGCGTTTTAATTATTGTCTTTTTGAAAAATTAAGTAATTGGAAATCTGTGAAATGTTCTGATATCTATAGTTTATGCTCCAAAGTCTATGGATTTTTATTCTTAGTAAACTTTTAATTATGGTAGTTAAAAAAATAAAAATTGTTTTCTCTATTAGGTTAATTATTTGTTTCTTAACTTTGGCAGATAGAAATACTGCAACTGTATTTCAAGTAATATTATAACATTTCGAATGGGTGACCCTTGAAAAAAAGAATTTTTGACGAAATAAGTACACTTTTGTGTAAACGCATTTAAAGCTAAACTCGTTCTGGACATTACAGTCTTTGAGCAGTTCTGCGTGTATTTCCAAAATGTAAAAGAAATGATAGGTGATAGTGGATTTGACTTGTCTTTATTTGTCACCAACGTTCAAGAGCAATCTGAAGAGAGGTTTAGGCAGTTTACTAAAATCAAACCGATGTCAATGGTTACCGTTTGTATCAACCCTGCTATCCTGTAACTTGGCAAATTGTACATCAGAGTTCAGAAGTAGCTCCACATCTTGCAGTGCACATCTTGTTCAAGTACACTAAAACTATAAAAATTCTATCTGTACAGCATTCTGCTGAAATCCAATGCATCCGATGAACCTAGTAATCTCCTGGACAGCAAACAGTTTTCATTCTTAAAAAGAGCGATAAAATCGTTTACAGTTCAATATATAATTAAATCGATGTTCGGATCACGACTAATAGATGAGCATCTTCATGACTGTTTACGAACGAAATATTATCGTACCTACTCTCCTAATTATGAGGCTTTGTTGGCCTGTCACGAGTGTACAGCTCG
The DNA here is from genome assembly GCA_963966075.1 of Aphodius sticticus. Classification (NCBI taxonomy): domain Eukaryota; kingdom Metazoa; phylum Arthropoda; class Insecta; order Coleoptera; family Scarabaeidae; genus Aphodius; species Aphodius sticticus. The sequence continues at coordinate 47,481,413 of OZ014509.1, read as the reverse complement.
TCGCAGTAGACACGCCACGTGACAGAAAACATAATCGTATCTGATTATTTCGTTTTGTAGGTGTGATCTTTTCAGAACGGAACATAATGTGCATGTTCGTCAAGATACATTATAAAGATTTGAATAAAATTAAAATAAAAGAAAAAATAAAAATAAATTTGCCTTTTTGATAGGCACGGTCCACACAGCATCCACACAATGGTATCAAATAACACAATCCACGCAAGCGAAGCAACCGACACAGCTGAAACCAGCAGACCGATCAATCGCTTGCAAAAATAAATTACACAAAATTATATCATAGTGGCAAAACAAATTGTAGGTACGGTATAACAACAACAACAGCGCTTTCGCTATGAACGAATGGGCAGTTTGCGCTAACGTATTTCCAATTTCCGTTGCACCAGCACTAGCGATAAATATATTAAACATATTGTTCGTTAATTAACGTAATTGAAAACGCATATCTGCGGCCCCCATAATCGCGATACAATTACTATGGTCCCGTCCGCAGGGCGCGCACCGGAGCGTAAATTATTTTTAGCACGCAATCCGATATAGTTTGAACTCGCGGCCGCTCTGGGCCCAAGCCGCTATTAGGCAACGCTAATGCGAAATCAATGTTTATTGTTGCGCCTCATTAGAAATGCGATATATTAATTCCAGTGTAAAACTAATTACGGCCAGGTTCATTGAATACTGCGGACAAATTGCCCCGGCGCCAAAGTAACGCGTGTTTTGGTACTCTGCAATTTCAACAGGAAGGCCCCCAAATTAATGGATTGTTTTCCGAAATAGCACTAATGCATAATTCGTATTGTCCGGTAGTAATGTTACCTATTTTATTATAGATAATGTGTCAACATTGTATGCAGATGATGACCGAATAATAATATATTATTATTTTCCAAACGCGGCGAATTGCAATACCGGTGTGCGCCCTTATCCGCGGTTGATTCATGCATTCCTATTTATAATATCACGGCTACATTTCTGTTATGTAGGTATATGTCGTAGGAAAATGGGTATTTCTGGCTAAAGTTATTTGCCTGATTTTATATGACAAGTGTTAATACTCCTAAGTGCAAAGATACGATAACCTAAAAGAAGATTTTTAGGTTAGAAATGTTTACTTTCCCTTTTACAGGAATACAAAGTCGTTCTAGGCTGGAAAACAGTACATTTCTGAATTACACCTAGCTCCTATTTTGCATACGGAAACTATGCATAACCAATGTACAACTCAGTAAACTTTTGGTGTGTTAAAACGTTTTGCATGTCTTCGTAATGGCTCACCGATATTGCTTCGGAGGTCATTGTGATGTTCCAAACACAGTAGCCGAACCTCATCCCCACTGTTGTGATATTGAACGGAGATGTAATAACGCTGTAAGGATATGTCGCTGTGTGTGTGTGTGCGTGTGCGTGAGTGTGAGTGTGAGTGTGTGCGTGTGCGTGTGCGTGTGCGTGTTTGTATACTCGTTTTATTTTGTGGCGATGATTCCGGCGAAACTACTAAATTTATCGGGACGAAACTTCATATTTAGAACAACAAGAAGAACTGATGATGGTTTGAATCAAACCGAGACATGTTTCCTATGTAAATAAAGTTTATTCGCAAAGATAAGAGGCTTTTATTGCACCGAAGGGAATTAAGTAGAACTTTGCAATATGGATTCATTATATCATATTTTGAAGTTTCATGACCAAACTTAAAGCTAAAAAGCTTTTTGTTCAAAGGTTTTAAAGAAACTAGATGTTTACTCTTAGCATTTTCAATGATTATTCAAATGAGCCGTCATTTCTGTAATGTCGTCAAAATAGTTAAATAATAAATTAAAGTAGAGGAAATTTGGTAAAATTTATGTCTATTACATTCTTTGATAAAATTAATAGTTTAGCTGCATGAGCAAATTCTATTTGATCGAGATCGGTCGTGTCTGCATTAACACTAGTTAGCCAGGACTTGACAGATATTTTGATTCTATTGACAGTATTGTCAAAATATCAGCGTTTGAAACAGTTTGGCACAGTTTAACACTAGTGTATAGTATGATAAAGTCATGTGGGTGGTCACATGATACCACATGGTAAACAACAACAATGTCGTGGAATGGTTTTTTTAAACTCATTTATCCAACTTTGATTAACTGGAAACCCGTATGCTAGAAATCATTTTCCACCCATTGTCTCCGGTTCTACCAAAGTCACCGTAATCATATACGTTATCATCTACAAAAATAATTGACTCTTAAGTTAACATGTTAAGAATAAATTTTACAGCTTATCTTGTAAATATTTCATTGATAACCTGATGTCCTGACAGCCACATATCCTGGCAAAGTTAATAATTCATCTCCGTTGCTTATCTGGTGTGTAGATTGACTACTGTTTTTTGAACATCACCGTGACCTCCGAAACAAAATCGGCGAACCATTTGAAAGACACGCAAAACGTTTCCTTACACCAAAACTTTACTGAGTTGTACATAATCTGCATCGATACGTAAAATCGCCCAGTCGGTAAGAATTTAGAAATTTACTGTTTTCTAGTCTAGCACGACTTTGTTTCCTTGTATTAGGGAAACTAAATATTCCCTACCTAAAAATATTCGTTTTGGTTATCGGATCTGTGCGCGTTTCAGATCATATCAGGCCTAATTTCATTAGAACAAAGATGATTAAAATACGATATTACCCAGAAGTAATCGACAACTATATTTTAATTAAGACGTATTTGCAAACATTTGCAAAACAAAATGCTATTTGCCGAACAGCGGTTTAAATAGCTTTAAAAATACACTGGTCAGCTAAATTTGACCGACTTCAAATTGCCTGACAAATGAACGTTATGTAGTAGATCTTTATTTGTAGTACCAAATAAAACCTATAACCTTTTCCTTTAAGACCATATAGCGAGAAATTAGATGACATAAACTATGAATATTTCACACCACTATTTTTTATAAGAGCGCGCGCCCATTGCAGCACAGAACGGAGCACAGTGCTTCTTCCTTTATTTATACATTGCAATGGCCTAAAAAAAAGTTGTCGGGAAAATGACAACTGATTTCGATAGGATTGTTTCTATAGAATCGGAATCTGAAGACCGAAATAGTGAATTGGCTATAGTTTTTTTTTTAAATTAACTAATATACCTTATTTTTAATATTAACTACTTCTTAACTAGTTATGCATATACATAAAAATTGAAGAATAAAATTGACCTAACGATTTGTTGGGTCAGTGTAAATCTTTTTCTCTTCTGCTCTTGCCCCACAGAGAAAACATGGCGAAACCATCCATGGTCAGATCACGTAGTACTCCCTAAGTACAGAGCATGATTTATTCTGGCAGTAAAAGCGAAGATAAGACTGTGTAAACTGTAATAAATTTGTGAAAAAGAGTTCCACTGTTAGGAAAAGTCTAAGTAAGCGTTTAAATTGACACGCGCTACTATTAAAACGTGCAGCCAAAACTTCAAAGCTTACGCCACGTGATTTCTCACTATATTAACAAAAAGCAGTATGTTCGAAGTTTTATTTGATCCAACATAGAAACTTCTACAACGTCGAGTTATTGTTGTACAAGTGTTCAGGTAGTTGCTAATAAAAAACACGTTTTTTGCAACTTTAACACTGTTTTGCGCTAAAATTAGAACCAATCAATATTTCTGTTTTCGGATTCGGACTCCATGGGAAAAATCCTATCGAAATCAGTTGTCATTTTACCGATAACTATTTATTCGGCCAGTGCAATTTATTAATAAAGGAACGAGCAGTGCGCTACGTCCGGAGCAGCAATGGGCGCGTGCTTCCATAAAAAGGTGGCGTAAAAAGTTTACTACATAACGTTATTGTTTTGCATGTGCCCAAAATTAGCAAAAAACCGGCAACTTTTAGTTGTAGGCCAGTGATATCAATGAAGACTTTTTATATATTTGCACAGACAAATAGTTTTTGCCTATGCTAGTCATATCAAAACAGGCAAAAGCCTTTTGCTAGAAATAACCATTTGCCTACGACATATACACATATACGTTCCGATTCCGTCAGATATAACTAGGGTCGTCAGCCGTCGGGTTTTTAACCGTACAGTACAGTTTTTAACCGTACAGTCCGGTATTCGAATGCATTGCCCTGTGTTGAAAGTGCAAACAGGATGGCAAATGTCCGGTTTTCACCGCGGAGAAGTTAGCCATAAAAGATAGCCATAACCTTTTTTTTTTTTAATTTTGTTATGAAACATATATCAAATGATAGGGGTGTTCAAGTACTATACGCCAGAGTCATGCTCCTAAAAATTAAGCAATAAAATACTCGGTAATTATTACATAAAACAGCATTTTGTATATGATAACTCAGTTTTTAACACTAGCTATAAATGAGCCTGTTTAATATCTAATTATTAGAGAGCGTTTAGAGGTAGTGGATACAGTACGACATACATTAGTTTATGCAGTTTGACAGATTGCCACCGAGTATTTTACATACATTTTCTCGGATAGGTATCTGAAAACCGACCGCGGAGAAAAGATAGCAATAACTTTTTTTTCGAATTTTGTTATGAAACATATATCAAATGAAGGGTGTTCAAGTACTATACGCCAGAGTTTGGCTCCAAAAACTCATCAAACGGTGTTGTCGGAAATTTGATTTATTTAGTTACGCGCCACCTTATAGGAGCACTTGTCATCTCAATAAAGAATTGCAAACATCTTTTTGCAACAACCCCATAGAGAAACTAGTGACACAAATTTCGAAAGCGCATGAAACTTTGCATCCAATAATGGTATTGGGAATATGACCTACTAATGAACATAACCCACGCTAAAATTATTGCGTAACTTGCCTAAGTACGTCAAATTATAGGCAATTATATGTACTATTTACCCTTGAAAGCTCGGAGTTTTGCTCGACGGCGAACAACCCTTAAATGACGATCAGGTCCGTACGCAACCGTCCCCGCCGGCAATATATGTCGGTAGGTTGTGGCAAGAAAATGTTTATAACTTTTGCAAATATTGTCGCATAACTTTCTATCATATATCAAATTGTAAGTAATTAGAGTTTTGCTCGACGGCGAACAACCCTTAAATGACGATAATGTCTGTACGGAACCAGTACGACGGGCAATCACATACCAAGTGCCTGCTGCAAACAAAATTTTATAACTTTGCAGATATTGTTGCATAACTTTTTATCATATATCAAATTGTAAGTATGTAATTAAAAGTGTTTCTCATGCTTCCCCGCTCGGGGTTTTACTCCACGGCAAACAACCCTTAAATGACGATAATGCACCCAGTTTGAAATTGCTGTATTAAAGGCAACTGGTCGACTGATACCTCTTCCACATAATATAATCTCACTGCTTGATCAGCTTACAAGACATGTAAAATTCTTATCGCTCTAGGTATCGTTTACTCTTATTGGACGTTTTTTAACTCCGACCTATGGAGTTAACCTAGGGACCTAACTACCTCGATTAATTACCTATAATTTGATATATGATAGAAAGTTATGCAATAATATTTGCAACAGTTATAAATATTTTTCTGTAGCAGCCACTTGATATGTGATTGCCCATCGTAGGGGTTCCGTACGGACACTATCGTCATTTAAGGGCTGTTCGCCGTTGAGCAAAACTCCGAACGGCGAAGGGTGAGAAGCCCTTTTAATTACTTACAATTTGATATATGATAAAAAGTTATGCAACAATATTTGCAAAAGTTATAAATATTTTCCTTTAATAACCAACCGACAGATGATTGCCGGCGGGGACGGTTGCGTGCGGACATGATCGTCATTTAAGGGTTGTTCGCCGTTGACCAAAACTCCGAGCATTCAAGGGTAAATAGTACATTTAATTGCCTATACATACATTTAATTACCAATATACAACAACAAAATTGAATGATATAACCGGCAGCATAGATAAATTAGATGAAGACGAAATAGAAAACTTCGAAACGCTATCAAACAAAATCAAGAATATTATCCTGGAGAACCAGCAGATGGTTAATGTCAAAAGAACTGAAAGATGCCCATGGGTTTCAAAAGAAATAATTAGGGAAATCAACGAGAGAAACAAAATGTTTAAACAGTATAGAAACCACCCACTAAATGAAGCTACTAAAGAAAGGTATTACTCTAAGAAGAGGATGTTAAGGAATATAATAAAGGACGCAAAAAAGAATACTATCTGAAACGACTCGAAGAGATTAGACACGAACCTACAAAAGTGTGGAAAACCATCAAAGAAATCATATCCAAAAACAAAAAGAAAAAGCAACCTATTCAGAGAACAGTAAAATCCGACGGCAGCATGACAGAGAACGACAAAGATATTGCTAATGAGATAAACGACTATTTTAGTAACATCGGCAGAAATTTAGCGGCAGGAAATACCAACTCACCACAAAAAGTAAGGCCCGCTAAAAATATATCAAGCGTTCCAAAAAACAAATGAGGAAAAGATCGGAAATATCATTAAAGGACTCAAACTCAACAAAGCACCTGGATTCGACCTAATAACAAACAATATAATTAAAAGAAATGCCAAAAAACTGACTCCTATCATAACAAAACTAACAAACACTGTGATCGAGACCGGTATATACCCGCAGCATCTTAAAAAAACTATCATCAAACCTATTTTCAAAAAAGGGGATAAAAGAAAGTGTGAAAACTACCGACCGATCTCCCTTCTTTCAGCGTTTGACAAAATACTGGAGACAGTAATCAAAAGAAGAATCGAGGAACATCTACATAAGAACAACGTCATTAGCACACAGCAATATGCTTTCCAAAAACAATCGGGCACTACCTCGGCTGCCCTAGACCTCGTGACACATGTTTCTTCACATTTGGACAAAAGCGACCTCGTTGCGACCATATTCATAGACATGCGAAAAGCATTCGATGCAGTAAGTAAGTAAGCGGTTGGAATATCGGAATGTGCTTTAGAACTCATTAAGAGCTACTTGACCAACAGACCTCAGACAACAATCTTAAACCAACAAGAAAGCCATGAAAAATATGCAGAGTACGGACTACCACAGGGAGGAAATATCTCCCCTATATTGTATATTATATATACAAATGACATACACGACTTTGACATAAAAGGAAGAATCTGCACATATGCAGATGATACGTGCATCACATACTCTGCTAAAAATCGTCAAACCTTACAAGCAAATATTACCGAAGATATGTCAAAGCTTGAGTTGTGGACCCGTGCAAACTCCTTAACAATAAATGAAAACAAAACAAATTTTATAATATTCAACAACAAACAAAAATAAATCTAAATATCACAATTAATAAAACACTAATTAAACAAGTTAACGAAATACAATATCTGGGATTAAATATAACGCACAATGCAAGATGGGACTCACCTGTTGCAGACCTAATAAAATCTAATGCGAAGACAATAGCAATAGCTGCAAGGATACGAAGCTACATACCGGAACACCTGAGAAAACAGATATATAACGCCTTCTTTGCATCCCGAATGGACTACTTAACGCCGGTCTGGGGAGCTACAACTGTAAGCAATATAAACAAATTGCAGATCCAGCAAAATAAAGTACTGAAGATTTTGCACAATCTCGACAGAAGAACAGCAACAACAGAAGTGCACAGACACACAAAAGAACTCACAATACAACAAAGAATAACAATGAACAACATCCTACTACTGTACAAAGTGCAAAATAAAAAAATTAAAATCAATATAAAGCTCTTAAAGAACAGTGAAGCACATAATCACTTCACCCGAAGGCGATCGAATATAAGACCGGAAAAAACAAACACCAGCCGGTACTCACTGTCTGTTACAGCGGAGGCTGTGACATATTACAACAACTTGGATAAGAGCGTAAGGCAACTGGAATACGGGCCATTCAAAAGAATGGTGAAGCGTAAATTGATGATGTGAAGTCGGGAGTACACACCACCAACAAGAAAACTTAAACCTTCAATACCTTCAATATAACATTCTCCACCCGAGGCGAGGACAGAAGGATGAATATACCGTATATGTATATGTAGATGTGTGGATTATATGTATACATATATAAATAAACTTTGTTTAAAAAAAACATAATTTGACGTACTTAGGGAAGTTATGCAATAATTTTAGCGTGAGTTATGTTCATTAATAGCACTTCTTAGTCGAACCGCGCGCCAATTTCTTGTATTATAGTCGTATGGGGTAGGTGGTATTAGGGGTAACACCTTCCCAATACCATTACTTAATGCAAAATTTTATGCGCTTTCGGAATTTGTATCACTAGTTTCTCTATGGGGTTGTTGCAAAAAGTTATGTGCAATTCTTTATTGAGATGACAAGTGCTCTTATAATGTAACGCGTAACGAAATAAATCAAATTTCCGACAACACCGTTTGATGAGTTTTTGGAGCAAAACCCTGGCGTTACTTGAACACCCTTCATGTTTCATAACAAAATTCGAAAAAAAAAGTTATTGCTATCTTTTCTCCGCGGTCGGTTTTCAGATACCTATCCGAGGAAATTTATGTAAAATACTCGGTGGCAATCAGTGAAACTGCATAAACTGATGTATGTGGTACTGTATCCACTACCTCTAAACCCTCTCTAATATATAGATATTCCGTGGCAGATCGTTTCGCACGAGGCTTAATGACTCAAGCATCTCGGAAGCAGCGACGGTCAACAGTGGCGTGCCTCAAGGATCAGTTCTTGGTCCACTCTTATTCAATCTGATTACGGCGGATCTACCTAGCAAAGTTCAGCACTGTCGCCTCCACATGTACGCTGACGATATTCAGATCTATGCGCCCATCTCCACGAACAATATGAATCAAGCTTTGACGGCCATCAACGATGACCTGCATCAAATTCATGTCTGGGCAGCCTCCAACTCTCTTTCCTTGAACCCCACCAAGTGCCAGGTGCTCTTCGTTGGGGGACGTGTCGAGGATGTCGCTGCGGCCAGAAATTCAGAAGTCAGGATTCACCTCAATGGCATCAGTCTTCCAATCGTGGACGAGTCGAGAAATTTGGGGGTCATTATCGACAGTGGCCTAACCTTTGAATCCCATGTTGGCAGTATTTGCCGACGCGCATATGCCAGACTGAGGATGCTTTACCAGTTTAAATCTGTTTTTTCTACTAAACTTAAACTCAAACTTGCAGATTCTCTCGTGCTGTCCGGTTTGGAGTATGCGGATGTCGTTTATGGGCCGTTCCTAACCCAGGCCAGCAGTCGCCGCCTGCAAAGCGTCCAATACAGCTGCATGTCATTTGCTGTGGGTTGTCCTCGACGTCAGCATATGTCTGGGATTCTGCGGGATCATGGCTGGCTCCGGATGGGTGAACGTCGCTTCCTGCACTACGTTGGTATTGTGCGATTGGCAGTGGCCCAGGGTCTTCCACCTTACTTGGCCGAAAGAATCCAACTTCGTAACGCCGCCCACGACAGAGATCTTCGACACGTGTCTACCATGGCATCTGTACCGGAGCATCGCCTGTCCTCTTTCAGAAGATCATTCACATACCTTGCCTCATATATTATTAACTCTGTCCTGAATACAATGGGATTCACTAGTCACTCGGTAATCATGAGGTCACTCAAACGTGATCTCCTCAATCAATCTTTACATCCAGAAGATATGTTTTAATTTAATTTCTATTTCATGAAGGGTAGTATTTTAAATCACTATTTAGTGTTATACTCACCTTTTGTACCTTAGTATACAATAAACTTTATTTATTTATTTATTTATTAAACAGGCTAATTTATAGCTAGTGTTAGGAATTGAGTTATCATATTATACAAAATGCAGTTTTATGTAATAATGACAGAGTATTTTATTGCTTAATTTGACAGTTATCTCACATTTACTACAGCTGTTGTTACGAAAAAGTTTGCAGCATTAGTACTTATCTACTGGTTCATGTCCTCTACTGGTATACAGATATTAGTAAAAATATCTACTGCTCTTATTTTAGGTGTCAAATGCCCAAAATTTAAAACTGTCGAAATAAAAAAGAAGTAGTACTGGGCACTATTTACTTCGTAAGTGTGTTTCGGAATTAACTGGACGGAACTTGTTAATTTGTGGGGTTAATTTCATTACAATAAATTTGCAGTGTACGCTATCTTATAAAAAACAAGTAATAAACTTAAATAATAATAAATAAACTTTAGTATTTAGTGATCAGAACATTATCAATTAGTTAGAATCTGAACCTTTCTTGTACTGATTTCACAATAACTAGACTAAATTCCCAATTTTTAAAGGCAGAAATTGTTCAGTTCAATAACAAAATAGCAATGTGTGAAATTATCTGATTAGGTACCTGATAATTGTGGAGTGCAAACTTATTTTTAAATACAAAATTGAATTTACTTTTTCTTAACATGGACAGTCGGTAACAACCTCAAATATTTTTTTTTACAATTGCAAAAGTAAAAATGTTGGTAATTGTGTTGCGGATCATATAATCATATAATGTTTTCGATGTAGATCTGGCAAGTTATCAACAGCCCATGCAGTTGAGTTTTTGGACATTCCTTATCGAAAATTGTTCTACTGTGGCCCCTCTATATTCCCTGGGGTTTTGTAAGAAGTATGTAAAAAAAAACCCGAGCGTGTAAAATACTAATCCCAGGGATTGTCGAAATAAATGCACTGACCTAAAACATGACAATCGCGGAATTGTCATCCGTTCGCCTTTTGTCCGCGTTTCCTCGATATCCGCTACTGTGACAAATGACAGTCGACGAAGAGACCCGTAATCAGTCAGTCAGCGGTTTCGATTTCGCACAGGAATTCAGAATTTATAGGTCAATATTTACAGAGCTATAGAAGGACGAGCAAAAAAAGGGAGAGTGCGGACCCACTTAAATGAAAAATCACCACAGCCACGCGATATGTACGCAGGCTATGGAAAAGCGGTGCCTTCTTTTGATTTTAGGTCAGTGGCGTGCGCTATTTTTTCTCGTTAAACGCGATTAATAACATGAATATAAAATTATTGAATTTTGTTCATATTACATTCTTAATTTGACGCCTTTATAAGTTGTAACATTCAGGTTATGTTTAAACCTGAGTCAAAACTAGGAAGCGCTTACTATGAAGTAAAAAATAGTCTGTATTACACAAAATTTAAAAATGCTACATTTAGGTCGCAGCTGCAGTTTATTTGGATTCGATAGCATTTTTAGAAAAATTACCATTTTCCTATAATTTAAAAAATGTGCTTAAATGTTGATAAAAGTCATTAAATATTTTATTATGTGCGTACATGTGGACTTTAAAAAATAAAAATCACTTAATTTTTCGTTAGAAAGAAATTAGAAAAGATTCGAATTTTTAAAGAAAATTATAAACTTTAGGCCTCCTGCGGAAGACATAAATACCTTTCAATTGAGTCAATTTTTTTCGTGATATATGTGGGTCCACAGGGACAACTTTTTGCCAACTTGAAATACATAAGGTCGCATTAGAGTTGCAGTGGTTGTTATTGAATTAATCTTAAGATATAGAATAAATATTTTATGCAAAAGTTGTTGTGCCCATCATTTTCTACAACGCAAATTTATTTTCATTTATCAATGTTGCGTTTAGGTGTGTTAAAACGGAATGCCCTGTATACATACCATATTATGAATACTAAAGAAGTTGCTTTTCCACCTGTATCAAATTGTACCCTAGTAAAGAAAATAAGTATTTTTATAAACTACGTAACAATTAAATTTTTGCAGATTTTGGTCAAAACAGTTTTTGATAAAAGATTAATTGCGCTTCTATAGGGTGATCCTAGCGAGCACTATTTTTTAACATTTTCAAATGGCATTTCTTCTTGAGTTTTTAAATACAGCATATTATTTGTTAGCGGTAATGCTTAAGTGTTTTTGATTTACATTCAGCATGTCATACATTATATTGTATATACGTATGAATAAAACTATTAGAGTACCTTAGTATTGCTTGGTATATATTTTATTGGGTAGGGTGATGTAAAATTTTTATGAAGTGATAGAAATTATTTAGAACCTATTTAACCAGAATTATTCCTATGCATATTAACAATTTATTGCGAAATTTTTACAGTAATTCTGCCATTTCTCCAAGTTTCTAACCCGGTAACGTAGAAAGTTCAATTGCATCCCGAAGTAAGCCTTTTAACGTTAACTTGACTCTCGTGATAATTTCTTCATTCGCGAAAAAACACAAAAAAAAACAAACAAATACGAATAACCTGGTCAATATTTCAGAACGGAATTGTATGCACTACAAAAATATCCACTCGTCTTTTAGACGATAATTTGTTGTAATAAAAGCGTTTTGCAAATACTGCTCGAAATGTCGCCCTTCCATGTGAATGCACATTTCAGCACGATTTCCAAAATCCCGCCGGACTCTTTGAAAAATTTCAGGTGTTTCTCGAATGCAATTGCAGGCGCCATTTATTCGCTGTAGCAGAAATGCACTGCTGAACTGCACTGCAACAGCGAATAAATGGTGCCTGCAATCGCATTCGAGACACACCTAAAATTTTTCCGTCCGGCAGGATTTGAGACGTGCTGAAATGTGAATTTACATGTTGCCCATTTTGAAAAGAATTTGCAAAACTTTTCTATTTATTTTTGTTATTCATAAGTGTTTTTACTTTATCATACGCAGTATGTAAAGTAATGTAATCGTGCCAAAAATTTTTTTTGAGATTTTAGCGGAAATATGTCTTTTCAGTCCCCTGAACATTTTTGACCAAGGTACAAAAAAATGTCTGTGTGTGTGTGTGTGTGTGTATGTGTGTACCCGTTTTTTGTGGCGACGATTCCGGAGAAACTGCTAAAGGTATCGCGACGAAACTTCATATTTAGAAGTTTCATAACCAAACTTAGAGCTGAAAAGCGTTCTGTTGAAAAGGGTCCAAAGGAAGTGGAGGTTTAGTCTTAGCATTTTTGAAAGATTTTGCAAATAAGCCGCCATTTCTGGAATTTCGTCGAAATAGTTAAATAATAAATTAAAGATGAGGAAAGTCTGAATAATTTATGACTATGACATTTTTTGGTACAATCAATAGTTTAGCTGCATGAGCAAACTGTATTTCATCGAGATCGGTCGTACTGCATTGAAACTAGTAGCCAGGATTTGTCAGATTTTTTGATTCTAATGATAGTAGGTGTCAAACGCTAATGTTTTGACCATCGAGCTTATATGACTAGAGGGAGCGTGACGGGCTTTGTTTGTGGCCAAAGATAATAAGGTCGAAAGTCGTATATTTTCTCGTTCCCAATGTAACGCACCAATGAGCGGTCAGATTAAACTGGCGGCTATATGTCAAATTTGAATTAGGTAGTCGCGTATGGCGTGAAGGGTAACCTCGCAAAATAAAAATCCTTTTCTGTTTTTGAATGTACATACATTTGTAGTACCTGTTATAATTGTGACATTTGTTAAAAAAGCAATTAAACCATCCAAGAGCAATTAATTCGCTATTCCAGTTCTCTGCAAAAATCTTTTTGAGTGACGTTAGTTCAACTTTTATATAGTAACAACAGAATCCATTTTTTTATAGGTTTGGACAAAATGTATTCTCGCGTGTAAGATTTTATTTGTTTCTGTATAGCTTGACCAGCGAGTAGTTGCATCGAGAGCGTTGCGCAGAACGCGCCACGTACTCATTATATTTACGCTCTGCGCACCGCTGTTGAGTCAAGTTTAAGTTGGTTGTACTATACATGATTTGTTTATTTTCTTTAATAGGAATATGGGTAATAAACTACAAGCAAAATACAACTTATAATAGGAAAATATTTTATTTGAACAAAATTTAACTACTGGTTTTTAAACAAAATGGTCTTGGTGTAAGAACTTCGAACACTTTTTTCTGATTCTAATAACATGGTTTTACACAAATAATGCTCCATTAATGTTGATAAATTGCACACTTTTTGTCTTAATCGCATGTTGTAACGAGACAATTGGCGAATTCGAGCAATTTTCTTGCTTATGGTAGTTCTTGCTAATGCTAAAACTGCCCGTGCTTGAGGAGACGAAGATAAGTCTGAAGTATGTACGTCACCCATATATCGAGGATTGTACCTACAATAAAATAACGTTAAAATATACCTAAAACAAAGTTACATATTACATAAATTTCCTCCTTTTTCTTGGCAGTGCTGAAGGATGTTCCGTTGGTGTTGCGCTATGTGGCACTTTCAAAGCTCGTAGCCGTGGCAGTGATTGTTGACTCTGTGTGTCCACTAGTGTCTGCTACAACTGCATCGCTCATACTATCTGTGTCCGTATTTTCATTTGGTAGATCACTCGTAACAAAAATACTTGGCACCGCACTACGGGAGAGTTATGGTCTTCCGTCTTTTCCCAGTTTATAATCGCTATTAGAAAAGTGTCTTGAACACAGCACAGTTGTTTTAAAACCCCGACTTTTTATAGGTATAGCTTCAATCCGAGCTTGTTTTGAGTCTTGAACTGTTGGAAATCTACGAGAAGGTATATGTTATAATTTAATATTACTGTATTGCGGTAATAAAGGTCATACCTGTGACACGTTATATTTTTTGATGCTGCCTTTTTACAAAAGCAGCAGTTTCGCCCCATTGTTACCTCTTAACCATCCAAGGTACCATCTACATGCATCTACATAGGTAAACCAACTCATAACCTCGATGTAAACATATGTTCAAAATAATGGCGGTATCTAGCATCTGTGCGCATGCGCGAACAATGTGCACGAGAATCTACACGAAATTCGACCTTATTGACAAGGTATGTTGGGCCCAAACAAGCCAATGCATTGGGATAGGCAGTACTCCGTCTAGTTATAGATGGTCTAAGGTTTTGACAATTACTTCTGTCAATATAAGCTGCGTTCGGATATTGTATTACACTTTTTACACCCAATAACACGTAAGTGTCATTTGGATGGTGTACCCGGTGTCAACGGAGTACAATATCCGAACGCAGCTTTATCGACATTTCTGTCTAGTTCTACTAGTTTTATTTTAATGCAGACCTGGCCGATCTTGATCAAATAGAATCTCTTGCAGCTAAACTATTAATTCTATATATAGTATGATAAAGTCATGTGCCTGGCCACATCAGATTTTTTTGTTTCTGTTAAATAAACAACGACGACTTTGTAATCCGTTATATTTTTAAGGGAATATAAAACTGAAAAATAAAAAAGCTATAGCCTTTTAATGAAGCGTCGAAACCCAAAAATACATATACACTTTTAGGATGGCAGTGGCGTCCTCCATGAACTCCCTAATTTTCGGAACACCTTTATTAGACACCCTGTATAGAGATGAAATATATAAGAAAAACACCTGGGAAACAAAAAATAGGGAACAAAAATAAAAATGGGCGAAAATTTGAATTTGTTCACTCTAATAGTCAACCCCATCACCTAAGACTAAAAAAAAGTTATTATTAATTAACATATCCGTGTAGTTTTTCCGCCAAACACAAATGCACCCAAACCCTGTATATATATATAATAATTTTGTGTTGTAGACCAGTGCTCAGCAAGCACTGTGCTGTGCCACAGTGCGTGCGGAACGGAGATATGCGAATGCAGTGAGCGGGAGAAGGACAGCGAGAAAGGTTGCCGAGCACTGTTGTAGACAATAATGGCCAAAAAGTGTTGTATAGAATATTTTTGTAGAAAAAAATTAGCCCATAATTGTCCCATAAAAACATAAAATAGTTACTTTTTGTACTGGTGTGGAGGTTACATGAAATAAAATAAAATAATAAATAAAATAATGAATATAAAATATTTTTTGGTTTCGTTTCGGTTAAAAACAATGTTAAGGTGCAAGTTTACCGTACGAATGGCAATTGTCGTGAGTGTATCATTATATATAATCATTATATTATAAATTATATGCTTTATCGCATTTTCATGGACTTGTTCATTTCCACTTTTTTTTAATTATTAAATTTTAAATTTCACCGAGACGCATGTTACAGTACCGGAACAGGGCTGGTCCCACTTATTTTTATTTTATCTACCATATTTGTACTTACCCCACCCCACCCTACGATTTTGGATGACTTTGATTTATCTTCTACCAAAATTGTCTCCGACTGATATGCATCCCTATACATTTTACTTTATAATTTATAGGGTTCTATGCTACTGGTGGCCAATGAAAAATGATCACAGAAAGAAACCGTATAGCCGTAAATATCTCGGGTAGGCAGGCGATTGAGCATCACAACGCTCGCCTCTGGTCTTTTGATTTTGACGGCTCGACCTGACCCTCACCTCGCTCTATCGCGCCGGAAATATCATCTGCACCGTTAATCATCGTCGCGAATTCGCACGTTGATGTTTACGGTTTATGTTTTTTTTGTGTATTCGCTCGTAAATGACGGCGCGGCTTATCGTTCGGACGACGCCCAAGGTGCTCGTTTGTTAAGCGAAATGATACCGCGAGCGCCAGTTTGTGTCAATTACTCGCGCGTATTATGTTTTTACTGCCAACGCAATTTTGGTGGAGGAGCAGGAGCATCTTTATTCCTGTCAAATAACGTCATAAACCGGGTATTCACTCTCTATTCTGGAATTTTGTTATTTTCGGTCGTCGTTTGTTTCATTGAAAACCGATCCGTCTTCAAAGGCCTGTTAAGTTTTTGTGTTTCATCGCACACATCGAGACAAATGTATGTCTATGCAACATTTTTGCAGGTGAACCACGTTATACACTTATGAAAGAAATTATTACATCACTAATTATAAGTCATATTTTTAAAGTTTTTTTTCTCTACTGATAGTCTAATTTTGCTGATTCTATTATTCTGATGGTTGATTTGTCGAATCTACTGTCTACTATCTATCTACTATCTACTATCTACTATCTACTATCTACTATCTACTATCTACTATCTACTATCTACTATCTACTATCTACTATCTACTATCTGCTATCTACTATCTACTATCTACTATCTACTATCTACTATCTACTATCTACTATCTACTATCTACTATCTACTATCTACGATCTACTATCTACTATCTACTATCTACTATCTACTATCTACTATCTACTATCTACTATCTACTATCTACTATCTACTATGTACTATCTACTATGTACTATTTACTATCTACTATCTACTAAAAGTGGGAGCAACTCCGAGGAAGAGTTATACGAAAATCGTTAAGCTGGGCAATGTAAAGGATCTCGTGAGAGGCGAAAATTAGCGCCTCAGGCGCCGACTTCCGCCTGAAATTTCATTCATTTATGGATTATTGTTCGGGACTGTATATTGCCAGCCCGTCATGGCAACCGAGCGAGGTTGCTAGGCGACGGCCGCGCGCTTCGCGACGCGTTCCCCAGATGAGCGCCACAACCTAAACGTAGCGTTGAGGTTACGGTCCGAAGCTTCGCGATGCAGTCCGTAGATGGCGCCACGTTACCGCGCCGAACGTAGGAGCATAGTCACGTCGCGCGTATAAGAGGAGCATGCGGGCTTTTTGTCTCTCTCTTAACGGTTCGGCGATCTACCTGCACCACATTTTACTAGTTTGTATTATTACAGGAGATGGTAGAGCCAGAACCGTTACAGCAAATCACAAATTCGATTCACAGTTTTGGAACATAGGATTTGCCTTCGTACAGCTCCAACCAACCTATATATATATATATATATATATATGGATTTCACCAGAATTGAAAACTGAATCGATTTAGCTATGTCCGTCGGTCTGCCCGTCTGTCCGTCTGTGTACGCGATAACTGCCGTATTTTGAAGCAATTGATCTGAAATTTGGTATACAAGCTTATCTCTTAAAAAGTAAGGACAAGTTCGTTAATGGGCAAATCGGTTCACTTGATTTTTTTAAATATTTTACGGTGGGGGTGTTTTAACTTCAGCACGGCTGAAGATAATTTTCTTACTAGTTTTACTGTAAAATCGCCTTACTTAATGGACGGTAAGAAATGGTTTGTGTTGGAATTTATTTTGAATTTATGGTCCGAACAATATGCCGTTTTGTCATCTTACCGGCCTACTCCTTACCTTTTTTGTTTAAAATCAGATTATATCAGTACAAAATTTTTTCGCCCATAAATTCGCTGGAAACAAATAAAAGTTTTGTGTTTCTTATGCCATATTGGTTTTATACACATTTGGGTTAAGCGTTTTTTTTTTTCAGAGTAATTTGATATGGTAAAAGACATGTTTAATAGAATCAGATTAGTATTTTTTGAGAATCTCTGGTAATGGTACAATACCGTGAAACAATGTGTGTTATCTACCCATACTAACCGACTTTCTATCACTATTAATAAAATTACACAAGTATCCATACAATTCTACGTCCAGTGAGACGCTATATGTTGAAATGTTGTAATTTATTTATTTTAAACAAAAAAGACTAGAATAGCAATTTATTCAATTAAATTTGTTAATTATTTCTGTTTTCTTACAGCAAATTTAATGTTGACTCGTTTGTCTTATGAAATATGATTTACGCACATAAGATTTTTTATACACACCAGAAGCGATGCATTTTTGCCGGAGTCGGAGTAGAACTACAAAAATTATCCGGAGCCGGAGTTGGAGTCGAGAGTTCTTATACCGACTGCACAGCGCTTAAGATTGCAAAATATAGTATAAAATGGCAGAAAATTTCAGAAAATTGTCAATATATCGATAATCGTAATACTTGATATTGTTTCTTAATATTTAGGACATGTTTCCAATATTAAATCAGAACGTCATCGCCGAAGTACCGATTAACCTACTGCATAATATTTACTAATAATAGTTTTAGTTTTCTTTCGACCAAATAATATTTCCGTATGAGTTTTCACTATCCACAGCTACTAACGTTTATTGAGCTACAAACACAAGTGTGTGATAAAAAATTGTGTTATTTACAAACTCACAGAAATTCGTTAAATTTGTACATGGCGTAAGTGAAACGAACTATTAATAGTTTTTCTATTCTTTTGAATTTGAATCAGCAAAACTGATCTGCATCAGAAGCAAACAAGTAAAGTAACAAAACATATTTTTTCATACCACAAAAATATACTAAATAGGTTGACGTACAGTTTATTGTTTTGTAGTTGCAAGTTAACGAATAACGAAACGATAACTTTGGCGTGGTATGCTTACATAAAATGTATATTGTCAAAACTTCAAATAATAAAAAAAAAATTAATTAAATGCCATTTAAATATACTCCGATAATTTAAGACATCCAGAAAAGCTGTTATTCCTTACAGTAATGCCTTTCAGGAAGCATTTAAGGATTTCTATCGGCAAAAATCGGAACCTTTATTAAATTAAACTTGTCTAAATTGAAAAGTCCTCGATGACTGTAAAGTTTTCTGTCCCGCTGCTGTAAGCGTCTTCTAAAGTCAAAAGAAGAAGAAAAGTTCTCGAGCAATAAATTATCCGATCTCACTGGCCGGATTAATTGATTCACCCGTGACAATGAACCGCTCGAACGGCGAAGAAGATGAAGTTGGAGAGAACTCTCTCCATTGATTTCGCGAAATCGGAAAAGTCAATCTGCGGGGTAATTATAAGAATTTATTGCTCCGTCGCGGATTGCTTTATAGGTGCCGTTTGGCTCATTTTTATTGCTGCGTGATCGGATTAATGGAAAATATTTGCTTCTTGATTTTACCTCTCGGCAAAATAATTAATCTGGATAAACGAAATAATAGTTATTATTTCAATTATAGGTACCTACTATATATTAAATAATCATGTTTCTTTACGTTATTGCGTTATTTTTTGTAATTATAATTGAGCTATCAATAAAATTAAAGTATGTAACTTCTAGCGCGCTTTTAGGCAAGTTTTGCCACTACGGGACTTTAGCAGTTACGCAGCAGAGAATTGTCATCGTTATAATCTAACAGTATAGATTAGAAGTAGGAAGAAATGATATTTAGACTGAGTAGGTATATATTTCATTCAGAATACTTGTACAATGTTGACGATTCGCTGGGTGGATTCGAATTTATTTATTCCAAACCGGGGACCGGGAACTTTCTGAATGCTTATGTTTGGTCTCCATCAACAAACTCACGGCATGGGTAATTCTTGAAACTTTAGGTAATGGTTCCTAAGTAGTGTGTCGAGTATATTCAAAAACCGTTTTTTGAATTTCAAATTTCAAAAACCGGTTTTTTAACACGTAAGTTTTTTAGACAAAACAATAATAATAATAGGACTTTATTGGTAAACAAAATATAATATACAATGATATTAGTAAAACACAGGGCGAAGTTGAGGAAAAAATGCTCCTCTTCCACTTAACCCTGCAAAAAAAAACATAAAAACGAAAAAGATAAAAAATAAACAAAAAACGCTATGTACATTGGCACAACTCAGTCAAAAGTAGACTGAGTATACTGAGTATATTTGACAGGAGAATCACAGAATATGTTGTTGGATACGATCTGTTTAACTAAAACATTTGAAGTTTTTGGTTTCTTCCGGTTTCACCTGAAATGGTGTTAACTTTCATATTTCAAATTGAACACCTGTATTTTATAGCCTTTTTGAAATCGTTGTTAAATTATAGGTCAATTGTCTATACTCTATACCTTAAATGTGTCATTTTTAAGATATTGAATACCGGGTGACCCACGGCATAGGTATTTCCGTTTACATTTTTTGTTTATAAAGCTGGACTAATGAAATTTGGTGAATTGTTAACAGACAAAAAATGCCATTCTTTGGGACACTCTTGAGGTTAATATAACTTCTGGGTTTTCCGAAAGTGACGTCATCATTGAAATTTTAAATGGTACCCTATATTCTTTGTGTGACATTTTCAATCAGGATGACATTCTGAACACAAAAACATGTCGATCGTCAATTTTTATCACCAAGGCAACGCAAAAATAACTTTTTTGTGTATCTAGGTGGCTATGAATTGGTGAAAATAATCGAAAATTGTCAAATAAACACGAACTAAATCTATTTTGGTCGACATTGCATTACTGGCGCCCTCTAGCGTGATTTAATTGGTTTTGGGCCAGTGAGTCATTTTTTCACGGGTACCCAATGGCCACACCGTGATTATTCGATAGAAAATATCTTTCCGATTACAATGATACCAAATACTTGATATTTTGTTGAAATTGGTAGCGTAAAATAGTTGTTAGAAGCAAGGATATCGAAAAAAAATGTTGACTTAATGATCAAAGTCAGCGTAAGTCAAAGTCACTCAATGGACTACTCGAACGAAGTGCCCTGATTATTTGAGGACAAAACATTTTTCCTACATAATGATACCAAATTCTTGATATTTTGCTGATAATCGTAGCGTGAAATAGGCGTTTAAGGGTACTTCCTTCGAGTAGTCCATTGAGTGACTTTAACTTGTACGCTGACTTTGATCATTAGGTCAATATTTGTTTGGATTTCCTTGCTTCTAACAACATTTGCACGCTACGAATTTCAACAAAAAATCAAGTATTTGGTATCATTGTAATCGGAAAGATGTTTTCTATCGAATAATCATAATCGAAAAAATGACTCACTGACGCACTAATGACAGAATGTCATCCTGATTGAAAATATCACACAAAGAATATAAAAACTGGAAGTCATGTTAACCTTAAGAGTATCCCAAAGAATGGAATTTTCTGTCTATTAACACTTTCCCAAATTTCATTCGTCCAGCTTTATATACAAAGAAAATAAACGGGAGTACCTATGGCGTGGGTGACCCGGTATTTTCAATAAAAAAATGACAGCGGCAATGTTGCCTTAAATTATTTATAAATTATCCGATGTGATTGTTGGAAAAAAGTTATCTGGCAAAATTGTGTGAAGGTAACATATTATCGACACATTGCCAGAATTTTGCATCCTACATTCAAGCCAATCGCATCTTACCGTTTCAAGTTTATCCCCGTAGAGCGTCTATATTACATTTAAACTTACCATCGCCATCGCCCTCAACATATCACAGATAAACCAACCCCGAGTTATTTCCAGGCGCAAACTCCTAACTAACACCCCCTAAATCCGAGAGTGCCGTGCATGTAAAGTCGCCGTGTCAGTGGAATCACGGCCACGCTTGATGGACAAGTTAATAGTGGAGATTTCGACACGTGACCTCGTGCGAGCTTGGTGGCACATGGCTCCTTCTCTTCTGTGGGATGGGTGAAGCGGGGTTACGATACGCGTCTCGTCCAGAGGGCGCGGGCCTTGCACGAAATCCTCGAATTAGTCGCGGACAAGCGAACTTCGTAAAAATGGTAATCATGTGAACTACTCGGGCTAGGGTATTCAAACGAGCCGGGGGAGGCGGAATAAAGTTGCTTCCGATAAGAGACTGTTTTGTTTTTATAGTTAATTAAATCTAGGCGATGGTTGTCGGATTAGGACGGGTCTTTGTTGAGGTACATGCAATGTTTTATGATGATCGGAATATCAAAAATTTTAGAGGTGGTTCAATTTAAGAAGAGGGTCTGGCGTTATTTGCCGCCTGGCTGCGCAGTCAACCAAATTTTATTCTGTGGCGTAGATATTTCTGTTATTGGGCCATTTCGGGATGCTTTCATAAAATGTACTCCAAGATCGAGTTTGAATACAGTTCAGTTCAATTGAATAAAAGAAAGTTATTTGAAAAATTCTGAACGATTTTTACTTGAACCTAGTGAGTATAATAATAGAACAAATGCATTCAAGTTCGTGTCTCGGACTTGTGTTTGAGGTTACCTTTATTTTTATGCAAACATTGAATTTATCCAAGGTGTATCCTCAATGAGAAATGTATTTAAGAATGGGATTTATTGATATAATGCAAATTTGGAAACAAGCAGTGAAACTTAAATTTTGTTTACATTTTTTAGTATCATTCTTTATTACAATAAATCGTTCAACGTAATCCCGTAGCACGTTTTTATTATTTTTTTATTAAAGTTATTTATTCTATTCTATATTCTATATATTCTATATATTCTATATATTATATTTATTTCTAATCAATAATTAAAAACCTATAAGTTTGACTTCTATTTGTGTTTCACTATTTACTTTTATATGTGATATGATGACACCTTTGTCTACCCACGCCTTCATTTAATTCTGTTTATAGAAGTCATTCTACATTTATAAACATTCTATTCAATTATTTAATCTATCATCTAACGCTATTCAATATATAGGTATTCATATTTATTAGAATGTATGTCATCAATAGCAATTAACATGCGAAATACTTGCATATGCTCGCGGCAGAGGTAACGTTCGGTTGTCTGCCAGGATGTTAGATCAGTGAAACACATCAGCCGTGCAATATAGGATTAGAATATTATTATTAATGTCGTATATAAATTTCAGCTTTGTCGAAATATTGTTACGAAGTATAGTTTAATTGCATTGTACAATTGAGGTCAGGTCATCCAACCCAACCTGCAGACAGTTGCTTGTCCAGAAATGCAGACGTCAGGCTTTTCATATCGGAACAAAGACATTCCTTTGTGGCAAGCGTGCAAATTAACTATGATTTATATCAAAGGCCGTGTGCAACCAAAAATCCTAACTCAGGATTTTTGGGGGCTCAAAACAGGTCATGACGTCTTGCCAAATTCAATATAAAAGCCACGGCAAAGGATGGGAACGGGATCAGTAGTTTGCAGCACCTACTTGTAGTGTAGCGCGACTATTGTATTTTAGATATCAGCTGTAGTATTGGAATTCTGCATGGGCAGCAATACACGAACGATGTAAACAACACTGCGACTTTTATTTATACATCTCCATCCTGACCTAGAGTCGTCCCCCATTACGAGCTACGTAACATGGTGGAGACGCAAAATGGTCCTAAGGAACATCGGGAACGGCTCATTTTGGTCAGGGTGGAAACATCTGAGAAAATCCAGCGCGACGAAGAAGAAGCATGGCTGAAGCGACTCGGAGACAAGGCGAATTGGGTTGGCGGTCAATCTGCAGGGAGGTTTTGTAAAATTTCTCACTCCCCCAATGAGAAATATACCGTTCCAAGGGCAGCTATTAACAACCGCATGGAAGGATAGCGTTAGGGGTAAATACCGCCCAACTCTTCGTCGTAGAAATTAGTTAATTAGAAGTTAGTACCTATTGTGTTTATTTTTTTAGTTTAATTGTTGAAGGTTGATGCCGCCACTGTAAGGGAGTATATGCATTTGCCCGTTCTCACTTCGATGGATGCAGCTGGCTGGTCCGGGATCACGATGAGATTAATACACGGATGGTGGTCATCTACAAGAAGCAGTCGACACATGACGAAACGGGGTACCATACCGGCATAATTGAGTTATATGCGAGTTTTAGGGTTGCCGATACCGCCAGAGGAAGCTGGCGATGTAGACTGGAGGGGATTTGGCGCTACGGATTCTACCGAACCACCCCGCACGGGACAAGGGATGTCTCGACCAGTCTGAGAAAAAACAAACAAATCGACTAGAGAGGAACGGTCCTATGGATTCTACCAAACCACCTCGCAAGGGACAAGGGGTCCCGACTAGTCCAAGTAGAAGTAGAAGGAGAAGAAGAATTAGGAGAATTCTGAGAGGCAACAGGAAATGATTCTGAAACACGAATCTGGGTACACGGTCAAAGCCGACCGTAATGGTATCTCTCACGTAGATGACCATCACAATCCTAGAAGAAAAAGGTTAGCAGGAGGACCCAAGAACTAGACGGAGACGGATGAGAACGGGGCAAATCGCATACGATACTGGCACGACGGCGTTGAACTTCTTTCTATGGATATTTTTTTGTATTGTTATTTCTTATGTTAGGCAAATAAAATTATAAGTGGTGCGTTCTTTCCTATCCCGCTCCGTGGCTGTACAATTTCTTTTCATTGCTCTGGGTCGAACAATTGTTTGCGAGGAGGGTTGTTACGAAGTATAGTTTAATTGCATTGTACAATTGAGGTCAGGTCATCCAACCCAACCTGCAGACAGTTGCTTGTCCAGAAATGCAGACGTCAGGGTTTTCATATCGGAACAAAGACATTCCTTTGTGGCAAGCGTGCAAATTAACTATGATTTATATCAAAGGCCGTGTGCAACCAAAAATCCTAACTCAGGATTTTTGGGGGCTCAAAACAGGTCATGACGTCTTGCCAAATTCGATATAAAAGCCACGGCAAAGGATGGGAACGGGATCAGTAGTTTGCAGCACCTACTTGTAGTGTAGCGCGACTATTGTATTTTAGATATCAGCTGTAGTATTGGAACTCTGCATGGTCAGCAATACACGAACGATGTAAACAACACTGCGACTTTTATTTACATCTCCATCCTGACCTAGAGCCGTCCCCAATTACGAGCTACATAACAATATGGTAAATATTTATTTTTTTTTTGGGGACTTTGGAACTGCCACAGCTGTCTGCCATTGGTTCTTTTTGTAATAATAATAATTAAGAATTTTTATATATTCAACTGGCAGCTTTGTCGCCATGACGTTGAACTCGGTAAAATTTTTACACCTTCCATGCCTCACTGACTCTATAGGAACTGCCGGCTGAACTAACGAGTCCCTGTCTCATGTGCGGCAGGTTTATACCTGCCTTACTCTCTTATGAGAGTAAACTATAAAATAAAAGTAGGATTTAACAAAATACCGTAAGTTTTCCGGCCACTGACAAACCTAAATATACAGGATCTAGTAGCTTTTTTTTGTAGGTGACGTTAAAAAATAAAATCGCAAAACGATTGTCAACTTTTTATGTTGTATACATCTATTTACGTAAATTGAAATGGGTTTATGTTGGAATAAAATTGATATACGTATAACATTATTATATATAAACATCTATCATTCTTGCCAATGAATGTTGTATTGCCCTACATTGTTTAGCTTGGAACAAAATCACCTTCAAAACGCACGGAACTTTGTAATATTCAATGTTCACTGGGATCGGAACACCTCACCGTTAAATATTGGTGTATCAGGACAACCTAGATAGCAACCAATTAGAGTATGAGTTCGTGGTTGTCTTGCCTTTAGTTCTATATATATATATATATATATATATATATATATATATATATATATATATATATATATATATATATATATGCCTGTACCCTGGATCTTGTGTCTCGGAACGGTGACCCTTTTGTCATTGCTGGTGATCTCAATATTAACACCCTACTTTCAACTAAGTCTTCTCGTGACTTCTGTCTGTTATTACAAACATACAATCTTAGACCACTAATTCAACAAGGTACCCGAATTACTGCCACCACTCAAACTTGTCTGGATAACTTTATCTCCAACATTACTGATTGCCAAATTCAAATTGCTGAGCACCACATATCTGACCATACTACTCAATATTTCACCTTCAAAGATTCCTTGGATAAATCCGAAGCTAAACAGTCACGGTATTACTCAACTACCAATATCAACAACTTCAAAGTAGCCCTCCATAACGAGACCTGGATTAATGTCTTCGCAGCCAAAGATGCCAATTCCAAATGGAGCTCCTCTATCAACTCTCTGAAATTCCATCTTGACCAGCAGATTCCCCTCACCAAAATCAAAAAGCATCCACGCTTTCCAAGAACTTATACCAATGCTGACATTGAAAAATGCAAAAACACCCTCAATACGCTCTACATACTTAAGCGCTATTTCCACCATGCCAATATTCTCTTCAAAGAACAGAAGAAACAATACCAACAACTCTTGAAGCTTCAAATGGTACAACATTACGAAAACAGAGTAAATATATCCGACAACAAATCCAAGACCCTCTGGAGCATTGTCAAGGAATGCATCAACACAAAAGTCACCTCCCACCAACAGTCTGCCTCCCCTTCGGCAGATGAACTAAATACCTATTTTGCCACAGCTCCTGAAGACCTAATTTCCCAACATCTTCCTCCCACTACCGGGGATCAGAAGTCCAACTTTTCGCCGAACAAGCTCTCTATTACACCCGTCACACTAACCAGAGACGACCTTCTCAACACAATCAGAGCTCTGAAAAATAAGAAAAGTGCAGGAGCCGACAACATTTCTCCATGGCTTCTCAAACAAATTGCGGAAGAAATCCTTGAACCCCTGTTCCATGTCGCAAATGCCTCCTTCAACTCTGGAACCTTTCCGGATGTCCTGAAGGATGCAATTATAAAACCTATTTTCAAGAAAGGTGATCCTTTATCTCCCAATAACTACCGTCCCATTAGTCTTCTATCCACCTTCTCCAAGCTCCTGGAGAAGATCCTCCTCAAACAACTCTACACCTTCTTTGCGGAAAACAATTACTGGCCCCCCAGCGAGCACGGATTTGTCCCTGGACGCGACACAACCACTGGCATATTTGACATGACCCACACCATCTCCACCAGACTGGACAATCGCAAACCCACGTTGGCAGTCTTTCTTGATCTCAGCAAGGCCTTTGACACCGTCGACCATACATTGCTACTTCACAAGTTGGATCTTTTGGGAGTTCGTGGAAGCACCCTGACCTGGATTGCCTCCTTCTTGAGTGAACGACACCAGGTTGTTCGCCTACAGCATGAGTTTGGTGAGACTATTTCACGCAGACTTCCGATCACTATGGGTGTTCCTCAGGGAGCCACGCTTTCGAGTGTTTTGTTCAATTGTTACGTCTATGACCTCCCATCTACGGTACCTAATCACGCTACAGGCACTCTCCTTAGCTACGCTGATGACACTACCCTGCTTGTGCTTGGAGAAAACCTTGAGAATGTCGAGCAAACCTATGCCAGGACAATGGAGGACCTAAATGTCTGGTTTGAGTGCAACAGAATGATCCTCAATAACGATAAAACCAGCATACTTCTTTTTGACCCACTAGTTAACCGTGATTCCCCATATATTTTCGGAGGACACAGCACATGCAGCACCGCAACCTTTCTTGGACTCCGCATAATGGACTCTCTAACCTGGTCAAATCACATCGAACACCTTCAGGCTAGGCTTTGCTCAGCTATATATGCCATCAGAGTTGCTGAGCAAAAACTGAACCAAAGAACCTTAAAAGTGATATACTTTTCCTACTTCTACGCCATACTCCAGTACGGCATAATTTTCTGGGGAGGGTCTCCACACGTCCAGCGCCTCTTTGTACTCCAGAAAAGAGCCCTCAGGTTAATTTACAAGCTGAACTATACTCAGTCCTGTCGTGGCTTATTCAGAAAAGAAAATTTGCTCACCATCTTTGCCCTATACATATTCAAATGCCTTATCTTTGTTAGAAAGCACACTGAAAAATTCACCGATCATCTTCCACAGACCAGACCCTATAACATCCGTGATCCCACAACCTACCAACTACCTCTGCATAGAACATCTAAATTCGCCAATGCCACGAGCTATTCATCTATGAAGTTTTACAACCACCTACCAACTTCCATCAGAGAGGTACAGGATTTCACCGCCTACAAACGTCTAGTTTACGACTACTTAGTGGACCTTGAACCGTACACCTTGGGAGACTACATAAAAGACTAATTAACCGTCCATATTTTCTTTGCATTTACCTGTGACCATTTTCAGGCACTTTGTATAATTTTAATTGTACTATGTTTTGTCCTGTCAGTTTCATTCCCTTGTTTTCGAATCTCACAACCTGCTTGTAAAGGTTTTTCTGTTGTTGACGTCACTCCACGGTATAATGCTGGAAGCCAAAAACTTAAAACGTGCCACAGACGCGGCCCGTAATAATGATAATTCGGGCCTGCCATGGCCCGTTGTTTTCTTATACAGCACGTTTCCCCGAACGCTAGACATAGCATTTACGGATAAACGGTAACATCGGTCTCCCCACCCGGCGTATTTGTCAACGGCTACGCGCTTCGTTAAGAGGTAGTAGTTTGTTGTTCGCAGGATCGGATGGGTGTGCTTTTGTGGTTCTTAAAAAAATCCAAGTACTTGGTGCATACAATTTCTAAATTCTCTTCTATTGTCAGAAAACAATAAGCAAAAATAAAAACGCCATTCCCAAAAAAATAAAAGGTATTCTAAAAAATATAAATTAAGTAATATTCTACAACGAATAAACAATGAACAGACAGAATCCGAGCCGGTTGTAAAAGTTGTCCCTCATACTAGAGAGCGTTTCGGCTGTTATA
Organism: Aphodius sticticus; assembly: GCA_963966075.1. NCBI lineage: Eukaryota > Metazoa > Arthropoda > Insecta > Coleoptera > Scarabaeidae > Aphodius > Aphodius sticticus. The sequence continues at coordinate 47,452,289 of OZ014509.1, read as the reverse complement.
GTGTTGGCAGCTTCTGTAATTTTTGCTCTCAACTCTTAGAAATTATGAGCCCTATTGACTGGATCTACATAAATGGTATTTTGAAGATAACCCCACAAAAAAATACATCGTTCGGAGACAGATCAGGTGATCTTGGGGTGATCTTGGGGGGCCAACGAATGTAGCCTGTCCCACTAATAAGACGGTCAGGAAAAGCGGTTGCTAAAAACTCTCGCACCCTAACCGCGTTATGAGCGGGACAGCCGTCTTGCTGAAACCAACCTACAGCCTGATCTACACCAAGAAGGTTATGAATTGCGGGAAGTACTTGCTCTTGCAGCAAAGGTACTTCCGGGAGTTAAGAGATCCATCGATAAAGAATGGCCCAACTGAATGATTGCCTAGAATACCAGCCCAAACATTTAGTTTTTCGGGATATTGACTACGGTACGCATAACTTCGGTGCTGACTTTCTGTTGCCCAATATCGCTGAATGGAAGGATTATGTAACGGAAAAGTCGATTCATCAGTAAAAATAATATTGTTTATAAAATTTTCTCTGCGTTCGCCTTTTCCATTACAGTTTCACAAAACTCCATTCTACGAATACTGTCGTGTGCGAAGGTTTCCTGAGTTTTTGAGTATTTATAACTCCGGAATTCACGCTTCTTGAGAGCCTTAGCAACGGCTTTGTTACCAATACCCAATTCCTCGCCAATCCCTCGGGTGGATTTCCTATCGTCCTGTACTACAGCACCGCAGATTAGTACATCCCGACGTTCTTTGACCTCAACCTCTTGTGGACTTATCTCCCATGGATGACAATTACTGCAGCTCTTTATACAAAGATCTTTTTAAAATTTATGCACAATATTGAAAATGGTTTGTCTGCACGTTATCGGTCTGCCTTGAAAAGTGGCTGCAAACAGCCCACGCACTGTTGCGCCGAATTGCCATCATAATACAACTTGATGATTTGAAGTTCTTCTAGCGGAGGGTACATCGCGATTACTAGCTTATGAACAAACGTTGTTAGCGTTGTTAGATCTGCGATAGTTCTGCTGTTGCTTGAATGTGCCGCGAAACGCAAAGCCAGACCTGCTCTCCCACCACAACTGGCTCCCCACTCAATAGGCGTTGGTAGTGTTGTCTCGTGATACGCTAGTTTTTATAGGTCTATACCTAATTTTTGCGGACACGCACTGTATAATAAGGCTAGGGGAGGTATAATAAAGGTTCCAGTCTCTACAGCGACATCTCCCAACATTTCTCCCTTCACCTTTTCGTTTTGTAGCTTACTGGCTCTTTTGTTCTTTATTAACCACAAATACAGAAAAGGACTTCATACTAATTTAGTTACTAACAACATACAACCTTGCCACCAGTTCTACTCCAGGCACCTCCAGACGCAACACCCCATCGTAAAAGACGCTCCAGATCGTTGGCCCCAGATCCGATCCTTGTAGGATACCGCATCATGCGACAAGAGTATCCCTTTTTATCTCTTACGATAATCCACCTGTTCTAGAGGTAACTCCTGATCATCCTCATGAGGTACTGGCTGAAGCCTCTTGCCGATGCCTTCGTAGCGCCAAAAGCTGTTAGGGATGTTAAGACGTGGATTGCTATAATTATAATTATTCCGAAAATAGATTATTTGGCGTAAACGTTATCATTCTCACCGATGGCACTATACGACCTTAGTGCATAAATACTATTTCTGGATTGGTTAGAGTGAATGCATAGGAAATCTTTCACAACTTGGTGGTTATAACCTATAGTTTATACCATACAACATTACTGAATTTGAAGTATCATTTGCTGAAAAAAACAAAGATTTTATTGAATAAAAGAGTAGTAACATACCATAGAGTCCAAATGTACCTCTTGAGAGTAAATCTGAAACACAATTTTGAAAACCGCTTCAAATCGCGATAAATAAACCACAATAAATAACAATTCTGTAGGCGGTCAGCGTATAAAATGTCTGATTTTAGTTTATACCGAAGTGGGTTCAATGTGTACAAACGTGCACGTGGATGCAATAGTAAAATTTCAACATTTCGAATAGTCCGCAGAATTGCGTTTAACAGTTCAACAACACGGTGCGGGCGCGCTCTGCTCCATGATAAACCAACCATTGATCCTAGATACCAATTTACCGGGCCAGATTTTTTTCGTCTGCAATCGAACTAATTCCCCCCGCGCAATGCAAATAGCTATCATTATTTAGGGTAGTTGATTCTGTCCAGAATTCGCTCATAACTCAAAACAAATCGCTCTGTTGATAAGCGAGGTTTATATAATATGTGAAAGTACTTTTAAATGATCGACACAAACACACTTTAAAGTGAATTACAGTTATACCTATATAGTAGACTTTCGGTTTACAAACGAATTCCAGATTTTGCACAGTTCTTAATCTGGCGCTTGTTAATCTGATATGGTGCTAAATATGACATGAATAATAATAAGTAGATTAGTTAGTATATTGCCTATAGGAAGTACAATAAATTGCTGTAAACATATTTGTTCTTTCGTTCATTAGAATCCTTATAGCTAAAGTGGGGAGGACACGTCCAAAATAAGCATGCACTTGAAAGAATAGTAATATTAAAGCTTGCACCTTGTACTTATATCGTATCGATGTTAATAACACTACATGTTAATACACTACAACTTCTTTAACTTTATTGACAACTCCTATGTCAATAGCACTGGTAGGGAACTATATTAACATTAACCATGTCACTACCACTGAATCGGGACCTATATTTACAGCTTCTATTAACCATGTTAATACCACTACATAGGGACCTATATTGACATTTCTGTGTCAATACCACTGGTAGGAAACAATATTAACATTAAGTTAACAATCACGGTGATTCAACACTCACAACTCCCCTTCGACTGGACTGTCTCAAGTCTACTGCCGGTCTCGGAATTTGGAAGATCTCCACTTAGTGTAACTTCATGGTGATTATACAGGATCATTATAAATTATTGTAGTCGAAGTGGGCCATGCACAATTTTTGCCGCTCTACCCAAACAACTGTCAAACTTGAAATAGGTTATGCAACCAAGTTAACTTTTGCGTTTAGAACAGTAGTATTCCATTCAAATAGAGCGGCAACCAGAAATCTTTACATTTGGTATCATTGCCTACTTCGACTACAATCATTTATAATGACCCTTTATAGTAGCAAATTCGCCTGACTATAACCCTATTACAAAAAAGGTTGTTAACTAATTGCCCAATATACTACTTGAACAGTGAGAACCTTTGATTTTCTCCCTAAGTATATATATCCCTATTGTTAGCGAATGTGGAAGATGAAAGATAGTTTCGAATCAAGAATCAAGTTTCGATCTCACAGAACTGTCCGTTTACCGATAGCAGCTTATTGCTTATCGCATTGTAACAAAAACCGTTAACAGTAAAAAGTGAATCTAGTTACACTCATGTTACAAATAAGCGTGTTTATGATCTTCTATCACTGGCCCAATATCTGGATGAATCCAACAAATAAAATACTTCCTAACACGGCCAATCCTGACTATTGCTTTGCTCTCAAAGCCAGTCTCCAGAACTTTTGTCTTCAATGATACTGAACTTGGTCTCAGTAACTCATTCAAACTTCCGTTCGACAATTCATAATTTGCCGAAATTCAAAGGTGTTACTCATTCAACAATAATCAAGTTGCCAACATGCATTTCGTTTCCTTTTGCGTTAAAAACGCTAAAATTTTTAACTCAAAACAGTCAAATAATTGCAAAACGGCAAACCACCTTTCAGCTCAGCTACATATATTAGCATGTTAAGCTATAACGTTTCAGCCCAACAAAATAAACAAATATTAGCAAAGGGTCATCCTTTCAGCTGATAAACATAAACAAATAAGCAAAGGATTCATTCAGTTTAACAAGATAAACAAATATTACCAAAGGGCCGACCTTTCATCTCCAACAATATAAACAAATATTATCAAATTGGTAACTTTTCATCTCAAAAATTAAACAAATATTATCAAAGGGACAACTATTCATCTCTAGAAGATAAAAAAATATTAGCAAAGGGCTAACCTTTCAGCTCAAAACCATTCAGATATTAGCGAAGGGCTAACCTTTCAGCTCAACAAAATAAATTACCTACCACGCCAGTAAACACAAATATGTATTCGCAAAAAACCAACCTTTCAGCTCAACAAAATAAATAAATTTTAGAAAAGGTAAACAAATATTCGCAAAGGATTAACCTTTCAACTCAACAAGATAAATAATATTAGCAAAGGGCTATCCTTTCAGCTCAAACCCAATCAATTAATAACAGTTAGTATTACTCGTAGATAAACAACGTAGGTAAATAAACAAGTTGTTTCAGTACGAGATGAACTCCCACAATCTATTGATAGATTAACAAAAGTCTTAAATTTTTAGAAAATAAGTCTAAAAATCTTCCACGTTAATTTTCCTGGAAAAAAGGGTGTCGCGAAATCTTAAAATCAAAGTTTCGGCCATACTGTTCATTTTTATAATGAATTCTGCAAATACGAAAAGTTGAGTCAGGAAATTTATTTTCTTTATGGCTTTATATCGAAAACTTAATATGTGATATAAAAAATAAAGATTTTAACATATATTTTGCGTATCTACTACCCATAGCTCGCGGGACTGCTACGCCTATGACAACAGGTCGATCGCGGCATATTTTAAAGATAAAAGGTAGATCTTACGTAGACAAATGTTGGCCACCCCTGATATATACAACCATAGAACTAATATTCTCATTCTAACAAATATCATTACAAGACATCTTACAATATTTTGAAGTAGTTCTTTGTTTGTACCCACATCATTCGTCTTTAATATGGTGTATAATTTGTTTTTATTAAGACTTTCGGTAGCAAACATAGGACGACAAATTTTTTTTTCGATGATTTCAAACGGACAAGTCTAAAAATTACAATATCCTCTTGACCAAATTTAACAAAGGTGTCGTATTTTGACCACCCTGCATGTTAAATGTAAAATGTTGAAAGTGGTACGTGTGGCTATAGACTTTTAAGAACACCAATAGCTCTTCTCCAGAAATTAAATTTATTAAATATCCATTATACGTAGTTAGTTTGGAATTTATCTTGGAACGCACTGTATTTTTACACCTACCTACCAAAAGAGATGGTAGGCCAGCTCACTCGTTTAATTCCAAACGACCGGTAGGCTGCAATAGCAGCAGTAGCTAATCGCGTGCCACCAGAGCAAGACTGGAAAAGTAACAGATCGTATGCTTCACTTTCTAAATGGCTTCGTTTGCCGGTCCACGTTCCAATCTCGCGGCCCGTGAATGCAGATCACGTTTGACACGTTCGCCCAATTAACCGACTCGCTGTCACTGGTAAAACTTTCCGACGCCAGGGGGACCAATGCCATCGTGGTATTGGGGTGAGCGCACCCCGCAGTAATGCGACGCCCGGGGCCGCTTTCACCCTCACGAAACTGCACGGAGTCATCCGTCGGTTAATTAAACCCCATTCTAATTAAAACTAAACGTCCGGCCGGACACGGCAAAAAAGGGACACGACCACCAAAAATTAACGTTTCTTTTTGAGAGGCCTCGATTGGCGCGTTCGTGTTTTTCTCTCGTAGGGTTTGCTGATTGGGGATTGCTGAATAGCACTTGCGTAAGCGTAAATGAATATACACGCAGAAACTTAATTTTCAAAATTCTTCTAAGTTTTCTCGTTTGCAAATATTTACCACTGATATTCACTACAAACATACTTATTTAAACGTCCAGAGAGCAGTCTAGAACTACAAGAAATCACTCACATAACTGTCTGACTGTAATTGAAGATCTTCGGCCAGTCAATGAGGACCAGACGTCTCTCGATTAGTATTTCTTTCGGAAATTTTGTGGGGGTTCCTTTCTAAAGGTTTGCTTCCTTCCAGGGCGTTATTCAACAGTATTTTACTATGTCGGTGCCCTGTCAAATAGTTCTATAATCGGTCAATGTGTCTGTGTATTGTCCACTAGCGTACGTCTGATAGAATTATATACTTATTTATGGCTGATGTCCAAAAAATCAAAATAAGTGTTTGTATAAAATCATTGGTTCCGATCCAATGCATGGTCTACTCGAACCCGTTTTTACCAGGTGGTTGGCTGATATTCCCATGTTATGTTTGAGTGGATATTGTAGTTGTCGGAGGAAGTTATTGCCTTATATACCTTCTGTGTTGGTTTTTCAATGCGCATTGGTTTATCAGCGGATGGACTTTATATCCCTGCGCCGGATACATCTACCCTTTAAGATCAGTTTCTATGTTAGGTGATGATTTCTGGTTTGTTAGTGTGGTCTGGTTCCTTTTCGATTTTTATCATACACAAAACAGTTGGAGAAATAATTACATATCCTATAGAGATAAAAGTGATGGAATTACAAAAAAGAGCTAGAAGCCACGAGACAAAACGTTCGTCATGCTAATCTGCCGGCGTACTGATATTTTCGCTTTTGGAGTGCACTAGCTGCCAGTCCTAGAGAGTTGTGTCAATTCAAATGCTTCCAACCCGAGATGAAACGATATCTTTCAAAACCCAGAATGGAATGCTTAGTGTTAATAAAAACTAATACATTTTTGCCTCGCTGATTCGGTGATAGTTTCAATTGCAGTTTTATTAGACGTAAAGTTTCGCCAGGATAACAGAAAGGGAATTCTAAACTGCATCGACCGATGCACTTAAAATTCGCGTGAGCAAGTACCTGTGCCGTTTCATTTCTTTGAGTTAGTTGTCATTAGGAGGTTATGTTGGGGTGAGATTGGGCTGCTGAAAATATAGTGGACATGGACGTAAGGTGCAGGGCACTCGAAAAGTGGTTTACATTCCTTCCTCCAGTTTTCGATTCTTATATCACCGGCATATATATCTCAGAAGTATCCCATCGTGTGTATTGTAATCTTGCGTTGCTAGCCACTACTCTAAGGAATGTGCTAAGGGGTAGCAGGTAAGGTATGTTTTCAGTTTAGTGATAGTGCACACCAGCTTGACCCTGGGCCACTATACCACTGCCTCACATGGTTAGAGACGGTAGATATGTCCCATAGCGTAGATACCCTCCCACACTGATAAAACACTATACATGCGAATTGAACTCTTTTCTGAAGAGAACATTCTCTATCTTGTTAGGCAGTGGCGGCTCGCGTATAGGCACTGTGGAACTGCAGCACCCCCTATTATTTCCACTTAATATTATGGATAACATTTAATATAATGAGTCCTTTTTCCTTTAATTCTTTCTTTACACTTGTACAAAGTATAGTCCTTAAACCTTAATGTCAGTAGCCATCCCCCAGTTTAAGAAACAGACTCAAAAATCGTGGTATGGAACTGTGATCTTCACAGTTCCAGTCGGCCAGGTGTTTGGCTGTTCTGCGCATGCTCACATAGCAAGCAGCACGCGATGCACCGGCCTGTTATGGATAGAGAGAGCAGTGTTGTCCCCGCAGTGCCGACCGTGCCGACCCTGTCGTGCTGGTGGAAGGTAGTTTTACAAACTGCAGATGGCATATCAAAAGTCAATAAGTATTTTACAACAATTACAGTGCTTTCAATGGAGAAAAAAATCCTCAGTTTTCATCCAGAGACTAATGATATTTTCGCGCAAATTGAAACCAGAAGAATGGATTTAATTTTTACAACGCTTATCTTAACTTCACTTGTTTATTGGCTACATTTAAATCTTGTAATCGATATTTTACCTACTTCCCATTGTCCAATCGAGTTCAATTTTTTCATGTGGACGATTTCTGGTAACAATGCATGAAACAATAAAAAAAATGTAGAAAATGTATTTTACATACATTTATTAATGAATGTAGCTGTAACAATTTAGGTTAAAATAAATAAGAAATCCGTTTTCATTCCCTAAATTATTTTGCGATTTCAACAAGCTGCTGCATAAACTTATTTTTATACGTTTATTTTTCCTTTTACAGTATATTTCTTAAAACAATGACAAAAAAATTTCTAGAACAGCACCCCCACTAATATTAGTTACGAGCCGCCACTGTTGGTAGGATTGGCTAAAAGAGTGCTCTGTGATGTAAACACCTTGCATCCTACTGGAAAGAGTACTGGCGCACTCTGCTATCAAGTGTTAGGTTCTGCAGAGTCGCCATAGAGTGATCATGAACAGGTAACCGTGTCCCTGAGTTTATCCTCCCCAGATGTTAGATTTTCTGAGTGAGCTTGGTCTTGATCTATTCTTTCGCTACAATTGGCATGCTGCGCTTAAAAAGGGTTCTATGGATGCTTTGGAAGGTTCAGCGGTCAAAAGTTAACTTCAAGTGATCTTTCGATTCACACAATACTTATACCTGAGCAAGACCGATGAGGTCGCCGGACAACTGTTCCCGAACATAAGCCAAGGCTGACTAGAAGGTGGATGTGATCGAGCCCTTGACTATTGAAGAATTAAGGAAAGCGACTAGAAACTCCCATGATGAACGATATCATAACAGAGGAACGGTATCCACACAATGAAAGAAAGCCAGCCTCACACCTCAAAAATAGAGCCGCGATGGTGAACAGGCAAATTATCGGCCTTATCGGCAAATTATATGTGTCATTTAAAGACACTATATTCGCCACGCACTGCCTTCCTCTACGATTTCCTGTACAAGAACGCTTAGGATATTGGAGACCCAGTCGTGCCATATTTTACTTTGTTACTACATATTTTATTATTTTACTGTTCTACGTTAAGCTTGTTGTCTCATGTTACGTATAATTTATTGTATCTGTTAAGTACACTGTGACTTTTAATGCGTTGTTGCATTTATTGATATCAGTATTTTTCGTGTATTCTATTGTTTTCGTCGGTCAAGAATGTTTCTTGTCGTATGGCTCAAGAGACTTAATCGTGGCATATTATACTGTTACTGTTCTACGTTAAGCCTATTGTCGCATGTTACGTATAAGTTATTGTGAAATATACTGTGATTTTTAACGCGTTGTTGCATTTATTAATATAGATGGTTTCTGTTGTGGGACTAGGAAGAAGTATAATAAGGAGCGTGTTTCGCAGGAGTCCGTCCTTGGACCCACTCCCTGTATAGTGTTCTACGACGGAGTTTTAAGGTTTAGATTAGATTACCGATGTCTACGTTGTACCATATATCCACAACCTGACAATGGTGGTGACAGGCGCCACGTGCGATCATTTACAGGTTAGTGCAAACACAGCGTACGGCAGTATAACACGTAGCATGACGGAGCACCGTCTCCAGGTAGCAGCAGAGGAAGTAGAAGTGGTGTTGTAAAAGAAAATGCCAAACAGCGATGCTTACAATACCATGGATACAGAAAGGATAACCGTGGATACAGAAAACATATGGAAAAGCGGCCATGAGAGCAGGAGACCGCAAGCAGCGAAGAGAAAAGCACCACTATAAGAGGTGATGCTGTACGCAGCACCAGTCTAGTAGGATGATATGGCCCGTAAGAGCTGTAAAGGGAGTTACATCAAGTTTACACGACAGGCTGTGCCCAAACACCTTCAGGATGAACAGAGGAGTAGAAGGTACGACAACTGTCGGCGAGAACACCCCACATACAGAGGCAAAAGACAGGATATTCGATGCAAGGCAGAATAAATGGTAGGAAGAGATTACAGCAGGCTGGACCAAAAATCTAATTTTCGCGGGATTGGTTGCTACGCAACACGTAGCATCCACAAGCCAATAACAAACCTACGAAAGCGCTCAAAAATCCTCAAGATGCGGCTTGATCAAATCCAAACCTCACTGTAGTAGGTAGAGAAGGTAGAGTTGAACTTGTAGGTAGAGAAACTTTGGACTGCCCACAGGATACCACTGATCCTCATCACTTGAAGTGTTTCTTTCTTCCTTCTGACCTGAAGTGGCGAGAGTTGAAGCAGCAACTGAATCTGGAACTAAATGTTCATAAGTAGCTTGTAACTCTCAGATTAGTCAAATTGAAAATTACGACTTGTTGATAACTGAGGCTAGTATATTTTGATAATAGTGCCAAAACGACTTTATTTTATACATAGATTTATCGAAAAAAATGCTGGTTTTGTGCAATCCTCCTATATTTATATGTGGCAATAGTCCAGTTCAACATTAGATTACTTCAAAATCAGCCAACATTTTATCTAAAAATTAGTTTAGACCAGTATTAATCATTGACCTAACGGTTTATAGAGCCCTTCGAGTTCATGAGAATGTTAAAATTGTAAATTACAATGCTTGTTCTATATTCGAAATTACTCTCGTAATTATAACAGTTTCTAAAACATATCCACCTTTTCCCTCTTTATTTGTTTTTCACGAAGTATACTGTATGCGCGGCCACGAAGCGGAAAATTACCCTAATTAGATTGGTTGATACATTACGGGTACCTTAAATAAATCCACGTCGCCGTGCCGGAATTTGCTTCTTATCGCAGCTTTGCGTAGTCACGTGAACGTCCCGCGAACAAATGACTGTGAAATTTCGCCGGTGTTGTCCTTGCCGAATTGATAAAATTATCATCGCTCACCCCACGTGCGGGAAAGGTGTTCCACCGTGAAATTTGTCCTCGTGGCATAAGAGATAAGATACGTTTGTTGACGCATTAACTTTTGACAGTAGATTCAACAAACCTTTGTTAATTGTGGTGTAAATTCGGATTTTCACTTTTTTTGTTATATTCAAAATGAAAAAATTCTGACAATAGCGTCGGACTCGCGCGCCAACGGTTCCGTTCCATCAATTTTATAATTTGCTTGGACATTTTGCTGTCAATAATTAATCTCTAATGAATGAATTAATGACTAAATGAAATGAATGCAATAATGTCTAAGGGTTATAATATATAATTCTAGATAATTGAAGTGAAAAGAAATAACTTTCTTAGGAAATGTCAAGCTGTCAGGAAAGGCTTAAATGGTAAATATGTTGTTTCCTTTTGTGTATAGATGATATACAGGATGTATATTAAAAGAGTGCATCAATTTCTAGGTGTTATAGATCTTCATAATTGGAGTAAACAAATCAAATACTTTTTTTCTCTTACTCGCACCAATTTTGAGTAATTAATTGTCGAAAATGCAGAATTTGACGGAGAATTTAGGAAGGCTAGTGCAACCTTGATCTGCGCGAGATCCTGTGCCGAGACCAGCTGACCAGCTGAAGTCCCGTGTTTGCCGTGTTGCCCATGTTACATTGTGTTCCGGTTATCTGTCTCGGTTGTTGTTATTTTGTGTGATAAACATCAATCACTTCAATCACTCAATCACTCAATTCCCGTGTCTGAAAAGTAGCAAAAGTTTAACATGATACCAAAACTAGGCAAACCACCGAATGAGGATAAATCATATAGCCCGATATCACTGTTACCAATGATATCAAAGCTATTTGCAGAGCTGGTTCTAAACAGAATGGAATCTATCATTGACAGAAATAAACTAATCACTTATTTGGTTTTATGGAAAAGAAATGTAAAATGTGAATTCGCTCAAAATTCTCGTCTCGTTGCACAGTAGAAGATCGGGGCGGCCAAAATTATTCTTTTATGTCATGTTATACGAAAATATCCTTTCGCGTCTGTATGGAGACGCTAAAAGTAGGAACGATGCTAATTGCACGCTAGGAGTATAATGAACAACTTTTGTGCCTAGCCGTAAAAGTAGTTTAGGCAATAGAACCGCCAGGCAGCGGCCAGATTGTCCGCCCATTAAAAACAAAGTTTTGGTTTCGATTAAAAATGATGTATTACACTTGGAGTTTTGTTCTGGTTTTGTGCGAAATTTTTAACGGATAAATGTCTACTATTGTTGTCATGAGTGTTCAGTTTTTTCATTGATGTATCAGATTTGCTATTGCATATCTTGTAGTAAATTCTTATATTCTGTATTCTTATATTCTGTATAAAGAAAATAAAATTAGTGAGAGTTTAAACCCGCTATAATTTAGTAAACACAAAACTCTCTGTTCAAATATGTCAAATAACTAATAGAATATCTTGTATGCGCACATCAAAATTGGTGAGATTTTAAACCAGCTTTATTTTAATAAACACAAAATGCTTTGTGGATTATAATATCAACATAATATATAACTCTCCACTCATTGTCCATACGTATCTTTTAATGTAGACCAAGTTTCGGACAGCGCTGGCTAAGCGCTGTCCATTTCTGGGTGGCCCTCTGTCGACTTTAATTAAAAAATATCATTTTCCTGCTCGACACTTGGGTGGGTAGGTTGCGAACGACTCGCCTGACAATTGTAAATTATGAAAGGAAACGAGCGGCAGTGTTGCCTCAAGGTAAACATCAAAGCCTCCCACTTGAGTTGGAAGAATCGCCACCAGTCATTACAGCCCTCAACTCAAACAACAATACCTAACATAAAAGCACCATTAATATTGGAATATATTCGTCAAGGTTTATAAATCTGACAAACTTCAGCTTAATATTGATTAATATTCTGATTACATGGATTAATATGCAGCGCAGAGAAATTCGCCTGTGACAGGCGTCACACAGACATAACGGCAGGCTGACAAAGGAGATGAATCTAAGGATGCATCTGATGCCAGTCTACCAAATTTACATAATTGTAAGTGTATTTTTATGTTAAAGACGTTTTCTTTTTCTGTACTTCATGGGAAATTAGTGTTAAATCGGGGCTATGTATTTTATAGATTGCCTGAAGAGGACTCAAATACGATTCGAAATATAGCAAAGATTGAAAGTAAATTGTAGTGAATAAATTGTAGTATATATATATATATATATATATATATATATATATATATATATATATATATATATATATATTTATGTTAAAGACGTTTTCTTTTTCTGTTCTTCATGGGAAATTAGTGTTAAATCGGGGCTATGTATTTTATAGATTGCCTGAAGAGGACTCAAATACGATTCGAAATATAGCAAAGATTGAAAGTAAATTGTAGTGAATAAATTGTAGTATATATATATATATATATATATATATATATATATATTGGCAGTTAGTTGGTATATCCGCCAACCAACAAACAACCGTATACACGAGTTTCGGACTTATTAGTCCTCATTAGTACCCAACCCAACCCAACATTATAGGATGAGAACTTGATATTCCTATCCGCACCCAGCCTAAATAATACCTTAAATTCATACACTTCCTGGGATTTTTTTTTTATATCTGGTAAATAAAATCACATTAAAGAAAAATATTGTGGTGATAATTAATTACAATTTATTTTGTAGCAATTATTGCTTACGTTTATTCTTCATAGCTCAAGTCGATTCGAACAAAGATATATGTAATTTTGGCCGAAATAACTGTGTGCGCAGTTCAATAGAGCAGTGCTCCGCAAGCATCTCCCGTTGTCCTTCTCCGCTCACGGCAGCCTAAGCTCCATTCCGGAACCGCTGTGTCGCGGCACAGTCGTTGCCGGTTGCGTAGAGCATATGCGGTAGAGCATATGCGATGCAGGACCCTCACAGCACGGCGATAACATATTAACTGAGATCCCAACGGCAAGTACGCAAGTGCACTCAGGTCGTGGCTGCTCGCAATTTGCCATCTCGATGTCGGGTCAATTCAATGTTACGCGCACAGCATCTCGTTGCCCTCTTTCTAACTCTTCACTACCGGATATAAGTCTCGCAAGGGGTATATTAGATTATTACAGAAATAAATTGAATTAGCAGGAAACAAATTAACATATTACACAAGAAATACAGAAAAACACTAACGTAATATGTCAATTAGGCATCCGGAGTTTGTTCCTTGTCCGGTTCGAGTGGCAGATACGTTAAATTATAAATCAAACATTACTTAATCTTGAGTGTATTAGTATTAGCGATATACACGCGGCTGACGTGCTGGCTCTGGCTTCAAAATCTGGTTTAACATGCGACCTATTTCATCGGATCCAGTAGGATGCGCTTTCAGCCCGCCCCATGTATAGTTAATTTTACTTCAAGGCATCCGGGTCCCGCCCACCGACAGTCCATTGTTCTCAATGAATCAACACTCGCTCACTATTACCCGGTAGTTCCATTGACAATCCGATGATGTACGTGGTCTGTTAATAATGGAGGACAATTGAAATATGGATGGGCCGGTGACGAGCGACTCTGACTCTGGTATGTATTTTTAGTATCGAACAACAGTGGAAGCAATCACTCTTCAATCTTCATTACAAATAACCTATTATTTATGTGTTTTCCGTAGCTAACACATGAAAAAAATTATATAATTTATAAAAAGCAAGGGCCCGTGTATTAATTTACCATTATAAAAAATTATGGCAAAACAATTTACACCGATTGCTAACAATAAACAATGCAGTGGTGCTACATTTATATAGTTATTTTAAAGGTGTGGAAAAACGCATACTTTATTTGGCCAGTCAATCTAGTTTTAATCTTAGGTTTGACCAATATGAATTTGTAAATGTTCGAAAAATGGTTTTTATTAATATAACTTCGCATTTACCAAGACATAGCGATCAATCCTAGAATCTGACCAATACATAATGGTGAAACCTAGGACTTACTGGTTCGTGTTGGACCTGTTGGTAAACCTCAGATGTATTTATTTGCGCAGACTAGCCTGTGCTTAGTTTAGACCAGGGCACCAGATGGTGACTGCAACAGGCAACAAAATTGGATCATATATATTGCTGTTGTTGACAATTCAAATAAAAATATCATTGACCAGATAAGTCCATGACAACAAAATAACATGTTGCTCACTGTAGCCCAGGAATAAATGAGACTTGAGAAACGCTATCAACAGCTGTTTCAAGGGCTGATAGTTTCACCTACCTGCAAAGTCATAAATGGTTATGTGACAGATCTGTCAGATTTATTGCGTCATTTTCGCCCGTTAAATGAGAAGATCTGTCACAGATCCGGCACATCTTCTCATTTAAAGAGGTAAAATAGCGCAACAAATCTGAGAGATCTGTCTCATAACTATTGAGGACTATGAGGTAGGTGACATTTAGCCCTAAATGCAAAAAATCTGGGAATGAAAGTCTAACACGTTTTGATGTTTTGAGTATTGGTGGTGAGAAAAACTTATCGCACAGCTTTGACCAGGCTGTGAAAACACGCTATTTTGTTAGCTATGAAGATTTTTAAGACAATAGGTGCACGAAACCAGGGATGCTAACTTTCGGTAATTATTTTTTTCGGTAAATTACCGGTGAACGTAAAATTATTAATTTCAAATATTAATTTACCACTTAATTAACAAATCAAAATGGTAAATTGCGCAGGTTTAAATTACCGTGTAATTAAAAATTTAAAATGATAAATTATACCATCTTTAATTACCGGGTAATTAAAAATTAAAAATAATAAATTCCTATAACAGTAAGTTATGATAACTACTTATGGCAATAAAAATGTAGGGTATAACCTTAAAAGTCATTAGTTTGTAGACAACTACCAATCTCTGGTGCTTTCCCTAATTTGATAGTAGTAATTCATTATAAAAATCAGAACAAAGATTATAATAGAAATACTATTTATAGCAGCTATTTATAAATTGGACACTCAAACAGTTTAATTATAGTTAAAATACACGAATTCTTTACCGACTTACAAAGCAACAACGCTTGGTTTCATAAACAATGAACATCTCTTTAACTCACAAATGTAAAAGAAGGTAAACGGGCTGTGATTTATAATTTGCGTGATTGGCTCCGCTGAATCGATCTCGATGGTCAAATCCCCTTTCCATCCTGTATGCACTCAATATAAAAAATTAGCTATACTTACTCAAATAATATCATTCGCCAGGTGAATTGAGGAGTGGAAAGCGGCTTTGATCACAAAAAACAGTCAAAAAAATTTGCCGGTGTTAAAATAATATCAGGATAAAAATTATTGTTCGTCAAACCAAACAGAAAAATAATAAAGAAACAATAATAAAAGTTTTATAAAGGTTAATTATTGTTCAGGTTTTTATTATTATAGATATCGGTAAATTGCCAACGGTAATACATATTGACGGCTAATTACCTTTGGTAATTACGGTAATCAAAAATCCTTATGTCCCCACATGAAACAAGGGACCCAAAAAGACATATTTCCGCTAAAATCTCAAATTTTTTTTTGGCACGATTACAATACTTTACATACTACGTATGATAAAGTAAAAATCTGATGTGGCAAGGCACATGATTTTATCATACTATATATAAACTTAATTGTTTAGCTGCATGAGATTCTATTTGATCGAGATCGGCCATGTCTGAATTAAAATAAAACTAGTAGAACTAGACAGATATGTCGATTAAAGCTGCGTTCGGATATTGTACTCCGTGTGCGTGTGTATGTGCGTGTGCGTGTGCGTGTGCGTGTGCGTGTGCGTGTGCGTGTGCGTGTGCGTGTGCGTGTGTGTGTTTGTGTACCCGTTTTGGTGGCGACGATTTTTTTAGCTGCATGAGCAAATTCTATTTCATCGAGAGCGGCCGTACTGCATTAAAACAAGTTGGCCAAGGTTTGTAAGATATTTTGATTCTAGTGACAGTAGGTAGTGTCAAACGCTAATGTTTTGACAAAACCGACTGTCAATATAAGCTGCGTTCGGATATTGTACACCGTTACACTTTTTACACCTAATAACACGCAAGTGTCATTTGGACGGTGTACCTGGTGTCAACGGAGTACAATATCCGAACGCAGCTTTAATCGACATATCTGTCTAGTTCTACTAGTTTTATTTTAATGCAGTCATGGCCGATCTCGATCAAACAGAATCTCATGCAGCTAAACTATTAATTTTATATATAGTATGATAAAGTCAGTTGCCTGGCTAAATCAGATTTTTTTTTTAGTAAATTTCTATTCAAATTCTGTGCATACACAAAGACCGAAAACTCGTATCTTCACCGTCCACCACGACAATTACCCGAGCCATATTTACTTAACTTCATCTACGGCCTCTTCTTTCCGACGGCCCTTGTCCGGTCAAATACGCGCGCCGGATAACCTAAACGATCAATTTCCATAATCATTGTCCTCCTAGTTAAACACGGCCTGGGACCTTTGTTCCGGAATAATAATAAACCGCTCTGGGGGCAAAGGTCCTCGCCGCGCGACAGAGACAGACCACGCAGAGTGGTACTAATTCATAGTTCATCGATCCGCGTTTTGCGGTCCGTCACGTAAACGTACACACGAAATGCAATCGGCTGTCGCGCGCGACGGGGGCGCCCACAGCCACCCACCGTAACCAATAATTCCCGATGACGGCACAAAAGCGAACCCCCAGTCCCCACCAACCGACGCGACGCACCTAATTCGGAAATTATATCACCGGATCGTCGTTACCAAACGGAGCGTCACTCATACATGGTACAACAATCGTTGAATCTACTATAATCGATTGTAAAGATGTGTAGATTTTTGACTGGATGACGAGATTTACAAAAAAAGTACGATAGTACTTGTGGGTAGGGCAAAATCTATCGTCTATCGTATATCGCAAATCCTCTATTGTCTATCGTTTGCCATCTATAGGCTATACCAGCCTCAATCTTTTGCTCTTGCGGAACCTATGAAATTCGGTTGGTACCAGGGAAAACCCAAAACGAACAGATGCATCGTATCGCCATCTTGTTTAATTATTATATTTCAAGAGCCCATTATAGTTCAAGAGAATCTGTCCCGTGTAGCGTAAAAATAAGATGATCGCAAGTGTGGCCACCGACCGGAGATGGCTTTTGCACCTCTAGATTTTTAAAGAGTGAAACAAGAATACTGTCACTTTGGGATATCAAATTTGAGAACGTTTCAAGTAAAGGAAAAACGCCAGACCGGTGGATGGGTGGAAACTGGAAAGTGGCTGCAAGAGGAGCTGAAGTGGGGCAGAAAATTGTACTATGTACAGAAAAATAATCAGGTTGGATTTGATTGATTATTCTTAAATACATCCCTATACAGTAATCTCTGCGATGTCTGACTGAAATTCCGGCGGGAACACAACGCCAGATCTACAAAGCCTCCTCCTGAGTGAGGGTGAGAGAGTCTTACGCGTAATACAAGGGCATACACGAACCATGATTACTACTATGGATAATTTATTCCACCTGATTATTTTACTGTAAATAGTGTAATTTTTTTTCCTTTTGCACTTACCATCCACCCACCCACCGGTGTGACGATTTATTTCTGCACATGAAACGTTCTCAACTTTGATATCCCACAACGACAGACTATTATTTTTAATTAACGTTATCCATATTGCAAAGTTGCTTTAATGTTGAAATAAAAGGAGATTTCTTCTTCTATGCACCTCCTTCGTTTTTTTTTATAAACACAGTTTATGTCCAAACCTGCGTCGTGCGAGAATCACGTTTGTTGTTGGTATGTTTATTATTATTATTATGTTTACTATTCTTAGTTGCCTAGTGGCGCAAAAGCCACCCCCGGCCGGTTGCCAGACTTGCGATTACATTATTGTTACGGTAGGTACCATCAGGGACAGATTATGACAGTTCTAGCCTGATTATAAATAACATTGCTTGATCGTTTACTTGACTTGTCAGAATAGATATTAATCATTATTCACATATCGCGGTACTGAAAACCCGATTTTTAATATTTTCCCAAACCTATACCTTCCAATATTTTTAAAGTAGTGTTTATTTATCATATACGCACATCCTTTGTCTTAATATGCTGTATAATTTGTTTTGCTAAACTTAATACTTTCGGAGATATTGATGCAAACATAGATGGACAATATTTTCTAACGATTTCTTTCGATTTAACAGTGACACAATATAAAATCTATCGCTTTTATCATACACATATGTGTATGTGTATGTCTCTATTATCCAACTGGTCAAAATCGTGAGCCTATGATTGGTACAATAAGCGCACGGATTCTGTTGCGATTGAGTGAACAATTCCGTACGTTAATTTTTTGTACTTTAAGTAGGATGTAAGCGAACACAAATAATTCAATGGTTACCTTTTTCTTTGATTTGTCCTATGTTAATTTAACTTACGTGATGTAAGCGATACTCCTTACACAAAATACTGTACAGTGTCCTTCACAATGTGATTCCGAGTAAAAAGTTTTATTTACAGAGAATAATGTGTAAACCAATTTTTTATGTATGTGGAATATATGAATATGTGAAAAAATACAGTAATATATAGCTGTAAATCAGCAATAATTGTTCAATAACTGCAAATTCTTCTTTTACATCATTTTTGCTGTAGTTGATAGCACTCATTTTCTGTAATTTTGCTGGCCTTTTTCTCTGTGTGTAAACTTATGTGTATTTTCAATTCCTTCAAAAGTAACAGTAGTTCCAAATATTAACACGGAAGCAAAATGATAATTCATATCGAACAATGCGAAAACTCTAAGAAAATATCAATAATAAAAATAAAACGAATATAAAAACTATCTAGAGTAAAAGGGAAAGCTAATATTCCTTAAGAAATTAGAGCAGTTTAAACTACGATTTTGTTAATATTTCCAATGGCCCTAATTTTTTGAAGCATTGATAAAATATGTAAGTCAAAAACGTTTAGTCAAAATGACATTTACGTTCTGAAAAATGCACTAGTACATGGTAATAACTCGAGGTTTCTAAGTATTTGAAAATGTAAAATAAATTTAAAAAATTTTGCGTTAAGCTTTTATTAGAGCTTAGAACTCTAATCAATTTCTAATTAATTTACTACGGTCACAAAAGGTTGAATTTCACATCAATGTTACTTGTCCGATTTCTTGAAACAAAGCATTTTTTATTATAATTTAATTATGATTAGCCCTATCCATTTTCGCTTAGAATTGTAAATCACTCTGTATATTTTAATATTTATTGATTTCCTATTAATGGTAGGACACAATTTCTTTGACAGAAGATGCAAGCTAGTGTGAGCTAGTCTTATCTGGAAGATCGATCATATTGAATCCACAACGCACAGTTCTATTCTACTCTTCTCTTAAAGTTAAGTTCCCAGTATGAGCAGCAGATTTTTTAAGTCTGGAAAGGGAATAATATACAAATAATATTAGATTTTGTCTAACAATTCTGCCGTGTTAAGGTTTTCGATAGAGATAAGGTTTCTAAGGAACAGATAGTTTTAAGTTATCTTCTCACTGGAAGTCAATAAATAGTGTGTCCATGAACCAGTAACCGCCAATGCTATGTATAACTGTTTTTTCGCGTCCACCTGACAATCAGGCCAATTCTGTAACGCAGTTGTTACGTAGCAACAACGTTAGCAACTTTCGTTAAATACCTTGTTAACGACTTTAATAAGATTTAATAATAATAATAATAATAATAATAATAATAATAATAATATATAAATTTCAGTGGAGAGTTTAAAGCGACAGATAAAGTTAAAAATGAATCAGAAAATGAGAGAGGATTATGTTAGTAAGCCAATGCATGGCCAATTTTTAAGAATTGTGGAGGGTGATGGTATTTCAAAGTCAGGATCGTTATCTTGGCTTTGTCATGGAAACATTAAGGCTGAAACGGAATCCTCTATCATAGCGGCGCAAGATCAGGCAATACGTACCAGATATCATGAACAGAAGATTATGAAAGTTGCTCATGATGGGAGTTGTAGACTGTGTCATCAGGCTCCGGAACATGTCTATCCTTTGTTAGCGGCTTGTCCAGTCTTAGCTGAGTCGCATTACATTGCTAGGCATGATAGGGTGGGAATATATATACATTACAACTTGTGTTCCCAACTATTAGGTTTAGCAATGGATGTGTCTCGGTGGTATGACCACGTTCCATCTCCTGTTGTGAGTAATGATCATATTACCATATTATGGAACATGCCTATTGTCACTGATAGAATGCTTGATGCTAATAAGCCAGATATCGTGGTAAAGGATTTCAAGAGCAAGGTATGCACGTTCATAGAAATCTCGGTACCTGCTATTGCGAATGTTGTAAGGAAGGAGCTTGAAAAACAACTTAAATATAAGGATCTCTCAATAGAAGTTGGACGTATGTGGGGAATGAAAGTAAACATTATTCCGGTGATTGTGGGTTCATTGGGAGCAGTTACTCTAAATTATAGTAAACATGTCAAGGAGTTACCGTGCAAAATTTCGCCCTGGGAAATTCAGGAAATTGCGGTTTTGGGAAGCGCGAATATTTTGAGGAGAGTTTTATCATAAAGCATCCTAAATTTACTGCTATCGTACTACTTTTCATCTTTACCTTCCTTTGTATATGTCTATTAATAAATATCTGCATGTGTTTTTACTGACCTGTACACAACGCTGTACGGGGTTTCCACAGTTTTCCTTTGCTTTGCAAACTTGTGTTGCAAAGCATAAATGGCGTTGTTTTTCAAAATTGGGTTGAGCTGTGGTGATACCCGCAAAGGGAGTACCCTAGGCTTCAGCGAAGCTCGGTACTACCAATTTGCCCTGATGATCCTCATTACTTGTCAAAATCTATTAGTGTAATTTTAGTATTTATATGTTGTATCTAAATTATATTATCTAGGTTTAATGTATTTAATGAGATGTATCAGAGAATTCCAATAAATAATAATAATAATAGGCTAGGCTAGGCTTCAGCGAAGCTCGGTACTACCAATTTGCCCTGATGATCTTCATTACTTTTCAAAATTTATTAGTGTAATTTTTGTATTTATATGTTGTATCTAAATTATATTATCTAGGTTTAATGTATTTAATGAGATGTATCAGAGAATTCCAATAAATAATAATAATAATAATAAACGGCCTTTATTGGGCGAAGTCTAGCAATACAGCTATTCTAACATTCTAACATTTTGCATTCTATATTAGAAAATCACTTGTTAAGAATCGTGCGATTAACGTTGATGGTCATGCGCATTCAGTACATAACATTCAATCAGTTTATCAGTACCCTTCGATGTGCTGTGTACACAGAAGTTCGAATACCTATAACCACAAGTTTCTAACAAACTATTTAACAACTGGATATGTTACAGAATACCATTTTATAGTTTAACAACATAGCTAAGAAATTTAACCACCTGCTACGTAACAACTGCGTTACAGAATTGGCCTGATTATCTGGAGAAACCCCCGGGTTCCGCAGAACCGCGGTTGAGAAACTCTGGTCTATGTCTATCGTCTACACCGCGCTAACATGTTCCATACGTAAGGCCGAGCGCACACGATGCGACTGTTTTGGGACGAAGGTTGCAAACCAGTTGAGCTCTACAACCAGTTTACAACCAGAATGAAACTCCTGCCAGCACACGGACAAGACTGATTGTGGATGAGTTGGTGTGATCTATTCGAGCGGTGCAGCTGATTTTTTGTTGATTTTCTGTTATTCTGTCGAATTCACATTCTAATGAGGAAGACATCATTGATTAGTATCAATACCGCAGGCTCCGTAGGGAAGTACCGCGACAGTGGAAGTACCGACCGACATAGAAATACGCAACCTGGTGATACAGCTTCTTCAGCTACTATTTGAGGAATTATTTGGCAAATTCTTTCCTTTCTCCTCGTGCATATCTGCCCTGGCAGTGGAAATTTGCAGTACCAGGGGGCAATACGGAATAATTAAGTTATATCTACTGCTACAAATGAGCATAACCTTATAATAAATTATTACATAAAAATAATACAATAACAAATTATGAATTTTTAAATTTTCATACTTGACATGTTGACTTCGACGGCCACCTACTGCCATGCTCTCTCCGTTACTTCTTTCCTTGCATACCCAGGAAGTTTATAGTTGTATAGTTCTTCGTGCTTCTCTACCTTTGCGCCGAATTTTAAACTTACTTCTTAGCAGGGTTGGTATGGTTAAAACATTGTTTTAAACATGTTTTAAAACAAATATTTTGATTTAAACATATTTAAAACAGTTTGTTTTAAATGTTTAAAACACTTTGTTTTCAAACATTGTTGTAAACATGTTTTAAAACAAATATTTTGTTTTCATCATGTTTGAAACAAACAGTTTGTTTTAAATGTTTAACACAGTTTGTTTTCAAACAAATATTTTGTTTTAAGCTCTTTTGTTTTAAACAAGTTAAAGTTTTAAAAACAAGTTTGGTTCCTTATTTAAAACATGTTTTTTTACTAATTTAAAACGTGTTTCTATTTTCACGTTTAAACTTTTTGTTTCGATAAAAAAAACATTATTTTATAAAAAAACATGTTTGTTTTGTTTAAAATAAAAAAAAAACGTTTTTATAACAACCCTGCTTCTTGGTCACTCATGTTGACAAAACAATATACACGTGACGAACAGTTCGTTATTCGATGCAACTTAAAACTGCAACGCAATTGCGACCGTGGAAAACGATTGCGTTCAACTGATTTCAAACTAGTTTCATTCCGATCGTCTCGTGTGCGGATACCCACCGCTATACGCTGCCAAGGTCGCAAAACAGTTGCGCGCTCAACTGGTTTGCAACCGCTGTCGCAAAACAGTTTCACTTTTATGAAGAACTAAATTTTCCGCGAAATTGATAATAAACAAATGTGTATGTGTTTCCGAACCTTTGCATCGCACACTATACTTTCCTGCTTATCTTCTATTATCAGCCAGTCATGCAATCGCATATTTCTGTCCACATCATTAGCGCTAATTGACAGTACATCGTTCGGTTCTTACGTTGCGATTCGTAATCGTACGGTTGAAATGCAATCTGAAACCAATAATTCCTATGATAAACGATGCGACGAATCTAATTCGGAAATTGTATACCTCTAGGGACTGGATATCGATTTTCCCAATTAGCGAATGGAATGGCGATTTGATAATAGAGTACGATTACCTGTAATAAGAAATCTGTGGAGAATAAAATGTACCACACGCAAACCGTGAAATTATTTTCTATATACATTGGTAAATGTTATAGCCCAGTTACAGTGTCTGCTTACCTACGTACTTACCTTGTCTGAAATTGCTCACAATTCCTATAAACATGGAATTTAGGGGTTTTGGACAATTCTGAATCCAAATATGGCATTTAAATTGCAAAATTTAAAGTGACGGACCAGAAAATGAAAATTATCTTTGGATTTTTTATTGACGACACTATGCCATCAGTTGATCCCTAATCTGGTACACGTATTTACTAACATTTCGTAAATTTCCCAAAAAAGAAAATAATAAGTTTCTTGGAAAACTACGCCCGCAAACCTCCACGACCATTATGCCCGGTCTCCACTGCAAGCGGAACTATAGGTAAAACCACGAGAGCTGAAGGCGAGTCATCGATTCCAGCTGTTATTTTGCTGATACGTTACAGACCATTCCCGTGCGTTAGAAAGAAACAGAGTGCTTTTTCATGCGTCTGTTCTTACGTTTTTAGGCGATGACTCACCTTCAGCTCTCGTATTTTTACCTATAGGTGAGCGGAGCGGTGCGAGTAATGAGCGGAAAATGAAAATTATGTTGGTACATCTTCACCGAAAACGGTGTGTACGGACTCTTTTGAAGATTGTAAGTGGTGGGGGCTGGGGATACAGACAAAGCGTTCGCGCAATCAACAAAATCATTCTAATCAGTGTTTTGCAAGGTGATCATGAGTGACATCGATTCTAGTTCTGATGACCATTTGAATCGACACATCGCAGAGAACAAGTGATTGCGATAGCGCAAGCAGTTAAAAAACATATTGGCTGAGTTATCATATCAAGCAGAGATTATTTACTGGGTGGTGTTTAGTTGGGGGGAGGGTTAAAAGTGGGTGCAACGTATATTTTTGCGTTTTCCCGATGAAACTTGACGTTTTATCCAAAAAAGTCCTATACAAAGTTGTAGATCATAAAAAACACAACATTCATAAGGGTGACTTTTTACTATGACCTCAAAATTTCCAAGAAAAATGCGAATACCAATGCAAAAACGATTGTTCTGCTTTTTATTTTTCATGCTTAAGTAGGTAAGCATATATTTTTTATATACAAAAACAAAAAGTGTGAGATTTAGTTTTTTCAGTAAAAAACAGTTCTCAGGTCACAGGTCACTTAGTCACTCAGGTCACTTATTGATATAATAATAAAACTAATAGTCACTATTTAACAACACGCTCAAAAATTTAAGAAACTCAAAATAGACTATAAAATGTTCAGTCATTGTTTATAATTTCCTTAAATCTTTAAAAAATTGAAAAGCACGACTACACCATTCAATTGTACTGGAAAAAATACAAAAGAAACGGCAACGGGTAGTCTGTACTGGGGAAAAGAGCCCGCTCGCAACTAGTAACTAGGGTGTGACGCGGCGGACTCTTTGCGGACTCGCTCAACTCGTTGGCCTCGCTCCGCTCGCCTCTTTTTCAGTGGAGACGGGTTATATGCGTTTTCATACAAAATTTTGGTTAAGAGCTATGCGGACTCATTAATATGTCCGTTCCGCTCGCAGTGGACACCGGGCATTATTTCTTCACTCAAGGTGGTCTGAAATAAAAACGTCGACTGCCGTTTTATTCCATACATAAGTGTTATCGCTTGATTAACCAGAACTATTTGTGAAAATGGTGAGTTGTCAAACTCAAATTATCGATTTAGCTCACAAAATTGTCAATGTATTTTTCCATTAAATAAAAACAAATAGATAACGTATTGAGATCCTGGTTTACCTAGCGATAAAGCAATGTTTGTTGAACATGTAGTAAAAATTTCAAGTTGATCAGGCAAATAGTTTTTTGGTCAAAGTTGCGGTAAAAGATAATTGGATGTACCTATCTGAAATATGACGATCTCCAAAATTTTAACTAAAAATCCCTATAAATATGTATGTACTGAATATTTTTACTAAACAATTATTGTTAGTATAAACAATAAGAAAAATTAAGAAATTTTGGTTTATAAACCATGCTTGTAATATTTATATTTGCATCTGTAGATAAACATAAATTGATAGATCGATAGACCACAAAATGTGTAATTATGGCTGTATTTGTTTCAATCAAGTGCTCGGCGAGTTGTATAGATGTATTAATTGTCATAGCTTATAGTTCAAAATGGAATGTGTTTACTGTAAAACGATGGTAAATAAAGGAGGTATTGTGTAGGAAAACGTCCACCTCGCAATGCTGGAATAATTAATTGTTCTTAAAAAAATTAAATGCTGGATTCCGACTCGGCGTATCTCAAAACCCCAAAGAAAATCTTTTTAAAAAATTGCGGAAATTTCCTTAAATTATAATTTTCTAATCCGCCATTTTAGATCCGCGCATTTTGGATTGACTTTTGCACTGTTGAAGCCAGATTTGGATCCATCGTCCTTAAAAACACATATAAATTCTTAACTAGATTTGACAAAAAAATACCCATAATTTTCATTTTCTGGTCAGCTATTTTAAAATTTTGTAATTTAACTGCCATATTCGAATTCAACGTCATCCAAAACACCTAAATGCCATGTTTGAAGGAGTTATGAGCAATTTCAGACATGGTAGGGTAGTTTAAAACCATGACGCAGAAACCGGATTTCTTAGGATTTTTAGGTCGTTGTTCAGGGCACTAAATAGAACGTATTTACCAATTTGTAGATGTGTTTTATTATGTTCAGGGTTAAAAACCAATATTACTGGGCTGTTAGCAGTTAGAACAAGTTAATTAAAAAAATAAATAAATTCATACAGGTACAATAAAAACAACTACTTATGCTGACAAAAATTCAAATTAGTTTTGATTGATATTTTAATACCCAGATTTAATTTAATCATTTCCGTTGTCTTTAAATAAAGGACATCAACGCATTTGCATTACTGAGTAGAAAATATGAGTAAACTAGTTGCTCAATGTTCCTGATTTATTAAAAAAGTTGTTTATTAAAAATTATATATGCTCAAAAGTAATATTAAATTAACACTATTAATATCCAATAAAATGATTACACTAATAATTGTAGAAAATGATCTTCGGTGCATTTTACAACCAGTTTGCCACCCGACTGGACATGTGAATGCTAGGTGAATCTCTCGATCTGTCAGAATACTGGAGCGAATAGTATATTGTGTGATTATTTGAAAGTGATTATTTTCCGGGCGTTGTGCACACATCATTTTTAACCCTACACAACAATATCGTAATAAAATCACCCGTTACTAATCACTGACATATGGGCTTTTGACAAATAGACAATGTTGACGTTTTAATTGCAAACGTCAAACGGAATCGAAAGCTGTGTTTTGATTGGACAGACCATTCGGTCGCCATCTGTTGGGTATATTGTATACAATTATTTTCGTGGCTAGCGCTGTAGTCTTCATTGCACCCCTGGAGGGCAAATAGCATCTTTCGTGTCTCCATAGAGACGCAAAAATTACATTTTCGCATAGTGTAGGATAAAAAATATTTATTGTGCATTAATTTGTTCGATTTACAAATTATTTTCATTGCTGCTTATTACTAAGCAAAATTTTAGATTTTAGCAAAATCAGAAAACAAAAATTAATAAACCCGCAGTTCCCGCAGCACAAGTTAAACTATTTCTGGAAGACATGAAATGCATGAACGATTCTGCGAAGAAGAAACTTGTATGAATTCACTTAGGTACCGTTCGTTGTAAACCTGGCAAGCATGAAACGCCTTCTTGATATACTGCCAAAAGGATAACAGACGACGGTATTGAAAACTACATAACTTCCAAGATTTACCGCTCATAGCTGAGCTTATTTGTATTTCATGTCACATACAGCGTTCGCTTTTTACCATTCAGCCGCCTATATCCGCGATGGCACGTATGTAGGACGAGCCAGCGGAATCAATGCTCTTAAAGAATATCTTGACTCGCATGCATCGAATGCGATATTACAATATTATCCGAACCGAGATTCATAAACAAGAATACACGGCACTGTTCAATTCTAATTTATTAACCACTGAAATAATGTTGCGAGTAGTCAGCCTGTACACGGCCGACACAGCACATCAATTATAACTTACCCGACTTATTTACTATGAGCTTTAGAATTTTCTATCCGCCATTGCAGCTTGTTCGCAATTCACAACGAATTTCGACGAGTACAAGGCATAATGAACGATTTAACTTTAATTATTGAGACTATTGCAATTAGTCGTTTCTATTTTTATTATTTGCGACGACGATTCACAAGTCAACAAATTTGGATGAATTTCATATGTAACTTGATTCTAAAACTTGATAAAGCATGTAAACTCATCTCACTCAGAAGCAAAATATTATCGCAAATGACAAAAGAAATAATAATAATAATAACAATAATAATAATAACAATAAAGAACAATGCTGCACGGGTTTCACAGTTTCCCTTTGCTTTGCAAACTAGTGTTGCAAAGCATAAATGGAATTGTTTTCCAAAATCGGGTTGAGCTGTGGTGATACCCGCAAAGCAAGTACCCAGAAGGCTGCAGAACAAAATGCTATACATATACGTATATATTTTGTATTGAAGTATATGATTTTAAATAAATTATTTATAACAATCTTGTTGTTTTATTTTATCTTGTATTCCCATCCCAATCATGAACACCATAATTGATCACGTGCGCAGTGAAGCGTTGTATGTGTGTACCAACAACCCGTCTAAACCTCATCATTATTAGGAGGAGTGGGGTAAAAAAAATTTACATATGTAGTTTAAGATTATTTCTATTTCATAGATAAGAATTATATTAAATCACTTAAATATTGGGTAACGTTACAACATATGACGTAACTAATTGATATCACAATTTATTTAATAATATTAAGTTTACGTAAAGATTTAGTAATTTTTTTAAATTAATTTTTTTTCGGAAGGGATGCGTAAACCATAAGTATAAACTAGATCTCGAAGTATGCCTACGTAGTAATTTGGATACTACGATCTAACATAGACTTTAAATGGAGATCGTTATTCCTATTTCTCTCAGTATAGTTCTTAAGATATGTTTCCGGTAAGCTACCTTCTCATCATCATCACCATAATCATCTTCATCGTCATCATCATCATCATAATCATGATCTTTATGGGTTACTGGTAGATTCATCGGGTAATCCTCTTCTTTCTAATCATCTGTATGAGTTGTGGTTACGTTAATCAGTTCACCCTCGTCATCACCATCATTATCTTTACAGGTTGCGGGTAGGTTCATCAATTCGGCATCATCATCGTCACTATGGGTTGTTATTGCAGAATGATTCTTGATAATATGGCGTTTTAAATTATCTACTCTATTGTACTTTTTCTTTACAGTGACGGCATTCGGCTATACAAGCTTGATGTATCTTTTTATGACGACGAAGGGAGTTGCGTCGCGGGAATGTTTTCCCGCAGTCAATACATTCATACATGTTAATTACTAATGAGGTTCCAGCAGCTGTAGCAGCTTATTTATACTAGTTGAGGGTCTCGAAGAGTCAAATGAGGTTCTCGGAGCATCAAATGAGGGTCTCGGAGGGTCAAATGATGGTATCGGAGGGTCAAATGAGGGTCTCGGAGGGTCAAATGAGTGTCTCGGAGGGTCAAATGAGGGTCGCGGAGGGGCAAATGAGGATCTCGGAAGGTCAAATGTGGGTCCCGGAGGGTCAAACAAGGGTCTCCGAGTGTCAAATGAGGACCGGAAATGAAAAATGGTGACCGGAAGTGCCGACCGGAAAAGAAAAAAATGCGACCGGAAGTACCGGCCGGAAATGTGGACCGGAAATGAAAATCGGCGACCGGAAGTGTCGACCGGAAATGAAAAATGGCGACCGGAAGTGTCGACCGGAAATCTGGACGGAAAATAAGAAGATGGTGTTGGAAGATGGTAGTTAAAACCCCATTTAACGGCGTTTGACATGTCGAGAAGGACCAGTGCGGAAACTCTCTTTATCTGTTGGAAAGACCCTATTTTTATAGGAAAATCTAAATATAAAGAATTACAGTTTCTTAACTTCAGTTATTGAGTAATGCACATCGTCATAAAAAAACTAGTAAGAAAAATTATCTTCAGCCGTGCTGAAGTTAAAATACCCCCCACCGTAAAATATAAAAAACAAATTCACCGATTTTGCTCATTCACGAACTTGTCTTTTTAAGAGATAAGCTTGTATACCAAATTTTAGATCAATTGCTTCAAAATTACGGCAGTTAGGGACCAAGTATAGTGCCACTAAAACGGAATCCATAACGTGCCGTGCCGCATGCCGTTCCGGACGACAAAATTAGTATTTATAGTGCCGCAATGATCTCAAACAAATTGAGCGCCATCTAGCCGAGAAGTATATACCCAACGGCACATAACCTCACATGACAGTGTTATTGTTGATTGTATTAATCAGGGGTAGATCGTGGTAGATATAATAAATTATGTTGCAGCAACAATTCATTCTGAAGTTGTTCTCGTTTTGTGTTCTCGTTGCCACAAACCATCAAAGTGCTATCAGTTAACCTACAACTTACCGGGAAACTGCTATTCACTCGCCGGTACACGTGCACATGGCGCCATACGCGTGCATACGCCGGAAAACGTAAGACATAACACGCAGGAGATGAAATTCGTTGCGGCCGAGAACGAACTTTACGGTTTACGGAGCGTCACTATAATCGCGGAGTGGAAATTATGTACACTGATCTTTTTACGCTACGTTATCACGGTGCGGTCACGTCACTATACTTGGTACTTTATGGTGTACACAGACGGACAGACAGACGGACATAGCTAAATCGATTCAGTTTTCAATTCTGATCAAATCCATATATATATATAAATATATAAAGGAAAGCTGGTTAATCGACGGTAAGATATAAAGGAGGAAGGTATTTGTCGGGCAATTCCGTCATACGAAGATCGAAGAAGCAACCGTATACTGAGTGTCCATCTTGCTCCTTGGCTATACCGTACTGATGAGGACTAATAGTCCGAAACACGTGTATACGGTTGCTTCTTCGATCTTCGATCTTCGATCTTCGTATGACGGAATTGCCCGACAAATACCTTTCTCCTTTATATATATATATATATATATATATATATATATATACAGGGTGTCTCAACAGTGCGATCTGAGAAGATTTTGCCTCTGTTAATGAAGATATTTTACTGATTTCACTCATATATACAGACCGTCGAGGCGCAGATTTTAAAATTATTAGCGTGTATACAGGTGTGTTCCATAAGGTAGTACCAAACCAAAGTTATGTTTTTTAAATGGAACAACCTATATTTCGGCACAATTTTGAATTCCTCGCAAAATTTTACGACAATAAACAATAACATTACCTACCCTAAACTTTATACTTTTTGATTTATTGGCATTTTTATGGAAAAACAGCTGTCTAAGAAAAATTGTATATCTCAATACCTGTTTTTAATTTTATTGCGCACGCTTATATTATGATTAAGTAAGAAGCGTTCTATTAGCGTGATTGTCTACCATATCTAAATTGTGTACAGGGTGGTCATAATCTGCAACAACATATAGCAAATAGTTTTTCGTAAGAAAGTTAATTTTTTTAAATGGAACACCATGTATCTAATTGATTTTTTGAATTCTACGCATCGTTCTGCACAAAAAAGTACTATCACACACCAGTGCTAACATCAACAATTGCAGCGATAACTAGCTTTCTTCATAAAAAAGAAATCGATTTTTCTATCAATAAGTGCTTCTACACCTCATTAAACATTAAACCAGCTAAGTATTTACCTAAATTACTGTTTTCTCGCATGATTTCATCTTTTTTTTAAGTAAATCAAAACATTTGATCACATCTGCAGTTCAACATTATAATTTGAAATAAAATTTTACTTAGGTATAGTCGCATTCACCAGTGCTGCAAATTACTCATCGATTTCTGCTGTTATTTTCCGGATACGCTACACTTCATTTCTATACATTGCCGTGTGTTAGAACGCAATAGAATGATTTTCATACATCTGCTGTACAAATTAAATGCGCCCAGCGAAAACGTACGTCTGTTCTTGGAATGACATTTCACATTTCTAACCTCTAATACTAAACGTAAATATTGAATGTGACCACATTTTAGCAAAAATGTTTTCGTTGAAAGGTAAGCCGCTTAATAAGAAATCTATGGTGATGGTGATGAACGTTTTAAACTATTTTCGTCGCACTACTGAGAATGTAGGAGAGACCATTCTTGTCGAGGTAAGAATTTATGAAGCTTTTTGATTTTATGTAATTGCTCAAGAGACTAATCTTATGTTTTTATTTAAGAGAACTGCTGATGCTTGCGGGGTTACTGTTGCAACTGTGTACCGTACACAAGCACGATTTAGAACAGCAGAAGCAGCAGGTACTTCAATATCATCACCGCAGAAGAGCCGTCATCGAGCAAAAGTAAAGTCCACAGATGTCGATGATTTTGTAAAGGCAGCTATACGTCGAAAGATTTATAGTAGACATAATAAATGTATGTATGAAATAAATAGTGCGGATTGCCATGTATCCTACCCCCGTACATATTATGTGCACCGTTGGTGGTGTTAACACAGTTGCGGGTATTAAAAATATGGAAAGTAAGATTCTCCAAATATTTTTGTAGTACTGCCTGTTACACTTAATAGTCTCACACAAGAGCTGCGGGATGATGAAGTGTTTGATTTTTCCGTGGCAAGCCTTCGCCGATGCGTACAATCCATAGGATTTTCATACGCTATGGATGATGAGCGACGAGGGTTGTTTGAGCAGCCACATATAGCCTCATTAAGAGCTACATTTTTAAGGGAGTATACATCGAACAAAGCAAATGAGGTATTTAATCCTGTATTTTTAGATGAGACGTGGATTTTTGCACGAGGTTCTGCTAAAAGAAGCTGGCATGATGACGATAAGAAATCAATTAGAAAAAAACCCTTGGGAGAAGGGAAAAGGTAGATTTTATTTAAAACGTAGATTGTAAACTCAAATTTTAATATAAATTATTTGTAGGTACATAGTCTTGCATGCTGGCAACAGTGACGGGTTTATTAACGGTGCAGAATTAATATTTTCATCCACATCAACTAAGGCCGATTACCATGATAACATGAATGCAGACTTATTTACAAAATGGTTTACGGAGCAGCTCCTTCCTAATTTAGACAAACCGAGTTTGATAGTTCTCGATAATGCGTCATACCACTCCAGACTGAAGGTAAAACTGCCAACTACCAGTTGGCGTAAGGAAGAGCTGGTACAATATCTAAACTCCAAAAATATTGCTTATAATCCGGCCATGTTGAAGACAGAGTTATATGCATTGGCTAAAAGTTATCCAGCTTGTAAGGTATATGAAGTGGATGAAATCGCTAACGAATGGGGCCATAAAGTACTCCGATTACCACCTTATCACTGCCAGTTTAACCCCATTGAATTAGTATGGGCAAATTGCAAGGGATATTATAATAAATATATGGGCAGAGACGGATATGGGGACGATAAGGTTTTGGCAATGTGGTCAGAAGCATTAATGCAGGTGACTGGAGAGCAGTGGAGTAGATGTATAGGCCACTCGGAGAAGGAGATTATGGAATGGTGGAGAATAGAACAACAAATGGAAAGAACACAAGAACCTATTATAATAACATTGCAACAGGACAGCAGTGATGAAGAGGATGAGGAGGAAGAAATCATTGTAGAAGATGATGTTTTTATTTGAATTATATATTTATTTTTATAATATTTATATTTAATTTGTATTTTTCAGGTTTCAACAGGAGAGCAATGATGATGAAGAGGGCGAAATTGTAGAAGATGATGTTTTTATTTGAATTATATATTTATTTTTATAATATTTATATTTAATTTGTTTTTTTCAGGTTTCAACAGGAGAGCAATGATGATGAAGAGGACGAAATTGCAGAAGATGATGTTTTTATTTGAATTATTTATTTGTATGTATACCTACTCCATTTGTATTTTTCTGTTTTCAACAGGACAGCAATGATGACTAGGAAGAATCATTGCAGATATTGTTTTTTTTAAGTTATTTATTTATTTTTATGTTATATAATTAGTATTTTTCAGTTTTCGTTATGTATAGTTTTTATAATGATGTTGTGTTGTATTTTTTTTTAATAAAGTTATTTTTTAATATATTACGGTTGTGGTTGCTTTTCAAAATGTCTAAATCATTAAGATTGCCAAAACTAGGAAAAAATTAAAATTAGGAAAATATGCTAAACAAACAAAAAATCTTCAGAATAAAATATCTACAAATTCTTTTTTTAAATTAATTTTATTTGAAAATTTAAATTCTGTTCTAAATTGTTAATATGAAGTTTTATTTTGTTCTGTTAAAAGGTTCCCTGGTTTTAGATCGCGTTTTTAACATATTCTCTGATTTTTAAAGCACATTAGTAAAGATAATAGCAATATTAATTTAATATCTATAATATCCGCCTCGGTAGGCAACGTATTTACAGTGATCTATGTTCGGTTGCCTATGCACCGAACAACAAGCGAACACCGAACAATCAAGCTGCGCGATACGTCAAAATCTTGGTTCATGCACTTATAAGCGATGAGTAATTTGCAGCACTCGTGATATGGACTATATCCCTGTAGGCTATGAAAAACTACTAAACAAGTTATTAAGGTATAAAGCTGATATAAAGTTGTTGTTAAAGACCAGGTGTTGTTTTATTTATCCTAAAATAAAAGCAAGTCATAACGCAACTCAACATCAAGCACTGTACATTTATTATCCGATAAAGATTAATACTTAATATTGTGTTGCAAGAAATAGAAATTTATAACGGTAATTTTATGTAAATTTTTACGAAGACAAGTTATTTCTGTAACGGGTTATTTTAGCACTAGTGTGTGCTAGTACTATTTTTTGGGCAGAATGCATTTTTGTTGCATTTGCCAAGAACCCACACCATGTCAATTAGTTCCTCCTGAGAAAAGTTCGCCATATTTCAAAAAATTATGCAAATCTAACCTAACAATATCACCACCACTGACAGATACCTTAATAACTTGTTTAGCACAGTTTTTCATAGCCTACAGGGTATAAGTAAACGTTTATTTCAAATTATAATTAAATTGCAGATGTGATCAAATGTTTGATTTATTAAAAAAGATGAAATCCTGCGAGAAAACAGTAATTTAAGTAAATACTTAGTTGGTTTAGTGGTTAATTTAGGTGTAGAAGCACTTATTGATAGAAAAATCGATTTTTTATGAATACGACTAGTTATCTCTGCAATTGTTTATTTTAGCACTGATGTATGCTAGTACTTTTTTGTGCAGAATGATGCGTAGAATTCAAAAACATAATTAGATACATGGTGTTCCATTTAAAAAAATAAAATTCCTTACGAAAAACTATTTGCTATATTTTGTTGCAGCTTATGACCACCCTATACACAATTTTTATATGGTAGGTAATCATGCTAACAGAACGCTTCTTACTTAATCATAATCTATGCGTGCGCAATAAAATTAAAAACAGGTATTGAGATATACAATTTTTCTTAGACTGGCGTTTTTCCATAAAAATTCCAATAAATCAAAAAGTATAAAGTTTAGGGTAGGTAATGTTATTTTACATTGTCGTAGAATTTTGCAAGGAATTCAAAATTGTGCCGAAATATAGGTTGCTCCATTAAAAAAAAACATAACTTTGGTTTGGCACTACCTTATGGAACACCCTGTATACACGCTAATAATTTTAAAATGTGCGCCTCGGCGTTCTGTATATATGATTAAAATCAGTTTTGAAATATCTTCATTAACAGAGGCACAATCTTCCGAGATCGCACTGTTGAGACACCCTGTGTATATATATATACAGGGTGAGTCACTAGAGTCGCGGTGGTAGATATAGCAATTATCTTTAGAGATGGAAAAAAATATTTAATACAAAAGTTGTTTGGCATATCATTTTTTACAACGTAAAATTATTTTCATTTATACTGGGTGTTGCATTTAGGCGTAGCAGAAAATAAATTAACTTTTTTAAATGGAATGCCCTGTATATTATGACATATTATGATTGCGAAGAAAATTGTCTTACTAATTGTATCAGGTGATATTGACGTAAAGCTAATAGTTTCTGCAATATTCAATTTTTTATTAAAAAAATGGTCGTTGCAGGCCTTTTCCGAAAACTACGTAATAGCGTCATTTTTGCAGATATTTTCTTACAACTTTGTCAGAAAATAACCAATACTAATAGGGAGGTGATAGTTCCCAAAGAAATTTGATGCGCTATACAGAGTGTTCCTAGCACCTAATCAATTTTGATATTTTTCAAATGGCTTTTTCTTGAGTTTTTTAAATGGAACGCCCTGTATATTATTTGCTGGTTGCATTTCCCATTAAGTTGCCTTTAATTTATATTAAATGTGGCATATACATATTTGTACCCGTTTTCGTGATATTTGGAATTTAAAGAAAATGTGTAATAAAGTATACCAATACAGTGCTTTAATATTACACCCTGCATAACATGGTTCTTTTTTAATGATTTTTTTTTTGTAAAGAGAACATAGAAAGGAAAAAAATACTTTTGTTGAATTAAAAAACTGACAGAATTGCTCAAAATAAATTGAAAAGTACATGGAATTACCATTTAGTTACTCAATATGAAAAATTAATATAATTTGAGACAACTAAAAATTAAATAAAAACAAATAATTAAGAGAAACCACAACTAATAACATTTATTAAACTATTTTTTAAACTTGATAAGCATTAACATAAAACTAGTAAAAAACTATAACAATTAAAGATAAAACAACAAGTAGTTATTGATTTGGTAGGTGTTCAAAATGCCCTCCATTTTGTCTTCTACAAGCATTAATCCGATGGGTAAAAGATCTCGAAGTATTTCTTAATATCTCTCTCTTATTTTCTCTGATGTCAGGAAAATCATTTCTTATTCTAATCTTCATATCGTCTTGTGTGGTAGGTGGTGTCTGGTATACTAATTCCTTAACATGACCCCACAAAAAAATCCAACTTATTTAGATCAGGAGATCTTGGCGGCCATAACGTAGGGCCTCCTCTTCCAATCCATTTGTTGGGGTATTGGTTGTTCAAAAATTGTCTTACGTTCAGACTAAAGTGGGGTGGGGTCCGTCGTGATGGAAAATTAAGTTTTGGCGAATATTAAGCGGCAAATCATCTAAATATTCATGTAGATGGTTGTTAAGAAAATGTAAGTACCTTTGACCATTTAGG
Source organism: Aphodius sticticus (assembly GCA_963966075.1). Lineage (NCBI taxonomy): Eukaryota > Metazoa > Arthropoda > Insecta > Coleoptera > Scarabaeidae > Aphodius > Aphodius sticticus. Next base: position 47,415,167 of record OZ014509.1, on the reverse strand, counting down.
GAACCCTCAAAAAGTAAGGCCCTAGCAAATTGGTACCTACTATTCCACCCCATACATTGAGTGACCATCTATGTTGATGGTCCAAAGGCCTGATAACGCGAGGATTTTCTGTTGCATAAAAATGGAAGTTATGTTGGTTAACATACGCATTTTTATGAAACGTAGCTTCATCAGTAAAAAGAACAAAGTCAAAAAAATTTGCTTGTTGTTGAATTTTAGCGGCTGCCCAATTACAAAAATTTAATCTCTTTTCTAAATCGTTTTCGCTCAATTCCTGTACATGTTGCACATGATATGGATGATACTTGTGTCGCCGTATTATTCTGGCCACAGATGATTGGGTTATTCCTTGCTTTCTTATTTGTCTAGTGCTTGAGTATGGATTTTCTACCACACTAGCAACTACCAGAAATTCATTCTCTTCATGTGTCGCCGCTTTTGTTCTTTTTCTTTTTTTGTAAGTAATAGTACCTGTTGATTCAAAACGTTCCCGAACTCTATTAATTGTTCTTGAATCGGGATGCCGTCTTTCGGGATATCGCTGAGCGTAAATTCTTGAGGCCAGTAGAGCGTTTTTGCCGGCTTCTCCATAGATGTAAATAATATTTATCAGTTCCTCTTTAGTATAATTAAAATTCATCGTTAACAGAGATTACAAATGTTGGTTAGCTATATTAAGTCTGTTGACAGCAATAACTACACGTCTGTTATTTGTTTTTGTTTCCATGACAACGAGGTTAAGTAAATCTAAGCTAACTTAAAATATTAGCGTAACTCTGCTATTTAAATGTATCTTTATAAAAAATAGCATTTTTAACTTTACCAACATTTATAATTTATTTATATTATAACAAAACACATGAAAAAAACTAACTCAATTATACAGGGTGTAATATTAAAGCACTGTATTGGTATACTTTATTACACATTTTCTTTAAATTCCAAATATCACGAAAACGGGTACAAATATGTATATGCCACACTTAATATAAATTAAAGGCAACTTAATGGGAAATGCAACCAGCAAATAATATACAGGGCGTTCCATTTAAAAAACTCAAGAAAAAGCCATTTGAAAAATATCAAAATTGATTAGGTGCTAGGAACACCCTGTATAGCGCATCAAATTTCTTTGGGCACTATCACCTTCCTATTAGTATTGGTTATTTTCTGACAAAGTTGTAAGAAAATATCTGCAAAAATGACGCTATTACGTAGTTTTCGGAAAAGGCCTGCAACGGCCATTTTTTTAATAAAAAATTGAATATTGCAGAAACTATTAGCTTTACGTCAATATCACCTGATACAATTAGTAAGACAATTTTCTTCGCAATCATAATATGTTATAATATACAGGGCATTCCATTTAAAAAAGTTAATTTATTTTCTGCTACGCCTAAATGCAACACCCAGTATAAATGAAAATAATTTTACGTTGTAGAAAATGATATGCCAAACAACTTTTGTATTAAATATTTTTTCCATCTCTAAAGATAATTGCTATATCTACCACCGCGACTCTAGTGACTCACCCTGTATATATATATATACATATATATATATATATATATATATATATATATATATATATATATATATATATATATATATATATATATAAGCCTCTATCTGCTAGGGTGTTACAAATCTTGTATCAAACTCAATATACCGTCACCACATTAAATGTGGGTGGTATAATAACCTAAATTTCAACCTATTGAAAGAATAATCCAAATACCAATTTTAATGTTTATGTTTATATGTACTTTCAAAAACAACATTCTCCTTTTTCGTCTGGCTTAGCGTCATCAAAAGAACTGTAAATCATGCACAAAGCGCGATTTTCTCATCAACTACTTACCATAAAATCAAATATCACCGCAATAAAACCATGACGTCAATCAAAATAATAGAAAAAGAAACACAAAGACTGGACACTTAATTGAATATAAATTTCCTACAACTACAACTTGATACGTGGAAGACATTACCCCTTTATGTAATCATAAAGTTAGCCTCCTTTAGCGTATTACCCCACATACATCACCTGGCAGTGCTCTAAACAAAATTACGGAGAACTTTGCCGCAATGGGCTTCCCGAACCAGGACAGCTCGATCCCGAACGGCAACCTATTCCAAGTTCCAAATTTTATTAACATGATATATGTGGCTCCTTGAGACCGTATAACAACAATAGCACAGTAAACGGCAAGGAGCGAGGACAATCGTTCGTACAAGGACAATATGTACCACGACGTACAGTCGTGTAAACACGTATCTTCCCATTGATATTTTAGATTTTTAATAGATCTTGTTGGTGATATATCCATGTCCTGTTTCTTTTTGTTATTCACACCTCGACCGCAATGCCAAAGAAATGGTCAGTTCCGTGGTTGCTTAAACTGCATGTAGTATACCGGATGATCCACGCAATACAGGTTCGCCTGTATCATTTTTATTGCAGCCGCTAAGCCAATAGCATTTGGCGGACTTAACAGTTAACACAAACAAAAAAAATGCATTTTTTTTAGGATATTCGTGATTTTTGTATGACTGTTTTTTTAGAAAATGACGTTAAAACTGAAATTTTAAATTGTACCGTGTATTATTTTTGTTTATATTTTCAATCGGGATGACATTCTGAACATAAAAACAGGAATCGTCAATTGAGTTAACCGTCATGAGTTAATCATCACCACAGCAACGAAAAAAATCACTTTTGTGTTTATTAATCTAGATGGCTTCGTATTGGTCAAAATAGTCGAAAATTGTCAAATAAACATTAACTAAATCGATGTTGGCCGATATTGTACGCCAGGCGCCCTTTTGCGTAATTTAATTGTGTTTTTGCCAGTTTCTTCATGTGTACTCGCGACATGGGTACACGTGATTATTCGACGGAAAACACCGATTACCTTGATACCAAATACTTGATGTTTCGCTGAAAATCGTAGCGTGGAAATGTTGTTTAAAGAAGGGAAACCGAAAAGTAATATTCGACTAGAGACCAACGACAGCGTAGTGAAATATTCATGCTAACATCCGAATTTTTGAACAAGACGGTGCACCACCAGACAACGTAAAGGCTGTTAAAAAATCTAGAGAGTCAGATTTCGAGACCGCTGGATTATTTTGCATCTTAAATAATGTGAGATGTGCTTTAACGACGCCAATAAGCTAAAAACATTTCATCTTATTTCAATTTCACAGTTTTTCAGACTTGAGACATTTTTGCGTAATGGCGAGGTTCATTAAAGTTAAAAAATCTGATGTGTCCAGCCACATGACTTTATCATACTATACAGCAGTGTCAATACCGACAATACTGTCAATATAATCAAAATATCTGTCAAATCCTGGCAAACTAATTGTAATGCAGATACGAGCGATCTCGATCAAATAGATTGTTTAATGTGTATAGACGGGTTAGACCAACCGAGAATACCTATTTACTATTGTTAAAAATGTGAATCTAAAGATGCCTATTGCCGCCCATGCACCGCCACTCTGCATATCAGAAGAGCTTGTGCTTCATGGGGTGTGAAATATATAACTCACGCCCGGCTCACTTTAAATTAATTGGTAGCACAAGAGTATTTAGGAATGCTGTACGGGATGTTTCTTGTGACGATTTATGTTCACTGTAATTTTTACTGATGGTTACATAAATAAAGATCTATCTATCTTTCTATCAGTTTGTTTTTGTTGCATATTTTGTTTTTGTGTGTGTACATAATCACATCAAAGAAAATCCGATGTTCAACACTCAGAAGTCAACAAATTTTCACGATAGTTAACCTAAAAGTACAGGGTATTGGGTTTACTTCAGCAGCAAATTGAAAATTTTAAATCGCTTCTTCGGTTGCCATACGATAGACGGCAAAATATACTCACAAAATTTCATATAAAATGGTTAATATGTTGATAACGGTAATACTTTGTATAAGGATAAATCTGGTTAACTCGGTTCTAAATTACCTCTTTTATAGCCACTTAAAGACTTTACATCAAACTACCAAATACTTTATTCACAGCAATATTAAAATTTACAATTGCGTTACATTTTCGTTAAATTGCATATATCACAAAAAATACTAAGATTTGGTGTATGACATACTAGATGTAAATTGGAGCGAACTAAAGGGTTATCACAGCCCTTTTTAACACATATTATATAGGTACAATGATTTATTAACTATCGACCGCCGGTATACTAATAACCCACCCTGTATAATGGTCTTTTTCAGCTTTTTCCGATTCTTTTCTTTTCTTTTGAAACACGAAATGCATATGAAAGGGAATTAGGAAAGTTTTTAAGTTTTTTTTTCTTATTCGTGTTATTATTGTTATTTGCATATCAAATTTCAAAAGTAGACAATTTTAATGATTTTTTATTTTCTTTTAACTTTTATTTAAGGTTTGTGGGTAGTTTTGAACATGTAATAGTAGGTAAAAATTTTTGATAAAAACAAGGAAATTATAAAAATATTATTATAAGCCCACTTAAAATGATTGGACAGTTTGGACACGGTTAGTATCAAATAATAAAGCCCGTAAATATGTAATCCCGTAAATACTGATAGGAAGGGTCATCTTTCCATGACATGTACGTATGTAATACGATGTATTGCCACTGTATTTTTAATCAGTTACTTTTGTGAAAAAGAAACATTAAAAACATAACTCGAGGTATCATGAGGGATTACATGATGGCTATATTAAGAACAAATATGTTTTGATTGAAGTTTGACTGATTTTTATTAGACGTTAATGAGGAAAGTTTACGAGAATGTGCTGATTCTAAAGACGATATCAATTTCGCCAGCTTTCCGTTCGCCATAATAATTACGGTTCTTTAAAGCTCAGTGTTTTGAAAATTTTCCCTCTCTGTAAATATTTACGTAGGAAAGTGATAGATTTCGAATGCTTTTAGAGACCAAACTAAATTTAAGAACAATTAGATGCCATTACACTGATGTGTAACGGATTTGAATTGCAATACGACTAGTGTGTTCCTATGATGTGTTTACTCATACATTGGCAGTTTCAATCCGTGTGCGTTTTGTGATTGTGCTTCTGTGTCGACTTGGGTCAGCAACAGTACCTACATAGGACCAGTTGGTGTAAATGTAAACAGTGGTAATTGTAAACGCGTCAGTATATCGGTAGCCTTTCTCAAATTACAGTGCTTCATAGTTGCGATATAGAGAACTCAGTTTCGAGTAAACCATCCAGAATAGTGTATGGCAGTGTTCATACATCCAATAGCGGGACGTGAGACTCAGAGATTTAATGAATTGTACCATAATCAGTCATGTAAGGGAGATTGCCACAGAGGTGGCGTGGGAAATGTTTGTCGACGAAGTGTCCGTTTTTGGTCATCATTTCATCAACACAGATTTGCCACGTCTCAGTCAGTAAACTCGCACAGGGAGCTTTGTCACATAACAACAAAAAATCTGATGTGGCCAGGCACATGACTTTATCATACTATATATAAAATTAATAGTTTAGCTGCATGAGATTTGATAGAGATCGGTCGTGTCTGTTGTTTATACTATTGACAGTAGGTATTGTCAAAACATCAACGTTTGACACTACCTACTGTCATTAGAATGAAAATATCTGTCAAATCCTGGCGAACTAGGTTTATATTAATGCAGACACGACCGATCTCGATCAAATAGAATTTGTTCATGCACCTGAACTGTTAATATTACCAAAAAAATGACATAAATAATACAAAATTTCCTCTACTTTGACAAAATTACAGAAATGGCGGCTCATTTGCAAAATCCTTGAAAAATGCATCCAGTAAACATGTAAATGTAAACATCCAGTAAATTTGAACCTTTTTTTACAAAAACCTTTTCAGCTCTAAGGTTAATCATGAAATTTCTAAATATGAAGTTTCGTCCCGATACCTATCCGTAGTTGCCGTACCTACTTTTTGCCATATATTTGCCAGTATGTACCTCCACTCATCAACTTTAAATACGAGAATTGAGAAAACTTCAATACATTTCCAAGTAATAGATTAGTGATAGTCATTTGTACGACTTCGTACTCCATTAACGATGAATATGCCAGTGAAAGAATGGGAATGCTTATATCTGTAATTCTAAGATCTACGGAAACTATGTAAGTACGATAAGTTTTAAATGCCAACACAACCATTCGTGGAGCGAGCTTTGAATGTCTAATCGCTTGATAGCTCAGTATCCAACCACCTCCCACCGGCGCCGGCCACCCCGCTGATTTTTTAAGTAGGTAATACCTGTATTACGATATGTGACAATTTAAAATATCATATGTTTTTGAAGTAGGTTTTATACGCAATTAACGACTGTTATTTGAAAATAATGTTGTTTTAACATTTAAAAATCGTTTATGCACAACATAAACGAAATGAACTTTTTATTTTACGTGTTCAACGTACATTGTGTGATTTTGTGGTATAGTTAATATTTATGTTTAATCGACGGTGAGATATACAAGGAGAAATGTATTTGTCGGGCAATTCCGTCATCGAAGAAGCAACCGCAGACACGTGTTTCGGACTATTAGTCATCATCAGTGCGGTATAGCCAAGGAGCAAGCTGGACGCTCAATGGAGAACCAAACAAATGGAGACCATAAAGGGGGTGACCAACGGTGCCAATTTGCTGCTTCAGTCCCAACATCTTCAAGAATCGAAGACACGAAGTGACGTCGCGCCGGAGGTGACTAATATACCCCAAGGCAGTGGTTTCCAAGCTTTTCGTACCACCGCCCCCTTTTGTAATCAAACATTTTTGCGCCCCCCCCCCCCTTAACATTTATAAAATAGGTAGCTACTAACATTCTGTATGTATAATTTTGTCATACTTTATTTGCTAGAAATTTTATATAGCATATTATTCAAACAAATATTTATCATAGGAACAGTAATGATATTTTCAATATGTTCAAATAAATAAAGAGAGAAAGTATAAAAACAGAATATTTATTCAATACTTAAAAAAAATTAATATAGTATAACAAAACAAATATTTCTTATAGATCGTCATATACATAAAAGACATATATTTATGAAAGAACAATAATAATATTTTAAATATATGTGATCAAATAAAACACAACATAAAACCAAACAGAATACATAATTCAGTTAATATAATAGGTAAGTATGTAATAATTCTAGTGCGAAGGGTGGGCTTGTTTTTGGGTGCAAATTTTCTCAAACCTGGGTGTCATGGAAGATACAGCAACTCGAAATTCTTTTTCAATTACTAATCTTGATCGATATCTAGTTTTTAAAACAGCTACAGCGGAAAATCCAGCTTCACACAAATAAGATGTAACAAAGGTAATAGTATTTCTAAAGCTTTTTCGGCCAAAGTAGGAAACTCTTTCATCACTCGTAACCAAAACTTCTTCCACAAAAATATTTTTCAATGTAGTATCACACGATAATTCAATGAGCAGTTCTTGTTCTGCTGACGGCAGATCAAAGGCGTCATAGTTGTTAATTATGAATGGGTTTCTGATCCACCCATACTTTGACGTGCCAAGATCAGAAAACAAAATGAAAATTGGTTTAGAAGACCGTTCAAGTGAGTGATAAGAATGAATTTGCTTTCTTCCAGTTTATCTGCAGGACAGGTTGCTTTGAAATTAAGAAACATATCAAAGTTGTTATTTTTTAACTTTGTTATCCATAATCCTAGTTTTTTAATGCAGTAACTTTATCTTTCTGAATAAGAACATTAAGTTGAGGACCTTGCAAAGACTTATTCAAAATACTCAATTTTTTTAAAAGATCGACCAAATTATGATAGTTTTAAAAGAAATATTTTATCTTTAAATATGTTTGCTTCACTTGAGCATCGAACACTCGTAATACACTCGCACGAGAAAGCCAACGTGTCTCACAATAATATAGAAGCGCTCTTCGTTCTGAACCCATATCCACACACAATTTAGCAAACATTCGTGCTTTTAATGGGCTGTTTTTAATAAAATTGATCACTTAAGTAAGAATTCTAAATATATCTTCTAGATCGACACTCATATTTTTTTAAACAAGGTGTTGCCTATGTAGCATGCAATGTGTCCAAATTGCACGAGGAGCCACCTTTCGCACTAGTGCCTGAAGACCTGCATATCGCCCTGCCATAGATTGTGCACCATCTGTGCAGAGTCCAATGCAATTGGTCCAAAGAATATATTATTCTTTAAAAATAATATCAATTATATTGAAAATTTCCTTTGCTGTAGTATTTCCTTCTATTTTTCTACAAAATAACATGTCGTCTTTAATATCAGTATCAACCACGTATCTAACATATGCTATCAAATGAGCGTCTTTAATCACGTCTGTAGCTTCATCTACTTGCAGAGCAAAAGAAGAAGTTTTTAGTTGGTCTATCAATTGATCAGAAATATCATCGACTATATCGACGGTTCTTCTTCCCACCGTGTTGTCTGCAAGTGGAATCAGTCGAAGTTGATCAGCATATGACTCGCCAAGCATAGTTTCCACAATGTCAATAGCTGCAGGTAGTACTAAATTTTTGTCCTATCGTATGGGTTTTTTTACATTTAGCTATTCTATGAGCAACTTTATATGATGCAAGTAATGCTTTTTATGTTACAGACATTGTTTTTGAAAATGTTTTTTTTTGTCAAACGTATCTAATTTTCTTTGAAAAAACTCCCTTGCTTTGCCAATATGTTCTGCATGATGTGTTTCCAGGTGTCGTTGTAATTTGTTAGGTTTCATGCTATCTGCGGCCAAAATGATCAAGCAAAGCACACACTGTGGTCTTTCTTGTCCGTTAAGAAGTGTACTTGTAAATCCCAATGATAGGTAAGTACGCTGGATCATATTTTCTACATTTATTGCGATTTGCGCTGCTTAAATTACTCTTACTTGGTTCATCAGCTTCGGTACGCTTTCTCTTCAACCCAGTTACGAATTTGTCCATCTTGAGAGAAGATCTTTTCACATATAAATACACATAAACTTTAAACACGAAAATACAGGCCTAACTTTGACAATCACTTGAAGTTGGCCGCAATTGGGCTAGACTTCCTACAGTGTAGGACCTACACCATTATAAGTAAAGGCGTAAGATGGTGTTAGGGTAAGAGTTTTCGTAGCCAATCAAAACAATATTTAGGTAGTTCTTGCGGGAAATACCAAAACATAACCTCGTTTACATTATTTACAATTTGTTTAACATATCTAGTAATAAGTAATAGCATAAACACACAATTTTCGGTAATAGCTTCGCGTCCCCCCCAGCAATCGACGGTGAGATAAACAAGGAGAAAGGTATTTGTCGGGCAATTCCGTCATCGAAGAAGCAACCGCAGACACGTGTTTCGGACTATTAGTCCTCATCAGTACGGTATAGCCAAGGAGTAAGATGGACGCTCAATGGAGAAACTTACAAATGGAGACCATAAAGGGGGTGACCAATGTCGCCAATTTGGTGCATCAGTCCCAACATCTTCGTCCATCTTGCTCCTTGGCTATACGGTACTGATGAGGACTAATAGTCCGAAACACGTGTACGCGGTTGCTTCTTCGATGACGGAATTGCCCGAGTTAATATTTATATTTTACAAAGGGGCTATATATAAGGTAAAGGTCCCGCGGCGCCTCGAAGTTACGAATCAACTTAAATTCATTAAAAATGTATTTATTAATAGGTTAATAATATGGTGACATACAGGCGGGATGTAAATTTTAAATAAATCAAAAATTACAGCCACAACTGGATTTGAATTTTTGATTTATTTAAAATTTACACCGTATTATTAACCTATAAATATTAATTTGACAAATTATGTCGTTAAATATTTTCATTTGTTATTATTAATATTATCAATAATAATAAAATTATATTAAAGAGAATACGGCAAAGCCCGGAAAATACTGCCTTGACCTGCTGCACCTCATTCTAAATTTACTAGTATAATGGTTAGCACTTATATTATATGTTGTCTCATCTTGTTTTAATTATGAAGTTCTAAGCTTATGTAGTGTATCAGTGGGTTGAAATAGAAACGTATAAGTATTAATAACAAACAAACAACATCAAGTTTAAGCCTTTTTGACATATAAATGAATAAAAGTGACGATATAACTTAAATACAAACATAATCACATTGGTGGATTGGACATAGAATAGTCTATTCGTAAATATTAAGTCGATCGATTGACATAAAACAAAACCGCATCTCTCAATCCAGCTAGCCAATAGGCATAAATGATTGATTACGCAACATGGTGTTGTAGAGCGCCAAGTACAGAATAGAATCGATTTAAAAATGGTGGAAATAGCAGCGTCCAGTCCACACAGTGTTTGTAATCCTGCGGGGCGACAAAATGTTAAACTTTTTCATTACATGGGGTATATTAAAGCACCCATTTTTCGATATCAGTCATCTAGATTATTAAACTGGAGCAGGGATAAATGGGCAATATTAAAACAATAAAATTGCTGAAATAGAGCTACATGCGTCATATATGTACTAATACAAATATGTAATTGGTATTAACTCTATACCCTTGTTTACAATAACCATCGAAATAACAAATACATATATTTTCGCCTAGTCAAAGAATCCATTTAAAATTGCATTCCCGACGCGCATAGCCTATTTCGGATGATTTACGGACATGTTCTGCGTTGCGTGTATTCACCTGAGGGGAATTATCACAATTCGGGCACTAATCAACTGGCAGTTTGATAAAAAAGTAACAGAAAAAAAAGCGGAACACGCGTGCCGCCTACCGGAAAAACAACCCATTTAAATTGCGCGGGATGGCACTTTTCCGTTGCAACTAGCCATGGATGATGATGGTACGTCACGGACGCATGATATATTAATTAACGGGTAGCCAAATGGATGGTATGATTTTTGGAGTTCACGCCGTCGACCGTATGCTGACCACCGACACGACGCGTCAGTGCGGATGAAAACATGTTTCCGAACGACCGAGCGCGCTTTTCGCATCACTCTCGCGCATTATCAGTTTCCGATAAACGGGACCAACGTTCACCCCACATTAATTCGTGATTTTGCTACTTTTTAATTTTGTTATTTCCCGCAGATCGATATGTACGTAACCGCAAATACCGCTTTCCGCGCATTCCAAACGTGGTTGTAGTAAATTAAACAAATTATTACAACGATTTGTGAGGGATATTTTTGGTTTTAGTCTCGGCTTGTTTAGGAAGATTAATGCTTGGATGATCTGAAAACTTCATATTCGCTGCAAACAGCTTAAACATGAACTCAAACTGCCTTTTGTCGTAACTATTTGTTGTATCTGTCTCTGGTCTGAACCGTTGTTGGGCATCAGCTGAACGAATTCGAAGACAGCAAACATAACTTTTGTAGTTTGGCTGCGTAGTCATCTAATCGACTTGTTATATATTTAAGTTATTTTCATTTTTAGTTTCCACAAACCGTCGGTTGCTACATATACGTTCCGAAACCATTTCATTCACAGGTCTCTTCGTACAAAGACAGACGCCAGGGTAAATTACACTGTGCTATAAGAAATTCCATTCCATAATGAGCGGCTTAAACGACAAAAGAAAATCGGACAACTAACTATATTAACAGTCCATGAATACCTTTGCGCATGGTTCTCATGTATGCATTTATCACACACGGAAATCCACGTGGTGTCTTCACTCTACTACTTGGAACGAATTGAGTTGGTGTTTCTCTTTGGTGCCTTGGAAAATATATTTGTATCGAGTCATATACTTTATATGTTTGTTCGTGACCTATGCATGTATAATCTAAACGTTTGCCGATATCGCCTAGAAGTGTCTAGAATGACACGAAACATGTAGCGACAATTTAAATAAACAAATAATAAGGAAAACGCATCGAATTTTATTACACTTTTTTTGACCTCCTGAAGTTAGCATATTTGTAGGCCAGTTTTTCGACATTTCGCAATGTGCAAGTAGATAAAATTCAATGTATGAATAAAAAAACTGATGTGGCCAGGCACATGACTTTATCATACTATATATAAACTTAATAGTTTAGCTGCATAAAATCGTGTCTGCATTAAAATAAAACTAGTTAGCCAGGATTTGACAGATATTTTGATACTATTGGCAGTAGGTATTGTCAAAACATCAGCATTTAACACTACCTACTGTCATTAGAATGGAAGTATCTGTCAAATCCTGGCTAACTAGTTTTATATTAATGCGGACACGACCGATCTCAATCAAATACAGTTTGCTCATGCAGCTAAACTATCAATTTTACCAAAAAATGTCATAGACAGAAATTATACAAAATCTCCTCTACTTTAATTAAGTACTTACCTATCTTGACGAAATTACATTAATGGCGGCTCAAAAGTGGCTAAAAACTTAATTACGTATTTTATTTTATTTTATTTTTACTTTATTTTTGAATTTCCTTTTCTTTATTAATTTTCATTATTTTATATTTTTATGCTTACATTTTCAAAAAAAATAATAAAAATAACTTAAAATACAGAAAAGGGTAGTACGTCTACGTTCTTATGACAAAAGTGGCGAAGTTCTGGTGACGAAATACACACATTAGCAGTAAAATGTATTTCAGTGTCCAAAGTGCTCGATCATCGCCACATGCAGCAAACATTCCAGTATCAAAACTGCCGAGCCCGGACGTGTCATCGTGTATTACTTATCCAATACACAGCAGATGAGTGGAGACTGTTTAATTACACCTTGTTTGAAAACATTCTGAAAACAGTGTTGACCGATCAGACTAACACGAATCCATTGGTACCAACCACCTACAGCATTGAAACGAAAGAAACGTACTATGGGTTACATACCGGATACACCAAATATATGTGCCTTATGTGCGATAGGTATTCCATATAAAAGGCGGCCGGTATTTGTATACCGGTATTTGTATGGTTTGTACCATGACAAAGAATCCAGCAAACACGTAAATGGCAATGTTATCCAAGACCCCTTGCGCCACAAGACAAGGTTATTGCCTCCAATTCGCCTGAAGCATGGCATTATGAAAAGCTTCGTGAAAACTGTGGCTTTATTCGGTTTTGGCTTAAATTGTTTCTCGCGTCAGCTACAGCCAGTTGAAGGTAAGAAACATTAAATATTATTTTAACCACAATTCGGTAGGTACATTAAAATGTGACATTAACAATGTCATCTTGGGGGCGTTGTGAATGGCCCGGATATTCGAAAACTGGTGAAAACTGAGACATTCGACGATGTTTTAATTGTGCAAAGTAAATGGATATTGTAGAAAAATAGCTTCTTATATCTTTGCAATTGTTTATTAAATTTAGTATGTGGACAGGTTTCGACAGTTTTAAACTGCCATCTTCAGCACATAATCTACAAAAAAGTACAATCCAAATTCACAAGAAAAAGCAATTGGTAGGAGCAAACCTACAGTAAAATCCGAAGCACAAACGGAACAAGCATCGGGAAAGCCACCGCAAAGACATGTAGCAATTGGAGGTAAAACCAAACGGAGACAAACGGAAACATGTCTAATTTAACGGAAATAAAAATGTTTTGTTCAGGCTAAGGAATATAAATAATAGTTATTGAACTTACATGGATAGGTTAAAAAGTCATTCCAGACATTGCTATCAGTAAAACGGACCAGTCAAAAGTTAAAACATCAAGCAATTATCTCCAAAATCAAACTTCAAATTCGGAGAATGTCGAATCATCATTCATGTAGGCGGTTCGAACGAGACAGAGCGACTATGAATGGCCGGAAGGTCATTCAACACCTCAAGACGATAAAAAATCGCAGCAGAGCGATACGAATAGCCGCAAAATGCTTAAAATGGAGATTACAATAAATCTGAAAATGTATATCGGAAAACAAGATAGTGCATATCCCATAACTCTAATAATCAATTAAACAAAATACAAAGAACAAGAAAATTTAAACTGTAAAATAACACAACTATCCAAAAATCATTTGAAGATATTGTCAAGAATAGAACAAAAAATATAACAATGCAAGTTTCAAGAGTGGGTAAATTTTTGGTTGTTGGCGAGACGAACATGGGAACTACTGTAGATAAGTGAAAAGGGGTTTGTAAATAAAGTTGGTTTGATCGTTGAGTAAAATGAAATTTGGCATTTGTTTATGTCGCTCGATCTCAAGTTGTTCCAACAAATCTAATCTGTAGCCCTTAGGGCATCTATGTAAAAGCTTAACAATAGTGTAATCAATATTATGACCTGTGTCCAATCTGTGTCTATAAAGATTTGATGTGGATTGAGTTCTGTGTTCTCGGATTCGTCTCGCCAAAGATCTCCGTGTTTGTCCTACATAAATAGCGTTGCAATTACTGCATTGGACCGAATACACACCACTCCCCCCGTCCTCCGATAAAGAAATCCGACGGTGCTTAGAAAGTAAATTATAAAGTTGAGTGGTTGCTTTAATGCGTTTTTATATCGTCTTGGGGTGTTGAATGACCTTCCGGCCATTCATAGTCGCTCTGTCTCGTTCGAACAGCCTACATGTATGCTCATTCGACATTCTCCGAATTTGAAGTTTGATTTTGGAGATAATTGCTTGATGTTTTAACTTTTGACTGGTCCGTTTTACTGATAGCATTGTCTGGAATGACAGTTTAACCTATCGATGTAAGTTCAGTAACTATTATTTATATTCCTTAGCCTGAACAAAACATTTTTATTTCCATTAAATTAGACACGTTTCCGTTTGTCTCCGTTTGGTTTTACCTCCAATTGGTACATGTCTTTGCGGTGGCTTTTCCGATGCTTGTTCCGTTTGTGCTTCGGATTTGACTGAAGGTTTGCTTCTACCAGTTGGTTTTTCTTGTGAATTTTGATTGTACTTATTTGTAGATTATGTGCTGAAGATGACAGTTTAAAACTGTCGAAACATGTCCACATAGTAAATTTAATACACAATTGCAAAGTATAAGAAGATATTTTTCTACAATACGATGTTTTAATTGACTACTAATTGGGTGCTTGGCGTTCGATAAAAGTCATTGAGAGCGTTCAGCGAACGCAATAGTTGCTCAATGGTATCAGCCGAAAATGTATGTGAGTTTTCAGCGGTCCATCCTAAACCCAAAATATTTGTGACGTTTGCGCACATGACAGTTTGCTTATGGATTAGAGTAATTCAGCGAATACGCAACTGTTTGACACTAATCAAACCTAAGCGCGTTTACGATGATTCTCAACCGTTGCGTTCCCTGAACGCGCCTATTGAAGTTTGTGGGGGAAGCATCTGTCTAAACATAATCAACGCTTTGTGCATACTATATTGGATAAGTTCTCCAAAATTCGTGTCAACGTGTCGCTCATAATTCACTATTTGAACCATCATCTGGATTACTTCGTCGACAGTTAGCTACGGAGTCATATTAACAAGTAGAACGTTACCATTAAGCTTTCGTGCCATGTAAAATGAGGTAATTCGCATTTTAACGAAAACAATATGAAGCAATTTACAGATACCTAGGAAGAAAAGCGCCCGAAGCAGTTCTTGCAGGAATTCGTTGGAGGAGCAAGACCATGTTTGAAGACGACCAAGAAGAAGACGGAGATGGCGGAATCCTAAAAAGAGAAACCTATATTATCCTTAATTCAGCCGCAGACTCTCGCCATCACAGCAACGATTTATCAATACAACTAGCAAGTATGTTTTATGTCATTTGTGGGTAAATTAATTAGAAAAAGAAACAAACAGGACAAGAATATTAAAAATTATAAATAAAAAATAAAAATAAGAATAAATAAAATTAGTCGCAAAACTGGCCATAAACATGCCATCTTCAAGAGGTCTTAAAATATTTGGGCAAATATAAAAAAATCCTGCGGTGGTTTTGTCTGTTGGTCTACTTTGAGTTCGCATTGCAGTCACTTGGGATGAACGCGATAGCCCAAGTTGTTGCACTGTTGTTGCACTTTAAACGGCATACAGAGGGGCCATTGTAGACCAAGTTTAGATAATGTCCAGGAATTCACCGTACGGACGCTGCAACGATATTAGGTGAGGTAAAATATGGGAAATAATAGGAAAAATAGGTCGGATGATGTATAATATGGTAGTTCTTTTAAAACCAATTATTTTGAATTTTATTTTAAGTAAAAATATTTGTTTCTTTTTCATTAACTCTGCAGAGAGACTTGAAGAGAACCTAAATTGTCTTCAAAGTAGGGATGAGTCGTTCGCGAACGAACCGTTCAAAATGAACGGATCAAATGTCTAAACCGTTTGATCTGGGTCACCGCTAGCCGGTGATCCGGTTCAGTAGTTCGTTCGTGTATGGCGTCGAGTGTCGACTCGGCTCAATTCTGCTCAAGGCATAGCCGGCTCAAGGCAGACACGTCCAGTTTTTTGCGACGACCGGCACGTCGCGGCGGCGTCTTGTGTCTTTGATGTACGTGTGCATTTGTGTCCAGTGCCGCGTAAAATATTATGAAAATGTTATTGTCCTTCTTTTATTTCTGGTTTGATTAAAGAATGAAGATTCGTCAACATATTATGAACCTGCCTAAACATTTTCGTTGCGTTTTAAAATTGTTTGAGATCCGTATATCTACACTGTAATTAGTTTTAAATATTGTTGGGATATTATATTAAATCGGCAGTAATGAAAACCATTAGTTTTAATGAATATAATTTATTAAACAAAATAAAAGTTTGAGAATATATATAATAATAGTTATTTAACCAACAAGTATATTAAAAAGAGCGATTAATGATCGAGGCTGTTTAACGTTCGAGCGTAGCGAGAGCGTTAATTGTCGAAATCATTAATCGCCTTTTAATATTCGAGTTGGTTACAAAATTTTTTCGTCGATCGTATTCTTCTAGCGTCGTCTACATAGATTTTTCGTCGCCAATGTCTTTTTAGGTTATATGACAATTTATGTAATTTGACACTGACAGTTCTAGAGGGCGGTATGCTTTGATTGGAAGGTTTCATTTCACATATGTTCGATTGGCCAATCAAACGACGTCTTTACGTCGTGTGATTGGCTATAATACATTATGCATTAATAGAAATCGTGCATTAATAGAGTTGTTTAATAAACGATTTCCTATTCTCTAAACTGACTCATAAATAAACGATCGACGGAAAAGAAAATTATAGAAGGCATAAAAAGCAGAATGTAAGATATGAGATTTTTTTGCGGTAAAATTGAACGATTTGTTGAGTTAAACATACCGAACTTTTGGAAAACTAGTGTATAAATTCGGTAAAAGATCAAAATTATATTAAATTAATTTAAATTATATTTATGCAAATACCATTGACTTATTAGCCATAATAGTATTTTTATAGGGTCTATTTTTTATTACTGAACGGCGGTAATTACTATCAGCATAAATTACAAGAAAAACGAACTTAAATCAGAAAAATCCAGTATTGACAAAGCAAATTATTAGTCGCATGAGTTGGGCCGTCGCGCGTCGGTATATTCGTACAAATGACCCCCCTTGCCACACAGGGCCGTTGCGATGGCTGAACGAAGATACCAGCTATGCGCGCGTCGGGTCTCGTTCATTTTGGACGATTCGTTCAATAGATCCGACTATAACCTATATGAAGTTTGAATTTTGAACGGTTCGGTCGATCGGTCGGTCCATATGCAAGTCGTTCATTTCGAACGGGTCATTTTAGTGAGCCGGTTCGACTGAACCGGCTCACTGAAATGACCGAGAATGCCCATACCTACTTCAAAGTAAAATCAAAATACAAAATCCAGAGAAAACTATCTTATGATCCTCGATGTTACCACTACCCCATGCTTTCTATAACGTAAGTACCTCCAGTTGAAAAAATGGGATTTTGTTTGAACATGTAACAATTGACATTCAAATTTTACACACCGGTATAAGATATCATGATGTTCTACACATTTTTCTGTTTGACCATATTTAACGTAGTTCTCACCAATCATTAAACTGTTGGCTTCATCACTATTAAGTGACCGTCAACTGCAGAGTATTTTAATTTAAAAGTACAGGTCCTGTAGATCCTGATTGTAAGGTTACAAATATGTAGAAGTAGTGGATCATCAAAAACTTTCAATGGAACAGTTGCGTGTGACATCCTGTATATTACTCACGATAATTTGATCAGATAGTTCAGCTGTAATTTTACTTTGCTCTCTTTTTAGTTTGACTATGGCCCTTAACTCAATTGGTAATTATTATTCCCACTTCTCGTTGTTCCAGGCTGCTTCTCGAGTAGTGTATATGAATTTCACCGCATTTACTTTCGTGCTATCTTTAGTGCTGTCTTATTTCTAGCTGCATTTCTGCATTTCTAGCTAGCTTGTACCCTAAATCTGGGTACCATCAGTTTTGGCAATAATTTTAATTTAAAATAATTTTACCCGTGAAGTTGAAAGTTAAAAAACGTAATAATCTTTCAAATCTAAACCCTGTAATCACCATTAATTTCTTTTTATGTTATCAGCGTCGAAATCTAACTAGGACATTAATGGATATTGTCGCCTTGTGCACTAATAGAAAAATAATTACCTTACAGTTTATTTTATATCAACTGGTAAAATCTTTTGCGCTTTAACATTTTAATCGACTTTTCAATCTTTCTACAGTTGAAACAACTAAGGAAATACATATTTAATATTCTGTTGATTTAATTATTTTTTTTGTTAAGATATTGTGATTGAAAAACAATAGGTATTCTGAGAAGATGTTTCATGAATTTACCTCTGAGGTACGTAAAATTTATTTGTTCGGCATGGGTAAATTTGGGCGGAGAAGTTTGTGAATTAAATTTGACACACTCCTTCTATTTAGAAATCTCACCACGGTGCTTGGTGATATTTCTGATCAGAAGTAAGAAGTTTCTAAGTTGGCGAACTTCGATATTTACGTTCTAGATGACTTCCTGTGATAATATATTATAATTTCAATGTGAAAGTTCGCTTAATTAAATTTCATGAATACGACTGCTTGTGGAATATGATTATTATTACAAACTCAATATTTTCACAAACGTTGTTTGCTAAAGGTACTTCTCTCTCTACTCGGTGATATAGATACCTAATAAATTATCTTTCTGTAATTAATTCACCAAATCATAATGATATGAAAATATACTTGTAAAAAATTATGCCTGTCAGACAATTGATTCTTTACTCCTTGAATCTCACCCCTTAATCATTAATCATAAAAATAAAAATACCACACAAATGGGATTCGGGAACCTAGAAGATAAATTGAACGTTTAGTTTAGTATAATTGGTTGAAGTAGATTAGAAAGTAGAATTAGAAATGCCCGATCTAATGGAAAACGCTTGTTTGATGATTGTCTGTTGACATTACAAATTACGTACGTTTTTTTTTTATGTCGAACGATCGGTTGACGAGAAATCGCCTAAAGATCAGTTCAACAGAACAATAGCGGATTTATCCAGATGTTAAAGAAATACCGTAGGAAATGTGTTCTACTCTTGGTTTTACATCTAGTGCACAAAATCCAACTGGTTATAAAATGTGCAGTTTTTATCTGATGTTACTGCAAAACTACATTGAGCTAATCAGTTCATCAGCTAATCAGTTTTCATACAAAGGGAGATCAGCTTCTTATTTGCTAAGAGAAAAGTAAAAATTGCACTGTATTTTGAACCAGATGATAACAAAGAAAACTTGTTGAGTAATAAAAGAACATTTTGGAAGAGCTTGAGAAAACCGAGAAGATTTTAGATAGTACAAACTCTTTTGCTGCACAATCTAGAGAAAATAAAATAATATCCATTACTATGTGTTTTACAAGTCGGTACGAAATTTACTTTCTGTACAAAAATAATGTGTTAAAAATAGTAACTTATTTGACGAGCATATACCTACTGCAGATTATAATTCACGATTATCAAGTTTATATACGAGCCGCCAGGCGAGTGTATAATGATGCGAGTGAATTATAGTCATTATGTGCGAGTCAAAAACAATTTATCTACCTCTCCCTAGGGATTGATAGAAGTATATAAAAGAGATCATTTTTTTAAGTGGGAATTTATAAAACCAATAAAATAAAGAATTTTAAGAATACTTTTTATTTGTGTGCAAATCCGGTTATATCGAATCTGCTGTCTTTTATCTACTGCACTTTAATTAATTTTATTCAAATATAATTTATTCGGTTAATGAACCCGTATTAAACTGAGCCAGCATAGACATTTAGTTTTTTTTTAACCTTACATTTATGTTTAAACTGAGTGAATAAAAATAAACTTTAATGTTCTGCCATTTATTTAGAGTACCTGACTAAATGTTGGTTGTTCATATTTTTAAATATTTAACTTTGCCCACCCTGTAATTGTTGCAAATTAACCATCATCCATCTTGACCCGAAGATACGAATTATTTGTTGAGTGCTGATAATCGCAAACGGTAAGTCTGCAAATCAATCTGCAATCTGAAAGAAGTTATTAAATAAAACAATTGGTTTTTAGAGGAATTCAATCATCAAACAACTGACGTCTAGCATGTGTGATATCAACATAAACTCCTAAAATATCGTGGCCTTCCTTGTTTGTATTCAACATAACAAATAAGAGTATAACATAGAAAAGTATATAAATTCACCCAGTGTGAAAAAACACACAGAACAGATTGTCGCCTCTTAGAGTTTTGCACGTTAAAGAAAACATGTAAACGTCCGCCATGCATCATCCAACTTTTTCACAAAATTCCTCTCAAACTCAAACTCTAATAAAATATCCCATAAATCTGATTCGAAGTGTTCGTATTGCCCATGTCACAAGAGTGAAATTCGGCAGCATATCAGATCGCTGTGGGCCTACCCCAAACTAGGGCATCAACCCAACTTTGTAACCTTTCCGTTTAATATACCGAAGTCGTCCGCAAAGTTAGTTCTACATCCAAGTCGTGTATAGCGAAAAGTTTAAATTAAAAAAGGCACTCCCCTTTTCACTGCGATGGCGACCGAGTTTAAAAGCAATGGCAATGGTATAACAAACAGACATAACAGCAAATAATGTAGCACATAAAATTTTAATATAATATTTTCCTTAAAACTAAGCAATTTATGCTTGTTGTGCATATAGCGCTAAATGGGTGGAGTCGCCGGGCAACTTTTTCGACATGTCGACCGATACGTGTGTAGCGGCCTACGTCAAAATTAACTATCAGTTTTATCATACACAAACAAGGTAAGATGGGGCACATTTGCAGAATTGACTACATACCGCACCGGAATTACTTTTTGGTGTATTTTTAACGTGTTTATAAAATGGTTCAATTTGTAAATTTGTCCAGCGCCTGGTAAATGTAAGGGAGACTGCCCACTGAGTTGGTGTTGCTCCTGATTGGGCTCCTCGTTGTGGAGTCATGAGTATTATACAACAACGTAGCTTCACACCGCAAATGTAAAGGGAAATTTCAATTGTCCAAGTGTGCCCTATAGTACCCTAAGGGTGTATGATAAAACTGATGGTTAATTTTGATGTAGGCTGCTACACAAGCATCGGTCGACCTGTCAGGAAAGTGGACCGGCGGCTCCACCCATTTAGCATTATATGCAAAACAAGCATAAATTGCTTAGTTTTAAGGGAAATATTATACTATGGTTATACATAATGCATTATTTCCTGTAGTGAGTGTTTGTTATACCATTGCTACTAAATTTAGATCACCAGATGTATCTCATATCAAAATGTGCCCCACCCTACCGAGCAAGTCGAACCGGAATTACTATGTGGTGTGCTTTTAACATGTTTATAACATGTTCAAGTCTGTAAATTTGTAAAGCGACCACTTGTGGACCGGTAGATCTAAGGGAGGTCGCTCATTGTGGTAGTGTGGTTAAAGTGTGGCGTGGCGATAAAATCTAAAGATGGAATGGTTGATCTATGAAAGCGGAAATATAGAAGTACAAAGAATTCGAAAAGGCATATTATAGAACACTTCTATCTGCAAAGCAAAAGCACAGCACATTCTTAAACTCAACATTTTGCATTTTATAGGTTACGTAATACGTATACAACTGGTACCAACAAACTTTAATTAAGTTGAAAATTTAATTTAATGATTAATACAACAAACTTATAGTTGTAGAAGTGTTAAAATTTAAAATTAATTTTCATATACTTTTTTGTGTGAAAATATCTAAAACCACGGGGCATAAAACAAAATAAGATCCTGAATAAGTGATACCACACATGAACGCATTCAAAGACATTGTTTTAGGTGTCAAACTTCCAATTTTAGTGAAATGCTAATTTTCTAGTTTGTTACTATTGCAATTATATGCAAGCTAGTAACCTTTATAAATGCCAAGTTTGCTTCATGCTTGATACCTTTCTTCCATACAGAGAAAATCAACCGTCGCAAACATCAGATAGATAGACCCATATGTTTATTTTTTTTATATTATTAGAATTTAGATTATATTAGAAAAGCGGATAGTACGTTTTTGCCCAGCCTGTTAATTTTTAAATGTTCCATGAAATGTTTATAATAAACGTCATACAAATACTGATTGCTACGTTAGGTCTGATGGTCCTTACAATCAATAAATATTCAACGCCAGCGATTGGCGTTGTCTTCGTACGTCCGCATTTAAAATTTATATCCGGTAGAAAATGAAATCGTTCCACGCTCGGAATTTATCAGAAATCTGAAGTTTTGATTAATGCTCTTGAAATGATGGAAAATGCCGATTTGGAATGATTTATATTCTATTGTCTCCAGAAGCGGGACATGCAAACTAGGTGCCATTCCTCATGTCTCGTGGATGGAGATGTGTATAAACAGCGAAAATATGTGGATACCTACTGAATAAGGCCCCTATAAGCTGTTATGTCATAATACCTTCAGGATTATGAATCATTTAAAAAATTATTGAAGTTTAACGTTAGGCCTATACAGAGTGTATTGTTCCGAACATTTATAGAGGGCATCGGCATTCACAATTTATGATGAAAATAAAAACAAATCTGATGTGGCCAGGCACATGATTTTTTCATACTATATATAAAATTAATAGTTTACCTGCATGAGATTCATAAATAATAATAATAATAGTATTTATTGACTGCAATAACTTATACAAAAAAAATATATAAAATTCTACCAACAACATCTACCAACAAACGTATATGTACTTAATTAAAAATAAATGTATTAATAATAAAATACATATATATATATATAAAGAAAAGATGGTTAATCGACGGTGAGATATAAAGGAGAAAGGTATTTGTCGGGCAATTCCGTCATACGAAGATCGAAGATCGAAGAAGCAACCGTATACACGTGTTTCGGACTATTACGACGAAGAAATACCACAAAAAGGTTAGCCTTGTGCTGGGTGTGACACTTCGCCAGGCTAGAGTGACGCTAAAGTCCAGTCGGCTTTCCTCACAGTGTTCTGCCTGACTACTGCTGATCGCTATAATTGGTTTACTTTTTTAGTATTTTCGCTATACCGTACTGATGAGGACTAATAGTCCGAAACACGTGTATACGGTTGCTTCGTCGTTCGTCGATCTTCGTATGACGGAATTGCCCGACAAATTCCTTTCTCCTTTACATATATATATATAATACTTCAACTTATGCAGCCAGAAGGCTCGTGTTTAGCTTGTGGCAGACCCACAACCTTCTCTTCCACACGCACCCGTAGGAGACAATACAAACACAAAAACATAAAGATCACATTACGACACAAACATAAGTAAACCGATTATAGCGATCAGCAGTAGTCAGGCAGAACACTGTCAGGAAAACCGACTGGACTTTAGCGTCACTCTAGCCTGGCGAAGTGTCACACCCAGCACAAGGCTAACCTCTTTGTAGTATTTCGCAATTTTATAAGAGAAAGTTCTTTTAAATTGCTGTATTTTGTGCTGAGGTATAGCCACCAACCCTCTGAAACGTGTGCCCAGACAATGTATATCGGTTCGAAACGTTATTCGATTGTACAAATAAGGAGGACACCTATAAGTTAAAATTTTGTAATAGAAAGTAGCGGTGTGTACATACCTTCTATTTTCCATATTCAGCCACTTTGCATCGAGTTACCTATGTGTTACATGCGATCTTCCCCGCACACGAAGAACAAACCTAAGACAGCTATTCTGCACTCTCTGTATTGCTGCTATACTAACTCTATCAAAAAAACGAACCATACAGAACATCGCAGTAATTAAAGTGAGACAACACTAGGGAATCACAAAGTTGTTTCTTCAAGGCAATTGAGAGTACCGATTTTGTGACCATAGAGAAGCTTCAAGTTCCCATAAGCTCGTCGGACCAAGCAAGTCACATGCTCCCTGAATCTCAAATCTGTATCAATGTGTACACCCAAGCTCTTAACTGAATCTTGATATGTTATCGGTACTCCATCAATACTCAAATTCAAATTACGCGTCGCCATCAGCTTGTTCCCATCTGTGCCAAACACGATACCCAATGTTTTCGATGGGTTGATCTTTAATCCATGCTCAACAGAAAACCGCAGTACACCAGCAAGGTCCTCATTAATACGAGCGGACGATTCAAGTAAATCAGCAGAGCCAAAAGAATAATACAACTGTGTATCGTCCTCATATAGATGAAATTTACAGTTTTTTATATAATCATTAATCCTAAGCGTATAAATAATAAACAATAATGGCCCCACCACCGACCCCTGAGGGACACCAAATAAATAATAAATAAAGAAACGATTTTAACCCCAAAGGTAACTGACACATCAATTCCGGTCGCCGTGCACATATAGGCAAATGCAGCTAAGACATCTGAAATATATAGTCACTTAACTTATTTGAAATAATCAAAATTCTGGCACGTACTTCTTTGGCAGTACAGTACACCCTGTATGTATTAGGACAGTAAATCATGATCAGTAGGATCTTTTTTTTTTAGATTTAAGTCTTTTCTACTTTGAATTTATAATAAACGTAAGGTATATCTATAACACTATTTTGATAGGTATACCTATCACACTATTTGTGTTAAGTTGCAATGATACTGGAAAACATTATTGAACTGGTCAAGATTTGGCATTAAGTTCCGGGGAATACTAATTACTTCATGTTATAGTCCAATCAAATTAGACAAAAAAAGCGGCACACTTCGGGAAATGTGCAACCCAGCTGGATTTTGTATAGACCTTTGGTTGGGCATTACAAATAATATGTAAAAAGGCCCCATCAATGTCGTGTCCGCGTTGCGAGTTATTCACGGTTAAAGATGACAGAATTGAGTTCGTTTAACAATATATTGCTTTCTATTGATCTTACGTCAATGTGCGCTATTAGGAAATTTCTAAATATAGTAATTATCTACAAAAAGTATCTATATATAGTTTCAGTGAGAGCTGGCGTTTTCAAGTTATTGGTCTTGGAAAACGTTAAATCACGTACGAGAAACAACGTATTTCTGTGCTGAGAAAACCTTTCCGATACCCAAGTTATTGAAAACATGATTGAGTATCATATTTATTAAGAAGAAAAACAATGGGGTCCAGTTAAAACTTGACCATTTCCGAGATGTGTCCGTCATAACGTTAAGAAGTGTCTTATGTAATACCCACCTTGCTGTTTTGCGCAAACGCAACACAACTTCAGTAACTATGTAATCAAATGTGCGCTAGTAAAGGATACTATTTTTGGAAAAATCCCATGAAAAACAAACAGATATTTATATAAAACCCTTTTTTCTTCTGAAGAGTATATATCGAAAACGCCCATTTTCCCAAGTTAAATCCTAATTCGACTGGGCTATTAAGGCATTTTCACAAGGCAATTTCACAAGTAAAATTGAAATCCGTCTATGCTGAAAACTGTACACAAAATACACTACTCAAAATATTAAGACAACCATTTCAGAACAAATGGAACTTACCGTTAGGCTGGGGCCACGGACCGAGCGACAGCGGAGCGGAAGCGTCGGCGATCGTTGTGTATATACCTATATACATACGTATATATAGATATATACACAACGATCGCCAACGCCAGGTCCGTGTCGCTCGGTCCGTGGCCCCAGCCTTAGAGTAATCTGAGCAGAAAATTATTGCATTACTTGATATATTTACTAATAATACTTCAGCATTAGTTTTAGGCACTTCGAATAATGATAATGTGTATAATAATGATATAAACTTTTTCAGTAACTATACTGTAACTGAAGTGTCGGATCTGGGATTATACCACAATGTTATGGTTATCAACCACGCTATAGTTAGTTATGTTGATACGATATTACCAACGTTAATTGAATTTGCAGGCAATATTTGTCAACTTTGATTTCTAGAAACTAATAAATAATATGTATATTGTCATTTAAATTAATGCGTAATTAATACACTTTATATTAACTATTAATTTATTTGAAAATAATATTTGTGTATACTTATGGGTATATTTATGTATACTATTTAACTAAAATGTGTGGTCAGTATGTAGGGGTTACTGGTGGTTCGGCGTAAAGAATTCATATTAAATCATAACATAAAAAAGTACATGCTACAATTTTTCTGTTTCAATGCAAAAAAAAACAGTCATGTGTTTTACATGTTAAACTACTTACCCGAGCTTATAATATTAACTAACTATTTGTATGTAAAATAACAAAAGATAAGAGAAACACTTTTATCAATGTTGTTTTTATATATGCGTCATTTCATCTTTCGAGCAGAACAAGGATTCTTTTTATGTACCAACAAATAATTATTAAAGATAAAGTTAATAAAGTATTCATCTGGTTCAATTTGTAAATTTGTCCATCGCCTGGTAAATTTAAGGGAGACCGCCCACTGAGTTGGTGTTGCTCCTGATTGGGCTTCTCGTTAACTTACACTCTTACACACACTCTTACACTCATGGAAACGAAATTCCGTAAAGTGAATCTTTTACCAAAAATATTCAGATATTGGTTTTCCTGTGTAATATATTGTTCAAAATATTAATAATATGTGACAATTTTGATGATTCTCTGTAATTAAAGAAAGGCAATAAAGTCGGCAAATTCGTTGATATTTTTGTTGTCCACACTTCTACTAGCAAAAGCATACATTAAGGTTCTAGCGTATTATTTTCCACACACTTCTACTAAAGCCGGTAAGAAAATGTATGCATCTACTGGTAAAAGTGTACAATTTATGGGTTCTGACTTTTACTGTATACATCAGTAAATGTGTACACTGACTGGTACATGTATACATTTACGGAGTTGATGCTTTTACTGTAACAGATATAAACAACACTCTTGCAAAATGGTGTTAGTTTGTGTTATACATAATTATGTATACGTATTCTTGCTTATATTATTTTGAACAATTTCAATCCCTTTTTCTCATTGCAACAAAGGTCACGCTCGGGGGACGAATATTCTATAACGCTGTTACATCTTACCAATCGGGTATTTCAATTAAACCAATAGTCGCTTCGAAAAACGCTTCAATACGATATCGATACGGAGCCTAGACTACATATTGTGCGGTTTCCGCGATTCCACAGCTACATACGTTCACACAACGTAGGCGGTACGTTTATCACGGAGCAAAGTAGTTTACATCTACCGGCAGCTGCAGTTCGGAGTCCCAGTCTCACCTTCCGGGTCAAAACGGTGCTGCATTACAACACCGTCGCTTCGGATACGCCTCCCTGAAACGTATTACAAGAAATTCTGCCGCCGTCTTGCTCGCCATAATCTAAATTAAGTACCAAAGTGTGCACGTGCACCGTTACACATGGGAGCAACTGCGTTGTTGGTCCTACTTTTCGCGTCCAACCATATGTGTTTATTTTAGGTGTTTCTTACTACTAAGTTACTACTTCTCTCCACTGCAGTTAACTGTAGCAAATAGGATGACTGCTGAGCACCGGAACATTTTGACTGCATTTTCGGCAGGGAACAAAGGGTGTGAATAAAGTTTTATAAGTCCCAAGGGCAAAACCTCGCTTCAGGTATAGTCACTAGTTTAGCTGAAATAGCGAGAGCTAAAGTTAAAACGAGCGTTTACATAAAGAATAAAACAATTATCTAAACAATAGGAAAGAACTAAAAACATGGAACGGAGTACGTTATGGTTAACAGAACCTCCAGATATGAGCGAGAGCGCATGAAGGATTTGACCAAGTATGTTGCCTGTACCATATGGTGTAATATAGAATATGTAATATCATTTATTAAGAAACCATAATACACTATTATTCATAGAAGTAATTAGCATCACAGTCAATGACCTTTTGCCAACGAGACACCAATTTTTGTATGCCGGTTTTGTAGAACTCTATGGGATTTAAATGATTGAAAGACTGCATTTTTTTACATTAACTCGACTTTTGAACTGTCTATGCTTCAACAGTTATCAAGAGACAAAACATGTCGTAATCACATGGCGAAATGTCAGAAGAATATGGAGGGCGTGGTAAAGTTTGCCCGCCAAATTCAGTTTTCTTCCGGGCCAATCTTGCGGTATGCGGTCCGTCCTTATCCTGTAAGAATTCCACTTTCTTTCGAAGGACTAAAGAAAGCTGTTTGGATAAGTGATGTTTGTACACGCTGAGTTCTTTACAATACAACTTCGCATTGATGGTTTGACCCCTTTCCAAAACCGGATATTAGACTATTCCGGTTGCTGTTCATCAAATTTACTATAAAATTGGTTTGGGTGCAAGTAAGGCTTGGGAGTGTGTGGTACCGAATCAGTAGGCGACAACGAATAATACAAAGGCTTAGAGTTTGACCACAATATCCACTTTTCGTCGTAGGTTAACAACCGATCAAGAAATGGTTCATTACCGTTGCGTGAAATGTTTGCCCAACAAATGGTAAGACGATTGAATTTGTTATCGCTTGTTTTCGGTTTCACACAACGTGCTATAAATGCATCCTTAGCACCACACAACGTGCTATAAATGCGTACTTAGCACGTTGTGTGAATCGGAAGGTATTATCCGTAATCAAATTGTTGTTGTAAAGCTAACTTGCCTAATTGCTTTCTAGGGAAATGCCAATTGTACTACTGACCAACTAATAAAACCGGTTTCCAAATGCCAGTCCTCCGATACACACGATATTCACATTACACGGAATTATTTGAAATAGGTAATTTCTTAGGTGTAGGTTATTTTTTTGATGTTTTTTTTGACTAACCTTACCTAATGTCGCTTTTTGTATTTTTCCCCCTTATTTTTTGTCCTGAAGATGCCTGTAAAATTAGGCGAAAGCGCTTAATAATGCGAATAAACGCTATAAAAAAGAAAAAACCAACACATTTTGTTTTCCATTTTTCCGATTGGGCTTAACATACTGGATTAACCAACTTCCTATATTGAAGATACCCAGTTTAGAACCTTCAACATAATAATGAAGGTGTTTCAAACTGAGAGAAAAATAACAAGATACATATTTCATGGTCAAATTTATTACAAATAATAAGAACAGTCCATTATTACGTTGCGTAATAATAATAATAATAATCATTTATTTGCCCAAGAGTTACCAATTATAGGACAAAATTTACCAGATTAACAATAAGGTTAGAATAATAATAATAACAACAACGCAGACACAAAAACTGAAATAAAAATATATAAATTAAACAACATTATAATCTAAGAGACGCGCTAACTACAAAAATGTCCCCATAAGCACTATTGGCATTTCGAAACATGTGGTTAAGTGGATCTTTCAATCCAGTGTTAGTTTTAGCCGGAATGGGTTGAAAATTGACGCCTATCGAGCAGAGGTCCTCGGCACATGAAAGCGCACGCTGCCAAGCAATGACGGACAATCCCACTTGTTGTGTATCAGCTTCCTCAAGAAATCCGCACTATGTAGCTCACGACGGTGGTGTAACGACTCAAAATCATGTCTGCAGCAAGAACTCATATTCGGAACCCTGCATAGGATAAATACCCGTCTGGCGGAAGCTGAGATATTTTAAAAACCTCCGTTGGATCCTCTCAATGGTTAGCTGATGTGAAATGTAGTGGATACCAGACCGTAGAAGCGTATTCTAACTTGCTTCTAACAAAAGCAAAGTACAAAGATCTAAAAACGTGCGGATCGCTGAACATCGTGCACATTCTCAGCACAAAACCAAGAGAACGGGACGCCGTAGAACACACACTCTCAACGTGACGAACAAACGACAACTCTCCGTCGAACCAAACTCCCAGACCCTTAATGGCGTTGACCCGTACCAAAGTTCTCCCTGATAGAGTGTAGGTAGACGGAATTGGGTTCCGTTTACGAGTCACAGACATTACATGGCATTTCTCAATATTTAACGGCAAGCCAAAATCGATGCACCAAGTCGGTCGAGATTCAACTGAAGCAATCGCACATCATCCTCAGATCGTATGGCGTAAACAGCTTTAAATAATCCGCATAAGCAAGAGTATGACAAGAAAGCGGGTCCAGCACATCGTTAATGCACGGTAATGCATGTGCATGTGCAAAGGTCGCAGAGGCAATTGTCATATGTCCAGCAATCTGAAATCGATGAAATTATCCTGTATAATTTTATTGAAAACATTAACATCGCTAATGAATTTTTAACTGTATCTGTACGAGTAGGTACTTTTAGTTAATTTGTTGGTTTATGTATCGAACAAATTGAATTCATTTTACGCCATATAGGGCTTTAATCTAGACTGTACATTCAAAATGTTTGCGTGTTTGTAAACATAATTTCGAATAAGCCCACGCCTACGGCGCAAGTTGTATTTGGAATTATTTTAATTCACGATATGTACTTTCTTTAATTAGTACTAATGGTTAATGGTTAATATTCATTCTATTGATCGTTTGACCCAAATACTTTCTATTGTAAATCTATACCTATTATAGGAATGGGCTTCGTATAAATATTACCATTTAAGCTATTTGTTTGTTTATCTTTTATACATCGACCAGTGCAGGTTGATGCAATACATAGGTACATTTATTGTATGTATTTATGTACTTATAAAAATTTAGTTAATAATCAAAAAAGCATTTAAATTTATGATAAAAGTAGTGGAAGATCAAAAAATTGGAATGCCGGGTTTTGTAACCCGCCCAACCAATCAAGGAAATATTATATTATATAAATTGAATGCGATTGCTATTTTGTTAGATGGGGTTGGTGTGGATTAACAAAGTCAGTTTTCAGTGTAGATTTGTGAATTGCAACGATCGAGTATATAAGTAGTCATCATGGGCGCCGTTTGAAAATTTTCCAGCGGGGGGCAACATTTTTTTTAGTATTAAATGGTGAAGTAATATTAAGGACTATGCCATTAACTATTTTCGAGCATTTTCATCTTGTGTTATTTTGCATACACTCCCAAAAATCTCTATCGGTTTAATGTAGTGAAATGTTTTTGTTCACTTTTTTGTGTGTTAATAGCCATCGATGGTCGTGATCCACAGGGCATACAGATGCTCGACAACACTTACTTATTATATATTGATATTCATTGAATTTCAAGTCATTCTGTCGTTTATTAATGTGGGGTTAATATTTTTAATTAAGAATTGTCTGTAAATATATTTTGCTTCTGAATCATTGAACTCTTATTCTAGAATTAAACATTTTGTATGATTTTCAACCAATATTGTAGCCCTTTTATTACTATTTAATACGCTAGGAGAGATTGTTGTTAATTTCCTATAATAATTTCTCGCTCATGGTCATCGAGCATCTGATACAATATCTTAATAACAAATTGATAAACAATAAAAAGACAACAATATTATTTTCAAATTTACCCCGTTGACGAGAAATAATGACTAAATGTAGAGAAAAGTGGATTAATTAGAAAATTCTGTGTTAAGGATAATCGACGACGAAGTCATATCTTTTTTTTTATTTTACTATTATACTTGAACACTTGTAAGGCGACAGTGTTAGGTCAACTACTAAATTTGAACCAACTCATGTACTGAAATGTATTGTGTCAACGCTAGAGAGAGTCAGAAAATGGTACCAATATTACAAACAGCATAGAGAATCTATTGTCATATATCATAGGATGGCGCTTTTAATGCCAAATAACTTTTGTCTGAAATTATTTATTATTTAATGTTTTTGAAACTCCCTTTTCATTAACAGAAGTTTTGTAATTTTAGTACCAATTTTGGCCAATAATGGGTTACCTTTAAATCTTTTTGAAATTATTTGATTTTAAAATAGTTATTCCATGGTACTTCATACAACCTACTTTACTAAAGCAATTTCTAAAGTTGGTACAATACTCTGGCTCTCTGCAGTTCCTAAACGGCGTCTATCTGGACATGAGTTCGTTATCAAAAGTTGGTCTACTATCAAAAGTTGACTATTATACCTTATCTATATATTCTACGCTTATTAGTTTAACACCCAGTGTAATTAAGATAAACTGCTCCGCAGTGCCAAAAATTGCACAACAACTACTTATTTTGAACTACAGCGCAAAATTTGGATACCGTATCTTGTCATCTTGTGGCTCTTTCGCGACTGTTACGAAAGGGCCATATCGCAATGTCTAATAAAACTAACATTGGTGACAATAGCCGATAATAATCGAAATAGTCATCATTTACCAAGTAATTTTTTTTCATCCTTCACTATACGAAAATGTCATTTTTGCAGTTGTGTGGGGACACGAAAGATGCTAACTGCCCGCTGGGCGTTTAGTTAATAACTTTCAAGCCTAGTCGCGAAAATATTTTACACACAGGCCGGGCGGCAGCCGACCTGACTGTCCAATAAATAAATAGCTTTCAATTCGGCTTGACATTCGCAAGATCGATCTGATCAAAAAGATCAACCTGATCGATGATCAAAAGATCCATCTGATATGATAATAACCGATTTATCGATCAGATCTATTTATCGGTCCTCGATTGTGACCAATGATCGATCACAAATTTCTCGCCCACCCCTATCTTTTTCGTTTTTCGCGTAGCGGCAGTTGGGTTCGAAATCCAGGAGGGGGGGGGGGCAGCGCCCCCCCCTGCCCATATGTAACGGCGCTCCTGGTAGTCATATGTACCATCATACCCTAAAACTATATAGTAGAAATTGTTGAAGTTAAATAATTTTAGAACTTTGTTCACTACTTCGACTTTGACTAAATTAATTACAACTAAGTTCACTATCGTGGATTTTCTTTCGGACACAGGAGTGGTCGTGTTGCGTCACGTATTCAATTTTTATGTATGTATTTGCTATACTCGGCGAACCACGCCGTAGATACGCATGTTTATATTATTTTTTATTTTGCTAGACGAATGAAATTTGGGGGAGTGCTAATAGACAAAATATGTTTTTCAGTTTTTCCGGAAATGACGTCATATTTAAAGTTGTAGATTGCACCTTATATTGTACTTGTTATTTTCAATCAGGATGGCATTCTGGACTCGAAAACATAACGATAGTCATTTTTTATCACCAAGGCAGCGAAAAAATCGCTTTTATGTTAATTAATCTTGGTCTACGCTATGAATTGATGAAAATAGTTTAAATTTGTCACATAAACACTAACTAAATCCATTTTGGCCGATTCTATATCATTGGCGCCGTCTTACGTGATTTAAGTGTTTTTTTCCCCAAGGTCACTCTTTTCACGTTTACCCCATGGATACGCAAAATGATACCACCAAATAGATAATATTTTGCCGCGACTAAGGGCGCAGGGTTATCGTTTAAAGCATATAACGCGAAAAAAGTAATTGATAAGTCTATGAATAACGTATTTTTCGTAAAAATTTATCTGTCTGATTTCCGTCTGTTTTGGGCCGCAATTTGGCCCTGTGCGGCCGTGTGCAGAAATAAAATGCACAAGTTCAACAAACTCAAAACGGCAGTAAATCCCTATTTATAGGCGAATGTAAATCGCGTCCTCGGTCGATGCCGACCCGCTAGAGATACCGGGCGAATTTCTATTCTGTCGGGTAATGAGAGAGCTGGCAGGAAGCCACCAAATATAACATTATACCGGTAATATTTCGTAAAACATAGGTTCTTGTACCTTGGCGGCCAGGCGCGACCCTCCGATTCCTGAATGGGGTTACGCTACCCGACTTCGGCACGTTCGTGATCTGATCAAATACATATCGATTCGTGAATGTAACTGATTCCGGAAGGAGTTTATTTAAAGCCAAAGGTAGACAATTTGTGAATGATTTTATGTGGCAGTACAAATATGTACAAATCTGAATATAATGCAAAAACCAAAATATTTTTATAAGAAAAAACATACAAGGAAATTAATAAGAAGCCAAAACTATACAAAAAACAAAGAACCTTACAAACAACAAAGAAGCGCCGGAAAACTATGAATGTAATAGTAATATAATTTGTTGTTGTTGTATCTACGTTACGTGCTAAAATATGTCTGATTCATGAACTCACAGAAGTAAAGTGAAAGACTCATGTAATATATTGATGTTTTTGCATGAAATTTTGAACACTTATAGAGGAAGCTGTAACTAAGATTTACTATGTGTTACTTTTTTCAGTATTAACCTGTGTTCTGCGTAAAAAATCACAATACGTCAATTCAGATTCAGTAACCGATTTGTCAAAAACGAAACAAAATATAAAAAATCTACCACTAGCCGGAAAATTATATAACTTTTCTCTTTAATTTGGTGTATTGCTTATACGATTCTGTGTAGCTGAGAAGTAGCTGAGAAAACCCTCAGAACTTTTACGTGTTTTGCAAGTAGAACGTAGGGGGTACGGATTCGCCTTAAGGTGCGTCGATATTGCATATTGCATTAAATTTGAAATTAGTGCATCACTTGCAGGATATATAAACTTTCACTGGAAAACTGGAAAACACAGAGAATGACAAATGTGAATGATAACATTGACAACATACGGGTTATTGTTTCTTGGCACTTTGTTGTGCTCTCTAAAACAATAGTACCAAGTGCTACAACTGATATAATTTATTAAAAATTTTCAAACATCCCATTAAAATCACTGAACTGAGTAGCATATGGATATCAATCGTAACGCGGCCAAGTGAAAAATCGTAAGGGAGTGGTAGCTGCAGAAGTGTACACTGTGGTAGAGTTCTTTGGTAGGTTTTCAGTATTCAGGTAGCTTCGAAGAATGGCTCTTGAAACGTCAGCAATAACAAGTTTTAACGTATGGCATAGCACAGAAACAATGTATTTTCTAAAAGTATATAATATTCTCATTTCAATTGCACCGGTGATTACTGGTGATATACGTCTTGAACCAATGACCAAATATTTTGCAAGTGTAAAATGCTGAATTGTTGTATTGGCAGAAGAACTTAATCAAAACTTACCAAAATTGAAGGTAATAACTTTAATAACAACACTTAACGTCGACTTTTGCGATGATGAATGTTTTATGAAACATGTTAATCTTTGAATTCAAGTTTAACTAGAAGTTTAGTTTAGTTTCAACCATTTTTAAGTCTAAACCCATCTCAAGGATTTTGTATATAAAACTCGGTTTATGTATCGAACTTATTTTAACGACCAGAATGAACAGATTACATAAAAAAATAATAGTAGTAAAATTAGTAGTATATTATTAGTATATAATTATGCAAGTTTCATAAGACGTCAAATTGGCGCATGCGTTGTTACTCGTCGCTAGCGCTCCTCGTGCCCTAAATGAGCGATTGCGCCGAGTGTAATATACTATTTTTTCTACTTTGCGTCATTAATTTTATATAATTTTAGAAATTGTGGTTACTATATTTAGAATCTAGGGTATTTTGCGGGTACATGTTGTAGTACTGGTAGTACTGTAGTAAACTATCAACTTGGTAAAGTTGGGATAAAATCATGACAAAATGTTATGGTGGATAATTTTTAAGTTTTAATAAATAACTAACGGGGCGCAACTATGATCACAATAGAGCTTGGGGCAACACCATTAACCCGCAACGGCTACTGTGATAAAAACTTACATGACAACCAGTAAATAAATGATATAGATATAGAAACATAACCTAAACAGGTAAGTTAAAAATAGTGGTCTAATAATTATAATAATCGGAATAGAAGTGTTTGGGGCGACTGATTAATTAGTTCGAAGAACAAGAACATACTAACGAATTGCTATTACATTTAATAGCGGTGTCTACCTAATTCCGCTAGGTAGACACGTTGAGGTTTATACATTTACCCGCACTTATAATTGAAATCAAAAATTTAATTTCTGTGAAGTAGTTTATTAGAATAAATTAAACTTAGTAAAATTACATGCGATGGAGGTAACACAAATAGTTGCACACAACTAGTACTAAGACGAAGTTGGAAGCGACGTACAAAAAAAGACTACTGTATTGACACGACCAGAATTCCGTCCAAAATGTTATCAAAAACATATACGTTGCATAAACTAAAAAACTTTAAATACTTTAGATGTACTATAACTTGCTACGTGTATGCTGATATTCAATAATAATAATTTTTCTTCGCAAAACTCCTTATTCAGGTAAATGTGGTCCTTGTATTGTATCTGAAAGGGGATGTGATGTTTGGTTGACGAGAATGATGCACGATCACTTAGCAGAGTCACAATACATCACCGAAAACGTCATGCTGGCGTATTTTTATGAACAGAGCAAAACTATGTAAAACAATATGTATAGAATATAGATATTTCGCACTTTATGCGATTACAAGCGATTCTAAAGTTTGTGATTATGTGTAGTTACGTTTGACATATGGCATTTGATATCAATGTGACCAATCTTAGAAAAAAGCTACTAAAATCGGTGTTACAATTTGTTAATTATAACACCGAAAACAGTGCTACAATGTGAATGCAAAGTAGAAAACAGTCGTAACTAAAAGCAGGGATTCACTTAAAAATATATATATATCACTCCGAAATATCGTTTTTTTTTCGGTTTTTGGCTTTGGGTTTAGCTCAGATGATTAATTTTTAACGGTTCTTTTTGTAAAAATTAAACCAGGGCTTCAAACAGGAATTGAACAGAAAACCGGAAACCGACATTTTTTTTTTTCTCCCAAATCTACATGTTTCAATATTTTTTAAGTTCTTTATTCAACATGTACCCACACCCTTTGTCTTTAATATGGTGTACTTGTATATGTTGTTTTGCTAAGCTTAACACTTTCGGAGATATTGATGCAAACATAGGTGTACAATATTTTCTGAAAATTTTAGTTTGATTTTTTTTTGTGCGGATTATATATATACAGGATGACTTATTAGTATCCCGGTCCATAGTTAATAAATCGTTTGAGAGAGAAAAAACTATTTTATACAAAAGTTGTTTGACTCACCATTTTCTATAACGTAAAATTATTTTCATTTATACAGGGTGTTGCATTTAGGCGTGACGGAAAGTATGAACATTTTTTTAAATGGAACGTGCTGTATATTTTATTATATTATGAATACCACTCAATTTGTTTATCCAACCGTGTATGTTGCTAAGTCACAGCGTTAATAGTTCCAGAGATATTCAACTGTTTTTCCAAAATATGCCCGTTGCAGGATCTTTTTAAAAACTATGTAAAAGCGACACTTTTGCCGATTTTGCCTTTAAACTATGTGAGACAATAGTCAAAGCAAGTAGGAATATGATAGTATCTGAAGATATTAGATACACTATACAGGGTGTTCATTGAACTTAGTAAATTTTAATGTTTTTCAAATGGCTTTTTCTCGAGTTTTTTAAATGGAACACCCTGTATAATATGTGTTGGCTGCAATAACCCTATATTTCGCTCCAATTTACATCTATGTCTTACACCAAATGTTACTATTTTTTGTGATATTTGCAATTTAAGGAAAATGTAATGCAATTGTAAATTTTAATATTGCTTTGAGTAAGGTATTTGGTAGTTTGATGTAAAGTCTTCAAGTGGCGATAGAAGAGATAATTTAGGAACGATTCAACCAGCTTGATCCTTATACAAAGTATTATAGTTATCAACATGTTAACTATTTTATATGAAATTTTGTGAGTATATTTTGCCGTCTATCGTAAGGCAACCGAACACGCGATTTAAACATTTCAAATTACTGCGAAACCCTGTACTTTTAGGTTAACTACCGTGAAAATGAGCGCAGATGGTATTACAATGAAACGTCTCCGCATAATTTTGACAGAAGTGAACAATTTTTCACGATAGTCCCCCTAAAATTACACTGTTCCTGGTTCACTTTGGAATTTTGTTGAAATTTCAAGATTTTTTTAGTTTTTTCTTTATAGTTCTTGTAGTTTTTGAGATATTTAGCTCTAATTTTGAATACGGGTAGCGGTGTAGGACTTACATCATTGGGCATACCAAATGGTTTTACGAATCTACAGGGAGATATTTTTTCAGGGGTCATTCCCCCTTTTCTCCCCATGAACTTTTTTTCGGTGCGCCGCTGGTGGATTCTAAAATACAAAATGCATTTTTTGTTTTGTTTTAAAGCATTTTAATCTTTTGTAGTTTTTTCATATTTACCACCGTTATAGAGAAAAAAAAATAAAAGCTTTTTTTGTGTTTCGCTAGATGAAATTAAAATTTTTTAAATAATTGTCTTGTATGCCTGGGCTTGATTTAGATAACCTTTTGTTTGTATTTATTTTGACATTTCATTCGCCACCAACTGTTAAAAATTGAAACTAGGATACAGGAGCTGTAAAGAAAAAACTAGAAAAATCTAGAAATTTCAACACTGTAGATCGGCAACGAAGCGTTTGCGGACCTATGTTTATATGAATTTTTAGTCATTAAATAGGCCAAAGAATTACCCGTATCGTATTTACATGATATTTAGGAACACCCTGTATACAGGTCGTTTTGAACTTAAAAAAATTACCGCCATCTTGTATTATTTCAAAGTTTCATATCAATATATGCAGGTTTCTGCAAGAATTAACATCCATTATATATATATATATATAAATGTAAATAATTATTCGATCGATAAACTTCTATAGTAAGATGAGTATAGTTGGGTATTCGATCACAAAAAAATACAGCTAACTCTTCACTTTAATGCTATATTTCGGAACTTCTTTGTTCCTTCTTCAGGCAAAAATACAAGAAGAATAACAACAATAGGGTCAACACTCTCAAAAAACATAAAAATACAATTACTTACAAGTATGAGTTACATGAGACCAACAAAACCTTAACATCATCATCAGTTCAACAATAACGCATAAGTCAGGCACCAAAACACTTTAAAATATAAATCAAAAACGTAAAATCTGACGGGCACGTTTGACACGAACAGTACATGTTTACATTGAAAAATACAGAATACAGGTAACAGGCGCGCACATACATACAATTGATAGCGCCAAACCTCAGAAAACTAGTGAATTACTAGTATTAATACCAATGTCGTTGGATTTGTCACTATCAACAGCAATTACATAGGAATAAATGCTACTCAGACCATCAACATCATTCCTAAAGTTAACAGTGTTGTTGCTTAAATTTATGTGATACATTTCTAGAAACCGTCTGTTATTATAATCTTGAGCGTAATCTATTATTTCAACGTTATCAAAATCAAAAGTATGGTCGCTGTTGATAGAATGTAAAGCAAGAGCACATCTGATGTTTCCAGTGCGAACGTCACTTTTGTGTAAAGACATACGATTTTTAATCCATTGGGACGTAACTCCAATGTAAGTGCCATCGCAATTATTGCAATTAACCCTGTATATGACGTTAGATTTAAAGCATCATGGCTATTTTTTTATATTTGTTGACGGGAGGGTTCGGTAAATCAAAGATACTCCGACTGGGTCTGTCAGTGTAAGTAGAAAATAAAATCTTATTTAACAGCTTGTTGGGGAAACCATTATTAATGAATGCAACCTTCAATTTCCTTAGTGCCGAATGTTGATAACGGTCACTACATATCTTAAGAATTCTATTCTTCATTCCTACGACTGTGTTGATTTTGTGACTGAAACTGTGTTTTGAAAAGAAGTTTATATATCGTCCCGAATAGGTGGGTTTTCTATACCAGTCAGTCACTAATCCACCACTGTCAGAACGGATAAGCTTGCAGTCAAGAAATGGAAGACTGTTACCTATTCGGGACGATATATAAACTTCTTTTCAAAACACAGTTTCAGTCACAAAATCAACAGCGACCATACTTTTGATTTTGATAACGTTGAAATAATAGATTACGCTCAAGACTATAATAACAGACGGTTTCTAGAAATGTATAACATAAATTTAAGCTAACTTTAGGAATGATGTTGATGGTCTGAGTAGCATTTATTCCTATGTAATTGCTGTTGATAGTGACAAATCCAACGACATTGGTATTAATACTAGTAATTCACTACTTTTCTGAGGTTGGCGCTATCAATTGTATGTATGCGCGCGCCTGTTACATGTATTCTGTATTTTTCAATGTAAACATGTACTGTTCGTGTCAAACGTGCCCGTCAGATTTTACGTTTTTGATTTATATTTTAAAGTGTTTTGGTGCCTGACTTATGCGTTATTGTTGAACTGATGATGATGTTAAGGTTTCTCAATTTAGTTGGTCTCATGTAACTCATACTTGTAAGTAATTGTATTTTTATGTTTTTTGAGAGTGTTGACCCTATTGTTGTTATTCTTCTTGTAGTTTTGCCTGAAGAAGGAACAAAGAAGTTCCAAAATATAGCATTAAAGTGAAGAGTTAGCTGTATTTTTTTGTGATCGAATACCCAACTGTACTCATCTTACTATATACAGGGTGAGTCACTAGAGTCGCGGTGGTAGATATGGCAATTATCTTTAGAGATGGAAAAAAATATTTAATACAAAAGTTGTTTGGCATATCATTTTCTACAACGTAAAATTATTTTCATTTATACTGGGTGTTGCATTTAGGCGTAGCTGAAAATAAATTAACTTTTTTAAATGGAATGCCCTGTATATTATAACATATTATGATTGCGAAGAAAATTGTCTTACTAATTGTATCAGGTGATATTGACGTAAAGCTAATAGTTTCTGCAATATCCAATTTTTTATTAAAAAAATGGCCGTTGCAGGCCTTTTCCGAAAACTACGTAATAGCGTCATTTTTGCAGATATTTTCTTACAACTTTGTCAGAAAATAACCAATACTAATAGGGAGGTGATAGTGCCCAAAGAAATTTGATGCGCTATACAGGGTGTTCCTAGCACCTAATCAATTTTGATATTTTTCAAATGGCTTTTTCTTGAGTTTTTTAAATGGAACGCCCTGTATATTATTTGCTGGTTGCATTTCCCATTAAGTTGCCTTTAATTTATATTAAGTGTGGCATATACATATTTGTACCCGTTTTCGTGATATTTGGAATTTAAAGAAAATATGTAATAAAGTATACCAATACAGTGCTTTAATATTACACCCTGTATAATTGAGTTAGTTTTTTTCATGT
Source organism: Aphodius sticticus (assembly GCA_963966075.1). Classification (NCBI taxonomy): domain Eukaryota; kingdom Metazoa; phylum Arthropoda; class Insecta; order Coleoptera; family Scarabaeidae; genus Aphodius; species Aphodius sticticus. The sequence continues at coordinate 47,373,774 of OZ014509.1, read as the reverse complement.
ATTTTGTTATAATATAAATAAATTATAAATGTTGGTAAAGTTAAAAATGCTATTTTTTATAAAGATACATTTAAATAGCAGAGTTACGCTAATATTTTAAGTTAGCTTAGATTTACTTAACCTCGTTGTCATGGAAACAAAAACAAATAACAGACCTGTAGTTATTGCTGTCAACAGACTTAATATAGCTAACCAACATTTGTAATCTCTGTTAACGATGAATTTTAATTATACTAAAGAGGAACTGATAAATATTATTTACATCTATGGAGAAGCCGGCAAAAACGCTCTACTGGCCTCAAGAATTTACGCTCAGCGATATCCCAAAAGACGGCATCCCGATGCAAGAACAATTAATAGAGTTCGGGAACGTTTTGAATCAACAGGTACTATTACTTACAAAAAAAGAAAAAGAACAAAAGCGGCGACACATGAAGAGAATGAATTTCTGGTAGTTGCTAGTGTGGTAGAAAATCCATACTCAAGCACTAGACAAATAAGAAATCAAGGAATAACCCAATCATCTGTGTCCAGAATAATACGGCGACACAAGTATCATCCATATCATGTGCAACATGTACAGGAATTGAGCGAAAACGATTTAGAAAAGAGATTAAATTTTTGTAATTGGGCAGCTGCTAAAATTCAACAACAAGCAAATTTTTTTGACTTTGTTCTTTTTACTGATGAAGCTACGTTTCATAAAAATGCGTATGTTAACCAACATAACTTCCATTTTTATGCAACAGAAAATCCTCGCGTTATCAGGCCTTTGGACCATCAACATAGATGGTCACTCAATGTATGGGGTGGAATAGTAGGTACCAATTTGCTAGGGCCTTACTTTTTTGAGGGTTCCGTAAATGGTCAAAGGTACTTACATTTTCTTAACAACCATCTACATGAATATTTAGATGATTTGCCGCTTAATATTCGCCAAAACTTAATTTTCCATCACGACGGAGCCCCACCCCACTTTAGTCTGAACGTAAGACAATTTTTGAACAACCAATACCCCAACAAATGGATTGGAAGAGGAGGCCCTACGTTATGGCCGCCAAGATCTCCTGATCTAAATAAGTTGGATTTTTTTTTGTGGGGTCATGTTAAGGAATTAGTATACCAGACACCATCTACCACACAAGACGATATGAAGATTAGAATAAGAAATGTTTTTGCTGACATCAGAGAAAATAAGAGAGAGATGTTAAGAAATACTTCGAGATCTTTTACCCATCGGATTAATGCTTGTAGAAGACAAAATGGAGGGCATTTTGAACACCTACCAAATCAATAACTACTTGTTGTTTTATCTTTAATTGTTATAGTTTTTTACTAGTTTTATGTTAATGCTTATCAAGTTTAAAAAATAGTTTAATAAATGTTATTAGTTGTGGTTTCTCTTAATTATTTGTTTTTATTTAATTTTTAGTTGTCTCAAATTATATTAATTTTTCATATCCCTACTATATACTAAAAGTCTAACACAGTCCGCGCAAGAAGTTTACGAAAATCGACGAATCGGGGGAAAGGTCTGCTCCTCGAAGAAGCGAAAATCGGCGCCGCAGGCGCCGATTTTCCGCCTAAAATTTGATTCTACAGCGCTTAGGCCTTCGATTTCGTCCATTTTCGGCCCAGTTTTCGTTATTTTTTACCTCGATTCGTGCAAATTTATGGATTATGGTTTAGGAGTGTACAGGTTAGCGCATCGCCGTGGCAACCGATCAAGGTTGCTAGGCAACGGCCGCGCGCTTCGCGACGCGGTCACCAGACGGCGGCACATCATCATGTCGCTGTTGGGATTACGCTACGAAGCAATAGATGGCGCCCCGTAACCGCTTCGAACGTACGAGCATAATCACGTCGCGCGTGTAAGAGCATCCGGGCTTTTTGTTTCCCTCTTAACGCTTCGGCGATCTACCTAGGTCGACCAGCAGGCCTATTAGGCCTGCACATTCTCCTATTGAGTAACTAAATTGTAATTCCATGTACTTTTCAATTTATTTTGAGCAATTCTGTCAGTTTTTTAATTCAACAAAAGTATTTTTTTCCTTTCTATGTTCTCTTTACAAAAAAAAATCATTAAAAAAGAACCATGTTATGCAGGGTGTAATATTAAAGCACTGTATTGGTATACTTTATTACACATTTTCTTTAAATTCCAAATATTACGAAAACGGGTACAAATATGTATATGCCACACTTAATATAAATTAAAGGCAACTTAATGGGAAATGCAACCAGCAAATAATATACAGGGCGTTCCATTTACAAAACTCAAGAAAAAGCCATTTGAAAAATATCAAAATTGATTAGGTGCTAGGAACACCCTGTATAGCGCATCAAATTTCTTTGGGCACTATTACCTCCCTATTAGTATTGGTTATTTTCTGACAAAGTTGTAAGAAAATATCTGCAAAAATGACGCTATTACGTAGTTTTCGGAAAAGGACTGCAACGGCCATTTTTTTAATAAAAAATTGAATATTGCAGAAACTATTAGCTTTACGTCAATATCACCTGATACAATTAGTAAGACAATTTTCTTCGCAATCATAATATGTTATAATATACAGGCATTCCATTTAAAAAAGTTAATTTATTTTCTGCTACGCCTAAATGCAACACCCAGTATAAATGAAAATAATTTTACGTTGTAAAATATGATATGCCAAACAACTTTTGTATTAAATATTTTTTCCATCTCTAAAGATAATTGCTATATCTACCACCGCGACTCTAGTGACTCACCCTGTATATATATATATACATATATTTGGTTCGTCTCAGTCTTTTGTTCCAAAAAATAACGGTTTTCGGTTCTGTTCCAATTTGAAGCCCTGAATAAAAGTACATTATGTATTCAGATATAATGATTAGGTACAAAAAAAAATTGTAAAGTAATCACATGCAAATTCCGTTTCACATGCGAGCGACCTCCTGGCAAGATCCTGGTTGGAGCAAAAATTACCGCAATAATACCATTCTTTCTTTGGTAGTGGAGAGACCATTATCTCCGGGTCTGACAACCGCCTTTATTGGATGGGGTAAGATTGCAATTGCCCCAGCAGCGAGGAATGTTTGACTATTCTAAATTTTCAATGCAAATCGTTTGCATCTGACGCTTCTCCTAATGAAGGTTTGGTTTTCGACATAAAGTACGCAAAATTTTTGCAATTTCCGGGATAATATTTAGGATTTGCCTGTTTGATTTTTCCTGTAGCTAATCCATTCTTCTCGGAAAATATTGCGTATTCTAATGCTACATATGCTGACTGAATGATTTGATTGAAAGAAGAAGAATAACCAATTATCTGAATATTTTTAATCCTGTATTATTTTGTCCCTGGTATTTGCACAATTTCTGACTCGCCATCAACAACACCGGATCCTTTATGTCACTGGGTATTGTGTCCCGTCGAACTTGAAATTTGAACCGTAGAGCTTCCAGCTAATGCAAAGGATTAGCTATCCTATTATCTAATTACCTCCAGTATCAATATTCCTTGTCACCGTACCTCGCGCAGCGAGAGAAAGCTAGTAATTAATGTTTTCTTGTATGAACCCCAGATGATACGGCCCTACAATTACTCAATCTTTTTAACACCTATGGACTTATCCAGACAAATTACAAGAACATCAGAGGCACATATTGTCTGGACAACATATTTGTCAGTAGGCACATAGCAAACGTGGATACTAATGTCTGCGATAAGTTCTCTACGGAGTACGGACCATTTCGGAGTTGCTGTTAAAATTAAAAATACTGTTGTCATTCAACAAACGTTTAGCCTGTCACTGATGACGACCCTGTTAGTCCTTCTAGCTGTGTAGAGTTGATTGACGGCGGTTTGCACATGATCGACACCTTGATTTGGAATACAGAGTAAACAGTTTTATGTTCCTTTTAGGTGGTCAGATAAAGATTTTTTCCCAGTTATATCTAGATTAGTTCATAGTAAAACAACAAGTATTAGATGGTTCTATGATGAAATAGTAAATATAAGAGAGTAAATATCCTTTTTGGTGGATTTCAAGTTAAGATATGGTGGACGGAGAACTCAAAGCAAGAACAGCAGCGCATGACCGCTTCTTGTCCTCCTCTGATAACGAACAGCAGGCTTTGTGGAAACTTATTAGGCAATCCATACCTTCCATAGGTGATAATGTTGCGTCTATTCCAAGTGTACCTGATTTTAATCAATATTTTGTGAAACTACGCTTTGGAAAAAGTAAAGCCATCCCTCAAACAAGCGTGGACCCAGTTAGTTGTTTTGAATGCATCACCTGCCAGCACGTTTACATGTTGTCCGATCAGTACTAGTGCAGCATATCAGACAATGGTAAAATCTCTCCTGGTAGAGGTTCCTTTGGACTAAATGCTAATATCACAAAAGTAATCAAACGACTTATTGTTGGACCTCTGCTTGATTTGGTTAATCGTTGAATTCGCAGAGACTATCACTGCATACATCTTGAGGTGCCGCTCCCAGATCCTACTGAGTGCCCACGATTGATGTTGTTGGGATGTTTGTAAATTTCGATGTCTTCTCAAATAAGCCTTGGATGAGAGCTACTCACCCTTGCCAACATCTTCGCGTCATCGAAGTCCATTCTGTGCCCCGACTCATGGCTGTGTCCAGCAATAGCGGACTGATGAATCTTGCCTAACCGGGTGTCTCTACTGTGTTTCGTTGACTAGGCATTCGATGCTTCCTCGCGTCTATCCAACATCGCACATGAAACTGCTGAACAAAATTGCAGGTGTACAAACAGAGGATATTCGGCAAGTGGTTTTCAGAATATGTATGAAAGGTACCCCTCCGAAAAACAATGTTACCAAAGAAGATAAGAACTCTCTTTAGACCATCAAAGACAATAAGGTCATTACAGTACAACGGTAATATTGAACAAGGAGGACTACAGTAGAAAGATGACCGATCTATTGGACCGTAAACATGCCTTATCCGACAGATAATTTACGAAGACGAGTGAAAGAATTGGTTAAATCATCATCACTTCCCGAACAAGAACAATGAAGCCTTTTCGTTAAGGCTAAGGCGTCTACGGTGTACGGTTTTGCAGACGGCAAACAACATCTTATACATGGTTTGCAAAACGTCAGCTATTAACAATTTTAACTCAGGGTACAACCCGGAAGCAATTTTCAAAATGGCTAATTTTGTAATAAACTTCCCAAATAATTTATCATTCATAAAACCAATGTAATTTATTCTTGAGTAATTTGGTGGATAATTTATCGCATTAGATAATCAGTTGACTATAAGCTAAAATCTGAAGAATATTTTGCATACCAAATGTCAACACAAATCCCCTAATATGACATACATATGCGCCGGTTGACAATTCACATTTACCGAAAGTCCTTTTCCATGTATTCATCACTCGCAAAAATTGGAATATTCGCTTCTTGGTGGCATAATACATGCATAATACCTCGACACAAAGAGAAAAACAGAGCTGTATCTATTCAATTCCATACTAGACCCGTGTCGTGACAGGTTATTATGCTGAGTAGATTATTCAAGCGACGCTTCTGGAGCGCAAATACCACCTTTGCCTTAGCTATTCTCTCGCCGTGAGAGACGCCCCGGACAACGTTCCAAATTCGTTTCTTGAGAAACGACCGTCGACGAATCTTGCATTGTTTGTCCCACGTTCTTCGGCGGCGAACTTTAAAACTGGATATTATGCAAAAAGGAGAGGGATTAAACGTATTTTATAATGGTAGCTCTGGTTCCGTCGACCGGAACCCGGTCATGAATATGTAAGCGATATCTTTTACCACTGTATGGCGTCCCAAGGCTGGCTTGCTGGCTGGCAACTGTAGAAACTGGGACAACTGCAATCGCGTCCCGTACCTAATAAAGGCGGTTGCCAGGATGGCGGAGAGCGCGGTCTCGTCCTTGTTAAAGGAAGGAGCCGATTGTGGGGGATTGTCGGAATCGAAATTAATGTAATGTAGCAATTTTTGCTACGAGCAGAATCTTGGCTGGTCGAGTCGATCGTGTGTAAAAATTATCTGGATATTGTACCAGTCGATTCACATTCTGTGGGTTTCCCTCGATATGGCGAAATTCGACCGTATATTCTCCCGATTTACAGTGATTGCATCTTCTGCTATTTTTTTAGATATCATACACTACTCTAGCACAAGTAGCTTATAAATAATTGTATGTAATTACTTAGCTACATTATCAGGTTAATTTATCAATGTTAATAATCCCCTATCAGTCCAAAAATTTAACATTGTTGTATGGTATGATATGGCATGAGTTAGTTCCTGGGATCCTGGCCTAGTAATGTAGTTTGACAGAGAAAGAATACTATGACAATAAAATCGACTTCAACAAAATGCACCTAGAGTTGATGTATATTTTTCTACAGCGCTTCGACATTCCGAATGTGACGTACTTACATCATGAATATTTCCCTCTATAGTGTGTGGTCAAACAACGGATAGCGTTCATTTGCCACTTTCTTTGTTACACTAGCTCCCGAATCTACTTGCATTATCCCTGTCCCCATACGATGTCCAATACGTGTAAATGTTGCCCGCAAATGATTTACAAGTAAATACAAAATGTTTAGCAAGTTTTGTTTCTTAAATGGATATTGTCTACGAGATATCTGGTATACCGATACCTAAATTCCTTTTGAACATCTATTCTAATTGAAAGGAAACTGTTCTTACGTGAAAACTCGCCAAAAGAACTAAATTAGGAAGCGAATGATAATTAAGCCAGGTAAAGATAATTCGTGGAAATAATACCTCGGCCTTGATTTGAACCAAGGACCTCTCAATTTTCGTTGGGGAGCTTTCCCAATTCTAGGAAAGAATGCCAGGACTCGAAAGTAAACAAACCTGCCGTAGAACCTCTTATTGATACCTGGAAGTTTGGTGAATCGAAATGACTAATCGTTTAACGCTGTAATTCACAATAATTAATAAAACACAGGCTTCTTTTTAGCAGGAAACAAAAACCTTTTATTGGATGTAGAAGAAAAATTGTCCGCCGGTGTTCTGCCATAATGAGGCGTCCACTATGTTCGACAAAATTGAAGAAGCTACATATACCGGGTGATTCAATTTCGTGGCTCACCATGGGGATCTCGCTTATTAGTGGAGATAGAGCCTATGTTTAAATTTGGCAAAGTTTCGTATTTTTATGCTGATCAATTATCTGAAAAGAAATTTTAGCTATCCTTTTTCGTTTTAAAAATATCCGCAAAAACTGTAATGTCAAGATATGGTTTTTAATTTTTTATTCAAAACCAAACGTAGCTAGACATTTGAAACAAACACATTCTACAGCGACTTTTTAACAATAAATGCAGTGTTATTTTTTAATTTGAAATAACAAAGATGCCGGCGTAAGTATGGCCAACTTTTGTTTTTCTTATGGGCGCCATGTTGAATTTTGGTATTTTCCGATAGTCATGTTTTTTCTCATTTCCGCAATGTATAACATGCTGGCATTATTTTCTAAAACAATGGTCTCATAATAAAAAAAAACTTTCTTCTTTTTCTCGTTGTTTGTCGTGCTTATCAGGTACCCAACTAGTGCTTGGTTACAGACCGCGGGCGCCGGACTGACCAGAGTGCTTTGGATTAAAAACATTCAGATTGTAAATGAAGCAAGTTTATACAACAAAAAGCTTATTTTTTAAGTAAATGTTCAAATTGATCACCTTTTTCTTGAAGGCATAAAACCGAGCCAGCTTTTGACATGTTATGCTCTTCTAACTGTTCGTCCCGGAATAGCATTGACCGCATTTGTTCTTCGATCCCGCAGTTCCTCGACATTTCTGCGAGTATCATGATAAATTTCACCGTTCACAGTTTCCCATAGAAAATAGTCCAGAGGACTTGAATCAGGGCTAGATCCCCTGATTCAAGGACTTTCCACCATTACCAATACAGCGATTTGGAAATTGTTGATTCAAATAATTTCGTACAACTGCAAAGTTTGACTTGTGTGGGGTTTGTAGGGTTTCAATTTCTTCGTAATGCTCTCCAAACACGTGTTTGCGGCAATTCCAAATTAGAGGCTACGTCCCGCGTAGAAATCCAAGGATCGTCATTTGTCTAAAAACCAGTAGTTGAAGCATTGCAAATTATGGTAATCTAACGTTTACCATTTCCAAAATATCTCTTTGATCGTTTTCAACATGTCCATGAGGATTATAAGAATTGCGGGATCCATGGTCCGCTAAATTTCTGTCCAATGTTAGGAATTTTATACGATTGGGCATTTCTATGAGACAATAATAAACCGTTATCATTTCACGCTTTTCGTTATTGGTAAACGGCATTTTACATCCACAATCAACCACAATTAAAGGTTTATTTGGTTAAATGGCAAACCCAATGGTAAGCGCGCCGCTTGATCCAAGACATTTTGTTGACGTTGCTTGGCAACGAGTCCGCCGGTCTGTAGCCAAGCTCCAGTTAGGTACCTGAAGGCTTTTTGATTATCACATGTTATACATTGCGGAAATGGGAAAAGACACGACTATAGGAAAATGCCAAAATTCAACAAGGCGCCCATAAGAAAATCAAAAGTTGGCCATGGTTACGCCGCCATCTTTGATGTTATTTCAAATTAAAAAATAACACTGCATTCCTTGTTAAAAAGTCGCAGTAGTTTTTGTTTCCAATGTCTAGCTACGTTTGGTTCTGAATAAAAAATTAAAAACGATATTATTTCAATTTTTTGCGGATATCTTTTAAATGAAAAATGATAGCTAAAATTTCTTTACAGATAATTGATCAGCACAAAAATACGAAACTTTGCCAAATTTAAACATAGGCTCTATCTCCACTAATAAGCGAGATCCCCATGGTGAGCCTCCAAATTGAATCACCCAGTATATGGGAAAAAAACGTTGGTGTTTCTTTGAAATATTAATTTATTTCTAGCCCCACACATTTATTATGTCTGCTCATTTTGACCCACTCGTTTGTCTTTCTCTGGTGAACATTTCCATACGCTCCTATTTCTCTGTTATTCCCTTTTCTAATTTGAAAACCGGTCGAGTTCCACAAAGTTTATTCATTATTTAGGTCGCGGTTTTAATAAGCGCGAACGCGAGCCTGAAATTATAGCGAAGGATATAACGAGTAGTAGTTCAATTCGGGCCGGGTAGATTGTGACTGGTGGAGCACGCTATGTCATGCATCATCATATGCATTATAGCAGCAGTGGTATCGGTTTTTGTAGTCTGGCGGTTTATAGACCGAACCGATGCCATGAATACCTGTAATTGCCGGGCCCGGACGCGTAACTGAAGAGGATATCGCCCGGTTGCGCTGTTGTTGTATTGAAATGTCTACCAATTTGCAAAAACTGCACGTCCCTGCCGGTGAATATTCATTCTCCACGGCCGCCCCGGTTCATAAGAATTACAATGCGCCGAATAACAATTACCTCACTCCCCTCTCGCGTAACGCATTTGCATGGACCGGGAAAATACGGCGAAAGAATGAATTATTGCTCGTTTGCTTACTTTTTGCAGTGGTGCAATAATGAAACCGGGTTCGCTTGCAATTTGCGAAACTTACCGTTTTGCAATGCACCGCTTTACAAAAACGGGCGGTTTAAAAGCAGTCTATTTGATTTGAATTACACCAGATACTTCTGCTATTGAATTAACATTGTTGTTCAATCTCAATGAACGCTCGCTAACTAACGCACTAAAATTTAGTCTATTCCTGAGCAAAATGGAAAAAAGTCAATTCCGAAATCCATATAAATAGTGATATGGTAACAAACCAGTTATGTATACTAACAGAACGTTGAATAAAGCAGAGATACATTATGCAACAATAGAAAAGTGGTTTTGGCCATTGTATAGTCTTTAAACCACTTTAGACCGTATTTGTTTGGCCGAAAATTTAACATTTTTACAGACCGCAGTCCTTTGATCGATCTTTTTGCTATGGACAATTCCGATATTCTTCACGATAGACTAAATTTATATTCATATTGGAAGAATTATTCTGTATAATACGTGAAAGGAAATGAAAAAGTATAAAACTTGATAATCTTAAAAATATGTCAAATAAATAACATTAACGTAAATATTTTATAAAATCAAAGCAAAACGATAATGAAAAAAGTTAAACTGAAAAGGGATTAAGTCAAAAACCATCCTCATGTAATCATTGCGCGTAGGTACGTAATTCACGGAGTCATGGGCGCCGTTAGAAAATGTTCCAGGGGGGGGCTACATTTTTTTTCGTATTAAATGGTGACGCAATATTAAGTACTATGCTATTAACTGTTTTGCAGCATTTTCGTCTTGTGTTATTTTGCATACACTCTGAGAAATCTCTATCGCTTTAAGGTAGTGAAATGTTTTTGTTTTCACATTTTTGTGTGTTAATAGGTATCCATGGTCGTGATTCCTGTATGCTCGACAACACTTACTTATTATATATTGATATTCATTGAATTTCAAGTCATTTTGCCGTCTTTCTATATCGTTTATTAATGTGGGATTAATATTTTTAATTAATAATTGTTTGTAAATATATTTTGTTTCTGAATCATTGAACTCTTATTCTAGAATTTAAGATTTTGTATAATTTTCAACCAATATTGCAGCCTTTTTATTACTTTTTAATACGATAGGAGACATTGTTGTTAATTTCCTATAATAATTTCTAGCTCGTGGTCATCGAGAATCTGATACAATATCTTAATAACAAATTGATAAACAATAAAAAGGCAACAATATTATTTTAAAATTTACCCCGTTAACGAGAAATAATGACTAAATGTAGAGAAAAGTGGATTAATTTGAAAATTATGTGTTTAGGATAATGGACGACGAAATAATATTTTTTTATTTTACTATTATACTTGAACACTTGTAAGGCGACAATGTTAGGTCAACTACTAACTTTTGAACGAACTCATGTACGGAAATGTATTGTGTCAACGCTGGAGGGAGTCAGAAAATGGTACCAATATAACAAACAGCATAGAGAATCAATTGTCATGTATCATAGGATGGCCCTTTTAATACCAAATAACTTTTATATGAAATTTTTTATGATTTAACGTTTTTGAAACTCCCTCTTCATTAACCGAAGTTTTGTAATTTTAGTACCAATTTTAACCAATAATGGGTTATCTATAAATCTTTTTAAATTATTTGATTTTATACAACGATATTCTATGATACTTTATACAACCTATTTTACTAAAGCAATTTCTAAAGTTGGTACAATATTCCGGCTCTCTGCAGTTTCTAAACGGCGTCTATCGGGACATGAGTTCGTTATCAAAATTTGATCTACTACCAAAAGTTGACTATTATACCTTATCTATATATTCTACGCTTATTAGTTTAACACCCAGTGTAATTAAGATAAACTGCTCAGCAGTGCCAAAAATTGCGAAGCAATGGAAACTAATAAGTACGATCAAATAAAAGTGCATACAACAATACTTATTTTGGACTGCAGCGCAAAATTTTGGATACCGTATCTTGCCATCTTGTGGCTCTTTCGCGACTGTTACGAGAGGGCAATATCGCAATATCTAATAAAACTGACATTGGTGACAATAGCCGATAATAATCGGAATAGTCATCACTTATCTAGTAATTTTTTTTTCATCCTTCACTATACGTAAATGTCATTTTTGCATCTTTGTGGGGACACGAAAGATGCTAATTGCCCGCTAGGCGTTTAGTTAATAACTTTTAAGCCTAGCCGTGATCCATCTAATATGATAATAATTTTTCGTTTTTCGCGTAGCGGTAGTTGGGTTCGAAATCCAGGGGGGGCAAGCGCCCATATGTATATATATAAGTGCCCATATGTAACGGCGCCCATGCACGGAGTAATTTGATATGTGAATAATGAAGTCTTTAATAACGATTTTTTAGACCAAACCGTCCTTTGCCTTCTGTTGATGTTTTTTTGTATGTTTTTCTTATAAATACCAGCCGCTAAAAGTGATAATTTTAATATTTCTTCAGGGATGCACTCATCGTTCATAAACACAGTTTATAAATAGACGCTGGTTTCCAACGTAATAACGAAAAAATGTAGTTTGCACAGGTAAAATTATCGAAAAAGACATAGCGTGTAAACACATGGAAATCTCCACGTTTTGCCTGCGCAAACTAGACGTAGTAAAAAGACGGAGCGTGTAAACGGCCCTTAACTATATCCGAACACGAAAGTGTCAACACTGCTACACCGCACCGCATAACAAAATGGCTCGGTGTCGCTTGGTGCAAAAAGTGTCAACGGTGTAGAATATCCGAACGCAACTTAAGCATACCTTCTTTATAGCATATGCACTGAACCATCGCAAAAAAGGTATAACATTTTATATAAACTTAAGCTAATATACTGTATGAGACAATAGCTATGGTGTAATCGCCCAAATCGACTCCCATCGAGCTGATTAAGCTGTTATAATGAAGCTGATTTGCTTAGTAACATTTTACACTAGCGCCTACATTGTCCTCTAGTAAGTAGTCCCGGGCATTCACGAACGCAGGCGACATTGAGCGACTGTAATTTAAATGTAACCGACAACCGTAGCCGTCTGGGTGAGTACGGAGCACTGACGGAGACTTATAGCAGAGTATGCAATCTAAGAAACATGCCCGACAATTTCACCCTGACCAAATGAATGTGTTGATACCTGGAAATTTTCTTGTGAATGCGGTAAAAATTTTAATCAGAAGCGAAATTTAGTCTTTTACCATAGAACGCACACCACCGTAACTACGCAAGATAAATCTAAAATACCCAAAAAATGAAAGAAATCAAAAACAAAAAAAGGTCAAAATATACGGGGTGATCTATTTCAAATTCAAATGTTTGAGGTTATATCTCAGAAACTGTAAACGTGCGTCAACGATAATAACGCCAGTGACTTCACATGATTGCAAAATACTTAATTCCAAAATTTCGTTAACATCGGTCGAGCCGTTCCGGAGATTTTATCAGTTTTATTTCATAAACTTCAATTGTCTTTTTCTCGAAAATTTGCTTATGTAAGGCCATAAAAATATTATGCGACCATTAAGACAATTAAAAGATCTACCAAATTCATGAAAAAAGATATAGGGTTGTCATTTAAAAAAAAGTCGATGAGGTCATCTGTTAAAAACAATTGAAGGTAAAAAAAATAATTTGATATCATAAGGTGTATTTTGATAATTATAAATCGACGTGTTCGAGGATTTTTTAAAATAGCAAACCGTTCTTGAGATTTTGTCATGTTTCCATACTTTACGCGCTCACTGTATATAAATAAAAATATGTTTGAATACCTTTTTCGTTTTTAAATGTAAAGTTATTTTGTTTTCAATAAATGAATTATATAACAATTAGTAGATGTTTTAATCGATACAATATTCATGTAGGTAAGTTGGAACGATTGCGGTGCACTTAATACATTTTAGAACTATAGAGTATAGAATCATAGTTGTGAGTAATAGTATATTTTCACGCCGTGTGCACTTCATATGATACTTAATATGTTAAAATGCTAAATAACTTCTATTTGGATCAATAGTCTTGGAGATAGTTAACTTGAAACTATTATGAGCGCGAGTAAATTAATAAACAAAGAACGTGGAATAATATTAATATTATTATTAATGCCAAAAATTATTATTTGTATCACATGTTCGGAATATCATCCATTGTTAATATTTATTTATCCATCATCTGCTTTATCTCTTTGTTTATTAATTTAGCCACTGTCATAAAACTTTAGAACATCTCGAAAACTATAGCCGAACGAAAAAAGGAGGTATCGAATTATAAATCACCCTAATTCACATATAAACATAAGGTGTCAATCAAGTGGCACGTTTTGGTAAGAATTGCAATTATCGTGCAGCTGGCTTGTCGGCTTCGCACCGTATTTCAACATTTTCTGTCATTTTTGCATAGCGTCCACCATAAAGGTACTCTTGAGATAATTACATTCTCATATTTGCATTTTAGGTTTCTTCTATTATTGTCCAACTTTCTGCCTTACACAACATAAGCGCGGACACGATTATTTTATTAGAACAGAAACAAAAGAACTGTTGTTAGAAAACAGGATACTACATTATTTAATTAGAGACTTTACAACGTACGCTATAGTTTGTTTACATCGGTGTCACGCCGTTTTCAGTCGAATCATATATAGGGAGAACCAGTCTGTACTATCGAATTCGCTCGAAAGTCGACATCGGTTGGTTTCTATCGTATGCACTAATTCTATGTACCTATACCGAGAGCTTTCTAGCGTAGAGTCCCGATTGAACCCGACGGCCCACCGCCTGCGCTCGTGAACGTCCGGGACTACTTACTAGAGGACAATATAGGCGCTAGTACATTTTACCAGTCTACGGCCGGGTAATACCCGAATGTCCTATTGTGAAAAAAAGTACTTCGCTAGTAACATTTTATTCGACGTTTATAATACCGGCCGTTAATCACTCAATCTACACACATCAAATTGGATCGATTGCAAACACGCTCGTCAATTAAGTCTAATGATAACATTTATATCTTCTTCCGACGCTCAACGGAGATGATGCTTTAATTAATATCAAGTATGGTACATTCAAATTACTTAAAAGAAGGGAAACAAATCCAACACAGTTGCCATTTTGGGATCCGGCGCGGAAAGTGTTGGGTTTCAATATGCTATGGTGTCGGAAAATTTTAGTAGAGCTTGGCACCTCAAAAACCACCTCTAACGAGCATGTTCGTGCTTTTTCGCATTTTACCGCAAAACGGTCACGATTTTGCAATTTTTCACACTATATGTAATAATTTATTGTTTCAGTTATTAGAGTTATTAGCCGCCATTTTAATATCAATATTTCGTTTTGTTAATAATTCTATATTTACATTTAATTACGTCAATAATTACAGTTTTGTATTCAAAATTCAACAAAAACATCTGTTCAACTCTTTTTGAGAACTCCTACACGTATTCCTGAGAAAATGTGGTAGGGCGGACACCCTTCTCAATATTTACTATTATACTTTAATCAACTTTAAACCGAAGGGGGGTAACTCGCCTCAAGCGACGCTTGGTCCGCCATTTTCAATCACAGGTACTAACTGATTTAAACAAACTAATCTTACGGTAGCGTGAATTAATTATCTCTCTTACGGAGGCATCAAAGAGTTCTTTCTCTGAGACTTTGTCAGAGACGTTTGAACTCACTAATTATTAATCACTATATGCAGGGCTAAATACTTTACTATAAAAGGGACAGGTTTATATTATTCTAAAATGAATATGCCGAAGAAAACCACAATAAAATCTATTAACAAAATATATACAACAATGCAGAACTGCTTACATCAAATATGAATTTTAAACCCTACTAACAAATATGATATACTTTGGCAGAGATGAACAAATCAGAAAGTACAGACAACAAATAAATACCTTAATATTTCGGTTGAGCACAAGAAACACGAGACAGCACAGTTTCTATAACTTGGCCCCCATTGGGGCCCTACGCTTCGGCGCGCGTTTTGACGCACGACCGTCTACCTTCAAAGCCCGATGCCAAAGAGGCTGTTTGCTTGTCTCTTTACATCTTCCCAGACACCTTGGCGCCAAAAGCTTGCGCGGTAATCCTGACGCGACTGCAGCGCCACTCCGAGCGTCTGTTAAATACCAACTTAACACAAAACACGCCCAAGTTCAAATTCAATTCTTTTTCAAATTAACGCGCCAAATCTCAACTTACTACATCCCTTCCACGTTAAGATAAATAATTATTTGACCAATTATTTATCCCTAAACAAAACTAAATAATCAAATTGCTGATTGTAACATCTCCCCTTACAAAACAATTCTCTTAATTGCTAATTACAATGTTGACATGCAAATTTTTACTTCTTGTACATTTTTTTATTTCCTGAAATAAAAATACAGATATGACCCAATAAAAACCCAAAAGAATTCGGCCTTGGTCCAGGAGTCCGGCGGTGTTGATTTGACTTCGGTTCTCCAAACCAAGCGAATGTCCTCATTCCCGGGCCATTGGTCATATGAAACAAAAGAAAAACAACATTGAAGCAGTATCATAGCAGTCCGATTACATCATAACTTACATTATCTTTTATCCATCTTCAAATACAGCCGCAATCGTGAAATGACTCGCCTCCACACCTCGCCTCGGTTTTTCTCCGTCCATCTTCCCTCCTAGCGTCATCGGCGGTCCTTTAATCTCCAGCGACGTCCAACGTTCCTCGAAAGCTATCGTATACCTCGTAGATGACCTACACGACGTGTGGATGTTGTCCAGCGACACTTAGGCCCTGGTATGACATCCCTTTGCGTTGTCCGTGTAGTCATTTTTCTTCTAACACCATCGACGTACAAAGTACAGGAATTCTGTCAACTGTCACTTTCTAGTTTTTTGACCCTACGTCTCTCTGGACGCTTTTTTCGGTCACACCATTTTTTGAAGCGCACTGGGCTTCGCTTGCTGTAGATTACAACCCTTTGTAAATCTACCGGCACTAATTTCGACGTACAAAGTGCAGTATATTTGCCTGCAAATTTGTAATTTTTCCTTGCCCCTTTTGCGACACGCGCGGGCTGCGTTTTCCATCACTAGACGATTTTCGATTCCGGGAACGGGACGACGGCACGCTGCTTCCACGCCTCATGACGTCGGGAATTCCTGGATGGGCCAAACTACCTGCGCTCGTGGGGGTCTTCAATACACGTCCGCGTGGCCGGATATAGGGAACATCTAATTCTTCGGAACAGCTGGTTTTACCTGCTTTGTCGTTGAATTTCCCTTACAAAACAATACTCTGCAACTTCCCTTAATAACTGCTTTATTTTAACTTAAAAATACAGTTGCGAGTATACCCCTTAATTTTAATTAATTATTAATTAATTACTGCGTGTGTGTGTTTCGTGCTTCTCCGCTCAGAGCCACCATTTTAAAAAATGCTTCCATAAAACCTTAACTTGTTTCAATCTTTCAATTAAATTTCCTCAAAATTTACCAAACAAAGTACTCGGCTTTGTTTCTATCCTAGCCTTACTTTACTTTCACTTAATCGACCACTGACGATACGATTTTTTTCTGTTTATTGTTTACTGTTGCCATCTCTACCTGCCATTTTTCTACTCAATAAAAAAAAAATTCCTCAGAATTTAATTTTAAACTACCTGTTCTGCATATCGTTATAAGTCATAACTCAAGCCCTATCTAACACAATCTGGTTCAAACTTTCTCTAACGAACGGTCTCGAGAATTAAGACATTTCTTTCAAAAACAATTCCAACACTCAAAAGAAATTATACTGCAAATATTTAATTATTATGCTGCCACCAGCAGTACATTTCCTACTCAAATTAACGACTATATATCGACATTTATCACACAAAATGTCCACCTCAAAAGCAACAAACAAAATTCCGGGAATGCCATGCGCAATATCCACAAGGGCGCCTAAGCTAGCCCCTAACACCACTTTCTCTAAAGGGTCGTTTGCCTAACTTTGCTTTTAACCATAGTCTACAATGCATTCTTTAAAATGCGTCACCCAATTTTCTTCTAAAATTCACAAACAAATCGAACTAGAGTGCTTTCTTCATAATCTACTCAAATAATCACTTGAAATGTCTTAAATTATCCCACCGCTGCCACCAAAAATGTGGTAGGGCGGACACCCTTCTCAATATTTACTATTATACTTTAATCAACTTTAAACCGAAGGGGGGTAACTCGCCTCAAGCGACGCTTGGTCCGCCATTTTCAATCACAGGTACTAACTGATTTAAACAAACTAATCTTACGGTAGCGTGAATTAATTATCTCTCTTACGGAGGCATCAAAGAGTTCTTTCTCTGAGACTTTGTCAGAGACGTTTGAACTCACTAATTATTAATCACTATATGCAGGGCTAAATACTTTACTATAAAAGGGACAGGTTTATATTATTCTAAAATGAATATGCCGAAGAAAACCACAATAAAATCTATTAACAAAATATATACAACAATGCAGAACTGCTTACATCAAATATGAATTTTAATCCCTACTAACAAATATGATATACTTTGGCAGAGATGGACAAATCAGAAAGTACAGACAACAAATAAATACCTTAATATTTCGGTTGAGCACAAGAAACACGAGACAGCACAGTTTCTATAACTTGGCCCCCATTGGGGCCCTACGCGTCGGCGCGCGTTTTGACGCACGACCGTCTACCTTCAAAGCCCGATGCCAAAGAGGCTGTTTGCTTGTCTCTTTACATCTTCCCAGACACCTTGGCGCCAAAAGCTTGCGCGGTAATCCTGACGCGACTGCAGCGCCACTCCGAGCGTCTGTTAAATGCCAACTTAACACAAAACACGCCCAAGTTCAAATTCAATTCTTTTTCAAATTAACGCGCCAAATCTCAACTTACTACAATACTGGGCTAAAATTAGCAAGAAACTTTTCCCTATATTGGGTCGCTCGTGTTTTTTTTAGATCGTCCGTATACAGGGAAAAGTAGTAAATATCTTCTTTTGTGACGAATTTTATAAACATTAGTTTTAAGCAGGAGCTAAATTTACGAAATCCTGTGTTTTGCGCCAAAATACAAAAAAAAAATACAATAAGGTGGTATTTTTTGTTATTTTCCGCTCGATTAATTTATGAGTTCTTAAAAAGAAATAGAAAGATATTTAATACAAAAATATATTTATTGACATAATTAAATGTAAACACAGAATTATTAGTACCTACACTGAAATTAAAATAAAGGAAATAAATACAAAACAGTACATTTTGTTTGGGTTTCAATATTTTATGTCGTCCGCAAATATTATGAGTGCTTGATATCCCTAAAAGCCACCACCGAATGTGCACGATCTCGAATTAAATGTAAATATAGAATTATTCTCTAAAAGCAATGTTTATATTGGTATACCCCTGTATGATGGAGCATGCAAATTGCAGATGCATGCATATTATGAATTTAGTAATACTGAAATAATAAAATATTACATTATTAAACTGCAAACCCGTATATTGGAGCGCTTGCAATTGAAGAACCACTGTATTTCAGAAAAAGTGTAATACGGAATAATATAATTTTGTACAGGAGTGCCCGTTTCGCGGTAAAATGCACAAAATCGCAAACGTGCACGTTAGGGGTTGCTTTTGGAGGTTCCTAGTTCTAATAAAATTTTCGAACGCCATAGAATATTGAAACCCAATACTTTCCGCGCCGGATCCCGAAAGGGCAACCGTATTGAATTTGTTTCTTTTCATAGCCCATTTTTCGCCTAATTTTAATGTGTTAGTATACAAATATTACTATTTGGAAAACCTATTTTAGGGAAAACATTAAAGAAGACATTACTAAATATTATTGAAACTACTAAAAAGAATATTTGGGAACTCACACTGACCCCTTGACAGACCAGGTTCTGTGACTTTTGGCACCAGACCATAAAGCTAATAAAATCGGTATATTCTAAGTATTCAATGCAAATAAATTTTGTTGACTATTATTATTTTTTTTATTCTTGACAGTGGAATGAAGAACAATAATAAAATAATTTCTTTTTGTAATATAGGTACAATGTTTGTTTAAAACAGTTTCAGAAAAAAACAGTGTACTCAACCCAACACAAAATCATTTCCATATACAATTACCTTTTTAATTATTAATTAAAAATGAAACGGGAGCTGCGCCAGATGGCCCATTGCCAATTGTACAAGGAGACGTGGTGACACTAGACTGCGAGTCAATATCAGAATTGTTTAGTAATAGGTTTTTTAATTCCGGTGATAAAAAACGCGAATCTCCCGGGTGAAATGCAAACTTCGGTGGCAAACATCGAAGGGAGCATATTCTTCCATCCTGCTGATGAGAACGAGGTGGCGGGTGCTCTTTCTTTAACGCAACCGAAATTTTCGTGTGGGAAGGATAATATACCACCCTTTATAATAAAGGCAACATCGGGTGCAATAGTGTCTGTCGTTAAACACATAATAAACTGTATGTTCATGCAGGGAGTATTTCCATATAAACTCAAGAACGCGATTGTTGTACCGGTACATAAACATGGATTGAAAACAGACATGTCAAATTATAGACCAATATCGTTGTTGTCCTGTTTTTTTTTTTTAAGTTTTTGTGAGAGTAATTCATGGCAGGTTAATTTTCTTAAATCAAATAAAATTATTTCAGATACTCAGTACGGTTTTCTGCCGGGAGTTTCTTGCAAGAGGGCACTGTCTGGGGCCTTATCGAGGATTTTACGGTGTATCGACGAACGTACACATGTTGCAGCAATATTCTTCGATCTATCAAGAGCTTTTGATAGCATTAACCATGGTCTGCTAATTTCAAAACTGCAGTCATACGGAATTCGTGGTGTTGCTCTGGATCTCCTAACATCATACCTGCAGGATAGACGCCAGAGAATGTGCGTTAACGGAAAGTAGTCTGAGAGTACATGTCGGCTGATAGTTGGAGTTCCACAGGGATCAATCCTTGGGCCTCTATTGTTTCTGATATTTATGAATGACTTGCCGTTGCATTTGGGTTACGAAGGTTTATACCAGTTCGCGGACGATACGACTCTAATAGTAAACAATAGAGAACTGTCGGGTATTGCGGGGGCGTTATCTGGGGCTTACGAGCGGATGCATTCATGGTGTAGGGCAAATAAAATGGTGCTGAACAAAGAAAAAACAAAAGTCATCAAATTTTCATTAGAAGTACATCAGCAGTCAGTACTTGTTAGAACAACCTCGAACTCCCTGCCCTTATGCGAGGAAGTCAAGTTCCTCGGAGTGTATGTTCAGCGCTCACTGGGATGGAGTAATCATGTGGGATACATAACTAAGAAACTGAGCAGAGCTCACTACGCGATGTTTAAACTTAGGAATGTTTTAGATCAAGCTTCACTTCGCTCATTCTACTTTGCTAGTGTTCAGTCCGTGCTCAGTTATGGGATTATATTATGGGGATCATCACCTCACATAAAAGCACTATTTAGATTGCAGAAACGCTTCCTAAGATGCATTCTTCGCCTTGGTTACCGGGAATCATGCAGGCATCACTTTAGACTTGTTGGTATATTAACATTGCCCTGCTTATATTTATATCGACTCCTCTTGTACTGCAGAGCAAATTTAGATCAGTTTCAAACAAATGCTGACGTGTCAACAACCGTAAACACTAGAAGTGGGGGAAAGCTCTCTGTTCCTCGCCACGCCTTGTCCGTTTTTGAGCGTGGATCATCCTTCATGATGGTACGAGCGTACAATGCACTGCCCAACCACGTTACAAGTTCATCAAGTTTTAGCCTATTTAAATCGAGATTGACGTATTATTTAATGACAAAATCATTTTATTCTGTTGACGAGTATCTGACAATCACATCGCGCCACTAATAGGCATGCGTTACTACATATGTGTGTTAAACGTCATATTTATTTGTGTATTGATTTGTGTTTTTTAGAGATATTTGGTGTATAAGTATGGTGTTGCTTTTGATGAGTTGGCTTCAGTATGTACGGAACCTACTATGTTATTATATTCTAATGTGCTTTGGTAATTTATTTAAGAATTAAAGTTTATGAAACTATTTTTTAAGTGTAATGATGTAAATGACAATTGTCAATATCTGTTTAAGATCACACGACAAATAAAGAATTATTATTAGTATTATTAATTACATATTTTTGATTTATATATTTATCCAAATAATAGAATTTGTCGATTTTTGACTTTTGCGATAACAAATTCTGGGCACCGTATTACCCAATAATATTTGTATCAAACATTAACTCATCTACTAGTTAAAATATAGACTAAACTCTGCATGGGGCGCGCCACGGTGGTCGATTCTGCTTCGGTAGCTGGACAAAAATGAAAAATGAAGTTGCCCATTTGTCATTCAAACTGCACTAAATATTAAGAGAAATAGTCAAAGATCAGTCTCTTAACAAGTTTGTCGTCAAAATTTCAAATGCGCGGGTGTGGCACCATCACAAACTGAACTTTACGCTCAGTGGCAAAAGTGCCTAACCATTCGCAAATTCATCTATGTCAGTGTGAGCGCATGTTTACGTTAATTTTTGTCAATTATTTTGAATAACTACAATGGAGGAGACGTTTGGTGGTGCGTATAATATTTATAGAAGCTGTACTGATGTAATAATTTGAGTTTTTTTAGCACAATAAAATTAACTTTCACCCTAAGGTTATAAAAAAAGTACGACGAAGTACGACTGGATTAAGTGCTCTATTGCTGAGCTTCGATGTTATAGTTTTAGGATTTGTTGAACTTAGGTGCCACTTTTTGCCGGAAACGTTTTTTTTTGTTGTTGAAGAGAGCCCCTTGTCATCTGGAAAGCTCCTACAAATACAGATAAATGTGTTTTTCTTAGTTATATGACGTCATAGAGGTTCAGAAAAAAAATGGCATAACATAAGCCTACCTGACGTATATTATGGCATCAATTATAATTTCCGGAACATGCCGGAAGTAGTCACAACTGCATTTGGATTTGGAACCTCAAACGAGAACCTACGTCGTGTGTGGTATCATTGCATAGATATTTTAAATAGAAACAACTTTTATTTGAACAAAAGTTTTCTAAACCATACGCTTTACAAAAGAACCCATAACATGTCATGTTGTCTGTATAAGGTGTGACCAGAAGAGCAATCCACGTATTCATGTTTTATTTTGTTAGTAGTGAAGAAACGTGATAGTATATCGATAACTAAAGATTTAGCGCGTCTGATGACAAAACCTTAAAGCCAACATGTCCCCTTAGGACAGTCACCTGTCCAACAAAGGATAGCCCGAGATCATATGGTTTATTTCGTAAACCGCATGATTTGGAAAGAAGTGTGTCTAGCAGAAGTTGTTTCGTTTGAATATATCTTTGCAATGATACCACACATGACCCATGATTTAATTTAATGTTCTGACAGTGAGTACTGTTGCCAGAATTCGGCCGGATGTAGTGTGTGTGAGTTCAATTAATGTATAAATTTTCACGCTACATATTCGGTTTGGGTTCAAGTTCAAAATCGACTACAATGCGGTGTTGCACCCGCAAGCTAAAACAAAGAGTTATTGTTATGGTAAAGTCTTCCATATGCAAACCGCCATACTTCGGCCCGTAAAAAATAAAAATATATAAATAAATACCGTTCCTGCAAGTTTCACAATTTTCAAACCAAATTTATTAATCAACCCCCTTCCAAAACGACCCCACAAATACTACTAGGAAAATTTATAACACATTCACAAAATTTCAAAATTTTCAAAGCAAATTTATTATTCAACCCCCTTTTAAAACCACCCCACAAGTACTTTTCATTTTTTCCCTTTTTTGAGCATTTGGAGGAATAATAGTAGCACATTCACAAAGTTTCAGAATTTTAAAACAAAATTTATTTTCAACCCCCTCAAAAACTTATTGGTACTTAGATATTTTTTTTCATTTTTATTGTGTACTCCTAAGTATAATAATATCATAATTACAAGGTTTCCAAATTTCAACACCCAAATCCATTTTGCAACCCCCTTAAGGCTTAGATTTTTTTACTATTTTTCCGGTTATCTATCGAAGATTTTAAGTGCATTAGAAAAAATAATTATTTTGTCCGGCTAAAAGTGCAAAATCGACCACTGTGGGGCGGTGAAAACCCCAATTTATTGAATCTAAGAAAAATTAAATTATAAGTAAGATCCAAATGCATTAGTTATAAGTTTAGCGATTAGGATTTAGTAATCAGTAATACCGCCGACGAACACAAGGACCATTTAAAGTGATAAAAGGAGACCCATTGTCCGAATACATGTACAATTACACATCTGCATTAAACGTGGCATTAAAACTTAATAATAAACTAGTGACTGTGCATAGACTCATAGCGGTAAGGTACTCTAGATAATAAAATAGTGAAAAAAATATAGGGAAGCGTTAGGGTGCATTACTCAGTAAATTGTTCATTAAATTCATTAAAAATAAAACAATTAGAATTATAGCTGATTTATTTAGTTTTGACGTTGCTCCAATTAAACTGAAATATAGTCATGCAGTTTTGAAATTATGCTTGACAATAAGAACAAACCGTCAGCAGTTTTATGACGTTGATTCGATCTGAATTACTCTATAGAGAACTGGAATGGAGTTAACTCCCTTGTTTTATCTGAATGCGCGCTGGCAATCGAAGTACGCAGACGTTTGTAGGTATGTATTTTAAAGTGATTGAGTTCCAATAATGGGATGCTATTCGAATTTGCTTAACAGTTAACCCAAACAAATATTTTTGTCAAAAACTGATATTATACTTCTGCGATACAGAGTTCTTTAATTTCTCTGTTATGGTATGTTTCGGTTAATGTTTGATGTAACTTTAACTACCAAAAGCTAGAGCTACCTAAAACTTAAAAGGGAGATTAAAATCCGTCCGATCTGCCGTTAATAGCAACAAATTTCAACACAATTAAACCTGAATTAGTTCCAAACGATAAATTTTAATTACCAACTCTTCGACCCTAATGGGTAAATATGGCTTTTGCAAGTCAATGAAGAACGACGACGTTTTAAAAATTAGGTCATATCGTCGGTCCATTGGCGCCGCCACGGCTCATTTTTCCTTATTTCAGGAGCTTACCTGGGTCCTTTATCACTTCTCCAAACCGGTAGCAATATTTCCCAAATAATTACGCCCGCTTCCCGAAGCGATAAATTAGTGGAAACCCCGTTCCGGTTAAATTACGAAAGCGTTAAAAACATGCCGTCGCCCTCGTCCTTGACGTCCTTTCCGTCGCACCGGAACCAGAACATCGCTGAGTACGGTCCTGAGTACCATACAGATGCTATCAGAAAACTTCTTTGTGATTAATTGTCACGGTTAAGGTTAAGATGGCAACTGCGTTTCCTGATAATCGCCCAAATTATAGAGAGATAAGACTTGAATAGCCGTAACTTTAACTGTTTACTGGTTGACATTACCATCAGACAGACAGTGTAGGATAAGAAAAGCGTAAATGTTTCCATTCCAAATACACTTGTCCCGTCTCATTATAATGAACTAAGTGCAATAGTAAGTGTAAAATATCTTCTTTAATATTATTTCAAAGATGGTGGTATAGTATGGTAGAGTTGGGTCGTTTGGCATCTGTCCCATAAGCTAGAAGAACGTTTATGTTTTTCTTAAATTTCAGTCCTTCGAAGTTGAGTCTTCTCGCGAAGTCTGCAAGTGTTGGAGGAGTAAGTTGTGTCAGCTTCGCTGGTTCAATGATGGCGGCTCCTAAGTGTAATTGTCTTGTACGCATTAGAGCGTCACATTCACACATTAGGATCACCTCTGACACGAGTGCCACGCCGCAGAGTCTACAGTGCATTGTTTGCCCATCCGATTTTTGTTAGATGATATCTCGATGGACAATGTCCTGTGAGGAGACTTTGAGTCTCCTCACAGGTAAGTCTGTTTTTGTAGCCTTGGAAGCAGAGGATATGGTATCCTTTGCTTTTCTCATGTCAATTAAACAAATTCTGGATTTCGGGTCCGCTCAT
The DNA here is from genome assembly GCA_963966075.1 of Aphodius sticticus. Lineage (NCBI taxonomy): Eukaryota > Metazoa > Arthropoda > Insecta > Coleoptera > Scarabaeidae > Aphodius > Aphodius sticticus. Next base: position 47,348,181 of record OZ014509.1, on the reverse strand, counting down.
TGCAAATTTGACTTAACCCCTTTACAGTAATCTTGTAAAATATTTACGGTGATGTTATCTGATATATTTTCAAGATGTTTCGAGTGTATTTTCTTGTCGTTTAACGTATTGTTTAAAAAATCAAATTTTTCCAATACCAATCTAAATTTAGCCGATCGTACAGACCAGCAGAGGTGTGAGTTTTAACATTGCCATCATTGCGCCAGTGGGGGGTCTCATTGCCCCGGTAATGCCCAAGCGTTGTAGTTTTGTCAGTTTTACAAAAGAAATAGCAGCCCGAAGGTTGGCTTTAGGTATATGGTCAAACAGATTTAAAACATATATTATTTAAACGCCGAACAAAAGAACTTATTTCTATATTTTATTTAGATGCCAAGTATTTTAGTTCGGTACTATAAATAATTAATTATAAGCAGAAAGGTACCACAAAAAGTATTTGTTTCCTCGATTTAGTAAAACATTCGTTTGTCGGCACATTCTATTTTGAGATAGAGAGAACCGCGGGCGTTGTAGGAGGCGTAGTAATATATTGGACAAGATGTACCAACTGAAGATATTTTACAAATAATTTTGGGCCTTTGGTATTGATGTGCTTAACCACCTCATTGTTGGATGAATGCGTAATAAAAAAATACCAAATAAGTAAAACTATCTCTATGGTCAAATATATTTGTTGGTACCGAAATTAGGTAGATCACTGGACATCGTGATATTTGGTGGAGGAACCCGGCAACGATCACGTTGCATTTCATGTTTTAGTTATTAAAAGTATCAAATTTGCAGTAGATGTATTACATGTCCCTCAACTTGTAGGTATAAATTCAGGAGCATGCTAAGCAATTCTTACAACAATAAAAATACCTCTATGTACTTTTTTCCTAATCGCTTTTGGTTTTGAGAAAGAGTATTACATAATTGATGATTTTCATTTAACTGTTATTTTCGTAAACATACTGGACAGTATGGAAATATACCTGCCCAAGTAAGAACTTAATTTTTGTATATATTCGGGTTTAATATAATAGGGTTTGCGTTTCATCTGTTATATAAAATATGTATGATGTTCTTGGTCTTGTAATAGTTGATTTCAGGTTCAATTTCAGGTTCTCATGAATAATTTATTGAGCACCTATCTAAAGAACGGTCCCCCGTGCTTCAGACCCTCCGGTGCCCTCCCGTCCGAAAAGGTCACGAGCCGCCACTGGCCAGAAGAATACGATTGACGAAAAATGTTATTATAAACAACTCGGATATTTAACGGCGCTTAATGATCTCGACAATTAACGCACTCTCTTAACGCTCGTGCGTTAAACAGTCTCAACCATTAATAGCTCCTTTTAATAAACTTGTTGGTTAAATAACTATTAATCCACTTTAATCACCTTAATACTGATCCAGCTAACCGTAAATTATGCAAAGAAAACCCAGAAATTGTACCCAGATGCAAGAAATTGAAATTACTTTTCATGCGACAATAAATAAAAGGGATGATACTGAGTTGCATGGAGTCATGTTCATGTTTTATGCATAGGACTTTGAAAGGAAAAAATCCGACAAAAATAGCTTATCAAATTAATAGTAACTGTGGTGTAGTTGTGGTTGTACATGGTGGCAGTTAGGGCGTTTTTTTCTGATACGAGGATCGGCCATCTAATTCAGTCAAATTGTGTTTTTACCAGTTTTATCCAGGAACGTTGTGGGGTAGTTTTTATAATTCAATTATTTATGTTTTATTGGGTGCTGAATCCGAATTTGAGGTTTGCTAACAAAATTTCGTAATATTGAAAAATACAAAAAAAAGGTAAAAATTTATCTTTTTGGCGATTTTTTGCTTATAACTTGAAAACTATTACTTTTCGTAAATAACTTCTCAGTTAAAAATGAAAGTGCATGAAATTTCCTACACACTTCACTATTTTGGCTTTTCACTCTAAAACTCTAATATATTATTAAAGTGCTTTGGTGAATTCCTCCTACCAATACAATTACATTGGTTTAAACTATTATGCCATCTCTAGTACTCTAAATAAAAGCATTTTCTAAACACTATATTCAAATTTTGTGAAAATATAATTCCGTCTTGTCTGTCATTTTTCATTTTTGTTTAATCTCTCCCGGCCTCACCAAATGATTTTAGAACTTCTCCGTTTGGTTTAAAAGCCTTCCTTTCCATTCGATTTTTTCATAGACGACTCAAGGCCAACTACGTCACCGTGTGGACTTGTTTCAAACTAAGAAGAGGGTACCGCCACTACTAATTCTGCTCTAAAATGCACTGGCGGAACACTACGTGACAGCCTCTTCTTATTTTAATACAACTCTGCGTGCGTTCCCAGCATTTTGGGGGAGGGGAGAGGGTTCTCTCCTCACAAAAACACACACCGGCCATTTTCTCACAGACAAAATACGCCAAATACAAAATCGTATTGTAAACGCATTTCACAAACAACCTTATATCGATTATATTATGACAAACTGTGAAGTAGTGTGCCTGTTATTTTCCACATCATAGAACATCAGTCATGAGTCTTACACTTTGTATTTTATGCATTGCGTTCGAATTTGTATTACAAATTTCGAGGCCCACAACGGTAGTGGATGATGAGATCCAATTTGTAACTTTATCCATTCCCATTCCGGGCCGTCCTTCCTTCCTGCCGGGCGATAAAAAGTTTTATGGCGTCACCGAACAGCTTGTAACCCTTGCTTTCGGGGCTGGGGTTCCCGAGTACTCGTCTCTCAGGGAGGGGAGAGATCCTTAAATGATCCTGGTACGCGTAGAGGAGTAAGTGATATTTATCTTCACCGGTACACTGGCTACATGATGAATTAATATCAGATGCGTGCGTGCGTGCTCCGAACTTTGAGTGATTCATTACGGCCCCTAGATGACATGATGCCAGACCATGTAATTCATTCGCCGTATGTGTACTTCGTGTGTATGGGATGAAATGAGGCACCTTGAGAAACAAAACAAAATTAAATAGTGATCGTGATGTCATATTAGTCGAGGAGTCTATAGTAGAGTACATCTTGTTCTTGGAAATGAGGAGTCAGTGGGTCCAAATAAAGTTACATAGCATTATACATCTTTTTCGAAACTTTCAAACGTTTGCGAAGCCGCACACATTTCCATGAGGAATTACGGCTCCTTTTATAGCGATAAGTTAATTGGCAAGTACCTTCCAGAAGTTGCAGACGCTTACCGGTGTGTGGTATGCGTTTTTCGTTATTCCGTCGACGTATGCTGGTTATTAGAGTGTATTCAAGACACTATTCTACAAAATCGACATTCCAAGTTGTTAAATAATACATTCTATGAGGAAGTAATGTAACTCAATTACTCACGAGAACAAAGTTCTTTCGCCAACGCTCGTGCTGTCAGACGTTCGAGTGAGTAATTGTCATTATTGGCTATATTTTTCTACGACTCTGCAATGAAATATTATGAATTAATTTATTGCATTTATGGAAGACGGTAGTGATATTCTGCTTATGTATATCACAATGTTGGTACTACAGATTTTCTTGCAAAAGCGTCTAATATTGACAGCAAAAAAATCGGCAGATCACAAGGTACTCACTTTCAAAATAACCGATAATTAAGTCATAATTAATCTCTTGTTGGTTCGTAATGGTGAATTAAATAAGTCAGATTATTACACTTTTATTTTCACTAATTGTTTACCTGGTCATGATAAAAAGAAACCAGCTTTAACGAAATAAGATGCAATTTTTATTTAAGAAAAACCATAGAAGTTTTATGCACAATATTTATACACCGAATTTTAGCTAATTATTATTTAAGTATGTTATTAGCGATTATCTCAATACGCAGTTCTGATGATGCTATTAAGTTGACAAAACGGCTAATAACAGAAATTTCCGTCGTAGTTCCAAAATCGATTATGTATATTGAGTATTTACAACTTATATTAACACGAAAAATCTGATGTGGCCAGGCACATGACTTTATCATACTATACGTCAGTGTCAAATTGTGTCAAACGCTGATGTTTTGACAACACTATCAATAGAATAAAATTATCTGTCAAATACTGGCTAACCAGCTTTAACGCAGTACGAGCGATCTCGATGAAATAGAAATTGCTCATGCAGCTAAACTATTAATTTTGCTAATTTTTACATGTCATTGACTTAAATTATACAAAATGTTCTCTACTTTAATTTATTATTTAACTATTTTGACGTCATTACGAAATAGCGGCTCATTTGTAAAGTCGTTCAAAGATTCTAAGAGTAAACCTCCAGTTCCTTTGGACCCTTTTGAACAAAACTTCTTTCAGCCCTAGGTATGGTCATGAAACTTTTAAATATGAAGTTTCCTACCGATACCTTTAGTAGTTTCTCCGGAAACGTCGCGCGTCGCCAGAAAGAACGGGTACACAGTACACACATACAGACACTCAAGTAGGTACAGGGCCAGCTGTGCTGACCTTGAATGACCCCGATGACCTTGAAAATTCGCTGACCTTGAATGACCCCGATGACCTTGAAAATTAGCTGACCTTGAATGACCCCGATGACCTTGAAAATTCGCTGACCTTGAATGACCCCGATGACCTTGAAAATTCGCTGACCTTGTATGACCCCGATGACCTTGAAAATTCGCTGACCTTGAATGACCCCGATGACCTTGAAAATTCAAATTTTCCCGCCAACCCCAAAAAATTCAAATTTTCCCGCCAACCCCAAAAATTCAAATTTTCCCGCCAAATTCTACGCCACCATACTGCGCACGCGTGACGACTCAAACCGAGCGCGCCCGAACCGATCAGATTCAAATTTTCCCGCCAACCCCAAAAAATTCAAATTTTCCCGCCAACCCCAAAAAATTCAAATTTTCCCGCCAACCCCAAAAATTCAAATTTTCCCGCCAAATTCTATGCCACCATACTGCGCATGCGTGACGACTCAAACCGAGCGCGACCGAACGCTGGAACCTGAGTGTATGACTCACACCTCGATGTTAGAGAGAGAACGCACTAGGCCGCGCGGCATGACGCCATCTTTCAACCGCGCATGCGCAAACAGATAAAATTAAAATTTTTGAATTTTCGCGGGCGAATTTTAAGGTGTGGCAAATCTGCATGCGCGAACCGAGAATTTGGCGCCATCTTTCAAATCTCGTACACCGTCTTCTTATTTTAAATGGTCATCTTCGATATTAATTCAAATCCCACCACGCATGCGCAAACCAATCAAATTTTCGCGCTAAATTTATTCAGACTAATTTTAAAATTCTACAGAGCATGCGCAAACCGACCAAATTCAAGTTTTCGCGCCATTGAGGATAAATTTCAAAAGTTTAAAACGTCTTTATTAATATTACATACAAAAATAATTGCAACCCTGTATAATCACAACAGAGTCAACCGCGCAAACCGATAAGATCAAAATTTTTGAATTTTCTCCAGCCAAAGGTCACGCGGTTAACTTCAGAGTGTTGCCAACTTCAGAGGAGTGTTGCCAACTTCAGAGTAAACAATTGTGAGGTTAGAATTCCCCTCGATGCACCTTCGGAATAAAAAGCCAGGGCGCAACTATGATCACAGTAGAGCTTGGGGCAATACTATTAAAAAATTTACATGACAACCAGTGAATAAAGGATATACATATAGAAACATAACCTAAAAAGTTAACTTAAAAATAGTGGTCTAATAATTATAATAGTGAGACTAGAAATGTTTGGTGGTGACTGATTAGTTACTTCGAAGGAAACCAAATTCCAATTTCGGTGAAGTACTCTATTAGGATAAATTATATAGTTGCACACAACTAGAACTAAGACGAAGTTGGAAGCGACGTACAAAAAAGAATACGGTATTGGCACGACCAGAATTCTGTCTAAAATGTTAGTTTTATAATTTATAATAACACCACTTTGAATTCTACAATCGAAGCAAGATTCATTGTTTTCCCATTTCAAGTTTCGTTTTTTTTTAGACGCTGTTTTATTTGTTGCTAAATACTTAAAACGTTCCCTAAAACATTTTAACAACCCCAAATTTGTTTCTAATTTTAAAAAATTCCCTTCATTACAAGATTTATTTTTGATTATTTTTCGAATAGTTGCAATAAGTCCATTTATTGTTTTCACGATACGCAACAGTTGACTACGAGTTTTAATTATTCTACTTACGTGTTCAATCTTCTGCACCGCAATACCGTAAACAACACACTAACTCTCTTTGTTAAGAGCCAAGGTCTACTATAACTATTCTTATCTCTGACGTCAGCAACTGATAAGAAACCAACATATTTCTTTCTTGGAAACATTTGCAAGAATGTTGGAATGTTGATTAGATATCGCGACAGCAGACGCATGAGGTCGAATGACGTCACTTAACACCGAATGGATATTTTTATTTCATGTTTATTTTAAATACAGTCAGTCATTTAGCTTTCAACTGTTGAAGTGACAAGTTTAGTTATGACAGCTCGTGATAAAGGTAATGTAAGAAAGAGGAGGAAGAGAATAATACCAACCCCAAAAATAGGAGGATTTTTACCTCTAATACCACTTTTTGCAGGATTGAGTGCTTTGGGTACTCTTGCAGGTGGGGCTGCTGCAATCAGTAAGGCAGTCAATGAAAACAAAGGTTTAAAATCTCAGCAAAAGGAACATGAACGTCACAATAAGGTCATGGAAGCAATTGCAATGGGTAGAGGATTGTTCTTGAAACCTTATAAAAAAGGTAGTGGTTTAAAAACGAGTAGTACTGGTTCAAAAAAAAACCTATTCATCACCGCCATCCTCGAAACCGTTAACAAACATTGATTTAGAAAAGTACGCTAGGGGAATATCAGATTTTCGTGGTGTATTTATGAGCAATAATCTACCCAAACATATTAAAAAGAATGAACGTGGTATAATAAATTTAGATGTTACAGAAGGACCTGGTACACATTGGATTGCTTACATTAAAAAAGGAAAACTTGTTAAATATTTTGATAGTTTTGGTAATTTAAAACCAAGCAGTGAAATGGTGAATTATTTTAAAAGTGCTGGCGATGATGTTATAATTAAATATAATCACAAATCTCATCAGTCATACAATACCAGTAATTGTGGACAGTTGTGTTTAAAATTCCTTCAAAGTGAGTAATTTAATCAATACAGTGACCGCAACAACAACAGTATCTGCAATGACTCTGTTGAACTTCCTGAAGAATATGTGACTACTTTTTTACAAGATAACTACTAAATGTAATATAGATGTGTATATTTGTTTAATAAAACTGTTCTAGAAGTAGAAATATGTTTCATTATACCTACCTTGTCTATATATATATATATATATATATATATATATATATATATATATATATATATATGACCTGACAAAGAAGACGAAAAGTGGTTTCATCTTATGTATGTATATAAGTATGGGCTTGATTTTCAATGACAGAGCTTCCTCTACATTCCGCGAGTCTCGGAGGGTCAAATGAGGGTCTCGGAGGGTCAAATGAGGGTCTCGGAGGGTCAAATGAGGGTCTCGGAGGGTCAAATAAGAGTCTCGGAGGGTCAAATGAGGGTCTCGGAGGGTCAAATGAGGGTCTCGGAGGATCAAATGAGGGTCTCGGAGGATCAAATGAGGGTCTCGGAGGATCAAATGAGGGTCTCGGAGGGTCAAATGAGGGTCTCGGAGGGTCAAATGAGGGTCTCGGAGGATCAAATGAGGGTCTCTGAGGGTCAAATGAGGGTCTCGGAGGGTCAAATGAGGGTCTCGGAGGGTCAAATGAGGGTCTCGGAGGGTCAAATGAGGGTCTCGGAGGGTCAAATGAGGGTCTCGGAGGGTCAAATGAGGGTCTCGGAGGATCAAATGAGGGTCTCGGAGGAACAAATGAGGGTCTCGGAGGGTCAAATGAGGGTCTCGGAGGGTCAAATGAGGGTCTCGGAGGGTCAAATGAGGGTCTCTGAGGGTCAAATGAGGGTCTCGGAGGATCAAATGAGGGTCTCGGAGGGTCAAATGAGGGTCTCGGAGGGTCAAATGAGGGTCTCGGAGGGTCAAATGAGGGTATCGGAGGGTCGCGGTAATAAAAAGCATACGGGTTTCAATTAAGTAATTTTTATTATCAATATTTCATTTTGCACACAATTCATTTATAAATCTATAAAAGTTATCATTTGGGCGTTGGTAGGCATTCCAACGTTTTTCTCCCCCTTGTATACCATAGCCATCGAAGATAGACTCCGTAGCTCGTCTTCGGTGGTGATGGCTTCGGCTAATCTCTTCGGCAGGAATGCTATGAAGTTTTCAAATTCCACAAGAATTGATGGCCAAGCGCACTTTGTGATTCTTTTCGCCGATTTAATTGGATACGGTGTATCAATTTCCAACTCTGATATCTTCTTCTTTGGCTTAACCTCGCAAAGGCCCAACTCGGATAGTCTGGAAGACATCTTGTTTGCTGTTGTTGTAGTTGTTGGTGGTATCTAGTTGTGGAACTGGTCTTTTTTACTGTATAATGGTCCTATTTATTTGAAAGAATGGTATAGAGAGGGAAATTTTGAGCCAATGATAGCAAAAAGAAAAAATATGATTACACTGCAAACTTCGTATTAGGTATTTAAAAAAACGCAGCAATACTAGAAAAAATATGCTTATCTAGAAACCACATTTGTTGCTCTAACAGGAAGCCAACTAATCAATTCTTTGAAATTAGCAAAGAGAATTGCGTCAGATTTTTCCTTTTATCAGCATTTCGATATATCTTAATATTAAGGTGGATAAAGTCAGGTAAATAAAAATCCGTAAATAAGATTAAAATATTTACTTTACACAGCTAAAAATTATACAAATTATAATAGAAAATAATACAATATGTAAAACGTTGTTTATGAAGCGTCAGCAGATGTTGTTGTGTTAATATGATTAATCTAACCTTGGTCTTTTAACAAATCCGTACGGTGTCGAAAAACAATTCTTAAATGCTAAACGGATAAATGGAGGCGCTAAACGGATAAATGGAGGCGCTAAGAGGATAAATGGAGGCGCTAAACGGATAAATGGAGGCGCTAAGAGGATAAATGGAGGCGCTAAACGGATAAATGGAGGCGCTAAACGGATAAATGGAGGCGCTAAACGGATAAATGGAGGCGCTAAACGGATAAATGGAGGCGCTAAGAGGATAAATGGAGGCGCTAAACGGATAAATGGAGGCGCTAAGAGGATAAATGGAGGCGCTAAACGGATAAATGGAGGCGCTAAACGGATAAATGGAGGCGCTAAACGGATAAATGGAGGCGCTAAACGGATAAATGGAGGCGCTAAACGGATAAATGGAGGCGCTAAACGGATAAATGGAGGCGCTAAGAGGATAACTGGAGGCGCTAAACTGATAAATGGAGGCGCTAAACGGATAAATGGAGGCGCTAAACGGATAAATGGAGGCGCTAAACGGATAAATGGAGGCTCTAAGAGGATAAATGGAGGCGCTAAACGGATAAATGCAGGCGCTAAGCGGATAAATGGAGGCGCTAAACGGATAAATGGAGGCGCTAAACGGATAAATGGAGGCGCTAAACGGATAAATGGAGGCGCTAAACGGATAAATGGAGGCGCTAAACGGATAAATGGAGGCGCTAAACGGATAAATGGATGCGCTAAACGGATAAATGGAGGCGCTAAACGGATAAATGGAGGCGCTAAACGGATAAATGGAGGCGCTAAACGGATAAATGGAGGCGCTAAACGGATAAATGGAGGCGCTAAACGGATAAATGGAGGCGCTAAACGGATAAATGGAGGCGCTAAAGGGATAAATGGAGGCGCTAAACGGATAAATGGAGGCTCTAAGAGGATAAATGGAGGCGCTAAACGGATAAATGGAGGCGCTAAACGGATAAATGGAGGCGCTAAACGGATAAATGGAGGCGCTAAACGGATAAATGGAGGCGCTAAACGGATAAATGGAGGCGCTAAACGGATAAATGGAGGCGCTAAACGGATAAATGGAGGCGCTAAACGGATAAATGGAGACGCTAAACGGATAAATGGAGGCGCTAAGAGGATAAATGGAGGCGCTAAACGGATAAATGGAGGCGCTAAGAGGATAAATGGAGGATAAATCACTTACTCTGACTCACCAACAACGTTCACGGTTTTGAAATGGAACGATGATGACGGCGATGATGATTACTCTTCAGTTTTCCATATACCACAAGAATCCAGATATTAAAAAGATGCCGTTAAATTTGTTTGCAAATCACATATAACATGCGATTCGGCAACCGTAGGGTATCATTTGATTTCGCTATTATCGTACAGGGTACGTTGGCCATTTAGCAACGGGAAAAAAATCGTTTGCGTTATCGCGTTTAGCAATGTCGTCGTTGCAAAATTACTGTTATCTATGTCATTATTTATACATATTATAGATACATTGTAAGAAAAATATGGAATTTCTTTTGTTTTACGTAATATCTACGCGTGCTAGGAACTGATAAGAATGATATTTTTTAAAAATGCATAAACAACTAAAAAATTCGTTAGCACTATCATCGTTGCAAAATTACTTTTATCTGTGCCATTGTCTCGCCTCTGTGACGTCATTCGACCTCATGCGTCTGCTGTCGCGATATCTAATCAACATTCCAACATTCTTGCAAATGTTTCGAAGAAAGAAATATGTTGGTTTCTTATCAGTTGCTGACGTCAGAGATAAGAATAGTTATAGTAGACCTTGGCTCTTAACAAAGAGAGTTAGTGTGTTGTTTACGGTATTGCGGTGCAGAAGCTTGAACACGTAAGTAGAATAATTAAAACTCGTAGTCAACTGTTGCGTATCGTGAAAACAATAAATGGACTTATTGCAACTATTCGAAAAATAATCAAAAATAAATCTTGTAATGAAGGGAATTTTTTAAAATTAGAAACAAATTTGGGGTTGTTAAAATGTTTTAGGGAACGTTTTAAGTATTTAGCAACAAATAAAACAGCGTCTAAAAAAAAAACGAAACTTGAAATGGGAAAACAATGAATCTTGCTTCGATTGTAGAATTCAAAGTGGTGTTATTATAAATTATAAAACTAACATTTTAGACAGAATTCTGGTCGTGCCAATACCGTATTCTTTTTTGTACGTCGCTTCCAACTTCGTCTTAGTTCTAGTTGTGTGCAACTATATAATTTATCCTAATAGAGTACTTCACCGAAATTGGAATTTGGTTTCCTTCGAAGTAACTAATCAGTCACCACCAAACATTTCTATTCTCACTATTATAATTATTAGACCACTATTTTTAAGTTAACTTTTTAGGTTATGTTTCTATATGTATATCCTTTATTCACTGGTTGTCATGTAAATTTTTTAATAGTATTGCCCCAAGCTCTACTGTGATCATAGTTGCGCCCTGGCTTTTTATTCCGAAGGTGCATCGAGGGGAATTCTAACCTCACAATTGTTTACTCTGAAGTTGGCAACACTCCTCTGAAGTTGGCAACACTCTGAAGTTAACCGCGTGACCTTTGGCTGGAGAAAATTCAAAAATTTTAATTTTATCGGTTTGCGCGGTTGACTCTGTTGTGATTATACAGGGTTGCAATTATTTTTGTATGTAATATTAATAAAGACGTTTTAAACTTTTGAAATTTATCCTCAATGGCGCGAAAACTTGAATTTGGTCGGTTTGCGCATGCTCTGTAGAATTTTAAAATTAGTCTGAATAAATTTAGCGCGAAAATTTGATTGATTTGCGCATGCGTGGTGGGATTTGAATTAATATCGAAGATGACCATTTAAAATAAGAAGACGGTGTACGAGATTTGAAAGATGGCGCCAAATTCTCGGTTCGCGCATGCAGATTTGCCACACCTTAAAATTCGCCCGCGAAAATTCAAAATTTTTAATTTTATCGGTTTGCGCATGCGCGGTTGAAAGATGGCGTCATGCCGCGCGGCCTAGTGCGTTCTCTAACATCGAGGTGTGAGTCATACACTCAGGTTCCAGCGTTCGGCCGCGCTCGGTTTGAGTCGTCACGCATGCGCAGTATGGTGGCGTAGAATTTGGCGGGAAAATTTGAATTTTTGGGGTTGGCGGGAAAATTTGAATTTTTGGGGTTGGCGGGAAAATTTGAATTTTTTGTTGTTGGCGGGAAAATTTGAATTTTTTGGGGTTGGCGGGAAAACTTTAATCTGATCGGTTCGGGCGCGCTCGGTTTGAGTCGTCACGCATGCGCAGTATGGTGGCGTAGAATTTGGCGGGAAAATTTGAATTTTTGGGGTTGGCGGGAAAATTTGAATTTTTTGGGGTTGGCGGGAAAATTTGAATTTTCAAGGTCATCGGGGTCATTCAAGGTCAGCGAATTTTCAAGGTCATCGGGGTCATTCAAGGTCAGCACAGCTGGCCCTGTACCTACTCACTCATACACAGATAAACATCCAGAAATTGTTTGTACCTTGGTCAAAAATGTTGAGGGGACCCAAAAGGCCATATTTCCGCTAAAATCCCAAAATTTTATTTCGACACGATTACAATACTTTATCATAAAATATAATATAATATATTATATAATATAATATATTATATAATATAATAGTATGATAAAAAAGTAAAAATACAGAAAATTTTACAGAACTGCAAAATATCTTATTTATATTTTAATATTTCGCCCTGAGACAATTAGAAAAAGTCATCTTTTCTCATGCTCGAAATTGTGACTGTCTTGATCTGATATGATAATTTCCGCAAACTGGCAACCCTGGTCTATAGAGACCCAAAAGAAAAAAACTAAAAACTTTATTGTGCACAATATTTGCTGCTAATATTAGCAACTTGTATGTTCCTAACCTATCATATTTAAGAAATACAGATTTCTGGATAGCTATGCCATAATCGATGTCAGTTTAACAAGAAAAAAATAGAAAAGCGATACAAATATATTCGTTAAAATTACATAAAAACATTTCTAGTCAGGTAATACAATAGTCGGGTAATCTGCTTGATCTGACTTTTCAGGTTCATACGCCAAGATCTCTTCTTCGCGGTCTATGTCAAATTCTACTCTATTCTTAACACAAAGCATTATATTCGCCCACGTGAACCCAAAGACGCAATTACACAACACCCTGTACGTACGTGGGATGAATAGGAAGTTGAACGTTGTTGCAGGTATCCAGTAACAGCAGCCGATCGAATAGGCTCTTGGGAATTTAAGCAGAATTTCCGAAAAAATATTATTTCTATTGTCCAAGTATCCATTAATAGCAAAAAAGATAATGTTTGACACGGGTGCTAGAAAAAATTGCGTGATCATCATTTTCTTAAAAACAGTCGTATGATTGTACTGGGGATACAACTGGTCCAACCATCTAAAATACTTCGTAATAAATGGTCCTTGGAAGAATAAACCAAATGAACCTCGTTGAATTACGCTTTTAGCGCTTATGTCGTTGTAGGATTCCGAATTGAACCACTGCTGAATAAGTTCGGCACACGCGTACGAAGCTGCGTATGCTATGCTGTTCGTCTTGTACGGCTTGAATTGAAGTTGTAGCCCGTACCATTTAGCTAATCTAAGTAAGTATCTAAAAATCATCAGGAATCATCTTGTATCAGTACATCAGTACATCAGTACATAAATTAGGACGGTTGACACTTAAGATAAAATTTTTCGTAAATTATTACTAAATCCGTTTTAGCACTAGGTAGCGTGGTATACCTAATGTAATCTTCTTCACTCTTCAATTTATAAACAACCTCCGAAAGTAGACAGCCATTGTGCTAAATACCCTCTTTCATCTTGTATAATAAAATTTCTATGCTACCCTATTTGCATCCCGTTTTATGAAGAACATCACATTGATAATGGACGATAATGGACCCTAATCTGTCATTACACATTAAATGACAAGCATTAATCATTTGAATAACCTAGGTAGCAAATTTGATATTACTAATTTGTTTTCATCATAATGTTTCATTATTTATTCATATTGATACACTCGCAGGTAGGTCATGAATCAAAGCTAGAAATTTATGTTTGTACCACACAGTGTTTAAATAAAATAACTCATTTATTGATCTCATGTCTATTCATTATTTGAAAATAAAAACGCTCGGTCCAGTGACACCACGCGTTGACCGAGCGACACCACACGTTCATCCCAAATTCGAACACTCGTTTTCTCGGTTCGCATTTACTGATGACAGGGAAGTTTAAAGAAAATGGTTTTTCAAATTAAATTCCGCTTGTCGTTTGAGAACCACTGTATTTATGAAAAAGTGGAATGAATATACCTTTTTGGTTCAGAATTTTATAAGGATCCATTTTGTGCAGATGCCAAAATTACGAAATTGTGACCGTTTTGCGGTAAAATACGAAAAACGGCAAACGTGCACGTTAGGGGTGTTTTAGTGGTTCCAGGCTTTAATAAAATTTGCGGACGCTACAGAATATTGAAACCCAACACTATCCGCGGCGTGTCCCAAAAGGGCACCGTATTGGATTTTTTTCCTTCGTTTTGCTAACTTGAATGTACTGTACCTATACTCAAAGAAGTTTTTAGTGATCATGTAAAGCCCCTTTTACAACTGTACAACTCAAACGGGCAATTTAATCATTCATCAAGTCGCATGCGATTTTTGTTTTACACTATGCAACTTTTTAATATTACCAAGTTGCATTAAATTAGGATCAGTTCAGATTTTAGTAACACTCTAGGAAATTTTGTCTAAAAAACTGAAATGTTGTAGTGGCACGCGCAATTTAATCATTCATCAAGTCACATGCGATTTTTGTTTTACACTATGCAACTTTTTAATATTACCAAGTTGCATTAAATTAGGATCAGTTCAGATTTTAGTAACACTCTAGGAATTTTTGTCTAAAAACTGAAATGTTGTAGTGGCACGCGCAATTTAATCATTCATCAAGTCGCATGCGATTTGTGTTTTACACTATGCTACTTTTTAATATTACCAAGTTGCATTAAATTAGGATCAGTTCAGATTTTAGTAACACTCTAGGAATTTTTGTCTAAAAACTGAAATGTTGTAGTGGCACCCCCACGCAAGATAGTATGTGACATAATAGGCGTTTTCTCGCGAGCAACGGTTAGTTCAAGCTACGTGAAGTAAGGACAATTATGTCATTCTGGCGACAAACTTGTGACGTCACAGCCAAGACCCCATTCTACCTCTCCTAAAACGCGTTTTCAAATAAAAACGTTATTTATTGTTCAAAATTTATGGATGAAAAGCGATTTTTTGGAAAGATAAAAATTAATTTTACTTATACATCTTTGGCTTTTTCAATATAAAACATATAACCCAACTCATGATACAAACATAGATTTTTTATTCAAGTACAATTTTAACCCAAGCATTATAATTGCGATAATAAAGCGTAATTGCCACAAATGTATTTATTTCCCCATATTAGTGCTGCCCGGTGTAGACAGCAGACGTTAGGAGCTTTAAACACCGTCTAGAACTGGTGCCTACGGATTGACGTTGGTGGAGGACAGGCTGACCACTCCCAGCAAAGAAAAACATCGCAACGAAATATTTCGTTTCGGAGTTGCGATGTTTTCAGAACAGTGCTGCGATTCTTGAACTCATTCGAAAATACGCGCATACGCAAATATTCGCATGAAAATTTTCTAATAGAAAACATATTTGCTATTCTTGACTCGTAATAAAGCATTCGAATAAGATTCTACTACTCTTTTGATGCCGACATTTGCCTAGGAATACTGTGGCAACATCGTAAATTCTGGTAATTGTTGCTACTTTTTGTGTTTTTGAGTTGGTAGCACCTAACTGTAGAAATTTGCTGACATATCACGTCGTCGTACAGCTGTATTATATATATTATTACCTTTAAGTTTGGAAAAAAAGTGACTTTAGTGTTTATAGACATTAATGTTATAATTAAACACCGGAAGTGAAATTTCAACCCTCTGGGAAAGGGAGTTCATATGAGGTATATCTGCATGGTTAGTTATGAAGATCATGTTCAAAGGTATAATTGTGGAAAAGGTGGTCCAAATTTGGACATCGGATTAGCATACATTATTTAAATACCTCAAGTAAAACTTCAACCCCATAAAAAAGTGTTTTGCTATGAGGTACCAGTTTGGTGGTTGGTGTTCTCTGAGGGTACCAATTGGGTGCTACATTCTTACAAAAGTTCAAAGTGATTCTAGTTGTTTTTCGACAAGTGGCGTTCTGTAGTGACGCGCGCCGTTTTTACCCCCCGATTTTGGGGTGTTCCTTTGAGGTACTTATTCGGGGGTTAGTGTTTTCTGAGTGTACCTATTCGAGTTGTTTTAAGATAAGTGGCGTTCTGTGGTGACGAAAGAACTACGCGTAGTTTAAACGGGTTCCCTTGAGATACTAATTGCGGGGTTGATGGTACCAATTGGTACTAATTGTGTACTAAATATTTGGAAACTTTCAAGTCGATATGCAAAACATGGCGTTTTGAGGTAACGGACGTTGGTATCACGATGTTGATATCGCCTAGGCCCTAGGTGCTTGTTGATTTAACATTTCAGCGTTTTTTTCATCGGCCAATGCAGCTAATTATGCAAGTTCTTCTAATGCCGCGATCGCAACATACTTATTGACAGCTAAAACCACACGAAAACCGAAGCTGTCAAACACAAGGATACGTCAAATACCATTCGTAATCTATGATTCCGCACGCTTTTACCACTCGTTGCATTTCATTCGAATATTTTCGCATTTGTAATATTTTCGCGCACTCGAGAATGCAGTTTTTTCAATGTATGCGTAAATTTGACATTTTCGCATGCGAAATGCTTTTCGAACGACTCGAGAATCGCAGCCCTATGCCTTAACCCAAGAAAGCTCGTTAAGGTTACTGCAGCTTACCATGAGCTTACCGGACTGCTGACATGAGTAACATACGTCAATTTGTTGTGTACGATGACAGTACTGCGACAGTTCTATCAGTTTAGTCGTTTAGTTTTGATGATGTACTCACAAGTATCGTTTACATCCAGTTACCTTAACGTAACGTACGAAAAATTATAATAATTAACGTACGAAAAGATCGGTTACATTTACATTCACTTACGGTAGAGTGCTTGACATGCGTATTTGACAATGACTGATCTTGACACAATATGAAATCTGTCGCTTTTATCATACAAATATGTTTATATACACACAAATTGTATCAAGGTTCCATCAAGCATGATACAAATCCATGTATCGTGCTAAACATATTGCCAAACTACAGAAAGACGACAAAGTTAAAGACACATCAGGTAATTTTTAGGTTATGTTAATGTCGCCGTCATCCGAAATGTCAAAATCAAGAGCCTGTGATTGGTGCACTTAGCGCACGGATTCTGCTAAGTTGAAGTTGAGTGAACAATTCCGTACGTTACGTTAAGTTCTTCTACGTTAAGTGAATGTAAACGACCACATAATTCAATCGAGTTCAACTTCACTAATTTGTAGGTTTCCGTACGTTAAGTTAAGTTAAGTGGATGTAAACGATACCTTATAATGAAGAAGAAATATATAAATAATAGCTATCAATAGACATCTTAGAATGCAAATACTATCCATCATCTTCTTGAGCTACGGCTTTCAGATAAATACAATAATTTGAATAACATAATGCCGCGCTATCTGCGCACCATGCTCTTTTCAATATCGACTCCTCGCTACGCTCGTCGTGCCGAAAACACGTCGTGCGCCAATTTTTGTCTTATAAAACTTGTATTATAATATACTATTTAGGGTCAGTTTATTCATCTCCCGTTAAGTGTCTGATAGCTTAACGACCACAACAACTTAACCAAGCAAGTAACGATGTTTCACGATATTTCATAAGATTGTAAGTACCCAAGCTACCGAAATATTTTTAACAAATCACTTTCTAAATTTTCCTTCAGACACTGAAATATCGTGTTTAATTTCGCCGGAGAAAATTGCTATAAGCTAATAAGACATCTCGAATATCACCTGTGCAAATGGTTGTTTGTACCCCCGAAATTCACGAATTTCGTAAATAAGGCGAGAGAAAAAGGCCTTATTATCATTACGCGGCGCGCTGATGACACAGTGCCTGACAAAAGAAGAGGCAGGCAAGTCCGAGGAGGCTATTAATCTTTAAAACGAGCAAGAACAGAGCACGTAAACTCTTACTCTGACGTGCTGGGTAATTTGTCACACAACGGAATTAGGGTTGGCGACTTAAAGATGATTCTGTACCAATACTGAAGGTTTTGCAGATATTTAAGGTAATTCAAACTGGGTATAGCGATTTACACTCGAGATACGAATCTTGATTTATTGTGGTTTTTCCTACAAACATGTTGAATTCGGTAATTGTTTGTTCTGTATTTTGTTTGGATCGGCGGAGGGGACTATAATTATCTAGTTTTAATAGTAGGTAATGGTTTGTCGGTCTTTGATTTTGTCAACTTCTCGGAAGGTTGAATAAACTATCTATATTTTGATACCTATATGACATAATATATGTTGTTAAATTAGAAGAAAGATTTACATTTACTTATTAAAAATATTATGTCATACAAATATGAAAAAGAAGAAGATATATGACAAAGGAAAAACAAAACGAAAGGAAAAGAGGAAGATATCAACGAAGTGGAAGAAAAAATAAAATAAAAATCCATATCATTAAAACATGCATTAAGGTCATCGGAAACGAAAATAATAATGTCCATAGATTCATTCAGATTAGAAATCAAAATATCAAAGAACATTGAAATACCTGACGTTTTTTATTATAAATTAATCTCTTATCGTAGAAAAAGCACGTTCACATTCTATGAAGTTTTTGATTGAACTCATATAAACAATGTTACATAAATAACTATAATCGCTATGGATACCGTAACATACCGTTTACTTGACTGAACACAATATAAAATCCTAACACCTGGTGCATCCGGAATTAACCGCATTAATTTGAAGGGGTGATAAACTCAATATGAAGAACAAGATTTTTTTCATTCGTTGAAATCTGTGTTTAGTTTTAAGTTGTATAGCTGATGTTCAATCATAATATGTCACATCAATCGGTATATCCATCTCGCCCCTAAAGAACGATCAAGAAGTGTAACCAAAAAATAACTGTAGCTTTTTTATTTGTTTTCCTATACTCCACATAGTAGTAGTCCACATAGTATATTCAAATTAGCAAAATGAAGAAAATTAAATTTAAAAAATCCTTTTTGGGATCCGACCAAGAAAATATTGAGTTTCAATATTCTATGGCATCCCCAATTTTAGAAATCACTTCTAACGTATACGTTCGCGGTTTTTAGCATTTTACCGCATAACGGTTACGATTTCGCAATTTTAGCTTCTGTACAAAATTAATCCTTATAAAATTCTGCACACAACATATAAATAATGTAAACACTTTTTCTTATATACTGTGGTTCTTAAATTGCAAGCGCCCCAATATTAATATACGCATAATATGCCACCAGCCGCAATTTTGAGCCTCGGTCATACAGGGCTATTCCAAAATCAACATTTCCTTTCGTTAATGATTCTATATTTATATTTAAATACGTCAATAATTATGGTTTTGTATCAAATATTCAACAAATATATCTGTGCAACTGTTTTTAAAAAATTATAAACATTCCCGTTATAGTAGGCAAAAATTGCATATTGGGCTGCTCGTAGTTTGAGAACCATTGCACATAAATTGTGTGTGTGTGTGTGTGTGTGTGCGCGTGCGTGTGTTTAAATGTCTATGACATTTTTTGCTCAAATTAATAGTTTATCTGTATGAGCAAACTTTAACTTCGTCGCTCTGTGCATTATATATAAACAATAAATAGTTTACTAGAGCGTTTTATTCGAACCAGCGCTAACCCGACTACACACATCAAAACATTCTATTTAATCGAGACGCTCGTATCAGTAGCATTGCAACTAATTTGCCAGGATTTGATAGATATTTTGATTCTATTGACAGTCTTGACAGATCATCAGCGTGTACATATGTATACTATACACTGCTGTATAGTATGATAAAGTCGTGTGCCTGGCGATAACAGTTTTTCTCTTAAATAACTTTGCTATTACGATAAATAGAAAGTCGAAATCTTCATATTCTCACACATAAGAGAACACACAGAGGTGGGCAAAACTATTATATTTAAATAACAGTTGCTACCGTTATTTAAAAAAAAAACAACTTAAAATAACAGGTTGTAGTTATTTCTGTTATTTTTTAATTTACTGCTATATTTATGGTATCCTTGTTAACGCTATTAAAAATAACAGCTTAAAATAACGTTATAGTTATTACTGTTGTTTTTAACGTTACTGCTTTATTTATCTTGTATCTTAGTACAAATAGCAGGTATAATTACTTCATAATCATATTAATTCACAATGAACTATACACTATGATGTGCCAGCATGATCATAGAAAACGACTATACTCAAAATTTTCACTAATTAAAGTGTGCTTCGTAATGTGGCATTGCTTATCATGTTTACATCAATGTTATTTTTAATTGTGATAACAAAAAATCCAAATTTCACTTAGCTGTGTATGTGTAGATGCTTTGAGTTTGCGATTATTGATGTGTACGAAGCTAGTTGTGTAGTAGCAGCGTAGTCGTAACGGTCGCAAAGTAACAGTTGTATCTGTTATTTTTTAAATTAAGTTACTGTTGCGAACTGTTATTAGCAAATAACAGTTATTAAAAACCAGATCGTTAAATAACGCCCCGCCTCTAAACACTCTGAAGCCATTTTCGTTGTCAGAAAATGTTTTTGTCAGCAAGCTTTTGCTGGGTGATTATCAACTTTTTTATTTCTTGGGCGCCATATTGATTTTTTACAGATTTAAATCGAATATTGAAAATGCTTGACAACACGTGTGTAAACAACATTTTGACAACGACAATTTGACGTTTTTTGGCAAATGATGGTAAACACACTACTCCGGACAATCCGGACCAAAGCTGCCGGAGCAACGCCAGCAGTAAAAGGGAGTGACCACCGGAACAGATAACCGGTGCTCACGGAAGAACAGAAAAGAATGTGTCCCCAAGAGTAGTGTGGGTAGTTCTGTCAAAGTGCTGTGACATTTGGATGAAGGGAATAATGCATGTCTATAGAAATAAGTTTAAGTATGTATTAGTATAAGGTAGCGATTTTAAGAGCAGGATTATAGGTAGAAAGATCATGTTAAATTAATCAATAAAGGTTTACGACCCAAACCGAAAAGAGCGAAGGGAGTTTACTAACTATTTTTGTTTGTTGATTAATTCATGTAAGGAAGAAGTCTCCAGACTGAGGATGCCCATCAGGCAAGGCCGGTCTGGAGGGGTGGCGGAGGGTCTTCCCCTCCCCTTGCTCTTAAAAAAAAAAAAAAAAAAAAAAAAAAAAAAAAAGGTAAACACACTACTGTAGCTCTAATTAGATGTTTCGCTATCCTGATCTGGGTATAATTATTGGTTGTATATATTTTAAATATTTTAAAATATTTTAAAATATATTTTAAATAAAAATATTTTCAAATATTTTAAAATATATTTTAAATAAAAATATTTTAAAATATTTTAAAATATATTTTAAATATTTTAAAATTTTAAGATATTTTAAAATATTTTAAAATATGTACTTATGGAGACACCGTATGTAGTGGTCGTTTCCCTGTATCTACACCTCCATCCATACTACACAAAGATCGATACGCTTATTTTAACTGAAAATAATATAACTTATTTCAGTTTAGTAAGTGGTTGGGCAATCTTCTTCCTTATTTCCAATTTATTTCTGCTCGCTACATGTTTCGCATTTCGCTAGATGCTTCTTCAGGCGCTAAAGGTTAGAGAAGCAACATTATAATTAGTCTTGCAAAAACATAACATCAAGGATGAATATCTTCTTGTTTCTTTTGATATAGTTAACTTGTACACGAACATCTCCACGAATGAAGCTTTGTACGCTGTTAATAAACTAATCGACTTATATCTGACTAATAAGCAAAAACAGGATATAACGCATTACTTGAATTAACCTCAGGGCAGGACTTCTTTGATTTTAACTGTGAAACGTTTAAACTTAAGGTCGGATCACCACTATCTCACTTTTTATCAAATATTTATATAGACTCGTTGGAAGGATGACGTGATATGTGTGTGGAGCGGTGGTAGGGACCTTATCTTAATTTTTCATAATTTTATTATTAGTTTTAACTCAAAAATTCAGTTTACTTTCGAAATAGAACAAGAGAAAACATTGAACTTTCTAGACATATCAATTACGAAGAGCTCAATCTTACAAAGCTTTGAGTTTGGAATTTATAGAAAGTCTACAACAACCGATATAGTTATACCATATGACGCTAACCACCACTTCACACATAAACTGGCAGCTTTCAACAGCCTGGTGCATCACCTCTCCTGTCTCCCTATCTCAAATCAAAATTTCCAAAAGGAAACGTCTTTAATCAAAGCAATCGCCAAGAACAACGGTTACAATCCTAATCTGATTGACAGAATAATCAACAAAAAGAAAAAAAAAACTCGGCAACAACATCCTAGTGGAAACCAAAACAAAGATACCGAATTACAAGACCATAAATTATATCTACTACTTTGATTTTAATCCTTTGAAAAACATTTTCAAAAACCGTAACACAGATCTAACTTTCAAAACTGGTGCCACTAAAAACTATATTTTCAAATGCAAAGGCCGATTTTCTAAAAAAACAGTGGAGATGCCAACTTAGCTGCTCAAATTGTGATGCAGTATATATAGGTGAGACGGGTAGAAGCAAGAATAAAAGAACATCTTAGAGACGTAACTATCTCGGAATTTTGAAAACACCTTTTCAACAATGGACACCAATTTAATAATTCTAATGCAAAGTTACTCCATAAATGCAACAAAAGTGCCAAAATAAAAATTCTCGAAGCGTATGAGATTGAAAAGGCTGCTAAAGACCATTCAAATGCCTAAACAAACAGAACGACCTTTCCTACAGGCCGCTTTTCAAACTGATCTTGTAGTTGCAGATGTAGTAGCAGATGATTTGAAATTCTATAAGATTATTTATTCTGTTATGGACTGTGCTGACCATCAATGCGACTTGCAGCGGTTTGGAATATGGTGCAATGACAATAAAATGAATCTCAATATTAAGAAATGTGCCGTAATTAGTTTTTGTCGAAATAAGAACATCATTAACTTTGATTATTCGTTGAATGATCATGTACTTGATAGGGTTAATCATATAAATGATCTTGGAGTTGCGTTAAACAGTCAATTAGATTTTTCAGTCCATGTGGATAATATTGTGAATAAGGGGTTTAGGATGCTGGGGTTTCTCAAGAGGAGTCTAGCGGATTTCACAGATTTACAGTGCCTAAAGAATGTTTACTGCGCATATGTTCGTTCGCATCTTGAGTATGCCTCGGTGGTTTGGGTTACCTTATTATAAAATATCTGTGGATAAGGTGGAGAGTGTGCAGAATAAATTTCTCAAATTTATTTCTTACAAGATGGGGCTGCCTTATCAGAGGGATCAGCTGGGTCATCTGATGGAAATTATTAGAATTCAGTCTTAAGAATTGGAGAATGATTCAAGACTTGGCCTTTTTACATAAGATTTTGAACAATAAACTGAACTGCCCAGAATTGATAGGGAAAATTGGCTTCAATGTTCCTCAAAGAGGTCTCCGAAATAGTAATGTGTTCAATGAACCGTTTCATCGAACAAACTATGGGGTGAATACACCATTTACAAGAATGTGTCGGTTGGCAAACAAACTCAACCTTGAGCCAGATGATTTTGATTGCTCCATTAATAGCTTCAAACGATTAGTTAAAGATACAATTACTTTTGTGTTAGAATAATTTTCTGTTTCTTTTTCTTTTGTTTTTTTTTTTTTATTATTTAGGTATTTTGTTTATGTAATAGATTGTATGTATGTATTCCTTGTAAATGACTGCGGTCGTAAATAAATATTATTATTATTATTATTATTATTATTATTATATTATTGATGTGTCGCATGTGTTGGGAGGTTTGGTGGTTGGCAAATTGAAGCTGTAATTAGGATATCAGGTTGAGGAATCCAGAATTTTTGCCGCGCTTCGCCTATGCGCATGCAGTACGAGACTACTCTACACCTACCGCGTGTACGCTTATATTCAGTAAACCTCAACTAGCTGATCCTGACCGTCACTCCCACGTGACGAATATTTGTAAATCAATAAATCAAATATTAGAAATCAGTTATCCCCCTACATTTGTAAGAGTTTTCTTTTTAAATCAGTGTACTGAGGCGCGTGAATGTGTGTTTATAATATATGTACCTATGTGATCTTAAGGAATCGACGAAGTGTAAGTCGTTGCAAAAAAAATTGTGATTAATTTGCTGAGACTAATTACAACGTTGCTTCTCTAACCTTTAGCGCCTGAAGAAACATTTAGCGAGATGCGAAACATGTAGCCAGCAGAAATAATTTGGAAATAAGGACAACATTTGCATTTTCAGTGGTCGACACCAGTCACCAGTAATCGCCAATTTCTTCATGGAAGTGTTTGAAGAAGAAGCCATTAGGTCAAGTTTCTACAAACCCAAGCATTGGGTTAGATATGTCGATGATACCTTTGTGGCTTGGCCACACGGTAGAGAAAAACTTACTGGGTTTCTGAACCACCTGAACAATGTTAGTCCTTCCATCAAATTCACGATGGAAGCTGCCATTGTTGGATGTGCTGGTATACAGAACGTCAACGGGTAGGCTTGACATACAGTATACCGTAAGAAGACACATACCGATCGGTACATGCCAAATCACACCACCATCACCAACAGAAAAGAAGTGTAATTAACACTCTCTTCAACAGAGCTGATAAGGTATGCGACTCCAGCACTTTGGACGACGAACGGAAACACTTGGGGTGGGCCCTACGTCAGAATGGATACAACAAACTCCGACATACGAGGTGTCACACAAACAAAGCCGCATGTCTTACACGAACCGGAAGAGTTAATGGGGTTCGTTTGCTTACCATACGTAAGTTGGGTATCAGAAAGAATCGGTAGATTAAGAAATCAGGGATCACGGTAAGGTACAGAGCACCAGCTAAGGTAAAGGATGTTTTGCCTAACCCAAAGGATATCACACCACTCCTGAAGAACGAAGGGATATACAAGTTCAGATGTGAGTGTGAAACATGCTATGTAGGACTGACAGGACGACGCATCGAATGGCGCGTCAAGGAGCACAGTAGAGACGCTCGACTAGGGAAGATTCAACAGTCCGCTGCTGCTCAACAATACCATGAGTCCGGACACAAAATGGATTTCGATGACGTTAAGATGTTGGCAAGGGTGAGTAATTATCATCGGAGGCTTATTAGAAAAGCCATCGAAACCACGAATCAATTTACAAACATCCTAACAACATCAATCGTGAGCACGGCATTGATAGGGTCTGGAAATTGATCCTCCCGCGGTCAGGTGGAAAGAAACATGGGAGCGGTAGCTTCAGATGTGCGCAGTGAGGTGTAAATTTAGATATATAAGGGTCTTGGTAGGTGGACATCTTTGGTAGGTCTTTATATTCAGTTAGCTCTGAAGAAGCGAGCAACATGGTTCGCGAAACGTCAGCATTTACGAATCTTCACACACGGCATAACCCAGAAGCAATTTATTTTCTAAAAGATTCTGGCCGTGAAAGCCTACGTACTTACAGTTATTTATTTGTTTTTGGATGGACTAGAAACGCATTTTATTGATAAACTTGATGAATTCCGAAACAGTTTGTCGAGTAATATTATTCTGGAATTTATTAGTAGAACAAATACGTGCGTGGACAAATGAGTTTACGGTATTAATATTTATCCCCAAATGGGTTAAAGTAATTTAGTCCATATTTCTTTAGATTGACCTTATGAATGCGACGACACATACTGTAAAGGTGAATGATTTAAATTGGCTTAATGACGTAACATGGAAGAATACAGGACAAACATTTTTCTACTGCTAATTTTGTCACAGTATTTTCAGGAGTGTTTCTCAAGTAATGTCAATTTCAACAACAAAAAAAGTTATATCGACATAGGTTTGTTTCGGAAGGGTTACTGCGTAAGTTGTATTGGTGCGGATGTAATCCGTAGTGGTGCTAATTTTCAATTTTGTAACATATTTTAAAATTATTCTTATTATCATGCCATTAATTGATATCCTTTCTGAATCGGAATCATGTTGGTATTTTTTTTTGTTCGAAATTACTTGAAGTTTGACAAAATTTTCTTGCGATACCCTGTATATTAATTTTATTGATATTCTTTTTAAGCAACATTATTAATATAATATCCTGGTATTATGAATGAGATTATTGTGAACATGACTTTGAATAGGATATGAAAACTGACTACTTACAAATACCCCCTTAAATGTTGTTTCACATAAATTGTTATTTACTAAGTAAATATTATTTTTTCCAGGAATTATTGATTATGAGATAAATCGGATACTAAAATACGAAACAGCATTAGTAAACTATGAATTATTTGTATTGTGTACATTTTAAGATTTGGTCACCAGAGAAGGTTTTATCAAATTGTTCCATTATTGTTATTATTAAACACTCATGTTGACGTTAATGCTCTGAAATCACTACTACACTGAAAAAGATATTTGGAGAATTGTTGGTGCCAATTGTCATATTATTAGTTTGAAAAAAATATATATAAATAGAACAATATAGTAAAATATGATAACTGTATATTTTATAAGAAATATTTTTCAAGTACCTAAATTAATTTGATTTCAAAATTTTAGTATGTTAAAATATTAATGTCGACATACAATTTATCAATCGGTCACCATTTTGAAAAGCAATGAAAACATTAATTTAAGCGCGTGTTTCACCAATATTTTATTTTAGTCATAAGAATCTTTGCTTCGGAACCGGTTGTTACATGTTATCTGTAAACAACCTGTTTCTCTGCAGATACATTATTCATATATGTGTGAAACTGATCTTAATACGGGTACATGTGGAAAACCAATTTATTGCCTTATTAGTAGTAATAGTAATAGAGATGAAATGTTCATATTTCTTAACCCACATTCTTCAGATTTATCAATACTTTATAATTTTCTATATTTTCTTATCAAAGGCCACACAATCATTGATGTCAGAAATGCATTGACAAAACGTGAAAAAAAAAGTTCGATTTGAAAATAAGAGTTGATACTGAGGATTAAACTTTCACTGATTTTTACTATAAAATATAGACATTACTTTTTAGTTCATATCGATCGGATAATTGGCAACAATGGCTCTTTATTTGTTTTTCAAAACAGCCTGTGAGTGCAGTCTATCGATTCCAGCGATCTACGACCACTGATCTACCTAATTAGGCGGTCCACAGGTCCACTAGTACCCTGTATTGCTAAAGATATACATCTGCTTTACGCTGTTTTATAATTTTACGTAAAAACCAAATCTTTTCCAGATTTTATTCGCAGAGCAGCCTCAGGTGGCAGCGTACCTAAACCGTAAATGAAAAACTGTCCCATACAAGCGCAAACAATTTATCATAACAAACGTAAACAGGAGACGAGTGCGCGAAGTGAGTCCTCCAAGAACTGTTCAACGGTGCACGAGACGTTTTTCAGCTAATTATACATCAAAGAAATACGACGTGGATTAAGCCAGAAGCCCTCGCAATCGGTATCAGAGGAGCGTACTACATTCGAGGAACAATCCTAATGAGCTTTCAACTCAAGCCGCCATCTCGAAAGGTAAATGGAGTGTCCTGTGAGACGTCGAACAGGCACCTCCGCCCAAGCCGCCTCCCCGCTTCAGGTATCTTCTTCCAATGTCATGTTTTTGCCCCGACGGTCGCAAACGGCAAACTACCCCCTCTAATTAGTGTCTCCTTTGACAGTACGTGGCCTCTACGGCACCGATGAAACCGCCAAAGCCGCACGCTAACAAGTCAACTGTTTTTCCTATATTTTGTGGGTTTTTACTTGCAGTTGGTATAGGGCAGTTTACTAAAGACAACAAGGAACAATTTTATTGCGATGTTTAGTTAAATCATTTGATTTTATGAGAATAGTTTGTGATGATAATAAAACGGAGAAGATAAAAATGCAAACGATCAAGTTGAAAATAAGTTGACATCTTACTTCAACAAAATTTTAATTCTTGGAATGTTATTTACAACAATGCCAGGCTCGTACTTTGAGGGTTCCGTACTATGAACCTTTGAGTGCTTTCGACGTTTTAGCGACCTGGGAGGCCAACAATCAACTTTCTCAACTGAGCTTGAGAAAAAAGATGCTTGACGTAGCTGAATGTTGGAGCGACCGACGGGATCATTCGGACCTTGATTCTCTTGATCTTGTCATGATATTGTTTTTTTTATATTGTGCACACTTTTGAGAACTAATCAGTTTTTTGTTTAAATGGTTTTTACTTTATCATACATAGCATGATAAAGTACCTATTGTAATCGTACCAAAAAAAATGTGAGATTTTAGCGGAAATATGCCTTTTGGGTCCCCTGAACATTTTTGGCCAAGGTACAAAAAAATATCTGTGTGTGTGTGTGTGAGTGTACCCGTTTTTTTTTGTGGCGACGATTCCGGGGAAACTACGAAAGGAATCGGGACGAAACTTCCTATTCAGAAGTTCCATGACTAAACTTAGAGCTGAAAAGCTTTTTGTTCAAAGCGTCTAAAGGAACTGGATGTTTACTCTAAGCATTTTTCAAGGATTTTGCAAATGAGCCGGCATTTCTGTAATTTCGTCAAAATAGTTAAATAATAAATTAAAGTAGAGGAAATTCTGAATAATTTATGACTATGAATGATGTTTTGACAATACATGGTATATTATACATAGTATGATAAAGTCATGTGCCTGGCCACATCAGATTTTTCTTAACAAATCTGAATCCGGAGGCTGATGAGGGGCGGTAAATTTACCTATCGTGCGGCTGCTCGTCAACTAGCGAATAGAGTTCGCTCGCGATCGGGTTAAAAAGGTTTCGGTATTTTCACCGATCTGTAACTCATCGCTGGGTACCGAAAAAGTAAACATATTAAACCAATGCTTTTCGTAGTGTATTATTCAATATCCGAATGAATGGCCAATGTTAATTAAAGCTTTGTCTAATTTCCGTTAGATGGAATACCGAAATTGCCAAACGATACTGAATATTGGACCCAACCGCACCAAACTAACCACAATTATAACCAACGAATTATCAAATAGTTGTATTTGTATACTTTCAAGCATAATGACTAATAATATCATGTATGTGTTTATTTCTTTGTTACAATACCCACTATCAATGACTAGTTTTGAGCTTTCGCTCTGTTTATAGCTAGGTGCGTTATAGTTATTTAACCAACAAGTATATTAAAAATAGCGATTAATGATCGAGACTGTTTAACGCTCGAGCGTTAATTGTCGAGATCATTAATCGCCGTTTAATATTCGAGTTGGTTACAAAATTTTTTCGTCGATCGTATGCTTCAAGCGTCGTCTACATAGATTTTTTTTCGCCAATGTGTTTTAGGTTATATGACAATTTCTGTAATTTGATACTGACAGTTCTAGAGGGCGGTATGTTTTGATTGGAAGGTTTCATTTCACATATGTTCGATTGGCTAATCAAACGACGTCTTTACGTCGTGTGATTGGCTATAATAAATCATGCATTAACAGAAATCGTGCATTAATAGAGTTGTTTAATAAGCGATTTCCTATTCACTAAACTGACTCCTCAATAAACGATCGACGGAAAAAATAATTATTGCCCGTGATCGTTATTCTATGCGCGTTGAATTATATGAATGTTCTTAAGTATTTATTTTGATCAGAAAATATACCAAATATATAACATATTTCTTGCAATTTGAACACCACCTCAATTCAGCTGTGTGACTTAGCTAGTTTCATTAGATTAGCAACAGAATACCCAGGGAAAATAATAAGAAAATAAAATAACATTTACAAAAGAGAATACACCCATGTATTAGATTAGGAAGGAACCTATGTAGGTAAAAAAACATGGGCAAGATTGATATTAATTTATATTACTTTTTTACAATACATCTAAACGTGCATATTACTTTTTTGTGCCGCAGTCTCGTTATTTTATGGCTCTTCATTATTTATTGCTGCAAAACATTTTCTCTTCTACTTATTGGGTTTATACAAAAAATAAATAAAACAAATGACAATCGATTATGGTATGCTTTTTTTCGTACAATCTGATAACAAAAATTGTGAATTGACCATAATTACCTTTTAAAAATGCTAAATCGCAAAAAAAGTCGTTTGAACATGTTTAACATTGATTTTCTCAAAACTACAGATAATTAAGAGTTTCCGCGCCTTAAGCTACAGATATGAGAAGAAACTGTTTTTTTTTTAATTTTCTAGTTTTTTAGCTGCAATTTTCTCCAATTTGTTCATTATAATTTATATTAACTCAGGTTATGTAGACTAATTCGAAACATTTCAGTATGCTTTTAATTTATAGGATAATTATTATCATTATCATAAAATTATGTTAAACAAAATTTCAATCGTTTAAAGTATATTTAAAAAAAGAATATTTAATTTAATTATTTTCATCATTTAAATTTAGTCATGAAATTTCGGAAACTCGAAACTTCTCTGGCGACACGTTAGTATTTATCTGGAAACTAAGATTACATTAAAACTTAAGTTATAGGTTTATGGAACCGGCAACCATCATTGCTCTTTTTTCCTGTTTTTTCCGAGGAACCTGTGAGAAACCCTGCTCTAAAGTAGCAATACGTATATTCATTGACAAATCTTGCAACTAGCTGGGTGGCACGGCCTGGTTTATACTCCCACTTAAAAAAAAGCTTAATTACTTTCCTTGGGTTGCAGATGTGTCTCCTATTACTATTGCAGCCATGAGAACGTTGGAACCTAACTTAAATAACACCCTCAGGTGGTAAGAAACAAGTATGTAAAATTTTTCTGCTTAATACTGTTGCACTCAATTGTTATTGAACATCAAAGTTTAAACCGGACTAAGAGCGCGCCAAAACGCTGTCTAGCAAGGCCGTGACGTAAAATTGGTGAGAAATTCAGCGAGTCTAGAGACCGGCCGCGAAAACAGGACGTACGGGTATGTATACTATCGGTGAAAAAATATTGAGCATTGTGTTTGGATGCTCGTAACTTTGCAATGACAGAACAAAAAAACATGAAATAAAGTGTGTTACTCCTGAATCATTTCTACATAACATAGGACTACTAAATTTTGCCGCCTATCGGTTTAAATATGAGCTCGAGAGAAGTAAAAAAAATGGTACCAGATTTTCGCGGTTTTTGAAATAACGCTCGAATTTCCAATTTTTTTTCTTCTAAACCGCTTCTCACAAAATTTTTTATTCAGGATGAAATTAGAATCTCTTCTTTAGATTGGAGTTTTTATTTTCCTAATTTTGTATGTAATATAGACTGTAAGCCAGCTTTTCATGGACCCGGATATCTCAGAAACGAAGGATATCATTTAATGTGGTACTCATTCATTGATGTATAATAACATAAAAATTATATGGGAATTTTAAAGTGTGAACTGAATGTGATCGATCCTGTATTTCTCATGCAGATTGCATTATATTTGCAAATTTAACAAAGTAGTTCTCTTTGAACAGCATAAATTTAACAAAGTAGTTCTTTTTGAACAGCAATAAAACTTTGTATTTGATTCTTTTTTAATAAGTAATCGTTATTTATATGTGTATTGTTATTTAAATAATTATTATTTTGAATATTAAACCGTTAGTCATTTTGTCGCTGTTTGTATTTGCTATCATAACAAATCCCTTACCTTTACTGTGACTTGGTCACCTATTTACAAAGAACTCAATTCCAATATTAGTGGAGTGCAATTAGACTGGAGAAACATTAATTCGCGAGGAATATAATCAGATTTTTTAAAAAGTGTTTGTGTTACGTATTCTGACTAGATATATTAAGTAAACCAAGTTATTGTTTACGAAAAAAGTCTAATGTTGATGGAATAATTAAAAAAATCAAGTAAAGTCTCCAAAGTCTCAAAAATGCACTGATATTATGATTGGAATTGCCCATTGGAATTGCTCATCATAAATGCATGTCTAAATTTTGCAAATTTATAAATGTATATAGAATAATACACAGGGTGAAAATAGTGTGCTGATTGTTATCTTACAAGAATGTTTAATTAAAAGTGCATATATCTCTTCGAACGTGGGCGGCAAAATCTGGATTATTTGCGAAATAATCTATATAATGGTATACAGTTTAGGCACGTTATCTGACTGCCCCATCACTTACCTTGCCTCCGTTTTCACCCTTTACAATACAAGAAAAGCTTGTGAAATTGACAAGACACGTAGCGTACGGAACTCGTCGCAAGCCATAAGCCATAAGCCATCCATAGCAAACAAACGCACGTCGCCTTCGACCAAGCAAACTACGTCACACCAATCACCGCGCGTTCTGGTCTGACTCATATTTAAAGAGACGAGACGGATTTTAATATTATTAATTGTATGAGATCCGAGTTTTTCTTAAAAAAAAAATTGCGGTTCTGATCTTGGTACGTTTGGCACAAATAGATCGTATTAATTTTTAATTTTAAGACTTAGTGCCAAGCGCCTATTATGGCTCTAGGATAATTGAGTGAGACACAGAACCCATCCATAAAGCACAAATTTACACCTTTAAGCCAGAAAACGCCACACGATTACCTCTTTAGAGAAACAAGCAAGTACTTATTTTCAAGCATAGTACCATCTGAGATAAATTTAATTTCGAATTCATCGAAAACGATTATAATTCAAACCCGGAAAAAGGCAATTAAACCCCAATTACGAGGGCCCTTCACAACTCGATCTCCGCTCCTTATTCGTTCATTATCCTGAATGGAGAGAGGACAAACGAAGCACTCCTTTTCCGAATTGTACCCGAGCTACAGACGCCAGCAGACGACGTCTCAAGCGGCAATTTCAGTTTAAATGTCGAAACGGCGGCTATATTCGAGTCGTGGAACGCCACTTAGCGAACTAAACACCCTCGTCGGTAAAGCAGGAACCCGCGACAAACCAAGAGTTCGTGTTTTCAGGGGAAGATAAACATAACCGTGTAATAACTGTATTAAAATTTAAAGCGGGGACATCCCCTCTGGGCTACTCTCTCGCACGCTTGGCTTTCATCACTAAGATGGACCGTCAGAAAAGGAGAAAATCGAATTTTCAGACAATGGCGCGGAGAGAAATTTAAATAGAATGATAATTATGGACGAGTGCAAATAAACACTGGAACAGAAGACGGGTGTAATATCGTAAGAACTGTATTTTGCATGAGATGGAATTTAATTCCAGAGAGAAAGCTTGAATATTGTAATTTGTTTGGGAGTAAATAGAATTTTCTTGTGGAAAGTGAAAAGGGGAAATATTGATATAACGATACAGTTCTGAACATTACAACTATGGCTTTTAAAAGCATAAGAAACCACCTTTTTTAAATAATCCTACCAATTGACCTACGCCACAAGCAACACTCTTTATTTATGAAGCTAGACGAATGTTCTTTTTCTATATATTGGACACTTTATTATCTATATGAATAAGCGGAAGCCATAACGTAGCAATAACCAAATTTTATCATCCGATTAACATTTGCTTTGACCAACACAAAGAAAACACCGCACAGGTATCTTTGACGAACAAGTTATGTTACGATACGTTAAATGACTTTATTTGATCAAATTAATAGTTTAGCTGCATGACCAATTTCTATTTGACCGAGATCGGTCGTGTCTGCATTAATATAAAACTAGTTAGCCATGATTTGACAGATATTTTCATTCTAATGACAGTAGTAGCAGGCAGTGTTGCCAAATCAGTGAATTTTTCACTAGATCTGGTGTATTGGCCCTCCGATCTGGTGACATAAATTGCATCTAGGGACCTAGTGACTTTTCTGGTGAGTCGATGAAAGATTTTTAGTGAAAATCTAGTGTACAAATTCATAATCATCACATATCATCTTTCTACTCCTATTAATGAATGCATTCATTATCATGGCAATTTATGATAAGTAATACTAACCATTCCCCACCCACATGGCAAATATCCAGATATGTCATTCCTGGCTCCTCATACCCAGCGAGTCGTGAGAAACTCATTTCTCACGGCTTTAGAACCAATCACAGCTCTGGATTTTTCATTTCCATTGTGTTTTGATACACTGCTTAACGACATTGCCAAGCCATGACAACGTCGCTAAGTGACAAGCGCACCAAACAATTTTAATCTGTCAAAATCCTGTAAACCGTCATAGTGACACAAAGCCGTCCCCACAGATTAGGACAGATGACCCACTAGATGTTATTTGACATGCCTTTCAACCACGAAGGCTGGTGTAGATGGCGCTCGAGTAAATGAATGTGTAATGGCGGGAATTTTAAAGCGTATATTGGACTACAGTTAAATTTATTAGGAATAATTTTTTTAAATAAAATTACACTTAGATTTTTCCTTTCTTTATTCAATAAGTGCATTACAATCTAGTCATCATTAAGTAATGAATAATTCGAACGTATTTTACTAGTATAACCTAACAGGCACCCATTGATGGTCTCTCAGTAAGTCCTGGTATACTGTTCACATTTTTCTTGCGCACTACGCAGCATTGCCTCTGCTTTTATAACAACTCCATTTACACTAACTCAAAAAGCTTCGTTTTCTTGAGTCTTCTGATCAATCCGGTGTTGTCGAGGAGCTAGATGGCCTTAACGTTTCCGTGATGATGAAGCATTTCCTCGTGACTTCTTGCAACTCTTGGTAATTCTTTCTACATAAATTTCATTTTGAGGTCCTGATGATCATTCCTAATGTAGCAAGGCGCATTGACATCCATCTGTTACACGTAATTACATGAAAATATAAATAATAGACGTATGTAGGTATATCTTTTACACAGCCATTTACTTACCTCTCGGGGTTTTCTGGAAAGCGAAATAGTTTCTTCACGTCACTATCAGTATCAGAACTACCGCAGATAATATACATCGGCATTGTAAGTCATTTCTTTTTTATTTAAAGACTTTTCAAACACAAAACGTGGAATAACTGACTAGAATTGAAATGTCAATTCAAATCAACACCGTGACACCCGCCTATTGCGATCCAATCGCAGTCACTGTTTGCGCAGGTATGTGAATCTGCTGCCATCTATTAGAAAATTCTGTCACTGCTTACAGATATCCTTAGAAATTCGTACCGACTGTAACCGATAGTAATGCCCCCTGGCTATACCTTGGTGGTCAAGTTGCTTTGATGACAGATTTATACAAACTGTACGCGTCAGAAAGAAATGACAATATGTGGCATGATTTGTAATGCCACTGGAACCCCCCTGGCCGTCCCTATATGCAATAATAGTATATTATTATACAAGTTTTATAAGACGTCAAATTGGCGCACGAGTTGTTTTGGGCACGACGAGCGTAGCGAGGAGTGCCCAAATGGAACGAGTGCGCCAATACGTCTTATAAAACGAGTGTAATATACTTTTTTTTCTACTTTGCGTCATTAATTTTATATAAATTTAGAAATTGTGGTTACTATATTGCGCTAAATTAGAATCTAGGGTATTTCGCGGGTACCACGTGGCTGCACTGTAGTAACTGTCAACTTCGTTAAGGATGAGATCTATGAGATGAAATCTTGACAAAATCTAATTGTGAATAAAATTACTCTACTTTAGTCTACAAGTTTGAATAAATATTCAGCGAGGTCTCAACGATGATCATAATGGAGCTTGGGGCAACGCTTTTAACCCTACTGTGATAAATATATGAAACTTAACCTAAAAAGTCAACAACTTTAATAGTGGTTTTATAAGTATAATAATCAGAATAGAAGTGTTTGGCGGTGACTGATTAGTTACTTCGAAGAACAAGAACTTACTAAAGAATTGTTTTAACACCTAACGTTTAATAGCGGTGTCTACCTAATTCCGCTACGTAGTCGTTGCGGCTTATATATTTACAAGCACTTATAATTGAAACCCAATTTTAATTTCGGCAAAGTAGTTTATTAGAATAAATTATACTTAGTAAAATTACATGTGATGGAGGTAATACAAATATGTTGCACACAACCAGAACTAAGACGAAGTCGAAAGCGACTGACAAAAATGAATACGAATTGAGCCGAACAGAATTCGGTCCAAAATGTTACCGAAAACTTATACGTTACATAAACTAAGAAATTCTCTACACTTTAAATGTACTATAGCTTCATACGTGTATGCTGATAAACCATTGATTGCGCATATACAATCTCGTAGCAGTAATTAAAATCATTCATAACTACGATGTAGGTTTGATCTTCGCATAATACCTTATTAAAGTAAATGTGGTCCTTGAATTATATCTGAAAAGGGGATTTGATGTTTAGTTGAAAAGAATGATAACGATCACTTACCAGAGTCGTAAAACATCACCGAAAACGTTATGCTGGCGTATTTTGATGAACACAGCAAAACTAAGAAAGCCACAACTTTTGGCCATACTATAGCAGGCTACACGCATGTTTAAATATGTATAGAATATTGATATTTCGCAGTTTATGCGATTGCAAGAGATTAAAAAGAGGCAGTGTGTGGTTATGTATTGTACGTTTGACATTTGGCATTTGATATCAATGTGTACCAATCCTGGCAATCTTAGACAAAAATGTTACTGTTTTCGGTGTTAATTGTAACACCGAAAACAGTGTTACAATGTGTGCATTGTGAATGCAAAGTAGAAAAATTAATTTATAAAATGTCTTTGCATGGTCGTAGAAAATCTGATGTGGCCAGGCACATGACTTTATCATACTATATATAAAATTAATAGTTTAGCTGCATGAGATTCTATTTGATCGAGATCGGCTATGTCTGCATTAAAATAAAACTAGTAGAACTAGACAGATATGTCGAGTAAAGCTGCGGTCGGATATTGTACTCCGCTGACACAGGGTACACTGTCCAAATGACACTTACGTGTTATTGGGTGTAAAAGGTGTACGGTATACTATATCCGAACGCAGCTTATATTGACAGTAGGTTGTCAAAACATTTGCGTTTGACACTACGTGCTGTCATTAGAATCATATCTGACATATAATCTGACATATCCTGGCTACTAGTTTTAAAGGAGTACGTACGACCGATCTCGATGAAATAGAATTTGCTCATGCAGCTAAACTATTGATTGTACCAAAAAATGTCATAGTGATAAATTATTCAGAATTTCATCTTCTTTAATTTATTATTTAACTATTTCGACGAAATTCTAGAAATGGCGGCTTATTTACAAAATGTTTCAAAAATGCTCAGACTAAACCTGCAGTTCCTTTGGACCATTTTCAACAAAAAGCTTTTCAGCTCTAAGTTTGGTTATGAAACTTCTAAATATGAAGTTTCGTCCCGATACCTTTAGTAGTTTCTCCGGAATCGAAACTTCCAAATATGAAGTTTCGTCCCGATACCTTTAGTAGTTTCTCCGGAATCGTCGCCACAAAAACGGGTACACACACACACACACATCCACACACACAGACATTTTTTTGTACCTTGGTCAAAAATGTTCAGGGGACCCAAAAAGACATATTTCCGCTAAAATCTCAAAATTTTTTTTTGGCACGATTACAATACTTTACATACTGCGTATGATAAAGTAAAAAGTTTAGTATTCTATTCGCAAGTAATGGCAATTTCTCACTCGAACGTTCTTCGTTCTCATGAGAAGTTGCTTACATTACTTGCTCATAGAATAATATACTATAACGTTATTCACAACATTACATAACACAAGTACTAGTTTGTTCTATATTGTATTTTGTTATTGGGTATATTTATTGTAACCCCCATTGCCCATTGACGGATTGATGTCAACCGAACTTAACTTCATTGATTATAACCAACCAATTTTGCAACATAATTATGAATTAATTATAATTAATATTGTGTCTGGTGATTTTGATTGTTACATGTAACACCCGCCCTCCCCCCGGTTGACGGCTTTATTGCGATACGAATCACCTTAACTCCGTTGATTGTGGACACTTGTAGATTTTTTGTGAAAATCTGTTGATTTTTTGACCTCGTCTAAGTGATATGACTACATTCATAATTGGCAACACTGGTAGCACGACAGCAGGTAGTATCAAACGCTGATGTTTTCACAATACCTACTGTCAATAGAATCAAAATATCTGTCAAATCCTTTAGTTTTATTATAATGCAGACACAACCGATCTTGTCAAATAGAAGCTCATGCACCTAAACTGTTAATTTTATTATATAGTATGTTATAGTCATGTGCCTGGCCACATCAGATTTTCTTGTGTAGCCATAGAAAAAAATCACTTCTTGTTCACATTCATGCGTGATTATTTAATCATAAAACATAGTTTGAAATATGTACAATAATGCCAAGTCACCTAACAGCTAACTAACAAAAGAGGCAGTCACAATAACTGTCTGTTTTGTTGGATGCAGCTGTTAATCCGCCTAGTTAATTTTTGCCGCACATTTTGCAACATGGGGTGTGTAATTAGACATTTCTTATACGTAGCTCCAGTTCCTCTCGTGTATTCGGTGGTCGAACGTTGCCAACTACTTTTTCTTTTATGAAAGGCCGAACAAAAAATCCATCAGTGTTGTATCCGCCGACCTGTCCGGTCATTAAATTGGCCCATTTATTGATATTTCAGCCATTTCTAAATTTGCACTTCTGTAAATTCTATGTTCGAATTCAGTATACTTATACCAGAATCACTCTAGATCCTTTGTTTTCCCGAGATCCACTCCTCCCCACCCCTACTTATCGATACTTCACTTACAATTCCACTACCTATAAACTGCCTAAACTTTTACAACTCTACAACTTTACACCTGCCTTTAAACCAAAAACCCAATTGATCAGTATCTTGTCAAGTCAGCGACATTCCTCTAAAACCATATTGCAAGAGAGTGGTGTTTATTCCGTCTGATGCTGTAATTGTGACGCCATGTATGTTGGGCAAACTGGCAGGAAGCTTGCTGCTCACTTAAGTGAGCACAACAACCAACCCACGTCAAATTTATACAAGCATAAGATTGAGACAGGTCATAAGATTCATTACAAGAATGTTAAATTACTCCACAGATGTCCTAAGGGATACAAACTTGACCTCCTTGAACAGCTGGAGATAGAAAGTCACAAGAAATCTCCACACTATAACCACATTAATAGTCAAACTCATTTTTTCTATCGACCTTTATTTTCTTACATTTAAACGAGATTTCTTGCGCCTCTCTCAAAATGTCTCAATTTTCTTATATACCATTTCATTTTTAAATTTTTTTTTTGTTCTTTTGTTGTTCGCTTTTGCGAGCGGCGAGCTTCCTTGCCTTTAATTGCAAGTTTTTGTTTTTGTTCTTGCTTTTATTATGTTACATTTGTAATCAGCATTGTTTAACTTGTTGCATCCTTACATTTCTGTTTGTTGATAACATTTTCCCCTGGTGCTGATATAGAATTGAACCCCCCACCTAACTTCCTTGATATACGCTGTAGGGCACGACCGGTTGTTCAGTTCTGATATGAGTATTCGTCCGACCGCACGGACATTTTAACCTCAGTCCGCGGAAAATTGTTCTTAAATGCGCAGTGGGTCGTTTAAGTAAGTTTGTATTGTAAATCCTTTTTTGTCTTTAGTTTAACTCTTCGAATTTGTCATTAGACGTTATACCACACACCTGCCGATCGAAGAACCGCCCCCCTCCCGTTTTTTATAAGACGTGCCGCTTCGTAATCTTTTTATACAACTGACAGTGAGTTTTTTTTTGATTCAGTCTATCTGGCTTATTAGTATATCGCATATTTCTATTGTAGATACAGCTGAAGATGACCGCACGGTCGAAACCGGTTCTGTGTATATTTAAATAAACCTTGCAAAGATAAAGAGGCTTTTTTCTTCTTTCCACTAATTATATTACTTTGCACCATGGACCACACCCAGACAATACTTACATACCTAATTTTGCTGGAACTAATGTGTATTGTCATAATTTAAAACCTAAAATGTATTGACTGGATGAATTTTTATAATCCACAATACATTTTTTGTATTTTTACTATGACAGTAAAACAATCATTGGAAGTGCCACAACTCATATAAATCCTGCGCGAACAGAAGATAGTGACAGTTTTTAAATTGTAACATGGGAATGCGTCCATATTCTGACCTTAGAATTCTCATAATGGATGAGAGTCTCTCAATTTATTACGGGTTTTAAACCGGGTTCGTCCAATCAACCCCTAAATGACAAAACGTTATAGTAAAAGCGAATTTAACTGTAGTAATATGTCGATGCACGTATTGTGCAACAGCGACATAATGGTTGCAAGTTGGACCGGACGGCAGTTTTAAATTGACCAAGTTGGCGGTAAAACGGTTGGTCGCGATTGAATTGACCGTACGTGTAGAACTGCCGGACAGTCGAATCCCATTAGGCGATTACGAGACCGATTAAGAATAGTGTCGCTCGTTCAGACCGGATGATGCTGGGAATAATTCGAATGCGATTCCAACACATACACTCTGTAAGCCAAAACGAATGGCGTAATATGCGAATATCTCGCTAGAACCAGCTATGTAGGATCACGATACACCCGGAATAAAACAATAGTCCGTCTTCCAACAAGTACATTCTGTACTTTCTAATACCACCCAACCAATATTTTTTGCTATTTTCAGCGTGCTGCATTTTGCGACTATATTGATACATAGATACATGATCACCCAACGAGAATATGCCTCGCTACAGCGGTCGTGAGCAGAACGTGAAGATCATAAAGTCCCGACAAGCCCTGTAATTTTGATTTATTTATTTGAATCTGAACTTATAAAAAGTTAAGTAATGATAATTTCTGAAATAAATAAATTGACAACAGTATGGCTTATTTATAACTAATACATACTAATTAATCATTCATGGTTCATATTTGAACCGCTTTGTTTCAAGGGTTATAGATCTGAAAAAGAATTGTTTACATTTTATATAATTTGAACATACTTTAATTAACAATATTTATTGATAATTAATTAAATTTGTGTGCAAAAAAAGAAAATATATTTGTTGACTTTAATAAATTTGCATCACAATTGCCAACTGATAAATAAAATAATATCAGTACAAATTATATGCGCAATATATAAAATAAAAAGTTCATTTATTATAACCATTTGATAAAAGATATAACCAATACAAAAAATATTTGGCCAATACAAAAAATATTTTAGAAATAAAAAACTTGAGAAAAAAATAGAGAAATTACAAAAGATCAAACCTGAAATTAACTAAATTCGAGACAACTAAAAAACCCTCTCACACAACCTAAAATTGAACACAAACTAACTAGCGTTAGCTTAATTGAATTAACAATATAGAACTGCAGTATAGGTTATTTGCGCTGTTATAATAATTTGTATCATTCTATTTAATGAAAGAAGACAGTTTTTGAGGAGTTTTACGGGAAGTGTTCCAGAATGCGCCCACCTCACTGTCTGGTGATCCTACAGGACAACTTGAATGGTACCTACGGAACCAAGCACTTAAATTGGTATTTCATCAGCTTAGAAAAGGCGAATCTAATTGCATGATGGTAGTTACAGAACAAATCCTAGACGCATAAGTATGAATGAAACAATCATTATTTAAAGACCTTGACGAAGGTTTATAATAAACACTACTGGCAAGAAAACATCAACATATTTCTATTAAGATACCATCTGGAAACTTGGTGGCTGTTACTGTCTACAGACTACCTGGCCAGAGCTCCGAACTGTCGAGGCTTGCTCTAAGCCTCGACCTAAGAATTAGTGATGCCCTGAACTACACAAGTACAAAAATCGAAACACACTAAATAAAGATCTGTTAATTGAGCTGACTAGTTCGTATGGCCTACAGCCAATAAGGAAAGATCCGACCCATGTGACAAAAACCTCCAAGACATGTATAGACAATATTTTTATTGATACTGATCAAGTAAACATTAGAGAAATAAGAACAATAGACATGCACATCTCCGATCATCATATCCAGGTGGTTTCTCTGGATCTTGGAAATTCTGCACCTGAAAAAAAGAGCATAAAGGTAAGGGATGTAAATGGCGAAACCATAAGGACATTAAAAACGTACCTGTCCGATACAGATTGGCCTGACCTATGGTATGGAGATATCGAGAAGACGGAAGATTGCAGTAAGTGAGACTATCACTGCAGACGAATTTAACAAGTACTTTTCCGAAGTGGGAGCACGCACAATGGAGAGTATCGAGGCTGTGGGTGTTGTGTCGGAAGGATTGAGAGTGCTACACTCAAATGGTGACTCATCTTTTCTTTTCTTTCCAACTTCCGCTGTCGAAATACATACCACCATTATGTCCATAAATTCTAAGACAACACAAGATATATATGGGCTCTCTGCAGTTGTTCTTAAGCAGATCGGAGAAGAACTTGCACATCCAGTCTCGGAGATGATCAACAGGTGCTTCCTGGAGGGTGGCGATGGATACAGACCTATATCCATCTTACCAGCAATTTCCAAGGTGTTTGAAATAACCATAAAAACAGACTGGTACGGTATTTTGCAGAAGAACACCTATTTTGTGACGGGCAGCATGGCTATAGAAAGGGAAGGTCAACGGCTACTGC
Organism: Aphodius sticticus; assembly: GCA_963966075.1. Lineage (NCBI taxonomy): Eukaryota > Metazoa > Arthropoda > Insecta > Coleoptera > Scarabaeidae > Aphodius > Aphodius sticticus. The sequence continues at coordinate 47,305,408 of OZ014509.1, read as the reverse complement.
ACTATTACAGCTGGTGGACGGTGTAGTTCGTGCCCTTGATGCGGGGAACTCGATTCAGTTGGCTACCTGTGATTTGAGCAAGGCATTTGACACCGTGCCACACTTGGAACTGATGCATACACTTTATTACACTTTTTACAAAGGAAGCTCAAGGGAAGAACTAACCATTGAAATGCAGAATGTCTTGACGACAACGGAACTCCGGTTTCAATACAACAAGTTAAAGCTGATTAACAACAAAACACATGGATTTCAACCCGGCACCTGGCTCCGATGTGACAACACCCAAATTCCTGGGGCTGTGCGTTGATAGTATATTGAGTTGGACGGCGCATGTCGAGGCTCTGTGCAGAAGACTTTCATCGGCTGTTTTCTGCATAAGAAGAATGAGGCAGGTTGCAACCGGTAAGTTGTGCTCTGCAGACGTATTACGCCATGTTTCAATCTGTCGCTACCTATGGTATTGTTCTGTGGGGGGCTGCTTCAGAGGCGCAGCGAGTCTTGCAACTTTAAAAGCAGTCCATAAGAGCTCTATGTGGCCTTGCGAGCAGAGATAGCTGTAGAGATAAGTTTCGGCAGGTTGGAGTACTTACCACAACATCTGTATATATACTTACCTCCTTGAGATATGTTCATACACACCGACATCTCTACGAAACAAATGGAGCAACCCAGGAACACCGCACTCGTCGTCGAGAGGCACTGAGAGTGCCTAGATATAGGCTAAATGTGACACAGCAGGAGGTAGGATGCATGGGTGCTAGACTGTACAATCACTTGCCGGATGGTGTGAAACAGCTACCAGAGAGGCAGCTTTTAAGGATAATGATCCGGATTATGCTGATGGCCGATACTACTTACATTATTTTTAGTGGAATTTCTAAAGAGAAAGCTAAATTAGAGAGACTGTTTGTTTGTTTTCAGTGTTGCTCTGAAATATGTTTACTTTATCATACGCAGTATGTTAAGTATTGTAATCGTGCCAAAAAAAATGTTTGAGATTTTAGCGGAAATATGTCTTTTTGGGTCCCCTGAACATTTTTGACCAAGGCACAAAAATATGTCTGTGTGTGTGTGTGTGTGTGTGTGTGTATGTGTGTGTACCTGTTTTTTTGTGGCGACGATTCCGGAGAAACTACTAAAGGTATCGGGACGAAACTTCATATTTAGAATGAAATAAAGCACGTAGTCATGTATTGCAAGGATTTAATTAGTTAAGTGCAAGCATATTTAGAAGTTTCATAACCAAACTTAGAGCTGAAAAGCTTTCTGTTGAAGAGGGTCCAAAGGAACTGGAGGTTTAGTCTTAGCATTTTTGAAAGATTTTACAAATAAGCCGCCATTTCTGAAATTTCGTCGAAATAGTTTAATAATAAATTAAAGACGAGGAAATTCTGAATAATTTATCACTATGACATTTTTTGGTACAATCAATAGTTTAGCTGCATGAGCAAATTCTATTTCTACGAGATCGGTCGTACTGCATGAAAACTAGTAGCCAGGATTTGCCAGATTTGCCAGTAGGTAGTCTTTAGCTTTAATCGACATATCTGTCTAGTTCTAGTAGTTTTATTTTAATGCAGACATGGCCGATCTCGATCAAATAGAGTCTCATACAGCTAAACTATATATTATCATGATTATATATAAAGTATGATAAAGTCATGTGCCTGGCCACATCAGATTTTTACTTTATCATACGCAGTATGTAAAGTATTGTAATCGTGCCAAAAAAAATTTTTGTGATTTTAGCGGAAATATGTCTTTTTGGGTCCCCTGAACATTTTTGATCAAGGTACAAAAAAATGTCTGTGTGTGTATGTGTGTGGATGTGGGTGTGTGTGTGTGTGTGTGTGTGTGTGTGTGTGTGTACTTGTTTTTTTGTGGCGACGATTCCGGAGAAACTACTAAAGGTATCGGAACGAAACTTCATATTTAGAAGTTTCATGGCCAAACTTAGAGCTGAAAAGCTTTCTGTTAAAAAGGGTCCAAAGGAACTGGAGGTTTAGTGTTAAGATTTTGTAGATAAGCCGGCATTTCTGGAATTTCGTCGAAATAGTTAAATAATAAATTAAACTAGAGGAAATTCTGAATAATTTATGACTATGAAATTTTTTGGTACAATCAATAGTTTAGCTGCATGAGCAAATTCTATTTCGTCGAGATCGGTCGTATTGCATTAAAACTAGTAGCCAGGATATGTCACATTAAATGTCAGACGTGATTTTAATGACGGTGTAGATAGTGTCAAACGCTAATGCTTTGACAATACTATTGTCAATACAAGCTGCGTTCGGATATTGTAGACCGTTAAGGTGCGTTTTCATTAGTGCTAATGGCAGTGGTAGTAGATGCCATTATAGTATTTCTAATAGAATTTGCTAGTGACTCAAGTTTATGTACATGCAAACTAATATGTGTCACCATCACGACATGTGAGAAACACAATAATTTCGTCTGTTACCACCGCCATTACCAACCATTGCCACCAGTCGGAACGCACTTTCTACACCCTATAACACGTGTCATTTGGACGGTGTACCCGGTATCAACGGAGTACAATATCCGAACGCAGCTTTAATCGACATATCTGTCTAGTTCTACTAGTTTTATTTTAATGCAGACATAGCCGATCTCGATCAAATAATATCTCATGCAGCTAAACTATTAATTTTATATATAGTATGATAAAGTCATGTGCCTGGCCACATCAGATTTTTTACTTTATCATACGCAGTACGTAAAGTATTGCCACGAAAAGTTCTCGTTTACGCTTTAATGGAGCGTTTGCTGGTCAGTCCACATATTGTTTTGCATGTATGCATTTTTAGAAATGCAATACATGACAAAACGACCGGATGGGAGAGACCAGCGAGCGCTCTGCTAAAGGTAGAATAGGGGAATCGTAATGTAGCAGCTTAAGGGGACAGGTGGTCCCAAATAAAGATCTAGATTAAAAAAGCCTCATGATGTTTCTGCACTTGTCCCCGATTGTGTTCCAGTGGCTGTGAGGCGTTAGATTAGCAGATTAAAGGTAAGTGTAATATTATTTGTTATTATTAAAATATATTTAGTAGTTTTGGTACCTCCGCAATACAGTTATTTAGCTAGTCAAGCGAGTAGCCCAAATATAATTAAGTAGGCGATATTTAACGTGACAGTATTGTAATCGTGCAATAAAATTTTTTGAGATTTTAGCGGAAGTATGTGTTTTTGGGTCACCTGAACATTTTTGACCAAGGTACAAAAAAATGTCTGTGTGTGTGTGTGTATGTGTGTGTGTGTGTGTGTGCGTGTACCCGTTTTTTGTGGCGACGATTCCGGAGAAACTACTAAAGGTATCGGGGCGAAACTTCATATTTAGACTTGATTGATGAAAATATCCGCCCTTTCCATGTTCGTGCAGTTGTATGAAATTAAACTAAGTTGAACTTGGAGGAGCAGTCTTTATTTAAAAAACTGTTTATGAGACTATCGATTTCAGTGCTTCAAGCACCATCATCAGGTCTCGCTACAAAGTGAAACATAGAATAAGTACACCGATAACCCTATAGTATATAAAAAGGGGGGTAGTTTACCAAACAACAATAAAAATAAAAATATAAAAATAAAAATAGCAGTAAACATAAAAATAAAAATACAAAGAATACTCACTGTCGATTAACAGTTAGACAATGCGAAAATCATCGATATTGTTCCACGGAAACGATAGAATAGATCCATATAATACAATACAATACAGCTTATCCGTCAATCTATCTCTGTAGCACACCGTACATTATTCGCTATCTCGTGCGCTCCAATGCAAAAATTGGCAGTTGTAAACATGTGTCAAGGAAAACAGTTGGCTTCTACAAGTGTACAAAGGTCATTACACAACAGTCAATTCAAACAACAAAAACTTATATTAAACACAGGAGACAGATCTTCAACGTATTAGTTCAACAATTATACAAAGCAATGACAACAAAACACGCCACTACCAGGCATCGGCCATCTTCTTGTAAGATAACCGTAACAACAATGAACATAGCTCCATTACGGTCGCAGCATTATGTGAAGTTAGGCGCGGATATACATATTTAAATATTTGAAAAACCGAATTTAACTAACAAAACGAATCAGACCATAAATTAATAGAAGTAATAAATTATATTTAATACATCTTGGCCATGAAAAGGTGGTCGCCCGGGAACTCTGTAATGTTATTGAGAAGGGTACTATTGTCCTTGTCTCTTTCCTTTCGTTTGTAGATATGGTGCATCTCTGTGTAATCCATTAGCGCTGATTTCGGTAGTCTTTTGACGAGTTGCATGTTTGTGATATTAAATTTGTGTCCCTCACTAATCATATGCTGGTATACTGCGGATGAGCTTCTGGTAGTGTGTTCACTGAATCTGATTCGGAGATTCCTTCCCGATTGTCCAATATAACTTTTTTCGCAGTTTGAACATTTTAGCTCATAAATTCCGCTACATTCTAGTGGTGGTATGGGGTCCTTGTTATTTATTAACATTTTCTCTATGCTCTTTCTGGTTGGGTGTGCTACCGTTATGCCATTCTTCAACAACGTTTTGTTGACTGCCCTATGGAGTGTTGGGTGGAATGTCAGCTTTCTGTATACTGGCTTGGCTGTAATATGGGGGTATATCTGTCGTAAAGTGGTGTTTCGTTTTAGTTTTTGATATAGGTGTTTTATCGTGGTTTCACCGTAGCCATTGTTTGCCGCTATAGTTCTTATTGTCTTCAATTCTTTCTGGTGTTCCTCTGTTGTCATGGGGGTGTGGAGTAGTCTTCTTAGATAATATCTAAATGCAGCCATCTTTGTGGAGTGGGGATGTTGTGAAGTACTGGGAATTGTCATATCTGTCGCGGTTGGTTTGCGATATATAGAGTACTCTAGGTTAGTGTTTTTTCGCGTTATGGTCAGGTCCAAAAAATTCAGTTTTTTATCCACTTCTCTTTCCATAGTAAATCGAAGTTTGGATATTTGAATCATTCTGGTGAAAAAGTTCTTTAGATGTTCATCATCGCCTTCCCACACCACGAAAACATCATCGACATATCTTCCCCAGTACTTTATACAATCACTCTCATGTAAATTGAATATTTTCTGTTCTATTGTTTCGACATATAAGTCCGCAATAAGTCCGCTTAAAGGTGAGCCCATGGTCAGACCATCAGGTTGGATATAGAGATCGTTGTTAAATTTAAAGAAGTTCTGTAGCAGATATCATATTTAGAAGTATCATAACCAAACTTAGTGCTGAAAAGCTTTCTGTTGAAAAAGGTCCAAAGGAACTGGAGGTTTACTCTTAGCATTTTTGAAAGATTTTACAAATAAGCCGCCATTTCTGGAATTTCATCGAAATAGTTAAATAATAAATTAAAGATGAGGAAATTCTGAATAATTTATGACTATGACATTTTTTGGTACAATCAATAGTTTAGCTGCATGAGCAAATTCTATTCTATTCATCGAGATCGGTCGTACTGCATTAAAACTAGTAGCCAGGATTGGTCAGATTTTTGGGTTCTAATGACAGTAGGTATTGTCCAACGCTAATGTTTTGACAATAACTTCTGCCAATATAAGCTGCGTTCGGATATTGTATTACACTTTTTACACCCAATAACACGTAAGTGTCATTTGGGCGGTGTACACGGTGTCAACGGAGTACAATATCCAAACGCAGCTTTAATCGACGTAAGTATCTGTCTAGTTCTACTAGTTTTATTTTAATGCAGACATGGCCGATCTCGATCAAACAGAATCTCATGCAGCTACACTATTAATTTTATATATAGTATGATAAAGTCATGTGCCTGGCCACATCAGATTTTTTTCTTTTTGAATAGTGAAAAGTTTTATTATTGTTACGATCTTTCTATTGTATGACGTGCTATGTAATTATTCTTGATAGCAAATAAATTGAATTGAATAGAATATTAAAAGCAATGTACAAAAAGCTCCTAGAAAACCCCACGCGAGCAATGCCGCACAGCTACTTCTAATAAAGCTATACGACAACTGCCAAATGTTTTACAATTACTCAAATTGTGTAACATCCTGTCTGTAACGTGGCGTAGTCGTTGTGGAGGTAACAAAATCAATAGACTTAATGGAAGCCGGTGCCGTCATTTTTCCTCAGGTTGGTTTTATCCGTCGTTAATCTTTCTCAGATTCCGAGACCCGTGTAAAATAGGTGCTAAAAAATTCATCGGACAGAGGAGGAAAATTAATAATCCTATCTCATTAACCATTAATCATCATTCCGTTAAACGGTGTCGTATTACAGGGGTGACGTAGGCGTCAATTTGTCAGTGAACTTCGATCCATTTTTTTCGGCGTAATATCGTTACACCGGCACCAAGATAAAATTTCTTCACCCCCTAAACCCCAACCCATCCGAAGCGATCCCAAGCGGCATTTTACGATCGAACGTTCCATCAAAGTGGCGACAGATCGCCTCTCAGATTATTTCTAAAATGTAGTGAAAAGTTACCCCCGGAAGCGTTTTAACGAGTATAAAGTTCCATTTAACCATGACCTTTTAATGGCAAACCCCAATTTAATGGCACGCAACGAGAAATATGTCGTTTACTGAATTTAGATAAACAAGTTACCATTTTTCAATAGATACAAAAAACGTGCTCAATTAAAGTACTAATTACATAAATGATTGTAAGTGCCTATTTGACTTGAATATTTGAAAACTTCAATTTGCTGCTCGTTTCATTTATGTAATTGTGCTTGTTTTATGTTAGACGAATTTCAAAAGTTTCAAAATATTGCTTTCATGATCAAACGGGTTTCTCGAGTTGATTTAAAACAATATTTAAAACTATACAAGATGTCCCTCAACGGGCGTCACAAATTTAGCAGAATGGGAAGCTAATCATAATAAGATGAAACACTAATTCTAATTTCTCTTTTAAGTACCTACAACCTAAATATATTAAGTGTAAAACAACCAATTGTGTTAACAGACTGGTATTCATATGTAAATTGTTAAATGTACCTATCTGTGAACATCTGTTAGACAGCATTACTTTTGTACAGAACATACATAATTAATGAAACCAGAAACAAAAAAACTTTTACATAACCACTGTTTCTAATAGGTACAGTCAACCAAAAATTATTTCACGGTGGACTGCAATATAATTCTGTCTCGAACGAGATAAGAAAATGTGAGACATTGAAATCTTTTGCTTTCAGATGTAAGGATTATGGGAATAATTTATATATGACAGGATATTCATAAGGATACATTATTTTAAGGATTATTTTTGGGAGTTGTTTGTAATTTGGTGCGATTTGTATTCTTTATGGTGTTTATATAGTATTAGTCTTTTTTAACATAGTTTATTTTTCAGAATTAACAATGTACGAGAGCGTTTAGTATTGGGGATTTCTATGTATTTTTATTATTGTCAGTTTTTGAAATCAAATCTCGGGAATTTATATGGGAATTTATATATTCAACAGAGTACTAGAAAATCTGAACAAGCACCTTAACTTCTCTGAAACTTCGACCACCAAAACAAAATTGTAAAAGACTACGGCTTTATAACGGACTACATGGGAACCTAACCAAGTTTCTTAATGCGAGTTTTGACGTTTATGAATTTATTTAGAATGTTCTGAAAAAATCATCAAAATCGGCCAAAGATTACAAAGGTTATTTAACATCAAATTTTATCCAAATATTAATTAGTTGTCCGAATTTTTGTGCCTTGGAGTCTAGTTGTTTGTTGAATTTATTTTTTTTTGTACTTATATTCTTTTTAAAGCCGCATACCTTTAAAATTAAAGTTAAAAATGTTGAGATAAGTAGTGTTACGCTCAGTATAAAATAATATAAAAGTGTAAAATGTGTATTATTTATTGCCAGTACGTGGATATGTGGGCGTATCCAATGCGACGACACGTTCGTTACTTTCCAGTTCAATTACAGAGCACACGTTTAGAACTGATCGGAATCAAATCTGGGACCAGGAAGTCCCGGAAGCGGCACCGGTGGGATTAAAAGAACGAAGTCTGAAAGCCTGCTTGCAGCACATCGGTCTGACGGGCACAAAAACTAACGCCGCCAACCTCAGAGGGCCTGAAACGAGCATCAAATAACCGACACTAGTCGTGCAAGAGAGCAGAAGCGACCGATCTGGATATAGCGATCCGATATATGGATTTTTATTCGTATATTTCATCTCCACTCTATATGAGTGTGAGCGTTGTTTTATTCGCCGCTGTTATTTTTTTTCTTTGCCTCTCTTCTATACGAGACCGAACGAAATTTATCTGGGGTGGATAGGTGATCTATTTGACTACCACTCTGCCGTCCGGAAGAAAAAATATGAATCCCGGATAAAATAAATAAGAGCAATCTTTTGGGAGAGCACCACGATTTATGATCGTTTTTTTCAGGAGAACCGGCTCCTCCGCCAGGATGGTTCGCTCAATGGAAAAGTTATAAACTTAAGAGCAGCTATACGTCTTGTAATTTAGATTTTTTTGTGCAACGAGTAAGAGGAAAATAGGTTAAATGATAATGTTATGCCGCGGAAACAACAGTTTTTTTTATTATTTAATTATAACTATGCTCGTGGTCTGGCGTATTGGTTCTTTTTACTATAGAGCGGAAGTTCCAGACGAGTGCATAATATATGTACATCACGACAGCAGGTACACAACCCCGGTGCGCTACTGTAGCTCCTGGAGAGGCGTACCGTAGCCAGCGCTCCTGCAATTACCTGCATGCGGGATTCGACGCAGCCCCTCTCTTTAAAACGAAGCGTACGCTCATGGAAAGGATGTCACTCAAATGTCCAATTACTGGTAATTATCACATGGCAATAAGATTTCCCATTTGCAACATACAAACAGATTTGGATACATCTTTCACACTACATCATAACTTTGTTAGTGCGGTCATGCGCTTGGACACAGTAATTCGTCACTGCTAACTTTATAAAAGTTCTTAATATGGCTTGTTTTAATATGTGATTGATATTTAAAACATATGAAGATGAGTGTGTGTATCTGCTTCAATTTAAAACAAAAATAATGAAAACCTGTGAGAAAAGATTATTAAATACATGTTTTTTAAATACTTTCTTTAATGTCAACCCTCATATATTTCTTACGGATTTTTGCTGACCTGTCATTGTGTCAAGGTAGCGGAAAAATTTAGTGATCTTACATAAGAACATTTTCGAGAAAGCGACAAAATTATATTATTATTGTATTGATAATTGATAATTCTGGGGAACATGGATTTTCAAATTTGAATATAAAAAGGCGGCCACATCGAACTATTTGCCGAGAAGACGATTCCGTACTAAAAGAAAATCCTCTCGCGCATGGTCTTCGAAAAATGTACGATAGCGAAATCCAATGATCATAGAAGCCTCGAAAGGATCTCATAGTAAACCTTAAACCTTCGTTCTTTTAATTGAAATTATGAAAGTTTCACAAAAGTATTTGAAGCCAGTACAACGATTCTAAGCGGTGCCGGTGTGCGGGTGCTCCCATAATAAACCGCAATGTAAAGCGGTATAACCTAATGTGATATACATCTTCGCTAAAGTTAAAATAAATATATCGAGCCTATTCGCTTTCAATTCACCAAGAAAATCACACCCTAATTTCCAACTTCTTTTTCTCGAAAAGTTTCTGATGTAAGCAGTGGTGGTTTAACTAACTTGGGATGCGCTTAGGGCGCAACCTGATTTCGGGGCCCCTATACCTTACCCATTCGAAACCAAAAATAATCTATGTTGTAAAATAAATACCTATTTGTAATAAAAATTAAGAAAATCTATAACAATTGTCCAAAAATATAATTTGAACTTCTTGGAACTTCTTCTTCTTCTCTAGTTCTAAAGTGTAAATAAAATAAAATAAATTCCTTATTTAATAAGTTTGTGGCCACGTTCAAAATAATAAAGGAAAAGAAAAGGACACAGAAAATAGTTTATTGCAAAAAATAATTATTATTCGCTTTAAAGCAAATGGTCAAGTATCCTATCCGCATGCTTGACAAAATAAAATAATAACATTGAAAATTCTAGTAACCCTTGTAGGTTCGTTTATTAATTGCACCATATCACGAGACCGAAAATCCGTATTTAGCCTATCCGCATGCCGGCAACGATCGTCAAGCATATCAATATTTACATCGCCCAAACACAACATCAAAACATAGTATCTAGTATCCATTAACTGATTTTCTAAATTTTCGATGAAATAGTCTTCATTGACTCTTTGTGATCTATAAACACACCCGAAAGCATACCTCGCCGAACGAGATCTTACAGAAACCCATACCTGTTCACATAGGGTTACCAGACGTCCTCTTTTAACCGGACAAGTCCTCTATTTTAGGGGTCATATCCGGGTCCGGTATCTTTTTTCGATTTTCCCCGAAATGTCCTCTTTTTTTAACAAATTCATAAAATAACCTGACCAAAAAAAAAGAAGATATAATTAGAAATGAATATACGGACATACCGTATCATACGGACTAACCGTCATTATGAGAATAATCAATGTATAAAGGTGATATACAGGCGGAATGTAAATTTTAAAATAAATTAAAAATTTTAGCGACAACCTAGATTTGAACCAGGGACCTTTGTGTCGCTAGCACAATGCTCATGTCATAGGCCTCAATACCTCAGTTGGATAGAGCATTGTGCAGCGACACAAAGGTCCCTGGTTCAAATCCAGGTTGTGGCTGTAATTTTTAATTTATTTTAAAATTTACATCCCGCCTGTATATCGCCTTTATACATTGATTAAAAAAAGAAGGTAATGTATAGTTTCATTTCACAATTAATTATTTTCTAGGGCGCATTGAGAGAAACGGCGTAAAAAGTGTTTATCCTAAACAACCTTTCTATAGGAAGTGAATATCCGCAAAAACTATACTGTCTGTTGGAGCGATGTTCTTACTAACAGTTTCTGAGAATTATCCATTTCTTCGTCCATTTCTTATATGCACTGTTGAGTGCTTGCAATTTCGGGATATTTGTGTTTCTAGGTAAATATTTTAAACAATTTTGTCACATTATTTTAAGTCGTTAGAGAGGACGGTCGTTGTAGTGCATCCCCAGGTTATTGTTTAGTGTTTGTTTACTGTAATATCAAATAAGTATGTTATACTTTTCTGTTATTAATTGTCTCAATATTTTGAAGTAGTAATTACTATTAATTTTTCATTAAGACCATTATTTTTCCTTGTCCTAATTTTCTCTTTGACTTCTGATTTCTGAATTTACATTGAAATTTGTACCTAAGTGATAACTAATAACCATTTTCAAGTTAATTTTTACGAGGAGTACCAATATAAATAATTTTTAATTTTTAATTAGTTTTTTTTAATTTTTAATTAATTTGGTTTTATATTACAGGTTTTCTTGCCATTAGAACTTAAGAAAAGAAGAAGTGCCGCCCTTGCGTTTTGCGGTGGACCGACAGATGGTCATTTCTGATTACCAAATTATTATTTATTGTATATTTATATGAATTTAGTATGGAAGAAATGATATTATACTCAACAAAATGAAAAATTGATATCTATGTCGTACGTGTTGTGCATATAATAAAATATACTAGGCAAATTATTAAGTTTTCAGTGATATCAGTCTATCACTGAAAGTAAAAAACAGCTAATTATACTGTTGTTTCTTATTGACTACTGACCATAACACAGAAAACATATTAATTAACATAGTATTTTTATTTTTTTGCTGGCCCCCATAATATTCTTATCGTTTGGTATACATTTAACACCGTATTGGATATTTTTAAAACCCGCGAGGTAAAAATATCCAAGTCCCTAAAGATATATTTTTAACTCCTTATCAAATAATAACTAGGTACAAAAGGAGTGAATGTACTGTGTAAAACTTTAACCCCGTCTGATCTAACTACATACGCAAATGGTCGCGAGGGAAATGCATAGCGGAGTTGAATCGGTGTTAAATCCAACTCCCTATTTTGATGTGTGAAATCAGTAAGAGAGATATGAGGTCGCTATTATAAACAATTCATGTCATTATGTGTTATAAACAAATTTGAATGATTGATATTGAATTTGATATAAATACGTGTATTTTCAGCTACATAAAAGCAACAATTACACAACATTTTATTAAAATTGTAGGTGATAAAATGTTATAAAACTGATTTGACTTAAAAATAACCTTGTTATCAGTATCACAATACCTAAGAAATGTTAGAAGCCTCTCTGAAAAATGTATCACACAAAAATTCCAATATATCATATCATATCAAACTTGAGGATGTTAAATCAAACGTCACGGATTGAATATGTATTTTTATGCAATAATTGAAGTAGGAGTCGGTAGGGGTTCATTTATCAGGGAAAGGCACTCGACGATATTGTGTGTGCACTGGGGAATTTTAATCTTGTTTGCGTACGATGAGCAGAGGGGACGACGTGTTTTATATTTCGCGGTGTGAATGCCCTCACCCTTCGTTGACAAACTTTTCGCACCCCATGCCTTCTCGCCATGGCGTTTGCAACCCCGTACGATTTTCAATGCGTTCTCACCCCCGTGTCTATATTAAATTAGAAATGTTTAATGGGATCACTTCGTCGCAAATAATGGGCTCGTGTTGACAATGTGATCTTATCGCACGCACCCAATTTTAAGTTTATCTTTTATTCGCAGGATAAATAAATACAACCTTTCAAGAGATACCGAACTTTGTCTCCGAGGCAAGCGATGATTTACGGATGTATATTAGATCATATAATTTAAATTCGGGATGTTAGACGGGGTCAGTCAAGAAATCGATCTACAGGGTGTCTCACGAAATTGTTCCGTCACAAGTTTTTGGAGGTTCTACTATTTCCATATATTTAAATGTCGGAAATAAAGATCAATTCGTTCCGAAATTTGAAACTAAAACACTCTCAAGATACCTCCATTTCCGGTTTCCCGGAAACAAGTATAATTATAGAAAATATTTTAGAGTAAATCATATAGTTTTTATTTCAGTTTTTGTTTTCAGTGAAATTGTAATTAAATAATTATTTTTCATTTGATCAATTTATTTAAGCGATTATTTATTCATTTCATTATTTATTATTCATTTATTATAACAGTAGATATTATTCTGACTCTCTGTGTGAATACAAAAGCCAGGGTTTCTTCAAAAATCACCATATGTGTGATCATGATCACAAATTATCCGTTTATGTAATTCAAAAAAAATTGGAGGCTGCAATTACAACCCGATTCTGTATGAAGATAGGCGTTATTACTTGTGCATCAATTTTGTATTAATTTGTGCGATTGTTTATTTTCTTCGTGGTCACTAGATATTTTATATTAAATGTCGAATTAGATGCTTAATAAGCATGATAAGATATACAGGATGTTCAATTTACATTTTTTTTTAAATATTTTGATGTTTAATAAAGATTTTTTTCAGAATAAAATTAGAATCGCGAAGCATTCATAATTAACGAAAGAGGTGGTATTTTTACTATTCCAAATATGTTCACTTGTTTCTCTTTTTCCCTACTACAGAGTGATTAAAAAATCACATTTTGACGATTTATTTAAAGATACACTAAAGCGGTTAGCTATATGGGGAAAATGTGTTTTTTATTCTTTTTAAGTTTCGAAACTGAAGTATCGATTGAAGATATTAACGATAAACTGTAATTTGATAAATGATACTCTAAACATCTATTGGGCAAAATAGACCATCCGTGTCAGTTTTTTCTTGATTATATGAATTCATCGAGATCCAGATTAAAGTTAATATAAGTTGTCGGAAGTGGGCTTAGGTTCGAATTTTAAATGAGAATGTAGATCATGAGTCATTAGATATGTATTTTAAAATACGTATGCTTCTGATGATGTGATAAATATCCTATGGGCAATACACCAAGACGACATGCTACCATGAGTAATACAGCCTCACATCATAACCAGCGCAGTTTGGTGTGATGTGTAGGTCGTTGATCAAAAGATTAAAAATCGTGGCATTCTAAACTTTCCCGTCGTATCAACCTTATAGATCTGAATCGGAAGAAGGCGCTGAGATGTGGAAAATGTCCCAATCCTTATTTTTTTGTTGACTATGGGTGTTGCGGTAAGAGGCTGCATTCCTGCTGGGAGTACGTCGCACTTGGTGTCCCCTCAATTTATTATTGAAATGAAATTATTATAACTGTGTACCTACGCTTTTGTAGGTCTTATACCCAATGTGACCCGTTGTTATATTTTTGGTGGTACGGTATGTCTTTTGTATAAAACCTACAAAAAATACAGTGTACGTTCTTTCAGTGACATATAACCTGTTTTCATCAGCATTGTATTGTTTTTCATATCTTCTAGTTCATCAAAAGTCTAATTCGTCAGATAAAGGAATGGTGGCACGTTTGAGCGGTCGATCTTTGAGGCACTTTCCGCATTATTTTGGCGTCGCCCGCTGTTTATTTTAGAGCCAGTTCACTAGTTCACTGTGAGGCAATATTTTTTTATCTTTGGCATTATTAACCTATTATTAACTTCAACTCTTCAAATATTATTGATTTTAGATTGCATTATATTGCATTATGAAATTATGTGTCAAGATTTGCTTTGTTAAATTTAGTAAATCTATTCAATCTTTTCCCTAAATTGGAATTGAAAAGGATGGTTTAAATCAGGGGTGTTAAATTACCGTAATTAATTTTTGAAATTAAAATTATTAATTAATTATTAATTAATAAAAATTAATTATTTTTTTGAAATTAAAATTATTAATTTAAAAAATTAAATTAAGTACCACGTAAATAAAAACTAAAAATGGTAAATTACGCTGGTTAAAATTACCAGGTAATTACAAATTAAAATGTTAAATTAAACCGGCGTTAATACCGATCACGGTAGATTATGAATGCTACTTATGTTAATAAAAATGTTTTGTAAATAAAAGTAATTATTTTGTAGATAACTAGCTATCTGACTAAGGATGTTAAATTTACGTAATTCATTTTTTCAGTAAATTAGCGCTGAAATTAAAGTTACTACTTTCAAATTTAAATTACCAAGGAATTAAAAATTGCAATTGGTAAATTATATATTCTTAAATTACCGGGTAATTCAAAATGGTAGTTTACCGATGACAGTAAGATATTTTAAAAAAATGGGGACAACCTTATAAGTCACTATATTGTAGATAACCACCAATCGCTGATGCTTTTCCTGATTTAATAGTAATTTATTATTAAAATGAAAGCAGGGACAACAAAAAATATACTTTTTATACTAGCAATTTATAAAATGTACAGTCTAACAGCATAGTTATAGTATAAAGTACTGTAATTTATTACCGACTCACAAAACGACAACGCCCGGTTTCACAAAGAATGATCACATTTTATCCGAATCACCAGAACATTTCTTTAAATCATGAATTTCATAGTATGTAGATGGCTTCTGATTTAAAATGTGCATTATTGGCTCCGCTGAATTAAGTAATAAAAAATCCGGAAATTACCATTAATTACGGTAATTTATTTAGTAATTTACCCGATAAATTACACCCATACATCCGTAAGTACCGCCCAGGCAAAGCACAAACAACAGTGCACTTGTCGACTGCATAGAAGTGGTGGGGTACTTTCACGCAAGTACTGATTTAAGGTTTTTGAAATTAATTTATAAATTCTGGTAAATTAACAACTGTAATTAAAATTTTCGGTAAATTACTGGAAAATTACCAACGGTAATTTAAATTAACGATAAATTACCATCGGTAATTTAAGCTGTAAATTACGGTACTTAAAAATTGGTAAATTACCATTAATTTGGTAAATTACGCTTTTACACCCCTGGTTTTAAAGGTCCCATTAATAAAATTTTTAAATTCTATTCAAATTCTCATGCTAAAACAAATCAACAGGTTCAGCGATTAGGTTCTCTTGTTCCTCTCGTAACTTCGATAGCGGTTTCGGCTGTAGTCTATTTTCTAAGTGCTTGGGGTTCGAGTTTGGCAAGTTTTGCAACAGTTACAAACATAATGTAGTACAAGTTGTAGCGATAGCAGTGTTGTGTACGCCGGGGCCAGCACACAAAAGCGACAAACCAGCACTCGCTGCTCTCGCATATACAACTACAAGGTTTACTCCAATTATTGAGTTTACTGTTACACGTATCACGAGTTGAAACACATAACGCGTGACATATAATGGAATGCCAGCTATACACAGTGCGTCTACAAAAGCGAGATTATAATATTAAATTTACCACTTCGCAATTCTATGAGTGAAAATTTAGTTGTAACCTGATTTATTATTACCTTTGAAATGGAATATCATGGGGACGATAATATTATATGTATACATAAAACAGAGGTTTGCATTCGGAATGGACGTGTTATAATATTGGATATTAGTATTGATTGTTAAATTAAAATTTAATGAGATTTTGCGAAAGCATTCGACAAAATCAGTCACTCAATTTTATTGACAAAGCTAAAAATGTATGGATGCAGCAACCCACTGTTTACATTTTTTCAATCCAACTTCGAATCTAGACAGCAATATGTGCAGTATAATGCTTTTGTAACCTATACTGTCCTGGCAGCATCGGGTGTTCCACAAGGTTCAAACTTGAGCCGTCTTCATAGATCTTAGACTTGAAGATCTTCATTTCAAAAGAAAATATGGATGACTCCGTGTACTGCAGGATCAACTGGATTAGATTGACAGTATTGTGAATGTGGTGAGAAAAATAACTTGTTTCTATGACTGATTTCAGAGAAACAATTTATTTTTAAATGCTTCCAAATGTCCAAACATCATAACATTTACAAGGTGACATTTACAAGACTGGCACCGGTTGATTTTGATTACGAAATGAATGGAACAACACTCACGCGCACTATACAGGTTAGGGGTATCCTTATTTTTCAACTTCTGAAATTTGAAATACGTACCCGCCAAATTTTTTTTTCTACATCAGTAGAAAACACCCCCAAAATCTGAAGTCAATCGAATCACGTTTAGTGGACGCGTATCGACGTCAAAGTTTAGCGCTTCCGGCCGTTCGATACATACCTCCAAATAACTGATTTATTACATACTTGATCAAAAAATCACATTCTATCTTATTACTTTTCTCAGTGGCTTTAACCGTTCAGAAGTTATTGGAGAGAAGTGAGCGATTGAGTACAATAACCATTTTTTGACAAAACCTAGATTTGCGTAGAATAAGTCTAAAAAACAACTTTAAAATTTATTTTTAAGTTTCTAATAAATCTGCTAAAAATGGAGCTGTCCGGGTTTTGCATCTAACCCTTCAAATGTTCCCAGACGTTTGACCTAGGGACAGTGGGAATAACTAAAATCTAAAATTGTTCTAACCGTAATTCTAAAAAAAGAAGTTATATTAGAGTCAGATTTATTTTCAATAGCTCTTTCTTTTTATTCAAGTAATTGAAAACGATTGTTTTAAGTCGGCCCTTTTTGCTGAAGGGTATATCGCTGTTATAACGTTACTACCTGCAGTGAAACACATTCATACTTAATAATTGTTAAAATCTGCACTGTTACTGTTTTGAATGCACCGAGTTCTTATTCTGAGAAATTTTCCATGTTTTTTGGCTTTACATTTAAATACTGAATATATACATCCTCTTCACTTTCGCTATCGCTGAACATTATTGCAGCAATTTTTACTCTTTCATACTAAGGGCGTGTTTTTCAATTGTGGTTTGGCAGAGTTTAACTTAAACTTTCGTTAGGCTCCATATGCGCGCTAGTATGATAAAGTATTGTAATTGTGTGTGTATATTTGGTCGTGTCTGCATTAATATAAAACTAGTTAGCCAGGGTTTTGACAGATATTTTCATTCTAATGACAGTAGGTAGTGTCAAACGCTGACGTTTTGACAAGACCTACTGTCATTAGAATGAAAATATCTGTCAAATCCTGGTTAACTAGTTGTATTTTAATGCAGACACGACCGATCTCGACCAAATAGATTCTCATGCCGGTAAACTATTAATTTTATATATAGTAAGATAAAGTGATGTGCCTGGGCACATCAGATTTTTTAGAATTATAATTAGAATTCTTTTGGCTTTTAGTTATTCCCAGTGTCCGTAGGTTAAACGTCTGGGAGCACTTGAAGGGTTATATGCAATCACAAATAATATTAGCTCCATTTTTAGCAAATTTGTTTGAAACTTAAAGCAATAATTTTAGAATTTTTTAGACTTATTCAACACAAATCCAAATTTTGAAAAAATATATTTATTGTACTCAACCCTATTTTTCTCCAATAACTTCTGAACGGCTAACGCTACAGAGAAAAGTAATAAGCACTTATTGTAGAGAACAATATTCTTGAATACATTTGAACAATTATAAAGTTTTAAAGTGTTTAATTACAGGTAGTAAAAGCCTCTAACGGAGCGGTATATCCTTCAGCAAAAAGGGCGAACTGACAACAACCATTTTCAATTACTTAAATAAAAAGGAACTAATATTGTAAATAAATCTCACTGTAATAGACTTCTTTTTTAGAATTAGAATTAGAACTGTTTTGGCTTCTGGTTATTCCCACTGTCCCTAGGTTACACATCTGGGAGCATTTTAAGGGTTAAATGCAATAATAAATAATGTTAGTTCCATTTTTTGCAAACTTGTTAGAAACTTAAAGCAGAAATTTTAGAATTTTTTTAGACTTATTTAACACAAATCCAGACTTTGTCAAAAAAAAGGTTGTTTTACTCAACTCCATTTTTCTCCAATAACTTCTGAACGGTTAAAGCTACAGAGAAAAGTAATGGGTAGTTATTGTAGAGAACAATAAATATTCTTGACAAAAAAAGATAAAATGTTAAGAAGATCTTCTTAGCACTTGGTTTGATAACTTAGTCCTGAAGATGCCTCTTGCAACAGAGCGCGAAACGTTGACTGCTTCAAAGTCCTCACCGCGGTTTCCACCCGGAAATCAATATATCATTATATCATAATTTCTTGAATTTATTTACTAGATTCAAATGTATATTTACTTGGATGTAGAAAGTTAGGTATATACAAGAAATGCCACATACTCAATATAAGTAAAATAATTTCTCAGATAAATGCTGTCAATAAATAAATTCTTTCTTTATAAGAACCAATATTGTATTGAAAGAAGTAATTGAATTTTTCGTCCCAAAAATGTTAAGTTCTCCAACGAAGTAATAGTAAATCCATCCAAGTGCGTAGTTACTTGATCCAAGAAAATATAAGACATTTAATATAAGTAAGTATTGTTTACTGAATAAAAATCCACCAATTATTTAACTGAAGTGATTCTCACTTCTTTCAAGAAATCCTTTTCTCTGGAATAAATATGCGCACCGTGATTTTGTCAAGGCTCGCGCGCCCGCGCGTGGTGCTGGCGCCGTAAAGGAGCCTAACCTAGTACGAAAACAACAACGAAGTACCCGTAGGGGATGTGCCTTGTGATAAGCGTACAATAAACGTTGCAACACGGAATAGTTTGATGTAACGCACGCAACAGTTTAGAACGAGTAAGTAAATATAACATACCTATCTTGTTAATTAGCAATAGAAACCGTATTTTGTGCCAAATCTTTAAAATTCTTACATTAAGTAGCTAAAAATATTTACCGGGAATAAAAATATACACTTCATTGAAGACTGTTTACTTACTTCACCAGAGTAACCACTTTCTTAAATCTAGTAATTATTCCAAGAAATAAAATTTCTTGGTTGAAGTCAATAATCTCGCGTATATACGAACTACTTCAGCCAAGTAATTCTCTCTTCGTTCGAGAGATCACTTTTCTGGGTATACTAACGCAAAGAAAATAATTTGGCGGGTACGTATTTTGAATTTTTGAAAAAAAAATTGTCCATATAAATAGGGGCACCCCTAATACTGGTGCATGACCTTGGTGTTACATTCTATGGCAGTTCGTCACTTGTGGAACAAATCAACGCTATTGCCCCATCCGCGAGAAGGATGCTTGGGTTTATTATCCGTCCTTGCGTCTTCTTCTCCAACCTTACTGTAAAGGTGTTATTTAAACACAGGTGAGATCAAAGCTTGAATATGCCACTTTGTTTTGGTATCCCTATTGGTATTTTGACTATAAATTTCTCCATGTTCACTGGTGATGGTATGATTAAAAGAATGTTGATTTCAGTGAATAGTTTTATTATCGATCTTATGGTACCTGGTTTCGAAGCTTCGCTTCCTCTTCAGCCATGCTACAAATACATTAAACGTCAGTATATACATTTAATAGAACAATAAAACTTGAATTACCGTCTAATACAACATACTTCGGTAAAAAATTGAGGTTATGAGTCGCAGAATGGACTTCATGAAGGAAAATGTGTGAAAACTGCAATATTAACGAAAAATCTCACATAAAACACTAGTAACCAACAAGACTGTACAATTACATTATACAATCATTGGTACATTTATGACGTTTAAATTTCTCGTCAGGTTATTCAGAAAAAGTTTACAAAGATTCTATCGTATCATGCTCATGGTTACTATCCTCCCCGTGGCGTGGCTGTGATCATGCGATCGTATTCGCAGGGTTCAATATTCTCTCCTTGGAATGTAGAATACTCATCAGCTTATCATTATTATATAAACTTCTACACAAGAAAGTTGATAGTTCGTCGATGCTTTCTCAAGTAGGTATTGTTTTATGTGCCGCGTATGTCCTCTCGTTCAGAGAATATGTTTTATTGTCCTTACGCTAGAACCAGTGTATTGTTAAAATCACCACTATTTGCCATGTGCAACAATTACAATAGGATATCTGGTATCTTTAAAAAAATGTGTGATAGTAACAACTTCCATTGATAGCTAATGAAAATTTCAAAAGAATTAGTAGTGTCCCGTGTTTTGGTTCATATGTGCATGGGTGATGTAGAATGTTACATTTTTGTTGTTGTTGGTTTTACACAGTCTGGAGTTTTGTATTACCTATTACTCATGATAATTGTTATTGTTATCTTTTTCAAATTAATTACTTGTAAAGTTATTATGCTTAATGTAAAGTTATTATGCTAAATAAATTATAAATTGTTCTGTAAATCGAAATGTATCTACTGTTATAAAATCTGTAATAAATTCTTATTATTATTATTATTATTATAAAACGTAAAAATATAAAATATATATAAAGCCTACGTACTTAGTTATAAAATATATCGTTCTATCGACTTTAAATTGTCGTTAAGAATCCCTAACTCGCCGTGCTGAGTACATATTCTGTTGTGCAGGAAATGCCGTTGCGAAGATCGTCCTTTTGTAGGTTAGAGAAATTTTCAGAGCGTGGCAACATCTGATTTTAATGGATTAATAACATTACACGTTAGTGTGGCCCGTGCCATTAGTAAAAGAGTTGGACATGAATCTTCCACTTCAATTTAATATCAAGTATGCCCCACGTTGTCATCTTATACGACGAATGCCAAAGCATCATGTGGTTCACGTGTGTGCAATTACGAACTTGGTTGATGGAAGGCAGAACACCCAAGCGGCCCAAACTGCAACATAACAGAGACATGTGTAGTTTATTTGAGAGAAACCATTGCCCTATGATCCTATCATAGTATTTTGAGGATTGTGAAAGTAGAACAAAAAGCGTTGGGTCTAGAACCGAACCCTGGCGGATAGCTTATGTATTCAGCTAAGATTACGGCAACCAGATCAAAAACTTCAACGAGATACAATTAAACTTCAAAATAGGGTGTTAAATTCGAGGGAATATCAACTCGGAAATTATAATTATTGGTGCTCTACTTTCTTGGAATAGTGTGTGGAATACTGCGTATCCAACGTAATTTTAGTGTATGCAGAATTATTTACTCGGGCTGTTGCAGGTGTACGGGAGCTTCAATCCCTTTTGAAGTTTAGGTAGTCCCGTGACACCAGCCATCCAGCAACGTTCGGTCCGCAGAGATAGGCCCTCGTTACCATCACCATATTATAGAGAAACACGGAAGACCGGGCCTGCGGTGTCGGTCGAACGGCCATTGTCGCCAGTTTCCGGCCTGCGTCCCGAACTATTTACCATAATCAAACGGGTGAATATTTCAATGGGCCCTAATGTGCTTACTGTGTACTTTATTGTGACGTTAACGAGGGACACGTTTCTGCCGTGATTAGGAAGAAATGATACTAGGAGGCTAGAACACGAATACCCGCAGCTACAACATCGGCCTATGTCAGTGGCTACACACTAACACCGTGTTCGGTAATTGGTTTAATGGAAATAGGGTTTACAATGATTTAGCCCGACTTCGAAGTATTCGTTTATCGTTCAACGATTTAATCTCTCTGGCTATTGCTTATTGAACGACGGTGTGGGATTGTTAATTTGACATGACAACTCCAATTTGTATTTTCAATTGATAGTAGGATTTAAAACAAATTTATGAGTTATCTATTCATCTGCATACACAAGGAGGTATCTAATTATTCCAAATGTAGTACAAAGGTTTGAAACAAGATTTATCTTATTAGGCTCATTGCACGAAGACCAACCAATATAAACGGTGGATGGTGATGGAACTGAAACAATACCCAATAAGAGAGCTCCGACCAGGGGTGTGGAGTCGGAGTCGTGGAGTCGGAGTTCAAAGAAATTTCAGAGGAGTCGGAGTCGGAGTCGAAAAAAAACGTACCGACTTTGACTCCGTGCCCGAGTTTACATATTGTAGAAAGAAACATGCGAGATGGACGTTGCCTCAGTAGACAGTAGACAAATAAAACTAAATATTCTATTAAGGCTTTTGCAAAGTACCTACCTACATACATATGTAAAAATAACCAGTTTTATAAACCGTATTTTGCACTTAATTTTGTTTCTATTAGAATGAATTTTATTTTATGTATTTTTTTTCTTAGTCTTATTGGGCGGACATTGGATTGGATTGTATGGGTGCTTTTGTTTATATTAGAGATACAAAGTCGTGTAAATGGACAAAGTAGATTTGTGTGTTCTCTAATCAGAAAACGGTTGAATTATTAATGATGTCAGATACATTTAGAAAAAAAAAACAAATAACATTGTTCAAATAATATGATCATAACTTTTTCATTTGTGGTCCGACCAATATGCAGTTTTTTTTATTTACATATAGATTGTGTAAGTTTAAATTATTTTTCACCAACAAATTCACTGGGAACTGTCTGTTTTTCTTATGTGTTCAGCATTGGTTTGTGATTAATTTGCTGTGATTAATCAGATGCTAGAATACTAGCAATTTAATTTATTAAATTTGTTTCACCTTTCTCCCTGAAGTTCTTTTATTTTAAATATTTTTTTTTATTTCGTGATTATTTATATTGTAAGAATTTTATTACACACAACTATTCGAAAATTTTATTGTATGCGATTTTCCGAAGTCGGATTACGAAAAATATCCGGGGTTGAGTCGGAGTCGAGAATTTTTTGACCGACTCCGCAGCCCTGGCTCCCACTGCGCCGGGAAGAATGATTCTGCTACCACCTCAGCCATCATTATTCTGAACTGCTCGCCCATTTGGGACACCGCCCTTAGAAAAAATACCAGTTTCTGATACTCCGCTTGCAACGTAGTCTCGCAGTTGAACAGTTGCAACCGGGGAACTCTCGGTTGTCAAACATGCCGCCAGTCATCACTGCCATTATGGTAACGGAGATGAGGTGGACGTTTTGCAAGCGTGGCAGGAATAGGCGCGGAATAGGCGCGCTCGACCAGCAAGGCTTCGCGGACCAGTCGTCTCTTAGGGAACCTAACAGCATGATGTGAGCAGAGTGAGACTACTTCATCACCACGTTCTTGGCAGGGCATTGGTCTTCTATGCTATATCTACACAGAATGAATAGGGCACCTAATAATGAATTCGAACTCTGCATAGGATCTTCCGCTAGCCGTAAACACAGATTACCGGAATCGTCAAAAAGAAATTTGAGCACTATTATAACCAAAGGGTTTTATCGAGAAATAGTTGAACCGGGAATGAAACGCCTATAAAATAGGTCACCTACCACTCTAAAGAATTATAGTAAACAAATGATTACATACTGTACAGGGTATCTCACGGAATATGATGTACATGATTATCACGGAAACTGTAAGCGCTGCAATATCGTTGAAATGGACGAAAAGTTGCCCAAAAATTGATTCCTTTCAGTACAATTTTTGATATTTAAAAATGTTACATGAGTCCCTAGATATTCCGAAAAAAAGTTAAAACTGTCAATTTCTTTTTTCTTGAGTAGGTGCGTTTGCTAATGCATTAAATAGAAAGTCAAAATCTTGCATTCTTACATGTGAACTTACTCTGACGCATTGTTTGTTTTCAGAAAGTGGTCAGAAAATGTTGTATTACTTATGGACGCCATATTGAATATTACAGATTTAAATAATAAATAAATAAAATTTATTGCATATAACATACAAAGGGCAAGTACAACACCGTGGTGCAATAGATACGGTATAAAATCGTAGAAAATTAAGAAAAAAACATTTTACAACTATTCAAGAAATATCTTCGCACATAATCGCGTCCGATAGAAGCGCCTTCTTTACAGTTTCGATGGTGGATTCTCGGCTGCGGAAGCTGATGGTACTGAGGGTGTTGTACATAAAAGCAGCGAGATAGGACAAAGACCTTCTGAAGAATGCTGCACTTCGTTCTGGAACCGTCGCTGTCGTGACAACCCAACCAAGATCTCGGGCATGTGCTCTCTGCCAGATAGGGTGGTTGATGCTCGACAGCAGCCTAGCGCACCACGACGACGTTGTGGAGGAAGCGACGATCACCCATACGCAGACAGCGATGCTCTCGCAAAACCCTGGTCATACTAACGTCGCACAGTGGGCAATTATGAACTTTTAGGTAGACAACATTATTTGTCTTCTTTAATGAATGTAAAGTAACCGTTAGGTAATCAGAAAATAGCGAAAAAAATCTAATCCTTTTGGGGATATATCGATCCTCGTACCACATGATTTAGGAAAGCCCGATTGATGCTTAGGTAGTATGTTGTGTTTCTGCAAGAACTCGGACAACTGCACAAGTATTCTGTGATCTGCGAGGCAGCACACAGAAGAACTAATTGGACGGAAATCACCCAGAGGTGACCTGGAAGCCTTCTTTGGAATAGGCTTGAAATAGGCAGATTTCCACAGAGACGGAACATCGCCAACCTCAAATGAGTAGTTGATGCAAAAGTAGTAGTTGTTGATGATCTGGGTCAAGGGCGCAGCGCAGAATGAGCTGGAAAGCTGTAACATCATTGCCGAGATTCCATCAACACCACAACACGGTGATCTGGCCTTTGATATCAAATTCTCGACACTGGAACATGCCACAGGTCGATAGGTAAAATCAGAACACTGTTTTTAAAATGAGCACTAAAATTGTCCGCGTTGCACGATTCCGTCGGAAAGGCCAGAATAGATGAACTAAATTATATCTTCGACCTTGCTTACAATAACTTTTTCCACAAAAAACATATTAATAAACTGTTACGTCATACAATAACAACAAATGACCCTTCATATACAATCGAAAACCCCACTAATAGAAAATACAAACCTTTTTCATATAATAGTATTACCATAAAATTGAACAACATTTTACCCAATTTCAGCATTCAAAAGTAATAACACAATTTATAACATTCTCTCAAATTTCAAAACCCCTACATCTATTATGGAAGAGTGTGGAGAAATGTAGGTCAAACCGGAAGGAAGTTAGCAAAACGAATGGTGGAACATAAAAACAGAGCACCATCTAATTTATTTCAACATACATTAAACACAGGTCACCATATTAATAAAAGGTTATATAAGGTTATAAAATGGATTTATTAGAAGAATTAGAAATAGAAAAACACAAAAGAAATAATAACGTCACTTTGCTAAACGATCAATTAATATTTAATAACAAACAAATATTTTCTTACACTTTAAATTCATAACTTTGCCCAACCTGTTTTCATCCATTACGCTGCTAACTTCACAACGGTCGTCTTGTCATTCGTCTTGTGTGTTCTGAAATGATAGACATGTGTTGTTGTGTACTGCGTATTTTATTTCAATTGGACCGTACGTAATTTATTAAAGATTTGTATGCGCTTGCCTAGATTAAGTTATGTTTTGATATATTGTAGATATGGGCTGAAGATGTCGTAAGACGAAACATGAACCCATTAAAATAATTTAACCAAACAAAGGAACAGAGATTTTTATTTACACATTCCCATTATGTACATTATTAACCTTTGTAATAACATGGACGCATTTAAAATTAATATTATAGCCGCCCAGGATGACGATGCTTTGCATATCCATGTGGATCAAATTTAGAGCGTCGCCAAGTGAGCTAAGTGACGTAACGCCACCCGAAGGCAGTCGGTAAACAACACCAACAGCTATACAGGTTTGCTAGGTACTAATTTTTACCCATAGCTGTTCTGCCTGAGAATCCGCCTCCTCCAGAGTCACAATAGCCGAATATTTGATTGGACTTCTGATGTAAATGGCAACGCTTCCACCCCTGGCTTCTCTATCCATCCGTAAAATATTAAAGCCGGTAATAACTATCATCTCATGTAATAGTGTCTCTCAGCCAAGTTGCCCTAATAACAAACATATCACAATTAGTCCGCATTACTTGACCACATTAAGTTTTGTTGATAAGCGATCTTACGTTCAGGTGTACAAACAAAACATTTGAAACACCGTGCACTGTCAGCAGATTCCCCTTGAGACTGCCCGTTTACTAAGCAGTCTGGCTCACTAGGAAAAAAATGCTTTCCGGAATCAATTTTTTCCCGTTCCACTTTTGCCTTCTTCATGAAATAGAATAATTAAAATACTTTACAACCTTGTACAACACGTTTATAAAATTATCACAAGATATACAAGGTCCCATTAGATGGCCTGCCAGATTACCCGACTTAACCTCCATGAATTTTTACTTTATCATACGCAGTATGTAAAGTATTGTAATCGCGCCAAAAAAAATTTTTTAGATTTTAGCGGAAACATGCCTTTTTGGATCCCCTGAACATTTTTGACCAAGGTACAAAAAAATGTCTGTGTGTGTGTGTGGATGTGGGTGTGTGTGTGTGTGTGTGTGTGTGTGTGTGAGTGTGTGTGTACCCGTTTTTTGTGGCGACGATTCCGGAGAAACTACTAAAGGTATCGGCACGAAACTTCATATTTAAAAGTTTAATGGCCAAACTTAGAGCTGAAAAGCTTTCTGTTAAAAAGGCTCCAAAGGAACTGGAGGTTTAGTCTTAGCATTTTTGAAAGATTTTGTAAATAAGCCGGCATTTCTGGAATTTCGTCGAAATAGTTAAATAATAACTTAAACTAGAGGAAATTCTGAATAATTTATGACTATGCCATTTTTTGGTACAATCAATAGTTTAGCTGCATGAGCGAATTCTATTTCATCGAGATCGGTCATACTACATTAAAACTAGTAGCCAGGATATGTCAGATTAAATGTCAGATGTGATTTTAATGACGGTGTAGATAGTGTCAAACGCTAATGCTTTGACAATACTACTGTCAATACAAGCTGCGTTTGGATATTGTACACCGTTAAGGTGCGTTTTCATTAGTGCTAATGGCAGTGGTAGTAGACGCAATTATAGTATTTCTAATAGAATTTGCTAGTGACTCAAGTTTATGTACATGCAAACTAATATGTGTCACCATCACGACATGTGAGAAACACTATAATTTCGTCTGCTACCACCGCCATTACCAACCATTGCCACCAATCGGAACGCACCTTCACACTTTCTACACCCAATAACACGTGTCATTTGGACGGTGTACCCGGTACCAACGGAGTAGAATATCCAAACGTAGTTTTAATCGACATATCTGTCTAGTTCTACTAGTTTTATTTTAATGCAGACATAGCCGATCTCGATCAAATAATATCTCATGCAGCTAAACTATTAATTTTATAAATAGTATGATAAAGTTATGTGCCTGGCCACATCAGATTTTTTTTCTATGCGAGAAAGTTAACGAACGGATATTTTCACAAACCTAAGTTTATAAAAAATTGCATTCTTATTTAGGCGTTGTAACGGTAATGGTTTGTTTATTCACTGGCCAACAAAAAAAAATTGCCGGACAAATGACAACTGATTCGGATAGAGTTTTTTCTCAGGAATCCGAATCTGAACGCAGAAATACTGAATTGGCTCTAGTTTTTTTGAAAAACAGTGTTAAATGTTCAAAAAAGACGCTTTTTTGCTACTTTTGCAGACATGCCAAACAATAACGTAATGTAGTAGAAGTTTGTAATTAGGATCAAATAATACTTTGAACCTTCTGCTTTAAGAATATATAGCGCGAAATGGGATGGCATAAACTTTGAACATTTTACACCACTTTTTTTATGAGGAGCACGCCAATTGCAGCACCGCACGGAGCACACTGATTGTTCCTTTATTTATACATTGCACTGGTCAAATAAAAAGTTGCCGCAAAAATGAAAACTGATTTCGATAGGATTTTACCTGTGGAATCCGAATCTGATAAGAGAAATAGTGAGTTGGCTCCAGTTTTAGCGCAAGACAGCGTTAAATTTGCAAAAAACGTGTTTTTTACTTCTTGAAATTCCTAAACACATGCAAAACAATAACTCGACGTTATAGAAGTTTCTGTGTTGGTCAAATAAAACTTTGAAGCTACTGCTTTTTGATAATGTAAACTGGTGTAAAACTGGTCACGTGGTGTAAACTGCAGTTTTGGCTCGCATTTTAATAGGAGCGCGTGTCAATTGAAACGTTGCACACTTTTCCTAACGGCAGAGGCGGACACTGCTGTCTTCGTTTAGTATTCGTATTAGATTTAAATATAGGGTGATTTTATGTTGTTGATTCCGAATTTGATAACAGTTTTAGAACATTTGCATTAATTTTAGACATGAATTTTAGACAAAAAGCATGAAAAGAGAATAGAACTTTTTTTACAAATTTATTTCTATTTACAAATACCTAATTCAAACACACTATTATGATATTTACTTAAGATTTAGAAAAACTCCGCTTGTAAGATCTTCTTCTGTGTTCTTTAGAACAGTCACGTTGGAGGTTCCAACAATAGTCCGCCATCATGTGCACATCCCATCTGCCTTGATATCTTTCCTCCATGACCTTTATATCCTGATGAAACCGTTCCCCTTGTTCCTCACTAAAATCGCCAAGGTTTTCTGGAAATCTGTCGAGGTGGCTATGAAGATAATGTATTTTAATGCTCATATGAACACCTAGTTTATCAAAATTATGGAGCATGGTTTCTACTATGTCTTTGTAATTTTCTGCTTTGTTGTTGCCTAAGAAATTCTTTACAACTGAGACAAAACTGCACCATGGAGAAGCTTCAATATCAGTCATAGATTTTTTGAAGCCTAAATCCTTGATTAGTTTCCGAATCTGCGGACCATTAAAAATTCCTGCCGTTAATTTCTCCATGCTCAGTCGAGGAAATGATCTGCAAATATACTTAAAACATTCACCATTTTTGTTTAAGGGTTTCACAAATTGTTTCATTAACCCCAACTTTATGTGGAGTGGTGAAAGAATAATTTTTTCCCTAGCAATCAATGACTCCTTCACAACGTTTGCTACACCGACGGTCATGCTCTCTCTTAATGGCCAATCCTTTTTTGTCCAATGATCCTTTGCTCTACTATCCCACAGACAAATAAAGCAAGGATACTTGGTGTATCCACTTTGTTGTCCAAGCAAGAAGTTCACCATCTTTAAGTCAACGCAAACAGGCCACTGGTGCTCTTGATAACGGATCTTCTCCAAAACAATTTTTATATTTTCATATTCTTCCTTTAGCTTTGTTGAGTGTCCTATTGGAATGGATGCATACCGATTTCCATTGTGCAATAAAACACATTTTAAGCTTCTTGTAGAGCTGTCAATAAAGAGCCGCCAGTCTTCTGGTCGATATTCCAGCACACCCATGTTTAACAGAAGTCCTGCGACATCATGACAATAAACAAACTCTTCATTTTCACTAAAATATGGTAGAATTGCCAGCTCCCTTGTTCTGAAAGCTGTTATTTTAACTTCTCGGTGTAGACATTTCTTTACTTCTAATCTGGATGCTAAAATTTCAGCGTCTTCTTTTGACAGCCTTAGATCTCGCACCAAATCATTTAACTCATTCTGAGAAAATTTTTCTGGAGTCTCATCTTCGCTTTCGCTGCCCGAATAAATCGTACTCTCTGCGTTAGGGAATACTTCGTCATCTGACCATGGATACTCTCGCTGTGACATAACAATTGGTACTTGTGGTAGTGGCATGTCTTCTCTGTGGGGCATGGGACGCTTAGCTGACTCCAAAATAGGATATTCCCAAGTACGTTTCTTGCTTCCATTAAAGCCTTTCACATCCACAGCGCAAAAATAACAATCATCATGGTGATTTCTCGGTTCTGACCACATCATAGGAAAGCCAATGTTTATATGTCGCCTGTTTCCCTTAGTCCATTGTCGCAGCGACTCCACACACACTTTGCAAACCTTGTGGGGAACCCAGTACTTATTCTGTTTGCTAATTGCAATACCAAAATAAGCAAGATATGCTTCTTGCACAAATTCAGTAATGTTTTTTCTATACTTTTTCAAAGTATATACCCCACAAATAAAGCAGAATACATCTGGATTGTTAACGCAGGCTTCTCTGGACGAATTCATATTTATGCGAAACTTTAAGGCAACAGAAGTTGAACTACACAAAAGTGAAGAATCAAGTTTTTCATCCACAAACCAAGCGGATTGGAAAGCATATGCTAGGAGTTCCAGGAGCGTAAGTTATATATGGCCAACATATACAAACAAGTAACTAAATAACTACTTAATAAGTAGTTATTAAGTATGTATAAATGGGCAACCAAAGGCTGCTTATTTTTGTTAAGTAAAAGGTTGTTTTCGGTAAAAATGTTAAAACTTGCTTAATCCGTTCTTAATTAGCTACTAACAGAAAATTCACATTAATTTTCAATTACTAGTGGGATAGGTGAATAAAACCTAGACAATAGTAGTAACTATATTTGTCCAGGTAATATATTATCCTGTTATCTTTATAAATCAGTTAATTTTCAATTACTAGTGGGATAGGTGAATAAAACCTAGACAATAGTAGTAACTATATTTGTCCAGGTAATATATTATCCTGTTATCTTTATAAATCAGTTATTCAGTATTTGTTGGCAAAATATACTATAAAGAGATTTCCCTACTATATATTACACTGACCCTATAAATCGTTAGGGGTATTTTATTCTGAAACTTGTAAACCAAGGGATATTAAATAATTTACCTTATTGTTGTAGCGTTTTGAATTTTTCACACTACCTCTCAAAAAAAAAAAAACTGTAGCCAATTCATTATTTCTGGTTTCAGATTCGGATTCCATGGGAAAAATCCTATCGAAATTAGTTGTCATTTTTCCGACAACTTTTTATTTGGCCACAGCAATTTATAAATAAAGAAACAAGCAGTGCGCTCCGTACGATACGGTGCCGTAATTGGCGCGCGCCGCTATAAAAAGGTGGTGTGAAAAGTTCAAAGTTTATGTCATCCGATTTCTCGCTATATGCTCTTAAAGGAAAAGGTTCAAAGTTTAATTTGATCCTACTTACAAACTTCTACTACATTACGTTATTGTTTGGCATGTCTGCAAAAGTAGCGAAAAAGCGTATTTTTTGCACCTTTAACACTGTTTTTTGAAAAAACTGGAGCCAATTCAGTATTTCTGTGTTCAGATTCGGATTCCTGAGAAAAAACTCTATCCGAATCAGTTGTCATTTGTCCGGCAATTGGAAGTCGGTCAAATTTTGTTGGCCAGGGTTATGAATTACAAATTAAAAACTCCCCACACAAAGTATTTAAACCACATTAAATTTGATTTTCGTAGTTCTCAACGTTACCATTATTAGTTCTATTCGGAAAAGATTTCATATTTACGTAACTTTTGTTCCATTTGACCGTCATCGTAGCTCTTACAATTTACGAGATCCTCATGTGACACACTCCGTGACACACCATATTTACCACAATACACGCATAAACAAATGATACTAATGGCATCTATATTTCAAGTATAAAATTCAAAACGTACTCATTACGCGGAGGGAATTTGACGAAGCGGTGATTTTATCCTCTGAACAGTTTTTTATGGGTTTCCATTTTGTGCCACTTACCACCCACCTCTTTAATGGTTTTGGTGTATAACATACAGATCTACATTCTGCAAAAGTCATAACAGAAATTAAGTATTCAAGTATTTAATTCGTATTTCCACAATCGACTCCAAATTATGTATGAAATGAATCTGTGGCTGTTTCAGTATAGCTCTCATACATACATATTCAGTTCGATTTGTGCGTGTCTCTGGGGATATGGAATTCGCAGAGAATGGCACACGGGAGGAGTGGAGGTACCGATTCCGATTCCCAAGGTGGCAATCAATCAGGAATCGAAACATACCGGCCCGCTCCGGATCCGTTCGTGCGAAAGTTAAGTCATTTTCGATGTTATCACACCCGAAGCTCTCTAATTAATGGGGAAGAGTGCTGCTTGGTTCGCTTGCTTGTGAGGCGGTGATGCCTGATTGATAGCCGAGCCCCCGCAACGAACGTCCCATAATCTCGATCGCGCGCCAAATTGAATCCGTATTGGATGGATCACTTCCGTTCACGTCCTTTTTTTCTTTCGTTGCTTCGAGCCATTCCGTCGGCCGCCAACTGTAATCGGAATTATCTTAGCCCTTCGGAGATAATCTCGTATTCGAACTGAGTGGAAGCAATTTGTTCCAGATTACCGCAAGCGGTGCGATCAGAAAACAAAAGTTCGAAGCCTACTCCGGATTGACTAAGTACGGTACATTGATATCCCGTAGTCATCTCGTAGATCGGTTTATTTATTTATAGGCATACTTATCACGCGTAAAGTTGGATTTGCGATGCAAACCCTGGAAAATGGCTCACCAAATTTATAAAATGTATATCCTTTCCGACCCAGCTACAGCTAAGGCAGATGGGGGAAGGCGAGGTAATTACAAAAATTTAATATTATTAATAAAAACCTAACAATTTCTAGACTGCAAGACTGTATTTTTGTACATTAAATTTGTGTTCCAAGCTATTTTTTGTTTAAAAAAGTTTCGCAAACCTGTTTTTTCTGTGTGTATATTTGTGTGTATATTTACTATTGCTATTCAGAGGTAGATTTATAAACATACATATTTTAATGCCATACTGTAGAAAGATGATGCAGATAGCGATCGGTTGTCACCGACCAAACAATTAATAAGCGTTTTGATCTGTTCGACAAACCTTTTGACTGGTTGCTTACTACTGCTTTTCTCGCTGAACGAACGTTTTAGATTTTATGCGTTCCGCACACTAAACACGCATACAGCAAGCAGACAGCAAGCACCCAGCAAAACCATCAAGACGTAAAAAATAGCCCCATGTATTTATAGACCAGCACACTGAAGAAACACTTGCTGCTAAGTGCAAAATGCGACGTGCTTTCTGCATGTTTGCTGCATGCATGGATTGTGAGAACCGCTTTTTGGCTGGTCTCCACACAAGCAGCATCCTAGCACCTGGATTTTTGTGTAAATTATTGTACTGAATTTTAAAATTAGCCCATTATCATAATTAATGTTCTTCTGTCAAAATTGTTCCTCAAAGTTTGTATTTTTTTAGATAAACACGACCGAACAAATTTATGAGTAAATTATAAGTCGTCTGCGACATTCGATAATAACGTTAAAATTTGCTATCGTCCTTTTTAAACTGTTCCGACACATTGAAATTTCTAACCTCCAGCAATTGTCAATCTAAGACGACGGCACCATGGTTACCACAGGCTACTAATGTTTTGCATAACATTGTGAATAATCCACCTGTTCTTTAAATGATAAATTATCATACAAAGTAGAAACATTAAAAGTACATAATATACAGGGTGTTCCTAAATATCATGTAAATACGAAAAGGGGTAATTCTTTGGCTTATTTAATGACTGAAAATTCATATGAACATAGGTCCGCTTCGTCGCCGATCTACAGGGTGTTGAAATTTCAAGATTTTTTTAGTTTTTTCTTTATAGCTCTTGTAGTTTTTGAGATATTTAGCTCTAATTTTTAATTTAGGTTCCGCTGTACGACTTACATCATTGGGCGTACGAAATGGTTCTTTCCTCCTTTCCTCCCCATGAACTTTTTTTCGGTGCGCCGCTGGTGGATTCTAAAATACAAAATGCATTTTTTGTTTTGTTCTAAAGCATTTTAATCTCTTGTAGTTTTTTCGTATTTACCACCGTTATCGAGAAAAAAATAAAAGCTTTTGTGTTTCGCTCGATGAAATTAAAATTTTTTTAATAACTGGTCTAGTATGCCTTGGCTTGGTTTAGATAACCTTTTGTTTGTGTTTATTTTGACATTTTATTCGTCACCAACTGTTAAAGTTTATTTTCATTGTGTAATTATTATTTTTTTCACAATTATCATACTTGCTACATTTTTATTTATAAGAATGCATTGCCATTTTTTAATATACATTTTTAAGAAATTAAATGTCACATTTAACAAAGTGTGCTGTTATGAGAAACATTTGCGTCGTACAAACTGTGTCACAATACTCACAATGCATATGGGAAGCAAAATATGGCGTGCCTGCTGTATGCTTGCTGCATGCATCTTTGGTGTGCGGTTGAAGCCATTCCTTGCCAGGACCAGGAGGATGTCTCAAGAGGGATGTTTCAATACAAATAATTAGCTAATTTATCAAAACAAAATATGATTGTTTAACAGTACAGTTAAAGCTAAGTATCTTGCGTCCCATACTGCCCGTGGTAAGTTTTCATTGCAAATAGATTTTATCTAAACACCCACAACAATTTACGTGCTCCTTAATTCTAAAGAAATAATAAAAGCTCACTCTTCAAGCAAACGTTAAGTAAATAAATGTACTATTTTATTTCCCATTAATACTAGTACATGGATAAAAATTTAAAAATAAAAAAAATATTTGAAATTATTTGAACTTAAATTATTAGTTATTGATTTTATTCCTGTTATAATGTATTTTTGGTTTCTTAGAAATCTTGAGCTTAAACTTTAATCTCTTGAAATTGGTGTTATTTGTAGCATTAAGTTTCCATTAACATTAACACTATATGACGGTACATTTTGCTTCTCCGAAGCTGACATATTTGGAAGTATTGTCAGTACTTGATATCACACTTCTTTTGTGCATAATTAAATTATTGTATTTCTCTGAAAGACGTAGCTCAAAAAGATGATGAAGAACGCATTTGCATCCTTAGATGTTGGCATTTCTTTGGATAACATGACATGGATTTGAGCAGCGACTTACTCTTCAGTTCTTAAAACTCTTTCTCTTTTGTTATCACCTATTTATATATTTGCGTTTTAGAAACAAGTGTACCTCACGCACCTACAACTAAACTATGACTAAACTGATACGACTGTCACAGTACCGTCATCGTATACAACCAGTTTCAAATATCGGCGGACCTACCGCATGTTATCCATGTGAAAGGTCAGGTAAGCTTCAGTGACTCTAATCAGCTTACTCGAATTAACTGTGAAGTCACGTAAAACCAAAATGTCATATCAAGCAAAGCAAGTTTTTTTTCATCTAGCATGTATCCGTTCTTTAATTCGTATGAACAGCAACGCCGAATCAACAGCAACCCTATGCAAGGTGTACCTCTCTGGAGAAACGTCTAAGCTGAAAGGAGCATGTCATCCTATTGTTTAGGGGTCTGTGCAATTTACAATTTTATTTATATGTGGAACAATCACCATGTTAAAATAAGTTTAAACGATGTGTATCAACCGTAGACGAGTATGTAAAATTGGAATTTGTTCATTTTGTGTATGAGCAATAAAGACATTATTATTATTGTAATTATTATTATAGGTACCTCTATATAGGCGGTTATTGGTGAAATTAGCGTCGAGTAAAACTTCAATACACGCTGTTAAAATAAATTTTTTTACGTGTAATTGAACAGCTCACGTTAAATATTAATGCCTAATGAAAGGTATTTCCATATACAATGAATGGCGGTGCGTGTCAATATTAACGTCAGTGGGCAAAAATATTTTGGCATACATTATTCGCGAAAGCGCAGCGTAGTCGGTCCAGTGGCGCCGCCGCCAGAATCGCCGTATTTTAACGCAATTATATTTTAATCCGTCAGTGATTTCGTGTAACGCCGATGTACGATTTTTGTGGTATTCATTATCCGTAAAATTAAATTTGTAAATTTTGCGTAGCGGTTATTTATGAATCCGCAAATATCAATTTTCGCAATGTACTATCAATATATCCAACGTTTTTTGTGCAATTCAAATTGTAAATTACCCGCTGTATAGTCTGTAAAACATTCACACATGGCCTATTTTATTTTACATCCAGAATACAGACTATACAGAGTACTTTCAGAATACAAAGATATTTCTCCTAAAATTTATTAACAGGCATCAAGTGTGATATATGATTAGAATCAGAAGAAAAACTACGTTGTAAAATATCAAAATCCAATATGGTGATCATCCAAAAAAAGTTGGCCATGACTTCCACGCTTTTTAGAGGTATCTCAAACTCAAGCATCCCATAGGATTCCTCGTCGAAAGTGCTTGCGTGTAAAGTACTTGGACGAACAAGAATGGATTAACATAAATTGCTAAGTATAAACTGAGTTTTAGTATACAAAATCCTTGAGACCTAAGCTCGGTTTCGACCTAGCCGTGGTTTAAACTAGCATTGAGAAACTCGTCCCAAGTATTTCCCATTGGTTTTACATAAATTTAGTTTATAAGCTGGCGCTTTAGACTTCACATACATGTTGCTGTACTTTGGTCACCTATAACTTATGTGCCACTGTGCTATGCTTTTGTCATCACTTCACCAACCCAAAAGGTTCTGTTCTTTTGCGTCTACGCAATATGTCACTATTGTCTAACTGGGAGGAGTTGAACGCAAAAACTGTTATAATTCGATTGAGGATTGTTTGGGATTGATGTTCACTTCGATAAATGAAATTATTTTCTTTTGACCGGAATATTTCGATTACAAATGATAACAAAAAAATGAATATTCAGTAAAGCGAAAAAGGTTACTACTTACGATTAAATTTATTAAAGCAGCTAGAATGATACACTGTTCCAGATAAATCACGGTAACAAATTACATAAAATTACACATTAAAACAACCTAAGTACAAAAATCTTTACACACATCGTGCCACATGTGCTGATCAGTTGACACAGAAAAGGAACTCGAGCGAGAAGGAAATCAACATGCGTATCGAACATGTACCAACGCGTAAAAAAACATACCATGCCCCGCAAAAGTCTAAACTTTTGAATAGTGCACCTAAGTGCACTATTCAAAAATAGCAAACAAAATCAAAACTAAAATGTCAAAAACGATAAACAACACCCTCCATGCCACCGTCCCTCCTGTTCTTGTCAATATGAATGATATAAGAGTAATAAATACGAAGCCCCTCCACATTGCTTCATATCTGGGACTGT
This sequence comes from Aphodius sticticus, assembly GCA_963966075.1. Taxonomy (NCBI): domain Eukaryota; kingdom Metazoa; phylum Arthropoda; class Insecta; order Coleoptera; family Scarabaeidae; genus Aphodius; species Aphodius sticticus. The sequence goes on along the minus strand of OZ014509.1, from coordinate 47,267,761 downwards.
TGAGGGTTTAAATAACAACATACTCTGCTGGGTGACTGCTTGGAACTCGCTTATTTCGACGTACATATGTGTAAAGTAAAACGACCTTACAGGAAACTGAAATAATAAAAACATATATATAACACATATCAGTACGGAAATTGACCGTGTCGCCATGAAAGTTTGTGTGATACATCTCCAAGAAAAGTCTGTTGTAATCGCTACGCTCCTGATATAAAATATTGACGTTATCAAAATCAAAAGTGTGTTGATTGTCAATCGCGTGACATGCCAAGGCACAACCCATTTACCTAGACCACAATCACTTTTATGTTTAGAGCCTCAGTTCTTCAACCACTGCGAGGCGACACCATTATGTCAACTGACTTTGTTTTTTTTACAGTGAATTTTTGTGGCTCAGTAGTAACGTAGTTCAAGATATCCATCGAGACGAAAAACTTTGCAACGTGAATTTTGATTCTAATTTGACGATAAACATGAGAAGAACAAAGGAAACAAGTTTTAATTACAAATGTTGTCAACTCAAGTTTTATAATTACTACATATGTGTGAACTGTCTAGCTCTTTATCACGAAAGTTGTTTGGAGACAAGAACGTTCAATAGACTATTGGAAAACTTCGTTGAGTGCTACGATAAAGTAAGCGTATCAATCTCATCAGAGGTAGAATCCTTAAGGCATGCTGTGAGAGAGCTGACCTGTGACTTCTGGATCCACTTAAGAACTATAAAGCTAAGCTGGAACAGCAATTGGCTGTGAGTAGACAAGACGCAATAGATATAGAGGAGGATTTGTCTGGTGTTGTAGAAGAATTGAACAACGAGGCCAAAGTGAGAATGAAGAGACTAATATGCTTGGAAAGGGAACTGAAGGCATCATAGGAGAGAATATCAAAGCCGGTAGACAGAGAATTGAAAGAAGCAGCAGTACAAACAAGACAAGTGTTTTGGACTGCAATGACTCAGACAGACAACAAATCTACCTGCCCTACTATAAGACTTCCAGATGCGACAAACAGGGAAACAAAACAAATAAAATGTTAGTGCTGGCAGACGATCACGGTAGGGGACTGCTCAGTACGCTTGAAAATCAAATGAGTGATCTACGGATAATGGTGGATTTCAGACACGGTGTTACCTTGCAACAGATAACTGCCAGCATTGAGAGCGGTTTGGAGAACTTTAGTAAGCGAGATTGGATATGATAGGTGGCTCGAAGGACATACAAAATACTGCAGAGGAATGTTTCAGAATGCAAATAAAAAAAATTCATACGGCATCAAAGAGAGCAAACTTTATTATATCTAGCATCCCTGACAGACTTCTTGATGAATGGTATAACGTTGATTTACTTAATGCTACTATATATTCGATGAAACGAAAACCTCAAAGAACGCAAGGGTTCTGCCTTTCAATGTGCTGAGCAGCACGGCTACAGACAGGGAATGTCAACTACCTACCACGGCGCTGTTGCAAATGATAAGCGGAGTTGTTCGGACCAAGCTGGAGCAATATGGGGTTAGGGGTACTCCTACACCCCTCCTGAGTGGCTACCTTCAGGATAGGATACAGGCGATCCAATGGGGAGGAAAGGTTCCCGAGATGCTGCCTATCGCCTGTGATGTGCCGCAAGGGTCGGTTCCTGGACCAATCTTGGTTATGATTTACACGAATGAGTTTGTGGCGCACATGGAGGAGACTCAGTGTGTCCTGTATGCCGATGAAACATCCGTTCTGATTACCGGAGACACGGAGGAGCAGCTTAACATAAGAACTCAGTGCGCCCTTATGGAGGCCGAACAGTGGTTCCAGGCTAACAGACTAATGATGAACGCCGCGCCGGCAAGACACATCTTCTAGAATACAGTCCAGCTCTGGGATCAGAACTAGCAATGATGAAGTTCCTGGAAGTGCACGTTGACAGTGGTTGGGATGGACACCAGACGTTGAGGCCCTTTGCAGGAGATTGTCCTTGGCTGTTTTCCGCGTGAGAAGGATGAGGCAGATCGTGACTTACCAGTGTGCTCTACAGGCGTATTAGGCCGTCTTCCACTCCGTTGCCACGTATGGTGTTGTACTGTGGGAGGCCTCGACAGCAGCGCAGCGAGTCCTTAGTTACAGAAACATGCCCTTGGGGCATTATGCGGACTTCCTGGCAGGGATAGCTGCAGAGGTAAATAGAAGTAGGGGGACTGCTTACCATATCTTCTATTTACATACTCGCCTGTTTGAAATTTGTCCATACCCACCGATACCTGTACGAAATTAATGGGACCAACCATCATAGATTCCTAGTCATACCGATGGCCACGTGCTATAGGGATGACATAAGTTTGCCTAGGACCAGATTGATGGTGTCTAGGCGGGATGCTGGTTCCATGAGGGGCACCCTGTATCACCCTGCCCGACAACTTAAAAAGGATGTCAGAGAGACAGTTTGTGAAAGCTGTGCACGATTTGCTTATGGAGTAGACATTCTACACTGTTGAGGACTTCCTGGATCGGGCATTGATTTGAGAAGTTTCATCTGTTATTGTACTCAATTTTCTCTGTTTTTGTGACTTTTGTCTTGCTGTGAGATTTTATATATTTATCTACTTTGTTTCTGTATGACATGCCATGTAGTATTTTTGATGGTGAAAAAGCTTGAACTTGAACTTGAACTAATCGTAAGTAGTGACTTTTTCGTTTTGCTGAAAATTGAGTTTTTTTGTTATCATTTGTAGTTTTAGGCCTGATGAAGGAATAAAATATACCGAAACTAGAGCCTCTGTTCTTAAACCAGTGCGAGATGACATCATTGTGTCAACTGATTAGCGTGTGTGGCACGATGTGTGAAAATTTGTTGTGGTTTGGCTGTTTTAATGTGTAATTTTGGATAATTTGTTACTATGATTCATGCGTATCGGCGTTGATGCTTTAGTAAACTTAATCGTAAGTAGTGACCTTTTTGATTTACTGAATATTGAATTGTATTTGTTATCATTTTTAGTTTTGAGTGAAGAAGGAATAAAATATAACAAAATATTGTGAAAATATTCATTTATCGTAGTGAACGTGGTTTGCAAGCATTCTAATTTTGTTGGTTGTAGTAATCTCTAGAGTCTAGATCCCTGTGGATATTGCCATTTCTAATATACCAAGCTGCGCCCAGAAAGATTCTTAGCATTATCTTTTGAAAGAGTTGAATAGCGCTCATGTTACTTGGCTTAGTGTAGCCCCACAGTTAGATACCAGGTTTGAGAATCTGCTTGTAACGTAGGAGCATATGTCAACAAAGCCTGCCTTCTTGCCAATAAGCCAGTCGATTTTTTGAGATTTATACCCAGCTCTCCTCTATTTAGCATGTCCTTTTCAGTAATGCTTCGTATATAGTTTCATATAAAGGTATTTTGCTGTGATCAAGTAAGTAATTTTTTTAGTAAAATTTATGTGAATGGATTTGCGTTTGTATAAATCAAATAGCAATCGCTGCATCCAATCACTATAATTGCTGACTGCTGACATCATTCAGCAGTTGTAGTGTTGCTGCTTCAACATTTTTATCTATTGCGATAATATAAATGGCATCAGCAACCGTGGAAACGGTAACACCATCATGATTGAGGAAGATCATGTATATCAAGAGGGTGGAACTGGGATCTTCTAGTCACTAGTGCGTTAGATTTGTTAATTAATTAATTAATTAGATATTTGCTTGTAGTGCATACGAAGTGGGTTTAAAAAACGATTAAGTATTTCTACTGTGCTCCTGGTTGAATGTTTATATAATAATATTCAGCTGTAAATAACGTTAAACAAAAAAAATATTATTATTATTAAACTTTATTTATTCTACCATTACAGCATTTATGGATACACAGTACACTAATACAATTATATTACATATTCACAGTTCTTCCCTCTGTCACCACCTCGAGTGATGAGAATATCGTCCTCGGGCTAGCGGCATCGAAGGTGTCTGGTTGTCGTTAATGTCTAGGTTCTGCTTAAGTCCTCATCTCCAGTAGAATGGTCCGAACTCTTTGTTGGAATTGAAATTAATTAATTAATTTAATTGTAGAAGCAAAAGTATAATACTCAACATACTACTCAATCTACTTAATTATTATTCTCAACTGTGAAAGAAATAATGCACTGCATTTTCCGATGCAAATCAATACAAGTACCTTGCCGATAATTTAAAGTTTCGACGAACACAAAATTAGCTCAAGCGCGAATAGTTAGTTTGAAAAGTAGTCTGTAGCTGGCGTTGCATGGACTGCGAAGTAATTAATAAATAACGACCCTATTGTTACTTGTTTAAATTGAAAAAGTTTTACTTGTAAAATTCGCATTTTAGGAGAAGCAAGGACGAGCTTCGATTAGTTTCGAAAGGTGCCCTAGCTTGGAATTAATCGAAGCAAATTTTAAACGACCTCTACTTATTCGGGTCATTCATTTTCACTTAAGAGCCTTTCGAGTCACCTCCCTTTTTTTTATTTGTGCTCTTAAAGCGAATTCTGACGATAGTATCGGATGTAATGTAATATCCGGGATTTGGCAGATAAATCAGACAAACTTCATACATAATCAAACTAATGAAATGAAATGTATATGCATACATGCATAGGCAGGTAAGACGAAAACAGAAAGAACAAAATGAGAAAAGTACCAGTAAACAAAAATTATCTCCATCCATTCTGTGCTGACTCCAATCCCCATAGCAGGCCATCTAAAATTACCAAAACTGGCTGAAATACACGACATCGAAGAGTTTTCTTCCATATCACTATAGATTTAATGATTGTGGTGTTTGGAGGAGTGGAATTATAATGATGTGGAATTTGATATCGGAACGCTCTTCTACAAAGTTCGATATGACAAATTGGTGGTGGTAGTATGAATTCAATTTTTCAGACAAAATAGATGGTGTTTGATTAATTATTTATGAGCGCTTTATAAAATAGACAGGCGTAAAGCAACGACCTATTATTCATGGGCAACTAAGCACTAAACCTCAGTCATGTGAGGATCTTGCGGTTGACAACGACAGAGACAGTTTCTCATTTGAAGACTTGAAGTAAATAACGAGCTAAGTACCAAAAGCATTGTTCCGAGATATTGCTAAAATTGTTTTTGGCAATCTCAACGTTTAATACAAAAGTTTCACTAGATTTCTGCATATATTTAAGGAAGGAGTAGATGTTCTAGGGTTATTTTTTTATCTAGGTCTTCTAATGAAAACACCATAATGTACAACCAACTAAAGAAGCGAATGATAATTAATCCAGGTGAGGATAATTTTTGGAAAAAAAACACCTCCGCCTGGATTTGAAGCACGAACCCTCCAATTTCCGGTTGACAGCTCTCCCAGTTGAGCTACAGAGGCAGTGGAAATTTATAGGTTTTATTTGCCACTTCAGGATTTGCAATCCGAGTTTCTCAGTCTCAGTCTCAGTTTCAGTTCTTAACTAAATAAGCAAATTTTAAACTGTTGGCAGAAACAAAAATACTGTAATTACTAATATTAAATATTATTTTTTTCTTGTTATTTTTACACTTAGAAGTATCCGCCTAATTGCCTTAAAGCATTGGCTATTACAGCGCTCCGTGCAATGAGTAGAAGACCAGCGTATGTCTTGGACATAATCTGTTCTTCCACTCATTGCATGGAACACGACGCTTTCACAGCAATACTGGAAAGAGATAGAATTATAATTTTAATATTTTCGAAAAGATCGAGAAATTTTATACAAAATCGCTATCTTAGTTTGAAATGTTAAATTTTCGACTTGTTCTGTTATTCTACTCACCGAATCATTAAATCTGCAAATCCTACAGATTGGCTAGAATTACACATTTAATAAAATCGATACATGGACATATTAAGCTCGAATATGTACTTAGTTGACGATAGGTACGAAATCTTCGTACAAGGTTTAGCTAGATTTAGGCTTTCAGTGTGTAATACATCATTACTACCAGCCAAGAAGAACAACCACCAAAATCTCGAGTAAGGCCATCACAAGCACAAACAACACCCGTTAGACGCATTGGGCTTAAAGATAGACCTCCACATTATAAGCTCTCAGCATCCCGCGACGTAGATGGCACGCAATTTCTTGATTATCGGCCAACATCAAGATCCTAGACCTCCCGTGTGATATTGTTTTCAAAAAGCGATCGACGGCAACGGCCCTGGAAACATTACTGTCTCCAACACCCACCGCCACGGACCGCATGCTACCACGGCATCCTGAACATTTGGCGCGTTGTCTGAGAGACTGATCGCTGGACCATTCGGTAGCTCCCGTGAATCCGAGTGAGCAGATGTGCCCACCACCTTAATAAGCTTAGCGATCAAGGACTGCATCTTGGAAATCTACGCATCCTCAGCCCTTAGTTGCGACTCCAGACCTGCAGCCTTACTCTCGAGCATGCCAACGCTCATCTGCAGGTCCTCAATTTTTACGGTAGCATGAGCTAGTTTATCGCTTAGCATCGTCACAATAGTTTTCCTTTCGCATCCATCGGCAACATCAATGTCGCTCTCCACTCTCACAGTAGTTTTAGAAACACAGTTATTTAATCCGAGATTGGATGCAACGGAGCAGGCAGCTTTGGCCTTCTTTTGTCTGGTGATAGAATGCTTGATGCTAATAAGCCAGATATCGTGGTGAAAGATTTCAAGAAGAAGGTGTGCACTTTTATAGAGATTTCGGTACAGGCTAGTGCAAACGTTGTAAGGGAGAAGTAAGAGAATTAACTAAATTATAAGATGTCTCAATACTAGTCCAGCGTATGTGGGGAATGAAAGAAAATGTAATTTCGGTGATTAAGGGTTCATTAGGGGCTGCTACTCTCTATCGATTCAGAAAATTCTCACCAGCAAGTAAATGCAATTGTGTTTTGAATTTTTACCCCAAATTGATTAAGTGAATTACTTTCAATAATTGGAGTGTCATCGCCAAATTACGCGCAGTTCCAATTAGACTCATCTAATTGAAACAAAAGAAAAGCACCAGCTAGTAGAGGAGCACATTGGTTAAAACTATAGTGTATACTTTTTGTGTAATTAATTATGGAATTTTTTCAACGCCAATAGCAACAAATGATGAGCTTTCTAGTCCACTGATAGCTAATCTGCTATACCAGCGTTTCCCAAACTATTTTTTGGTGGTTCGGTTATTTTTACACCGTTTCTTCGTGACCTACTAAAATGTTTATGCCTATGCTTGCATGGACGCATATGTTTTTACATATTTTGGAGAATTTTCTGAATCGATAGGTTTTTGTTTCGAAACGAAAATTATTTTTGGGTCACCAAAATTGACTGGCATATAGATGGCGTTGGTTTTCCAAATTAGGCTGAGCTGCAGTGATGTCCCGCAAAGGAAGTACCTACCCTAGACTTCAGTGACGCTGGGTACTACAACATTTCCCTGATGGTGCACATTACTTTTCAAAACTACTAGTTACTAGTGTAATTGTTAGTGCTTATATGTTGTAGAAAATTAATTCCCTCAATATAATTATAGTTTTGTGCAAAATATTCAACAAAAACATCTGCCCAACTCTTCTTTAGAAGTCAGAAACTTATTATCGTGATAGTGGGTTGAAATTATCAAAAATAATGCCCCTATATTGCGGCGCTCGTGGTTTAAGAACTACTGTACACAAGATTGCACAACGTGGAAAATTTTTGTCCAAAATTTTTATAAGGATTATTTTGGTACAGAAGCTAAAATTGCGAAAGCATGACCGCCTTGCTGTAAAATGCGAAAAGCCGCAAAGGTGGACGTTAGGGTGGCATTCTAATAAAGTTAGGGTGGCATTCTGATAAAGTTAGGGTGGCATTCTAATAAAGTTAGGGTGACATTCTAATAAAGTTTGCTGACGCTATAGAAAATTGTAAGCCCACACTTACCGCGTTAGATTCAATTTAAACGCTGCCCATTAATAGTAATAATTGCATTTACTAACCATACATATCAAATACACAAGATATAAACAAACTTTATGGTTAATCATTAGAGCTAGTACGTCATACAAAGCAAACATTCATAGTCAGCTTAATGTATCAATTTTCTCATGCTATACGTAAAATTGTAGATAAAGTTGTTATACTTGTAGTAATGTAGATATATGTATTAATTGTTATTGTTGTATGCAGGCTACGTGATAAAATATATCTGATGCATTTACGCAAAGAAGTTGTAACTGGTCTATACATGTTACCAGGAATTTTCAATATTTTACAGTTATCAGTTGTCTTTTTCTGGAAAGATGTGTAATGTAAGGCTACACAATTTGTAATCCACTACCAAGGTTTGAAGATAAACATATACCGTCTTATTTGAAGGTAAGTTGCAATACGCCTGTCAAGAATAAGATAGGTATGGCCCGTATGGGGATTCGTTTATTCTATAAAATAAGTCATATGATAGCTTTGGTTCATATCAATCGAATGCTTAACAACTACGTTATGGCTTCTTCGGTTTTATTGGATACAGGCTGTATAAAGGACAGATTTGTCTACGACCCGCATTTGGTGGCCCGTTTAAATGTCATTACTATTACTATTTCCGAGAAATAATTCTTGGCGATTCAAATCGACAGCTTATCGCGTACTGGTGAAAGCACCCACATGAATGACACCTGTTGGATGTACGGAGTTGCTTAAGGACTCAAAGCAAGGATAAATCGCGTCGTTGGAATCCTTGATGGATAAAGCGGGTAGTCGATCGGTCCTGAAGGATCAGTAATGAAGGATTCTTTTCAGCGCGCGGATAAAATTCTCGTCGACGGAGTAGGTAGTCGTCGTAAAGACTCACGACGTAAAATCAAGGAGGCTGCCGCACGTCGTCGCAGTCATTACGGAGGGGTGTGAATTCTTTTGAGCTTTGTGCTTTATAAGAGGGCTGTCGTGAGATTTAAAGGGTGGTGGCGGTGCTTTAAACGCCCTTTCCTTTTTGTTCTAAATTGCGATGTTCGCTCTGTTTGCCGGCTTAATCCAAAAACAAATTTGCACAGAAGTGACTCCAATGTAAATTCAACCATTTGTTGATGGGGGGTCATTTAAGAGTCATCTAGTAGGTACCTAGGAGAATATACTAGGACCACTCAACTGCTGGTCAGATGGTTTAAAAGTAAATTGCAATATAGCAATGGTGGGTGGCTTTAGTAAAAGAATGGTACTTCTTACTTTTCCAACGAAAATTAACAATTATCACTTAATTTTATATATTTCACAGAGTTGCAATTAACTAAATAGTCAAAAATACATTAATAGATAAAATCCGTATAGAACTGGGTTTCTCCAAAAACTTGAGAAAATCTCACAAATTTTACAAAAGTAAAAATAAAAATGTTACAAAATGAGTTTATATTTCTTAACATTGATACCCGATATTCTTTTTAAATTAAAAAAAACTAATGTAATTGTGTTTCTTTTTATGAGCCTGATGTATATTATGTCTGTGAATGTCTGTAAGCTATGAACTAATATAATCACTGATTCCTCGTAAAAAAGTGTCCCGAAAAGACCTATTTCTACCCCTCTGAAAACGTATTTTCAAATCAAAGAGCGATTTATTGTTCAAAATTGATGATCTTTTCAGTCTCATCTATAGATGAGTAAGAACTTGGGCGCTTTCAGAAATATTTGTCTTTAATATTTATCTAAATATTAATTTCTGTTTCTGTTTTTTAGGTATAGTTAAAAAAAGAATAAGAATAAGAATATATATTTGCAACTTTGTACAAAGGAAAGTCAATACATTTGATAATTCAATCAATTTCATTGCTTCAATGAAATCCTGGATGCTGTAGGGGCATGTCGCTTGCAGGTTGTCTTTGAGTATCCTGGCAAAATTCTTTTCGTTTTGTGTCTTCCATTCTCCAGGGAGGGTGTTATATAACTTCACTTGTGTGGCAGTATTTGCGGTCGTCTTCAGTCTTGCAAAGCTGCTCTTCAGTTGCTTTCCATTACGAGTAAAGTGTTCATGGCAATCTTCATTCTTGGGGTGGGTCCGGCTATTTTTATGGATGGTGGTTAGACATCTGGATATGTACTCTGCGAAGATGGTCAGGATGCCAAGTTGCTGGAATAACGGTTTGCAGTGTTCGGTCTGATCAGCTCCTTTTATCGCTCTTATTGCCCTCTTCTGATGAACCAGTAGGGCTGCTGAGTGCGCGCTGTGTCCCCATATCTCGAATCCATACGTCACTTTCGAATGCACTAGGGCAAAGTAGGCGACTCTGGCAGCAGCCTCTCCGCTTGTCTTCCTTATTCTTCGTACCGCATATGTTGCTCTGCTTAAGTTGTTTGCGAGGGTGTGTACATGGTCGCCCCATGATAGGCGGGCGTCGATTTTTATACCAAGGAAGCTGACGGGGGGGGTCACACTCTTGCCATCTGTCCATCTGGAAGGTTATCGTTTGTGTTTTGTTCTCGTTGAGTTTTAGGTGATTTTTCTTAAACCAACTCTTTGCTTGAGAGAGCTGCATCCTCATACATATTTTTAAATCATCAGTGTTATTTGGTTCAGCTACAAGGGTGGTGTCATCTGCATAGACAATCGAGGAAGGGGCAATAGCGGATGGTAGGTCATTGATGTATATGATGAAGAATAGCCCAGAACACTACCCTGGGGAACTCCCACCGTCGATGGTCTGAAGGCACTCACAGAGCTACCGAAAGATACGTGAGGTATGAGTTTACCAGTCTGAGGGCTACTCCTCGGACACCATATTGCTCCATTTTTTTAATGAAGATCTCATGTGGCATTGTGTCAAACGCTTGACTTATGTCGCACATCTGAGCACCACATCTTTTCTTGTCATTTAGTGCTTCGTACACAATCTCCACAGGCCTTCTCATGGCGTCAATCGTACTTCTTCCCTGCTGGTATGCATATTGGTCCTTTGTTAGCAGATTGTGTTTGCTGAAGTGCTGATTAATTCTTCGAAGTATTATTTCCTCAAATACCTTTGATGCAGCTGGTAGTACGGAAATCGGTCTGTAGTTACTATATTGTGTTGCGTCGCCTTTTTTGTATATTGGAATCACTTTTGCAATCTTCAACTTTGATTGGAAAATTCCTTGCGCTATGCACTTGTTTAGTACGTCAGCCAACTGTCGCGCAATCCGGGTTCCAATCAGCTTCAGTGACTTGGTACTTATCCCGTAGACATCTTCTACTGGTTTGGATTTCATAGTCAGGATGATTTCATTCACTTCAGCTTCATGTGTGGGATAGAAAAACATACTCTGGTGACAGCGCACGTCTGGTGGAATCGTGTAGTTGGAGGTTGCAGTGAGGCAGGCAGTCGGTGTGTAGTATATGTTCAGCTCATCACTCGTCGGGGCGTTTGGATGGGTTTGCCTTTGTTGTCTTCCTGTTTCTTGGTTTATGTTACACCATATGGCTTTGGATTTGTTTTCAGCGTAGAGTATTTTTGATATGTTTTCCTGTTTGTGCTCCTGTTCGGCTACTCTTACATAGCGGTTTTGGTAGTCCTTTAGCAGCCTTATCATGTTATTGTCGTTTGTCCCATCCAGGGTCCGGCGCAGCAGTTTACGCGTTTCACGGATTTGCAGTAATTCTGGTGTAGGATTAGGTATGCGTCGAATTTTCGTCTGAAGGGTAAGCGGGAAAGCCGAGTCATGGTGTTGCTTCAGTGTACGTATGAACTTGTCCATAGCTTTGTTTGCATTTGGTTCTTCATCAGTCAGTTTCCATGTTTCCAATTCAAGCATTTGTTGGAATTTTTCTTTTCTTGCCTTTGTGTATTGTCTGCCGTATCGGTGATTTCTTGGTTGATTACTCATACGTTCGATGTCTAGTATCAAGGCTTTGTGATCACCATAGTTTGGTTCGATTACTCTGACAGCTTGGTCTTGTATGTCAGTGAAGATATTATCTATGCATGACTTGGTTCCTCCCGCCGTTCGTGTCGGCTGTCTAATGGTTGGTCGCAACCCGAAGGAGTCCAACGCATGCAGCAGAAGTCGTTTCTTTTTTCCTTCAATATTCAGGTTTATGTTGGTGTCTCCGGCTATTACTATTCTGGTGCTGTGCTTAATCTTTTCGAAAATTTGCATTAGTACATATTAGAGGGTACTTGCAAAATTTTCGATGTCTCGCATTGGTGATCGATAGAGACTCACCACCGTTATGTTGCTGGATGGTAGATTTACGCCTGCCAGCTCGCAGTCTTTTTCTTGAGAGGTCTGCCTGACGTACTCAAGGTCTACTGCGTCCTCATTGTATTGCGATACGAAAATGCAGACGCCTCCGTGCGACGCACCTGTGCGGCAGAAGCAAGTTACGTTTTTATAGCCTTGAAGTTGGTAAAGGTTCTTATTGTCTTCTGTAAGCCAATATTCTGACACACATATTACATCAGCTTTTTCTTTGAAACACGTCATCAGGAGCGCTTGCACCTTGTTTGTGAGACATTGCACGTTCGTTGCCATTATTGTGAGTTTCTTACCGGTGGGAGCAGGTGCAGTCGAGGAACTTAAAAAAAAGCAGCTCCATTTTTTTCAAGAAATTCACGATGTTTTCGGAAATCAAACCTTTTTATTCCTACATTCTCTGGCCAGAATTGTGGATCATAAAGTTCCTCCATTCTTGAGAAAGGGGCACAGACCATGAAGCGTTTTAATTTGTTTGGTTCACCTGGTATTTCTTTAACGATCATCTGTTCGTTGCTGAATTTTTCCTTGTCCTTTATGCACTTCGTTATTTTGGACTCGTTTGCATCCTTGTTTATCCGGTATATGTACAGCCATCCTTTTTTCTGCGCCCCCGTAAATTCTTGGTTGGTTACTTTTACAGTACCCCGGCGCTTTTGTGGTTGATATAGCCTTTTGGGTGCTTGGACTTGGTGCCATGTATCTTCCTCTAGATTGATGATGTTGTTCGCTATATTTCTTGTTTGCTGTTCGTTTAGAGCAAGTTGCACTTGTTGTTTTTTAATTTGGGTATTTTGTGGAGTCTGTTTTGTCTGCTCAGTTTTTTTAACCTGAGTGTTCATTTGGGATCTGTTTATGGTGCTTGTACTTCGTAGCCTTGACACATCAGCAGTCCGTTTTGCCTCGTTTGGGGCTGGAGTATTTACCTTTGCTGAATAGGTTATATCTGCCTTTTTATTTTCCATCTTCTTGAGGTCTTCAATTTTCTGGGTAAGTTCGTTGATTAGTTTCTCTTGTGTCCTTAGTGTGGCTTCCTTTGCATCAATTTCCGCATTTTTGGCGTCGATTAGTGCGTTGTATAGTTGTTCGATTTTTTTCACCATGTGGTCATTGTTTATATGTTGGATTTTCTGGTTGCAGCAGTCAATTGCCGCACCACCTAGTTCTGTTGCGTCTTTCCATGCCCTTTCTCTGCATCCACTGTGGTAGGCTTCTCCACAGCCAGTGCAAACAACAGTTTTCAGTACTTTATTCTTACTGAATAAACTCCGGGCGGGCCAGATGGTTTGTTTTAAGGAATTAGTACAAACACAGGTTTAATACTGTTTTTATTAAGAAATTATTTGGGTTTATATACAAAAAGTGTCCTAAAAACTATTACAGCGGTGCTAAACATTAATGAATTGTATTGATGTAAGACTGAAATAAACACAACGAATTATGTTGGGCGGCACTGGTTTCAAATTGCACATTGAACGCTGGTTCTGCAGAGTTGCAATTCTTCAATCGATACTAGGTGCTACCTGGATTATTGGCAATGCAATTACGAATTTTGCTACGTTTTGTTTTGATGAATTGGAAGTGGCGAAATATCACATACATAAGCGACTTCACAATTTTAATGGAAAGTTACCAACATTTGTATTTTATTTAGGAATTTGGGAATATATTTTTGTTAGCACCAGATAAAAAAGAATAAAATTGTTTAATGTAATTAAACAAATTGCCCCGCCGGAATAACTATCTCTAAGGTCAAGTAACCACTTAAAACCGATTAATATGGTAATATTAAGCAAAGCAATTGGGTCTCTTGTATCGTCACTCTCAGTTCAGCACTGCACAGTTTGGACTTCTGTATACAATGGTTGGAGTGACCTGACATCTTCTTCACTGTTATGGTGTTGACGCTGTGGTTGTACCAGATAGTGTACTGAAGATGGCTCCACGTCGGTGAGTAAGGATCGTCTTTGGCGTGGTACTGGTTTCATTAGGATGGCCTGGTCCTGGGTGGCCAATAGATTTGGTTTATTACATCTTCTTTTTAATGAACGCACTACAAACCACAGGGTGACACATAGGGCTAGTATTGTAGTGGTGGTGATAGTACTGGCCATCACGCCATGATGACGCACATTATGCCACAATACGTTCGAGATTTCTCGATGGATGGCGTCTTCATCCATCTTTAGTTCTTTTAAGTCATCGGAGACGGATAATACTGGTTCCTCTTGAATTGGTGGTGATCGATGCTTCTGGGCTGCTAGCAGAGTAAAATTTCCTGGTAATACAACTGCTTTGTTGTAGCTGCCAAGTATCGTAAGACTGTCGTCCTTCTTTGGGGTGAGAATGTTCTGTTTTGTTTTGATGATGCAGTCTTGTGACAGTTGAATGATTCCGGTCTTTCTCAGTTCGACATCTTCTCTCACGCCATTGCAGGTAACTGCGATCCGTTGTGGAGTTACGGAGATAAAAAGCCATGTATTGATCATGTACAGTTGTTTCCAAACCACGGAGTGAAGTTTCACTTCCACAACATCGCAGCTTTGTTTCTCATGCCGATTGAATAATTCATCTATGATACAGTTGTTGTTAGTTTCAATATTCTTTACTGTTGTAGGAGAACAGAGATAATTCGTGTCATCCAATGCTATTGATTTTCGATACTCTTCATCTGTCATTTGAAAGTATAGTTGGTTATTGTAGTCGGTGGCAATGATATCGTTTGGAATATCAAATACCCAGTAAGAGCCGTCTTCTATCTGTAGTGGTATGGCGTTGACCTTGATCACGTCAAATTGGTTTATCTCTGCCATTGGGAAGAAGGCCTGGACACTGATAACATCATCTTCATGTACCACTTTTGTCTTGATGATGGATGATATGATATAAAGATTTGAGGGAAGCTTCTTATTTGCGTCGTTGATCATGTGGTGAATGTGAGATGGTGAGATCAGATCGTACACGTTGTCATTGCCCAAATTTACATTCAATAAATGAGTGTAGTAGTCACAGAGTTCTGTTAACACGTTAGTAGCCAGTTGATACGCATTAAGGACATTGATGTTGAGCTTGTTGATGTCTGTTGTTATGGGATCTGAAGACGATAGAAGAGGCCTCCCAATCAGGAAATGACCGGGTGTTAAGATGGGGGGGTCTTTGCCATCAGTACCCAATGTACACAAGGGTCTTGAATTGAGACATGCTTCTATCTGGTGTACTAATGTTGTTACTTCTTCATAGGTTAAAGTGGCGTCTCCAACCACTCGTTTAAAGTGGTACTTCATCGATTTCACTCCTGCCTCCCATATTCCTCTGAAGTGGGGAGCTGCCGGCGGCATGAAATACCACTGGGTGCCTTGGGTCGCTACATTATCTTGGACTGCTGGAGATTTTGTTAACTGTGATACTTCTTTTTCCAGAATCTTGCTTGCTCCAACGAACGTTGTACCATTGTCGCTAAACATGTACGAACATTGTCCTCTCCTTGCGGTGAATCTTCTAAACGCTGCAAGGAATGCGTCCGTGGTCATATCCGTGACGGCTTCTAGATGTATAGCTTTTGTCGCGAGACACACGAAAACTGCTATGTACCCTTTGTATGACTTGTAGCCTCTGCCTTTTGTCGTTTTTAGTTGGATTGGGCCAGCATAGTCTACACCTGTATGTGAGAAGGGCGGTGATGCTGTTACCCTTTCTGCCGGAAGATCTCCCATCAATTGTTGCTTAGTAACTGCTTTGAATCGAATACACGTAGTGCATTTTCGTAACCAACATTGTACATTTCTTTTTCCATATACAATCCAATAGTTCATTCTGGTATGGGCCAGGGTTGATTGAATTCCTCCGTGCAGAGTCTTGTGGTGAGAGTCTTGAATAACCAAATTTGTCAGATGATGGTCAGGTGGCAAAATGATTGGATGTTTTGTGTTGTAAGGCGGAGCTGAATTCTTCAGCCTTCCCCCGACGCGAAGTAGTCCTTTTTCATCAATAAATGGATTCAGACTTACTAGTTTATTATTACCATTGAGATGATTGTGCTTTTTTAATTCCAGAAGTTCTGTTTTAAACTCTTCGCTTTGAACTGCTTGAATCAATTGTACCAACGTTAAGTTCATTTCACTGACAGTGAGAAACCCCATCTCTCGTTCGACTTTTCTTGCTGCAGCTAGGAATCTTTTGCAGTATGTCGTTACTCTCATCAGTCTTGTTAGGGATAAAAATTCTTCAATGTGGTAATTTCGACGCGTGGGAACTGTGGCCTGGTGACACGCTTTTTGTTCTTCTTTTGTTTCAGGTAACTTTTCTTGCTTCGGCCATATAGCAGAATGTACGAGCCAGGATGGACCTTTCCACCACATGGAGTGAGTGCCAATTTTTTCAAGATCAATACCCCGTGATATTATATCGGCTGGGTTATCCTTGGTATCCACGTGGTACCAGAATTTACTGGGAAGCATACTGTTTATTTCTGCAACTCGATTTGCGACGAATGTTTTCCACCGTGATACTTCGCCTTTGATCCATGATAATGCTATCATTGAATCTGTCCATGCGTATACCGGCACGTGTTCCCACTCCAATGCTTTGACTGAACGTTTAATCAATTTTGCCAGCAGCACACAGCTCTAATCTTGGTAATGTGGCCTTGGTTCTGGCAGGTGCTACCTTTGATTTTGCGATCAGAATGGTTGATTGGAATTTACTTTGACTATCCGTTGTTCTGACGTAGATCACAGCTCCATAAGCCGTTTCAGAGGCATCGCAAAAGCCGTGCAGTTCTATGTTTGATGTAGTCGTGGTATGAACCCATCTTGGCATGGAAATGTGTTCTAAGTTTTTTAGTTTGGATTGGAACTCATTTCATTTCTTCTGAATGACATCGGGGGGTGGTTGATCCCATTCCAAATTGTGTAGCCATAACTCTTGAATTAACGTTTTGGCATTGATGACAACTGGCGCTAACCATCCTAATGGATCAAATAGTTTGGCTACTTCTGATAAGATCGTTCTCTTCGTTATTGGTCTATCGACTGATATATCTACCTTGAAACGAAAATGATCTGTATGCGGCGCCCAGTATACTCCAAGCGATTTCTTTAACCCATCCTCTGATATTTCCAGTGCTGTTTGATCTTTCAATTCTTCAGGGAGGTTTTCTATTACTGTTTCGGAATTGCTGGACCATTTTCTCAATGAGAACCCACCAGCTTGAAGCATGGTTATTAGTTCGTGCTGAAGACTGGTAGCTTCTTCTTCTGTGTCGGTTCCAGATAAGATGTCATCCACATAAAAGTCTTTAAGAGCAACTTTGGACGCCGTTGGAAAATTGTCTTCTTCGTCTTTGGCAAGTTTTTGCAACGTTTTTATTGCTAGGTATGGCGCGCATGCTGTACCGTATGTTACTGTTTTTAGTCGAAATTCTTCTATTGGCTTGGTTGGATCAAATCTCCATAGAATTCGTTGATAATCTTGATCTTGTGGGTTGGTGCGAATCTGCCGATACATCTTCTCTATATCAGCAGTGAATACTATGCGATGTTTCCTCCATCGTAGCAGGATGTCAGCCAGATCTTGTTGTAATCGTGGACCCGTATGCATTAGTTCGTTCAACCTCTTTCCATTTGAGGTTTTACATGATGCATCAAACACCACGCGTAGTTTTGTTGTTGAGCTTGATGGTCGGATGACTGCTTGGTGAGGGATGTAATATTTGCCATTGCCCTGGCCGGATGTTACTTTCTCCATGTGACCCAGGTTAATGTATTCCGCCATAAAGTTGCTGTACTGTTGTGCAAGTTCGCCATCTTTGGAGAGACGCTTCTCTAATTGTAGTAATCTTGCGGCGGCCCGATTTTTTGAGTTGCCTAGGTCAGTATCAGCTTTGAACGGAATGTATACTATGTATCTGCCGTCCCTGTCTCGTTTTACCGTGCGTTCGTATTCTTCTTCACATCCGATGTCTTCTTGACTTAATGGTTTATTTGCCGTAACTTCTTCCATTTCCCAGAACTTAGTTAATTGTTTATCTTCATCTACTCTGCTGACCAGACTTGTCACTTGAATGTCGGCTTGAGATGGTTGCTTCACGCTGCCTGACAAAATCCAGCCCAGCTCGGTCTTCTCTCCAAGAATACCGTCTTCTGACTTTTCTAGACCGTCCAGTATGATCTTCCCGTACTCCTCGGCACCGATTATTGCGTCAATTGGTCCAGGAATATCAAAGGTAGGATCAGCAAGGAGCTTGTTTTCGAAGGATTTTGACACGCTGATGTGAAGGTCGTTGTTAGGAAGGGGTTGAGTAACTTTTGAGAGGATGAGAAACGCACTTGCCAGGGAGAATTTCCTTGGAAAGCGAGGTTGTACTTGCACATCAATTTTTGATTTTGTTATTTTTGGGTCATCGCCACCTAGTCCGGATACCTCTGCATGTATACGTTGTTTTGGGAGTCCTAGCATTTGAGCTGCATGTTCTGTTATGAAACAGGCTTGGGATCCTGGATCAATCAGCACACGAAGATATTCTCCTTCACCAGATACCTTCTTGGTTTTAACTAGTGGTGTTGCTAGTAGTACTGTTCCTTCTTGGGTACCAACGTGAGTGGATAGTTTTGCTGTTGGCGACCATGTTTTCTTTATTGGGCTGTGTTGTCCAGACTTTAAAGGTGTAAATTCATTCTGGACGTCACGATAGTGCAGTAGGCTATGGTGTGGGTTGTTGCAGATGGCACATTTGATGGTACTCCAGCATTTCCTGGTATTATCGTGATTCATGCAAGTTTGGCATAGATTGCTGCTTTTTACGAAATCCATTCTCTGATCCACTGATAGCGTCTTGAACTTCGGGCAACTGTGAATGAAGTGGTCTTCTTGGCAATATTTGCAGATTATTATTCTGTCTTGATATTTTTTATTTTGGTAAGGCGTCACCTTCTTCTTAGACCCCATTGCTTCAAGTGATTGGAACCGTTTCTTCAAGAATCGACCTAGATCCGCGTATTCCTGGATATCATTTGGGTTCTCGAGAGATTGCTCGTATAATTTATTTGTCTCTGGATCCCATTTTCTCACCAGAATGCGGATGATTAGTGGACCCCCGGTGTTGGTCGGTACCTTCAAGTTATTGATAGCTTGTAGGCATTCACACGTTGTGTCGTGCAATTGTTTAACTTTTTCCAACGATTCATCTTGGAAGGGTGGGATGTCCAGAATCCTGTCCAGGAGTTTTGACAGGATTGGTCGGTTGTTTTGGTACCGATTTTGTAAGATGTCCCATGCCGTCAAGTAGTTGGCATCTGATATCGCCAGATGCTGTATGATGCGACATGCTTCTCCGTCCAGGTTGGTTTTTAGGTACTGCATTTTCTCTGCATTTGTCAATGACGTGTTAAGATGGACGATTTCGTTGAATAGATCATGGAAGGTGGGCCAGTTGTCGTAGGATCCATTAAAACTTGGAATTTTAATTTGTGGTAGCCTAATGGTGTTGCTCGGTGTGGGGTTGTTAGGTACGTCCTTGTGGATTGCTTCATCCAATTTTTCGATGACCTCATCGTACAGGTCGACACATTTCTTGTACACCTCGTCTGAAAAGTATTCGTTGTCGTGTTGATCTTCATGTATTAGAATCTCTTCGTTCAATTCGCCTATTGCATCGAATTGCTTATATAACCATTGTTTGAGGTTTTCATATCTTGATTTGCTTTTATTTTGTAGTAATTCAGCCTTCGTTTGACCGATTACTTCCTTTATTTGTTTGATTTTTATATCTTGCTTCTTCATTCGGTACGCCTGTTGGCTGTCTTGTTGATTCGACTTCTCTTCTTCTGTCGGCGTTTCTTACTTAGGGCATTCGTTCAAATATTTTTGCGTTTCTTGAACTTGCTTTTTAAGCTGTTCAAAGTAGTTTTGGACGAAGTATGGGTGTGTTGCATCTTTAATTTCCATGAGCTTCTCATGATTGGCTTTCACTTTCTCCCAATATTCGTACAGTTTCTTCTGGTGGCTTTGGATGTACTGCTTTGTCTTCCTTAACTGAGAATCCTTCGCCATGTTTCTTGATAATTTTTTAATTTCTTGTCCCAGTTCATCCTGCATGCGGGCGTATTGATTCAGTTCTTCGGACATGTTGATCTCCTTTTCTTGAACTGTTTTTTGGACGCGAACGAATTGTTGCCGACGCGATCCGAATTACGTAATTACGACTGATGCGCACTCACGCCGTTGATTTGTGTCCTGCCGACTGTGCGTAGGGACTTTCCGCGCGCGTTTGATAAACTGTGTTTGTTAGGTATGGTTTAGTAAGCTAGGTTAAATTGGGTAAATTTCGTAGCCTTGGACCATAGCATAAAAAAGGAGCACTACTGAGAGACCAGACTCAATCTCCCCAACGCCTAAGGTGTCTTACTGGCGTAGTGCAGGTAAATGTAGGTATGATGGAATAGGAACACTACTGGAGACCAGACTCAATCTCTAAATGCCTAAGGTGTCTTACTGGCGTAGTGCAGGTAATTGTAGGTATGATGGAATAGGAACACTACTGAAGATCAGACTCAATCTCCAAATGCCTAAGGTGTCTTACTGGCGTAGTGTGAGTAAGGGGGCTCGACGGACCATGAACAAACTCCGGGCAAGCCAGATGGTTTGTTTTAAGGAACGAATACAAACACAGGTTTAATACTGATTTTATTAAGAAATTATTTGGGTTTATATACAAAAAGTGTCCTAAAAACTATTACAGCGGTGCTAAACATTAATTAATTGTATTGATGTAAGACTGAAATAAACACAACGAATTATGTTGGGCGGCACTGGTTTCAAATTGCACATTGAACGCTGGTTCTGCAGAGTTGCAATTCTTCAATCGATACTAGGTGCTACCTGGATTATTGGCAATGCAATTACGAATTTTGCTACGTTTTGTTTTGATGAATTGGAAGTGGCGAAATATTACATACATAAGCGACTTCACAATTTTAATGGAAAGTTACCAACATTTGTATTTTATTTAGGAATTTGGGAATATATTTTTGTTAGCACCAGATAAAAAAGAATAAAATTGTTTAATGTAATTAAACACTTACAGCACTTAGAGGTTGGTTCGTCACTGTCAGCCATGTTGGCATCATACGTCCCAATCAAATAACAACACACATAATAAAAATAGATTTTAATTTGAGTCCAAACTTCCTAAATTTTCACTATTCCGAAAATGCGTCACTTGTGCACACAGCTCTTCGCAAACTCCAAAGGCATTAGTCGACAAGTAAACCACGGCGTAGACACACATATTTCGTTTTGTAATTGTTGTATTCAAAGCGTATGCTTAGGCCGTTTGCCCATCGGCAAAATCAACCGTAAGCAATCAGTCGCCACCTATCAAGCCAGAAAGGACCGTTGTGATCACCTCGATAAATAGTTAGCTGATTGGCTGCTCGGTGGGTGGCGAATGAATGCCTACGACCGCGACGACTGGTAGATGGAACCCTATAGGATCACAGGTTTGTCCGTCTGTTTGTCTGTCGAATGTTTGTGACAGTTAAATTTCACAGCACTGAATGATCAAACTGTAATTGGGGTTTTTAACAATATCTCCCTTTCTATTGATCTATCGACAATGGACGATATTACGAAAGTTCTAGATCATTTAATTCTCTACAAAAAAAACTGTACATCATTTACGTACGAATTGGCATTTACAAGTTGTACGTCTGAAAATACCTCAAAAGCACGTTGGAGTATGTATTTATGTGGTGGGTGAGTACTTGAAAGCATGATTGAGCATCATATTTTATAATAAGAAAAACAATAGCATGCAGTTAAAACTTAACCATTTCCGAGATATGTCCAGAACATATCTCGAAGACAGCCATCTTTTGTTTTGATGTTTATTGGTTTTTTTAACATAAAATATAAAGCCCCTTAAAACGGCTCTGTACGTTTTAGAGACAGGGGTTGTGGTCCGTATCACGTAAAAACGGTTACATTGTCGTACATTGTCGTTAAACCAATACGTAGCAAGGTAATGTCAGTGAAAGTTGAGATAAAATTGCTATATTTTTTAATCATCTACAATAAATGTCATGCACTTTTTTCGTACAAGTAACCGTTCCTACTGAATGCGGCTGAAATGCATCACCGACATGTAAGTGTAACACGGCATATATTGTATGCAGGGTGTCACCTTCCGAGTCCAGAAAATTTACAGGAGAATTAAAATGAAAATTTATGATAAAAAAAATCAAAAACATATCAAGAGTTAGCCGTTTCTGACATATGTTCTTTAGAAGAAATAAGTGTATATACCGCCCTTGTTTTTATGGGATTTTTCCAAAACTAGACTCCCTTACTAGCGTACATATGAATAAATAGTTACCGAAGTTGCGTTGCATTTCTGCAAACAAACAAGGTAGCTATTACATAAGACACCTCTAACCGTCAGATGGACATATATTGGTAATGGTAAAGTTTTAACTGCATGGCATTACTTTTATCATTTCCTTTTCAAACGTCACCTTATTAATGATGCTATTATTCCGAATGTTTACTGTCATCGGGTTTTCCATCAACAATCAAAAACTATAAATGTACTTTTTTATAAAAACTCAAAAATATTTGTTTCATACGAATATGTTTTTTTTTAATGCTAGTTTGTCAATCTGTCGAAATTTCTGGTATAATGTTAAACTGGATGAGAATTGCGAAGATGTGGTTGTGGGTGGTCCCAAGCGGATGTTATTAATAGATCGAGTTATAAACTTTTGGCAGGGTAATAACAAATAATGGCCGGTATTACACAAACAAACTTGCGGAGGTACGGGGGTCGGCGACTGGCTTGATAAACTTACTTGTACTTTCTCGAGGTACTATTAATACGTTATTTAGTGCGAAGACCTGAATTCCCCGTAGACCTATCCCAAAATTCGCGGATTGTTTGTTTAGGTAACGCCCGCTAGTAGTAGTATCCTGGTTCCTTTAACATCGCGCATAGATTTTATGACCCGTATAAACATAATGTTCTCATTTTAGATCGCACCTGCATAACAACATGCTAAATCATATTTGGATATAAGAATTTTATCCTGTCCTCACTCAAAATCTGGAAAATGTTATAATACACACATCAGACGGTTTATTTTTAGAAACTCCTATGTGAAGACGCCTGTAATCATTAACAGACTTTAAGCGATTGCATATTATCTCGTTGCGGAACAGCGATTCTGAGGAAAGGTAGTTAACAGCCGCGTTAAGGTAAAATCACTAAACTAGTTTATATGGCTGTATGTAATAAGGAAGATATTTAATTAAATTCCTCCCTACAAAACGTTATTATGTTACAAATTATGTTGTCACCACATCCAAAGTTATTCAGGGTGGGATGTTTTGAATGAAGTGGGTGTAATGTCACTAAATTATAAAAATCATAACTTAGCAGACTATTTCAATTTTAAATGATGATTTTTACATATCTGTCAAATTGACTTGAGTTGTTTTGTGAGTTTCCTGGCATTCTTATTTGGTGCTCATTTATATATAGTTAGCTAATAAGACTCTACGTGTCCAGTTAGTTTTAATGTTCGATATTGCACCTTACTGACTTCAAATACGATGTACATCTACTATTCTACAGTACATACTATAATTTATGTTTTTTCTACTTTGCGTTCATTATAAACTCATAACGAAACCGCTTTCGGTGTCGTTATGAAGACACTAGATCACAAACTTTTAGTAACTTTTAGTTTTCCAAGATTGATGATATTGACGTCAAGTGTCAAATAAGGTTGACATCTCAATCGCTATTAGCTCACGTCAAACGGATTTATTAATTTTACCACAACTACCAACTGTTGAATATGAAACTACTCTAGATTGCAACCGCAATTGTCGAAATTTATGTAAATTTAATGTCGCAAAGCATATTATTATATACTCCTCGCTACGCTTGTCGTGCCCAAAACAACTCGTGCGCCAATTTTTGTCTTATAAAACTTGTATTATGATATACTATACTAATACTGTATGCATAATACACCTGTTATATTATTAGTGGCAGTTGGAATCGTAAATTCGTAACTGGTGTAACTGGCCGGAAATGGTAACACTTGTTCGTCCTATCCTTGCTTCCTTTCTGCAAGGTGCCTGCGAGACGATGACGATCAGGTACAATGTGTTTAAAAACATGTATTCTACCGGACACGACAGTGACTCATCATGGTTTCACTTGGGTTGCTCCCGAAACCGTTAAGACATTGTAGCAGACAGGGCGAGTAAAATCGGTGGCAAATGAACTTATGCTAATGACGGAAATATTTTGTATGCTATTAGAGATATTAATTTCTATATTCTATATTAATTTTTAGCTGCTGTCTACGAGCATATGTGTTCTCAAATTAAATTTTCTTGGAATAATCAATATTTTATTAAAACAAAGTAAACTTGAACAACGTTATACAATATTAAAAATATTGTGGTGCATTTGCTTATAATAAACCTAGGCCATTGGAGCCTAGGTGATATGTTACATATATAATCTTTTTCTCCGCGTCATAAGCTTTTCCACAATTAGTTCACTTTTAAAAATATCACATTTTACATATATTCAAAGTTAGTACTTATTTTTGATTTGTATTTATATTATAACGATATGCTATGATGTATGTGTAAACTTTTAGAAAACTGTTTTTATTAAGAAATTATCATTAAACCATCACGTTGTGAATTTTCTACTGGTAACACCTTTTCCAGTCCACAGTCCAGACAAAGAAAACTAAAAAAAAATCAGGAAAATTAAAAACGTTTTCAAAAATTAGCTTGCTTTTTCTAACTTTTTTATAAGTTTACGGTCATTATTTATCCTTACTACATTCAGACGCCTATATCTCTGAAACGGTTAGTGGCATAAAGAAAGACATACATTGTTCTTGTATGGCAAATTTTACGAGCTACAGTTTTGACATCGGCATCATCTTGCCCGTCACTTCAAGGGCGTCAAATACCTAAGGTTTCGGGCCAGTATTGCCATATATACTCTGACCCATGACAGTTCGAATTACTCATAGATTTCGGCTGTTATTTTGCGCATATATTGCAAACCACCCGATGCGTTAGAACGAGAGAGCATGTTTCTCATGCGTATTTCTTACGATTTTAAGCCATGAGTAATTCGTACTTGGCGTAGAAAAGAGTATACAAGGTGTTAAAAATAAACAGGCCTATTATTGATACGCCCTCTATGTAATCATGTCCAAGGGGTGATACAGCGTGAGGATATAGGTATTGGTCATACTTGTTCTCATGGCGTGTAACCTCCAGCCTTGTAGAAAGGAGTCGCGTTGTGTGTTGTAATATTGAGTGCTTTATAGTTATGTCATAGTTAGCACTTATAACTACCTACTGTGTAAGCTAACATAAGGGAATTACCGTATACGGCAAATGTTGCCGAAATCAAGTACAGGTGGTAAAGGCTTATACCGTGTATGCTTATTGTAAGTAAAAGAAGTAATACATACAAAAAGTTATACTGTCCATCTAGCCGTCCACACTGTAAACTTGTGGTGTTTACGATAGGCCAGTACAATGGTCAGCCAAATTAGGCATAAATACAGTAGACCAAGAGCTAGTGAACGATTTACCCACCTGACTTTATAGCGGTTCAAATTCTGCTCAAATCCACTTTGTTAATGTGCAAAATACATGTCAATAACCTGACAGAGTTACGCCGGTTATAAACACCTTAAACGATACCCCTACTGTGCACGTTCGCGGGTTCTTGCATTTTACTGCAAAACTGTCATGATTTCCATATTTTAGCTCCTGTACAAATCCTTATAAATTCTGCACAAGAAAGTTATATTCCACCAGGTGTTACTTCTCGCCAGATGTCTCAGTTGCCACTTTACACCATGCTTTACTCCAAATCAGTTGATTATTTGGTCACCCCCCCCCCCCACCCTGCCTCAGACAGATACATGTTTACCCTTCTCTAGGCCGAAGACGCTTAAAAAACAGTGATTCTGGGCCCGGTGGACCGCCCTGGCTCGCAGGCCCGTATGCACCACAGTAGTGATATAAAGTTTCGTTACTTTCGACTAATTGTAACTACGTAACTTTTAGGTACAGTACCCATTATTTGTACCTGTTACTTTGTACCGGTTACTTTGTACAAGTAGTATCGTTTGAGCACTCGCTACTATGATTTTGAGTACTCGCACTACAGTTCCTTCCCTCTACGAGTGCACGAATAGGTACCGTATTTACCGCAAAATTTTCGTGGAGTCTTTTATACCCTAGCGGGTGACGATAATTGAGTTAGATACAATATTTCGGGGAATTACGTATATATTCAGCAATTTTTTCACGTAAAAGTCAGAACGAACACGTATTGACTAAACTTTCCTATTTCCTAATAGATGGCACAGGTATACATCATTTTTTAATTTATCAAGTTCAAACAAACTAAAGAGGAACAAATTATTTCTTATAAAAAGCAATACCCGGGATATTTGCAAAAATCGAATGGTAAACATGAACATTTTATTCTAATATTCCTATCTGGAATTTAAAGTCAGAAGCGACTAGTATGTTTGGTTGCATAGCAGAAGGGTTGACGATCAGTTGTGATACCCCAAGGTTGGTCAAGCTATATTTTACAGAGGTTATGCCGATCCCTATACTAGGAATGCATTCTACAGGTGTGCCTACAAACTCGAACCGGTGACGTCAGTGGTGTCAGAACGAGCCGAACATCTGACATTTCAAATTCGAGCGCATACAAACATTGCACGTTGTATGCAGTTGTACGTACTTACATTCAATTTATCTATTAAAGATATGCCTGCCACTTGATCGGTGGCATTATGTACTTCGAAGTGTGTCCCCAAGACGAATGATGAACGGCAAGTAGCAATGAGACATTAAATTTAAAGCCAAAATTAATTTTAAAGCCTGTCTCTATTCCATCCATTAATCTGCCTAATAAGCCTAATGATTCAACTCAACAAAAATTTACTAACACTGATACAGAAGTATTAAAAGCGTTTATTCGACAAAGAATATTTGTTAGAATTAATCTTTTAAATTATTTACAATATGAACAAAAATTCAACACATTTAAAACGAAAAGTTCGAGAAATTAGGCAAAACTTTGATAAATTAAAACGCATCAGCACCTAGTTTATAATATTTGTTTTTGTAATTTGCATATATATATATATATATATATATATATATATATATATATATATATATATATATATATATATATATATGGTGTATATACAGGGTGTCTCACGGAACTGGTACATTAGAAGTTTCTCATGTTCTACTATTTCTGGAAACTTGAAATTTTGGTATTATGCAACATGCAACATATTATTGCAACACAAGTTTGCAAAGCAAAGGAAAACTGTGGAAACCCCATGCAGCGCTGTGGATAGGTCACTAAAAACACATGAAGTCATTATTTATTAATAGACAATATACAAAGGAAGGTAAAGATGAAATATTATATATGAGCAGTAAGATAGCAGTAAATTTAGGATCTATGATAAAACTCTTCTTAAAATATTCGCGCTTCCCAAATCAGCCATTTCTTTTGAATATCCCAGGGCGAAAATTTGCACGGCAACTCCTTCACATGTTTACTATAATTTAGAGTAGCTGCTCCCAATGAACCTACAATCACCGGAACAATGTTTACTTTCATTCCCCACATACGTCCAACTTCTATTGAGATATCCTTATATTTAAGTTGTTTTTCAAGCTCCTTCCTTCCAACATTCGCATCAGCAGGTACCGATATTTCTATGAACGTGCATACCTTTCTCTGGAAATCCTTTAGCACGATATCTGGCTAATTAGCTTCAAGCATTCTATCAGTGGCAACAGGCATGTTCCATAATATAGTAATATGATCGACCCTATCATGCCTAGTAATGTAATGCGACTCAGCTAAGACTGGATAAGCCGCTAATAAATGACATGTTCCGGAGCCTGAGGACACAGTCTACAACTCCCATCATGAGCAACTTTCATAATCTTCTGTTCATGATATCTGGTACGTATTGCCTGATCTTGCGCCGCTATGATAGAGGATTCCGTTTTAGCCTTAATGTTCCCATGACAAAGCCAAGATAACGATCCGGAGTTTGAAATACCATCACCCTCCACAATTCTTTAAAATTGACCATGCATTGGCTCACTAACATAATCCTCTCTCATTTTCTGATTCATTCTTAACTTAATCTCTCGCTTTAAACTCTCCACTGAAATTTTATTTCCATAATTATCGAGTTCTTCCACCTGAAATTTTTCTAAAATTAGTTTATGTTTACTAATTGTTGACTTATCAGAAGTATCCCTAATTAATTGTTTAATGACTTTATCATCCTTGTTGGCCTTTATAAAATTTCCTAAATTTAACATTTCCAAATCATGAACATTTTCCAATTGTTGTAAGCCACGACCTCCATCTAAACGATGCAGGTACAGCCTGCAGACATCAGACATAGGATGAAACATAAAATTTAATGTAAAGGATATAATTTCTTGCCTGGTTATTGTAAACTACTGTATTAAAGGATATTGGGTAACAACAGGCTTCTAAATAAACTTCTAATTAATCTTGACTTTGTTTATTTCGTTCAATATTTCGCACACATTTGTTGCTTTATCAGGAACTAAAAAGTAACGAGTTAGGAAAAAACAGCAGTACAGATTCACTACGATATTACCTCAATAACAGTCTTACAAACTTAAAGGTCTAACGGTGATACATCGGTGAAAGAGCACGACAAAGCCAAAAGTCGTCGTGATTTTCAATCTTAAATTAAGAACTGATGCCCGTGTTGCTGCCCCCGTTCTGTTTTGGCTTTGTCGTGCTCTTTCACCGATGTATCACCGTTAAACCTTTAAGTTTGTAAGACTGTTATTGAGGTAAT
Organism: Aphodius sticticus; assembly: GCA_963966075.1. Lineage (NCBI taxonomy): Eukaryota > Metazoa > Arthropoda > Insecta > Coleoptera > Scarabaeidae > Aphodius > Aphodius sticticus. The sequence continues at coordinate 47,238,642 of OZ014509.1, read as the reverse complement.
ATCGTAGTGAATCTGTACTGCTGTTTTTTCCTAACTCGTTACTTTTTAGTTCCTGATGAAGCAACAAATGTGTGCGAAATATTGAACGAAATAAACAAAGTCAAGATTAATTAGAAGTTTATTTAGAAGCCTGTTGTTACCCAATATCCTTTAATACAGTAATAAAATTTAATGTTAACTGTTTCCTAGTTTTAATGTCCAAATTGCGTATTTCCTTCTTCGTCCAGTTTAAAACTCCTACACTATATCGAAATATTGGAATAGTATATCCATTTATCGCTTGCATTTTATATTCTCTATTTAAACGAGAATCTAAAATTTTTCTTACTCGATTGATGTATTCGCTTGTAACCTTCCTTCATCCATTCATCATCAATACCAAAGGCTTCATCCATTCCCAGATACTTATACTTACTATACCTACTTCTAGTATTATCTGTTAGTTCGTTAATACTAGTATGATCATTCAGGCATATCAGCGGTTCTCTCAATTCCGCCTTCGACAACACTAATTTTGGCACACTTTTCTTTATTATTATTATTATTACTAATTGCAGAAATTGATAAACAATAAACCTGTGGTAGATGAAAAGATAAAAGAACGATATATATATATATATATATATATATATATATATATATATATATATTTTCGTGTATAAGGAGAGAATAACTTATTTTGATACTATTAGGTAGGTAAGCATTTACGTACGTAATTGAGAATCAGCATAGACCGCCATATTGATAATAATCTACATCTAAATGAAGCTGAGGGTTACTGTCGCTTTTGCGTATTTCATACATGCTCACTAGTTGAATTTGCACACATGGTAGCGTGTGACACTGCCATCTGAACCATAATAAATTATTTCCTAAACAAGCTAACCCAAACATTTACGGTGGATTGATGCAGCCATCGTGCTCGTTAAGCTGTAGGTTTAGAAAGAGACGGTGAAACTTGTTTGGTTAATGCAAATTAGCACCCCCTATAAGGAAATTATCCGCACAAAGTTATTTAAGTTTACATTCCCGCAGTCGCGTAAAGTTTATCCTAATGAATGCAGTTTTGTTTATTTTCTTCGGGCGACGTCGACGACGTTAATTTTATGCCCGTTTTGCCCGTAGCTAATAAGGCATCTGGATCAAATTCGAGTGCACCTGGGTAACTGGAGCGAATGTGTGCCTGGGATGTGAAAACATGAGATCAAAGAGCTCTGTATCGTGCGTTCTTCAAACTATGTAGTTTTATCGTCGATTTAAGTTTCATCGGCCTGTATAACAAGTTTGTTACTTGCGGCTGCTGGCATGTTTGTCTTGCAGTTACCGCGCCTGTTTGTGTGTCGATATTGTAAGCTATACGATCACGTCTGTGAAGTTGGCCCCCCCCTTGGTAAGATATCGAAATTTTGTTTCTACAGGTCGTTTGCGAATCGTTTGCGAGTGTTTGCGAGTTTTGAATTTTCGTTTGCGAGTGAACCGTTACCGCGATATAATTAAAACAAATTTGGGGGGGCCAGATTCACACTAGCCCCCCCTAGACAGAAAATCGAAATTCTGTTTCTACAGATCGTTTGCGACTCGTTTGCGATTGTTTGCGAGTTTAGAATTTTGGTTTGCGAGTGATTCGTTTTTAAGATAAAATTCGAAAACTTCCGGTGGGTGTAAAGTTGGCACCCTTGATCTAATTTTAAACTTTTTTTTCGCTATATAGGTTGCAAATTGTTGGCGAGTGTTTGTGAGTTTAATTTTTTCGTTTGCGAGTTAACCGTTTTTGAGTTATAATGAAGAAACCTCGTGCGATTTATGTACGTCTAGCGCTGAATAAGAGTAGGAATTATAGCCAAGTTTTTTCAAAATTGTGCTTTTTTTCTACAGATTGCTTGTAGTTCATTTGTATTATATTATAACGTGTTTACTTATTTTCCATTATGGGACATTTTGCGGATATAATTAGAAATATGCTATGAGTTCTATGCTGTCGCGTTATACTTACCATATCCGTTACGAGATGGTACAGTCGCACAGACCAAACAAACAAAACATAATCAAAACGCCCCACAATGCATTGTGTGATTTACGTTATAAACTAAAATGTCAGAATATATTTTTAATTATTTTCAGATGAGTATACTTAAAGTAGAAATGAAAGGTGCCTCAGATAAAATTAACTCTCAAAGCTCATTTTTTAACATAATTAGATACTACAATAAAAGCATGACGATAATGGAAATGTGGTAATTATTTTGAAAAAGATATATTTATTTTACTTTTCTTCCAAAACCGGTTTCATATAGATGAATTTTTAATTTAATAAAAGCAAAGTGAACTAGGCGACTTTATGTTCGTTTCCTTACAACGAGGTTTGTTGATCATTTTAGTTCTTTATTAAATTATTACTACAATAATAATTGATTTACTATCAAACTGACAATGTACCACATTATTGTTTTTTTTATTAAACGTATCTACTGTAGGTACACTATTTATGTACTCTCTAATTTAGGCACAAGAAATGCCTATATCTATCAATTATCTATTACGTTTCATTTTATTCTAGGAATTTGGTATACAAATAAAACTTCATATTATTCATATAAAACTTTTATTATTATATGGATGTATAAAACATAATTTACATTACAATACATCTAAATAAATAAAAAAGTACCGCTATTTTACGAAAGTTGTTACCGCGGTAAACAAACGATAAATTGTGCATGTTGTAACAAACAGGTAAATGTTGTTTAAATACAAATCTAGTATCATTAGTAAAAAACTTAAATTATAAAGACATGATTAAAGAATAGGTATGTAACATGTATAGATTGTTATTTTGAAAAATATAAAAACATGGGTAAATATATGGTAGAACCACGAAAACAGTGCAGATGCATCATACCTACTTTTGTCATTCCTCGAGAAACGTAATGATAAAAATGCGTAAAAATAGATTGAAATGATATAAGTTTTCATAATTATTATGATGACCTAACTGCACTCTTTTCGAGATTCATAAATAATACATTTTAACGCACAGGGAATATATGAATAAATGGCCCCATAATACTAACTCTAAAAGAACAGTCAGTAAGGATCATCAAATATGAAACAATAAATGTACAAGTTCCATGTAAAGTCTTATTCTTAAAATACGTTGCACATGCAGTAAAAAAACAACATACGACTTATGTTTTTACACATTTTATAATTTAGAGTACAGTAAAAGGGTAGGAACTGCTTGAGTAGTCACCATGTTATGTTCTTTTAAACTCTTGCCTTTTTTTGTAAATCGTTGCATTCCTCCCATACTCCGTGGATGCGACGACAATATGCAATGTAATGTCCAACTCCATTACATGTACTTGGAGGTACAAAGGCTACTGCACCATGTAATATATACTTATTAGGCACATGAATGTGGGTAGGAATTTGGGAAAGACAAACTGCCCTGCAACTTTTCTGTTGGCCTAGCTGTACACTGAAGGTATTTTCTATATCGATTAGTAGATGTTCGCCTGAAAGTTTCTTTTCAGTTGTAGATTTGCTACAGTTTTTGCAACTAACAAGCAAGTCCCACACATCTCTTGTAAAAATCTTTAATTCGATTATGTGTGTTGGCAAAACATTTCCATCTCGATACCATTTTAATAATATGCGCAATGTCAATCCGTATAAGGGTGGGTGGTAACAGAGATTCTGTTTTTAACAAATATTTGTAGCAAATGTCGTTGTATTTCTTAAATGACAGTTCATTAAATGCCAAGCAAACGGAGTTCAATAAGGCTAACGAGTAATCTGTCACAACTTCAAAAGGCACTGGTGCGCCCGATTTTAGCCACTCTTTCAACCAATATGTAATAAAATTTACGTCATGTTTCTCTGAAAGAGCTTGAAATACAGGCATTGTTCCATTGTGTGAAATAACAGCTTGGTACAAGAATATATGTCCAGATTGCCCGGTTGGTAGCACGAGTTTTTTTACCACTGACCCCGTGGCGTCAATAATAAGAGGTGCTTTATTTTTCACTAGATCTTTATAAATATCAATTTGGTACTCAGACCAATAGAAACAATAAAACTTATCTAGGCCTACTTCTCGAATACTCCCACAAAATTCTGCCTCGTACTTCAGCTTCAACATGTTGTCAATTGGATTGTTGTCATTATCAGATAATCCAAGAGCCTTATCGCTGAATTGTTGTCGTACTTTTCGGATTACATTGCTGTTGTATAGATGTGCTGGCTCTGGGTCACCGTACTTCATTAATGCATCTGCCTTATTGCGTCTCCACACACACGATTGATGCAACAGCAGTTCTTTTCCTACAGTAGTCCTTTCTAAACCTTTTAATGCTCGCTTCTTTGAGTGTGGTATTCCTGTCGTATTTCGAGTCTTTATTTCGATCTTGATTCCTTCGGATTCGGTTGGCTTATTATAAGTATAGCCTTCTAGTTGTATACCGCACTCTTTACACCTAGCATTCATGACCAAATACGGACCTCGGCTATATTCATAAATTTTTGCTCTTTTAAATATAAAACAGCAAGGCAGTTGATATTTTTCCCATATTTTAGCATTGATTATGTCGGTCCACCCTGACTTCAAAATACAATAATGGCGCGTCGGTATTGTTCTGAACTTCTCGCAGTAATGCGCATCTTTGACTAAGGATTGCCAAATGTCTGACGTCAAGAATACATGTCCTTCAAAATAGGGACAATCCAAAGTCGCCTTATGGAAACGTTTATTATCACTTACATCAGAAAAATCACTAATACTACTGGCAACAGGCGAACTTGGTTTCTCAACTAACCCTATTTCTTCTTTTAGCTTAGACAACACACCATGACGATCCTGCTGAACGTAAGTGCAGATGGAATGGGCTGACACTTGCCTATGAAATGAATCAGCAATACAGGTCCAAATAGGATCGGAATATTTTTTCAACTTCCTATTTATAAAAACAGTATTAGTTTGTAACACAATGAATATTTCTTTATCCGATAATACTGCTTTTCTCGGCATTTTTAGTCCAAATTTCCTTTAGTTAAATGTTCAATGAGTAACACTAACTACTACAGTTTTGTAGAAATTGTTTTCGGGACAACTAGCTCCACTTTTACGCGCACATACACAAGCCCACCGTAGATAACTAAAGAAATGTGTAGGGTCGTAACTATAGTTGGATTTGCCTAATTTGGTTGAACTGTGGGGAGTTAGGTAAATATTAATTATTTGTTTATATGAAATGTATATGTTACGGTCATAGTGATAAATAGGTTATTATTAATAATTACCGGTTATTATTAATAATAGCCAAGTGGCAAGGTTAAAGTGAAGAATTTATCACATGAACCGGCTATTATTAATAATTTCCAGCAGGCTGTGGTCAATGTGATATATTTCAATTCGATATTGCATTAAGGTGATGCTACAATATAATAGAGCCTCAGATTTGGAATTCTGTTAGTATCTACGTAATCGCTACACAACGAATCTATGCACTGGGTTTTCCGTGTTGGGCCTTTAGTGACGTTAGTCCTGACTTACTTATTTAGTTACTACTCATGACTAAAATAAGGAAGATTATCATAACGAGACTAAAAGATTCCAATCCATACTAATTGCATGCACGAGTGTGTAACTCTTTGGGTCATGCTTATTTGCGCAATTCTTAAAAGCTAAGTAAGTAATAAATTAGAAACTCGGTTTGTATTATTCTGCCAGGGCATACGTACATAGTGCTTCTGTATTTTGCAATTCGTGGCAAGAAAAATTAATTTTATTTATAACTTATTATTTATTATCTTTTTAACACAAAACTTTAAAAAATGTTTTATATTTAATTTTTAATACAAAAGTCCTTCTAGACCTTTATTTTTTGTGGTAGTACAACAATTACACCATTTATATTGTAAAAATAAAGCAAGATAAAGTTTGTAACAATAGGACGTCATCCTCTTTTGTTTTGTTCACAAATGTGAACTGTACCTGTATTTTATTTTTATTTTATTATTTACTATGAATATTGTTATTTTTGATTTGTAAGTGCACAAATATGATACAGATTTTATTTGAGTTACCTACTGTTAATTTTATTTATTAAGAATATATTTTTCTAAAACTGATTCCTGGACTTGAGAATTATTATGTTTTTGTTATTGTTATATTTTTTCATATATCTAAATAAATAATGTATTTAAAAGTCTTTTCTTTTGTTGGTGATAAACACTTTTATAATAACCGCCTTATAAAACAGATTATATTCGTCAGATATTAGATATGCTTACGGTAGGTATAGATAATGGACAACCTAATGTAGGGAAGATTGGGGCAAGTTGTTACAATGTTTAATCTTTTATTTATAAAATAGTACTTTATTGTCAAACACCAAAAGTAAAAATACCGTGTTAGGAACAGAACCATACAAAAATGTTTGCATCATTTGTGCGGTGCAATTTATGTATAAACATCTATGTAAACTAGTCTCGCCTAGTCTTGCATGTATTTGCATGAAACTACAATATTGAAAAAATTAATATTAAATGCGCAAAATTTCAAGATAATTGGTATTTGGAAATTTACTTAATAAATTGTAATTGTACATTTACAAAAAACTACCCACATGCATTAAATATAAAATGGGTGTTATTGATAATAAAATGGTTAACTTTTTTTAACACTCTGTATAAAATGTTCTTTTTACGTTTTCGTCATTGAGCCGTCCTTGGGTGTATACCAACTATCATTACCAATTATATCCAGTAGTTTCTAAAGTACAAGGGAGACAAAAGAAAACATTCTGTATTATCAATGTTTTGTATTATTCGTAATTTTGGCCATTGGGCTAGCCGTACTGATGATTTGCGTCGAGTAAATAAATATAATAGCTTACATAGTAATCAAAATAACTTAGCTAACTTCTTTGAAGACTGTATGCAAAAGATCTTTTGTAAAAAGTAACGTTTTTATCACTTTTACCGTGCCCGTTAGGAAATTATTAATAATAGCCGGTCTATGTGATTATATAAGTGTTTCTAATCACATTGACCAAATGATGCGGTTATTATTAATAATAGCCGGTAATTATTAATACAAACCACATTTATCACTTTAACCGTAACATATATACTTCGAACGCCTTCTTAAGTGCCGTCAATAATTGTTTGGTCTGTGCGACTGTACAGCCTCGTAGCTGATATGGTAGGTATAAACGCGACTGCATAGAACTCGCGTACACTCTATGTTTCTAATTGTATCCGCAAAATATCCTATGATGGAATATAAGTAAACACGTTATAATATAATACAAATGAAATATAAACAAACTGTAGGAAAAAAAGGCACAATTTTGAACAAACTTGGCTATAATTTCTATTCTTTTATTCAGCGCTAGACGTACATAAGCCGCACGAGGTTTTTTCATTATAACTCAAAAACGGTTAACTCGCAAACGAAAAAATGGAACTCGCAAACACTCGCAAACAATTTGCAACCTATATAGCAAAAAAAAAATTTAAATTCGATCAAGGGGGGGGGCAACTTCACACTCACCGGAAGTTTTCGAAATTTATCTTAAAAACGAATCACTCGCAAACGAAAATTCTAAACTCGCAAATACTCGCAAACGAGTCGCAAACGTTCTGTAGAAACAGAATTTCGCTTTTCTGTCAAGGGGGGGCTAGTGTGAATCTGCCCCCCCCCCCCCCAAATTTGTTTTAATTATATCTCGGAAACGGTTCACTCAAATTCCAAACTCGCAAACACTCGCAAACGAATCGCAAACGATCTGTAGAAACAGAATTTCGATTTTCTGTCAAGGGGGGGCTAGTGTGAATCTGGCCCCCCCAAATTTGTGTTAATAGGGTATTCCGGTCATGTCAAAATTTAAGCAGATATTCGGTTTAACCTATTGTATAATTTATGAGGATTCATATAGTTAAGCTATGAGCTTTTTGATTTAGTTTTTCTATAAGATAATTGCAATTAAAAGTGCATTTCGTTTGAATTCACCGACCACCCTCGGAAATACACGATGATTACCGATCCCTAGTAGCGGTGGCAACAGCGGACAGCTCTCGAACAGCTGATCGGCCAAGTTGACGGTTGGCGACCCTGTTGTTTGACAACGAATAAAGGTAACTTTTTTGAGAGATGATTTGATCATTGAAACTTGAAGCCAAACATCTCTCATCTCGCTAGTCGGCAATGTACAGAAAATCTTATCAGGAGTTACTGTTCTACTGCTGTTTCAGCCCGGCACAGAACAATGTCTGCATTGGAGTTTATACATTTTGAACAAGTGTTTGATATAACCTCAATAACCAAAGCAGGTGTCAACAAACGAGCAATTCGAAACGTTGACACAACAGAAGACAAAAATTTACTACGTGCACCCTAGATATAGCAACGTTGTCAAGTCGCTCACTTTGAGCGATCTTTGTGACGTCACAAAGACCAATCCTAATTCAAACTTCAAACAACGATTTCTCTTAATTTAAAACAATGTTTGATATTTTACTTGTGAAGTAGCAAACAGTAGCACCCATACTTTGTAAAAAATGACAATTTCAAAAACACCGGAATACCCCATTATATCTTGGTAACGGTTAACTCGCAAACGAAAATTCAAAACTCGCAAACACTCGCAAACGATTCGCAAACGATCTGTAGAAACAGATTTTCGATATCTTACCAAGGGGGGGCCAACTTCACAGACGTTATACGATCGACACTATTTGTTTTTATAGGGTTTTGAAATCTTTTACACGTCCACGATAAATTGTTTACATATAATTTACTTGCATACACCGAGTGAAGATTTTATTTCAATACCTATTGTTTACATGTTCAAGAAGTAATTGATCAAATTTCGAACCAATCTGGTAACCATTCGGCTAGAGTAAGAGATCTAGGAAAATCTCGGCATGTAACGTTTTACTTCGCTAACTTTTACTCAAGAATGAAATATGGTATAATTCACTGGGGAATGACTCCAGCGGCCCCTACTTCAAAAACGTGCGCTGAGGACTGTTTTTGGTCTGCAACGCGGTGAATCTTGTAGGCATGTCTTCAAGACGTGTTCAAACTTTTGACATTCTACGACGTTTACATCCTCGAGACGGTTTGTTTTGTCCACCGGCGAACTGGCGACTTCGACCATGGGGCTGATCGCGAATACAGCACACGAGGTGCTGATCATTTGCTGCCGGCCATGCATCGCCATACGTCGTACTAGGGATGTTCCGATACACCTTGCTGTACCGGTATCGCGTATCGTATTGTATCGTATCAAATGTACCGGTTCTGTACCATACCGGAGCACAAAGTACCGGTACCGAAGTACCGGTACATCGGTACCGGTACATTTTTTTAAGACGCAATTCCGAATAAAAAAATATTTTGATTCTTGCCTCCTACATAAAACGTAACAAAATAGTTTATATGGTCGTAATGCAAGTGCAGCACCGATTATCCGAGGTCTATCATCTAATTTTATTTTTTTTTGTTATTGTTGAAAATAATTACAATGTTTCACAATGCTGAAAAAGACGATCATTCATTATACTATATTTTTAGCCAGAGTTCGCATGTGCATTTACATTCAATAGAACGTTCATAATACATGCCAAATGAAAGATGTCATTTTAAAGTACGTCAAAAAACCGAAAAAATGTAACAATTGCCAAAATAACACTGGAAAACTCTCGCCCTAAAAGTATAGGAATATGTAAAGTATCGTACCACCCATGGTATAGGAACTACTTGATTCACCATGGTACCACCAGTGTTTTCCAGAAATTAATGGGCTTTTTAATTATGATTTTGTAGTTTGTACAAAATATATAAATGCATTATGAGTGTATTTTTCCAAAGAAAATATCAAACACAAAATATTATCACAAAAGGACCTACTTGTTTCACCATGGTACTACCCACAGAACCATCAGTGTTTTCTTTGTTTCTAATCTGTATGTTGGATGCCAACGCTAAAGGTGTTTTTTTTTTCAAGTTTCTCGTAAATTCCGCAATTTTAACGTTAGTGTTACAAAGTTCGCATTTTCCATCCAACTTGTTTTAATAAACACTTTCTATACGCTACTCGACGAACGTGGCATGTTTGTATGTATTTTGCTTCTAAAAAGCACCATGGCTAATGGATTTAATGACTTTCGCACTCAAAGATTTGCACACCAAAGTTTAGTTAAATTTTAGTCACAATTTCCCTGATCGTTTACTTACACTGTAAAAGAACACAAATACAAATTCCTTCATTGTAATCAGTGTCTCTTGTAAAATAATCTTATATTGGTTTGCAGCTAGAGTATGCTAGTTGTTGGTAACAACAAATACCGCGATACAATATTATCCAAAAACGTATCGTATCGTACCGTATTGGAAGCTATAGTACCGGTACAAAATATCGGGGATCGGAATGTTAAGTACCGGTACTTAAAAATATCGTATCGTATCGAACATCCTTACGTCGTACCAGAGGAGCTTATGCTATATGGGATGTAAGCTGTATAACTCGATCCCTAGGGATATTAGGTCGACAGTCAGCATAAAGGCATTCAAGTCCGGTTTGAGCAAATATTTGTTGAATAAAACTTGTTATTGTGTTGAAGATTTTTTCTTATAGTTATTGTTAACAAACTTTCATATATGTATATGTATTGACGTTTCATGTCTGTCTGTGTGATTGTTACATGAATAAAGTTTATTTCTATTTCTATTTCTAATTCGGTAAAGTCTGCCAAAATCTTATACATGGTCACGGTAAATTTATGTTTGTAAAAAAATTAATAAATAAAAGAAAATACATGCAAAAAATAATTTTCAGCGAATCAATGATTTGACAATTGACAGTTGACAAATGATCTATTATGTTAAAAAGTCCTCGGACATGTGTATTTTTAATTATAAAAAATCTGATGTGGCCAGGCACATGACTTTATCATACTATATATAAAATTAATAGTTTAGCTGCATGAGATTCTATTTGATCGAGATCGGCTATGTCTGCATTAAAATAAAACTAGTAGAACCAGACAAATATCTCGATTAAAGCTGCGTTCGGATATTGTACTCCGTTGACAGCGGGTACACCGTCCAAATGACACTTACGTGTTATTGGGTGTAAAAACTGTAACGGTGTTCAATATCCGAACGCAGCCTATATTGACAGTAGCATTTTCAAGACATTAGCGTTTGACACTAGCTACTGTCATTAGAATCAAAATAATCTGACATATCCTGGCTACTAGTTTTAAAGCAGTACGCCCGATCTCGATGAAATAGAATTTGCTCATGCGGCTAAACTATAAATTCTACCAAAGAATGTCATATACATAAATTATGGAAAATTTCCTCTCCTTTAATTTATTATTTAACTATTTTGACGACATTACACAAATAGCGGCGCATTTGCAAAATCTTCGAAAAATGCTATGAATAAACCACCAGTTCCTTTGGACCCTTTTCAACAGAAAGCTTTTCAGCTCTAAGTTTGGTTATAAAACTTCTAAATATGAAGTTTCGTCCCGATACCATTAGTAGTTTCTCCGGAATCGTCTCCACAAAAACGGGTACACACACACACACATACACACACACACACACACACACACACAGACATTTTTTTGTACCTTGGTCAAAAATGTTCAGGGGACCCAAAAAGACATATTTCCGCTAAAATCTCAAAAATTTTTTTTGGCATGATTACAATACTTTACATACTGCGTATGAAATTCAATTTCCGATCATCAAATTGTTTCTTACCAATAACGTGATCAACATTTCATTAAAATAGCGATTCTTTATTTTCTTGTTGTTTTAAATGTTATTTAATTGTCTTAATGGTGGCATACAAATTGTATGGCCGTACCTAAGAAAGTTTCGAGAAAAATGCAATTGAACATAGGGGAGCATAGGTTTTGTGCATGGAATGTAAATAAGGATTGTCGACAGATTTCTATGCGTTGAATATGAATCCGGGCACGTAAGTTTTCACAATGTTTTTGGGCTTTTTACTTTATCATACATAGTATGATAAAGTATTGTAATAGTGCCAAAAAATTTTTAAGATTTTAGCGGAATATGCCTTTTTGGGTCCCCTGAACATTTTTGACCAAGGTACAAAAAAATGTCTCTGTGTGTGGGTGTGTGTATGTGTGTGTACCCGTTTTTGTGGCGACGATTCCGGAGAAACTACTAAAGGTATCGGGACGAAACTTCATATTTAGAAGTTTCATGACCAAACTCTTAGCTGAAAATGTTTTTGTTCAAAAGAGTCCAAAGGAACTGGATGTTTCCTCTAAGCATTTTTCAAGGATTTTGCAAATGAGCCGCCATTTCTGTAATTTAGTCAAAATAGTTAAATAATAAATTAGAGGAAATTTTGTATTATTTATGTCTATGACATTATTTGGTAAAATTAATAGTTTGACTGCAGGAGCAGATTCAAATTGATATCGGTCGTGTCTGCGTTAAAACTAGTTAGCCTGGATTTGACAGATATTTTCATTCTAATGACAGTAGGTAGTGTCAAACACTGATGTTTGACAATATCTACTGTCAATAGAATTAACATATCTGTCAAATCATGGCTAACTAGTTTTATTTTAATGCAGACACGACCGATCTCGATGAAATAGAATCTCTTGCAGCTATACTATTAATTTTATAGTATAGTATGATAAAGTCATGTGCCTGGCCACATCAGATTTTTTCGATATAGCAGCTGAACCAAATGTCCTACAACCACAAATGCTCATTCCATTTCTTATTATGTTTTCGAAATTGAATACCGGAACAAATCGTAGGCCTTGCCGTGTGTCTATTTTTCCCGCGTTTAATTTTGTTTTCTGTATTAATTTTAAGTACAAATCATTTTCAGCAAGTGAAATAACAAAATAAAGGAAACTAAAAAAAGTCCATAATAAACTTTTTGATAAGTCCAATGAGCTTCAAAATTTCGTTAAATTCGGTCGAGCCGTTCCGGAGATTTTGTCACTTTTATTTCAGAACCTTCAATTGTCTTTTTCTCGAAAATTTTGTTCTGTAAGGCCATAAAAATATTATGCTACTATTAAGACAATTAACAGATCTGTCAAATTCATTAAAAATATAGGGTTGTCATTTAAAAAAAAAATGTCGATGACGTCATCCGTTAAAAACAATTGTAGGTAAAAAAATTAATTTGATATCATAAGGTGTATTCTGATAATTATAAATCGACATGTTCCAGAATTTTTTAAAATAGCAAACCGTTCTTGAGATTTTGTCATGTTTCCATACTTTACGCGCTCACTGTATATTGTCAGCTTCTTGTCCTCCTTGTACACTGTAAAAATTCAACTTCGTCTGATTTAACTACATGCTCAAATGGTCGCGAGGGAATCGGTGTTAAATACAACTGCATATTTTTATAGATCTAGATGAAAAACGTTTTGAGACACGTTTTGAAAGTAAATTGCAGAATTTTTCTATATTAATGTCAAGAAACGATATTTTTGTGCAGAAAGTATACGTTATAAAAAGTGCACGTGTTTAGAGTTTACACGCAGAACATGAGAAAAAAGATTCTCCGTTTCTTTTGCACGCTCCACTAGAATGTTAATGAATCCGATTTTAAAGATTCTTCGCGCGCTTCCCGGACTTTTTCCTCTCGATATCTCGAATACAGAACGTCGCAAATAATATCACAGTTTCGACTAGCGACGACGTCTCACTTCAACGTGCCAGTCACAGGAGCACGTGCACCTGATAAAGTTTTACGCAATGTGTTAGCCAGCTCGCACATCCACATGCGAAACTTGATCCGGACACGGTTCCGGTGTAGGTTCTCTTCGGAAACATATCGTGTTCGCACCATGAAAAATAATACCGTTGTTATACGTGAGGATTTTTTATTGGTTATCATTTTCGTACTCGCGAAAACGTCGTTATAAAAACTTCGTAGGTCGCGGTGCTGTGCGGGAACTCAACCGTGTTGAGTTCCCCAGAAAGTTGTTGTTACGAATCCACGACTTCGAGGAGAACTCGTGGAGAAGTTCGAGAATACAAAGTAACGACCCACGAATTGGTTACTAACAAGAGTGTGTGAGTTTCTAGACAATTATTGGGTTTGTTTTGTCGTGGAAATGAAATAAAAGTTAGTTGCTGCGTGAATAGGTAACTGATATAACGGATACCATGCTCCAAAAAACGAGAGAATCTATACAGGCTGTCCCAGTTTCTTTTTCTCATTTTTTAAAATGCAAATGCCAGTCTGAGTAATAAGTATCATATCCACAGATTTCTTTATTTTGGCTAAAATATTAAACTAACAAAAATATATATCAGCAAAAATCTGTAACCCAACGAAAAACAGAAACAATACCTATTACAATACCTACTCCACAAACGAGTGGCGATGATAAAAAACAACTCGTTATAGAGTTACGAAAAGTTATGCATTTGTAACTTGATGAGAACAAGTAGATTTCTAAAGCTTTAGTGATGATCTTTACTAAACAATTCATAAATGTGAAAGAGCAGATTGATTGGCCTATAGTTTGGCAGGTTTGTGATCTTTCTCGTCGGTAAACAACGTAAGACTACGCCATTGCAATTTACTTGGCATTTTACCATCGTGCAGGCAACAGCCAAGGGGAAAAACTATTGTATTGCAGGAACTTTTAAATTTCTTGTAATAATTTAACATCAAATTATATTGTTTTCTCTGTTAGAATGTATATAGTAGGCTGTTTCTAAAAAAACGTTATTTCTAAATTCAAAATTTCAAGTTGATAAAAATCGCCAACGTACCACAAAAAAAAATTTAAAAAATCGCCACATATACCACAAAAAAATGGCTCAATTGAAAAATATTTAGGTCTCCCGCCGGAGACCTAAAGTTTATGATTCTCTTTAAAACTTCCATTATCCGATTTTTCTTTTTCAAATTGAAAAAGTTTAACAATAAGGTGTGAAATAAACGTTTAGAAAAATATATTACTGTGATGCAATATTTAGGATGCCTGCGGTTTATTTAATCTCATAGAGCTTTTAGAAAAATGACCATTTTCTTCTAATTTAAAAAGTGGTTTTAAATGTTTATGAACGTTAATTTGTCAGTAAATATTTAATATCTGCTCCATGTGAGCTGTTTTTTAAATACAAAATGTTTGCATTTATTTTTACACCTTTACATAATAATAATAATTTATCAAAATGCTATGTTGAAAGTAATCGTGCGTAATGAGTTAACTCTAACTTCGAATTTTTGGTAAAAATATTACACTTTCCATGGTTTCCACAAAAATATTATAATATCCCCATAAATTCCTTCCTCACTAAATCTCCAGAGTACCTAACAAATCACACGAAGTTAAATCAGGCGATCTACTTTTCCAAAGCCTTGGACCATCATAAACAATTTTATGTCTTTAGTCAATATTGTTTAAACAATTAAAGTGTTTAAGTTTGTTTAATTCAAAATTACGGAATAGTACTACTAAATGCCACTTCTTGAAAAGAAGTATCATTATATTTGCGAGATTGTTGAATTTCGTCGAATCTAGATATTTAATATTCATTTATGAATTATTGTGCATAAGTTACAAATGACAAATTAGATGCCTTATAACGTTTTAGTTGTTGGCGATAGATCTACCGAGTTAGACATTTTAGGAAAGCTAATTTATAGATTATGTCAAGGGTATTCCATTTAAAATTCTTAAGTTATTTAATATTTAGCAAGTCTCCAGTTATTCGGGATAAGTCATGATAGTAACACAAATCAGTAATAACTGTCGAAAAGTGTGATACTTTTACTATCCAAAATGAATTCTTTTATGTCTTTATCGTTGTTAGTTACCTCAGAATAATTTTAATGCGCGTTTTTGACATTAATTTCACAATATCTGAGAAACAGTTGAAAATTCGCCTTAACGAGCGAATGTAGATGGCGCTGCAAAAAACTTGTTATGGCCGTTCTAAGCGGGATAGGATCTTCATCGCGTACGGCATACAATAGCCCAATATGATTTTGATTAGTATTAGCAGTATTTTTAGGAAATTTCACGGCAAGGAGGAATAAAAAACGACTTCTTGAAGACGATAGAACTTTCTGTTGGCGGTTGGACATGTAATTGTTTGTGGTTATGTTAGCGAGAAAATAATCGTGGAGTATTTAACCTCAAAATTAGCTGATAGGCCGCATAGGTTAAAATATGAGTAAAGCAACTATAATTCACACCAGGGCTGTGGAGTCGGTAAAAAATATTTCGACTCCGACTCGGACTCCAACTCCGACTCCGCCAAAATTTTATTTGTAGCCAGCAAATTGTTTGGCTACAAAAAATTAAACGAAATAAACTAATTGTAAATATCAGAAGAAACACCTATTGATAGGACCACAAAGTTATGACCATATTTAAAAAATGACGCCTTTTTATTGTTTCTAAATATCTCTGAAATCATTAGAAATGCAAATAGTTTTCTCATTAGAGAGCACACATTTCTGAACTACTTTGGCCTTTTAACCGACTTTCTAACTTTAATAATAATAATAAAAGTAATGACAATCACTGTATGGTATAAAATAAAATTCATTCCAATGGACACAAAATTAAGTGCAAAATAAACTGAAAATAATCTCAACTCGTACTTCTGTTAGTGGCAATGACGTCACAATTCTGGCTGCAACATGTATAACTTGCATACATGAATATTCCTACATTCAACAATTTGTGTCTTTACAAATATTCAGATATTGGGGCGAATAAAAATAAAAAAACTTGAGAGTTAACACGACTGTGATACCATCACGCTGCTTCTTCTGGCACAGCAGCTGTAGAAAGCTGCTGTTTCTTTTTCAAAATTGCAGGGTAAAATCATTGAACTACTAGAATTGCTCAGCTGCTCTTTGTGGCCGAACGAATACGAACAAATCCTCTTAATTTTGATGAATAAGGAAAACCATACGTCGTCGCTCACTTTGGCAGCTTTACAATTTGTCTAAGTATGCATCAAAGTCCTATTTTTTATTTGTAGATAAAACATAAA
This sequence comes from Aphodius sticticus, assembly GCA_963966075.1. NCBI lineage: Eukaryota > Metazoa > Arthropoda > Insecta > Coleoptera > Scarabaeidae > Aphodius > Aphodius sticticus. Next base: position 47,221,589 of record OZ014509.1, on the reverse strand, counting down.
AGTAATAGACGTAAGAGACCTAATAATATGGTTAGCTAATTGTTTACTATCTATTGAGGCACCGGCCACCTCGCATGTCTTTTTCTGCAATATTTAAACATGGACTCGGAGTCGGAGTCGCCACATTTTTTCCGACTCCGACTCCTCTGAAATTTGTCTGAACTCCGACTCCGACTCTACGACACCGACTCCGACTCCACAGCCCTAATTCACACAAACCATTTATAGTTCCGATAAATTAATGCCGTTGCGTACCTACCTTATTAAACAAGTATGGGGAAATAAGAAAAATTCTCTGATCAAGGTGTTCACAATCAACGTTGAAGAATTTTGTCGTGTGATTTTTGAGGCAGTGTTTATAAGATTGTTTTCAGGGTATTTACTGATAGGTTTTAACTATGTTATTCATGTGTATGCACTCATAAAGGATATAACAGACCGTGTTTTTTTTGACTTATCAGAAAATATAGTTTCTTATCAACCTCAACAATTGTCAAGTTTTATTCCTTTTGTCGTATCTTGAGCTAAAAGTTCATACCGTTTTATACCAAAACACGGCTAAAGGATGGTGTTGTTCCTTTTTTCAGAAACATTTTTGAGGTACCAACACCTACATAATTGGAAAAGGGATTTTTGATTAAAGAAACACACTAACACCCACTGAAAGGGTCGGTACCAGGTACAAAGTTACAATCGGTAGGATGTCATCAGCGACTAGGAACAAACAGCCACTAGATTCTGCTAATTAGACCGTGATCTAGCACAGGGCAAACAAAACAAGCTTGTTGCTACACAATTTCAGTGTTAATTGTTGATAAACGAAGCGTGGAACATGATGCACGATGGTATACATCCGGTGTTTGACTGCGAATTTGGCGATTTTAGTTCTGTTAGCTGGAGAGTTTGTCATGCTAACGGCCAAAAGGGGGCAATATCATGCCCCCACTCGTGGCAGTGTAAATAAAAGTTCAACAATTACCACTCAACTACTGCGTTGGCCGGATTCAAACTTTCTATGCAAATGCAAATATAATAACGCCTGTATGCACTCCGCAATATATTTGGATTGTACCGCATATTGCACGTGCACCGTGTTGTAGTTTTACACGAGTTTTGTTATTAACATGTGGTAAAACAGCACAGTTAAATTGACATATAAAAATATTGATTCTTCGAATACTTAAGCACAGTAACTTAAAATCAAAGTAAAAGCGTACACGGCACGCTGGTAGTTTAGATGTGCAGATTATGGATTACACTATTTGAATAGGTTGTTATTGAAATAAAGGTTTATTGCTAAAACAGCATATAATATTACTACTTGCTCCGATCTAACTTCGTTTTTCTATCGTTTTTAGTTACCTGATTTTTTCTTTTCGAAAAAGGAAAAAAAAATACAATGTTTAATTTAATTTAATTTAACAAAATAAAGTTGTACACAAAACTAAAGCTTATGTCTATACTTTTTAGCAGGTGATGTGGATTACATACAACACATACATGTTATTCCATATAAAAAACGTCAAATCTGGAGCCAATGTTTTAATTAGGCATATCGCAAGACCGTTTTCGAATTATTTAATATGTTATTCTTCCATATTCCATGCTCCTAAATCTTCTGTACGGTACCTACACCGCAACCTTGGATGGCTTAGGCCATTTTTAAAAATTTATTGAGCATTTTGTAGTTAAAAAAAATCGGAAAGTGGTAAAAGAAGTACGTGTGTTAAAAAACCCTTTGCTGGAATTTTAAGAAATCGCAAATGTGTTGAACGTATATGACGTAAAGGAGGAAATGGATAAAAGTGCAAAACTACAAAAACGACTAAACGCTAAAAACGCACCATACCATATGGCATAATGGACAATAAACAGAAAGAGACGTGTATTACAGGCTACATTGTGTACTATATACACATATACGTACACGTAAGGTACCTACCATATTTCTTCCATAACAATCAAATTCACAACCTAGTGTTTTCATACACATAAATATCACTGTAACAAATCGCACTGCACATACTGTAAATTTTGCCAAACTGGAACTATGCAGAATTACCCTCATTATTAACAACGGCAATCTATGCAATCAATGAATGTTAGGACACCGTCAAGTATAGATGCTAGTTTGTGTGTGTAAGTAGATTAGGAAGAAGCGAGTATAATTATACCTTCGTTAATTAGTTTTACGTATAGATTTTATTTAATATATTTATTAAACCGGAATTTGCGTTATTTGTGAATTACCCTAGACTACCGTCTTTAACTTTATTATTGTTTGATTTTTTCTCATACCGGCGTCCCACAGACATGTGTTGGGTGGGCGGTAACATCACTCAAAAGTACCCTATCATATAAGATTTTCGAGAGAAAAACCTAACCAGTTGTAGCGCCGTTTTCGCGTGAAACTCGAAACCGAGCTCAAAAAAATACGGTAAAAAGTTGAGAAGTGCACAGTTTAGCGCACTCACCTTGCGCTATTCACATCATAAAGCATGGGGTTATAATATGGGTTACAAACCTCATGAGCAGGTTGCCATCCGTCCCGATATATCGGAACTCTTACCGTTATTGGCTTATATAATAAAAAATAATTTAATTCCTTATTCTTATATCTGTTACTGTAAAAGCCCGAAACACGGTCAAACCTAGTATTAACGCGTTAGTAGGTTTTACCAATTTGATTTGGTAAATGTCCGAAAAATTCTATTGTACGTTTAATTTTGGGCTTTTACCAACCTACATTGGTCAATCATAGGATTTACCTCATGGTATTGGTATAAGCAAGTTTTAATAATTCACCAAACCAGGAGTTTTATTAGCTCTGTACGCGGAAATAGTTTTGTTAAGACTAGGTAAATTACATCACTGTGAAGTACTTTTATTTTATTAAATACGACACAACAAACACACGTTGATTCTTAAAATAAAAATAAAGATTGCGTAATATTAACCAAACATAACTCTTTTTTATTTAGCAGACGATAATATTTTAAATATAAGTAATACAAATATTTTTTAAGGATTTTCTTTGGCATTGCACACACAACTGCAGATATAATACAATCGACTCAATAGATTTTTTTTTAGTTACGGTTAGCTTCCTTAAAAGTTCTTGTTCTACATCTGTGGCCCGTACCTTAGGATGACCAACTTTTTAAAACTCCAAATCGGGACGCTAACATATTGCCAATAACTGAAACATATTTTTATCTTAAGTATTGCAAGGCTTTTTGATTAGCGAGAGATAAATGGAAATAAAGTTAAAGCTAGGTTTCTAAGCTAGGTCTTTGTTCTTGTTTCATTTTTGCCGCTAGAAAACTACACCAAAGCACGTTATTTGTTTCCAACTGATTTCCAATAACGGAGTTTCTGTTCTGAAATGTTCCTAAATTTTCGTTTCTCGACTATTTATCCAGATTGTGATTATTTTTAGATTATTGAAAAATATCTGTAAAAATATGTGGTGTTAATTACAAGGTCATCTAAATTTAAATTTTGAAAGAAATTTTATGAACAATAAAGTAATGATGTTTTCATTTGCGCCGAAAACTGATAATAATATTTATCTTTAGTACATATAAAATATCGATTAATATTTAAAATTAATCAAAATCAGTTTGACTAAATTGCAAACACAATACACGTTTAAAAATCGTTTGAATAAGTTAATTATTATTTTTGTGAGTGTTGCATTTCTATGACTATAAAATGCCATTCATTCACCCAATCTGGAGCTCAAAGTAGTACGTTGTCCGTCAGCAATATTTGATATAGAATTTGTCAATCCTGACTACTGAAATTTCTATACACCAGACCTGTTCTTTTACAGAATAAACAGTCGATTATCTAAACACAAGGTGAATCTGTATCTCCGACATTCCACTCAGAAGACACGTAAAAGTTCGGAGGGTTTTCTTCGCTATTAGTTCACACCAAATTAAAGATAAACGGTATGCAATTTTTCGTCTAGTGATAGATTTTTGAAATTTTTTATCGTTTTTGACGAAAAGTTACTGAATCTGACATAAAATTACCTGACTGTGATTTCTTGTATGGAGAACACAACTTAAAATAGAAAAAAAGTATCACGTATCAAGTATAATATCTCTCAGTTTACACCTTCCTGTACAAGTGTACAAAATTTCGCGTAGAAATATCAATATCCCATATATCCAAATTTCACTTCTTTGAGTACATGAGTCAGACAAAATCAATTACCAACATTTCTCTTAGATCGGCTGGGTCATGTTGTTGAGGAAAGTATGGTACACTTTAATATGCTAACAAAATCATTACTTTGATGGCTGGTATCTGGGAAATTCTGGACATTAGAATAACATTTATAAAAATCGGGACAAAATTCGGGACGCTTCATCAGGCGGGACAAGTGCTCAGAATTCGGGACTGTCCCGCCCAAATCGCGACGGTTGGTCACCCTACCGTACCTAGATGTGTGTCATGTAGGGATATACTGATTTCTTTATTACAGTAATTTACAGCTTAAATTACCAATGGCAATTTACCGGTAATATGTATCACCGTTGGTTATTTACTGATATTTATAATAATAAAAAAACCTGATGTGGCCAGCCACATGACTTTATCATACTATATATAAAATTACTAGTAAATGAGATTCTATTTGATCGAGATCGGTCGTATCTGCATTAAAATAAACCTAGTTAACCAGGATTTGACAGATATTTTGATACAATAAAAAGTGGTCGGATTCCTTATTTTTGTTTTATTTTTATTTCGTGTCCTACTGGGCACTTCTTCAGGCGCTATAGGAAATTAGATATAAATTACACATTGATAAACAAATCAAACTCCAAAAACACATATGTAAAAACTTACATTTTATCAGGCGTGGGCCGTGCAGAACATAAAACAACATACAAAGGTCACAAACAATCATATATGAGACTGCAGAACAGATTTTTAGTTATTTTGTACTGTGATTTGTACTGTGCTCAACATCATTCAATCCCAACTGCTTGACGTTCAGCACAGTTTTAAAAGTACGGTCATATTTTATAGTTGCCACCTGTCCAAAATATAAATTTATATATAATACCGTTTTTAAAATTTGATGATGTAGAAATAAGAATGTACATTTAACATTACATTTGTATTTAATGGCTTTTAATGTTTCTAAACGCTTTTTTTTTCAAATAACATTTTTGCGTAGATTTTAAAATAAAGATACTTTACTCTTAAGTGTTTTTCATAGTTTTGGTAACACCCGATACCTGCAAGCAGATAATCACATTCAAATATTTGCATTTTAGGTTTAAGAAAGTACAGAAACGTTTTACTAAAATAAAATTTTCTGAAAATTTAATAATATAACTTTTTCCATTTGTGGCCAAGTTAGTGCCGGACATTGTATACATATATCTATATAATATCTATTAGCAATTTGTGAAACAATGGATTTAAGGGATTGAGAATACTGTCGCATTAAAACACAAATTGGGTTTTTGGGGTTTTGGTCTATCCGGTGACCATTTTTTTTTGTGATCATGAAACAATAATCGTTGCACTACGAACTAAAGTAGTTTTCTTAAAAAAAACTTGGTCTATTTCACGAAATGTAATAGAGGGATAATATATGATATTATCTATCCGTTTTTAGTCGTAGACCTAATATGAATAGTCTAATCTAATTACTAATGGATAATAGAAATAAATCATAGGGATAGATAAACAAAAATCACGAGTGAATGTAACGCATTATTTTACTATAAAATTAGAGGCGCGCAGTTTTCTAAGTTTGGTGCTGCGATATTCGAAAAATACCAACCTTTGCCAGATAATTTTCTCATTTTATTATAGTTCAGCTATTTAACGCTAAACCTCTATGATTTTTATTGCTTTTGCACATGTTAGAAATTTTAATTAATTCGAGTTAAATGTGCATTTGGGCCACCATGTGACGTCGCGTTTGCTAAGTAGGCACATTTTTTAAGTAGGCATAATTTTAAACGTCCGCTCGTAACGATACAACCTAGGTCACTTAAACAGTGTATCTTATATACTTTTTAGTTTTTACCCTATTTATTTTTTATTCTTTTGTAAAACAAATACTCAATTATTACCAAAGCCTTTGAGATATTAAAAAATCACGAACATTATTTATATTAGGGATATTTTCATCAAACAAATTTCTTAGTTGGCAGATTACGGCGATTGTCAAAAATAATTAGTTCAAAATTGTATAGTTTACATTTTATTTAAAAACGTTGCCACGTTACGATCTAAAACCCATTAATATGATATTTATTATTATTTATTTTTATATATTTTTTATTTATTTATTTTATTTATGTAATGCTCTAATTTTCATAAAACTTATTGAGAAATGTTCGACAATTTATTCTCAACATGTGCATATAATAGATTGGTTTTTAATTAATAAATTCTAATTTGACTTATTGGTCATTGGCCGTTACCTTAGCAACAGACCGTTTGTCGATTTTGTTCCGCTGACAACTGCTTTTACTCTCTTCGTTGGCTACCTATCTAACCTTTAGTCGCACTTGCAAGTGTTAAGTTTTCAATACAAGCTCGGAATACCAGATCAATCGTAGGTGTACTACAATAAATAATTATTAATTCACTAATTTTACTTGATTATTATACGATTTTCAGTTGAAAATTTTATACACGCTGCTCTCAGAACTGTTTTACGTGCACGCTCGGCACGATAACTTGAAAGTAGTCAATATTTTTTCATGATCTTTTTCAAAAATGTTCAAAATTCTGTCGAGCCATTTTCTTCATAATTCATTTAATGCATTTTTATGAACCATGAAAGAACGAAATTGGTCATAAAATACACGTTGTTCTCAGCCTCAGAATATCATAAATCAGTATGTCAAAATTCAAAAATTTGGCTCGACAAATGTTATAAGAACAATAATATTATACGCAAACCATTTTGAATTTTTGAGATTTCTTGATCTAGACTAACGAAATCATGCCAACCAGTAGGCAATGTTTTACTAGCAATTGTCTTATTTTTACCAAATAACTCGCTAAGAAATATTCCTAAAACAGCCATTTCACCTCAACTGGAGGTAGGTACTCCCTTCAGTACAAACAGAATAAAGAAACTTTCTCTTAAAAGTAACTGCCTATCGCAGTATTTGCCCACTTCTGCAATATATAAATTCTCGACGAATTTAGGTCTTGATGTACGACTAATTTGAGTGAATGTTCGGAAGTTACTTAAGACGCAACGAGACAATTAACTTGGACAAATATTTGTGCAGCGCGACTGTCGCAAACTAACAACAAAGTTTGTGAGCGACAGTCACAAACATGCAGTTACCACGGCTTATTTTGCGGCAAATCCAAACTTCAACAAGATACACAAAAGCTAATGAGCGCCAGGAATCGGAAACGAATAAAGGTAGGAAAGAAAGCCCTAAAATGGTCGTGCATTTCAATCGTCAATCGCGAGACAAAAACTCAGAACGTTACCGAAGACTACGAATTCGAGCCGCCGGGACAAGAGGGTCTTTAATTAAAAGCGTAAAAGCGAGTAAGGGGTAATTGAAATAAGAATTTAATGAAGAGAATGAGAAATGTGCGAAGGGTGACGGACCTGGTCGCCGTCTCCCTGGGAGGCTTTAATTAATTCTTCATTAGACTGAATAGAGCACTCGGACGGATCCTTCAAGAATTACGAATAAACATAATGTGGATAAATATGCCCGTGTATAGAGCATGGATTTGTAAAGTATCTGCTTACCATCTGGATCTTATAAAGATTTTCCTTGAAAATGCACTTATTATGGATTCACTCTGCGCAGAGGTGTTGTGGCTCACTGTGCATCCTCTAGTGCAGCGTTTTCCAACAAGGGTTCCGCGGAACCCTAGGAGCGGAGCAAACCTATGCGCCTGCCGTGAGCGGGAGAAGGACAGCGGAAAAAGGTTGGGAAACGCTGTAGTCTAGTACATCCGACTATTAAATCTAAGGTTACATTTTCATAACAAGATACGCTGTTATGGCTCCATTGAGCAGCGTGATCCAATCTCCTGCCTCAGAGTCGACCAAAGTGGACACTAGGGTGACCGCAAAAAATCGATGTCGGAATTTTGTTCGTCTGGACCCCACAAAACAATTCCCCTTTGCAGATATTGAGATAGCCGAAATTTGAGCTTGATTAAACGACGTTAACCCGTGTCGCTCGTCGCTTAAAGTTTGAAAAAATTCAAATTTTTTGCCAAAAAGCTGACATATGGAGCCATAACTCCAGAACGGTAAATAATAGAAACACGCTTAATATCTCAAAAGAAAGCCAATGTTGTTCTTCAGAATTTATATTCTATACATAATTGTTGTTATTTTAAGTCTAACAGAGTTACAACAGCCTTTAGCCCCAAAAACGTGACCTGGTACCACTAGGAGCATACTTCGTATATTTTGTTATTAAGTGATAAATTTTGCTTTTTCTTGGTATATTTTTGAGTTTAAAGTAGAAGTATAATAAAAAACAAAACAAGTAATACTGATATGTCTAATGAAATTTTTTATTTTAGTATATAAAAATCAGGTTTGTAGAGGTTTTGTTAAAGTAGTTTTTGAAACGTCAGGATATAATGCTCGGCATTTGCTTACAACTTGCAGGACGTATTGCTTTTGGTCTTCATCTTTTGTGAGAAGGTCGTTATAGTCGGTTATTAATTTAACACCACGCTCAGCCATATCATTAACTACTTTTAATGTTTTGACAATTTTCAATCCTTCTTGGTAGTCATTATTTTGAGGCCAGGTGTTTGGATGTTGTCTTAGGAAATCTGTTTTTATATTAAATCGGTCAAAGAATGTAAACGCTTCTTTGGTAAGTAAATTTACCAATCCTCCATCAACTACCTCTTTTAATTTTTCTTTCCTAACTTTTGGATTTACAACCCTAGCGTGCTCTGATGGTTCATCTGTGCTACTGAGCAATTTATTAGCCATTAACAACTTTTCATCGTCTGTAATGGTGGGATCAAAAAACGATAATTCCACCAACTGTGCATTCAAATACCACAAATGGTTCGAAAATTTGGTCAGGCCTATTTCTGCAATGTCGTTGTCACATTCTTTATAGTCTAACAGACTATGCAAAATACCTAAATCTTCCTTTGGTGCAAGATGAGCTTTTGGAGCATTGAACCAAGCTTTACAATAAATTTTAACTAGGAAAACAGAAATGGCACGCACAGAACTTTCTTCTTCTTTAGACATCTTAAATTGACGACGAAAAATGAAAATTTTTAAGCAGTAAATAGCCTTTGCCATCCACCTAGCAAGATGAATGGCTCCTGGAGTTCTAAAACCCACAACATTGCCGTCTAGTGATCCAACAAATACGAGAACCAACTGCAATAGCTCCTTGTAGTCATCTCTGGGGTGGCTCTCAGTTAATTTGGTCCCGAATTCAGCAGTAACATTTGCAATTACTTCTGGAGTTAGCTGCTTTTGTATCAGATTGTCACTGGTACCTGTGTCGTATTTTCCTTTGTATATCTTGGGCCACGCAGTGAGGAATCTCTTGAAAAATATTTTATCCTTGGTCCGGCTTTGTACACCTGATGTGGATGCCATTTCAGAGTCCAATAGGTAAATAACAGTTAACTTTAATTTCAATAAAATGTTTTCAAGTGTCTTTTAAAATAATACTATAATAGTTATAAAAACAATAACACACACACCTGGAAAATTAAAAAAAAAACCTTAAAATATCTTCACTAGATAATTGTTCGATCTAACCAGCTCAAAGGCACTTTAGAAACTAAACTGAATAAATAAAAGGTCCGTTGTACGCTGAAGTAAAATCACCATCCCTAAAATAGAAATTAGATTCACCCTTCTTTTTACCTGACAAACGGGTCTTTCCGGTCTTTCTTTGGTAAACTAGTCAGGTAATCCCCATATCATAAAAGATCAAATTTTAACAAAAGGCGCTTTATGTTTGAAAATTGAGTTCCAAAATACTTTTTAACAAAAAAATGTTAATTCCCAGACACATTATGTAAGAACCCGTAAAATTCTTAGAATACCCCCAAACTGGCTCCTACTGGTACCAGGTCACATTTTTGGGGCCAAAGGCTATTGTAACTCTGTTAGACTTAAAATAACAACAATTATGTATGGAATATAAATTTTGAAGAACAACACTAGCTTTCTTTTGAGATTATAAGCGTGTTTCTATTGTTTACCGTTCTGGATTTTTTTGGATTTTTTCAAACTTTAAGCGACGAGCGGCACGGGTTAACGTCGTTTAATCGAGCTCAAATTTCGGCTATCTCAATATCTGGAAAGGGCAATCGTTTTGTGGGGTCCAGACGAACAAGATTCCGACATTTTTTTCTCCCTCTATGAGATCCGGTCACGCTAGTGGACACTCAGCGGCCAGAGTGGACACACTGGACACTGGCATGAGATTGAACCACTCTGCACGCTGGAGCTAATCACAAGAATAATGTAATCTGGAGCTACCTATACATCAACGGCGTAGCTTATTACGTAAATGCTACTTAACGCGTCATGTCATGGTTCGATTACTGCTCGGGCCAGATATTTTATGGTAAACTCTACGCTTCTCGAGAACCCAACCCGACTGGACTGCGTTGGGTTTGACGGCTAAAATCCTTGTCTGGCAATTGGAGTTGAATAATTTATTAATGAATCGCTCCCGTGACTCGGGGCCCACGTTAATCTGTAAGTCCCCTGCAATTTTATTGTTAGATTATGCCATTAATTACAGGATAGAGAAGACCGTGATACTTTCTCATGTACACTGCTTAAAAAAATTAGGGGAAGACTTTTTTCGAAATCTGTAACTTTTTAAATAATAGTTCTAGGCAAATCAAATTTGGTATACTTCACCGACATATGATGACACTCGGGTTTTCTGTGGATTGGTGAGGTTTAATACAGTGTATTCCCTCCACGAGCACGAATCACTTCCTCACACCTGCGTGGCATGCTTCGCACTAGCCTGCGAAGTGATTCTTGGGGTATGCTTTCCCATTCCTCAATCAGGACTTGTGTCAGTTCCTGTTTGGTTAGTGGTGGATTAGGGAAAAGTTTCTGGTGATGCCGGCGGTATGTGGCTTTGCATTGTCCTGCATTAGGATGAAATTTTGACCGACGCCATATGGAGCAGGCACCACATGGTCCTCCAAGATGTTTTCGATGTAATTCATGGCATTTAGTCTACCAGGAACCACAACAAGATCAGTTCAAACAATCACAGAACCACGACCAAATCTACCCACTTCCTGTATAGTAGCGGCTGCGTAGCGTTAACGACGTCTATATACACGTACTCGACCGTCGCAACGAGTTAAACGAAATCGGGACTCGTCTGTAAACAGTACAGGCGTCCAGTGACGAAGTTGCCAATCTCTGTGATCCAGAGCAAACCTCATTCGCGCTGCTTTGTGATTTTGCGTAAGGCGTGGTACGCGGACAGGTGTTCTTGGTTTAAAATTCTCTTCTTTTAATCTGTTTCTAACTGTTTGATCAGAAATTTCTATTCCATGTGCTCGTCTTAGGCCGTTTAGGAGGTCTCGTGCTGTGGAAGTACGATGACGTAGAGAGGAAAGGGCAAGAAATCGGTCTTGATTTTGACTAGCTTTTCGATTTCGACCTTGTCCAGCTCTTGTAACATATTGGCCAGTCTCCCGAAACCGATTCCATAAATGCTGAATAACAGAAGGGGAAACTCGAAGGTCCCTGCTAACATGTCGAACAGAGGAGCCATGCTGAATAAGGACTACGGCACGAGCAATTTGCACTTCACTAAAATACCACATTTGACTTCTAATGACGTTTCTAATCAACGAAAATGGACAACTGCATTCATTTGTCCTCTTTAATGCGCTTTCATAGATGAATTTAAACCATACTTGACATTTTTTCCATTTTGTTTTGCGTTATTAATTTACATTTTAAAGTGTAACTTAGAAGTAACTAAGAGTTGTAACATTGCTTTTGTATTTTTTGTTAGTTAAATATATGCGCTTAAAGCATACCAAATTTGACTTGCCTGGAACTATTTAAAAAGTTACAGGTTTCGAAAAAAGTTCCCCTATTTTTTTTTTAGCAGTGTATCATTGAGTGCCATTAACGCACTAATTGCCATTGCATCGGTGTCGTTTTTTTTTTTATGTAGATGGCTATGTTGTGCGTTTAAACAGACGTACGTAGGGACAGACGGCCATGAAATGTGGCATTAATTCAGTACCTGCTTGTGAATTTGGAAGGATTACTGTTATAAAGGTGTATTAACTTATTTACATCCGTTTTATCAGTATTTTTATCGAAAAATAAACATACAACCTGTTCCAGAAAGTGTACAATAAATGGAAAATTTCTAGATAAGTGATTTCTCAGAAAATTTTATTTTTTATGAATGTTGGTGCTCCCTCTAAACTCGAAATTATATTATCAATGATTAAAATTTAAACTTTGTTTACCGTATGCACTCAATGATACACTGCTCAACAAATAGAATTTGAATTAAGAGTATTTTAATAATTACCTAACCTTGTTATTTGTAAATTTGTTTAGAAGTAAAAGTTATAATAAAATACGAAATTATAGCGGCCTATTTCAATTTTATTTTCCTCTTCCTCCCTTTGTTTGTCAGCACATTACTATGTTCTTCATTTTTCGCTCGAAGGTCATATTTGGACCCGGTAGATAATGAATATTATGGAATAACTACAGCAAGAGAGTGGCTTTAATTATACGATTTACGGTTATTATATAAAGCACGTCAAACTTACGGGTCACCAAAATTTCCATTTGTTTCAGACCCACATTGAAAATAGAAAGAAAAAAATAAAATATGTAAAATAATTAAATATTTTAAAAAATGTGTAAAATGTCTATTTTGTATTTTAAGCAACTTTTACGAACGATTAACAGTTTCAAATATTGCGTGAATGTAGTCGTGAACATCTGCTACTATGGTATTATGTACGTGTTTTGCATGTTTACCATTACAAAAGTTCACAGCCATTTTGAATAGCTGACATTAACTTTGGAATTACATATAAGGTTTTAGGTATTACAACAACAAAAAAGTTTCATGTGCATCCGATATTCTTTGGATTTCTGGTCGCCATATTGAATCCGTCATTTTGAAAATCTAAGGTCATATTTGGAACCACATACCTTTAAATACCGCACGTTGCAAGCAACTCCGCCATTTTTTATATTTTTAAGACTTGACAAATTTTAAACCTATAAGTTTGTTTCAAATTTCTGTTTTGAGTGTTAAAAAGATAGTCAAGATCTTTGCCAGACTTTCTTCTGCCCCATACTGAGTGCTACAACAAATAAAACATAAATATCTTTCAAAATGGTCTAAGAACTTAAAAAGTTTTCAAATTCAGTTGGACTTTATTGCAGAAACTCCAATGAACCTAAAAATCGTAAGAACTTTACGAACAAATACGGACAATATAACTTAACTTTACACAGAAAACACATTAACATAGAGAACATATTTTAAACAGAGGTGTATTTAGAGTATGATTATATGGGCTGAATGGAATATGGAAAAATGTTTCTTTATTCTGAAACCATTCGTGTGACTATCGATTTCGAAAATCCGTCGAAAACGCCTATTAGCTTTCCATTCACAAACTAAAGTTGTCAAAAATTCTATTTTCCTAATTTTCAAACGGCATTTTCTTAACGTTTTCATGTAAGTGTGTTTTCACACACCTTATACTAGCATCGAAAATTTAATGATCTATAAAAATTCTATAAAAATAGGGAGTTGCCATTAAAAATACTATTGATAGAAACTTAATTTTTATATGAAAACGTTTATTTTGATAATTAAAAATCGTCTTATTGTAATAATAAACCATTTCAGTTTTAATGAATTTATGCCATACTTGAGAGTCATTTCTTACAGTGCTTCGCTATGTTTATCTCTCAAGATCTAATGTATTTGGTAATTATTATTTTATTATATATTAACTAAAAGTATTCTTGTATAATCCTGTGAAGTATGATTAGGAGAAGCAGGTTAAACTCATTTTATATATTTTTTTCGCTAATCAAGGAGAGAAATACACCAGTACACCAATCATTGATATATCAAAAATAAGTAATCGTTATTGCTAATTGTAATGAGTTAATTAATGTTAATAATATTGCATACATTAAACGTTTAATACAATTTTTCTACTTTGCGTTCGTTATAAACTCATAAAGAAGCCGCTTTCGGTGTCGTTATGAAAACACTAGATCAAAAACTTTTAGTAACTTTCAGTTTTCCAAGATTGATTATATTGACGTCAAATGTCAAATAAGGCTGACATCTTGACAAATCGCTATTGGCTCGCGTCAATCGTATTTGTGAATTTTACCACAACTACCAACTGTTGAATATAAAACTTTTCTAGATTGTAAGGTGACAACCGCAATTTTCGAAATTTATGTAAAATTAATGTCGCAAAGTAGAAAAAATAGTATCTACCACTCGTTTTATAAGACGTATTGGCGCACAATTCGTGCGCCAATTTTTGTCTTATAAAATTTGTATTATAATATACTATAATTTGTTTTGGTGATATGATTTTGTTTTAATTATTATGTAAAATAGCGAAATGACTTCCCAATACCGTACAGTTGTAGTTTGTATCCACTGACAAGAAACATTGATTAATTTCTACCCCCATGTACAAGAATGCAATTTAAAGTTGTCGAGTTTGCTATCGGGATTAGGGGACACCCGTATTATCATCCTGAAAACCAGAATGCATCCGGAATCAATGTGGAATGTTGCGGTGTGGTAACAGAACCCGGAATTGCGACAGGGTATGCTGGAATTACCCCCGACAAAGTCCGGAAAAGTTTCCCCTCCGCTATTTCGTGGTTCCGATAAAAACGAGCAATCCAGCAATAAACTCGATCGGAAAACGTTACAAGTTTGTTTTTACTGGCACGGCTAGCTAGCCAGGCGCCGTCTTTGACGCCTGGCGTTTAGCGTCAGACTTTGTCTCGTCTCATTTCCACCACATTGGTCTGTCAGCGCACGGCTTTAACCGTAACCGGATACGGATGCCATGCGATGTTTTGCGAAGTTTGCCGAACAAACTTTCTTATTCCCTCACGCCGTTTGGCACGCCAAAGTTGTTTTGTAACCAATTATAAATTTATTAACTTGAGGTGCACGCCGATGCGTAAATAATTGGCCAATGTCGAAATTGGTAATACAGACAAAGAACAAGTCGAAAGGTAAGTTCTCATTAACGTAGGGATCGTGACAAAGAAACAAAATAGGTACACGGAACGCGCTGTGCGAAAAGAAGAGCAAAAACCATTTGTTCATATTTTGATATAGCTTTGCCAGTGCTTTCTACATATGTACGTACCAGGGTTGCCACCTGTCCTCGTTTCACGAGGATTGTCCTCGTACGAATCATTTGTCCCCGTGTCCTCGGCGTGATACCATTTGTCCTCGTGTACACAGATAGAAAAGATTTCTTGTTTTAAAAATATATACTTTTGAATCTATTGTTTTGGATAAAAAAATATTTCTTTGACGCCAACAATATTCACTTCATTGTATATTCTAGTTTATTTGCTTGTAGAGACTAATTTATTTGCAATATTTATTTAAGTCAAATAAATATATTTCGATTCAAACAAAAATTACTTTCCTTTAAAGTAATATTTTTGTTTTGATTTAAAAAGACATCTTTACACCAAAGAAATCTAAGATCTATTGAATTCAAATAATTATATTTGTATTCAAGAAGAGGTGTATGTCCTTCAAAGAAATATTTTTGCTTTGGCTTAAAAGTAGATTTACTACCGCCAAAGAAATCATATTTTGAATCAAATATATTTTTGAATCCAACTGTATATTAGAGGGCACTGTAAACAGTCTCCTCGCAGTTTGGCTTTATCTTGATGTAAATTTTAATTAAAAACATAAGTTGTTTGACACAAATAAACGCTTTTTCTACCATGTAGGTACATTGCACATATTTCAAACAAATGCGTTTTTATCCGCCAATAAATATTTCTTTGCCTCTATTGAAACACCAGATTTCTTTGATGCATATTGCAGATTTCAATGCATATTTATTTGAATTAAACAAAGTTTTCTATCTGTGTAGGATGAAATTGTGCAACCTAACCTAATTTACAAATGTTTTGAACATTTCGGTAAGATTTTGATATTTTATGTTGTCTCAGACCTACTACGTCTTATCTTAATTACGGCGATGATACCACCTAAAAAATTAAGCGAGGTACAAAATTCAACAATTCCTCGCTAACCAGAAAGTCGACGAGTTTAAAGCGAAATTACGGTTTACATGGTATTTTTTGAGAATATAATTGTATTTTATTTTTATGTGATATTTCCACAGCAAGGTATTATTTTCGCATAGTTAATAAAGTAATAGTATTTGTTTTTTGTTATATTTCAAGAATATTTTGTTTTATTATTTTATTGTGTTATATGTGGCAGTATGATGTGCACATATTGGATACGACATAATATTTTCACCCACTTACTGTCCTCGTGAGCAGTTACAAAAAGGTGGTAACCCTGGTACGTACTATCGTGGCCATATATTATGTCCCCTCTTTTGATGTCGATTTTCTTGCCAATCTAGGGGCGAAAAAATTTGAAAAAATTCTAATGCTGGCCTTGATTAATATGCTACAACTCATAAAAATTAGAAAGATGTATATGTTGGCGTTTACCCGATTTTACCAAATTAAGAAGAATTGGCGCTGTTTTTGCCCCGTAAATTTCAATCGTTTAACTTTAGGTATTAACTACTCCGGATATAATCCATAGATTTCAACGAATTAAAAAGGAAAATCACCTGCGGAATGGTAGCTTTTAATGTGCATTTTTGTAAAATGGTCGGATTAGTGGTTGACCCACAAAAAGCTTTATTATGCAATGTAAGTAATTCCGTTATTAGAAGAGCTAGGATGATGAAGTACTTATCGATCATAGGCTACCTAATAAATCATATATTTAAAGTTTATTACAGAATGATTGTTTATCTTGCGTTTTCCCTACAAAAGATCGTGTTGAAGCATCTCATGATCGCCGCAATTGACGCGGCGCTCTTCGGTCTTTGGGGTGGTGCGGGGGAAGGGATCGACAGCGACGCTGCCGGTAGTGGGGGATCGCACGGTGCATTAGTTACTAGGAGAACGGTGTTTACGGACACAATATAACGACCTATCAGTTTTATACGCACAGAGCTGCCGTTTGTAATATATGTAATATATCAAAAGTTGGTATTTACGTTCTATTGTTTTTGTTTGTATTTAAATATTACTAATAAATAAAACAAAAACGGATTCAGACGGAGTCACTGACCGCTCTGACCGATCTGCGCAAAATATAGTTCATGTTTATTTCGGTCTTAAAAATTAACAAATAATCGGAATGCTAATAAATTCAAGGGACATGTGACGCAGTAAATAAGGATTATAAGCATGCTAACTACGTTGTCCTGTTAACATTCGTTACTGATCTATCCGCTTCCATCAAAATCTTGTTTACAACCTTATTGTATAAAAAACTTAAGAAAACAAAAACGCCAATCGATAGAAGAGACTCTGAATGCAACCAGAACAATCATTGAAATTTTTATGGTAAGCGGTTTAGGAGAAAAAAAAATGGAAAGACGACCGTTAATTTAGAAATGCAAAAATCGGATACATTTTATCACTTCTTTCGGGCTCATGCTTACAGCGAGAGGCAAAAGATTTTGATAGTCATACAACATAATGTGTAGAAATGATTGATGAAAGTGTGATTCACTTTTTTTCATTTTTTTCTGTTCAGTAGTTTTAGAGTTATGAGAGGAAACAGGAGTCACAGGAGTCAATACTACGACGAGAAATGGCAGTTAGGGCATTTCTCTCGTACTGGGTCACATATTCTAATCAAAATTCTGCAACAATTAAGAATATAATTGTTAGTTAAAATTACTACCTTGACAAGATATCGTCCTTTTTGTGTATTGGTAATCAGCTGTCCGCCGTTCTCTCACTTTCGACAGCACCGCTAACGGTGCTGTCGAACTCCCTTCCCCGCATCACACCAAGACCGTAGAGCGTCGGAATTCACGCGGCGTTTCAGCACGATCTTTAGTATGGAAAATGCAAGATAAACAATGATTATGTAATAAACTTTAAACCTATGAATTATTGGGTAGCCTATAGTCTATATTTCCTTATTCTAATAACGGAATTGCTGGCATTGCATAATATAGGTTTTTGCTTTTTACAAAAATGCACATTGAAAGCTAACATTCCGCGGGTGATTTTACTTTTTAATTCGTTAAAATCTATGGATTATTTCCGGAGTAATTAGTTGCTAAAGTTAAACGAATGAAATTTACGGGGCAAAAACAGCGCCAATTCTTCTTAATTTGGAAAAATCGGGAAAACGCTTATATATACAGCTTTCTAATTTTTATGAATGGTAGAATATTAATCAAGGACAGCATCAGATTTGCGAGAGAATCGACGTCAAAAGAGGGGACATAATATATGGGCACGATAGTCCTCAGAGACAGCGGTACACCTATTGTGCGAATGTGACGCTCTAATGCGCACAAGACACAACCACTTGGGTGCCGCCATCATTGAACCAGGAGAGTTGACACAACTTACTCCTCGAACAAGTACTGACCTCGTGAAAAGGCTCAACATCGAAGGACTCTAATGTATGAGGGAAATACAAAAGATCTTTTAGGTTAAAGCAAATCAAAAGGTTCAAATGACAAGCGGCCCAACTCTGCGATACCATACCAAGATAGATAGATGAATACATTACAGGGTGATATAAAATTTATTTTCATATTGCGATAGGTGTATTAAAAATGTGTGAAAAAAAAATAGAATTGTGTATCTTAAAATTTTCTCAAAAGAAATAAATTAAAGATGCATTTCTAGTGCTGTTATATTGTTAATTATATCGTACAATTTAAAGTGAAATAATATCAGCTTTATATACATATAATTTTTCAGCAATTCTCGGCGGGTGAAATTGATGCTTAGAGAATAATGCAATAACCTTGGTCGAGTAAATAACTTGAGGTTACATTTAGATATATTTAAATTGGCTGAAACTTACCACAGTTTCTGTAGTGTACAACGGGAATTTGCATTACCGGTTACAATAAATTAGTGTGAGTTATTTTTCCAGGGTACCGCGGCTCGCTCCGGCTGCCGCGCGGTGGTATTCTTGCATGTTTACGAAAAGTTTTCGCGAGGAACGAGCACGCCACTCTAGCGCCGGTAAATAAACGGCATTAGACCATGGAACGAACCACTTATTTGTCGTCCTCGTTAACAGTTATAACACTTTCGACCGTCATTATCCGCTTACCAATGCGCCACTATATCAATTTTATGGCGCACATTATGCGTGTATCACAAGCGGATTAAACGGGATATAAAGTTTCAACATGAAGGCGACGGTCACTCACGGATATTCGAGCTAAAATACGGTACCATTATCCCAACTACTATAAAACTACTTATCGTCCATAAAGCAATTTCGTTTGAAATTGCTCCCACATAAAACTTGCGATATTTTTGGAGAAATGAAAAAAAAAACAGAAAGGGATCATAATCAGGGTGGCCAATGTCGCCAATTTGGTGCTTCGGTCACAACATCCTCAGTTATGTTACTTCTAGTCTTCGAATCTGAGAATGTTGTGACCGAAGAACCAAATTGGCGACATTGGTCACCCTGATTACGGTCCCTTTTCGTGTCTGTGCCTTTCGATATACTTTGACCAAAAAGATCTTTTTTATTTCCCTCATACATTACAGTCCTTCGATATTGAGCCTTTTCAGGAGTTATTGTTCGAGGAGTAAGTTGTGTCAGCTCTGCTGGTTCAATGATGGCGGCTCCCAAGTAGTTTTGTCTTGTGCGCATTAGAGCGTCACATTCGCACAATAGGTGTACCGCTGTCTCGGAGGACCCCCCGCAGAATCTACAGTCTGCGTTGTTTTGCCCGTCCAATCTTTGTGAGATGATATCTCAGTGGACAATGTCCTGTAAGGACACCTCCCTGGTGTCCTTATAATCCCTGTCTACTCTTGTCATCTTTTTGAAGCGAATACGAGACTTCTCGATTGGTTAGGTGAGACAGACTGGGGATATCAGCGGTTGCCCTCTGTTTGGAACGGATCTATAATGAACAAGTTTGCTTGTCGCTAAGAACAATAACGCACGCGCCACGCCCATACGTTCCAAACACCAGGGCAACCGCCGATATCCCCACTCCGTCTCACCTAACCATTCGAGAAGTCTCGTATTCGCTTCAAAAAGATGACAACAGTAGACTCCCTGTAATCAGTCAAAGGTCTGCTTTTTTTGTAACTGGAGATACTGTCTGGCCTTGGCGGCGGAGAAGGTTATGGTAGCCTTAGCTTGCCTCATGCCAGGTGATGTAAGCTCGTTTAGCTCTATCTTCCAAGTTTTGTGTCATCTTCCTGATATGGCTCTTTGTTGGCTATACCGTACTGGTGAGGATTAATAAGTCCGAAATACGTGTATACGGTTACTGGTCAGATGGCGGATATGCCCGAAAATTACCTTCTACTATTTATACATACAGAGTATCTCAACAGTGGGATCTCGGAAGATCGCGCCTCTGTTAATGAAGAATGAATATTTTAAAACTGATTTCACTCGTATATACAGAACGCCGAGGCGCACATTTTAAAATTATTAGCGTGTATACAGGCTGTTCCATAAGGTACTACCAACCTAAACTTATGTTCGTTTAAATGGAACAACCTATATTTCGGCACAATTTTGAAAATTGTACGACAATGAAAAATAACATTACCTACCCTAAACTTTATACTTTTTGATTTATTGGCATTTTTATGGAAAAACAGCAGTCTAAGAAAAATTGTATATCTCAATACCTGTTTTTAATTTTATTGCGCAGGCTTAGATTGTGATTAAGATTAGATGCGTTCTATGAGCGTGATTACCTACCATATCCAAATTGTGTACAGGGTGGTCATAATCTGCAATAAAATATAGCAAATAGTTGTTCGTAAGATAGTCGATTTTTTTAAATGGAACACCATGCATCTAATTATCTTTTTTTTTAAATTCTACGCATCATTCTGCACAAAAAAAGTACTAGCACACACCAGTGCTAAAATAAACAATTGCAGAAATAACTGGTCTTCTTCATAAGAAAATCGATTTTTATATCAATAAGTGCTTCTACACCTGCATTAACCATTAAACCAGCTAAGTATTTACCTAAATTACTGTTTTCTCGCATGATTTCATATTTTTTTTATAAATCAAAACATTTGATCACATCTGCAATTAAATATTATAATTTGAAATAAAATTTTACCTATACCCTGTAGGCTACATACAGAAAAGTGATTATTTGGAACGAGAAAACATAATTTCTTGAATTTATTTACTAGATTCAAATGCATATTTACTTGGATGTAGAAAGTTAGGTATATACAAGAAATGCCACATACTCAATATAAGTAAAATAATTTCCCAGATAAATGCTGTCAACAAATAAATTCTTTCTTTATAAGAATCAATATTGTATTGAAAAAATCTGATGTGGCCAGGCACATGACTTTATCATACTATATAATATAAAATTAGTAGTTTAGCTGCATGAGACTCTATTTGATCGAGATCGGCCAGGTCTGCATTAAAATAAAACTACTAGAACTAGACAGATATGTCGATTAAAGCTGCGTTCGGATATTGTACTCCGTTGACACCGGGTACACCGTCCAAATGACACTTACGTGTTATTTGGTGTAAAAAGTGTAATGCAATATGCGAACGCAGCTTATATTAACT
Organism: Aphodius sticticus; assembly: GCA_963966075.1. Taxonomy (NCBI): domain Eukaryota; kingdom Metazoa; phylum Arthropoda; class Insecta; order Coleoptera; family Scarabaeidae; genus Aphodius; species Aphodius sticticus. The sequence goes on along the minus strand of OZ014509.1, from coordinate 47,199,699 downwards.
GAAGTTATTGTCAAAACAACAGCGTTTGACACCAAGACTACGTACTGACATTAGAATCAAAAAATCTGACAAATCCTGGCTACTAGTTTTCGTGCAGTACGACCGATCTCGTAGAAATAGAATTTGCTCATGCAGCTAAACTATTGATTGTACCAAAAAATGTCATAGTGATAAATTATTCAGAATTTCCTTATCATTAATTTATTATTTAACTATGTCCACGAAATTCCAGAAATGGCGGTTTATTTGCAAAATCCTTAAAAAATGCTAAGACTAAACCTCCAGTTCCTTTGGACCCTCTTCAACAGAAAGCTTTTCAGCTCTAAGTTTGGTTATGAAACTTCTAAATATGAAGTGTCGTCTCGATACCTTTAGTAGTTTCTCCGGAATCGTCGCCACAAAAAACGGGTACACACACACATACACACACACACACACACACAGACATTTTTTTGTACCTTGGTCAAAAATGTTCAGGGGATCCAAAAAGACATATTTCCGCTAAAATCTCAAAAATTTTTTTTGGCACGATTACAATACTTTACATACTGCGTATGATAAAGTAAAAAGTAATTGAATTTTTCGTCCCAAAACTGTTAATTTCTCAAACGAAGTAGTAGTAAATCCATCCAAGTGCGTAGTTTCTTGATTCAAGAAAATATAAGACATTTAATATAAGTAAGTATTGTTTACTGAATAAAAACCCACCAATTATTTAACTGAAGTGATTCTCACTTCTTTCAAGTAATCCCTTTCTCTGGAATAAATATGCGCATCGTGATTTTGTCAAGGCTCGCGCGCCCGCGCGTGGTGATGGCGCCAGCCTAACCTAGTACGCAAAACAACGACGACTACCCGTAGGGGCTGTGCCTTGTGATTTATTGGGGATGTGTATTGTAATTTATAGTGTACAATAAACGTTTCATCACGGATTAGTTTGATGTAACGCACGCAACAGTTTAGAACGAGTAAGTAAATATAACATCTTGTTAATTATTTAGCAATCGAAAACGTATTTGTGCCAAATCTTTAAAATTCTTACATTAAGTAGCTAAAAATATTTACCGGGAATAAAAATATACACTTCATTGAAGACTGTTTACTTACTTCCCCAGAGTAACCACTTTCTTAAATCTAGTAATTATTAAAATTTCTTGGTTGAAGTCAATAATCTCTCGCGTATATACGAACCTACCAACTACTTCAGCCAAGTAATTCTCTCTTCGTTCGAGAGATCACTTTTCTGTGTGTATGAAAAACTCTGCTAAACAAGTTATTAAGGCATAAAGCTGATATAAAGTTCTTAAAGAGCAGGAGTTGTTTTACTTAATGAAAATCAAAGCAATTCATAACGCAACTCAATAACAAGCACTGTACATTTATTTTTCCATAAAGGAAGATGCTTCATATTGTTTTGCAAGAAATAGAAATTTATAACGGTAATTTTTATGTAAATTTTTACGAAGACAAGTTATCTCTGTAACGGTTTATTTTAGCACTAGTGTGTGCTAGTACTTTTTAGTGCAGAATGCATTTTTGTTGCACTCGCCAAGAACCCACACCATGTCAATTAGTTCCTCCTGAGAAAAGTTCGCCATATTTCTAAAAATTATGCAAATCTAATCTAACAATATCACCACCACTGACAGATACCTTAATAACCTGTTTAGCACAGTTTTTCATCGCCCACACGTTATAAGTAAAATATTAGTTCAAATTATAATATTAAAATGCAGATGTGATCAAACGTTTGATTTATTAAAACAAGATGAAATCATGCGAGAAAACAGTTATTTAGGTTAATACTTATCTGGTTTAATGGATAATGTAGGTGTAGAAGCACTTATTGGTAGAAAAAAACGATTTTTTATTAAGAAGACTAGTTATCTCTGCAATTGTTTATGTTAGCACTGGTATGTGCAGAAGGATGCGTAGAATTAAAAAAATTAACAAGATACATGGTTTTCCATTTAAAAAAATTAACTTTATTACGAAAAATTGTTTGGTATATTTTGTTGCAAATTATTACCACAATTTGGATATGGTAGGTAATGACGCTAATAGAACGCTTCTAAGTTAATCACAATCTAAGCGTGCGCAATAAAATTAAAAACAAGTATTAAGATATTATACAATTTTTCTTAGACTGCTGTTTTCCCATAAAAATGCCAATAAATCAAAAAGTACAAAGATTAGGGTAGGTAATGTTATTTTTCATTGTCGTAACATTTTGCGAGGAATGCAAAATTGTGCCGAAATATAGGAGGTAGTTTGAAATATAGGAGGTGTTTGGATTGGTACTACCTTATGGAACACCTGTATACACGCTAATAATTTTAAAATGTGCGCCTCGGCATTTTGTATTATATGAGTGAAATTAGTTTTAAATTATCTTCATTAACAGAGGCACAATCTTCCGAGCTCGCACTGTTGAGACATCCGGTATACATATGTATCTATACGTGTAACAGTGTATAACTACTTTTTTATGTAATCAACTGGTTTTATTGTTAACGTTACGTGGTGACGCTTGAATGTCACCTGCCATTCTGTCAACATTGACATGAAGTCAACATTGACATGAAGTCAACATTGACACTTGTATGGCTGCCCAAAAATGCATTCCCATGAACGACAAAAGTAGCCAGAAAATCGATGGAACTGAAGATGTATGTAAGAGAAGCTTTGGGACCATCTTATTATCAGAAACCACCAGCCTATCGAGTTACATGCTAGATCGTGACCTAAAAATACGCCAGATAGATGAAATGAGACAACATTACTCCTCAAGAGAATACCTTCAGCCCGATAGTACACGATGTTTGCCATTGCGGTCTACTTCGGACTTAAGCTTGCTTTCATCAAAAATAATCATCAAGATTAACTCAGGAAGAAGAACAGAATCGATTACAAAGAATTACAATAGGAGAGAACATACACAATCTAGAATTAAGCCAGTGAACGAAAAACATAAAACAGACGTAATATTATCAAGCCTAACTCAACCGTGCACAAGTTATGATGTTAAAACTCCGCAAGTTACAAGTTTGAAGAACAATAATTTATATAACCCAACTGTTATGAGGAATGCAATAACTGATGACACAAAACAGGTGTCCAAGGTCGAAGCAAAGCCTTTAAAATTAGAACCTTTGAAACATAAGAAAGGCGAACACAAAGTAACAAAGAAAAGCTTTGAACAAAAACTCAAAAAAGCGTTGACATTCCCTTCTAAATTACCAAAATCACTGAAGAACAAACTCTCTAAGAAAAAATCATTGGAGTCTTATAGCAGTTTAGACTCTTTTATATACGATGGTAGCGATGACAAACTATTGGCCTCGGATAGGTATTTTCTACAAGATTTGGACGTTAGTGACGAGGAACAAATCTCAGATGATTATTTTAGGAACTACCTTGATAACCCGAGCGTACGCAGTGTTAACAAGGTTTGCTTAGAGAACGTGGAGAAAAAGTTCTATTACTTGAAACAGGAGATGCAAAAGGTCGCTAATCCTGCAGAAATCACTTTTAGATTTCCAGCAAACTTATATGATTCCCCAGACAGCATAGCAGATAAAGATTCATTATTTTATTTAGCCGACGATGAAGACTCTCGTGCGACCTCACCTTTCAAAAGAGATCTAAGTCCAAGTTCGAGTATGTATATTGGTGATGATACATCATCAATCAGCGGTCTCGAATTCCAAGCATCAAATCATGGTACAGATGTGGAACGCAGTCGACCAATAGACCTCAAACTGCAATTTAAAACACACCCTCATCTAAGAACTTACAAACGAAACATTACTGGGAAACAAGGTAAGCATTCCAAAAAAATAGATTTGATGAAAAAACAAGAAGAGGATCACACAGCACCAGTAATAACAGAAAACGAAGAAGGAGTGACAACTGAAGATGTCGGAGTTGGAAATGCCGAAGCGATTGAAACCCAAACTGATGGTGGAATTGCATGTTGTTCAATAGCGGTAGCGCAACAACTGCCTCCAAATATACGCAAGAGAGACCAGCGGATGAAGAAGCTTCTACCAAGATGGCTCAATATGAACATATGGAGCAAACCGCCACCGATGGAACTCCGGAGCAGACAACAATTGTCGTTGAAGACGTTGTGGACGAGAAAAATATTAAGGAAGAATACCTGAATTAATACTTTAACCTACTTACTTTATATCGCATTTTTAGCAGCTATACATAGTGACCAAAATTTTATTTGTTTTATTATGTGTGATTAAATGTTTAGTTAGGTTAGATTGGGTGTATTATATGTCTGGGTACCTGTATTTTTAGTACACCAAACAAGTAATAAGAATTAAAGAGTAGAAAATAAGAAAAAAGTTTTAATAAACGTGTACGGAAGGCTAATTCCGAAAATAAAATCGACTCGGCAAATTGAAAACAGCTCTACTGTAAGGTAACGGCAGTTTTAATTCTTATATTGTATATTTATATAGCACTAGTACGTTTAACCTCAAGAAAATAAACTTTATACAATGTATTTTTTGTGATTTTTTCATTTTTGCGATTATTCATAAATTACGTATACAGGTATAGCACATTTAAATGAGCAAAAAGAAGGGAAATAAAGCCATGCTGCCCTTTTCTGATCCGACGCGGAAAGTATTGGATTTCGGGATTCTATGGCATCCGCAAATTGTATTAGAGTCCGGAACCTCTTATAAAATTTTGCGTAAAAAAGGTATATTTCACTTTTTCTTAAATATACTGGTTCATAAACAGCAAGCGCCCCAATATAGGGGTTTTCAGATGAAGAGTCAGTGTGTATCATTATAAAATAAATTTCAGTATTATATCCACAATTCATAATTCTATAACGATTAATTTTGTGCAGAAGCTAAAATTGCAAAATCGTGACCGTTTTGTGGTAATAATGAGAAAACCGGGAACCTGCCGGGTGACTTTTAGGAGTAATGGGACGCCAATGCGGACGCCAGAGAATATTGAGACAACACTTTCCGCGTCGGGTTCCAAAGGTATTCCTTCATAGCCCATTCTTAGTTTATGCCATCAAATACATCAATTATGCATTTACAGTCGTTGGTATAGTTTCGTGTATAATTTCCATTGTCAGCAAAAAAAAATCTGATGTGGCCAGACACATGACTTCATCATACTATATATAAAATTAATAGTTTAGCTGCATGAGGTTCTATTTGATCGAGATCGATCGTGTCAGCATTAAAATAAAACTAGTTAGTCAGGATTTGAGATATTTTGATACTATTGACAGTAGGTATTCAAAACACCAGCGTTGACACTACCTACTATCATTAGAATGAAAATATCAGTCACATCCTGACTAACGTACTAGTTTTATATTAATGCGGATACGACCGATCTCGATCAAATAGAATTTGCCCATGCTGCTAAACTATTAATTTTACCAAAAAATGTCATAGGCATAAATTATTCAGAATATCCTCTACTTTAATTTATTATTTAACTATTTTAACGAAATTACAGAAATGGCGGTTCATTTGCAGAATCGTTAAAAATTGCTAAGAGTAAACATCCAGTTGCTTTGGAACCTTTTGAACAAAAACCTTTTCAGCTCTAAGTTGTCATGAAACTTCTAAATATGAAGTTTCGCCTCGCTACCTTTAGTAGTTTCTCCGGAATGGTCGCCACAAAAAAAACGGGTACACACAGATGTACACACACATACACACACAGACATTCTTTTGTACCTTGGTCAAAATTATGCAGGGGATCCAAAAAGACATTTCTGCTAAAATGTCAAAATTTTTTTCGAAACGAATACTATTCTCTATATATAAAACTATGTATGATATAGTAAAACGTATCGATGAGGTCATAAGTCAAAAACAATTGAAAAAGGGAAATTGAATTTGATATAAATATGTTTATTTTGATAATTGAAAATCGGCGTGTTCTAGAATTTTTGTAAATAATTAACCGTTTCCGAGATTATGAGATTGTTATGTTTTCAACCTTTGAGCGCTCACCAGATGGTTCACTCAACGGTGGAATCCGTGCGGCTTCCGCCGATCTAAATGTGGTCTAAACAGCAACCGTGCGGAACATCCACACAAACACAAGAAAGCCTCCCAGTTAGGACCTGCGAAAATATGAAGAACCTTTCAAACAGGAGACGTTTGTGGATGGTCTCAACTTGTTCGATATGAAGCAGAAACGGACCGGATGATATCAGAATACCAAGGTGTTTTTTCATACTCACACGTAACTCGATAATAACGTTATCCCAAGCAAAAAAAAATTGTCTAACTACCTATCTGTTGAGCTATACGAATGTTTATACTAAATCATGCTTAAATATTTGTATTACCTGCATAAAATGGAACACTTACATAGAGGCCAATATCGTTTGAACCTAACTTCTACTCTTCTTCTCTTTAACTTCTATCGCCATGAAAAAAATCTGATGTGGCCAGGCACATGACTTTATCATACTATATATAAAATTAATAGTTTAGCTGTATGAGACTCTATTTGATCGAGATCGGCCATGTCTGCATTAAAATAAAACTACTAGAACTAGACAGATATGTCGATTAAAGCTGCGTTCGGATATTGTACTCCGTTGACACCGGGTACACCGTCCAAATGACACTTACGTGTTATTGGGTGTAAAAAGTGTAATGCAATATGCGAACGCAGCTTATATTGACAGAAGTTATTGTCAAAACATTGGCGTTTGACACCAAGACTACCTGCTGTCATTAGAATCAAAAAATCTGACAAATCCTGGCTACTAGTTTTCATGCAGTATCGACCGATCTCGTAGAAATAGAATTTGCTCATGCAGCTAAACTATTGATTGTACCAAAAAATGTTATAATGATAAATTATTCAGAATTTCCTCATCTTTAATTTATTATTTAACTATTTCGACGAAATTCCAGAAATGGCGGCTTATTTGAAAAATCTTTCAAAAATGCTAAGACTAAACCTCCAGTTCCTTTGGACCCTCTTCAACAGAAAGCTTTTCAGCTCTAAGTTTGGTTATGAAACTTCTAAATATGAAGTTTCGTCCCGATACGTTTAATAGTTTCTCCGGAATCGTCGCCACAAAAACGGGTACACACACACACACACACACACACACACACACACACACACACACACACACACACACACACGCGCGCACGCACATACGCACGCACGCACGCACGCACGCACGCACGCACGCACGCACGCACGCACGCACGCACGCACGAAAACACGCACCCCCACGCACGCACGCACGCACGCACGCACGCACGCACGCGCGCACGCACGCACGCACGCACGCACGCACGCACGCACGCACGCACGCACGCACGCACGCACGCACGCACGCACGCACGCACGCACGCACGCACGCACGCACGCACGCACGCACGCACGCACGCACGCACGCACGCACGCACGCACGCACGCACACACACACACACACACACACACACACACACACACACACACACACACACACAGACACACAGACACACAGACACACAGACACACAGACACACAGACACACAGACACACACACACACACACACACACAGACACACAGACACACAGACACACAGACACACAGACACACACACACACACACACACACACACACATACACACACACACACACACACACACAGAGACATTTTTCAAATTCTTAAGTTTCTTATCACATAATATTTCCGAAAAAGTTGAGGTCAAAACGCCAAAGAAGGGAGACCAAATTAATACAAGAACTTACAGGCCGATCACTATATTGCCGGCTTTCCAAAAAGTCGTCAAGGCACTACTTTTTACAGAAATGTCAGTTTCATATTAAACAATGCATTGATCGGTGAACACCAGCACGAATTTCGGAAACAAAAGTCCACCATCGCGGCAATGCGAGGTAGTAAATACGATTTCCAAGACTTTTGACAACAAACAACACCTCAAGAGGCATAGTATGACCTCCAAAAGGCTTTAGGTGTTGCTGGCAAAGCTGGAATACTAAAGTTTCAGGCATTCCACTCCGGCGTTTGAAGTCATATCTACAAAATAAACGACAACGCGTCACACTCATTGGCTATTTATCAGTGTGGAAAACAACTACTACCGGGGTGCCAAAGGGATCCATATCCCCTACTGTTTGTACTAGACATTGATGATTTAGTTTATAATACGGACTGTGTAGGAGCATAAATGATAAGAAGCATTTTGTACCGAAACTTCACGAAGTATGCGCCAAGCAGAGGACTGGTTTTCCACAAACGGATTACAAATGAATAATAAACAAAACACAAATACTTACTCACCAGGTAGGGACAATCATTGACGAGGTCCCGGCCAGATTTTTTGGTATGTGGTACAATTATGACACTAGGAATTCCAATAAACGCCATATCACAAAGAAGAATTAAACATACCGCCGTATACATTATATACGGAGGCACAATTACCGATGATACAATTCAAAAAGGCAACGAATCGGCTGCTCAAGAACCACCCTATTAATACCATAGTTGAATTCGAGGAAGATTGCAATGCCAGTCACTTAATATTTGGGATATAGTTCTTTATATGTATATCACTTACATATTATTTTTGTTTTATTTTCTCGTAAATTGTTATTTTGTTTTGTTTTACTACAATTAACTTACAGACCAAAGTTATTGAGTTGATAGAAAAATAGTCAGCTATCGTTTCATTTCAATTATGGAAGTATTTAACATTAATCCAAGGATGTACTTAATTTGTCAAAAATACAATAATCTAAGCTAAGTGATTGTCCTGGCGAACAATGAACAAAATCGAACAAGTGAAAACTATTTCTGGTACTTATTGGTGAGAAAATATACGATACGGTCTGACATCAAGGCCCGAACCTAATTGATTATCTTAAGTTTTAATATGTAGGTTGATATTTTTTTGTAGTAAAGTTAAAGAAAAATGTTTTTTTTATTATGTTTGATATTGTTAAATTAAACTTCTTCTATTACAACTATTACAACCACGCAAATTCATAATATTTTCTGCTCAAAGCCCTATCCTTGTTGAATGAAATTGCCTTTTTTCTGTAGATATTCATTCACTATCACTAATACAACTTTTTGAAGTGAAGCTATTTTTTCTTCGACCGCATCAATTCCGTCTTGAGAGTGTCTTTTTTATTTGCATCAATACTTCCGGTTCGCTCCAAAAAGAAGTGGTATTGAAAAAATATTTTTTTTTTAATTTTTGGGTACTTTTTCAAATATCAGCTCGAATTTCAAATGATCTAAATCAAATTTCGACTAATATTATTTATTGATCAGTGGGATATTTAGGAACATACATAAATTTAAACATGTCCCCTATACCTCCACCAATAAGCGAGTATCTAATAGCGATAATTTTAGAATTTCAATCAGACAGTATTCTGACGCAGAACATCTATTTTAATTACTTAAACCGGATTTAAAATGGAAAGGGAATTGAAATTTCCCGACTACCACGTGCGTACAATATTAATTCTAGGAGGTTATTAAATTACCAAACGGAGAAGGTAAGGTGAGGCAGGGAAGTTTGTAGAGGGCGCCCCGTTCGGCAAAGTTGCGCGACTCTTGGATGAGTGCGGCAACCGACATGTGCTGAATTTAAAGCCGATCGGCTGATGTTACCAAAGCCCTACAAAACTTGTCTTCTCTTTATAATTAGTCAGTAAAGCCGAAAAATCATTAAAACCCCGGAACCTAGTGCAGCCAAACGGATTTTGATGAAACATTTTTTAGGTTTGTTAACTTAAGGTGAGGCGAAGGAGGGGCGCCAATAATATTCCTTCGGTGATGAGTTTGAGCGGTAATGTAGCTACTGACGGTGATGGCGTCTCCTCCTTGTTTGCTAAATTTTTTGGATCCGTCTTTGCTGCTCCTGTTGCGGGCGCTCCTGTCGGTGGCGACATGACAGAGGTCGGTTTGATGGGAGTTTTGCGCCTTGGACGGTTGGAGGTGGAGGAGGCGCTGGGTGAGGTGTGTGTCACTGGGGGCCCTGGGGGGGATGGCATACCACCTGTCTTAATTAATAATTGTCACAAAGCATTTTCATATCCACTTTACATATTATTTAATAGATCTTTAAATGAGGGTGTTTTCCCAACCACGTGGAAGCAAGCCTGCGTTCTCCCTATATACAAGTCCGGTGACCGTAGCATTGTTTCTAATTACCGCCCAATATCGCTCTTGCCACTGTTTGGTAAAATATTGGAAAAATTGGTTTACAAGCATCTATTCTTTGCAATTAAAGATAAAATTGATCCCAGACAACATGGATTCTTTGCTGGGCGCTCGGTGGAAAGTAACTTGCTGGAATATACCGATTACATTCATAATTCTCTTGATAAACAATATCAAGTAGACGCAATTTACACCGATTTCAGCAAGGCTTTCGATCGGGTTGACCATGACCTAATGTTGACCAAACTACGTCAATTTGGTTTTTATGGGGATTTGCTTGAATGGCTTGAGTCTTACTTGCGCGGGAGAACGCAGGTTGTATCTATTAATGGCTTTCACTCAGACGTGGTGCCCGTTACATCAGGTGTTCCCCAGGTAAGTCACCTTGGCCCTTTATTATTTAATATTTATATAAATGATATCTTTGAAACCATTAAACATGCTCGGTGTTTAATGTACGCTGATGATTTAAAGTTGTTTCTCCGCGTATCTTCTCCTCTAGACTGTTCGAGGCTGCAGCGCGATCTCGATGGATTGAGGCAGTTCTGCGTTGATAACTGCATGTTATTAAATTTGTCCAAATGCAACGCCATCACCTTCACGAGAAAATCCAACAGCATTACATACGCTTACACCTTTGATGACGTAAATATAGAAAGAGTTTCCTTCATTAAGGACCTTGGAGTTATTTTCGATTGTAAGCTTACTTTTGACAGGCACATTGACGGAGTGGTTGTCAGAGCCCTTCGTATGCTCGGCTTTGTTATGAGGTCTGCTGAGGATTTCACTAGTATAGCTGCAATAAAAACATTATATTTTTCTTTTGTTTACAGCGTCTTGAATTATTGTAGTTCTGTTTGGAATCCTCAATACGATACTTACATTGCTAGACTTGAAAGGGTTCAAAAAAAGTTTGTTAGATATATGTGTTATAAAACACACCATCAGTATATAAACTACGAGTCTGCATGTAATCATTTTCAACTCCTAACCCTTCGTCAACGTCGGTTTTGTAATGACATTTTCCTCCATTATAAGATACTCCATAGTAAGTGCGACTGTCCAACATTACTGAGTATGATTGACATTCATGTTCCTCCTCGCCTCTTGCGTTTTGATTTTCTCTTTCGTACACCGACTCCTCGCACAAACGCATTCTTTAATTCGCCTATGTTAAGGATGGCTCGTGCCTCCGACCGAATCGGTATCGACTCCTTTAGATTTGACTATTGCAGATTCAGACGAATGGTTATTGTCGCGACTATCAATTTGCAACATCAAACCTTGTAAGTACCCGGTTGTTTTTGCTTTTTTATTATTGTATTTTTTTTTCTTTAATTTGGTTGTTGTACCATAATATACAGGAACTTCAGCTACTTCTTTGATTATTTATTATAGTTAATTCTTTTTATACTGTACTGCAATTTATATTGTGTAAACGTGGCACAGTGTATCTAGGTTCGTCCTGTACTGTGCCCATACTGTGTATTAAATAAATAAATAAATAAATAAATAAATAAATAAGGTGACCAGTTGTACTGCTTTCGGCAGGAAAGTCCCGACTTTTCACATTATATCCTACACCCGAGAGTTTTAAAAATGTTCCGATTTTTAAGGAAATATAAAGTTTAATTTTAAACCATCATTTTCCATTATAATCGTTCGGAGCAAGGCAGTAACAGTATAATCATAACATTTTGAGGTCCTACCGTCTTTAAAAAACAAATGAATTAATCATTTTACGTATCTTACATACCACAATGATTATAACTTGATATTGATTAGTTTTGTCAACGACAAGACTGTCAGCTAAAAGACTACAAAGCAGTTCCCTATTTTGGTTGGAAAGTCACGCCCAGATACACTGAGAACCCGCAGGTACGTTTTTAGTACCTGTGAGAGTTTTTTCGAAACTTCTTTTGGGAAGTATGGTGAAGTAAAGTTAATACTTAAATGTCATTCCAAAACTGTAATAATATCATACATAAGTTTTTACGCGGCGTGTTAAAAGCAATTCGTAAAAAAAATATTTTTTAAAAATTTTAAAATTAATTTAATATAATAAAGGACTATGTAATTTTAATTTTTTAAACGTTTATTATAACCGATTTCTTTTACTCGCATTCTATTACGTCACGTGAATGTGTTTTTACGCTCGCCTACGGCTCGCGTGTAAACTTCATGCTCGCGATTTATATCCTTAATTATGTGCTCGTCAAATAATATACTACCTATTATCTATTAATGCATGTTTAGATTACATTCGAAATTTTTCTAATTGAGCAAAAATCCAAATTGGTTTTGCATATCGAGTGATTTCAACGGGAAATTAACGTAAGCCAACTAGCCAATAACCATGCCCCCCGTGGAGTTTTGCTATATTTGTTTATGTCGAATATTTTTTTCCACTGATTGGCATGTTTGCACAACAGTTTCTCGGCTGTTTCCAATGTTCAAGGCAATAAAATAAATCAATGTATGAATAAAAAAAATGGAATTAAATAATTTATTTATTTTATTCTATTTACTTTTTATTATTTATTTTTTTTATTTATTTTTGTTGTTTTGCATAGTTGTTTCTTTTGAAAACTAATTTAAAACGCATAAAACAAGCGTACGGGTATTGATTTATTGTGACTAACACATTGCACAAAGTCGAAAAGTTGACTAAAGTCATACCAGGAGGTCATAAAAGAAGGCGAGTTAATATAGGCAAGCTCTGCCGGGGTTTTGATAGCCTGTTGAGACCAGTCAATGAAGGTTTTGGGGTGGAAGTAATTCCATAACGGATCGAAAAAATACTGTTTTATTATAAAATTCCGCAGAAACAAAACATGCAATGTTGTTTTTTCCAACGTTACAGGAAATAGTTTTAATTAATTTTAATCTATTGATAAATTGCGTCTATTTGCGCCACAAACGCCAACGCGTCCACTTTCACTCACCGGATCGGGACACAAAAATACTGGTTTGTAGCTGACAGAATTCTCAACATTTCCCAGGCGAGAACTTATGGCTCTACAATGCCTTGTTTTCACGCAATTAATTATTAAAATAATTCCAATGCCAATGGTGATAACAGATGACTTGACAGAATAGATATTAATCAGGTTAATCAGATATTAATCTTGGTTTATAAATACCGTCAGGCCGTTTGCACACGAACCGGTAAAACCGGATCCGATTCCGGCTCCGGCTCCGGCGCCGGATGCAATGTTTAAACATTACAACTGATAACAACACACAGTCCACATCCAAGCGGATTGTTGCTATAATGTCGCACGAACTATGCCCCGCCCCCTTGTCAGATAATATCGTACCTTTTGATATGATGTCTTACGTATAGGTTAATAAACGGTGAGTTTTACTACCACAGCTGAAGGTGTAATGTGTATAGTATGGTCGGACTGCGCGGTGGACGACTGCGCACGTCATTGTAGAATTCGATATGACAATTTGAATTTTTTTAAAGTTTCTAGGTATGTTGTGCCCAAAAATCAATCACATTGAGTTCAAAAACCGATATAGACGAGTTTCTTATAAGCGCCTTGCTGGAAAGGGTAATTTTATATGACAAAAGGCATAAACAATAAAAAAATACCCACTGGAAGAAAGATGGCTGGAGATAGATTCAAAATAGTTTTCTACTAGCAAGAAATTCGAAAATTTTCGAAATTTTACATACCAACAACAAAGTTGATTTAAAAATCTTCCTTTTTAATAGACAATTTGTCGATTTCGTTGATTGTTAATGATAACAAAATTTCAATATAAATATTTAACTCTACTACAAAAAATAATAATAATAATAATCTACATATAACTTAACCATAGTTTTCTATTTAACCATGACGTTGTTTTAATGCTGTCTCCGTGAGCAAGAAACCTGAAATAAGTACACATCTGTAACAGTAAATATCTTATGAGTCATAACAATAATCAAATTTACTTTAACGTTGCTGTTAAGCGAAACTCTGCAGTCAGTGATTCCCTGTTGCTCACTTTTGTTAATCGTTTTTTTTCTTTACCATGGCAAGCAACAAATTAAATCGCGGCACTCTCATGCGAGTGAATTTAAAAAATTCCTCGTGATCGCTTAATTTAAAGTAAGTAAAAAGGTTAGCATAAGCTCCATAAACCTCTATTTGATGGAAAATTATGCGGTTTTACCCACCATTCTGCATTGCTTTCTTTTGCGGGCTTTATATTTACGAACCAACGTTATGTATTGGCTCGCAGCTTGTAAATATTCGATACAGATTAGTAAATCGTCTTCCATCTCGTCGAGATGAATACAACAATAACACCACGAAGACTACGTTTTGATGGTGAGGTTGAGTAGTTTTGATTTCTGTCAAATATAAATAAAGTGCGCTCTGATTGGTTGCTCGTAACGTAGTCGCGAGTTGGGAGTCGGAAAAGATGAGAGTTGGTCAACTTGGCCCCGACAAGCGACAGTCGACTTCCGACAACGACTAACGACAACGGGACGACTCATTGTGGAACAGCCTTTGCAAATATGAATTTGCCGGTCCGGTAAACCGGCTGTGTGTGCCATCTGACATTTAAAAATATTGTATCCGGCGGCCGGAGCCGGAGTAGGCTCCGGTTTTGCCGGTGCGTGTGCAAACGGCAAAAACTTAATGGTTTGGCGGTCGTCAAAAATCGGATATTGAGGAAGATGGCGAATCATCATAAGTGTGGGGTAGTGTGAGTTAGCTGTGACAGCTGTCAATAGGGTGATCGAATATGACGTTTGTTTTGACGTTTTTCTAACACGAGTTTGACTAACACACGTAAAATCAACAAATCAAGGATACCATCGAAGGCATGTTTGGTAGAGACGGCAGTTTGTTTGCACTGTTTAGATGCCAACAACGATGAATGTAACAACTGCTCCTGACGAAGCGCTAGCCATGGCTCTGCACGGAGTCCTAGATTTGTTGATTTTACGTGAATTTAAACAACAGATGTCAAAGAAACGTCAAAGCGGCCGTCATGTTCAATCACCCGACTAACATCTAATCTCTCTACCCCGCGTTCGTGATGATATGCTATCTCTCTTATCCCGAGACTTTACGAACTCCTAACGATGATAGTCTAATGGCCAGTTGCAGAAATGCCCATCAAGTCTTAATGGCTGTTAAGCTCTTAACGGCTCATTATTAACCAATCAGAATGCAGAACCGACTTGTTTAATCAGTCTCGAAGGATACAATCAGTTATTGCCTTTCTGCAACCGACCATAAGAGCCAGTGGCCGGCAGATTTACGGTATTTTGTTAAACCCTATATTTTTATAGTTAACTCTCTTATACCTGCCGAACATCAGACGGGGACTCATGTTCGTCCGGCGGTTCTTATAGACTCTGTGAAGCACAATGGAAGGTGTAAAAATTTGACCGAGTTCAACGTCATAGCAACAAAGCAGCCACTTGGATATTTTAATATACTTACTTTTATTACTGTTTTAGTGTTATACTGTTATATACTTATTGTTATTAAAAAACAATGCCAGGCAGCTGTGGCTGTTCTAAGGTCTTGGCAGACACACACAAATCCTAAAAAAATAAAAATTTACGCTATTACGACAAAGCTAAAATTTATATATGACATTAATAATAATAATAATCTAAGCCTATATTTTGCACGGCTGACATTTTTCACGGTTCTAACATCTCGGCAGACAACCAAACATACGTAATACATGCGTATGCTCGCGCCAGAGTTTGGTTGTCTGCCGGGATGTTAGAACCGTGAAATATGTCAGCCGTGCTAAATATAGGTTTAGAATATTATTATTAATGTCATATAAAGGGTCATCATAAATGATTGTAGTCGAAGTAGGCCATGATATCAAATGTAAAGATTTCTGGTTGCCGCTCTATTTGATTGGAATACTACTGTTCTACACGCAAAAGTCAAGTTGGTTGCATAACCTATTTCAAGTTTGACAGTTGGTTGGGTATAGCGGCATCACATTGGAACCGCTATAGCTGTCTGCCATTATTTTTACTTTATCATACGCAGTATGTAAAGTATTGTAATTGTGCCAAAAAAAATTTTTGAGATTTTAGCGGAAATATGTCTTTTTGAGTCCCCTGAACATTTTTGACCAAGGTACAAAAAAATGTCTGTGTGTGTGTGTGTGTATGTGTGTGTGTGTGTACCCGTTTTTGTGGCGATGATTCCGGAGAAACTACTAAAGGTATCGCGACGAAACTTTATATTTAGAAGTTTTATAACCAAACTTAGAGCTGAAAAGCTTTCTGTTGAAAAGTGTCCAAATGAACTGGAGGTTTAGTCTTAGCATTTTTGAAAGATTTTTCAAATAAGCCGCCATTTCTGGAATTTCGTCGAAATAGTTAATTAGTAAAAAATTAATAATAAATTAAAGATGAGGAAATTCTGAATAATTTATGAATATGAAATTTTTTGGTACAATCAATAGTTTAGCTGCATGAGCAAATTCTATTTCATCGAGATCGGTCGTACTACATTAAAACTAGTAGCCAGGATATGTCAGAAATTTTGATTCTAATGACAGTAATGACACTAATACCAACGCTAATGTTTTGATAATAACGTCTATCAATATAAGCTGCGTTCGGATATTGGATTACACTTTTTACACCCAATAACACGTAAATGTCATTTGGACGGTGTACCCGGTGTCAACGGAATGCAATATCCGAATTTAATCGACATATCTGTCTAGTTCTACTAGTTTTATTTTAATACAGGCATGGCCGATCTCGATCAAATAGAATCTCATGCACCTAAACTGTTAATTTTATATATAGTATGATAAAGTCATGTGCCTGGCCACATCAGATTATTTTAAATTACAATAATTAAATCTCTTAAAATATGCAGGTAGTAACTTTGTCGCTATGACGTTGAACTCGGTCAAATTTATTCACCTTCCATGCCTCACTGACTCTATAGGAACCGCCGGCTGAACTAACGAGTGCCCGTCTCATGTTCGGCAGTTATAAGAGTGTAAACTATAAAAATATCACAAAATACCGTAAGTCTGCGGCTACTGGCTCTTAGACTATAACTGTTTAATAACAATTTCGATACGGAGTTAGGGCCATCTTGGTTCTGAAAGCCCATTTTATAACCTCCTCCCAAATCTACACCTTTCAATAAATAATTTGTTTATCATGTACCCATTATCCTTCGTCTTCAATAGGGTACATAATTTCTTCTGCTAGGCTTAATACTTTCGGAGATATTAATGCAAACATTTGATGATGATTTTAATCACTAATAACAGTATAGGTAAACAGTGTAAACACATTTCGAACCGATTGTTTTTTAATTTATTTGACTAAAACTATTTCCTGTAATGTTGGAAAAAAACAACATGGCATTTTTGGATTCCGCGGATTTTTCTGTACCTATCGGTATGTTTTAATCAGTTATGGTATTATTTCGTGGTTTACGTACATAAGCCAGCCAGATTGGCTAATTTTTACTTTATCATACGTAGTATGTAAAGCATTGTAATCGTGCCAAAAAAAAATTTTGAGATTTTAGCGGAAATATGTCTTTTTGGGTCCCCTGAACATTTTTGACCAAGGTACAAAAAATGTCTGTGTGTGTGGATGTGGGTGTGTGTGTGTGTGTACCCGTTTTTTGTGGCGACGATTCCGGAGAAACTACTAAAGGTATCGGGACGAAACTTCATATTTAGAAGTTTCATGGCCAAACTTAGAGCTGAAAAGCTTTCTGTTAAAAAGGGTCCAAAGGAACTGGAGGTTTAGTCTTAGCATTTTTGAAAGATTTTGTAAATAAGCCGGCATTTCTGGAATTTCGTCGAAATAGTTAAATAATAAATTAAAATAGTGGAAGTTCTGAACAATTTATTACTATAACATTTTTTGGTACAATCAATAGTTTAGCTGCATGAGCAAATTCTATTTCATCGAGATTGGTCGTACTGCATTAAAACTAGTAGCCAGGATATGTCAGATTAAATGTCAGATGTGATTTTAATGACGGTGTAGATAGTGTCAAACGCTAATGCTTTGACAATACTACTGTCAATACAAGCTGCGTTCGGATATTGCACACCGTTAAGGTGCGTTTTCATTAGTGCTAATGGCAGCGGTAGTAGACGCCATTATAGTATTTCGAATAGAATTTGCTAGTGACTCAAGTTTATGTACATGCAAACTAATATGTGTCACCATCACGACATGTGAGAAACACTATAATTTCGTCTGCTACCACCGACATTACCAACCATTGCCACCAATCGGAACGCACCTGCACACTTTCTACACCCAATAACACGTGTCATTTGGACGGTGTACCCGGTGTCAACGGAGTACAATATTCGAACGCAGCTTTAATCGACATATCTGTCTAGTTCTACTAGCTTTATTTTAATGCATAGCCGATCTCGATCAAATAATATCTCATGCAGCTAAACTATTAATTTTATATATAGTATGATAAAGTCATGTGCCTGGCCACATCAGATTTTTTTTTATTTATCGAGAGAAAGTCTTGTGATAAAAATTAAGGTTGAAATATTATCCTAGCGGGAACAACTCTCTTAAATTGTGCTCATTTTATTTCTTGTTATCATTTGTACATCAAAATCAATATTTTTACTAGAATATCATAAAAATATAAAAAGAAATATCAGAGTTTCTTCTTTCATTATATAAATAAAAAATATCAGAATAGTTTCTTTTTATTCATTCGTCTTTAAAATAACCCACAAATTCTGTAATCTTGGTAATTCTGTACAATTTACCTATCTGAAAACATTGGGAAGCTTTCTTAAACATGTCAATTTTATTTGGTGAACAGATGGATCATACCTGGGCAGGTAAATGAAGCAAATAAATCACAATTATGCTGGTAATTTGCAATTTTTATACAGACCATATTTTTTTTAATATTCATTGTACGACTAAGAGTAATGAGCAATGAAATGTTACACCAGTGGTACATGTAGGTACCATAGTTTGGAAACTCTTGTTGTATAACTTAAATCACCATGATGGATGGGTGTCCGAGAGTGGCCTAAATCCTTAGCCTTGTCATATAAAGTTTACCCACTAATATTGATTAAGTGCATAAATCAACGTAGTAGGTCAGTTCCTGTTGGAGAATTTAATAAATGATAATACCGTGAGTTACTAAACGTTTCGCTATAAAGTTTCGGTAAATTATTTACGGGAATGCACTCGCTTTTTGTACGAAACGCGTCATCAAAGTATGCAATTAATTACCTGCGTAACTTGCTGCAGAGTTTCAAGTGGGTATTTAGAGAATTTCCCGAGGCTGTGCCCGCATAATACCCTGTTCCGCCATAATAGTCTAACTTTTGACGCCCGAACTTGGTGAGTAGTCAACGTCACGTCCGCCGTTGTTTGCGACATGAACGGGTTACGCCGCATTGTTCTGCTCTTAATTACATCCATGCGCTAATAAATCAAGTATTAATAAATTCCGTGGTAATCATTCTATCGCCGTCATTACGACCTCTGGCCAGATGTTGACAAGGCGTTATTTCAAACCGCTACAGTTGGAGTCACCCAAACAACAGTTGGAAACATATTGTATTCGCCACGGCTTTTTGTTATCCTTTTTGGTACCTATTTTGTCAATACTAATATACAGGTTGTACCAGAACCAACGGCTAAACTTTTAGTAGCATATCCGCCAAGGACAGAGGGAATGCTGGTCAAATACGTAAAGTGTATTTAAAGGAGTTAAGTACTAAAAAATTGTATTAAAAAGGCCTGTCCTGGTGAATAGCCAATTGCGCATGACCGACAGACAATTCCGAACATTTATAAATTGAAAACTTAGATAGATTGGTACGTACCTAATCCAGAAATGCGATGCGGATTTATAAAAATTGTGATTGCAAACTGATTCCCGTCAGACAAAACAAACCGACTTAACGCCGCCGACTTAAATGCGCGCCGCTGTTGAACAAAATTATTTCGCATACGATTGCCATCCGCCCGTCTCTGGTGCAACCAAAATCATTACACAAACACACCCACATTAAGATTCCACAATGCAAAATATTGTTATCTAGATAAACTAAGGACGACTAATGTAGGTCAATGTCACGGTAATCAAAAAAGGCCAGAGTGGAGGGCTCCTGATATTTTGCCGGCGGCGATGTTTTATCACCAGTTGCGGTAGGGTATTTCTGAAGCAGCCTCTATTTTATCCATCGCAACATTATACAGAAGTGGTTCCCAACGCTGATGTCCTAACAATACTGTCAATAGTATCAAAATATCTGTCAAATCCTGGCTACGTCGTTTTAATACAAGGACGAGCGACCTCGATCAAATAGAATTTGCTCATGGAGCTTAACTATTAATTTTGCCAAAAATATGTTATAGACATAAATTATACCAATTTGCTTAAATTTATTATTTACCTATTATGACGAAATTACAGAAATGGCGGCTCATTTGCAAAATCGTTTGCAAAATCTCCAGTTCCTTTGGACCCTTTTCAGCAAAACTCTTTCAGCTCTATGTATAGTCATGAAACGTCTAAATATGAAGTTTCGTCCCGATATTTTTAGTACATAGTTCCGGAATCGTTGCCAAAAAAATACGGCCACATTTACTTATACACCCACACAGACAATTTTTGTTACTTTGGTCAAATATGTTCAAGGGACCCAAAAGAACATATTTCCGCTAAAATATTACAACTTTTTTCGGCGCGATTACAATACTTTGTCATACTATGTATGATAAAGTAAAAGTGAATAGTTTTACTTATTACTTTATCATACGCAATACGATAAAGTATTGTAACCGTGCCAAAAAAGAAATTTGAGATTTTAGCTGAAATATGGCCTATTGGGTCTGCTGAACATTTTTGACCAAGGTACAAAATAATGTCTGTGTGTGTGTATGTGTGTATATGTGTGTGTGCATGTGTGTACCCATTTTTGTGGCGACGATTCCGGAAAAACTACCATCGGGATGAAACTTCATATTTAGAAGTTTCATGACCAAACTTAGAGCTGAAAAGGTTTTTGTTCAAAAGAGTCCAAACGAACTGCATGTTTCCTCTAAGCATTTTTCAAGGATTTTGGAAACGAGCGACCATTTCTGTAATTTCGTCAAAATAGTTAAATAATAAATTACAGTAAAGGAAATTTTGTATAATGTATGTATGAAATTTTTTGGTAAAATTAATAGTTTAGCTGCATAAGCAAATTCTATTTGATCGAGATCGGTCGTGTCTGCATTAATATAAAACTAGTTAGCCAGGATTTGACACATATTTTCATTCTAATGGCAGTAGGTATAGTGTCAAACACTGATCTCTTGACAATACCTACTGTCAATAGATCAAAATATCTGTCAAATCCTGACTAACTAGTTTTATTTTAATGCAGACACGACCGATCTCGATCAAATAGAATCTCATGCAGCTAAACTATTAATTGTATATATAGTATGATAAAGTCATGTGCCTGGCCACATCAGATTTTTATTAAGTTGTAAAGTTAGCATTGTTGGAGATACCGGACCTGTGATTGCCAGTGTCTAGTTTTGGAGAAAAAAATAATGTTCTCAAAAACCGGAGTCAATTCACAATTTCTGTTTTCAGATCCAGGATCTACGAAAAAATGCTCACGAGAGTCAGTTGTCACTCGCTCTATTTTCATACAATGCAATCTAATGAAGTCATAAAAAGAGGGATTTAAATGTTTGCCATTTCTCAAACACATGTTCTACACATACTTGTATCTACATGTCTACACACCGGATGGAGGTTAAGTTTACAAGGCTTTACTGTGCGGCAGTCTACCGATCTTTGTTATCGTCCTATGACGAACCGGTACCGTAGCTGTCGGTTACTCGCGTTGGGAACTGTGCTAGTCCTCGTACAACGTAATACATCTTTAGACCGGCTAGTCCGTTCGGGAACCTGCACTAAGGATGGCTTTTCAATGCCAGTTTAAGCCACAAACCGGGTTTAGGGCACTAGGATTTTGTATATCTAAACTCGGTTTCGGGGTAAACTTCAATTGAAAACCCCGGCCTTAATGGACGTGGTCATTGTTTTCGTTAAGGCTGTACAAATATAACTTTAACAGCTATTTCTTTTAAAAGGCTGCAACTGTCAACATTAAACATGCTCCTATTGTTTTTGAAACCTTTTGTTCTAGCAGTCATATTCACGTATTACGTATTACTTTCGCTTAATACTCCCCTATTGCAAAGGGACTATGAGGGTTTCTATAGAAGTCTTGCATCTCGTCAGATCAGAGCTGGTAGATTATTGCCCGAATATTGCCCGATAATTATTCCCATTGTATCCGCACTTATATGGCGCATGAAATGGCTTTCGCGAGTACAATACTAAATTACAGTTTAGAGGGGTGCGGGGCGATGCACTTCGTGGTTGGTTGGTTGGTAAGCCCGCTTACACGTATCCCATTTCATTTTAATGGACGATTATACTGCTAGCAAAATTGCACGTGAATTATGTAACCGGTTATTCGCGCATTACGAATCTTTGATTAAAATTTGGCGCTCACGTGGTGAAATACACATTAACATTCGTATTAGTATTTGGCAATAGTTTCGTATGTTATTAATTGCACTGATTTATGTGCGGTTTATTTGTTGAGTGGCATGGTTCAAATTAACCGACGCAAACTAATCCACTTATTGAACACAATGGACGCGGCGCATATTTGACTATGACAAACAGTTTGCACAGGAATAATAAATTATCTAGACTGGGCCAGCGATCTGATAAACGCCGCTTCAATTCCAGAATAAATTATTTAACGCGTGGTATGGTAACTAATACTTTATCTAATAGTCAATATAGTAATTAGTACAAAAAAATTAAAATATAGATATCAATACCAAGGGCACCATTGGTATCTCGGAAACCGTAAGAGCTACGCTGACGATTAAATCACTTATTTTTGTTAAGAAAATTGGAAACAGAGTTTTTTTTGGTCAGTAGTTTTTAATCTGTTGACCAATTCAATATTATTAAATATAAGATCTTAAACAAAATAATTGACTTCCAGCAATGGCACTAGAAGGCATTGGTTTGTTGTGTATATAATTTCCAGGTAGCTAGTTAAAGCCCTGTAAAGTTTTCTACATTTTCGACCATATTTCAGAAGCGGTTCATTTTAGGACCCATGTTGATTTGACATTGTGACTTATTTTGGTCGCTAACACACGTACACCAACAATTTTATTAACGTAAAAGAAAATAAGGGTTTTCTTGAAAAGATAATATCTAAGAGAAAATATGACAGTGAGTCATCTAGTTCACGAGATATCGGGGCTTCTCATGTATAGTTGTGCTTTCTGTGTTGCCTTTGCCTCGCATTCTTAACATTTTCGCTAAGGAATGTCCAATCTAGAAAATTCAAACCATTCCGTGGAGGCGTCGTGTCAATCCTGTTTTTCGTTCGTTTGGAATCAAAGAAAAAAGTTTATGGTACTTGAGCTTTACCATTGCGACTTTGAGCCGTTTTTGTTGTGTCCTAGGTCAGGTAAAAGTTATCAAAGCACACAGTTAAAATTGATAGAGAAAAATCACTGTGTCTTAATGATATAAGATGATGGTTTAAAAAAATTTGTTTCTACAAAAACGTTTAATTCAAGGCAACCAGATGTTAAGCGAAGGACATTGCTGCCGTATACTATTGTGCCGGCAACAGCAAAGGGGAAGGGGCACGAAAAGCCGGTTTGGAAACTTCAAAATGAAGTAACTGCAAGTAACTACTAAATGGGCTACGAAAGGAAGAAAATCCAATGGTGTTGCCCTTTTGGAATCCGATGCGAAATGTGGTGAGTTTTGCATTTTAACGCGAAACGGTCTCAATTTTGAAATTTTAGGTTCGGTACAAAATTAATCATTATAAAATTCTACACATAAAAGGTATATTCCAGTTTTTTTTTCTTAAATACAATGCTCCCCTATAGGTCGCTTGTAGTTTAAGAAGTACACTATATATAATAATATTGTTAGCTTTACACAGTAGTTATAAGTGTTAACTATAACTTATAACTATAAAGCAACAAATATCACGACACACAACACGACTGCATTCTACAAGGCTCGAGGTCACACTGCCGGAGACCAGGTATGACCGTTGCCTGAATGTCCACGGTGTGTCAGCATTTGGACATGCATACATACGGTGCGTATCAATAATAGGTCTGTTTATTTGTTATATAATATTTGTATAATTTCAGTATTACGAAACTCATAAAATGCCAGCAGACGCAATTTTCAGGCTTCATCATCCAGGGGTACTCCACTATCAGCATTTTCTTTTGCCCATAATTCTATATTTACATTAAATTCCGTAAATAATTATAGATTTGTATTCAACATACAACAAAAAAATCTGTCCAACTCTTTTTGAGAATTTTTGGGAGTTATTGTCGCGATAGTGGGCTAAAATGAGCAAAAAATTTTACAGATATGCTGAGGTAGTTTGAGAACCGCTGTATACAAGAAAAATTGGTACCTTTTTGTGCAGAATTATTTTTACACATTTTAACATTTAACATTTTAACATTATGTTTATACAGAAAAAAATACAAATTCGTGACCGTTTTGCGGTAAAATGCGAAAGATCACAAACGTACACGTTAGATGGTAGCTTTTAGAGCTACCAGGCTCTACACAAATGCGAACACCATCTATGGCGTTTGCATTTGTGTCTAACATAGGGTTCCCAATCTGCTCTACCTCACGACACTAGCATAGCTCCACTCCACTCCTTCGTGGTCACGACCTACCGGTTGGGACCTGGTGCCATAGAATATTGAAACACTTTCCTGGTCGAATCCCAAAATGGCCACCGCATTGGATTTATTTCCGATATTTTTGCTCCTCATTGTAGTAATAATAATTTTATATTTAAATTTAATTTGGTCAACAATCATTGTTTTGTATTAAACATTCAACAGAAACATCTGTCGAGTTATTTTTGAGAAGTCATAAACTTGAGAAAAAAGTAAAAAAATACCCCTATGTTGAGCCGCTCGTACTTTGAGAACCATTTTGGAGTTCGATACGGTAAGTTCAGGTCTTTTAGTTTTTGTGTTTCTAAACTCGGTAGATGGTTTAAACTAGCATTGAAAACCCAGACAAAAAACTTTAATTTTTGCAAATGCAATGGGTTTGCATGATGGATTCAAGCATTTACAATTACTACAATGTTTAGGTAAAATATTCATTCAAGATATAAATAAACTTTATTAAATTTATTTAATACTTAACATTAACAGGCAAATATTTATAGAATTACCAAAATCCAACATCTTTGTATACCAATATATTTGGTTTAAAAACTTCCGTTACACAACCCTTCGTTAAAATTGCGTGTGTTTTCATTGGCGGCAACCAAACCCAAAAGGCGGGTTTGTAAGGTGGAAATCCTAATACGGACCCTTATGAAAAAGTTTTTCGTGTTGTCTATTTGTTATGATGTTTATTGTTTTGACTGATAGCTATTAATAACTAGATTTAAGTACTACATAATTATAGTTAAATATTCACTGTTACGGTTGAGTTACTACTTACTATTAGTAGAGCGCAGAAAACATAGTATATATCTGATGTTGTAGGAAACACTCGTTGAAGTATATCTCTCTCAGTAAGACCTCACAAACAAAAAAAAACTGCACCGTTGTAAGCACTGACTGCAAGCATGGACACCCTCGCTGATCGACGTTATTTATTCAACAGGTTAATCTTGCATAATCAGTTTCAGCTATTCTTTCAATTGAATTTCAATCAATAATTCTTTGCTTGTTTTTCCGCATAATATAAATTAATATGTGCAGTGCGTGCAATATTCCCCGCCATGTACACAAGTACAAAATAGATTAAATATTAACCGGTAAATACGTTTAATTATTTATTGACTTAGCAATTCCAGTGTTTACCGATGCGTCGATAAACGAATAGAGCGTAAATATATAAATTAATGTTACTGAACAGGCACAGGCGGTGTTGATACAAGTACATACATACATACATACCAGAAATTGATATTGTATTATGTTATTTAGCGTGCAAACCGGAATGGGGATAGCATCGTTATCCTTATAGATTGAGGGATTAAAAAACACTAGCGTCTTCCCAAAATATCGACCCATTCTAGGATTTTTATAAATATTTGGCAAAAAAAATTATTTTAGTATGGTTTTTTAGATAGGTTGTGTACACAGATTTTTTCTTTTAAGAAACATCATGAAAGGTTGAGTGGAAGAGCAGAGTCACGCTGTAGCGTCCTCTGAACTCCGCCTTTTTTTCCCTATTCTAATTTTCACTACAATGTAAAATCTTTTTTTATTTACATTTATATATACTTTAAAGTATGTTGTAGTGATCGCGTATTTTTTCCCTTTTTTTTTGGGAAAATAAAGAAACTATTATTATTATTATTATTATTATTATTATATAACGGGTGATCTAAAATGATTTGAGGACAGGTTGAATTTCCCGCCACAGTTTTAGTGTTACTAAGATGGTATGTGTGCATGATACAGGCTATGATAACTGTCAGATACCATAGTCAACTCGTCAGTAAGGGTTACGTTCGTCTGCGACGATATTTAATCTTTTTTCTCAATTAATTTGTTATTGGGTACTTGAAGAGTCTTTCTAAAATTAAAATAATAATTAATTAATTCAATTAATACTTTCAATTTAATAAACCTAATTATAATCAGAGAATAAATCCCTTTACAAAAAAGAACACCTACGCCACTGGACCAAAATAACAGCTGTCATTTGCAACCATTGCCAACATCACAATTATTAAAATTGGCGGGAAATTCAACCTGTCCTCAATCATTTTAGATCACTGTGTATATATTCCTTTAAATTGTTGTGCTTGTGATCAATACATATTTGTTTAAACATAATATATGTACTTCATTGACTACTCGACATTTTGATATCGCAGGTAAGTGGCTTTCATTCATGAATTGCCAAAATGACATTTGGAACTGTTAGGAGTTGGAAAACATAGAACAACATTCTGCCTGCTGTGTCTTTTGATCGACTTAACTGTAGGATGCTACTTACTCGCCGGATTATTATTAAATCTTTCTCGGACATTAGAAGGCGTTTTGTTGGGATTTATACCTTGATGGGTAGCTACTGAAACAAAGTAGTTTCTACGACTAAGGGCCGATATATTCACCTATCGTGAAACTGTTCGTCAGCTAAACGACAAGATAAATGGTAAAAAGGTGTCTATTCACCTGTCGTTAACGTTACCGACCGGATAAATAAGCTGAACGATCGAATTTATTTAACGATCGAATGAACTTGTCGTTAAACTGTTGACGAACACTTTGAACCAATCACAGAGCATGAGCTGAATGTCAATCAAAAAGTCAAACTGACAAATATATAAGTACGTACGTGGCACTGTATTAATTGAACTCATGAATTAGTTATTTTGGCCGAATTTGCTGAATTCCACTTTCATACTAATTTTTTATATTTGGTTTGGGTCTTTTTTAATTGATGCGGTTAGAAATGGGTTCGAAATGTTTGAATGAATTTTAGTTACGTTTTGACAATGACATTTACGGCGCTGCATCATGGCTGCATCTAGAGGTAATTAGTTCAAGATGGTTCAAGTTATGGTCCAAGTCATCGAGCTTATATGACTAGAGGTAGCGTGCCGGGCTTTGTTTGTGGCCAAAGATAATAAGGTCGAAAGTCGTATATAGTCTCGTTCCCAATGTAACGCACCAATGAGCGGTCAGATTAAGCTGGCGGCTATATGTCAAATTTGAATGTAGACATGGGCGCCGTTACATATGGGCAGGGGGGGGGGGGGCGCTTGCCCCCCCCTGGATTTCGAGCCCAACTACCGCTACGCGAAAAAATGAAAAAGACAGGAGTGGGCGAGAAATTTGCCACAATTGAAGACCGATAAATAGATCTGATCGATAAATCGGTTATTATCATATCATATGGATCTTTTGATCATAGATCAGGTGGATCTCGCATATCAATTGAAAGCTATGTATGAATTTATTTAACAGACAGGTCAGTCGCCGCCCGGCCCGTATGTAAAATATTTTCGCGGCTAGAAAGTTATTAACTAAACGCCTAGCGGGCAATTAGCATCTTTCGTGTCCCTACAAAGATGCAAAAATGACATTTTCGTATAGTGAGGGATGAAAAAAAAATTACTAGATAAATGACGACTATTTCGATTATTATCGGCTATTGTCACCAATGTCAGTTTTATTAGATATTGCGATATTGCCCTCTCGTAACAGTCCCGAAAGAGCCACAAGATGACAAGATACGGTATCTAAATTTTGCGCTGCAGTCCAAAATAAGTATTGTTGTATGCACTTTTATTTGATCGTACTTATTAGTTTCCATTACTTCACAATTTTTGGCACTGCTGAGCAGTTTATCTTAATTACACTGGGTGTTAAACTAATAAGCGTAGAATATATAGATAAGGTATAATAGTCAACTTTTGGTAGTAGACAAAATTTTGATAACGAACTCATGTCCAGATAGACGCCGTTTAGGAACTGCGGAGACCCGGAATATTGTACCAACTTTAGAAATTGCTTTAGTAAAGTAGGTTGTATAAAGTATCATAGAATAACTATTTTAAAATCAAATAATTTAAAAAGATTTATAGATTACCCATTATTGGCCAAAATTGGTACTAAAATTACAAAACTTCGGTTAATGAAAAGGGAGTTTCAAAGTTAAATAATAAAAAATTTCAGACAAAAGTTATTTGGTATTAAAAGGGCCATCCATGACAATAAATTCTCTATGCTGTTTGTAAGATTGGTACCATTTTATGACTCTCTCCAGCGTTGACACAATACATTTCCGTACATCAGTTCGTTCAAAAGTTAGTAGTTGACCTAACCTTGTCGCCTTAAAAGTGTTTAAGTATAATAGTAAAATAAAAAATACTATTTCGTCGCGATTATCCTTAACACAGAATTTTCAAATTAATCCACTTTTCTCTACATTTAGTCATTATTTCTCGTTAACGAGGTAAATTTGAAAATAATATTGTTGCCTTTTTATTGTTTATCAAATTGTTATTAAGATATTGTATCAGATTCTCGATGACCACGAGCTAGAAATTATTACAGGAAATTAACAAAAATTTTCTCCTAACGTATTAAAAGGTAATAAAAAGGCTAAAATATGGGTTGAATATTATACAAAATCTTAAATTCTAGAATAAGAGTTCAAAGATTCAGAAACTAAAATATATTTACAAACAATTATTAATTAATAGTATATTATATGACGAGCACATAACTAAGGATATAAATCGCGAGCATGAAGTTTATACGCGAGCGGTAGGCGAGCGTATAAACATGCGAGCGATTTATATCAGTTGTGTGCGAGTCGAATGCAACGTTTTATCTACGACTCATAAATTCCATTTTATATCAAGTCTTTTAAATGTATTTGTCAATGATGGCGAAGCGAAATGTCAAATAAGTGTCATCCACGTAGGTTTAGACTGACTGACAGTACCTACGTTCGTATAATGATGACAGTTCCTTCAAATAATGAAGTCATTATTTGAACGAACTGTCATTATTATACAACGCTAGTGTCATTATAATCATTGGCGCGTATCATGATGGGGATTATATAGTCATAGATACGTATGCAATGAACTTATTATATGTGAGTCGTTGATAAAAATATTAATCCCACATTAATAAACGCTAGAAAGACTTGAAATTCAATGAATATCAATATATAATAAGTAAGTGTTGTCGAGCATACAGGGATCACGACCATGGATGGCTATTAACACACAAAATTGTGAACAAAAACATTTCACTACCTTAAAGCGATAGAGATTTTTCAGAGTGTATGCAAAATAACACAAAACGAAAATGCTGCAAAACAGTTAATGGCATAGTCCTTAATATTACGTCACCACTTAATACAAAAAAAAATTTAGCCCCCCCCTGGAACATTTTCAAACGGCGCCCATGAGTGTAGATCTAACCTCTCAAAATAAAAATCCAAAAAACAATTAAGCCATCCAAGAGCAATTAATTCGCTATTCCAGTTCTCTGCAAAAATCTTTTTGAGTGACATTTGTTCAACTTTTATGGGGAATAAACTACAAGCAAAATGCAACTAAAAATAGGAAAATATTTTATTTGAACAAAGTTTAACTACTGGTTTTTAAACAAAATGGTTTTGGTGTAAGAACTTCGACCTCTTTTTTCTGATTCTAATAACGTGGTATTACACAAATAATGCTCATTAATGTTGATAAATTGCACACTTTTTGTCTTAATCGCATGTTGTAACGAGACAACTGGCGAATTCGAGCAGTTTTCTTGCTTATGGTAGTTCTTGCTAATGCTAAAACTGCCCGTGCTTGAGGAGATGAAGATAAGTCTGAAGTATGTATATCGCCCATATATCGAGGATTGTACCTACAATAAAATAACGTTAAAATATAAGTAAAATAATTAAAGTTACATATTACATAAATTTTCTCCTTTTTTTTGGCGGTGCTGAAGGATGTTCCGTTGGTTGTGCGCTGTGTGACACGTTCAAACCTCGTAGTCGTGGCAGTAATTGTTGACTCTTTGTGTCCCCTAGTTTCTGCTACAACTGCATCTTCTGCATCGCTTATACTATCTGTGTCCGTATTTTCATTTGGTAGATCACAAATATACTTGGCACCGCACTACGGGAGAGATATGGTCTTCCGTCTTTTCCCAGTTTATAATCGCTATTAGAAAAGTGTCTTGAACACAACACAGTTGTTTTAAAATCCCGAATTTTGATAGGTATAGCTTCAATCCGAGCTTGTTTTGAGTCCTGAACTGTTGGAAATCTACGAGAAGGTATACATTATAATTTAATATTACTGTAATGCGGTAATAAAGGTTATACCTGTGACACGTTATATTTTTTGAAGCTGCCTTTTTACAAAAGCAACAGTTTCGCCCCATTGTTACCTCTTAACCATCAAAGGTTACCATCTACATGCATCCCATGCATCTGTATGCATCTAGTTAGGTAAACAAACTGCTCATAACCTCGATGTAAACAAATGTTCAAAATAATGGCGGTATCTAGCTTCTGTGCGCACGCGCGCACAATGTGCACGAGAATCTATACAAAATGCGACCTTATTGACCAAGGTATGTTGGGCCAAAACAAACCAATGCATTGGGATAGGCCGTACTCCGTCTAGTTATAGATGGTCTAAGGTCCAAGTGTTGATTTAGTATACCTTTTTTACCGACATTTGATACTACACTGCCGAAAAACAATCGTTAGCGATGTTTACGTCGTCGTTACCTGACGATAATTTACAGATCGGTGAAAAGACAGAATAATTTTTAACGCGAACGTTAGCGTAATCTGTTCGTTGGCTAACGACAACTTTGACGATAGGTGAATATATCGGCCCTTAGGGCCGATATATTCACCTATCGTGATACTGTTCGTCATCTAAACGACAAGATAAATGGTAAAAAGGTGTGTCTATTCACCTGTCGTTAACGTTACCGGCCGGCTAAATACGCTTAACGAAAGAATTTATTTAGCGATCTAATGAACCTGCCGGTAAACTGATGACGAACACTTTGACCCAATCACAGAGCATGTGCTGAATGTCAAACAAAAAGTCAAACGGACACATTTACGTACGTATGTGGTACTGTAAAATTCAAGACATTATTTAGTTAATATGGCCGAATTTGCTGAATTCGACTTTCATACTATTTTTTATTTTTGGTTTGGGTCTTTTTTAATTGATGCGGTTAGAAATGGGTTCGAATGAGTTTTGGTTACGTTTTGTCAATGTCATTTACGGCGCACCATCTAGCAGCAATTAGTCTAAGTTATGGTCCAAGTGTTGATTTAGTACACCTTTTTTACCCACATTTGATACTATACTGCCGAAAAACATTCGTTACCGATGTTTACGTCCTTGTTACCTGACGATAACTTACAGACGCGGTGAAAAGACAGAATCATTTTTAACGCGAACGTTAGCGTAATCTATTCGTTGGCTAACGACATCTTTGACGATAGGTAAATATATCGGCCCTAAGTGCCAATAAAATGTATAATATTTTTGGTGTTGAAATAATGGTATGAGTATTTAACTAACTAGCTTTGAATTTCTGAAATCATTTCAAGTATTTAGCCCATATTTATTTGTAGATGATTTTTTTAAGGAAATTTGAGTTATCAACAATTATTACGCGTTAAAGACACTATTGACACAGAAAAAAAACTGCGAAAATATAATTATTTTTGGTTTGTTCGGTTACGACTTCACAAGTAGCGTTTTCTTCAAACATCATAAGATCATGCATTTGGGGTAAAAATAACTTGCAGATGACCTCTCCTATAACGTGTTTAAAGAAATACGTTTACTTACCAATAACCCTGTATAAGGAATGACACACTATTTTTTTGCAAGCACC
Organism: Aphodius sticticus; assembly: GCA_963966075.1. Lineage (NCBI taxonomy): Eukaryota > Metazoa > Arthropoda > Insecta > Coleoptera > Scarabaeidae > Aphodius > Aphodius sticticus. The sequence goes on along the minus strand of OZ014509.1, from coordinate 47,166,996 downwards.
AGTCAAACGCTATTTAAATGAATTTTCGGTGTAAGCGAGAGCCGAGCATTGTCGTATTCTCTTTGAAGAGTCCATTGAAGGCGCTTAAAGAAGAAAATAATCATTCTCGGTTTTTCAATGTGGTGAAATTCATAGTAGTCTATTAGCAGAGGTTTGTTTAAGGGATTAATGTGTTTCCTGTTGCCAATCGGTGTTGCTTTTCTAATAGATCTTCCAAATGTTATTGGGTGTCTTCTATTTATATTTGTGTGTTCTTTAAATGTAACGTCCAGTGATCTCCTATGTATTCCAAATCGCCGCAAGCAAACAATATATGCCATTTCTTGTGTGTATTAGTTTTATCTTTGAAATATCTTATAAATATTTGTGGCGTTGTCACTTGGGAGGTTTATGTTTTGGGAGTTCATACATTGCTTTAATTTTGTAATTTTATTGATGTTGGAGAGATTTGGCATTGATATGAATTTATTTGGAAACCTTGAATGTACATTATCTTCAATATCTTTCTTATTCCTGTTTATTCGTGAATAGGTGTTAGCTCTTATATTGGGTAACCATTGTTTTTCACAATTTGGCGCAAAATGCTAATAAGTTCTTTTCGATATGAAATTTTTTAGATTGGTTTGTTTTCTTGTCTATGGAAAAAGAAGCTGAAAGGTGGGAAGTTTATGTTGGTTGGGTGTTGCGATTATCTAGGGGTGATTGTGTCTGTGGTGGTGGGCTATCTGTAGATGTTAAATTCTAGTTTATTGTTATGTTTTGTGATTAAAAGGTCAAGGAAGTTAAGTGTTCTTTAGTTATGTGTAATTTATGTGAAATGCTTTAAAAAATACAACAAAATATCCACGTATCTTCCGTCGGCCCCTTACCATTCTATGTGAGTGCATAAAGGTAGGTTAGGAAACATTTAAGTAATTTTAATGTTTCAGACTTCGTAATGTTTGTGTACAGATTTTTAATGTCAAAATAAACCATGATGAAATTATGCTTGATCTTATTTATGAATTACGATGAGTTTTTTACTTTATATGTGAGGGTGAAATTTAATGCTTTTATGTTATCATTCAGGGAATGTGCAATTTTATGTACTGTGTAGCTATAAGAGGTGAGGATGAGCTTGATGCGCAAGTTGTTTTTATGAATTTTCCAAACCTATAATTAATCAACATATTTTACGTACCACTATATGTAAAATGATAAAATGCATATTGACGATTCGGTATCCACTATCTTTATTTGACTGTATACCATAAACAAATTTAAAAATGAGAGACTAATTATAGTCTTCGAGCATTGATCCAAGAGAATGATTAACGACTGATAGCTATACTTGACCATGTATGATCACTAAGGTTTTCAGGGTAGCTTCCTTTAAATAACTGTTTCAGACACACGTATAGTACGCCAATTCGATGTACCGTACGTCTTAAGATATATTCCGGTTTGCAACACCGAATGTAGATCATTATAAAACTGCATATATGTATATAGCATACAATATTTCAAAGTTTCAAAACAATTCTATCTGATAGTGTCTTTACGACAACGGATTCTATATTTTCCGGGCCGGAAACTTACATTTCCGGATACCTTATAGACCGCGAGTTCTTTAATATAAATTCAAACATAAATATAGATGGTACAAAGAGAATTCCTCTTTGTGCGAAGAGTACGAAGACATCTCAGGCACAATTCCCGGTTTTCCTTCCTTCCCCACTGTTGTCCTCGGCCAAACGGTAGTTCATGAATATCTAATCCGGAGTCAAAGTTTAGAAGCGAAAGGTCGACTGGCCGCGTAGGTATCCCGTAATCTGGCATATACCGGCTACTTTCGTAACTTCTGCAAAACCCACAGCTGTCGGACAACAATTAATGAAAGTGTACGATACCTCGTGCAGCTAACACTGCTGCTATGCGTACCAAAGTTACCAGGAGAGCAGAGCGTTTCAAACTCGTATAACTCGAAATGTTACCGTTTTAATGGCGTATTTATGTATGCCCTAGCTTTTGCCCCGCGTGTATTGTTGGAAAGTGCGCCGACCCACATTTTCCGCACTGTCCTGTCGCACCTTAATTGGACAATTGAAATCCTGCTCGCGGTCAAATGAAATTTATCCGCTCTCGGCGGGCGTGGTTACAAAAAGCGCGCTGTAGTCGTGATATTTGCACCGCAACAACTTTGTCTGGATTGTTTTCACTTGCGTACATCTGATTTAACGATCATTTATGTCCGGTTGTACAAACACGAATCATCGATAATGGCTGATCATCGAGTATAGGTTAAGTTACCACCTTTGTGCCCATCTTCACGGCGTTTTGGCTTTCAGATAACTTTAAATATGGCGAAGAAGCTATGACTAACTTTTGTTTTTCTTATAAACGCCATTTTGAATTTTCAGATATTTTAAACCAGTTTGTCATCTGCTTTTATTGTATTTTATATTTTTCGAAATAGTGCCGTTGAACTAGACGAAGAATCTGTAGAATTTCCAAACGTTTGTCCAGTTATCACAAAATTCGGGAATGGGAGGAGAACGACCTGCCAGAGTTTGATTGATGTTTTGTTTGAAATTTGTATTGTTTATCAGCTGATAAATGAATTATTATTATTATTACTATAATCACAACCTTTTATAATTTGCAACGTTTTGACTCTTTATTGAATCTTCAGGCAACTAATTACTAAAAAGAAATTGAAAAACACCAGTAAGTTTTACAGAGTTGAAAAAAACAATTGAAAATTAAATCTACTTACAATGGTTTTTAAAGTAAGATTTATTACAAGCAGCCCAGTTTCAATCATCGTTTCAAAGTATAAATGGCTATCGACAGAATAACTCCTAAGCTCCAATGGAATCAATTGATTCTATTGGCGCATACGGCTTATGTATGTGGCTTATGTGTGTCGCCCGATAGACTTAACTAACTATACCTATAATGGACGTAATTTTTAATTTCTCGAGAAAAAATCATTCTTTATAAAGAGTTTTGGGTGTCCTAAAAAGTCGAAAGCCATTGTTATTATTTTGATTTAACATACAGGATGGTTAGAAAACACGAAAATGTTAAATTTGCCAAAGAGTAAACTATCGGTTATTCGGAATTAGATCAAAAATGTTAAAGGTAAAAGTTAGTTTGAATTAATTTTATGCTCAAATATCAAATTGAATGTTCTATTTCATTTTACATCTCGGACCAGTGAAAAGACATTACATAAAGGTGAACAAAAAATTTAGAGACCACAATTATGATTGATCAGTTGACAATAGTAACAGCGTATCCAAGCAATTTGTTGATAGAAGCTGATTGAAAGTATGTTGACTTTAGAGCAAAGGGTTTATTTACTTCTTTGTTACAACATAGGTGAGGTATCGTACCGCCGTGCTATTGAAGTTTTTAACAGAAAATACCCTGAGGTATACGTTTCTGTCAATTGTGTTCGTTAATTGGTTAAAAAATTTCATGCAACAGGAGACGTGAAAAATATCAAGAAAAAAAGCGAAATGGCGAAGATGATGCAGCAGCTATGTTAGCTATTGTGTCCGTGAACACATGCCCAAAAAAGTCGTTGAGGCAAAGATCTCGAGGCGTGAACATCAGTAAAAGCCACCTGCAAAGGATCTTTTCAAATCAAAGATTTCATCCTTATAAACCAATACTAATACACACTTTAGTAGAAAGAGATGATGCTCGTCGATTAGAACTTTGCCTATTAATGGGAGAACGAATTATGGTCGATAGATTTTTCGACAGAAAAATTATTTTCTCTGACGAAGCGACGTTTACCACAAATGGAGTTGTTAGTTCACAGAATTGCAGATATTGGTCTCAAGAAAATCCAAATTTCCGTATTACAACCAATTCTCAAAAATATAAAAAAGTTAATGTTTGGTGTGGGATTTATTACAAGAAAATAATTGGAGCATACTTTTTTGACGGTACTGTAACCCAAAACACTTATTTTGATATGTTGGAAAATTATTTGCTACCTGCTTTGGACGAAATTAACTACAGCTCAGGTGTTCACTAAACTATCAACACGACGGTTGTCCTGCTCATAGCGCATATCAAGTCAGGGATTGGTTGAACAGACATTTTTCATATAAGTGGATTGGACGATTCGGCCCTATAGGATGGCCACCACGTTCACCTGATTTAACGCCGCTTGATTTTCTTCTGTGGAGCTATTTAAAACAGAAGGTGTATGCGAATAATTTTCATGATAATGTAGACATTCTAAAAAAAATTAGGGAAGCAGTAGACGAAATAAATGAAGAAACAATTGATTTGGTATATCGGAAGTTTAGAAGAAGATTGGAAAAATGTGTAGCTGTAGGAGGGGAACATGTGGAGCAATGTTTTGTTAAATTACTTTGTTAAAAATAAATAAAATATAATACTTAGAATACAATATTTAAATTTGATATCTGGGCATAAATTTAAATATAACAACTGTTACCTATAACATTTTAGTTCTACTTCCGAAAAACCGATAGTTTACCTACGGCCACAACATTTTCGTGTTTTCTAACCATCCTGTATGTTAAATCAAAATAATAACAATAAATAAATAAATAAATAAATATATCTTTATGAACCAACAGCCATCAGATACAATTAAATTAAAATAAAACAGAACAACTAAAAAGTACCACTGCTGGTTACAATCAGGTGTGAGTTCGAAAATACGGTGGCAAATCAACATATCTCGGTCTTCCACTCAAACAATGGCTTTCGACTTTTTTGGACATCCAAAACTCTTTATAAAGAATGACTTTTTCTCGAGAAATTAAAAGTTACGTCCATTATAGGTATAGTTATGTCCATGAGAAAAATGAAAAAAAAATGAAAAAAAAATTGAAATGTTGAGAAAACAGAATTATCAAATAAAATACATATCAAACGAAATAACGAAATTGTAATAGTTATTTATGTACCAAGGGCATTAGGCGGATGTTTATGCCCCGAGGGTGATAGCTCTCGGGCCTATCGACCCTCGCGTTTTTTCAGTCGCCCGAGGGTATAAACATCAAGTAATGCCCGAGGTACATACAAAATTTTATGTCCTACAACGGTTTTTTTCCTCCGCTTGAATAATATTAATAAATATTTTGACGTTATCAAGTGACAGCGTATCTACGGAGTTGAGTACCATACAAACAATTCGGTGTTGAGTGACAATACAGACAATTAATTGTCAAACAAAATAACCTTAACCGCCAATAATTGACATTGACGATTTAAAATTTACAATTTGAATGACAAATATTTGATATATTTGACATATAACCATGGCAATCCTTTATGCCCTAGGGCGCATAATAGTATATTATTATACAAGTTTTATAAGACGTCAAATTGGCGCACGAGTTGTTTTGGGCACGACGAGCGTAGCGAGGAGTGCCCAAATGGAACGAGTGCGCCAATACGTCTTATAAAACGAGTTTAATATACTATTTTTTCTACTTTGCGTCATTAATTTTATATAAATTTAGAAATTGTGGTTACTATATTGCGCTAAATTAGAATCTAGGGTATTTCGCGGGTACCATGTGGCAGCACTGTAGTAACTGTCAACTTCGTTAAGGATGAGATCTATGAGATAAAAACTTGACAAAATCTAATTGTGAATAAAATTACTCTACTTTAGCCTACAAGATTGAATAAATATTCAGCGAGGTCTCAACGATGATCATAATGGAGCTTGGGGCAACACTTTTAACCCTACTATGATAAATACATGAAACTTATCCTAAAAGGTCAACAACTTTAAGAGTGGTTTCATAAGTATAATAATCAGAATAGAAGTGTTTGGCGGTGACTGATTAGTTACTTCGAAGAACAAGAACTTACTAAAGAATTGTTTTAACGCCTAACGTTTAATAGCGGTGTCTACCTAATTCCGCTACGTAGCCGTTGCGGCTTATATATTTACAAGCACTTATAATTGAAACCCAATTTTAATTTCGGCAAAGTAGTTTATTAGAATAAATTATACTTAGTAAAATTACATGTGTTGGAGGTAATACAAATATGTTGCACACAACCAGAACTAAGACGAAGACGAAAGCGACGGACAAAAATGAATACGAATTGAGCCGAACAGAATTCGGTCGAAAATGTTACCAAAAACTCATACGTTACATAAACTAAGAAATCCTCTACACTTTAAATGTATTATAGCTTTATACGTGTATGCTGATAAACCATTGATTGCGCATATACAATCTCGTAGCAGTAATTAAAATCATTCATATCTACGATGTAGGTATGATCTTCGCATAATACCTTATTAAAGTAAATGTGGTCCTTGAATTATATCTGAAAAGGGGATTTGATGTTTAGTTGAAAAGAATGATAACGATCACTTACCAGAGTCGTAAAACATCACCGAAAACGTTATGTTGGCGTATTTTGATGAACACAGCAAAACTAAGAAAGCCACAACCTTTGGCCATACTATAGCAGGCTACACGCATGTTTAAATATGTATAGAATATTGATATTTGGCAGTTGATGCGATTGCAAGCGATTAAAAAGAGGCAGTGTGTGGCTATGTATTGTACGTTTGACATTTGGCATTTGATATCAATGTGTACCAATCCTGGCAATCTTAGACAAAAATGTTACTGTTTTCGGTGTTACAATGTGTTAATTGTAACACCGAAAACAGTGTTACAATGTGTGCATTGTGAATGCAAAGTAGAAAAAGAATCTTATCGCCCTAGGGTGCAAAAAGTAGCTGTTTTCGTCCTGGTAACTAAGATGTAAAATGTCACTTTATGATCATGTAGGACATAATAGTTATTTATGTACCAAGGGCATTAGACGGATGTTTATGCCCCGAGGGTGACAGTTTAAAAAGCGCGAGGGCCGATAGGCCCGAGAGCTTTTTAAGTTGCCTTTCCGATCTTTGCTCCCTCTTACGTTACAATCATATAGGATATAGAGCAGCTGCTGTCTACGCTGGAGGTCCCGGGCCAAAATCGACTGTTGTAGTATTTTAGGCAGACAACAAATACCTTTGCATGCCGTCTTCAATCGGATGAGGAAGCAAAACCGGTGGGTCCGTGTACTGTCATGATGCGATGTGCACGTTAAAGAACTGTTACTGGGGATCGGAACTCCTTCAGTTCGAAAAAAATCCAGGGTGTGTGTAGCTTGCCCTCAGCGTCGGTGATTGGACTAAGTTGCGGAAATAGACCGCGGACGTAAAAAAAAACAAGTTAATAGTTTTTTGTGTTATAGTCCATGTCAGTAAAAACTATTTAAACTGATGCTTCTTGTTGACTATGGACCATAATACAGAAAATTTACTTTTTAATTTACATAATACTTTTGATGTTTGCTGGTCTGATTTAACTACATGAGCAACTGGTCGCGAGGGAAATACGTAGCGGAGTTGCATCGGTGTTAAATTCATATCCACATTTGTGTGTGTGCAGTATTTGTATGGATGTATCGGTTTCCGATTGTTCGATTTTAATGATTATTGTCATTACAACCCATTGGTTGTCATTAGTTTTAATATTTTTAAATTATTAATTTTGTATGCAAAAACGAAATTTTACTAACTTGTCTTTGGTTAGCCTGTTTAGTTTAATCGGTATATCAAAATATTTATACTACAAAGTGTCCCATTTACTCACGACTGCATTTAAAAGTTATATTCGATAGTATACTATTTTGTTTCAGTCCGCTTCACCAATAATAAACAAATTCTACGCTAAGGGTTTCGATCAACTTCTTACGAAATACATCGCTTGTATTTATGGGTGCAACGCCATTGTTAAGCGTAAAGTTTAGACCTTCGAAACTTATATCCGAGTTTGCCAATTCCCGTGAGCGAGCGAGAAATGCCTTTAGGCTAAAATCCCCAGAGCCAGCTTGAAATTCAAAACTACTAAACAGTGCCTTAACAAGTCAATTGTACGCCCTCCGTCAAATAAATCAAACCGCCCGGCTTTAGGTGCGTACGTGTCGCCCCGGGTGCCAGGATTTGGACTAAAAGCAAAAAAAACGCGCGACGTTTACGCGACAATAAAAACGGCCCTTTTTATTACGGCCGCAGCGCCTCACAGTCTGCAGTATGAATACTGCTAAAGAAATTTAAGAGAATAGGACCGATATTATTGTTTTACTGCAGAGTGGCGTGATAAATCACTAGGGATGAAGAAGGCGTTTGTATCAACGTACATACAACGTCTGTACTATTGACGTAATATTGCCTTCTACTTAAATCTACTGCCTTCTTTCGTACAGCACTATAATAGTGAAGCTTATCGGATTTATTTTTTTTGTGTATAAAATTTATTACCACAAACAAATTATATATTTTACGTTTTACTTTAACCCTTATTAAAAAGTTTGTTGTGATAGTATTACTGGTACTGTAGCCTAAACTATACGAATTGATAAAAATGCAGTCCAAATGTGTGAAACAACTAGGTTTTAGTGTGCCAAGAAGGTTAAAAGAAATCCATTACATTTGTATTTAAAAAGAAATAAAGGAAAATTAATTTTTACTACACTATGTTGGCATACCACGATTATTAGCTTAATAAGAAAATAATCGATATTTTTTAGTTTAGATTTCAGAGAATTGCACATATTTCCAATTATTTAATTTGCTAAAAATTTACAACCGATTTTGGTATGATTTTTAAATCTGAAAGTTTCTGTTTTATAATTGTGAAAAAACACGTATTTTTACAATTTTCTGCATCGTTTATCTTTAAAACTAGACAATTAGCAATTTTTGTGTTCAGATTCAGATTCTACTAAAAACTTCCAAGAATCAGGTTAAGTCACGTGTTCGATTTCTTTAGTTTTCAGTCAGGGTTTCAACTATTTTTGACAAAGGTAGTTATTGGAAATGTGTGAAATGCTCTCAAAAGGTATTTTTTTTATTAATGTCAACAGATTTTTACACCTAATACTTTTTACAACTACATAAAATTTTTATTTTACAACAAAATACAAAAGTGTACTCTTTATCCAAACCGTGTGTACGCTCTACACTTAATGGCGTTTGTCATACTATTCTCAATAGACTATTGCGTATCGAGCGTCAGGTAAAGTATTCGTTCAATGAACTGTCGACGTTACTCGGTGCATGCAGCAACTCATCGTCGTATTTCAAAGCGGTCTGTCTACGTATAGTGGAGTCGGCAGTTCGCACAGATTTGCGTGGAATTGATTGTGCCGTATTTCGCTCGATGGCTCTAGATAACATTTACAAAAGCATAGAATTCCTCCCATCCGAGATTTCTTCCAATGGTACCTCTCGACATCCACCTATATATCTATCTATCTCCGGAACAGAACCGTCACGTCGCTCGTACGAGCGAAACGTCTGTCTCTTGTTTTAAAATACTGTAAGCTACCGTGATGTCTTTTTTATCGCTCGCGGTTCTACCGTACCGCACAGAGGTACATTTTATGTAAATTGTTCGGCAGCCCCTATCTGCGAGATGTGCAGCAGCGCAACGTCTGTCGTGTCTGATTGGTAACAGACATCTTGGTTTATATGGAACGTCTCAAGTTGCCAAGGACTATCGACGGTTTCCATCGAATATTCTGTTGTCTAATGTTTTTATTTGATAGAAGGAATGTATTCAAATTCTCCAGAGGCGGTGTTGTCACTGATGGTAATATCTGCGGAATATGATGAAAACGTGCATTATTTAATAGAAACCTAGACTTCTGCAATGGCTTACATACCGTTGCGAAGTAGATTCTAATTAGGGTTTCCAATTTTCGGGATCGGGATCCCGATTTCGGGATTTCGCGATTTATAAAAAAATCATCGGGATTTCGGGATAATCCCGAAATCCCGATTTTTTCTTAATTTAAATTTTACAGATTAATATCTTCATAACAACTATTTTTTCTAAATTAAAACAGGGAATAATAAAAGATATAATAATCAGTTAAAACGTTTTTATTAATTTAGTAGGAGGAGTATAACTTAAGTTTTTGAATAAGAAAAGTATATTTCAAAAGTTTCTCTTTAATAGAGGTTGAAATATTGAAAACGTAATTCAAACTCTACTAAAAAGAAAGTACGATCTTAGAAAAACTAGAGCATTCAATGTGGAGTCTCCTAATCGGGATCGAATTTTTGTTGCAAATGCAACCGCCGAGGAGAAGGCTCTTTCCGACTCCACACTGGTCGGTGGAATAGTTATTAATTTATCATAACATTTCTGTAAGTATAATCCACGCAATCCCCCATTTTCGAACAGAGCCATTTCTTGTTTTATAACCCTTAAATGTTGTTTTGAATTTCCACTTCTTTCCAATGGATTTATATTTTTAGTAGCCATTGTTATGGCTTCTTGAAGTTTCTCTTTTAAAGTTTTCTTTTCGGTTACCACCCGTACTTCAGAAAGAGAAACATCGTCTTCTGGATTGAAATCCGCCATTCCTTCAACAACTCCTTCAGTTTCACTGAAATTGGATATTTCCCACATATCCTTAATAAAACTTGCAATATTGTTGGAGTCAGGTATCTTAAAACAGCCATTTTCTCTCTGCGGTTTATTGGGATTTTGCAGGTACTTTAAAACTCCAGACAATATTGTATGACGCTCCCCAATACGCCTTTTTAATGCTACCTGGAAATCCGCAGCCAGTACATTTTGCATTTTCTCAAGTTCTTCAAATAGAAAGTTAAAACTTGCATCGGCAGTGCAGAGATTTGAGTCCCTTCTACAAATTGCTTCAACTGTTAGTTTAACTGGTTCTAAACAGCTAACAATATTTCCTAAGAGTTCAAATTCTGGGTCACTAATTGTAATTGGGTTACCTAAATCAATTAAAGCCTTCTGGATACAGTCTTTCAACAGAATAAATCGTTCTAACATGTCTACAAGACTATTCCATCTAGTTTTACAATCTAATATTAGCGACAGTTCTTTTCCATATTTAACTTTCACATAGTTCTGTAAAATCGGATTTTTGGTTGGAGAGCGCCGAAACATTTTAATAACAGTGCGAACCTTTTTTATTGTTGGGTTAATTTCATACTTTGCAGTCAAACCAAGTACATCCGTACCTTCTGGTTCTTGGATGATATGAATACCTTCTAAATTCCGTTCATCCTCCTCATCCTCATCCTCATCATTATTATCATCGGTATCATGAAATTCATGGTCATCTACTTCTAACTGTACTGCTTTCGTATTATTGTATAAAACATCTAAAACTGCAAGGTGGATTCCATGAGCAAAGCACAACTGATGTTGACATTTTAGTATTCTGCCTAATTTTTTCATTACACTTGCTCCATCTGTAGTAATACAAACTATGTCGCTATCCAAGTCAATATTGTAATCGTTCAACCTACTTTTTAATAACTCAACACAATCAGTTGCTGGCATTGAACCAAAAATACGGACTAAGCCAAGATTCCATACAGTTCCACATAATCCATGGATATTTAAATTTATGAACCTTTTATTACTAATGGAAGTCCACTCATCAAGAGTTAAACTAAAATAGTTGCCTTTTTTCTTTATATCTTTAAACTGTTCAACATAATAATTAACAATTTTTTTGTAATATGATAACACCTTGTTGCAAACTGATGTTGAGGAATTCGGAATATCATTAAATCCTCTAGCCTCCAGGGATTTTCTCAAATCAACCGATGCAACAAAAACTCTAAACGGTAACCCGTCAAGTGCAGTCATGCGTGCCAGGACGGCTTCAAGTGAGTTATCGTTGGGTGATATAAAATAATCCGACACCCTCATTTGCTTTTTTGGTGTGGATGGACCGGGCTGTTCTGGACCTGATCTTTTAGCTGCTGTCTTTATTAGAGGGGAACGTAATGCAATAGTTCCCTGATGGGCTTCTTTTAGGTTTTCTCGTTGCTTGTGCGAATTATAATGAGTGTGGAGTCCTTTTGTGGAACCTTTCTTGATAGAAATAATTTTTTCACAGGATTTACATTTAGCTGTCATTTTATTTTTAGCTATAAAGAAATACGGCCACACTGACGTAGTATCGTCATTTTTGTTTGGATGTGTGATATAATCATTATTTGTATTATTTTCGCTCATTTTAACATATAACAACGAGGACCATAACCTACAAATGATTATTTTTCTGAGTAATTTTAACATTTGCTGACAGTAATTAAGCACAACTTACCTGTTATAGTTGTTTAATGATGATAACTATATGTAGTGTTTGATAAAATCAATGGCTACCGTGTCTTGTTTATGAACAGTGAAAAACTATCGGTGATGTACTGAAATGCGTATTTGTGCAGATTAGTGATTCCCCGAGCTCGCTATACCGCGCCATCTTACGGCTGACCCGGCGCTTTCTACTCAACAGGCATACAGTAATGTATGCAGTAATGTCTACTCAACAGGCGCACGGTAATGTTCATTCTTTGCTATTTTTAAATCCGCTTCGGGACTGATCGGGACTTTTCGGGATATTCGGGATTTTCGGGATTATCCCGAAGTGAAAAATTGATCGGGATCCCGAACTTTCGGGATCCCGAAATTTCGGGATTGGAAACCCTAATTCTAATGGCCATTAATTATAGCTATTAATTAGATCGTGCAACTCATCTCAATTAACATTGTCTGCCGCAGAAGGGCAGCCCAAACATCAAAAAGATCGTTTGTAATTAAATCACCTAACTCAGAATTTTGTGCTCAAAAGCCGGTCATGACACATTGCCACGTTGCACCACGACTGTGCGTTTCTAGAACTCTAGTCTGCTGTAGTAGTGCAATTACCATGCTACCTATGTTACCATGTAAAGAACAGCATCTTTTATTTACATCGCATGGTGCTTTTGCTCTGCAAACCAAGTTTCAAAACATTCCGCGTGTGGACCACTAAGTCAGTGTTATCGCGGAATAGACAAAAAAACACTAACAATGGTTTCGCAACCAATGTCACCTGTAGCCACTACGCAAGTGATCAAAGTGCAAACAACAAACAAGCAACAACAACAACATGCATTATATCGATGGCCTAGCTGCAATATCATCATGGTTAAAGCATAGGTAATACGAGGTACTGCAGCTACGCCAACAATATGCTGGTTTAACTAGATCAGAAGAGTTCAATTATTGAAAAATGAAATTTTAAAGCAAAAAAGGGAATAGAGAAATATCCAACCTGCTCAGAAAGAGGAAAAAAAGAGGGTAGTTATTTCAAGATGCAGAAGTTTTGGCTTCAAAAATGGACACCTCCTTTATACTTACACCACCACACGCTGTTTTTGCTAAACAACATAAACTGCCGTTTAAAAAATCCGCCAAAGTACCTAAACCGCCATGATAGTAATTTATCAAATGAAAGAATTCCGCCATTCTTCTTAATACAAAACTGAATAACTGTTATAAGGTAAAACTTATGAATGGCGGTGAACTCAAGCTAAATGTAGAAATAGAGGAACATTACGAAACAGCCTCACAACTACTTGACAAAAACAAACTATCATGGACATCGTACGAAAATAAGCAAACTAGACCAATACGGGTAATTGCCAAAAAAATCCTGTAAATCTGAACATATTTTAGAAGATCGAAAAGAAAGAAAATGGTGGAAGCAGACGAAGTAGTGGAAGTAGACGAATAGCAAACGATGGTACTTCTTTATGTCTTCATGCTGACCTTCAAAAGTGAGGATATCAACAAAATATTCCGACATTAGAGATATGAGAGTCGAAGCTATTGCCGCAATGCAAATACTATCAAGCTTGGGGTCACGCCTGTGGATTCTGCCAACAGATTGTAAGAAAATGAATAAAAATCCCAAAAAATGTTACAACTGCCATGGGCAACATCCGGCAAACCAAAGAGGTTTTATTGTGGTTACCTTTAAGCAGTCTGGATAGTTTCCCGTGCCTATAATCTTGTTTGCTATTTTTACCAATATCGGTGTTTTTCTGTTGTTCATCATTGTCGTGGTTATTTTGTCGTATCTGGGTGCGGTGTTGTTTTTCAATTTGCTTATGACTGTTCATTTCTTGAACGTTTGTGGTGAAATTGAGCTTCTTCTTCATGTCTGGTTATCGTTGTCGTGGTTGTTGGTCTTCCTTGTTTATTTTTTGTTTGGATTTCAGCTAGTTCTTTTCCGATGTTTGCGAAGTATTCATTTATAGTGTATTTCTTGTGGGTGCTTTGTTAATGTGCCATTCTATTTCTTGGTTTTTCCTTGTGTTGTTGGTGATCCTGTTCAGTAAATCTCACATATTTCTAGCATTGTCTTTGTTTCGGAGACACATATTTTGGTAGTATTTACTGTTTGCTGTCCTAATAGTTTGTAGTGTGGTTTGTTTTTTCCTGTGGTATGCGTCTTGTAAGTGTTATTACGATTTATTTGCAATCTTCTGTACAACTTGTCTCTTTCTTTCATCTCGCGTATCACTTGTGCGTTTATCCATTCGTTGTTTTCTCTTCTTTTGATTGTTGTTTGTACTTGGTTTGTGCTGATGATTCTTTGCAATATATTCGAGAGTTCGTCGTAGCTGTTCACATTTTCCGGTTGTATGTTCTTGATCTGTCTTTCGATTTCTTTGTCGTTGTTTCGGGTTTTGGTAATTCTTACATATTCTCCCCTCTGTTTTGCTTCATTTTTAATAGTAGTTAAGATGGCATTATGGTCGGATATGTCCGTCGGTATTACTATGATTTCCTCTATATATGTATTTCTGTTCGTAATGACATGATCGATTATTGATCCCGACCCGGTCGTGTTCTGTCTGGTGTAGTGATCATTTGAAACATTGTTTGCGATCTTGTAGTTGTTATCCGTTAGTGTTCTTAGGTAGTTCTTTGTTGTGTTGTTTCTTATTAATATGTTTAATATGTGTTGTTTCTTTTTAATATGTCTATATTGATGTCTCCAACTATTATTTGTCTCCTTTTACGATTGATTACATTATTTTACATTGTGTCCAGAAAAGACTGCTGAGTCACATGCGGAGGTTTGTATATCAGTGTTATAGCTGTGTCGTTGTCTGTGAGTGTTACTTTAAGTATTTCGATGTTGTTTATTGTCTGTTTCTGTAGTACTTGGTAGTTTATTACACTTCTGATATAGGGAGCCTGTGTTCAGTTGATAAACTTATTATTTAGAGTCGACTAAAAATAAGACAAAGTATGCATTAAATATTATTTATTGGCTCTCATTATTATTTTATTTTATTTCTCCTAAACCGTACGAGATATAAAAATGCAAGCAACCTATCTTTTAGAAAAAAATTGTTCGCTATATTTCTACTATCTATTATCACATTATTTATTTTATTTGCATACATATAGGAAACTTAATTGGTCAGGTTTGAAAATATGTAAATAGAATGTTTGGCGAAAGAGAAGCAAGGAGATACGTACATTTTAAATATCAATTAAAAATTACGGCCTCAGCCCGGATCCGGGCAGAGTTAAGACAGTTACCTATTGAAAGGGAATTAATAAATTTATCAAATTTATTGTGCGATGACAATTTTGGCCAGTAAAACGTCAGAAAAAGAAGACCGTCGCAATATAATATATTGTCAAGTTCTTTACAGTATATTTAGCTAACAAACATATTTGAAAAACAAAAACTTAGGAAAACTTATTATTTTGTTTACTTTAGGTGTCGGATTTGGCAATGCTAAGTATTTTGGATAGAAATTGATTCATCATTAATAATTTTTCTTTCATTATTAATTGTCCTGCATATTCTGTAAAAAAAGCGACCTTGGCGGTCATAACAAAATGCAGTTTATCATCCAATTATTGAGCGTCTGTTGACGCTGACCTCCCATAAATTCTATTAGTTCGAAAGTTACCGCTTCCTAATTTTTATGTTCAGATTAGTTATAACTTCCTAATTTATTGTTCCAAATACATATAAGCAAAGTCTGATCAGATGTGCCTTCGTTATAATAAACAATCGCATTTGAAAAGCAGTGCAGGATAATGAAGGAAATTGAAAGGAAAAGCATAGTTGGTTAAATTGATAAAGTTTTCCATCGCTTTTACAAACTTAAATAGTTTAAAAATAAAAACGCAATATTTTGTTCGTAAGATTTTACTGTAAAATCCTACACACAAAACATTGCGTTTTTATTTTTAAACAAGCATAGTTGGGGTTAATCGTCTTGCATTCGAGCCAAGTCTCTGTGGTTAAATCATGTACACCAACGTAAAAATGGAGCATTAATTTATTGTTAAAATTTACAAAAAAAACTGTCATGTTGCTCGATACAAGGTGGGCAGCTCCCAGTCGAAATAATAGTCTCATAGAAATGAAACAAAAACTTTGTTATGAGTCCAGAATGAAACCCAACGAGAAAAATATCTTATGTTGACAACCTCAATAACTTCGTAATAACTTTTTGTATTCCTAGTCTTTATGAACTCGTTTCATAACTGTATGATATATCTGCTGTTCCCTGCACTTGACGTTAAAACTGAACGCGTCGAATTATATTAGATTTGAATACCCGAGTATGCGATATATTACATTGTAAAAATGTTTAATATAGACCATAAGTAAGTGTAAATTATCCACTACAGAGTTATGTTCAGCTCTATCTATAGTTATTATGTCTAGGTTAGTAGCTCCGAGCACGTACACGTTTACGTTCATCAATAGGTATAGTAAAATGCGTGATTCTCCGTTTTATGCCTAATACTGTTATTTTATACTACTTATCGGGCAAACAATCAAACTCATGTTATTAAATTTTATGTGTTTAATAGGAATACATATGTATACATACCGATGGGAAGTTTACCAGGGGTTAATGGGTTACTATTATATATACATTAATATAATATCAGTTTTTTTATTGTTTTATAACATACATACAATATCAGTTTTCTTAGATTGTCAGTCTCCAGTTTTGCGATAATACCTTCTTGTAAAACGTGAAATAGTCGCAAGAACATGTTTAAGAAGTCATTTTTCCTTAGCAGGTTCCATTAATGTCCTTTAATTTCTGTTGACCCGTTTACCTTAAAATAATATACATGATGTTACAAAATAAGCGTAATATATTAAAGAGATATGCAGAATGGTCATCACTCATGTGCGGCAATGCAGCAAGAGCTGAGAAATTAGATCAGGTGTAATATCATAGAATAGTTCTTTTAAAACAAAATAATCTTTTATGAAACTTTTATTATTTAAGGTCTGTAACGAAAATTATTAGAAAACAATTAGAAAAAACTTTGATTCTCATTTACTCTCTTCAGAAACGCACGAGTACTTTCCCTTTGTTGTTTCAGAAAGTTGGTACTCTTCCGGACCTCTTAACCGGACCCCTCTATGACGTCGTTGTATACCCTTTAAATATTTTGCCCTGATTTCTTTTAACTCATCTTCATGCAGCAACTATTCGTAATTCATTCTATTTCAACTAATATTGTCGCTTTTCTATTGTTTATTGATAGAATGATTTTTATCGGTGTACCGTTTAAAATATTGTCTCTTGATAACTGTGTAAACTACAATTAATATAGTCATGTTTGAATTTTGCAATTTTAATGCAGGTTCCAATACGACCCCCTCAAAAACTCCTTAAGGAATCTTTTAAACTCAGTTGGCAAACATTTCCTTTAAATAGTGATTAATGATCAACTTCTGATCAACCATTTTGGATTCGCCATTTTATATTTTTCTGTAATAATAAATTTGACCAAGAATCTTGTAATTATCATGTTCTAGTGCGCCAGGTAGTTTCCGCCATTTTAAAATGTTCAACTCCCACAGTCGGATTCAACGCACTTCAAAACCCTTGCCATGTTTGCAGGGCTTACAAGCATAAACAACGGGGGGGTACAAGCGTTGGGAAGGCTGTTGCCTTGTAGGCATAAGATCTCTGGTTAAAATTCCGGCGAGGCCAGAAAGTTTCAAATATGAACAATTGTCTGGCCAAAACTCTACGTCCCCGAACTCCAATGCCTGCTGCATAATATATCCCTACAAGGCGATCCCGGCAGCATGAAAAAAAATGTAGCGCGATTACGACACTAGGTCCTTACACAGCCTGAAATGTGCTTAGACAGTCTGTATTGGACACTTCACGTTTTTAGGAAGACTAGTAGTAGTTGACTTACACAGCAACCAGCCGAGCAGTGGGAGCCCCGTGTAATTCCACTTGCTTTAAATGTATTTGCGTCTCTGGTTTCCTATCGAATTTCTTTGTTATTTTCTGTTATCAAATTTTATAATTTCGCAAGTAGTAATTAGGTAGACATGATGCTCATCAACACAGAATTTGGGCAAAATGCTGCGGTTGCTCGAAGTTTAAGTCATCATCGTCGCTGTGCAAATTGGAGCGCTGTAAACAAGCTTGTTTGGAGGCCAACGGTGTTCACTTTCAACAATTTCATTTTTTGGTATGTTGACTGTTAAGTTATTGAACATATTAATGAATTTCGTAAAATCCGCGTATTAGAGACAGGTGCGGGCCACTTTTTGCGGTAGTACTACACATTGAGTTACACTTTCCAAATTATTGCACTCATTTAGCAATTTAAATTCCACATTGGGATTCAGCATCCTTCAAAACCCCTAATGCCATGTCCAAGCCTATATCTGAAATGTCCTTAGACTACATCTGCAACAAATCATAGAGAAATCGTTACCCAGTTTTTAATAATTTATAATAAACTGTTAAAAAAGTTTAAGGACTGTTTAAAAAAGACTGTTGTTGGATTATTCGGTGGCTGACTGTTTCCGAAGTGATATTTAATTTTTTAAGGTTATTATGATAGTACTCGTTAATACATAATGTATACTTTTATACCATTGCATGTACTTCTTCATTTTTGACTCCTTCCATGAGCGAGACGGGGCAAGATGGAAGGAAGGAAAAATGTGTATTTTAAAAACATTTGCATCGTAGCCCAACACCCCTTATTTTGCTCTTATATTGAAAGCCATAAAGTTAGCAATATATCAAACATCCTACTGATTATTTTAAATGTTATTCTCGAGCAGAGAAGAAAACTGAAGAAACTGAAGACTGAAATGAAAAGCCCTGGAAGGGACTTATTAAAGTAATGGGGACATTGCTAAACGTGAAGTTTAAGCCATGGATCAAAACGTATATGTGTTCAAATTCTTTAAAAAAAAATGATTCAATTAAGGAACATACGGCATAGAAATTAACAATCAATCTCCTACCATAAATTAATATACCTACCGCGAAACAGACAATATTCAGGGAACCGAAATCCGACGAAATTATCTATTATCATCATCGTAGTGGAAATCGGCTTATAATAGCGAAATTATTCCCGGAGGTAAGGGGTTCTGGCACGTCGATTATCGGGCGGTCTCTAAATTGGAAAGGTCTACGCCAGACCATCGACGAGTCTGCTTTTTGCAATCGAATTAATGGAGCCCCGAGTTCCTCCTCCCTTTTCAACGAACTTCGGAGAACTGTTAGTAACAGCAGTAGTGGCAGTATCCAGGTAAAATTTAACTTCCATCGCGTTCAAGGTGCGGGTTCATTTCTGTAATGTATTCCGAACCGCAAGTCATGTGCCATATGGCCAGCTAAAGCTGCAATGGAAAGATTCGGTAACCACCATACAGTCATTAGTACAAGACTGCATAGTTGGGGCCGTCTTTAAAATGCATGTGGAGTGTGCAAGCCGCACAATAACACTAATCGTATATCACCGGCTACAAAGGGAATCGTTACGTCACGTTCACGTTTACTTTTTATTTTTCGACGTGGAAGTTTTCGCCACTACGGCAAAGTTACTGCCGGTGGGTAATGTTTCCCGTCTATAGGGATGTGCTCTTATATGCATGCATCTCAGGAGATTTTAAATTTTCACTTAATGCGAATTTGCGGTACTACTTGTCTGTTGGTGGTTGCTATGACTTATAGAGTAGTTCAAGTATCTTAAGTATTACAAGTATTTTTTATCAATAAGGTTACTCGTTTTTTTTTAGATCACACACCAATTGAGTCGCGTAAATGACTTCTGTAGATCCTTTTTACTAAACGAATTTCAATATTCTTGGACACACACATCTATTTGAAAGGTCCACTACTTTAAAGAAAAAAAAAGAGAAGCCTCTTGGTATTCGTTTGTATGTCCACGTGTCTGCCGATTAGTCGATTAGACTGGCATCATCTGACTATAGGTGCGAATAATTAGAGTACCAACTTGGGTATAGCGGTACATATAATTAGGTACGCACATGCCGTACGATTAGTAATCGACATCATCGCATCGCGGCATTGGACGGTTAGTGATCGTCATAAGCAGCAACAGAGATGCCCAAGCTATGTATACAGGGTGTATACGAAATGAGTGCAATAATTTCTTGGCGTTATAGATCCTGAAAATTAGTGTAAAAATACAATACTTTTTTCACTACCTGGCACCAGTTTTAAGTCATTAATTATTGCAGTAATTGACACTTAACGTTTTTAGAAAAACTAACAGTAGTTGACCTACTCCGCGATCAGCTAGGCCTTGTGGAGTCCCGTGTAATTCCGCTTGCTGGAATTTCATTTGTGTCCCTGGTTTCGGGCCGGGTTTCTTTGATATTTTGTGTTAATGTTGTCAAACTCGATAATTTCAGAAGTAGTAGGTATGTAGACATGATGCTCATTTAAGGAGAATGTGGCCAGAATGATGCGGGCGCTCAAAGATTAAGTCATCATCGTCTCTGTTTAAGTGCAAAATTGGAGGCGACATACATACGCTTGTTTGTAGACCAACTTGCTGTTTGTAGACTGTTAACTCATTGAATACATACATTATTAACTTTTTTTTTCGTCATA
The DNA here is from genome assembly GCA_963966075.1 of Aphodius sticticus. Taxonomy (NCBI): domain Eukaryota; kingdom Metazoa; phylum Arthropoda; class Insecta; order Coleoptera; family Scarabaeidae; genus Aphodius; species Aphodius sticticus. The sequence continues at coordinate 47,146,214 of OZ014509.1, read as the reverse complement.
ACGAGCACACTAGTTTACACGGTTTTGTACTAATTGTATGTGCTAAATAAAGGCCTCGTGTTAACTAAAAAGCAGTATGCAGTATTTAAAGACATTTAAAATTAAAAAAAAAGGAAAACATTGTAAAATCCTAAAGAAATACAGATTTTGCCTTGTCTGTGCATTATGTGGTCATCATACCTATAATTATTCAGCGTGTGAAGTTTTATATGAACATGCTGTATATACAGCGTGAGCTATTAGAGTGAATATAGTCAAATATAATTGAGAGTATGGCTGTACTAAGCTAACTTTTTGTCATATTTTGTGTTGGCAGTAGATCCAATTTATCTCAATATACTTCATTTAAAAATGACAGTTTTACATAAAAAATAAAATGAGTTACTTTGAAGCTCTTGACGTACTCAAAAAACGTTGATTCCAGCTCCAAATCACTCTTTGCAAAAACAAAAACAAAAAGTAACATTTGTCCACAGCTAAACAACAGGTTGGTAGATCATAATCGAATCTGAAGAAAGGGCTAACGCTAAAACCAAAAGTTGGCAACACCATCCATCATCTTTAAAGATAACTGAAGTACACAATATTGGATTTATCATGCCTGTCTAATGTTTTCTTACAAATCCACTACTTTTTGAATAAACTTTTTTTTTCATGTCTTTTTGACCAAAACCAAAGGAATTTAATTAACTACTAATTTGATTGCACTTTTAATGTCACATTAAATTGAAGCGATATTATCAATAACGGGCGTGACTTGCATTGCCATACATGACGTAACATACATTGTGATTGGAAATATGTTATGATTTCTATCTTCACATATAAGCAATTCGGTGACTACAGAACTATTTAAAATTAATAGATATTATTGAAAATACGAGCAGTTTATGCCGTTGTGTAGAGGAGTCCGTCACATAGCGTTCTTCGTCGTAACGTTCCGTAACAGTCTACGTTATACTCTACGTAGATGTGAGGATATTATGAAACATTAAACTGTTTTAACGTGACTTTCTTCATACTCGTCAGATATTGTCGAATAAAATACAACGTATCGCACTCAATGTCTGGAGCAAAGTGTTTCCGAAGCGATTGATCGGTACCACCACTCCGATATATATATTGGGGCTTCCCCAAAAACTTCTTTCCCCTTATAATATCATCCCCGCTTATAAAACTAACAACAAATGAATTACTCTGCTCTCCACCCATCGTCAAACACCTTAATCCACCCTTGACAGATGCGGAGTCTACTCCGTCAAATGTTGCAACTGTAATGCTGTTTATATTGATCAAACTGCGCGTAAACTATCTAAGAGAATTGCTGAATATAAAAACAAAACTAATTCCAACATTTTTCAACATAGAATTGAAACTGGCCACGTTATTGGATTTAAAAACAAAACTTATTCATAATTGTCAAAAGGGCCTCAAATTGGATTTTCTTGAATTGCTTGAAATGGAAAAAAACAAAAACGCACCTGGCATTAATTTAATTAATGATCAGATTAATTCGTTTACTAAACCTTTGTTTACTTACGCCATTTAACGAAATCAATTACATTTTCCAACTTATTAATTTTTATATTTTTTATCTTGTTGTCTGGGCCACTCACCCCTTCTTATTCATTGTTTTTGTATAAGATTTTGATGTCTCACTATGATTTTACCCGTTTATTTTGCATTTTCTTGCTACGCTATTTTGGTTGCCTACCCTACACTTATATGAACGTTTCTTGCCCCTACGCCATAGTATGCCTTTGTTTTACCCTTTAGACAGTTAATATGTTTTTACTATATTTCAGGTTTTCTGATACAATTATGATTTAACTGATTTTGTAATTGCTTTACGTACATTAACTTTATTTAGCTTCTAGTGTCTTTTCGTTTGTCATGTTCCAGACCCACATGTCTTTGTAAGCGTGATTAATTACTTTTATAAATTGTTCGTATTTATTTTGAACCCCAATTGTCTGCAATCATCACTTCTCACTGTTTTATTTGTCTAACTTCCCAATCTCATTTCATTTCGATTACCAACCTAATCCCCCCATCCAATAATTTGACATACTCCCTACTTCCTATTTTTTAACATCTGCAAGAATTCACATAAATAAGCTCATTTGTCATCCACTTGTTCTGTTTCTCCTGTAATGTGCCCACGACCCTTTGCTGCTATTCAGACACCGACCATCTTCCATGCCTCTTGTAGAAATGTTTGAACGCAGACAATTTAAACTGAACCTTTGAGTGTAAGTACTAATTTTAATTTTTGAAGTTCATTGTAATGCTAATTGGGTATTCATTGTGTTAGATTTGTCTGATGAAGGATCGGTGATCCGAAACTAGTCCCACCAAGTATATTAATAAATTATATGCAAAACCCAAGAAGCTTTTTATCAACACCTATTTAAAATTTGCATAATGGATTTCAACTTTCCCCTATAAAGACACTATTAATTAATTCCCCTATTAATTTATTAAATATTATTAGAAATACGAGTAATAAAAAATGCGTACCACTTTTTTGACGCACATATTTTAATCTGCATAAGTTTTCCGTTTTCTCCAAACTACCCAATATATAATATACAAGTTGGTTCTGGTTTCGACAGTAGGCAACGGAAAATAATTAATTTGAGGTGGCGAGTGAATGTGAGAGGGTTCAGTGGGGTGCGTCGACATGTCCCGAAATCGGTGTACCGTTAAGGGATTTGCGTTTAGCAAATGGCGGTCGTAGGTGAACATTAATTTAACACGCGTTAGGAGGCGGCGGCGAAGTTCGTTCGGTTGCACGACGGTGTGCGGTGTGGCGCGGACCGCGAGTATCGGGGCAAGTTAATTTGCGCAATTCACAATTAATTCCGGGCGGTAAATCATGGTGGTTAATATTGACTAATGGGCCGGAATACATTAGAAGCGCAGACGCTTTCCTAACACTGTTGCCAACGTTTTAATATCTGCTTTCAGTACGTTAATAATTCTTTGAAACTCGCCGCACACCGAAAATTTAATATTTTTTGGCACTTAGCCGCCATGAACATGTTGCTACATTGCTCAAAATTATTAACTTGTTACTATCTTGATGAATAAAATAAACGCAATGCTTGACGTTAGGTAAGTTAGGTGTCCGTCGTTGTTATAAGAGTACCTACCTATATTTTTTTTTGAACAACTGACATGTGCGTAATACTTTTTTTTACAGTTTCTCTTACAATTGAATACGAAATGAGGGAGATACATCCAGATGAAAATCTACAAATAAAATATTCTTTCCAATGAGTTTTGTAGGATGTGCTGAATTAAAAGGGATTATTAGTGTTCGAACAGAGGATGGTTTTCTAAGAATGTCAAATTTTAATTTATTGTCATTCCGACAAAGCACATCGACCGTCTTTTGCGCCATACTCCACTTTATGTTAATGAGAAGCCATTAGACAAAATTTACAAACCATTCACTTATAACTAAACTACTGTCAAACTTAACAAAATTCAACCCAAATTTAATAATCAAGGATTGTTCTTGTGTGTACTCCATCAGCTGCTCTAAATGTTCTTCGTCTTACATAGGCCAGACTGGAAGGTAAATTACACAAAGAATCAGCGAACATAAAACGAGAAATTCTTCAAATTTATTTAAACACAAATAAGAAACGGGTCACAATTTAAATTATGAAAACTTCAAACTTTTGCATAGATGTAACAAAGGTTATAGACTCGATTTACTAGAGCAATACGAAATCGAGAAACTTAAATCTAATAAATGTATCAACCTACTTATAGATCAAATCAATTTTCCACAGCAACCACTTTTCAAATACATCCGTCAGTCTGGCCCGTGTGAGACGAGATAGATACCTGTAATCGTGCGTGACGCTGGTAGCATACTTATAGTACTCGTCGTTATTGTTCCCATTTATTTCCGTTCACTCTCCAAACGAGACGCATGTTACTTCGTCGCTGCTCTTCTCTTTTTATTGTTTTTTCACAAATCGACCATAAGTTTTTGTTATATTATTGTAATTCTAAATTTACAATAGTTATTTTTTAAAATGTTGTATTGTACTTGACTTTAATTTTTCATAGGAAGCTTTAAAATAAATAAAAGAAGCCTTAAATAAAGAACAATCAAAGGATCAAAGAGGTTTTTATTTCTAATACCTTCTATATTAATATTGATTTAATGTTAGTCGCCCGAACACCGTGGGAATGAAGTATAAATTACAAAAGTGCGTTGAAGGTATAAATACATTAACTGTTGTAAATAATATTGCCAAAAGAGCGCTCAAATTAATGAAAAACTTTAATACTAAAAAGATTATTTCAAAAGTTGTAAGTGTAATAACGTATATATATATATATATATAACGTAATAATGTAAAAAATAACTAAAAAAAACACATTAATTACTTTTTTCTACTTTGCATTCACAATGCACACATTGTAACACTGTTTTCGGTGTTACAATTAACACATTGTAACACCGAAAACAGTAACATTTTTGTCTAAGATTGCCAGGATTGGTACACAATGATATCAAATGCCAAATGTCAAACGTACAATACATAACCACACACTGCCCCTTTTTAATCGCTTGCAATCGCATAAACTGCGAAATATCAATATTCTATACATATTTAAACATGCGTGTAGCCTGCTATAGTATGGCCAAAGGTTGTGGCTTTCTTAGTTTTGCTGTGTTCATCAAAATACGCCAGCATAACGTTTTCGGTGATGTTTTACGACTCTGGTAAGTGATCGTTATCATTCTTTTCAACTAAACATCAAATCCCTTTTTCAGATATAATTCAAGGACCACATTTACTTTAATAAGGTATTATGCGAAGATCAAACCTACATCGCAGATATGAATGATTTTAATTACTGCTACGAGATTGTATATGCGCAATCAATGGTTTATCAGCATACACGTATGAAGCTATAGTACATTTAAAGTGTAGAGGATTTCTTAGTTTATGTAACGTATAAGTTTTCGGTAACATTTTGGACCGAATTCTGTTCGGCTCAATTCGTATTCATTTTTGTCCGCCGCTTTCGACTTTGTCTTAGTTCTGGTTGTGTGCAACATATTTGTATTACCTCCATTACATGTAATTTTACTACGTATAATTTATTCTAATAAACTGCTTTGCCGAAATTAAAATTGGGTTTCAATTATAAGTGCTTGTAAATATATAAGCCGCAACGGCTACGTAGCGGAATTAGGTAGACACCGCTATTAAACGTTAGGTGTTAAAACTTAGCATAATTTATTCTAATAAACTACTTCACCGAAATTAGAATTTGGTTTCAATTATAAGTGCGTGGAAATGTATAAGCCTCAACGGCTACCTAGCGGAATTAGGTTGACACCGCTATTAAACGTTAAGCGTTATAACAATTCTTTAGTAAGTTCTTGTTCTTCGAAGTAACTAATCAGTCACCGCCAAACACTTCCAAACAATAAGATTCTGATTATTATACTTATGAAACCACTATTAAAGTTGTTGACTTTTTAGGTTAAGTTTCATATATTTATCACAGTAGGGTTAAAAGTGTTGCCCCAAGCTCCATTATGATCATCGTTGAGACCTCGCTGAATATTTATTCAAACTTGTAGGCTAAAGTAGAGTAATTTTATTCACAATTAGATTTTGTCAAGATGTTATCTCATAGATCTCATCCTTAATGAAGTTGACAGTTACTACAGTGCTGCCACGTGGTACCCGCGAAATACCCTAGATTATAATTTAGAGCAATATAGTACAAAACAACTCGTGCGCCAATTTGACGTCTTATAAAACTTGTATAATAATATACTATTATTTGCCCGTATATCTTATTTGCGATTATTGGGCATACATAACATAAATATTTAACATATGGTTTTTTGTTTTGATAAATAAGTTATTTTATCTACAACTCACATATAATAAGTTCATTGCATACATATCTGTGAATATATAATCCTCATCATGATATGCAATGATTATAATGACACTAGCGCTGTATAATAATGACAGTTCGTTCAAATAATGACTTCATTATTTGAAGGAACTGTCATCATTATACGAACGTACTGACAAAGTCAGTCTAAACTTGCGTGGTTGACACTTATTTGACATTTCGCCTCGCAACCATTCACAAATACATTTCAAAGATTTCATATAAAATGGAATTTATGAGTCGTAGATAAAACGTCGTATTCGACTCGCACACAATTGATATAAATCGCGAGTATGAATTTTATACGCGAGCCGAAGGCGAGCGTGTAAACATGCGATAAACATGCATCCTTAGTTATGTGCTCGTCAAATAATATACTATTTGCAATAATGGATTGAAAAATACGTATATTTTAATTACAATTAAATTAGTAGTAGTAATTTATCCCTGCTATATACTAAAAGTCTAACACAGTCCGCGCAAGAAGTTTACGAAAATCGGCGAATCGGGGGAAGGGTCTGTCCCTCGGAGAAGCGAAAATCGGCGCCGCAGGCGCCGATTTTCCGCCTCAAATTTGATTATACAGCGCTTAGGCTTTCGATTTCGTCCATTTTCGGCCCAGTTTTCGTTATTTTTTACCTCGATTTGGGTAAATTTATGGATTATGGTTTAGAGTGTACAGGTCAGCGCGTCGCCATGGCAACCTATCGAGGTTGCTAGGCAACGGCCGCGCGCTTCGCCACGCGGTCACCAGACGGCGGCACATCATCATGTCGCTGTTGGGATTACGCTACGAAGCAATAGATGGCGCCCCGTAACCGCTTCGAACGTACGAGCATAATCACGTCGCGCGTGTAAGAGCATCCGGGCTTTTTGTTTACCTCTTAACGCTTCGGCGATCTACCTAGGTCGACCAGGTATTTTAGGTTAAAAATTGATTTGTAGTTTGATATAAGGGTGTACTATATTTGTTATTCCCTTATTTTGTATACTAGCAGTATCCGACCCAGCGCTCCGCGCCGCAGCCCTCTATTCTGTGTCCCCATCGTGTACGGACGGAGTCTTACCCCCGTCAACCCCCTTCCGATGCCTCCCGTAAATATTTCTGATGTTGAGTATTTTGAAAATCTTCAACACAAAATGTTATTAAGGAGTTAGAGTTCAGAGTGATTATCCTTGTTGTATTAATGAGCCGTATCTTTTACTGGCACAGCCTATAAAACTTTTTTTCTATAGATTTTAATGAAAAATAACAAGATGACGCAGAGTAATTTTGACGAAAAACCTACACACTTGGTTGCAGTTGACGACCAAGGTAGTATGCAAGTAAATATGCCTGGAATCTTCCATTATCTCATCCGGACAGCTCCACCGTCGGCGCCGCCGCCCCAACCTGGGCCGGTGGTAAGCAGAGAATGTTCATCAAGATACCGTTTGTGTAAATTAAAGGACTGTTTGAATTTCGGCGGACGGAAAGAACTCCGGACCCAGACCGTCATGAATTTTAGATAAGGCAAACTCTGGACTTGGAGAAACCGCTTCCCAGTACTTCTTGAACTTTCCAGGAAGCGTCTGCTTGGGTTACAATTAAAATATTATTACAGCACTCCGTGTAATAATATTTTAATACGCCCGGAAACCAGCCTTCGCGACGTACGTTTCTACCTTCATTGTAAACAATACAACATTTAGTTCTAACTCATTGTTTGCTTGTACATTCAGATATTGTAGATACACAGAAGTTTAAGAAAAAAAGCGATTGATATTAATATTATCGATAACTTGCACTTTGTGGATGGAATATTATTTTCCTAACACGTATATTTTGAAAAAGTTGAGGACAAATATTTCAAAATTGGGATTTTGGCAAAAGTTGCAAAAATATAGCGGCTGAAATCAACGCGCAAAACACTAACTCCTAGTGGAACTACATAAAGGCATTTTTACTTTATCATACGCAGTATGTAAAGTATTGTAATCGTGCCAAAAAAATTTTTTGAGATTTTAGCGGAAATACGTCTTTTTGGGTCCCCTGAACATTTTTGACCAAGATACAAAAAATCTGATGTGGCCAGGCACATGACTTTATCATACTATATATATAAATTAATTGTTTAGCTGCATGAGATTCTATTTGATCGAGATCGGCTATGTCTGCATTAAAATAAAACTAGTAGAACTAGACAGATATCTCGATTAAAGCTGCGTTCGGATATTGTACTCCGTTGACACCGGGTACACCGTCCAAATGACACTTACGTGTTAGTGGGTGTAAAAAGTGTAACGGTGTTCAATATCCGAACGCAGCCTATATTGACAGTAGTATTTTCAAAACATTAGCGTTTGACACTAGCTACTGTCATTATCATCAAAAAATCTGACATATCCTGGCTACTAGTTTTAAAGCAGTACGACCGATCTCGATGAAATAGAATTTGCTCATGCAGCTAAACTATAAATTCTACCAAAAAATGTCATATACATAAATTATAGAAAATTTCCTCTCCTTTAATTTATTATTTAACTATTTTGACGACATTACACAAATAGCGGCTCATTTACAAAATCTTCGAAAAATGCTAAGAGTAAACCACTAGTTCCTTTGTACCCTTTTTAACAGAAACCTTTTCAGCTCTGTGTTTGGCCATGAAACTTCTAAATATGAAATTTCGTCCCGATACCTTCAGTAGTTTCTCCGGAATCGTCGCCACAAAAAACGGGTACACACACACACACACACACACACACACACACACACACACACACACACACACACACACACCCACATCCACACACACACACAGACATTTTTTTGTACCTTGGTCAAAAATGTTCAGGGGACCCAAAAAGACATATTTCCGCTAAAATCTCAAAAATTTTTTTTGGCGCGATTACAATACTTTACATACTACGTATGATAAAGTAAAAAAAAGCCCGTGTGTGTGTATGTGTGTGTGTATGTGTGTGTGTGTGTGTGTGTACCCGTTTTTTGTGGCGACGATTCCGGAGAAACTACTAAAGGTATCGGGACGAAACTTCATATTTAGAAGTTTCATAACCAAACTTAGAGCTGAAAAGCTTTCTGTTGAAAAGGGTCCAAAGGAACTGGAGGTCTAGTCTTAGCATTTTTTAAAGATTTTGCAAATAAGCCGCCATTTTTGGAATTTCGTCGAAATAGTTAAATAATAAATTAAAGTGGAGGAAATTCTGAATAATTTATGACTATGACATTTTTTGGTACAATCAATAGTTTAGCTGCATGAGCAAATTCTATTTCATCGAGATCGGTCGTACTGCATTAAAACTAGTAGCCAGGATATGTCAGATTATATGTCAGATATGATTGTAATGATAGTAGATAGTGTCAAACGCTAACATTTTGACAATACCGTCAAATATACGGTCAATATAAGCTACGTTCGGATATTGTACATCGTTACACTTCTTACACCCAATAACACGTAAGTGTCATTTGGACTAGTTTTGTTTTAATGCAGATATAGCCGATCTCGATCAAATATAATCTAATGCAGCTAAACTATTAATTTTATATATATAGTATGATAAAGTCATGTGCCTGGCCACATCAGATTTTTTCATTATCGGTCGCATCGAAGTGAAAGATGTCAAAATGAGTGTAGTCTGTATTGACATCAATAGCAAAGGCTACAAATTTGAATTCCATCAAGCAATAACTTATGCAGCGTACACTTCACTGCTCAACAAATCATATTTTGGTAAAATCTTGGAACAAGGTTTGCTAGCAAAATATGATGTCGCATCACGTCCAAATTTTACTATTCATTATTATGACATTTTGACACCTGTAACGTTCAGATCAACAATTTGTATTTCTACCTATTAACAAAAAAATTAAACATTTTGCTACAAAAGGTAAACATTTGGCATCAGAGGAATTTTGACAATTTTGAAACAATTTTCGATGTGTTTCAATTAATACTATTGTGTACAATATCCCGATATTTGTCCAATTGTTTTGACGGATGTTTTGACCCCGTCATGGAGGAAGGAGGAGTCGACATAAGCGCTCGGATAGTGTACCACTTCCCCCACTCCGTAGTGTACTAATGTCAAAATGACATTCGCAACGTTGGCGTTCCGTTTTTCATTTATTTTTTTTTCGTCTGTTTAAAGTGCTTAAGGTGAATTTGTATGATTTTATGTCAAGTGTTATATGAAAAAAACTAGTGAGAAAATTATCTTCAGCCGTGCTGAAGTTAAAATACCCCCACCGTTAAAATATTAAAAAAAAGCAAGTGCACCGATATTGCCCATTCACGAACTTGTCCTTACTTTTCAAGAGATAAGCTTGTATACCAAATTTTAGATCAATTACTTCAAAATTACGGTAGTTATCGTGTACACAGATGGCCAGACGGACATAGCTAAAACGATTCAGTTTAATTCTTATCAAATCCATATATATATACAGGGTCATTATAAATGATTGTAGTCGAAGCAGGCCATGTCCATGTTAATAAATTTTTGCCGCTATACCCAAACAACTGTCAAACTGGAAATAGGTTATGCAACCATTCAATTTGTGCGTGTAGAACGATGGTATTCCATTCAAATAAAGCGGCAACCAGAAATATTTACATTGCATATCATGGCATACTTCGACTACAATCATTTATAATGACCCCGTATAAGTCTATATCTGCCACGCCTCCTTAAGGGTGTTACAAATGTTGAATCAAACTCAATATACCCTCACCACATTAAATGTGGGGGGTATAAAAATAATGGCCAGTTGCGCTGTTAGCAGCTGCAGCAGCAAGTTAGCCAACAACAAGATATCGAACGACGTAACATTTCATCGGTAGTGAGTAATATGTCAACAACGTACAGGCTTGTACTGGCCGCACCATGGGGTGCTTACTTCCCATACGCAGGTGTTGATAGCAAAATTTTAGTTCACCCCCACGCGCGATCTGTTGCTAGCGCACTGCTATACCGGCCGAATCACATGCTTGATACCTGTTGACTCGTTGAAACCGTCACTGTGGATGTGGCGTGTTGCGTAGTCAAGACGTTACTAAACCATAAAGTTCTGTCAAATGACTGTCTAGTGACACTGCTAATTTTTACCACAGACTTTTAAACGTATTATTTTCATTGATATATGGGTGATGTATATAACTTTAAATTTTCTGTGGTAATTTTTGTTCTGTACTAGTTCCATCACGCGATTTTCCTGATCTTATGAATTAATTAAAATATAATATGAGAAATATAATATGAGCCTCTTAGCGGTTGGGGTGAGGGCCTCACGCACGAATATTTTCTGAAATATGTTTTTAACGTATTTGTATAAAAAAAAATAGATTAAATATATTCGTAATACCGTGTTCAATAGCGTTTTTATAATGTACCCAGTCGACAGATTACAATATATTACCGGAAACATTTCTTTGAATTTCTGGCCAATTTCAGAATTAATCCGGACCTGACAGCCGGCCATACTGTCAGCGTTGTTTAGTGTCATGTTACCCCGCTACACTGGGTCATTTCCTCGCTCCAAAATACATCTGTATAGCGCCTCCATCTTCCTCCATGGACCCCATAAATTTATTTGTTTTGTAAATAAATAATGTTTATCCATCAAATCATCAGATTGTGCCGCTCATCTGGCGTAACCAGACGCTAATTAGTTTATTACGGGTCGAAAAGCAATGCTGTGTCGGTCGGATAATAAAAAAAAAATAAAGCATCATGGGAACGGTTTTTAATTTCATTATCGTTCTCTTTTTTCCTTGCGCCCGCCGGCGGTTCTGGGGAAAAGCCGACCCTTCGGAAAAATAGGAACTTATTTACGAAGCGAATATTTAGCGATAAATTCTTCCCTGCGTTGTTAATTAGGGCACTGCAACCAGGTGGCGACGCTCAAACCCCCTGCGGGTGGTTTTCATTTTTCCAGCAGTAGCGGAGATGCAACCTTAGCATCGCGCCGTTACTTGGCCTGAACTCCCTAGCCTGCTTAAAGTCCTCCTCTTTTCTTTGGAGTTTTTATAGTTGGCGGACCGTTCAGCGGAAATTGCGGTGATAAATTAAATTCACTCAAATCTAGTGTAGGTACTTATTGGGTTTACATGGGCAAACCAAAAATAACAAAAATTTACCATAAGTTGTACTCCCGTGCAATGCTTACCCGGGCCATTGTCAATTTAAGAACTTGTAATATAATTTTAATATAATATTATTTGCGCTATATTTGTTGTCTATTATTCTAAAATTACTGTGTAAGAAGGATTTTGGTTTTCATACACTATTTAGTTTTTATGAACTAGAGGGTAACCCTATCGTTAAAAGCATCTTCAGATCCTCTTGCAATTACAAAAATAGAAATAACCTAACAATCGGACTTTAAAAACAGAATTACTCACGTGTCAGAGATATAAAATATTCTAATAAACACACTCGCAAACATTCTGAAATTTGACATTTAATTTTAGAGATAAAATAATAAATAAGAATTAATTAATTAAAAACTATATGCGGGACATTCACTGACACAACACGAAACAAACAGTATACACATAACTAAACTGACAGATACCGATAGTTGGGAGGCATTGTCAATTGGAGTTGGTTATTATGAAGTTGTTCTTGTTCGTGTTTTTCGATCTCATAAGCTTGTAAAAGGTCTAGTTGTCTTGCTTTGTTAACTTTGTGTAATAATTTGATGTTGTCGTTACCATGTCCTGTCTCCAATATGTGTTCCAAAATTATATGTATGTTTTGCTTTTCGGTGTTCGCGTATTCTGCTTTTCAACTTTAGTCCAGTTTATCCTATATAAATACTATTGCAATCGTCACATTTGATACTGTCACTTTAGTCCATTTTTCTGTTTCCTTTGTCCGTTAATTTATTATATACTACGACTGTACTTTTAAAAGAATAGATTATTTGGTGTTTATATAGTATGTTCCTTATATTGTCTGATACATTTCCGTGTACGTGAGTCCTCTATATGTTGGTTGGCCGTTGGTTTCTTGTTTGTTAAGCACATCTCCATTTTATCCACAATCTCTACTTTAAACCCGTTCTCCTTGGCTATTTGTTTTATAATATTTAACCCCTTTTTATTATTTATTATCAACTGGAATTGGTATGATAGATAGATAGATAGATAGACAGTATTTATTAATGTAACACATACATGTACGAACATGAAACGTCAAATTACAAACAGTACAATTTTCATATATGTATTACAATATGGGTACAATACTACAGCAAATGTAACTATGAACATGCATTGAAAAAATCGTCGGTGGAGTAACAGTTAACATTTAATAACAGAGATTTAACACCCTGCCTGAAAAGCCGGAAAGAACCTGCCGCCATAATGTCGTCAGGGAGAGCATTAAAGAGCTTACAGCCCATGTACCATACACTCCTCTGAAAGGCAGAGCGGCGATGTAGAGCCGGCAGCAAACGTTGTGAGTGGCGAGTACTGTACGCATGGCCCATGGATCAAACCCACCACGATGCTTGTAAACAAAGCAAACCGTCTCCAAGACATAAACATCAAAAAAGGTTAGCAGGAATTCAGTCCTGAAAGTATCTCGGCATGATTGGCCATGTTGCAAATTAAGAATATTTCTCACAGCTCGCTTCTGCAACAAGAATACTCTCTCAACAGCTGAATTCATATCCCAATGAACAACACCGTACTTCATTTTATGCCATATTTTATTTATGGTGTGGGCACTATCTTATTGCAACTAGTTTTTGATTGTGATGGTGGTGTGAAGTACTCGGGTTTATTGCAGAGCATGTTGTTGGTTTCTATATTTGTCTTATGTCAAACCAGTTATGTTCTCCTGGATCTTCAGGTCTAGGTAGTTCAAGCTATTGTTGTCCTCTCTTTTCATCGTAAACTTCAAACTGTTGTGTAGGTTCTTTATGTAATCATGGAATTTTATTAGTTGCCACTCTTATCCTCTTCAATCTTCATAGACAAGATACATCATCCATATATCTTCTACAATATTTTATATCACCGTGTTGCGCGTTTTTCACGTTAATAATGTAACTACGTTCTACGTAATCTAGGTACAAACCCGTTATTTTAAGCTGTTACTTTTAAATAACGTTAATAGTCGCAACTGGTATTTAAATATAACAGTTTTTCCCAACTCTAGTTTGTTCTAGATTCTAAGTTTCTCGTGACGCCAGGCTGCCCTTACTTGAGCAATATTATTCTTACTTTGAAAAAAGTGCATTTTTAGTACGAGTCATTTAAATTTACCCATATTGTTATATGGTTATATTATGTATGTTTTGCAAATTTATTCCAGCTGACAGCAAACCTTAAGATAAAGTGAACTATCCTAAAAAATATGGCTCTGTCAAAAGCAATTGAAGGTCGGAACTTTAGTTTTATATGAGTTTTATAGAAGTATGCATATGTTGCTTATTCAAAATCGACGTGTCCAAGGATGTTTTGATGTAAAAAACCATTTCAGAGATTATGTCACGTTTCCTTATTTTGCCTTGGATTCCAAACTTATTTCTTCAACAACCATATTGTAAGTGAGGATATTCTTATGATATTAGTCTATACATAATATCGTTTCTAATAATAAACTCTGTGATTTTAGTAAATTGAAATGTAATATGTATTTTAGTAAATGAAATGAAGTGATCGAAAAGTTGCAAATAAAGAAAAATTATTTTTTTGGCCGGTTGTTACCCTACAAATCCTATTATTATGTCAACACGTACCACCGAGATTCTTGCCTAAAATAATACCCTAAAAACATATTTTATTTCAAAATTTTTTATAGAAGATTGACCCAACGTACGCGCGTCGGCCAACTGTGTACATACTAAATAATTAATGACGGGACTGTGCCATCGGGCTCCATAATGTCCGTAGATAATGAGCGCGACCCGGCAAATCCCTGGAGGTCGCGGGATTAACCAGCACATTATATACTGGTCAAGCAAGATTTTCCGCTTTCCCTAAAATTACCTGATCCCATTTTTTATGGGTCAGGTTGGAAAACGTCGTAAGGGCAAAACATTTTAATACAAAACATCATATCTATGGCAATTAATCAGAAATCAGACATTATCAGACTTTTTACGTTTTACTTTTGGGTCCCCTGAACATATTTGACCAAGGTGCAAAAAAATGTCTGTGTGTGTGTGTGTGTGTGTGTGTGTGTGTGTGTGTGTGTGTGTGTGTGTGTGTGTGTGTGTGTGTGTGTGTGTGTGTGTGTGTATGTGTATGTGTACCCGTTTTTGTGGTGACGATTCCGGAGAAACTACTAAAGGTATCGGGACGAAACTTTATATTTAGAAGTTTCATGACCAAACTTAGAGCTGAAAAGGTTTTTGTTCAAACGAGTCCAAAGGAACTGGATGTTTCTTCTACGCCTTTTTTTTAGGATTTTGCAAATGAGCCCCCATTGCTGTAATTTCGTCATAATAGTTAAATAATAAATTACAGTAGAGGAAAATCTGAATAAATTTTGTCTAGGAATTTTTTTGTAAAATTAATAGTTTAGCTGTATGAGCAAACTGCATTAATATAAAACTAGTTAGCCAACATCTGACAGATATTTTCATTCTAATGACAGTAGGTAGTGTCAAACGCTGATGTTTTGACATTACCTACTGTCAATAGTTTCAAAAACACTTTGACTATTATTGTAACAGTGGGTTCTATCAGTGGGTTCTATCTTTTCTTTTTACATCAAACCTAAACTAATTATTTTGGAAAATAATTGTATACATTTAACAAACGTAAAAGGGAACTTATTATGCCTTATTATTATACGACAACAAAATACTGCTCTTGTTTCAGCTACATAGCTGTAAAGACTAAATTGTCATCTAAATTTATTCGACACCGTTACGTCAATAATGTTAAAAACTTGCTTAAAGGCATGTCGCTCCCATGCCTCCAGAATAATATTTTTCTTCTTTATTTCTGTGGTACTTCAGCCTTGATTTCTCTATAGTAGTATTGCAAAACGGCTTTGCCAATATATTACCATTTGGTTGTAAGAATCATGTTTGCCTTGCGCTATTGCTGATAATGTTATTTTTGTTTTCCGCCAAATATCTTATAAAGTTGATATTTATTTGTCGTGTTCCTTCCCCAACTCGTTACTTTGTCATACACGTACGTGTCACAAAGTATCATCAAGTAATTGCATCTGGAAGTCCCTCAATCACTACAACACACGCCAACAAAATAGAACCTGGTGGGAATCTACGTCGCGACAGAACACAGAAGGAAGACCCCAAGATCTACCTTGATGTTATATAAAACTACACGACACTATTGCTGGCTTCGTAACATACACATGGCCCTCCTATCAATAGAGTTTCTATTATTGACTCTCAACTGTCATCTGAGCAAATGGATCCAAGGTGCTGTTGCACGAGGCGGCGGGCGGTGGGTCGTCCCAATTGCAGTTCTTCTTTTCTGCGACGCTACTTTGTCGCGTCTTTCGTATCGCAGACGCCGATATATTGAATTAGAGTTTATGAAAACGGCACGGCGGCTCTTCTGTTCCTGCAGACGCAGTCGCCGATTTCATAAGTATGTATTATTCATAACGAACCGAATGACCGAGTGCGCCGTGAGGTTTCTAATCGGAAAATCTGTTACTCAATCGTCTTTGTAATTCAGTTAGTTTGGACAAAACGAGGCGCCCTCTCATTTATTTCTTATGTAGCAAACTAATCATTTTAGATTAACTGGCTAGAATAAGATTTTATGAGGAATTAAATAAATAAATGACATGAGTGAAGTTTTACTGACAGTATAACGCAGTGGAACATCTGGAAAATGACTAGATAATATAGAAAATCGGAGTTATGAACAAAAATGAGTCCCTATATAGTAGGGATGACTCGTTCGAGAACGAACCGTTCAATATGAACGGGTCAAATGTCTGAACCGGTCGAACCGACATCGACAGCGCTGGCAAAGTGAACGGGTCAGTAGTTCGTTCGTTTACGGTGCCGTTTACAGCGTTTATGGACTCGGCTCATTTCTGGTCAAGGCATAGACGGCTCAAGGCAGACACATGCCAGCTTTTTGCGACGACCGGCGCTGGCGCGGCGGCGTCTTTGATGCACGTGTTCCTTTGTTTCCAATGCCGTGTAAAGTATTTAATAGGTTTTTAACCAACAAGTATATTAAAAAGAGCGATTACTGATCGAGACTGTTTATCGCTCAAGCGTTAATTGTCGAGATCTTTAATCGCCGTTTAATACTCGAGTTGGTTACAAAATTTTTTCGTCGATCGTGTTCTTCTAGCGTCGTCTACATAGATTTTTCTTCACCGATGTCTTTTTAGGTTATATGACAATTTATGTAATTTGACACTGACAGTTCTAGAGGGCGGTATGTTTTTATTGAAAGGTTTCATTTCACATATGTTCGAATGGCCAATCAAACGACGTCTTTACGTCGTGTGATTGGCTATAACAAATCATGCGTTAATAGAAATCGTGCATTAATAGAGTTGTTTAATAAACGATTTCCTATTCACTAAACTGACTCATAAATAAACGATCGACGGAAAAAGTTATTTTCGTTCGTTTATTTCTGGTTTGATTGAATAATGAAGATTCGTCAACATATTATGGATCTGCCCAAATCTTTTCGTTGCGTTTTAAAATTGTTGAGTACCATATATCTACACTGGTCAAGTAGAATGTAAGATATGAGAATTTTTTTGCGTTAAAATTGATCGACTTGTTTAGTTAAATACACAGAATTTTTTTAAGAGTATTGTATAAATTCGGTAAAATAATCTTTCGAAAATCCCGAAAAGACCAAAATTATTTATGCAAATACCATTGTCTTATTATAAGCCTTAGTAGTATTTTTATAAGATCTATTTTTTTATTGTTACTGAGGAGGTAATTTTTATCAGCATAAACTACAAGAAAAGCTAAGTTAAATCAGAAAAATCCAGTTCTAACAAACCAAATCATTATTTGCATGAGTTGGGCCGTCGCGCGTCGGTATATTCGCACAAATGACCTCCTGCCACATAGGGCCGCTTCATTTTGAACGGTTCGTTCGCTAGATCCGTCTATAACCTATATCAAATTAGTTCATTTTGAACGGTTCGGTCGCTCGGTCGGTCCATATGAAAGTCGTTCATTTTGAACGGGTCATTTTAGTGAGCCCGTTCGACTGAACCGGCTCACTGAAATGACCGAGAATGCCCATCCCTACTGTATAGTTTATGCTCATGGGTATATACTTTAGGCTCGTGAATATAAACTTTATGCTCAATATATCGACGTAAATGCTCCAATTCATAGGAATAAAAATCTGGAGCGGACGTTCAATGACCACGTCAATAAATTGAGGATAAAGTATATTTTATTCATATCGCCCTGTTTCTTTGTTTTAGTAATCATAAAACGGTTCAAAATAAACAGAAATTTAGAATTATCTACTTGCAAAGAAAGCGTTCACATCACATCATTAAAACAATAATATACTCAGGCAATTTTGTTTGATCAAAATATCATTTTTACAGCAAATTTATTTCCCTGTTGTTAGCATTTTTTGTTAATCCACAAAAAAACCTATTCGAGAATCCAATAACCAATCGTAAGCAGCTTCAATCGACATATCTGTCTAGTTCTACTAGTTTTATTTTAATGCAGACATAGCCGATCTCGATCAAATAGAATCTCATGCAGCTAAACTACTAATTTTATATATAATTTTATCATAAAGTCTTGTGCCTGGCCACATCAGATTTTTTGCATAAGCAAAAGCTAACAACCAATCCGAAATCTACTGATACTTTTGATGAATTTCAATAAATAATGAAAATCAATCAAACTTTAGCAAAAAAATCGTTTAGTTGTCATTTGGTACCAGCGGATCCTACATATATGCCACAGAATTCCAAGTTTGACCATTTATTTTCAGTGATATTCTTACCTTGCACTACCTTGAAGCCACAACGTTCACTGCAGGTAGATCTACACCTGAACTTGAAACAAATTGAATTACATCCGTGTGTTGGATGTGAGGTTTGTGAGTTTGGATTTGTATTGCAAATACTGAAACTATTTGTTTTATTTTGCTATTTTGTTTACCTTTTAATTAAGAAACATATAGAATTTCTAATTATTTATTGATTAGAGAATAAAATATCAAATACTGTACCTTTATTTAATAACATTTTCGAGAATTTTATTCTACTGCTTAGTTAGTCCCACCCACACACGGCGAATAGCTACTTGAGATAGCTAAATATGTAATAGGTTGGCACTTTCAATAAAATGATCAGGATCAGGCTCAACTGTTGTTTGGCCAAAGCCGCACTGTAGACACCCTATACTAGTAGTAGTCAGGAGTAACCAAAACAGGAAATATTTTAGTTAAGAAATTGTCTTTAATATCATTTTTGTTACAAATTATATTATCGCTTTTTGAAATTATTTCTATAACAACGCCAGGACTAGATTTTTAGGTTTTTAGTCTACAGTGGTGCTTTTGAAAGGGACCAGCAAGTGTCAATTTGAAAATTAATTAGTCCCATTTTGTGAAAACAGAATTTGACACTACTTTCGGTGTACCCAGCAGTAAGCGGAAAATTAAACAACTTTAGTTAAAAATATAAAACTTTTATATGACATAGTATAATTATGTTTAATTAAACTATTTCTTGAGACACTTTTGCTCTTAGTGCTCTTCTGTTTACCTTACCAGATGGTGTAAATGGTATGTAGCTTCTCTCTACGAATATAACTCCACCATGTAGATTTTTCATCTCGTCAACACGCTTTGATAGAAACAAGTGTATATCATTCTTAGTGATATTCTTATCTTGACTTATAAGCACACCAACGGGAAGATCGCCTCCATCTGAAGGTACACCGATCACTACAGCTAGTTCCACACCCGGATATTCAAGTAGAATCTTTTCCAGTTCTGAAGGGTTGATAGAGCACAACTTATATCTCAAAACTTCTTTGAGTCGCTCTACAAAGTAGAAGTAACCATCTTCATCGTAGTACATCAAGTCACCACTTTTAAGGAAACCATCGGAGTCAAAACAAGGGGCTGGGTCCTCGTTGTAATAACCATTCATGTTCCTCTTAGATTTAACTCGAAATTCGCCGACTTGGTTTGGTCCTAATGTTTCTTCTGTATCTGGATCAGCAATCTATAAATAGATTCACACCAATAATGTCAGTTCACGTTGATGTAAATTAGCTGTTACTACCTTAATGATACAACCGGAAACTGGTAATCCTACAGATCCAGGTTTGACGAGAGTTAGATTATTAGGGTCGTCAAATTGGTTCGCTGTTCCCCCACCACACGTTTCTGTTTGGCAATATGCAAGAATAAGAGTGGCGTCTGGAAATGCTCGTCTTGCTTTGATAATGGACTCGCCCGATATTGGTGCCGCTCCTGTTACAATTTTTTTCAAAGATGATACATCAACTCCTACAGGACGTTCACTATTTACCATAGCTAGCAAGTGTGGAGTCACTAACATCGCTCTGGTTACCTAAATTGTGTGATGATAATGTAGAAGGTGGTAGAAGGTGGAAAGTGGTTCAGTACATGGTGTCTATAAATTATATTGGTCATTTCTCATCTATTTTACCAAACTCAGTTCAGAAGCGCATGCATTATAACAAAAATTTTGTTTGAAAACACAACTTTGAAGCATGTCCATCGAATTACGGGACAGCCTGTAGATGAATTTAATAAAGAATACTACTTATAATTATTAATATTTTTCACAATCGCGAGTAGTTTAGTTCTATACACTGACAGTATTGTCTCATGATTAATATTCTATGATAGTTCGTTTGAGATGATTTGATGATCAATATTCTATGATAGTTTGTGTCACGTACCCCACGACGCGTCCGCATGGTACGCGTTATACAGGGTCATTATAAATGATTGTAGTCAAAGTAGGCCATGCCAATGTTAATAAATTATTGCCGCTATACACAAACAACTGTCAAACTTGAAATAGTTTATGCAACCAATTCAACTTTTACGTGTAGAATAGTGGTATGCAATTCAAACAGCGGCAACCAGAAATCTTTACGTTTTAGATCATGGCCTACTTTGACTACAATCATTTATAATGACCCTTTACTTCTGACAACGGAATAGTAGGAAAATTAATAATGTCATAGTGGCATTCTTCGTATTGTGTACTCACTTTGTAATTATGTATGTACCTCCATGTCTTTTGTGTTGTAAATTCAGAGCATACAATCCGAATATTTCCATGTATAGTACTACATATCACATTCATGATACTTGATATCCACACTAGAGATGAATACATTAATACCGTATTCGCATCATCGCCGTTATCTTGAAAACTATAATAATACTAAGACTTATAACCCATTTTTTAATTTAGATAATTATGTACCTACCTAATCGCTGAACTGGTTAAAGATAATAGGGCATAGCTGTGTTGGCAAATTGCATGTGGATTTCCAGTGGTACCGCTACTAAAAATTATCAGTACAGTATCAAAAATACTGTTCGGTATATATGGAGCAAATATATTTTCTTCCTCGACGTGGGGAATTAAAAGTTGATCAAATGACATGTAGCCTTCGCGATTTCCGAAAACAACAATCTTTGTATC
The DNA here is from genome assembly GCA_963966075.1 of Aphodius sticticus. NCBI lineage: Eukaryota > Metazoa > Arthropoda > Insecta > Coleoptera > Scarabaeidae > Aphodius > Aphodius sticticus. The sequence goes on along the minus strand of OZ014509.1, from coordinate 47,124,611 downwards.
AAGTTTCAGTTTTTCTACCATGCTTATGGCTCGATCAAGGCCACTTAAAGAACAAAACATAATTTTCGGCTTTACCAATGACAACTGCTTCATTCTATCATCGTCGGGAGCGAATGGATCAATCGAGGCTACTTTAGCACCAGTTAAAATTATGGATATAAATATAACAGCGGCATTTAGATGGTTATCCGTGCAAGGTGTCAAAATATCCATAGGTGAGACACCCATTCGTTTTAAGTTAACCGCTACTCTTATGCATTTTTCTAGTATGGTAGCAAATGTTTCCCTTTCTCCTGTGTCTGCATCAATCTGAAATGTATTTAGGGTTTTTAAACGGAAGGAGCACTTTTCAAATTGTGATTTCTCATACTCGGACGACAGTAACGCATAACGTCTAATGCCTAACGCGTAATGTTCAAACCAAAGCGTTAAAATAAAGTTAAAGTGTGACTACGTTTAAACGTATTAACGTCGTTATGCGGGCATTGTATACGCGTTAGTTAACGCATAAAGGCGTTCGAGGCTAAGTGTTAGCGTAGCACAGGGATAAGTAACAGTAAATGATTTAGAGGAGCTTTTCTTTTTTGGATACATACTCCATATAAGATGTTGCCTGGTAACTAAGGGCGAAATACGAAATGTGTCACTTGGTATATCCAATAGTTAGATATGAAATTCGTCGTTTTATGTTAACGTGTAAAACATATAATAATATATTATTTGACGAGGACATAATTAACGATACAAATCGCGAGAAGAAAGTTTATACGCGAGCCGTGGGCTTCGTCAATAAATGAGACTAGATTAACTAAAGTTCGACAAAATATGGTTTGTTTTCCTTTATCTAAGCAAATAGTATAATCATCAACAACTGTTGATAATTACATAATTTATACGATTTGTAATTGTATTATTTCTTTATATTATTCATATTCCTCAAGTTTTATGAAGAGATAATTTTGAGATATTTAAATACAAAGCTATTTCTCGAAGTGATGATTATGTTCTTTTATTTTGTTCTTTTCCTCCAAATAGTACAAAATATTCAATTTTAAATCTTAGGCGAAAACATAACTGAGTGGTCTTTAAACATATTTCACCGCAAAAGTGGCTCACGTCTCTCAAGCTATTGCTGATATCACATATTAAACAGTTCCACTGTTTCCTCCTTGCCATATATTGCTGATTATGAAAATATTACGCTTATAAGCTAAACTGAAAAGCAAGTACTATTGATTTCACATACAAACTTTTGTTTTAAAAAAAATAATGCTTACATTATCTGATATGTATCGTATGTATCGTCCTTTTAAAAAGTTGGGGATATACAAATAAGAAAATCTTCCGGTATATTATATGTGGGAACCACTCAACACAATACTCCTCATTAAGACTCACAGTTGTCCACCGCCAGAACGACAACTACGACAGCGCCATAAACCAAACATTGTAGTACGCCTCGGGAAACGAAACGTTTAGCACGTGCAATAAAAAGTATTAGAAGTATCCCTAGACAAGCTAATCGAATAATGTGGGAATTTCGGCCAATTTGACGTAGTAAAGGAAACTACTTTTGTCTAAGTTCAAATTTTCGTTTTATTTCAAAGCTTCATCAGGAAGAAGTCAAAATTAATACACAAAATATAAGCTTCACCCAAACAGCGCAAAACAGGTATTCTACGATAGCAAATTCTATAAAATATTTACATTATAGAGTCAAAGAAATCAGCCGAGAGAAATACATTATGAGAACAGTCACATCACCAAATACACCTAGTTCAATTAAAATAGCTGAAGACTCAACGATACTTTTTTAACACATAACATAACATCTGAACTACAAGCACACGAGACATATGCTCTGAGCCTTTCAGTTCAACAAAGCAAAAACAACTGTGAAGCACCAAACTAAACTTTGGCCACCAACCTAACAAAATCATGGCTAGCCGGGTTACCAACACAAGCACCAACTTTTTACTACGTGCAGTTAAAACTTTGATTAATCAAAAATGAATATATATTACTCAGTTGACCCGTATCATACTTGAAATTCAAACTATTATCCTTATTAAGTTAAATGTAAAACATTTCAAAGAAAAGTCTAGCCTTATTGTTACTTTCAACCGCATATCAATGTTGCTCCAATCCATAACATGGTTACTATCAACAGCATGTTGCGCAACGGCACAATTCCTTCTACGTAATTTAGTGTCACTCTTATGTAAAGCCAACCGTGATTTCAGCCATTGAGTAGTTTGACCATAATACTTCAAGGAGCACCCACGGCGTCCGATAGATACGTTAATTTTTATTCAAATCACGCAATGAGTCAAAAGGTTTATATCTTATTTTAATAAGGTTTATTTTTGCGTGTTTTGGGTAAGTTTTTTTTTGATAGAATCTGGTCAAAGTGCCAGGTCACGGTGCTTGTGACTGGAGAGCAGCGCGAAATTGCAATGAAATTGTATTATCGAAATGATGAGTGATGTTTCAGATGAGTCCAGCAAACATTCCGAATTAACCGCGTGGATAAAAATATAGAAGAAATTGAATCTTCAATAAAATTTGTTCACCTTTGAACCTTCCTCTATCCAATGACTTGCAGAATGCGTTTACGTCAACTATCGTTTGATTTAATAATATCTGCTCAATCATAATTTTATGTAAACAAACAGCAAACATGTCAATCTTTCTTTCGAGCTACACTTTGAACCTTCTTCTATCCATTGATGTACGTGTTTGTATGTTTTACAGTTTCATAGAACTGAGAATTTCAAATCTGGCTTTTTTTTTAAATAAAAAATCTAATGTTATTTAGATGTACGTGATCAAAGAAAATATCTAGTGCGGATAGTACTGACCTGTGCAGTTCGGTTTCTATGGCGAATCATCGCTTTGCATAGTTCTTCTCCCAGACATCTAACATTTGGCGCGAATTGTATCTCCTTAGTTCTGATTATTTTGTCACCTTGGTCAGGTAAGTATAGACAGTCTAACGATAAAAAATACGAATAAAGTATCAAAGATGCATATAGTGTAACACTAACCTTTTCCAACCATACTTCATACCATAGAAGTGAAGAATATTTACGCAAGAACACACTTGTGAAAATGATGAAGAACTATCTATGTTACTCTATTTATAACAGCGTGCATTATCTTCATAAAAATTATAGAATATGAAAGACAAGACAATGCACGATAGTGCATTAATAGCGCATTGTTAACATTGTGCTTGAGAGTGGTAATCTTGAATGTATTATGTAATTGTCAAATACAACATAATTATTTTCGGGTCAAAGGCGTATGTAAGTACATGTGATCGGTGTTTTATCTATCATTATATCGACGATGCACTAATATTAGTATAAAAGACAAAGCGTGATCGACACAGATGAGTACAGCATACGACGCCGCCGTCGTCAAGACCATAGTCCGAACTACAAACTGTTTTTTTAATCAACTCCTGGTATATTAGGTTTTAACACTGAAAAAAATAAATCTGGGGGGGGCAAAATGGCAATCTTTTATTTAATATCCTGACCAATGTACGAAAAGTCCTAAAAAATCCTGTATCTGCGCCATGGGTTTCTTTGTTACTTTACTCCAAACTACCCTACCTTGTCTAAAATCGCTCATAACTCCTTCAAACATGGCATTTAGGGCTTCTGGGTATCGCTGTATCCGAATTCGACTTTCAATCTGCAAAATTTAAATCTTCGGCCAAATCTAGTTTATTAGCGGTTTTTATGAATTTGAAGGACGCTGATCAAAATCTGGCATAAACATTGCAAAATTAAAATGTCGGATACAAAGTGGAGTATCAGATAACTGTAATTCCAATCTTATTTGAATCAAGACGTTTATTATTATTATAACCTTTTGTTACGTAACTGCTTGTTATAATTTGCCGATCGTTTTCAATGTGATAGTTGCTATCCTTTTGAGTACGCTTTGTACTTTATCATATATATAAAGTATTGTAATCGTGCCTCAAAAAAGTTGAGATTTTAGCGGAAATCTGTCTTTTTGGGTCCCCTGAACATTTTTTACCAAGGTCCAAAAACATGTCTGTGTGTGTGTATGTGTGTGAGTATGTGTGTGTGTACCCGTTTTTTTGTGGCGACGATTCCGGAGAAACTACGAAATGTATCGGTACGGAACTTCATATTTAGAAGTTTCATGACTAAGCGTAGAGCTAAAAAGCTATTTGTTCAAAAATGTCCAAAGGAACTGGACGTTTACTCTAAACATTTTTCAAGGATTTTGCAAATGAGCGGCGATTCCTGTAATTTCGTCAAAATATTTAAATAATACTTTAAAGTAGATGAGATTTTGTATAATTTATGTCTATGATATTTTTGGTAAAATTAATGGTTTAGCTGCATGAGCAAATTCTATTTGATTGAGATCGGTCGTGTCTGCATTAATTTAACATTAGTTAGCCAGGATTTGACAGATACTTTCATTCTAATGACAGTATGTAGTGTCAGGCGCTGATGTTTTGACAATACCTACTGTCAATAGAATAAAAATATCTGTCAAATCCTGGTTAACTAGTTTTATCTTAATGCAGACACAACCGATCTCGACCAAACAGAATCTCATGCAGCTAAACTATTAATTTTATATAGAGTATGATATCGTCATGTGCCTGGCCACATCAGATCTTTTATACTACAAGCGGTAATGAATTCAAAATTGATGTATTTGGTATTAAAATTAAATTGATATTTTATGAATACGGGCATTAGTGTTGTTGTTCAGGACACTAAATAGAAGGTATACACCAATTTGGAGATTTAATTTATTTATTTCGGGGTTTTGTTCAAAATTTGTGTGAAATGACTGTAGAATTAGTAGCATGTCAAAAATTTTTGAGATGACTTGAATGATGCTAATAGGCCGGTGATTGGACTGATGATTTCAATAACCCTTGTTATAGATTGGCGTTACGGAAGAAATTTTCAGAGCATCCGGAAACTCGGCCTCTGCAATATATGAGTTAAAAAGCTTTATCATGAGCAAATCTCTGACTTTTTATCATTAGACCATTTAAGTTTTAAATATTAAAAGGTCTAGTGCTTTTCAGTTTATTAATTGCCTCTCGAATAACATTTGGTGTTACTCATCTAGCGATATGTTGAGTTAGTTCTAGTTTGAATTAAAAAGAAGTTAGCAAATAATATACAAGGGGTTTTCATTTAAAAATCTCAAGAAAAGCCATTTGAAAATGTTAAAAAATTGCTGCATGCTACGATCATCGTGTATAGCGTATATAATTTTTATGACATTAGCATCTAGCTATGGTTTAGTCATTATCTGCCAAAAATTTTAGGACATCTGAAAAAATGTAGTATTTAGGTAGTTTTTAGTTTTTTAATGAAATATCTTATAATCTATTTTCTTTACATGGAAACAGTCTAATATAGTTGGATTATGTGCAAACCTTTGACTTTCTACCATTGGAGCATTTAAGTTATAAATAGTAAGATATCTGGAGTTTTACAGTTTATTAATTGCATCTCGAAATTATTTGGTGTTCCTAATAAATAATACGCAAACGAAAAGCTGCGACATGTTGAGCACGTGCTAGTTTGCGTCACTAGTTGCAGAGGATCTTTGGACTGTGGGATAATCACACGTAGATTACTTGGCATTTGCAAAAAGTATTCGTTAATGCTATCAGAAGTGTTGAGTTGCAACTACCAGTATGTTTCGCACATCTAGTTGAGGTCATCGCCTTCCAGATAGCGGACTGAGAATTTCAATATTCGCTGACAAATTTATCATTTGCAGCAATATCTGCGGTACCTACTCAATCATACTCCATATAGTTTTTGATAGATAATTTGCCTATATCGGATGTAAGTTTCATTAAAAAGTCAAAGTTTACCTCATATTTCTCATCTTATTGGAGGACCGTTCAATATGAAGTGAAAACCTGTCTTTTTCAGAGTTGATTTTAATGTTTTTTGGGGAAATGTAATTTCAGCGGAATTCGACAAAATATCTATGAAATGGCCCGTTTTCTCAGTATATCAATATTACAATTACTAATAAAATCGTTGTTTTTTTATCTCAAAATGAGGTGAAAATAAGTATACCAAGTCTTGTTTGGTGCAGAAAATTTGAATGAACAAGAAGTTCCTCAGCAAAACCTCGTTGTAATCGGATGATCGTAATAATACTTCGTTTAATTAGATTAAGTTTGAAAAAGCAACAGTTACAATATTTATAAAAGTGCGAAGATAAATAAGAAGAGAGCGGTAATCAGTAATGATGATTACTTTAGGTTGTATTGGCAACTTTTATTAAGGCATTCAAGTTTAGGTTACACAGTATTACAGTATTATTCACTTAATAAACAATGTTATCTCCAAGTTTTTCTGTACCCATGGGTTCCCCTGTAAGTTCCATCCTGGCGGTTGTTGTGATGGCAATTTGGTCACTACCCTGCCACTTTTGAGTTTTTATATTTTTTCATATAGACGTTTGTCGATATCATTGTCACTTGCGTTTCAGTGGATAAGGTAGATGACAAGTTGACGATCCTAAACAGTTTTAATGGTATATAGTGTATAGTGTATAGTTGACAGTTGAGTTGTAAAATGCGTTCCTTTTCTGGATTGCAGGGTTTTAAACATTGAAGACGGGTTCGATTACATTAACTGGTACTCATTGCCATCTTACTCTGGTTACATAAATTACCACTAATGTCATACTTTCAGCCTTAATGTTTACACCATTACCGCCATGGAAAGTCGTTCACTGAGAATTTTTGACCTAAAGTTTCAACCATCAGCATTAAGAAAACTTCAGAACGTATTTTCAAACAACATGTTTTCATTAAAATTGATCAACAAAATATGATTCCCCAACGTAAGTTGATATGATTCCGAAGTAGTGATGAGACGTTCGAAATTTCACTTGATCTGTTCATTTTAAATGGGTTATTAAATAAACGATTCGATCCGGACCAGCGCAGTCAAACTGAGCGACTCGCTTGTTTACGCACCCTGTTCATTTCGGCTGAAAGCAGTAGGGCACTGACTAGCATGACATATTTGGCATTACAATCGCTACAAGATACACATTAAATTACGTTCTTCTCCTAATGATGAATGCATTTATTATCATGTAAGTCATACTATTCCTGGCTATTCAAACCCCGCGAGTCGTGAGAAATATTTCTTGTCCCACGACTTTAGAACCAATCACAGCTCTGGATTTTCATTTCCATAGTGTTTTGAGACACTGTTTAGCGATATTGTCATGGCATCCCCGTGACAACCCGCAACAATAGTATCTTATTCTATGAGCAAGTAATGTAATTACTTGCGAATGGAATACTATACTTTTTCGACGACTATGCAATGACATTTTATAAATTAATTTATTGCAAATAGGGACGGCTGTATGTCACTATGACGGTTTACAGGATTTAGACAGATTAAAATTGTTTGGTGCGCTTGTCACTTAGAGATGTTCTCAATGCCTAGACAATGTCGCTAAGCCGTGTATCAAAACACAATGGAAATGAAAAATCCAGAGCTGTGATTGGTTCTAAAGCCGTGAGAAATGAAATACTTCTCAAGACTCGCGGGGTATGAGGAGCCCGGAATGAAATATTTGCCATGTGTGCGAGGAATGTTAGTATTACTTATCACAAATTGCCATGATAATGAATGCATTTATCAATAGGAGTAGAAAAACTATTTTAATCTATCAACATCCTGTAATACCGTCATAGTGACATACAGCAGACCTTATCTGCAATAAATTAACTTATTAAATTTCATTACATGGTCGTAAAAAATATAGTATTCCATTCGCAACTAAGGACAATTACTCGCTCGAACGTTTCGCTGCACTCGCCTACGGCTCGTGCTGGTGGCTCTCGTGGGTAATTGGTTATATTACTTGCTTATACAAAATATACAATTTATTTACATACTAAGGCTGATACGTCTTCATTTTTACTAAATCTGGGTGCTAAATTGAATGGGTAATGGTAAACTAGTTTCAACCTGTCTATAATAAATTGTTGAAAAACTTTAACTCATGTTTGCCTGTTACTACGAGTGGATAAGATCACTAAGGGGGTCAAATATGCTCTCAGCCCAGTAACATTAGGCAAATAAATCTATTCACATCGCAAAACTTCAAACGAAGTGGCACGTTCGCGTACACTTTTGGATGGACCTTATTACTATTAGAAATAAACTTATCGCAAAAAATCCTTATCGATATCGTGCCTGCGTTGCCAGTCGTCAATAAATGGTACTTGTTTAAACATTTGCAAATTATTAATAAATGCCAAAAAACATGGCAATAATCAATCCAATAATAATAATTTCAACCAAATTAATAATAAAATAAAAAATACGTTACAATGTAAATTTGGGGAAATATTTGGAACATATTTAGGGCACTGAAGAGCTGAGTCGTCAAGGAAAGACGAAGAATCATTGAGAATCAACGAGAGGAGAGTGCTGAGGAAGATATTCGGACCAGTGAGGACAGAGGAGGGAGAACTGAGGAAACTGATGAACCATGAAATCAGTAAAAGAACAGAGAACGAAGATATTGTGAGGTGCATAAAGGCGCAGCGTTTGAAGTGGTATGGACACATACAAAGAAGGGAACCGGACACTCAAATCAGACGAATCACCAGCTGGAGACCAACTATAGGAAGACCGAGAGGGAGACCAAGGACAAGGTGGGAAGATCAGATCTACGCAGATATGGGAAACCTAGGAATAGCAGGATGGAGAAATACGTCGGGGACAGAAAGAAGTGGCAAAGAATAACAGAGCAAGCAAAAACACACATCAGACTATAGAGACGGCGAGGAAAGAAAAAATGAAATAAAATAAAGAGAAAGAAAAACGAAAAAAAAAAAAAAAAGAAAAAAAAAAAAAATAATAATTTGCAAAGAAATAAGTAAATAAAATAAAAAAAAACAAGAAAAAGAAAAGAAAAAAAAAATAAATAAAATAATATGTACCTATATATGAATAGTAAGAAAGAAAAAATAGGAAAGAAGAAAAAAAAAAACAAAAGAAAATATAAAAAGTTTTTAACAGAGTGATTCCCTGTAAGAAAGTGAATCTATAGAGCTTACCCAAGCGGCCACCATTCCAACAGGAATGAATAGCCATATGTGTGAAGAGCTGAGGTAGTGAAACAAAAAGTAGTGGTTGTAGATTTGTTCCTTGGAGAGTTCTGAACAATTTCTGATAATTAATCTCCCGCAACTTTTCTTCTAAATCCGAGCGAAACAAAAATTTGCAAGGTAAATTTGGACCACCCTAGTGTTCGTATAATTCTATGATCATAATCATTTAAATTGTACTACGCAAGCGATAATGAATCTACAATTATATACGTTGCATTGAATACTCGGCCTCAATTTTTAGTAAAGTGTAGTTGCAAGTAACGGAATAATAAAGCGCTTTGATATTCTTATTATTGATAGCAGACAAGTAATTAGGAAATGTTTTTAGTTCCTATATCCCAATATATTTCATATATTTGCGTCGGTCATAGTGAGAAGCGGTTTACAATGGTTACGTAACAACACTTTAAACAAAGGAAAAACTAAACAGCATAAGATAATAAAGTTGAAATAAGAAATTAGTTAACTATCTATCTATCTATCTATCTATATATACTAAAAGTCAAATCAGCGAATTGAATTAAATTCCGAATTAAATACCGATCAGCGGTTAGGCATATTTTCTTTCGATTTCGGGTCCACAGAGTAACACACGCATTTATATTTTTCAATAAATAATTATTTTCTCATTCATTTTCCCTAAATCATGCCTATAAGGTGTATGTTGCCCCTTTATGTTGTATACATGTTTTTGACGTATATAATTTGTATGAAAAAATTAATTTAAATCTTGGAAAACTTTTGCTCGTAATCTTCTTCTGTTCACTTTTCCTGACGGAGTAAATGGTATATAGCTTCTGTCCACAAACATAATGCCACCATGTAGTCTCTTTCTTTCATCAACACGTTTCGATAGAAATAATTGTAGTTCATTCTCATTTATATTATTATCTTTTCTAACAATGACCCCAACTGGTAGATCTCCACCATCTGAAGACACGCCAATCACCACAGCTAATTCAACACCAGGATATTCCTGTAAAATGTGCTCCAATTCTGATGGATTTATTGCGCACATCTTGTATCTCAGCACCTCCTTGAGTCGCTCCACAAAGTAGAAATAACCATCTTGATCATAGTAGCACAGATCTCCAGATTTAAGGAATCCATCGGCATCAAAACACGCTGATCCATCATCGTTATAGTAGCCGTTCATGTTTCTCTTACTTTTAACTCGATATTCCCCTATTTGATTTGGTCCAAAAATTTCTTCGGTATCAGGATCAACAATCTATAACAGATATAAGGAGATAATGTTAGAATGTTTTTTGACGCGAATGCGTAATCATTACCTTAACTAGCAAACCGGAAACTGGTAAGCCTATAGATGCTGATTTAGTGTGAATGAGATCATTTGTGTCATCGAATCTGATCACGGTTCCGCCACAACAAGTTTCTGTTTGTCCATATCCAAGCAAGACAGCCACTCCCGGAAACTGGGCTACCACCCTACGAATGGATTCGCCTGATATTGGTGCAGCGCCTGTCATAATTTGTTTCAAAGATGATATATCCAACCCAGCAGGCCGTTCACTGTCCACTAGAGCTAGTAGGTCAGGACACACCAACATCAAATCGGTTACCTAAATCATGTGTAATTGTGGTGATTAAAATCCATAAGGTTATTAAATGTAGGGTGTTATTTGGAAGCACAATACGCCATAAAATTTTTCAATATGCACCATAAAAAGATTTCTAAATTTTACAAAAACTACTCAAATATGATGATTTTGTCTCGATTGTTATAACATATGTTGGCTTGGTCGTCCAAATGTCTCGAAATGATATATTATATAATAGGGGCTCAAAAAACTGTTTGTGGCTAATATAGATTCATAGATACTCTCTTTAAGTAATTCACAGGAAATTATAATTACATTCCAAAATAAAACATAAAGATATAATCCGGAAATAATTGAGTTTATTTCGAATCAGAAAACTGGCATCAAAATGTAAAAACTAAGTTTTATCGAATAACTGAGCACGAATATGTAATGTGATATGTAATATGTAATGTCGATATATGTAAATCAAAACATTTAAAAACCGAACTTTTGCTTATAACTTGACAACAAATTCAACATGGTTACAACATGGACCACCATGCCAACTAAGGTTGCCAGCTCTCGAAAATTAGTCACAGGAACATCTTGAATGGAATGGGGTGGATTTTTTTTATAAATAACTAAGCAAGATCTTTTTTAAGTTTTTGATATGAAAAAATTCTTTGAATTGTGGTTTTTCATTTTAAACTAAAAAACGATGGTCTTGAACTCGCCATATTTAATATTGATATCCTCGAATGTAGTTTTGTTTTTCTTTTTCTAATGTTACGATACACTGCACTTTTAGGTAAAGTATCGTTTGGTACATTGCATTTGTTTTACCTTAGGATTTCTAATTGTAGCAAAATGATGACAGATTGATATGTTTTGAAAATCCGACACCTGTTTCACGTACAAATGTCATTTTTAAATTAAAAACATCCAGACCAGCAAAACCGAGGAACTTGACCAAAAAAGTTTGTTTGCTTATTTTTTCGCTATCTTGTTTATTGTGATGTAATTTAAATAATCTCGGGGAATAGGTGGTTCTTATTGTCATTTTTTTCAAGCGGCGTAATTTTAAGTGGTTTAATGATCGTATTACAATGATTTCTTACAATTTAATATAATATTGAGTGGTTGTCACCAGCTGTCGAATTTAATTAATATATTTTTAATTATATATTTAACAAAATATATTTTTTATAGGTTATCAATTTTAATGACTATATTAATATTAAACAACAATTTAAAAAAATAATTAATAAATAATCTTTTGATTGAATTCAAGTCAAAACGAAATGCAGATTTCTACAAATTTAAGACAAGAATAAAAGACAAATGACGACGCTGGCCACCAACAAATATTTCGAACAAATGACTGATTCTAGTATGATTTTACTGAAAGCTACAGCCAAACATTCGAGTGTCTCTTGTGTTCTCAACTTATTTGAGTTGACATTGATGTCATGTTTTGAACAATAGCACAAAAACCTGAGAGTCTTGTTAATATTTCTATTTAATATTTCATTTCTCATTAATTTGTTCAGCCAACTTTGCTCCAATTCCGTAGGCCTACATACAGGATTAGTCAAAGTTACCGCAACACCTAAATAGTTCTCCAACCGTAGAGCATTAAAAAAAATTGTCGAAAAAAAAATTAATTTGGATATCGTTCAAATATATTTTTAATATACAGGGTTCATTTTATTATGAAAATTAGGTTAACCTCACCATTTTTAAATAGAACACACTGTCATTTTATTTTTTTTTTTAATTTTAAGGATTTTTTTGTAGGAATATTTTTTTTATAGATTGCACAATTTTTGAGTTATAAGCAATTAATCAAAACTCCTCAGCTTCAAATTAAGAATCTGGTCCCACATACATGCACATTGATTTTAGTTTGGTCGTTTGAACATTTAATTTAATTCTATTTAATGGTTTTCCTTATTATTGTTATTTTTATTCGTTTTTATTTTGTTAATCCGTTTGGTTATACTAAAACTTCATGAGTATTTATTAATTGACTATAACTCAAAAATGATTCCTACAAAAAATTCTTAAAATTAAAAAAAAAATTCTAAATATTTGAAAAAAGGACAGGTTACCATTTTTCCATAATAAAATGAAAACCTTGATATTAACAATATGGTTAAACCATAGCTTGCTTAAAACCAAGAAAATTTTGTTTAAAATTTATTAAATTGATTAAGTGTACCGGTAATTTTGACCAACCCTGTAATTCAATATAAAATTTTGCAAGAAAGTACGATGTATGAAGACAATAGTGCCACCCCGAGAGCGCGAGAGCATACGCTTGATCACGAGGACAATCCTTGCGAAACGAGAACTGGTGGCAACCATAATGTCAATCTATGCGTTGATGTTGCCCAGAGACTACTACACCGTGTGTTGTATTGTGTGGCTACTTTTATTATTATTAGAGGTAAAAAGTTGGTTAAATATATAAAGTACTGATGATTGGTGTGAAACGAATCCGTCGTGAAAACAGTTGAATTCCTAATGGTTTCAGAATATGTTGAAACAACAAAACACATTTTTCAAGTTTCAAAGCCATTTTTCAAGTATGTGACCCGGAATGTAAAAATTGACCTGACATCTCTCGCTTTGATAGTATGAACTACGAACAATCTAAACGATTATGAACCTCTGTGTTTGAAAGGTCATAACTTTGAAAGTACTCGACAAAACAAATGACATACTGTGTTTTATAGTCCTGAATTATTTCTATATTAGATGTATTACTATCAACGTCTTTTGCCCCTCGGTTTAAATATGAGCTTAAGAGAAATGTAAGAAACTATCCGATTTTTGCATTCTTAAATTAACGGTCGTCTTTTCGATTTTCTGTGTCCCCTAAACTTCTTACCACAAAAACTACAATTTTTGTTGTATAAAATTAACTCTATAAATTAATCTCTTCTATAAAATTGCGTATTTGTTTTTTTAATCTTTTTATGTCAGGAAGAAATCCTAGCGTTAATACTCATTTTATTGGTATGAAATTTTTATGGTGTGTTTTTGATGCAGTATTACACCCTGGAAAGTAAATAAATGTAATATAAAAGTGATTACCGTATTTTAATTTTATTTGTAAACATTGCTTTTATAAAGACGACTTCAGGGCAGAACATAAAAATAGATAGGTAGCTTCTGAGATAAGTTTTTAAATTATTTATGGTTTTTGCATGACTTGAAATCTACGATTTAATAACAACTATTTTTTTTTCATGTAACCATTAACTTTATGGTTTATTCCATGTTTTTTACTTCCTATTCTACCCGTGGTAAGTTTCCGTTGCAAATAGATTTTTCTAAACACTCACAACAATTTTCATTAATGCAATATACTAGCTCCTTAATAGCATTGTAAATTGTGAACACCGAAATAAACCTCGCTCGTGGTTTTGATGCAGTCTAACGACAATAATTTTACTTGCGACTTTTTAATGGGCAATCACATTTTACAAAATTGGTTTTGCTTTCAATAATACTACTACTAATAAAAATACTTGCATTGGCATGTCATTTGGCATGTTCCAAGACTAAAAATGTTTGAATTTAAATTAAATTCGTCGAGGTTCTTGTGGATTTATGTTGCATACAATAAAACAGCGAAAGCAATATACTTAGAAGTCACTCAACAATATTAATATTAAGTCACATGTTACTTCCTACATTCTATGATTTAAGGAGAAAGTACCTTGTATTTTTGTATATATCTCCATGTTTTATCAGGCGCAAATGAAGAGCACGTAATCCGAATATTACCGTGTATGGTGTTGCTGCAGATATTCATGATGGCAGACATCCATACTAAAGATGAATAAATAAGGACAGTCAGTTGTTCATTTGTGCTATTCATAAAACTAAAAAAAAAACATTTAAATCAACAGATTATATGATGTCATGTTAGATGTTAGTCTTACTTAAAACCAGGTGAACAAAATAAAGCACAAAATCCATAGTTGTGTGCACAGATTGCATGGGGGTTCCCAGTGGTGCCACTACTAAAGACAATCACGACGGTTTCAAACAAACTATTGGGAATATATGGAGAGAACACCCTTTCCTCATCTAAATGTGGAATCAGAAGCTGCTGAAATGTCATATATTCTTCGCTTTCTCCGAAAACTACAATTTTTGTATTCAGTCTTAGTTCTTTTATCATATCCACAGCGCGTTCAAGTGCATTTGTGGAACAGAACATCATTTTCGGCTTTATCACTGCCAATTGCTTAATTCTATCATCATCCGGAGCAAATGGATCGATTGAGGCTACTTTGGCTCCAGTTAAAAGTATCGCAATAAATATAACAGCAGTATTTTGGTGGTTATCAGTACAAGGTGTCAATATATCTTCCGGTGTAACACCCATTCGTTTTAGATTGACTGCAACTCTAACACACCTTTCTAACATGGTCGCGAACGTTTCAGCTTTTCCAGATTCTGCATCAATCTAAAATCAAACAAACTAAAATTTAGGCACTTTACGAAATGTATAAATACCTGTGCGATTTTGTTTTTATGGCGGACCATTGCTTTGTATAGTTCTTCTCCAAGACCTCTAATATTTGAATCGAGTTGTATCTCCTGCGTTCGTATGATTTTATCATCATAATCATTTAAAATGTTACCTGAAAAAATCACCATAGTACTATTTACCCAAAAACGCATTAATTAACTTACCTTGTATGACCATTTTAGTAAATTATTAATACAAGTCGCTAACCAATCGAGTGTGAATCTACAATAATTAAGTTTCATTGCATGCTCAGATCATCTATTTATAGTGAAGTGAAACTGCAAGTAACGCAATGATACGCATTGGTTAAAATGCAAGTAATTATATAGGAATATTATTTGTTTGTATATTGTTATCTCGGTTTGTTTTGCCTAAGAGTGCTTATCCATCACGTTCATCCAAGTGATAAGTAGTTTAAACATTTCATTAATTAATACGTTTTCCAGAAATTGGTTAAATAGCGATGGTATAGTACGGCCGGTATAATATTTATATTCATATTTTTTTTTTATTTATTTTTTTTTATTTTGAGGTATAGAACCAATTTTAGGATTTCATGTTGGCTGCAGAAAAGTTGCCGTTCACATTTTGATTAGGAATCATCAGAAACTAATTTGAAGGCTATTATTCGCGACGTTTAGCCAGCTCTACGGGTGGGCAAAAAGTCGATCGATCAATCTGATCGGCCGTTCGATCATCTTATTTGAAAGATCGATCAGATTGATCGGATCGATCATTCGATCAGAACAAAAAGATCGATCAGTATTAAGTTATTACATATTAAGTTAAAGAGTAAGTAACCAACAAACTATAATTTGATCTTAATCTAAAAATATCAATTAAATTTTTTTTTGTAATTTACAACAGACGTGGTTATTTAGTTATTTCACTTTAATATTAAACGTAATGTACTTAACAATTTTAATAATAAAAAAACTTTAATTTTAACTCAATCCAAAAATTTATTATTATTATTATTATTCCACTTTCCTCAGTTATATTGCCTCCTAAATGAATTTTTAATTTATTTAAAAGTACATCCCGCCTCTATGTCACCATGTAAATGTATGGTAGGGGTGCGGTTTTTCCTGCGCTGCTCCTAGGCCACAATTGGCCCTTTGAGCTTTTCCCTCACTACTATACAGTCATATCGACAACCAGAGGTGTACAACTGGTTGCCGGGTCCCACGGTTTTTCGCCTCTTCCGAAAGACGGCGGGACGCATTTTCGGCTTGGTCCTGGGTGTGAACCCCGGACCTCGTCAGTAGGCCAACAATCTACCACTAGAGGACTAGAGCCATTCGCCCCGCTCTATTACATCCCGCCTGTATGTCACCATATTATTAAACTATAATATTACATTGACAGAATATGTCGTTAAACATTTTGAGTTATAATTCAGTCTGGATATGACAATCCGTTGTTGGTGTGAACCCTACTTCTAAGACGACATTTGATACGTGTGCGTCAAGATAGGTTAGAGTTTGGTAGGAACCACTACTTCCTTTCCTTGTTTTATGACAAATATATCTAATAAAAGTCATAAGCCTCAATAGCTCAGATGGGAAAGCATTGTGCTAGCGACGAAAAGGTCCCTGGTTCAAATCCAGGTTGTGGCTGTAATTTTTAATTTATTTAAAATTTACATCCCGTCTGTATGTCACCATATTATTAACCTATAGTAAAAATTATGTTCCACTTAAGGGCATAATACCATTATAACTTTTTGTTAGCTTTTATCCGATTTATTTAATTTTTTTCAAAGCCATAATACACGTAATTGTCTACGTATTAACAAAACACTAAAACTGCCCAATTCAAATGCAAAGGCTCCTGTGGTATCAATGGAAACAATCAGAAAATTGGTTATCATGTTAGGGATTTTTATCGGAATTTTGTATTACTAATAGTTGTTCAGAATTACAAAAAAAAATCAAAAATATGGAAATAAAATAGTAAAAAATCTGTGTTCTGCCTGGTTTTACGATTAGTGAAGTGTATTACTGAAATTGTTTGAAACAAAACGTTACTGTAAAGGTGTTGTAAAGTTATTTCCTTTTTAATTCATAGTCGTGTTATTGTATTTTTTTTTATTTTCATTAAACATTATATTTAACTAACTATGTTACGATTAGTAGTAAGAATTGTCGATTAAATTTTCAAAAATTCTTTGCCTTGTTAATTATTGGCTCCGCCCTATGTCATACAGTTTCGCAAAATACTTAGTTCACTGTGGACGGTAAATGGAGGTGGAGGCGCCGGTGAGACCCATAACGGCTAAAGGCTTTACTGAAACAAGAGGGGGATTTTGGAGTGGATACATTAGAAATTAAATACAGACTTTATATTTGAAAATCAAAATAATTAGTTCTTCTGTCCGTAATTCGTGCGCAAAAGTTCATACTCTGCCACTGGTAAAGTGTGTACAATCTTGAGCATGCTGTAGAAACGCTTGCCTAGGTTGCTAGTATTTTATACATATAAATATTATATGCGTCAAGTCTTCTTCTTCTCCGCATACGTCAAATTCTGGAGAATTTACTAACTTACTACGGCGTTTTTGCAGCGACCGTGATTGAACCTTATGCTTGATACTATTACTACAACTTATCTCCTGTTACTATTATACGTCCTGTACCACTAATGTTCCGGTATCCTGGCATCTTGTCAGCCATAATGATTCCATCTTGGACTGTATTTTTTGCGTACTAGTCTACTTTTTCGTTGTTCCGAATTTCCACGTGCGCCCTCACCCACACAAACACAACTCTTATTCCGCACACTGACAGCTATCCATAGAGAAATAGAATTGATTCTGCTAGTAGGTTGTATTTAATAAACTTCTATGAGGTCAAGAGGCTTAAGGAGTCTGATATAATGGCCAGCCTATCGTGTTTTCCCCAATATACTGGACAGTCTTGTACATTGCGTACATCTCAAGCCTTATTTAGCTTAAACATCTTACTGCACATTTCTTCGACATCGTAGAAGGCACAACCAGTGCATCCGTGTAGCATTAATGGTATTTTTCGTATCGCTTGCCTAGAGTTTCTAACATTATGTGTTATTTAGGTACTCATTCTCTGTAAAATACCCAATATTTAATATTGGGGTTAATTTTTGCAAAGAAATACCTATATTGCATTCGGGGTGTTATTTTATTCGATCAGCAACTATGACGGTCGTCAACTGTCTGGATCCTTCCCGTAGATCTTTTACTTCGTATCGGTCGTTATCGAAGACTCGCACTGCTTGAATGGATCTTTAAATTTAGGTAGCTATTTTCGACTATTTCCTGTCGGTTATTCGTTAGTAATTTGTACCATTATGAGTTCCTTTAACGTTCCTTTTGCTTACGTTGATCCTCTGTGATGTGACGGCTAATATTCTCTCGTACTTCGTGCAGATCCATCTTATGTATTTCATCTCTCTGTTCTTGTACAATTTGTGGGTCTGGTAAGTAATTTGGATTAAAAGCGAGCTACCGTCGGAGTCACCCCGATTCAGTATTACGACCGTTGCTTAACCGTTTGTACACCTCCCAGTTGTTTAATTGCTGTTTCGTTTGTGAATTTCGGACACCTTCAGCCAAAATATTTCTAATTCTACTGATTTGTTCGTCTTGTAGTTGCGCGGCAATTAGCCAATCCCCTTCCGTGAGATCTACTTGATATACTTCGATAGTGCCTACAGGACTCCGGGTAAGTGCATCCACATGCATCATTTTGGTACCTGGTCGATACTCCATCTCAAAGTTGAAGTCTTGTACTTCCAACCACTATCACCCTACGCACGGCATCAGATCCTTTTTTGAGAAAGTCGTTCGCAATGCGTTACAATCAGTAATCAGTTTGAACTCCATCCCTAACCATCCCTAAGTATTCTATTCGCAAGTAATGGCAATTACTCACTCGAACGTCTTGCAGCACTCGCCTACGGCTCGTGCTGCAAACTTCGTTCTCGTCAGTAATTGCTTACATTACTTGCTCATAGAATAATATACTATTAATCTATCAAAATCCTGTAATACCGTCATAGTGACATACAGCAGACCTTATTTGCAATAAATTAATTTATTAAATTTCATTACATGGTCGTAAAAAATATAGTATTCCATTCGCAACTAAGGACAATTACTCGCTCGAACGTTTCGCTGCACTCGCCTACGGCTCGTGCTGGTGGCTCTCGTGGGTAATTGCTTATATTACTTGCTTATACAAAATATACAATTTATTTACATACTAAGGCTGATACGTCTTCATTTTTACTAAATCTGGGTGCTAAATTGAATGGGTAATGGTAAACTAGTTTCAACCTGTCTATAATAAATTATTGAAAAACTTTAACTCATGTTTGCCTGTTACTACGAGTGGATAAGATCACTAAGGGGGTCAAATATGCTCTCAGCCCAGTAACATTAGGCAAATAAATCTATTCACATCGCAAAACTTCAAACTAAGTGGCACGTTCGTGTACACTTTTGGATGGACCTTCTTACTATTAGAAATAAACTTATCGCAAAAAATCCTTATCGATATCGTGCCTGCGTTGCCAGTCGTCAATAAATGGTACTTGTTTAAACATTTACAAATTATTAATAAATGCCAAGAAAATGGCAATAATCAATCCAATAATAATAATTTCAACCAAATTAATAATAAAATAAAAAATACGCTACAATGTCAATTTGGGGAAATATTTGGAACACATTTAGGGCACTGAAGAGTTGAGGTAGTGAAACAAAAAGTAGTGGTTGTAGATTTGTTCCTTGGAGAGTTCTGAACAATTTCTGATAATTAATCTCCCGCAACTTTTCTTCTAAATCCGAGCGAAACAAAAATTTGCAGGGTAAATTTGGACCACCCTAGTGTGCATACATGTGCGGTTCCGTTTCTCTAAAATTTGAATCCTGCGTTCGTATAATTCTATCATCATAATCATTTAAATTGTACGTGTATGTCACTACGCAAGCGATAATGAATCTACAATTATATACCTTGCATTGAATACTCGGCCTCCATTTTTAGTAAAGTGTACTTGCAAGTAACGGAATGATAAAGCGCTTTGATATTCTTATTATTGACAGCAGACAAGCAATTAGGAAATGTTTTTAGTTCCTATATCACAATATATTTCATATATTTGCGTCGGTCATAGTGAGAAGCCGTTTACAATGGTTACGTAACAACACTTTAAACCAAAGAGAAACTGAACAGCATAAGATAATAAAGTTGAAATAAGAAATTAGTTATCTATCTATCTATATATACTAAAAGTCAAATCAGCGAATTGAATTAAATTCCGAATTAAATTCCGATCAGCGGTTAGGCATATTTTCATTCGATTTCGGGTCGACAGAGTAACACACGCATTTATATTTTTCAATAAATAATTATTTTCTCATTCATTTTCCCTAAATCATGCCTATAAGGTGTATGTTGCCCCTTTATGTTGTATACATTTTTTTGACGTACATATATAATTTGTATGAAAAAATTAACTTAAATCTTGGAAAACTTTTGCTCGTAATCTTCTTCTGTTCACTTTTCCTGACGGAGTAAATGGTATATAGCTTCTGTCCACAAACATAATGCCACCATGTAGTCTCTTTCTTTCATCAACACGTTTCGATAGAAATAATTGTAGTTCATTCTCATTTATATTATTATCTTTTCTAACAATGACCCCAACTGGTAGATCTCCACCATCTGAAGACACGCCAATCACCGCAGCAAATTCAACACCAGGATATTCCTGTAAAATGTGCTCCAATTCTGATGGATTTATTGCGCACATCTTGTATCTCAGTACCTCCTTGAGTCGCTCCACAAAGTAGAAATAACCATCTTGATCATAGTAGCACAGATCTCCAGATTTAAGGAATCCATCGGCATCAAAACACGCTGATCCATCATCGTTATAGTAGCCGTTCATGTTTCTCTTACTTTTAACTCGATATTCCCCTATTTGATTTGGTCCCAAAATTTCTTCGGTATCAGAATCAACAATCTATAACAGATATAAGGAGATAATGTTAGAATGTTTTTTGACGCGAATGCGTAATCATTACCTTAACTAGCAAACCGGAAACTGGTAAGCCTATAGATGCTGATTTAGTGTGAATGAGATCATTTGTGTCATCGAATCTGATCACGGTTCCGCCACCACAAGTTTCTGTTTGTCCATATCCAAGCAAGACAGCCACTCCCGGAAACTGTGCTACCACCCTACGAATGGATTCGCTTGATATTGGTGCAGCGCCTGTCATAATTTGTTTCAAAGATGATATATCCAACCCAGCAGGCCGTTCACTATTCACTAGGGCTAGTAGGTCAGGACACACCAACATCAAATCGGTTACCTAAATTATGTGTAGTTGTGGTGATTAAAATCCATAAGGTTATTAAGAATGTAGGGTGTTATCTGGGAGCACAATACGCCCAGTTCATAAAATTTTTCAATATGCACCATAAAAAGATTTCTAAATTTAACAAAAACTACTTAAATATGATGAGTTTTTCTGGATTGTTATCACATATGTTGGGATGGTCGTTCAAATGTCCCGAAATGACATATAATGGGGGCTCAAAAAACTGTTTGTGGCTAATGTAGATTGATATATACTCTCATTAAGTAACTCACAGGAAATTATGATCACATTCCAAAATAAAACAAAGATATAATCCGGAAATAATTGAGTTTATTTCGAATCAGCAAAATTGCATCAAAATGTAAAAACTAACTTTTGTCGAATAACTAAACACCAAAATATCGATATATATATATATATATATATATATATATATATAGGAGATTGTTTAATAGGGTGAAAGTCGTGTTGCAAATAAAGGAGCTGTTATTTAGTAGGCCTTTATTTTAATTCTTATATTTCGCTAATAATTTTTAGCATCTTCATGAGAACTAAAACGATTATAAACAACAGTTAGTCTGAACTTATTCTAAAGGTGTTAAAATTACTTACAAAATGTGGCTGTTGCTTATAGATGTAATTAAAACAGTAATAGACATCAGGTGTTATTTACGGCACAATTTGGTTAAGCGAAAACGGAAAATGTTACTGCACCATGCTTCACTGGGGCATTTTTAACCAAACTAAAATGTATATGGTTTTTTTGACATGTGGTCAGTTCAACACGAATGAAGGACACTAGGGAAAAATTCGAACGGCAAGCGGGACCAGTTTGTCTTGAAATTATTTAAAACTTGATTTGGAAAGTGGTGGGTCAGGGTTAATTAAACTATGGGCAGTTCCAAATGCTAATCAGGTATTTTTAGTTTCTGGATATTAACTACTCCGGACCATGTTTCAGAAGGTAAGTGTAAGTGTTGTTCAAATTTTCTATATCTTTGTTACTATTCATGCAATTACCCTCTATTTCATTAATTAGGCACATTTCCATGAAAATACGCTTTTGGTCATTGCGTTCCGTCCTGAGTACCCTGACACCATCGTAGTCTGCCTCATGTCTCGACTCGTTGACATGAATCGACAAACCACAAGCCCGAGGTTTTCTCTTCACATCACTCTTATGCTGAGTTACACGTTGACCCAATCTTTGGCTTGTTTGGCCTCTATATGTCAATGGGCAGTTCATACAGGGAATTTCGTAAATGACACCACTCTTTTGTAAGATAGGTGTCTTATCTTTCAGATTAGTAAATAAATTACCAACCGTGATGGTATTAGACACGGCCACGACAGTGCCAGAGCCACCCAGAACACGCTTCAAGGGGGGTGTGAGGTTCTCAACATTGTGCAACTTTCTGTACTTTTTTGAGTTGTTATTATTATCACCTACATTTTCCTCTTCCACAGGGGAGTCACTGTTAGGAGGAGTTAGTTGGTCAGTGAACAGGAACTTCTTCAACAGGTAAGTGGGATAGCCATTCTTTAAAAGTATTTCGTTCAAAATATTTAAGTTTTTTTCTTTAAGAGAAGGGTGAACTATTTTTACAATTCTATTTTTTAAAGCATTGATGAGATTAATTTTGTATCGAAACGGGTGATCTGAATGGTATGAGATGTACCTTCCTGAGTTGGTAGCCTTTCTATACCAATCGAGTTTAATGAAATTATGTTCATCTCTTATTACGAAAGTATCCAGGAAAGGTACTCCTCCATCCTTCTCACACTCTATTGTAAATTTTAAATGTGTATTGAAATTGTTAAAAGTATTTAAAGTCAAATCTATTTTGTCTGAGGGTAAGGAGCAGATGATGTCATCCACATACTGATAGAGGAAGCCAAACGTGAACGGCAAACTCTCCACACAGGACTTTAAGAGATAGTTCATTACTATCTCGGCTAGTATTGGAGAGAGCACCGACCCCATCGGGCACCCAAACACAACCTGATAGAAGACATCACTGAACCCAAAATAAGTACTACTGAAAATGAAGTTAATAATCCTGTTGAAGAATTCTAAAGGGATGTTACAATGTGGTTCAATCAACACCCAGTGGTTGTTTATGATTTCCAAGACAGAGATACTATCGGTAGCCTTTAGAGAGTTTAATACTTACCGCATAGCGGACTCTTTTCAATTTGCATCGGTGGTTAATAATATACAAGTACCTGAGGGTCACGTGGTGGTTTCTTTAGATGTAGTTTCGCTTTTCACAAACATTTCTTTAGAGTTAGTCTTGGAAATCATAAACAACCACTGGGTGTTGATTGAACCACATTGTAACATCCCTTTAGAATTCTTCAACAGGATTATTAACTTCATTTTCAGTAGTATTTATTTTGGGTTCAGTGATGTCTTCTATCAGGTTGTGTTTGGGTGCCCGATGGGGTCGGTGCTCTCTCCAACACTAGCCGAGATAGTAATAAACTATCTCTTAAAGTCCTGTGTGGAGAGTTTGCCGTTCACGTTTGGCTTCCTCTATCAGTATGTGGATGACATCATCTGCTCCTTACCCTCAGACAAAATAGATTTGACTTTAAATACATTTAACAATTTCAATACACATTTAAAATTTACAATAGAGAGTGAGAAGGATGGGGGCGTACCTTTCCTGGATACTTTCTTAATAAGAGATGAACATAATTTCATTAAACTCGATTGGTATAGAAAGGCTACCAACTCAGGAAGGTACATCTCATACCATTCAGATCACCCGTTTCGATACAAAATTAATCTCATCAATGCTTTAAAAAATAGAATTGTAAAAATAGTTCACCCTTCTCTTAAAGAAAAAAATATTTTGAACGAAATACTTTTAAGGAATGGCTATCCTACTTACCTGTTGAAGAAGTTCCTGTTCACTGACCAACTAACTCCTCCTAACAGTGACTCCCCTGTAGAAGAGGAAAATGTAGGTGATAATAATAACAACTCTAAAAAGTACAGAAAGTTGCACAATGTTGAGAACCTCACACCCCCCTTGAAGGGGCTTCAAGGGGGGTGTAAGCGTGTTCTGGGTGGCTCTGGCACTGTCGTGGCCGTGTCTAATACCATCACGGTTGGTAATTTATTTACTAATCTGAAAGATAAGACACCTATCTTACAAAAGAGTGGTGTCATTTACGAAATTCCCTGTATGAACTGCCCATTGACATATAGAGGCCAAACAAGCCAAAGATTGGGTCAACGTGTAACTCAGCATAAGAGTGATGTGAAGAGAAAACCTCGGGCTTGTGGTTTGTCGATTCATGTCAACGAGTCGAGACATGAGGCAGACTACGATGGTGTCAGGGTACTCAGGACGGAACGCAATGATCAAAAGCGTCTTTTCATGGAAATGTGCCTAATTAATGAAATAGAGGGTAATTGCATGAATAGTAACAAAGATATAGAAAATTTGAACAACACTTACACTTACCTTCTGAAACATGGTCCGGAGTAGTTAATATCCAGAAACTAAAAATACCTGATTAGCATTTGGAACTGCCCATAGTTTAATTAACCCTGACCCACCACTTTCCAAATCAAGTTTTAAATAATTTCAAGACAAACTGGTCCCGCTTGCCGTTCGAATTTTTCCCTAGTGTCCTTCATTCGTGTTGAACTGACCACATGTCAAAAAAACCATATACATTTTAGTTTGGTTAAAAATGCCCCAGTGAAGCATGGTGCAGTAACATTTTCCGTTTTCGCTTAACCAAATTGTGCCGTAAATAACACCTGATGTCTATTACTGTTTTAATTACATCTATAAGCAACAGCCACATTTTGTAAGTAATTTTAACA
Source organism: Aphodius sticticus (assembly GCA_963966075.1). Lineage (NCBI taxonomy): Eukaryota > Metazoa > Arthropoda > Insecta > Coleoptera > Scarabaeidae > Aphodius > Aphodius sticticus. The sequence continues at coordinate 47,099,123 of OZ014509.1, read as the reverse complement.
CCTTTGGAATAAGTTCAGACTAACTGTTGTTTATAATCGTTTTAGTTCTCATGAAGATGCTAAAAATTATTAGCGAAATATAAGAATTAAAATAAAGGCCTACTAAATAACAGCTCCTTTATTTGCAACACGACTTTCACCCTATTAAACAATCTCCTAGTTAAAGAGGTCGAATATATTCATACCAACTATATATATATATATATATATATAGGAAGAGGTTATGTTCGGGTGTTCGATCAATTCCAAACCAATAAAACTCGCTTTTAGTGGTAACGTACTATATTTCGGACCTGAATGGGTCCTTCATCAGGTACAACACTTCTACAAAGATAAAAAACGTACGTGTTACAAACAATCACCGCAATCCCAAACATAAACAGACAACCACGCCATAATTTAACATAACCTACTTGGAGCTGGTTAGGTGGCCAATAATGAAACAGGGAAGACATCAAACGACGGGCACAAGCACATCTAACGAAATCCACATCACACTTGACAGAACAGAACAACCAGCACACAACAAGGTCAGAACGGATGTGAAGGAGAGAACCAAAAGCTCAGCTGTTAACGTCGCAGGCGGACATACTATGAACAAAAAACGCCCGATGGGCAATGTTGACAACTAGCACAATATGAAAACTATTTTAAAAATTCTTATTTTCCCTCTATATAATACAAAAGACTTATAATAGTGCAAGTGAACAATTTAATAAAAGTTGAAAGAATTAACAAATCTGAAATTTTGAAAAACATTGAGAAACATTAAATTTAAAACAAAAATTTATTTTAAAAATTTATTTCCTTCACATCCGTTCTGACCTTGTTGTGTGCTGGTTGTTCTGTTCTGTCAAGTGTGATGTGGATTTCGTTAGATGTGCTTGTGCCCGTCGTTTGATGTCTTCCCTGTTTCATTATTGGCCACCTAACCAGCTCCAAGTAGGTTATGTTAAATTATGACGTGGTTGTCTGTTTATGTTTGGGATTGCGGTGATTGTTTGTAACACGTACGTTTTTTATCTTTGTAGAAGTGTTGTACCTGATGAAGGACCCATTCAGGTCCGAAATATAGTACGTTACCACTAAAAGCGAGTTTTATTGGTTTGGAATTGATCGAACACCCGAACATAACCTCTTCCTGTTATTTACACGATCAAAGAATACTTCTCTACGTTTATCAGTCATTATGGGTTTTTTCAAGGATATTAAGCTGCGGTATGGACATGCCGCTGTCGCCAGCATGAAGAAATTAAGCAACGTAAACACCAGGTTGGCCAGGATGAAGAACAGGTTGACATTCTTGGTACGATGTCGGAATGCGGGTTTGACACCGAGACATATAGGCGATGGAACGAGGACTATTACGACCTTGCTTGGGGGGACGGACGGAAAGCTCATGAGGAGGATAGATGGTTTCACGGATAGGATCAGGGCGACTACGATTAGCCTAGAAATACAGATCACTTTAAGTAGCATTAGGAGTTCGGAGGTAATGATGCATGAGTTAACTAAGCATTTGAGGGTACTTTTGCCTTTCCATATACATTCCAGTTTTTCTGATTCTTTGAGACTGAGTTATAAGAAAGCTTTCACAAGTGTCAAGGGCAATAATAAAATTAAATTCAAAAACTTACTTGTCCTTTCTCATCAGGTTAGAGGTAGGATGTTTGATAGTAACTCCGATTGGATTGTCAATTTGTCCTCTATTGATATACCAACAGATGTCATTGATCTTTTGTCTCTGGGTCCTAAGTTGTGTATGCCAAGCAGTAGAGAGAATTTAAACGTGAAGCGTTTGTTAATGGAGGTAGAAAACGGTTTAGCACTTTGTCCAGTAAATAATAGAAATATATTAAGATCTCAAGTTACTAATGTTATAACTAATTATATAAATACCCCGACACACTTATCAGCACTTGACGCACACTTGACTAGTTCGTTAATTAAAACCAGAAGATTCCTCAAATCAAATCCGAACTTGCTAGTCACACGTGCAGATAAGGGTGCCACTACAGTGATTATGAATAGGGACGAATATCTTGATAGAGCGACTGTAATGCTCAGTGATGCTGACATTTATAAGAAGATCAACACTAACCCCACTTCGTCTAATCAAAATAAACTTAATAAGTTGTTAAAGGACTTGAATACCGGTAAATATATAAGTGACGAGGATTATAAAAGACTGACGATTAAGAACTCCACCCTGAGTAGGGCCTACTTTCTTCCGAAAATTCATAAAGACGGTACTCCTTTGAGACCCATAATATCTGCATCTGGCTCAGCCACTTATGAACTTTCAAAATTTTTAGCTGATATTCTATCACAGTCATTTCTGAACAGCACGAACTATAATGTCACGGACTCTTTTGATTTTGTGGAGAGAGTCAGGGATATCACCATACCTCATGGCTTCGCATTGGTGTCGTTTGATGTTGTCAGTCTTTTCACCAACATACCACTCGACCTTATCATTCATATCGTGACCCTGAAGTGGGATATGATACAGGACAATTGTTGTTTTACTTTAGAAATCTTCATTGACACCTTAAAATTTTTATTCACCAATTCACACTTTACTTTTAATGATCAGGTTTATCTGCAGTTGTTTGGCACGCCTATGGGTTCCCCACTAAGCCCCATTTTAGCCCTTATGACGATGGACCATGTTTTAGATAACATCCTTCCACGTTTGGGTTTTGTGGTCCCTTTTTTGTACAAGTTTGTAGATGACATCATTACGTGTGTTCCTGTGGGTGAGGTGGAGGACATGTTGGCAGTCTTTAATGGCTTTGATGGTCACATACAGTTCACGGTTGAACTGGAGAAAGAGGGGTGTATTCCCTTTCTCGATTGTTTGTTGTTTAATTGTGGGGGCGGTTCCGTGGCCATTGATTGGTATACCAAGCCCACCTATTCAGGTAGATATATAAATTTTTTCTCTGCACATTCGTTTGCTCATAAAATCAATACCATCATATCTATGAAGAATCGTATTTTAAGAATCAGTGATCCCCAATTTCAGCCCTCAGCTATAAAAAAACTTCAACGTGTATTTTTAAATAATGGTTTTCCATTAAAGATAGTCAATAAAGTTTTATTTTCTACTAATACCAATAGTCAACCCGTCATAAGTATCTTTGATCCCCCTAGTGACGTACAACCCGCCTATGTTAAATTAATGTATGTACCCACTATAACACATAAGTTAAAGAAGATTTTTTCCCCTTTTCTCCCCAACGAATTTAAATTAGTATGCCATTATCCATTAAAATTGTCACAAATTTATTGTAATATTAAAGATAAAATACCCCTAAATTTTAAATCTAATATAATATATTGTATCTCCTGTAATCAGTGTGACGGTAAATACGTGGGTGTGACCACGCAGTGGCTTCGGAGTCGTGTCGCCCTACATAAGAGTGACTGTAGGACCAAGAAGGTGAGATGTGCTCTTGCGTGCCATGCGGTCAACCATGGGCATGCTTTTGATTTTGACGATGTGAGGGTTCTTGACTCGGATTGTGTCTATCGAAACAGAATGTTTTTGGAGATGTATAATATTAATATCATGGAAAACACCGTGAATTTCAAACAAGACACGGAGGGTCTCAGCATCATTTACTCCAATATTATAAATTTTGATAGAGGCAGACGTAGTATGTCAGATGCTTCCCTTAGTTTAATTTTTTAAAATAAATTTTTGTTTTAAATTTAATGTTTCTCAATGTTTTTCAAAATTTCAGATTTGTTAATTCTTTCAACTTTTATTAAATTGTTCACTTGCACTATTATAAGTCTTTTGTATTATATAGAGGGAAAATAAGAATTTTTAAAATAGTTTTCATATTGTGCTAGTTGTCAACATTGCCCATCGGGCGTTTTTTGTTCATAGTATGTCCGCCTGCGACGTTAACAGCTGAGCTTTTGGTTCTCTCCTTCACATCCGTTCTGACCTTGTTGTGTGCTGGTTGTTCTGTTCTGTCAAGTGTGATGTGGATTTCGTTAGATGTGCTTGTGCCCGTCGTTTGATGTCTTCCCTGTTTCATTATTGGCCACCTAACCAGCTCCAAGTAGGTTATGTTAAATTATGACGTGGTTGTCTGTTTATGTTTGGGATTGCGGTGATTGTTTGTAACACGTACGTTTTTTATCTTTGTAGAAGTGTTGTACCTGATGAAGGACCCATTCAGGTCCGAAATATAGTACGTTACCACTAAAAGCGAGTTTTATTGGTTTGGAATTGATCGAACACCCGAACATAACCTCTTCCTGTTATTTACACGATCAAAGAATACTTCTATATATATATATATATATATATATATATATATATATATATATATATATATATATAATGGATGTTAATTCTTTGCAGAAACCCGCATATAGTGATATAGGCTGTAGTTTTTTAACTTAAAAAATTACCGCCATCTTGTATTAACTATTTCAAAGTTTTATATATATAGATATATATATATATATATATATATATATATATATATAAATCAAAACATTTAAAAACCGAACTTTTGCTTATAACTTGACAACATGGACCACCATGGCAACTAAGGTTGCCAGCTCTCGAAAATTAGTCACAGGAACATCTTGAATGGAATGGGGGGGCGATTTTTTTATGAATAACTAAACAAGATCTTTAAAGATTTTTAAGTTTTTGATATGAAAAAATTCTTTGAATTGTGGTTTTCCATTTTACATTAAAAAACGATTGTTTTGAACTCGCCATATTTAATATTGATATCCCCGAATGTAGTTTTGTTTTTCTTTTTCTAATGTTACAATACACTGCACTTTTAGGTAAAGTATCGTTTGGTACAGTACATTTGTTTTACTTTAGGATTTCTAATTGTAGCAAAATGATGACAGAGTAATATGTTTTGAAAATCCGACACTGGTTTCACATACAAATGTCATTTTTAAATTAAAAACATCCAGACAAGCAAAACCGAGGAACTTGACCAAAAAAGTTTGTTTGTTTATTTTTTCTATCGTTATCTTGGTTATTGTAATGTAATTTAAATAATCTCGCGGAATAGGTGGTTCTTATTGTTATTTTTTCAAGTGGCATAATTTTAAATGGTTTAATGATCGGATTACAGTGATTTCTTACAATTTAATATAATAAATGGATATATTAATATTAAACAATTAAAAAAAAAAATCAATAAATAATCTTTTGATTGAATTCAAGTCAAAACGAAATGCAGATTTCCACAAATTTAAGTTAAGACAAGAACAAAAGACAAATGACGACGCTGGCCAACAACAAATATATCGAACAAATGACTGATTCTAGTATGATTTTAAGGAAAGCTACAGCCAAACATTCGAGTGTCTCTTGTGTTCTCAACTTATTTGAGTTGATATTGATGTCATGTTTTGAACAAAAACCTGAGAGTCTTGCTAATATTTCTATTTAATATTTCATTTCTCATTAATTTTTTCAGTCAACTTTGCTCCAATTCCGTAGACCTACATACAGGATTAGTCAAAATTATCGCAACACCTAAATAATTCTCCAACCGTAGAGCATTAAAAAAAATTTCCAAAAAAAATTAATTTGGATGTCGTTCAAATATATTTTTAATATACAGGGTTCATTTTATTATGAAAATTAGGTTAACCTCTCCATGTTTAAATAGAACACACTGTCATTTTATTACTTTATCATACGCAGTATGTATAAAGTATTGTAATCGTGCGAAAAAAAATTTTTGAGATTTTAGCGGAAATATGTCTTTTTGGGTCCCCTGAACATTTTTGACCAAGGTACAAAAAATGTCTGTGTGTGTGTGTGTGTGTGTGTGTGTGTGTGTGTGTGTGTGTGTGTGTGTGTGTGTGTGTAATATATCTTCCGGTGTAACACCCATTCGTTTTAGATTGACTGCAACTCTAACACACCTTTCTAACATGGTCGCGAACGTTTCAGCTTTTCCAGATTCTGCATCAATCTAAAATCAAACAAACTAATATTTAGGCACTTTAGGAAATGTGTAAATACCTGTGCGATTCTGTTTTTATGGCGGACCATTGCTTTGTAGAGTTCTTCTCCAAGACCTCTAATATTTGAATCGAGTTGTATCTCCTGCGTTCCTATGATTTTGTCATCATAATCATTTAAAATGTTACCTGAAAAAAATCACCATAGTACTATTTACCCAAAAACGTATTAATTAACTTACCTTGTATGTCCATTTTAGTAAATTATTAATACAAGTCGCTATCCAAACGAGTGTGAATCTACAATAATTAAGTTTCATTGCATGCTCAGATCATCTATTTATAGTGAAGTGAAACTGCAAGTAACGCAATGATACGCATTGGTTAAAATGCAAGTAATTATATAGGAATATTATTTGTTTGTATATTGTTATCTGGGTTTGTTTTGCCTAAGAGTGCTTATCCATCACGTTCTTATCATCATTATCAGTGCTTATCATCCAAGTGATAAGTAGTTAAAACATTTCATGAATTAATACGTTTTCCAGAAATTGGTTAAATAGCGATGATATAGTACGGCCGGTATAATATTTATATTTATATTCTTTTTTATTTATTTTATTATTTTTTTTTTTTGAGGTATAGAACCAATTTTAGGATTTCATGTGGCTGCAGAAAAGTTGCCGTTCACATTTTGATTAGGAATCATCAGAAACTAATTTGAAGGCTATTATTCGCGACGTTTAGGCACCTCTACGGGTGGGCAAAAAGTCGATCGATCAATCTGATCGATCGTTCGATCATCTTATTTGAAAGATCGATCAGATTGATCGGATCGATCATTCGATCAGCTCAAAAAGATCGATCAGTATTAAGTTATTACATATTAAGTTAAAGAGTAAGTAACCAAAGAACTATAATTTGATCTTAATCTAAAAATATCAATAAAATTTTTTTTTGTAATTTACAACAATGGTTCTTTCTAGTCGACAGACGTGGTCATTTAGTTATTAACAATTTTAATAATAAAAAACTTTAATTTTAACTCAATCCAAAAATTTATTATTATTATTATTATTCCGCTTTCCTCAGTTATATTGCCTCCTAAATGAATTTTTAATTTATTTAAATTACATCTCGCCTCTATGTCACCATGTAAATATATGGTAGGGGTGCGGTTTTTTCTGCGCAGCTCCTAGGCCACAATTGGCCCTTTGAGCTTTTCCCTCACTACTATACAGTCATATGAACAACCAGAGGTGTAGAGTTTATTTCACGACAAGTGGCAGTAAGCCGCTGACATAATGCGCAAACGTTCCTACGGATTGACATGTGTTAGAATGAAATAAAGAAGATTGCTATTTCATTCTAACACACGTCAATGCGTATAGGAACGATTGCGCGTTATGTCAGCGGCTTACTGCCACTTGTCGTGAAAGTAACTATACAACTTGTTGCCAGGCCCCACGGTTTTTCGCCTCTTCCGAAATACGGCGGGACGCATTTTCGGCTTGGTCCTGGGTGTGAACCCCCGACCTCGTCAGTAGGCCAACAATCTACCACTAGAGCCATTCGCCCCGCTGTATTACATCCCGCCTGTATGTCACCATATTATTAACCTATAATACTACATTGACAGAGTATGTCGTTAAACATTTTAAGTTATAATTCAGTCTGGATATGACAATCCGTTGTTGGTGTGAACCCTACTTCCATGACGACATTTGATAGGTGTGCGTCAAGATAGGTTAGAGTTTGGTTGGAACCACTACTTCCTTTCCTTGTTTTATGACAATCATATCTAATAAAAGTCGTAAGCCTCAGATGGGAAAGCATTGTGCTAGCGACGAAAAGGTCCCTGGTTCAAATCCAGGTTGTGGCTGTAATTTTTAATTTATTTAAAATTTACATCCCGTCTGTATGTCACCATATTACTAAAAAACTATGTAAAAACTATGTAAATTATGTTCCACTTAAGGGCATAATACCATTATAACTTTTTGTTAGGTTTTATCCGATTTATTTAATTTTTTTCAAAACCATAATACACGTGATTGTCTACGTGTTAACAAAACACTAAAACTGCCCAATTCAAATGCAATGGCTCCTGTGGTATCAATGGAAACAATCAGAAAATTGGTTATCATGTTAGGGATTTTTACCGGAATTTTGTAATACTAATAGTTGTTCAGAATTACAAAAAAAATCAAAAATATGGAAATAAAATAGTAAAAAAACTGTGTTCTGACTGGTTTTAAGATTAGTGAAGTGTATTACGGTAATTGTTTGAAACAAAACGTTACTGTAAAGGTGTTGTAAAGTTATTTCTTTTTTAATTCATAGTCGTGTCATTGTTATTTTTTAATTTTCATTAAACATTATATTTAACTAACTATGTTACGATTAGTAGTAAGAATTATCGATTAAATTTTCAAAAATTCTTTGCCTTGTTAATTATTGGCTCCGCCCTACGCCATACAGATTCGCAAAATACTTATTTCACAGTGGACGGTAAATTGAGGTGGAGGCGCCGGAGAGACCCATAACGGCTAAAGGCTTTACTGAAATAAGAGGGGGATTTTGGAGTGGATACATTAGAGTTACAAAATTAAATACAGACTTTATATTTGAAAATCAAAATAATTAGTTCTTCTGTCCGTAATTCGTGCGCAAAAGTTCATACTCTGCTACTGGTAAAGTGTGTACAATCTTGAGCATGCTGTAGAAACGCTTGCCTAGGTTGGTAGTATTTTATACATATAAATATTATATGCGTCAAGTCTTCTTCTTCTCCGCATATGTCAAATTCTGGAGAATTTACTAACTTAATACGGCGTTTTTGCAGCGACCGTGATAACCTTATGCTTGATAGTATTACTACAACTTATCTCCTGTTTCTATTATACGTCCTGTACCACTAATGTTCCGGTATCCTGGCATCTTGTCATCCATAATGATTCCATCTTGGACTGTATTTTTTTGCGTACTAGTCTACTTTTTCGTTGTTCCGAATTGCCACGTGCGCCCTCACCCACACAAACACAACTCTTATTCCGCACACTGACAGCTATCCATAGAGAAATATAATTGATTCTGCTAGTAGGTTGTATTTAATAAACTTCTATGAGGTCAAGAGGCTTAAGGAGTCTGATATAATGGCCAGCCTATCGTGTTTTTCCCCAATATACTGGACAGTCTTGTACATTGCGTACATCTCACCCCTTATTTAGCTTAAACATCTTACTGCACATTTCTTCGACATCGTAGAAGGCACAACCAGTGCATCCGTGTAGCATTAATGGTATTTTTCGTATCGCTTGCCTAGAGTTTCAAACATTATGTGTTATTTAGGTACTCATTCTCTGTAAAATACCCAATATTTAATATTGGGGTTAATTTTTGCAAAGAAATACCTATATTGCATTCGGGGTGTTACTTTATTCGATCAGCAACTATGACGGTCGTCAACTGTCTGGATCCTTCCCGTAGATCTTTTACTTCGTATCGGTCGTTATCGAAGACTCGCACTGCTTGAATGGATCTTTAAATTTAGGTAGCTATTTTCGACTATTTCCTGTCGGTTATTCGTTAGTAATTTGTACCATTATGAGTTCCTTTAACGTTCCTTTTGCTTACGTTGATCCTCTGTGATGTGACGGCTAATATTATCTCGTACTTCGTGCAGATCCATCTTATGTATTTCATCTCTCTGTTCTTGTACAATTTGTGCGTCTGGTAAGTAATTTGGATTAAAAGCGAGTCACCCCGACCGTCGGAGTCACCCCGATTCAGTATTACGACCGTCGCTTAACCGTTTGTACACCTCCCCGTTGTTTAATTGCTGTTTCGTTTGTGAATTTCGGACACCTTCAGCCAAAATATTTCTAATTCTACTGATTTGTTCGTCTTGTAGTTGCGCGGCAATTATCCAATCCCCTTCCGTGAGATCTACTTGATATACTTCGATAGTGCCTACAGGACTCCGGGTAAGTGCATCCACATGCATCATTTTGGTACCTGGTCGATACTCCATCTCAAAGTTGAAGTCTTGTACTTCCAACCACTATCACCCTACGCACGGTATCAGATCCTTTTTTGAGAAAGCCGTTCGCAATGCGTTACAATCAGTAATCAGTTTGAACTCCATCCCTAACCAGTATACTCTAAAATACCGTAAAGCAAAAACTACCGCTATAGTTTCAAGTTCGTATGAGTGATACTGCCTTTGATCAATAGTTGTTTGCTTATTATAATAGCCCACCACTAATCTATGTTTATCGTCATTATATTGGATCGCAGCTAAACCAATGGAACTCGCATCGGTGTGCAACTTTGTTCGAAACGTTGAGGCAAATATTGATAAAATGGGTCTTGTCGTACACAATTGTTTTACTTTAGCGACCGAATTCTGCTGAAACGTACACCATTCCCATGAAATTTTCTTGCGTGTCAATTTAGTAAGTGGTTCTATTAAGAGATAATCAGGTGCACATTTTCTTACTGATAGCCCCAGGAACTGTCGCACTTGTTTGGCGTTACGAGGTGGTGACATGACTAGCACCGCTTCGACATTTCTTTGTCTTGGTGAACTCCGTCGATACTAACCTCCCTTCCCAAGTACTCGATTTTTGTTTTGAACAAGCAGCACTTACTTAAATTTAATGTCAGTTTATGCTCTCGCAACTTACTCATCACCAGTTTCAGTCTTACTAACCCTTCTTCTATCGTTCGTGAGGGTATTATTACATCATCTATGTACGGGAACGTTATCGGGTACTTGTATGAATGCCTTGTATGAACAAATTGTTTATTGTATATCAGCATACACGTAGGAAACTATAATACATTTAAAGTATTGAGGATTTCTTAGTTTATGTAACGTATAAGTTTTCGGTAACATTTTGGATCGAATTCTGCTCAATACCCTGTCAATACCGTATTCGTTTTTCTACGTCACTTACGACTTCCTCTTAGTTTTGGTTGTGTGCAACGTATTATATAATATTATATATACGTATTATATATATAACATTGCGCATGTGCGTGCAAGAGTAGAGCACATTTTACGAGCTCCCCTAATTTCTTCGGTTCGGTGGTAATTTGAAGTCTACTATTTGCGAAAGTTCGTTATAGTGTTAGCGGTGATCATATTAATCATGCCGGTGTTAACGAAGACTCAATCAGAGGATATAAAAGCTATATTTCGCGATTGTGTCGCAGAAATGTGGTCGGACGGGAACATCATGGAGAAAATGGCAGAAAATGTGGCTCTGCGTTTCGAAACAAGACTGGTCGAACTATGCACTAAATTCGAAGGTGAAATAAAGGTGTGTAACGAAACGTGCGAAGTACTAACAGCTAGAATCGATAAACTCGAGCCATACACGCGACGATCAAATGTCCGTATATTTGGAGTCAAGGAGTCCGATAGCGAAGATATGGAGGAGGTTGTTGAGAGAGTTTTCCAGAATAAACTACATCTCGGGACCATCTCCAGAGATCATGTGGACCGGTGCCACCGTATAGGAAAACCTGGAGGCAGACCTCTGGCGATCATTGTTAAGTTTACCAGTTACCGGTTCAAACATATGGTGATGGGTGCCAAGTCCAGACTCAAAGGGACTGGGATTGTGATTGCGGAGGATCTCACGACAACAAGGTACTCCCTGCTGAAGTATGTAAAAGAGTTATGCGGCGCGTCCAACACCTGGTCCATGGACGGCATTATTTATCATAAGAGAGACGGACACAGATACAGGGTGGAGACTGCGGCTGATCTGGAACAGATTCGGGAGCTCAAATCTGTTTAAGTTAACTGTACTTTGCTTTGTTGTAGGGGAATTGATAATTACTGTTTATTTCATGTGATTATATCAAATCATTCCAAGATTATGTTTAGTTGATTTTGTTTTATTCGGATTGCCACCGAGGGCTAATATTTTTGTTATGATTTTGTGGGTTGGGGAGACTCGGGAGATTCCTGGGTTGGTTCTTTTTTTTCGAATCTATTAGATAGATATAGGTATATTTGTTTTCTTTAGATTTACATTGCGTAATTTTCGACAAACACTTTCATTTATATTTCTTGTTTTGATAATTGTACTTGTGTATGATAGGTAACCCCTGAGATGGCTGTCGATGCTTTTTCGCTGGCTCACCTGAACGTCAGGTCGCTTTTGTCGGCTTACGAGCACTTCCGTGACTTGGTGGATGAATGGAACTATGATGTTTTGGCGGTGACGGAGACGTGGCTGTCCGGAGGTATCGAATCGGATTCACTTCTGTTTGGAGACTACAAATTATTCCGTAGGGATAGAGAGGGCAGAGGTGGCGGCGTCGCATTTTTTGTGAAAAGGTATGTTAGGTGCGTAGCACTTGAGACCTCAGATACTATAGAACAACTTTGGATATCGGTAAAGTTGCAGGGCCTTTCTATTGCAGTTGGCGTTTTATACAAACCCCCTAATTTAAATTCTAATACTTTCATTGACGCGTTTGAGTCGACGGTCTCAAGTATCGCGCTAGCTGTGGATCAGGTAGTGATCATGGGAGACCTTAATATTGACATGCTTTGCCGTAACGACCCTCCTGTGGTGGCCCTGTCAGGAGTTCTGGATACCTTTGCATTGACACAATTGATCAGTGAGCCTACTAGGGTGACGGAGAATACATCAACATTGATTGACTTATTGTGCGTCTCTGATGAGGCTCTCGTTGAGAGTAGTGGTGTAGTTAATGCTGGTCATATCTCTGATCATGATATCGTCTATTGTAAGTTAAAGATTCGGAACGGGAGGCGACAACCATCGAGTAAGGTAGTCAGGTCATACAAAGACTTTAATTATGAGCATTTTCTGGCTGACTTGTTCTCTGTACCATTTTATAATATTTTTGACATCCGCGATATCGATGATAAGGTTACCTTTTTGACTGATAATATTTTACAAGTTGTTAACGGGCGCGCCCCGTTAAAAATGTGTAAATTCTCAAGAATGCCGGCTCCGTGGATAACGAGCACCGTGAAAGAAATGCAGCGATTACGAGATAACGCGTATAAACGTTTTAAAGTAACACGAACGGATGGGAGTTGGAATTATTACAAAACTCTACGAAAGCAGGTTAAAACGGCTTTTCAACGCGAGCGGAGGGCATACCTGGATAGTAAAATTGCGACTGGTGGTACAGCGGCCTGGTTGGCTCTGCGTAGGGCGGGCATATGCAAATCTCCTGCCTCGGTGATACCGGACAGTCTTTCAAAACCGGACGAAATCAATCAGTACTTTATAAACTCAGGGTCGGGCTTATCGGGGTTTGCACTTGATAATGAATTGGTAGCATTTTATAATAATAACAGGCGGGTTAATGCACAGTTCTCTTTTCAAGACGTACATGACTCCGATGTAGAAAGGGCTATTTGGGCAATAAAGAGTGATGCTACCGGCTGGGACCAGCTAAACAGGAAAATTATTCATCTTTGCACTCCACATATTGTTCCGTATATTAGGGATATTATCAATACTTCCTTCTCTTGTGGCAAATTTCCCAAACTATGGAAACAAGCAATCGTGCATTCACTGCCAAAGACACGCGACCCGGCTGCCTTCGCAGACTTGAGACCAATAAGCATATTGTCGGTATTATCGAAGGTGGCAGAGAAGCTTATCTCGGTGCAGTTGGAGGGATATGTGCGGAGCAGTAATTTATTACCAAACACCCAATCGGGCTTTCGTTCTGGGTAGGCACACTCTAAAAACAATTTAGTTTCCACAACTGATATATGAGTAGGGGAAACCGGTACATGCCGGGACGATTTTTTTCTTTCATCTCTAATTAATGTATGCCCAACTTCATAATAAGATCAATGAAGTGAACACATTGAGTACCGTTCAGGGTTTATATGTAACAGGAAAAAAATAAGGATACCTGTTAGATTTGCTGTAATTTTAGATATTCCCCTATGCAGAAGATGTCTCAATATGTACCACCCCCGGTACATAACGGACCAGATTATGGCACATAAGAAACCGTTCAAAATATAGCGTAACAAAAGTAAAAAAGCCGATGACTTGAAGGAACCTAAACTTTATTATTCATAAACAATATAAATAAACATTATTTCTCTAGTAATAAATTATAATAAAAATAAGTAAATAAAAAATCGTCTTAAACTAAGTTTACACTCTGCATAAAAATAGTAATTAGTTAATAAATATTATATTGACCAAAGTCAATATTGAAGCTTAGTTTTTTTGAGGTTCTTGCAGTGCCCCCACAAATAATTGGTTTAGGCAATTTTATGACAATATCATCTCTTCCTATTATATCTTTGTCAGCTTTCTCGGGGAATTCAAATAACAATCCCATGCTCTTTTTTAGATAGGACACATAGTAGTCAGAAAATTTCTGATTTTCAACTTTGGCTACGTAATATCGAATAGTTTTTTTTGTAGGAAATTTGACAAGAACGTAGTCTCCGGTAACTATGGCTGTATTTTCTAATTCACCTTCGCTTATTTGTTCATCCACGTATTCTGACGCATCACTTCCGGACATTCGGCATTCTATTTCACTTTCAGTGCTACTCTCCTCAAACACTTTCCTTTTGATTTTTTTACATTCCTTTCTTTTTGGGCGTTTCCCTTTAATTTCCCTATTCTCTTGGCATGTGCTTGTTCGATTTCCTCCTTATTAGGTGTTAGTGTTAAAATTGTTGATTTAGGCTTTCTGGTGGTTGTAGTTTTTCGGGGAGGCGCTTTTAAATGAGGTCGAACTTGTTCAGGTGAAACTAAAGTTGCTTGTAGCGATGTTGATGGTATATAGACTGTTTGCTCTGCTCTGTAGTCTTGAGTAGGGTTAAGCTGGGAGGTACTGGCAGTAGAAAGATTTCTATCGGTCACATATGAACTTAAATATTCTGTCGATTCTATGATATCTGAATTATATGGATAAATGCCGGATCGTTGAAAACCTTTGTTGATATTCATTGGTGTAAATGCCAGAGGATATGCTTTACCCACAATCCCTGCAATGCTATAAATAGTTATAGGTTGTCCAGGATGGTTCAACATCCACTCATCCATGCATCTATTATAATATGTTTTGAATGGTCTGTAACATGAAACATCCAGGGGTTGCAATTTATGGCTACAGTGTGGTGGAAGTGTCAGCAAAACAACACCATTGGCTTTGCATATCTGTAAAACATTTATGTCGTAGTGGCTCCAAGGGCGTAGCCAGAAGTTTTTACAGGGGGGGGGCAAGGAGTCAGAAAAATACCAAAATTTAGGTAAATAAATATTTCTTATCGCATATCTTTTTGTTTATAAAAATATATGTATGAGGTATATACATAATATGAAATATGCTAATAAAACATTACGTAATGTTAAGTTTCCGCTTGTTTTCGGAAAACTTCTGCAGGACAGATTCTTTGAATTGCTCTTGGTCTTCATTTGCAATGTTGCGATAAACGCTGAGCATGCTACCGAAACATATATTCTTGGAGGACATGTATCAAATGTATCAAAATGTACATATAAGTGTACAAGAACAGTAATACTAATATATCATAATTTCCAAGATATTTGCGAACAGCGAACGAATGCAAGAACCGCCATAGCGCCTATCTATTGCTTAAAATACAAACTATAGGTAAACGGGTTGACATTTGCCAAACGAGACCAAACTCGAAACTCAACAAAATTAGTCTAAAGTAATATTTAGCTATATGCACTTAAACTGCAATAATTACGTGATTACAGTGTTACGGATACAGTGATAACACTGTAATCACGTAATCCTATTACTGAAATACTCTTTAGGACCAGGAATCCTAATCACCCCATCATACAACAATATAACACTGGTTTCCAAATAATAATTAATACTTAGTAAAAAATCCATTGCAAAAAAAAGACACTGCTTTATTATCGCGTTCAATAACTACACATTACACAGGCTTCAGTAATATACAAAGTAGATATATAGTGGTTGCCACTTGCCAAACCGACAAGTAAATTGAAGATATAATTTTAGACTGCTTTATTACAAATAACATTATATTATTATATAAGGTTATTTGTAATAAAGCAATCTAACACTTTTACTTCAACTTACTTGTCGGTTGCATCAACAATTCCTCTATTAATTCCCAATAAATCAACTTAACAATAAATACCTCACCCTGTACTGAGATTTGGAGGTAGGTACTGGTATTTGAGTTGCATACTCGACGGTAATTTATTAAATTATTTTCTCATAAAATAATCACAACTGGCTTTTACAGTACATGTTATGTGTCTTTGTAAATTTATTATGTACCTAATACAATTTTGAGCATTTTTATTTTGAGCGCCAGGGGGGGGCAGGTGCCCCCCCCTGCCCCCCCCTGGCTACGCCCTTGAGTGGCTCTCGTGGTTATCCATCACCAATAATATTTTATTTTCTGTTGTGCAGCGAACATGTTTAATGAGGTGTTTTATGAATTCGGCAAAATTTACACCAGTCATCCAACCACTAGGATGTGCAGCTCCAGACGCACCAGGTGGAGCACCTTCTAGCATATGAGGTTTGAAATTTTTCCTTGGAAAAATGAAGAACGGTGGTATCGATGTACCGTTTGCACATATTGTTCCACACATAGTAACAAGGGTTCCCCTCTCAGCACTTGTTATTTTACCTATCTGCTTGTCTTTTCTGGATGCTAATATCTTTGGCGGCTTGTGCACAGTGGTGACGCTAGTTTCGTCGCAATTAAAAATTTGATGAGCTTCAAAATTGTCATCTTGCAAAACTTTCTTTAAATTGTCGTAAAATAGTTTTACATTAAATTTATTAAAGCTTGTAGCACGACTAAGACTAGTTGCTTCTGGTGTTCTTAAACTTATACAAGGGTGCCTTTGACGAAATAAATATACCCATTCTATGCCCGCGCATTGTCTTTCCGTCCATGATGACGGACAAGTTTTATTGTTGGCAATGGCGTACCTATAAGCAAGTTCTTGAGTCATTTTAAGTGTCAGGCCATAACACATTTTGGATGCTTGAATAATATACTGCTCTAGAAGGTTTTCTTCTTCGTACGTAAAAACGTTTTTAAAACCATGTTTTCGCGTAAAGTCAAACGGTTCGTCTCCTTTATGGTCATTAAACTTTTTAACCTTGCGATGAAGTGCTGTCTTGCTAACATTAAATTTGTTGGCAGCTTTTCTTAAAGTTAATTCCTTACATATAACTTTCTCGATGGCATTTTTCATGTTCAGCGCATGTTCCAAATGGATTTGTGAACTTCTTTCAATAGCATCGCGTAAGTCTTTTCTTGGTACCCTCGGCATGATTACTGAAATAGTAAGGTATTATCAACAATGAATTCATTAAATGACTTATAGCATGTAGGTACTTATAAATATACCTTAATAAGGTACTTATATATATATATATATATATATATATATATATATATACCTTAATAAAGTGGTTCATAGTGGAACAGTCATGTTAACTGTCCCAGTATATACCGCCCGACATCGTCCCGCTATGCACCATAGAACGAAACATAGAATTTATTAAAAAAATCTACTTTACCGACTGAGGTAGTTGAATTTTAACACAACGTATAGCGAGACGAGAAGTTATTGAGGTTATGTCCGATAGAAATATTACTATATTTTATACAGCTACTCTAAGGGACACACAAAACGTTAAGTGTCAAATAAAACTTTTAGGTGTCACTTAGCTCACAAGTACTACAAAAGCTAAATTAATAAACATATACTTACGATTTGTTGATGGGGTAATCTGTCCAGCTCGAATTATACTTGTGACAACATATGATGACTCTGAGTGCACACATGTGGGGGTACGGGGCTTTGTCCCACTATGTACCGTGTACCGGTATGTACCGATTTCCCCTACTCTCAACTAATATGGTTAGTGAAAATTTAGACAACTGACTGACTATGGGAACAGAGTGATTTAGTTAACGCAACTAATGTTGCATTTGTTATGGGAATAAGTGATTTCAGTTAGTGCAACTATTGTTGTATTTGTTATAGTAGCTAGGTATAATGTGTGTTATTTACTATTTTAATTGCATCAATTGCTTTTATAATCTATTCTCATTCATAATATTGTTTTGTTTGTAATTTGTTAAAGGTGTTAAAATTTTAAGATTGTTAACAAGCATTTTATTATAAACACTCCATGGTTTATATTAAAAGCTTTCATCAATATTATAAGATTGATTCAACTTTTAAACAATGGACGGTTTAATAGAAATTCCGGTTAACAATCTAAAAAAACTGGACACCTATAATCAATTATAAACAAAACAAAATTACGCTTTAGAATTATAAAAGTATTTGATGCAACTAAAATCGCGTGTCTATTTGAATCATTGAATTCCACATCGAAGAAAGTGCCAGTACAATTATGCTGACAACTGTCAATTTAAAAACTGCAGTACATCTATAAATCTTGCAAAGGATTCTTCAATATCTAATTCAAATAAACGCACCGCATAATATCAAAACTTGAGACATTCAAGTTCATACATAAATTACAAGCAACAAAAATTATGAGATGATATTATACAAACATATTTTTTTATAATAGCAATACAGTCCAAACAACATTATACCTACTAGTAGATAAAGTATAATAATTACATGATTTTCACCATGTTTAATAGGTGAATATTGTGTTACAAACAAGGGTTGATATTCATGCAGAAACTCGAAGAAAAAGGACAGAGAAAAGGGACATATGCATTGCACTTGGGCCGAGCAGCCCAAGTCTAGTGTGCATAGTCAAGCAGATAGAACATAGAAAGAGAAAACACAAAGAGATTTCATTGTTTGCAACACACATATTCATGCAGTTTTTATTAATACATATTATCCCTTGCCCGACTGTTGTAATAGATGTTTGGGAGAAAATGTAGCTGAATCATTGGCAATTGACTGATGGTACGGGGTATGTCGTATTTCATCCGTATCTATTCCTAGAATCCCATATCCGCGTATTGGTGCTTCTATAAAAGTTCCCATTAATACATCACAAAATTAGAAAATTAATAAATCTACTACATACCAACACGTTCGTCAAATTCCAGTTTTTCTCCATCTAAACTAATGTCTCCAACACTAACCACTTCTTCTTGTTGGCTAGTTACACTAGCTAGTGATTCTAGAGGCGACACTGTTAGTGATACAACTAGAACATCAAATTAAAATAAGAGCCTGAATCTAACTTTTATAAATTGTACTTACCATCAGCCTTCTCAATAATATAGGGTCTCATAAATTTTATTCGTTGTCCTACGATAGGTATCAGTTCCTTTATGAGGTTCTCGTCAAGGTCCAACAAATTGGATTCGTCGGTTTCATTTACTGTTGAAAAAACAATATGGTATATAGAAATTCAGTCACATACAATTGACGAATGGAACCAAATATTGCAATTTGTTAAATGATCTAAAAGTTAACAAAGAATTAAAAAATGCAATAAAGAACGTGGTCTCCATTTGAAATATGAAAGCGGGCGCCACTTCTAGTCTAACCGAAACCAACCGGAAACAGATAATATTTTTGTTGAACATATCGTATCCAACAGCATTAAGTTAGAAAATTTCAAGTTCTATTTTATTTGGTTCTCCATATACTTCTAATGAATGTATGATCAACACATATTTTAAATAGCACGGACACCCGGAAGCATTATTAAAGCCAGATAGACGAACTTAAGTTACAGGAGAGTCTACTGTATGAACAATGTACATGCAACACAGGGTATCTCGTATTCAGGCGCCAGCCGGGCGGTATATGCGTTTTAACATGAACCTACATACCTGCAATACGTACGATATGTGTTAGGTTATAACTTGTTCTCTATAACATACTAACTTTATAAGTATAGACAAAATAATGCGTACATACGTAGTTCAACTAGTGATCTGGCTATAAACTATGCATTTGTGTACTTACCTTGAAAGACAGGAATGAGGCATTCTAAGCTTTATGACTTCAACTTATTTTGTACATAATCATCCATAACTAATAAGTATGGATTCAAACTGCTTACCAATGATATTGAAATCTTGCTGTAACACAACACAGTATCTGTTGAACACACGCACTCTAAACGACAACCGCAGTACACGCTTAACGGCTTTAGCGGCATCAACAAACTGTCGAAATTTCTTGTAATGGTTGGCGCCTGCGCAGAACTTTACCAGATTTTTGTAATCCCAACAAATGTGTGTGTTGATTAAGAAGATTTTTGTAATCTCAACAAAAGTATCTGTTGGTTAAGCAAATTACATTCAACTAATAAAACTTTGTTGCTGCAACGATTCCGCTAATGTTGGTAATGCTAATTGGCAGCCATTATTGTTATACTGTACTGATACTTTTAGTTACGATAACTGAAATCGACCAACAAAAGCAGTTTGGTTGCTGCAAGTAATTCTGTTTTTAGAGTGCATAGTTGTACATCGGCATTATTAAGTATTGTTGATGATATTATAAAAGAGACTGATAAATGGAATGTTACTGCCCTGTGCTTGCTGGACTACACTAAAGCCTTTGACAGGATGCACCATGATGTTCTCTGTGATTTTAAAACACTTGGGGCTCTCGGGGGCGGCGTCGCGTCTGCTTGTTGACTACGTTGTTGGCTACAGTTGGTAGACATCGGGGGAAAAAAGTCATCTTTTCTCAGTACCTTGTGCGGTTGCCCTCAGGAATCGATAATTTCTCCCCTTATCTTTACAGTGTACACCAGCTGTTTTAAAAACAAAATACAATTTTGTAAAACGCACTTTTATGCAGACGACACACAGCTTTACTTCTCTTTTCCTCCTAGCGATGTGGACGCGGCATGTGCGCGAATGAATGCTGACCTGGAGGCTTTGGTCGATGTCTCTAAACACCACAATTTAGCAATAAACCCGCGAAAGACCGAAGTAATCCTGTTCGGGCCGAAAAAAGCGAGAGAGGTGGTGCGTGACCGTTTTCAACTTTCTGTAGATGGTGTTACGCTTGTTACTAAATCTTCGGTAAAAAATCTAGGAGTTATTATAGATGATAATTTAAAGTTTAATGAGCACATAAATAAATGCGCACAGAGAGCGTATTGCAATTTGAGAGCTATATACAACAATAGAAGTTATTTGAGTATTAAAACAAAGCGTATGCTCTGTGATACATTAGTGCTCTCAAGTTTTAATTATGCCGATGTGTTGTATTCTCCTTTCCTGTCTGCTCGTCTAAAATATAAAATCCAGAAGGTCCAGAACTCCTGCCTGCGAACAATATACGATATGCGACGCCGCGACCACGTCAGCCACAAATTAGTTGATATCAATTGGCTCAACATGAGCAGTCGCAGGATCCTCCATTCCGCCTGTTTTTTTCGTAATGTGATTGCTTCCGGAAAGCCACCGTACCTTTACGATCGCATAAGGTTCCGGTCGGATGTACACACCCTTAACGTCAGAATTAGAGGTTTATTAACTCCTCCTATACATCGACTTGAACTTTACAAAAAGAGTTTTTCATATCAAATCTGCTCCGTCTACAATGAAATAAGTCGTATAGGGTTTGGTCAGTGTGCATTCGTCTCTGTTTTTAAGAAGAAATACCAAAGTTATCTATTCGGGCTACAGTGTTCGTGATCTTGGCGGGCGGCGGCAGTTTCGTTTGAGTCGAAATCGGGGGTGATCTGTACACAGTGCAATGTATACTGTGTTTGGGAATTGTAAGTGTTTGTATAGATTTAATGTTACGCGCTTTTACTTTAATTTTTAGAATATTTTTGAGGTTTTGAATTATTATATTATTTTTCGCTTCTCTTACTGGTGCGGTGCAGTGGAAGAGTAAATGTGTTAAACTGCACCGCAAGATTGTTCTCATGTTATTTTACTTACGTACTTGTCTTAATTGTGTTACTGTTTGAACAATAAACTGATTATTATTATTATTATTTGTGTTACCTCCTTTGCATGTAATTTTACTAAGTATTATTTATTATAATAAATTACTACACCGAAACTAGAATTTGGTTTCAGTTAAATATGCGTGTAAACTTCTATAAGCCAGCGGTTCTAGGTAGAAACCGCTATAAAACGTTAACCGCTATAACAATTCTTTAGTAAGTGCTTATTCT
The DNA here is from genome assembly GCA_963966075.1 of Aphodius sticticus. Lineage (NCBI taxonomy): Eukaryota > Metazoa > Arthropoda > Insecta > Coleoptera > Scarabaeidae > Aphodius > Aphodius sticticus. Next base: position 47,076,995 of record OZ014509.1, on the reverse strand, counting down.
TCGAAGTAACTAATCAGTTACCGCCAAACACGTCTATTATAATTATTATAATTATGAGACCACTATTTTAAAGTTAACTTTTTAGGTTAAGTTTCTATATCTATATCCTTGAATATAGACACTGGGTGTCATGAATGTTTTTATCACAGTAGGGTAAAAGTGTTGCCCCAAGCTCTATTGTGACAATAGTTGCAACCTCGTTGATTATTTATTAAAACTTGTAGGCTGAAGTAGAGTAAAATTATTCACAATTAGGTTTTGCCGCAGACCTGCCCGCCACTTAGCGGCGGAATATGTAAAAACAAATGAATCTGACAAAGTGAACAGCCAGTACTCTTTTGATAATTTATAGAATTTTTTTTATTAAAAGAATTTGTTTGCTCTGTTACTTTTCGAGATATATGAAAAGTACATTAATGGCCATAAGAAATACACGATTCTTCCATATAGAAGAGTTCTGGATAATCATTCCTTCCACAGAAAGAAAATATTTTCATATATGCAGGATGGTCCACAACGACGTACCAACACAAACTTATGTTCCGTTTTTTTAGTGGAATGCTAGGTATATTATTGCAGTTTTTTATTAAGATTTGTATTCTAATCGTTTTGACAACAACTTATATTAGGCTGTTAACTGTTTCCGAGATATTGTGAAATTGATGGCAGAAACGAGTATTTTGGAAAAAAATATTCTGAGGTAACTAACAAGGAAAAAAGTAACAAAAAATTCTTATTTTGGATAGTCAAAATATAGCAGTTTTCGGCATTTATTATTGATTTGCGATGACTTATCCCGAATAACTGGAAGTATGCTCAATGTCACATAACTTAAGAATTAGAAATGAAACTCCCTGTATGTCTTAACATATTACACATGATCGATAAATAGGTAAAAACCTATTAAGCATCTAATTTGACATTTATAACTTATACACAATAATTTATAAATTAATAAAGACCCACCGAGGAAGACATTTTCGGAAAGCTGGTTTACTGATCTTGCGAAGTATGCCAAGATATATAGGATATTCCATTTGAAATTCTTAAGTTATGTGACATTTAGCAAATCTCCAACTATTCGGGATGAGTCATATTGTAATCGCAAATCAATAATAACTGTCGAAAAGTGCGACATTTGTACTGTCCAAAAGTTCTTCTTAAGTTCTTTCGTTTGTTTATCTTTGTTAGTTTTTCAGGAATTTTCAGAGCTATCAAAATTATTTTTGTAAAAATGCACGTTTCTTATAAATTTCACAACATCTCAGAAACGGTTGACAAAAGTCAAAACGATCAAGATACTAAACTGAATTAATCTCAAAACAGCAATAATGTACTTAGTGTACCTATACCAATTAAAGAAACTATAAGTTTATGTTGGTACGTCCTTGTGGAACACCCTGTATGCATGAAAATATTTTCTGTCTGTGAGACAAGTTATATATCTTGAAAACTAAAAAATCATTTTTATAAAATATCAAAAAAGTAGCAAAAACTGTTAGTTTTTCTCAAATTCGTCTTTTTTACAAACTAGCGCAGCCGGTACTCAGCAGCGCACCCCTATATCTCAAAAACTACCAAAGCAAAACAAATCTCTTTTGGTAAAAAATTAGCAAAAAAGTATAGGCTGTTCACATTTTTCCAATTCATTTGTATTTACATATTGCAGCTCTGAGTCAGCGGTGCACCTCCATATCACGGATACGAACAGAGCAAAAAAATCTTGTTTGGTAAAAAACTAGCAAAGAAATAGCACAAAATATTGGCTGTTCACATTGTTCAAAATCATTTGTTTTTAATAATTGACCCGCTGAGTTGCAGGTACCTCAGCGGCGCACCCCTATATCACGGATACGAATAAAGAAAAAAGATTTGGTCATAAATTAGCAAAAAAAAATAGCAAACAAATATAGGCCGTTCACATTTTTTTAATTCATTTGTTTTTACAGATTATGGCGCTGAATTGTCGGCACGTCGGCGGCGCCCCGTTATCTCGAAAACTAACAAAGCAAAAAAATTATTCTTATTGGTAAAAAATAGCAAAAAGATATTGAAATAATAATATTCATTTTTCAAAAGTTGCGCCGCTGACTTCTCCGACCTGTTATACGTATAGTTGGTAAAATAGTAGAGCCCTAGAATATTACAGACTTTCGAACTTTACCTACCATACCAGATACTATTTACGATCATATGCATAAACTAAATCGTGGACAGCTTCCCTCAAAAGTGGGCAATTTTTGGTGATTATTGCGAAAAAACGTAAATTCTGGTAACGGTGAAAATAGAACTTTTTGACCAGTGCGATTCTTTTTGTTGAAAGAATAAGTATTGATTTGTACTGGTTCAATAATAATAATACTGTATAAATATTTATTTAAAAGAAAAACCAAAAATATTTACTTGCCAATAAATTTTTCATGAGTAGGTACTTCGCATCTTTCAATCCACAATAATTATTAATATTATTTATTAATAAACTACTAAAAAGATATAATACAAGAGCGGGTCTTATCTCCAATTCATATTTCTGAACTGCCCAGTATATGGTAGGTATGTACGTAACTTTTAAGATCTGATAACTTGCATTTTTAGGTTTAGATTTTCTGAACAATTGATAATACTAGTTATTTTCTATTTGAGGCAATGATTACTGCTCACACTGTAGACGATAATCTGCAAAAAGAAGAGATTAAATGAATCCAAGATGCCAGTACACAACTGATGTACGATCATCTTCAGATAGAGATCCGTTCCAACGAATTGTATCATACTGTGTCGCTATAGCTAAGTTGGGGCACTTTTTTCGCGACTGATTAAGCAAGGCTTTGAGGCAGATGTTATTTTCTCGTAAAAACTGTGGCACGCTTTAATTTTTAGCTCGTCATTCCGGTGGTTGCGGTACGGTTCGAAATCAAAACACCTTTCGGCAAAATCAGACCGGAGGTATTGGGCAAGCAGGTGGCCCTAAAACCAGTTATTTAACGCATTTCGTTCAGTTGCATCACTCTCCTCTGCCTTTAAAGAAACGATTTATGACATGACAAATTACTACAGGTGTACGCAAATCTTTTGCATGTATATCAAGAAAGTTGGATTTTGAGTTTGATCTACGTTTATATACGTATGCGCAATGATCTTTTTGATATGTAGATACATCGTTTGGTTGATGGATAGCCGATATCCGCCCGACATTTAGAATAGACAGTTGTTGACCAAGACCGAAGAAAGGCGTACAAATGAATTGTAAAAAATAGTTACTGTGTATACGGAGAATAAATTGAGTTTGAGTTGAACTGTTGTGTTTTATTGTGAATACTTAATTGACGACATTACAGGAACGATAAAATAGCTACATGCAGTGTGGTCTGCTTAAGAATGTAACACTATCATACATTTTTACTTTTTAGACAATTTGTTTTCTTTTTTCAAATATAAAACTCAATTGTGAATAAAGAAAAACTTATTGTCCCTTCAAATGCAAGCCTGCTGCAATACTCAAAATAATTCAAATAAATGTCAAATAAATCTGTGATCTCTCATTGAATAAAACTAAAACACTGGTTGATATACTTCTTTATTCTGCAGACACTAACATTTACATATACGTTACAATACAACTGTCAGTTTACATGATCTAAATACGAATGTTTTCGGGGGTTTGCTACCCCTTTGTTATAATGTTCAATGCATTTTCTTAATAATTAGCTGATATAATAACTGATTACAGGGTGATCTAAAGTGGTGAAGGACTGGTTGAATTTCCCGCCTCGCCTTTGAACGTTTTTACTTTATCATACGTAGTATGTAAAGTATTGTAATCGTGCCAAAAAGAAATTTTGAGGTTTTAGCGGAAATATGTCTTTTTGGGTCCCCTAAACATTTTAGACCAAGGTACAAAAAATGTCCGTGTGTGTGTGTATGGATGTGTGTGTGTGTGTGTGTGTGTGTGTGTACCCGTTTTTTTGTGCGACGATTCCTTCGAGAAACTACTAAAGGTATCGGGACGAAACTTCATATTTAGAAGTTTCATGACCAAACTTAGAGCTGAAAAGCCTTCTGTTGAAAAGGGTCCAAAAGAACTGGAGGTTTAGTCTTAGCATGTTTGAAAGATTTTGCAAATAAGCCGCCATTTCTGGAATTTCGTCGAAATATTTAAATAATCAATTAAGGTAGAGGAAATTATGAATAATTTATGACTGAAATTTTTTGGTACAATCAATAGTTTAACTGCATGAGCAAATTCTATTTCATCGAGATCGGTCGTACTGCATTAAAACTAGTAGCCAGGATATGTCAGATATTGTGATTCTAATGACGGTAAGTAGTGTCAAACTCTAATGTTTTGACAATACCTACTGTCAATATAAGCTGCGTTCGCGCAGTGTACACCGCTGTCGGTGCAACTTATCGCTGGTAGATGTATACTTGTAAAATGGAAATAAAAATCTTGTAGAACCTACTTAAAATTATATACTTACGGTGGACAGGCAAATATTCCAGACAAAATCATAAAATTGTGTATGCAAGCTGGCTTTGGTGCACCAGTAGTTCCACTGCTGAACGCAATAGCAAAATTCTCAAAGCATCTTTCGGTGCATACGGTGTGAACATTTCTTCTTCTTCATGACTTGGTATCAATAGTTCATCAAACGATGTGTAATTTTTGGCTTGACCAAACACAATAATTTGTGTATTTAGTTTCAATTTTTCAAGCATATCTGCAGCTGATTGAACATCGTTTAAAGACCAAAATAACATTCACGGCTTTACGAGTTCTAACTGCTGAATTTTGTCATCTTCTGGTGCAGATGGATCGATTGAAGCCACTTTTGCACCAGTGAATATAAATCCATTAAAGATGACCGATGTATTTAAATGATTGTCGGTGTAAGATGTTAGAATATCTTGAGGAGTAACACCCATTCGTTTCAAATTTATTGCCACTCTTACAGATCTTTGCAAGACGGCAGCAAATGTTTTAGTTCAATGGGTACCAACTTTAATAATTAAAAAATGAATGAATCTCTATAAAGATATAACAGGGACCCATCTCCTTTACATAGTTTATAGAGGGTAGTGTGGTAAATATTGTTTATATGAATTTGTAATTAAAGTTTCCGTACAAATTACATTACCAAGTTTTCAGTTTCTTTTATTAAACATGAACTCTAAAGAAGAACATTACTTACCTGTGCAATTTTGTCGCTATGTCGAATAATTCCTTTATATACTTCTATAGTATATAGAAGTAGTTTATATACTTCTATATATATATACTTCTTCAGCAACGCCTGTGATATTCGGATCTATTTTGTATATCTTTGGTTCGAATGATATTGTCGCCTTGATCGGGAAGGAAAATCTCACCTAATAATAAAATAAATATACCACACAATATATTGCGGTGTTAACTTGAAATAGATTTATATTAAAAAAAAAAAAGGCAGGATAACATACCTGGCCCAACCATCCTCACAATATACTGGTTATACTGGGTTATACTGGTATACTGGGAACAAGTGAACAAAGCTTTACTGTTTCGAATATTGTATTGGCGATCTAAAATAATTACTCAAAAAACAGTTGAGTTTGTAAAAAGAAAATTGTGCAGATAGCATATAAAAGCAAATTGTCATATTTGTGAGGTGTGCACGTGTATCATAACAGACTTATTATTATTATAACAGACAATTAGCTGCGTCGGCGCTAGTTAAAATAACTAAATACTAATAACAGTAATCTTGTGTAAGTACGTAGGCTTTCACGGCCAGAATCATTTAGAAAATAAACTGCTTCCGGGTTATGCCGTGTGTCAAGATTTGTTAATGCTGACGTTTGCGAACCATGTTACTCGCTTCTTCAGAGCTACCTAAATACTGCAGTGTAACGTCAGCATTAAAAAATCTTGACACACGGCATAACCCGGAAGCAGTTTATTTCTAAATGACGTTTCGCGAACCATGTTGTTCGCTTCTTCAGAGCTAACTGAATACTGCAGTATTCAGTTAGCTCTGAAGAAGCGAGTAACATGGTTCGCGAAACGTCAGCATTAACAAATCTTGACACACGGCATAACCCGGAAGCAGTTTATTTTCTAAGGTAATCTTGTGATTTTATCACTCGGGGTTTTTAATAGTTGTGGGACCGATATGATATTTTTGAGTATTTCTGTGATTTACCGCGTGTATGAAATTACAGTACATTTCATTATTATGTTCCTTGCCATTATGTAATTATGACCTGTCATTATGTTCCTTGTCGCAATTTTCAAGAAGATTAAAAATTTTGTATATGAATCGACAATATTTAGGTATATGAAGTTGAACACGGAGTATTTTGGGTGGCCCCAAACACACGTAAAATCCAGTGAGTTGGCAATACTCCTAAACACTATCAATAGCTGTTTGTTTCATAGTGTCAACGAATAATGTTGATTTAGTGCACGTGGTGAAACCGTTAACAATACAGTAGTAGAACCGTAGGACACTATAGATTTCCCAACTTTACCGACCATACTACTATCTACGGGCGTATGCAGAAACAAAATCGTAGACAGACTGGCAGATTTCCCCCAACGTGAGCAATCTTTGGTGCTAATTGGAAGAGACAGTAAATTATGGCAACGCTAAACCTAGACGTTTTCTACTTTTACGCGATTTGTCTTGTTGAAAACATAATTATTTCTAGATTTTAATCTTCCGCGGTCTGAGTAATTGATATATTGCTTACAGGGTGGAAACCGCGCTGTCTACTTTGAAGCAGTCGACGGTTCGCACTCTATTGCAAGAGGCATCTCCTGGACTACGTATCAAACCTACAACGATACTGTCGTCTGTTGGGCAGCACTGGTTCCATTTTTTTTAATGCATAAATATTTATTTAAAGAACCAGTCTTATATACTTGTTTTTTATTTTCCTTAGTTATATGATATATTGTTCAACATATCGATAACTATCAAAATTGCAAAAAATATATATTTTTTTCTAGTGTCATCCTAATCATTGTCGCGTATCATGGTGGGGATTATATAGTCATAGATACGTATGCAATGAACTTATTATATGTGAGTCGTAGAAAAAATATAATTCTACTTCACGTAAATGTTATTAAGTGCCAAATTTGGACAATTAGTGTAGATTTGCAGCAAAATAACCATTAAAAGAACTATTTACATTTAAATTGTCTGTTCATCTCAATATTAGTCTAAGAGCCAGTAGCCGGCAGTCTTACGATATTTTGTTAAACCCTATATTTTTACAGTTTACTGTCTTATACCTGCCGAACATGAGACGTCAGAGACAGTATGCGCGACGCGCGCACTTGAGATTCAGCTAATACATGCATTCAAATGGAGCCTTTCACACGGCGACGCGAGGCGGATACAGCGTCGCGATACTAAATTTTCGAATTACAACTTTCCAGCTGCCGCGCCGGCTGCAGAATCCGTGACGGGATACCGATTTTATATTGCAGTATATGGAGCCGTGCAGAAGCGCACACTGCTGCGAGGTTTTAATCATAGCATAGGCGTGTAGAGATGAAGTAAGGGTCGGCAGTGGGTACATTTCAGTCTGGTAAAAAGTGTCGCCAAGCGAGGATCTTACAGTCGTTCTTTCGGTGGTATTCTGTTTCGCATAAGGCTGCGGACACATTATTCACTCGTGACACTCATGCCAGATCACATTGACACGTGACAGTGGCGTAGCGAGGGGAGGGCAAGGGGGGTATCATGCCCCGGGCGCCGATTGCAAAGGGGCGCCAAATGGTCTCCCTTTGACTGGTCTGAATTGAAAGATCGGAAATTGTTAACAGTATTGAATAAAATTATTGAAGAAGCAGTCAATATTCAAACTTTATTACTATATTATTTGCAGTTTGAAAAAAACTGTAACAGCCTTTTCCAATAGCACTACTCTTAATCGTTATAAAGTCTAAGGAGAACTATACACACACTAAGAATACTATCTGAACAGTAATAAATATGAGCTACGAATGACTATGTATACATGAATGAATAATAATAAAAGTATCCCGGGCTTGGACCGACTGTATACTGTATTCTGCCTGGGATAACCCGTGTTTCCTAACGGTGCGCAACGGTAGCGTACAAGAAGGGTACAAGGTTCGTCTCAACTGTTGTTATCAAAACAATATTGCCATCGCACGTTCCAAAAGTAAGTTCTCCTTTTTATACTTTATACTGTTGTGTTCTTTGAAAGTAATATATTAATCGACCGTTTCCGTTTCGACAAAGCTTGTGCGAAATTAAATTTGTGAATAACCGTGTTTTGGGTGGTGACACTCCTTGGTGGAAGCCAATAGTGGGACGCATGACGTAACGTAATTATTACCAATAAACGGTTACCACTAATGGGCGTGAAATACGTCACTGTGGCTGCCCTTTCTAAGTATTTATAAGATTGATTTAAATTTAAAATTTTTCATAGAATTCTTGATTTTCGGGCGCAAAATGCACGGTGACACACCAAAAGGCTTTTCCTTCGTGGCTCTCTGCGCCAAGAAGTCCGTCCTGGAGATTCCTCTTGCAGTAGAACGCGAAACGTCGGCTTTTGCTGTGTTGCCGACGCGGTTCCCGTCTGAAAATATACAATTCATTAATTCAGACCGCGGTAGACTACAATCTAGAATCTAGATAGAAGAATAAATTCTGTTGAGTACTTGACACTAATAAAAGACTTATTTATCTGCTTTTTGGGAAATATTTATTTCGTAATCGTGCCCCATTGTACTTAATACACACAGCTGTATTCACTTACAGTAGTAGGTACCACTGGCCGGACAAAAATTTATAGTACAAATATCGTATATTACTATATTTTCCTGGAAGGGGGGGGGAGGCAAAAAAGTAGCGTGCCCGGGCGCCAGTTTTGCTCGCTACGCCACTGAGTCACGTGACGTGTTAATTCGTGTTAACACGTCAGATGATATTGATACCTGACGAGTTATCTCGTGTTAACACGAGTTAACACGTCAGGTGTGTATATGGTAGCCGTAATTTTGCTCTAACGTGACGTGTTAACACGAGTTAACACGAGTTAACATGTCATGTGTAAACAAGAGTAAAATGTACAGCTGATCAAATGACTTCATTGACATTCATTCATCTTACTTTTACTATTGAATGAACCCACATGGTTCTCCTTTTGTTTTTTTTTTCTTTCTTCTTTGCAAGCCTCGAAAACAATATGCATTTCTCCACAGCCATGTCTATCGCGCACGGCGCTGTAGTCGCAAATGACACAAGACAGCTGTCATCAAATATGGCCGCCTCGCATACAGTATCATATAGTATTTGCGTCGCATCTCATCCGAATTCTGTATTACGGATGCTGAATATCGCATACAACGTCTACGTGTGTAAGTAGTCAGAGACTTTTAAAAGTCTCTGCAAAATAAAAATGTACGGTATTTTGACAAAACTGAAATTTATATATGACATTAATAATAATATTCTAAGCAGATATTTAGCATGGCTGACATTTTTCACGGTTCTAACATCCCGGGCAACAACCAAACATACGTACTACATGCGTATGCTCGCGGCAGAGAGAGGTAACGTTTGGTTATCTGTCGGGATGTTAGAACCGTGAAAACTGTCAGCCGTGCTAAATATAGGCTTGGAACATTATTATTAACGTCATATATAAATTTCAGCTTTGCCGAAATACCGTAAATATTTATTTTTGTGGGGACTTGTAAAAGTGTCTGCTGTAACCTTGGAACCACAGCTGTCTGCCATTGTTATTCTTCAATAACAATAATATTAATTAAAACATCCTAAAATACCTAAGTGGCAACTTTGTTGCTATGACGTTAATCTCGGTAAAATTTTTACACCTTCCATGCCGCACTGACTCTGTAGAACTGCCGGCTGAACTAAAGAGTCACCGCGTCATGTTCTGTAGGTATAAGGGACTAAAGTATAAAAATATAGGGTTTAACAAAATACCGTAAGTCTGCTGGCCACTGGCTCTTAGACTATATTGGTCGGTGGACCAAACCCGAATATTGGGCGCTTGACATTGCTAGTTGGAGACTTGAGCCACACGATGTGGTAAAATATCAGACTTCGACTTTGGGAGCTGTTCGTAAATCATGTAGCGCCGCCTTTTTAATTATCCGACCAGCTGTTGAATTTATTTGACTCAACGTTATGTCCAACGTTTACTGATACGTTTGTCACATGGTGCACCATGTGACAAACGTATCAGCAAACGCTGGACATAACGTTATTGATATCATTGGACTCCATTATAGTCGGCGCTGCAGCGCCGACTATAATGGAGTCCGTAATGGAGTCAATAACTTGTGTCTTCTGTAAAGAGAAGCAATGTTAAATCAGCAAATTCTTTTGCCACATTCGTTTACTTAATTTTTCAAAAAGCCGACAAAAATATCAACAATCCAACGGTATACTATGTATTCTACATTCTGTGAATAAATACCTGCGAAAGGGCTGTTCATGGCCATTTTCAGGCGAGACGAACACTTATTTATGTCTAATTCTGTAACATGTATTGTATGTGTATTTATGGTTTTCTGGAAATAAATGTATTTTATCTAATCTCCGTTCTTCTTAATTTACATTTCGTTAAAAAAATGCGTCCCATGCTAAATGTTAAACATTTGGGTCCATTATACATATAGTTAGGAGGGCACACTCTATATTTCTATGTTTTATACATATTCGTACTTAATTCCGTTGTTCATGGACCGATTTGGATGATTCTTCTTTTGTCTGAAAGGTTGCTCACATGAATCAACATCTATATCTAACCATGGATTCGTAAGTTGATAGCCTCTGAAAGTGAAGAAAGCAACTTTTTATGAAATAGTTGAATAAAATAACATATGTTCTAATATGAACCATTTCTCAAAAATGGTAAGAAAAGTAAAAACGTAAACTATGGTTATAGGTGTGGACGCATATTTATATGGCATTACCTGACTACCTGGAAATTATATCCGCAACACTTAGTGGCTTTTGCTCGGTTAATTTTTGTTTAAAATGGTTTTTGCAACAAATTACACGACCAATAAATTCAAAATTCTTATACCAATGTCTTCTTGCTTTCATTGCTACACAAATCATTAACTAGCTAAGAAACGGCAAGCTGCTTTATGTTTCTCTTGAATGTTCATCCTAGAAGACAGTGGCCGTTTGTTTGAAGTTACCCTAAGCGCGTAGCACTTTATGGAGTCTACTTACGTAATTAATGCATATTCTCCTCTTAGGTTGGAACGGGGCTCAGCATTAAAGCAAAAAAGCAAAAATGTATTAAACACTTTGGGTAGAACGTTGCATTATAATGTTGTTTATGGGAACACTGGTGCGGTGCTTATTTACCCTCGACGGTTTAAAATACTTTACGCTACTCAATTAACGAGTTTACCTGGCGCTGAATAAAGAATCCCCCAACTATTCTTAGACCAAATTACAAACTCATACATCATGGCTCGACCGGAGAGCAGAGGGCAGAAGAATCCGTATCGCTCCATCGCGAGATTGTGGGCGTTTCAGAAACTTTAACTTAGATAAATTAGTTTCAGACCGGAGAAACTTTGGATATAAAGGTATAGGTTATAATAAGTTTGTGGGAGTATCTCCAGACCACATCATTCCGGGTACCTTACCCGTTATATTATTGTGTTTTTAAAACTTTACATTTTGTTATGATAATTTCTAAAATTCCTTTATTTGCCCTTGTTCCTTGGGTCAATTTTATATAGTAGAATGACTGTTTATGCAAACTAAATTAATGGTACCTCGACCCCGTTTACTTTTTCATTAGTTTCGGTGTATTCATATAGGTACCTACCCTGGCATCTTTAAATTTTTTCTTCTTCTTCTTATCAGTGTGGATATCAAGTAACGGATATAATAGAGTATTATTATTTGTGCAAAACTAAAAATCTAAAAGGGTTATGGCGATTAAAATTAGGTAGTTACAGTGCATTAGTAATTACTCAATGGTGTACAGTTTTTAATGGCTTACATAAGCATAGCCGCCGAGAGTTGGTGACGTCTAGGGTTTGTAGAAAAGCCTGCTTTTGTAAGAATCGGTTTCCGGATTCCAAATTTCGAAAAAACAAATTTCGGGTTTTGTGAGCAAAATTAATATAATTAAGCAGTAAGGGATATCGTCGGGAAAAAACTTTCTAGCAATTTATATTATTGTAAAAACGAAGTCAATGTTGCCAAATTTTCATACATACGTATCTTATAAGGAGATACGATCAGTAAGTTTCAGCAAGTGTCGACTAAAATGAATTAATTATCTGGAAAATGTTTAAAAAGCGGTTAATTTTTATTTAGCATTATTGTTATTTTAATTTTATTTTTCCCAAAGCATTAAGTCTATGTAAGATCTTTATTTTTGTGTTCTCAAATACTTACTCAAATTTTAGTAGTGTCTTTGAACTATTATTACTTCAGATTCTTCAAATAACATATGCTTAGATTTTGCCACTGTTTCCCATTAGTATTGCCGTGATTATTATGGTGTTTGATATTGATACTGTTGCTTTGCAATGATGTGCCACAAGTCCAATAAGCAGGAAAATTTTACAAGAGAAACATGAAAAATATGTTAATAATTATAATTTACTGATGCTTAGCTATTTGATTATGACAAATAAAATTTGTGGCACGAATTTAGTAGAGTTAAAAAGGTGTCCTGTTTCATATGATAAGCGTGTAAGAGATTCCAGAAATTATGTCAAGTTGCTCAAATCTGCCAAACGAGAGAAAAGTCATTTTGAACAGGAATAACGGGAACACTTGTCTATATCTTATTACGAATTTAGTAGATATCTGAGATATCTTATTACGAATTTAAATTGACGAATAAATAAATATAAGGGAAATAAATTTTAAAAAATCTGATCTGGCTTCTTCTGGATTATTTATTGGAGTTCAAAGAATTCATATGTAAAACTCGAATCAAAATTCGTTGGTAGTTGTCGTAATGATCGGATACCGGACAAATAAATTAGTGTGTTCTGTATTCAGTCTGTAAAATATAGTAATATTTTTATCGTGGTAGAGTTTGTGATATGTCATACATTATTTACATACGTATAAAACAGCAATGATTCTTGAATTCGCTGATTTTAACTCAAGTGCACCGATTGTCGCTGCACTGAGATGGCAGTAGTCGCAGTGGCGGGTGTCGTGTCGGTAGGGTTGCCAGGTCTAAAAATACAAAAGCCGGACATGACCATCCATTTAGCCGGACATTTACAATAAAGACGTTTATTATTATTATTATTATTTGGTCCTAAAAGCCGGACAATTTTTTTTTCTGAAGTTTTAGTAAAACACGACAAAAAAGTAAGTCAAATATTTATTTATACTATGCAAGTCAACATAAGAACACATAAAACATAAAAACATACTATGTTAATAGGAACATAAAAGCTCCATATAAAAATTACAATAATAACTTTTCGCAACATTACATTTTCATGTAATGCCAAAGAAAACCAACATTAATATTTGGCAGTCGACGAAACTTTTTAAAATAATACTTTCTTTTAAGGTCATTGTATGAAATTCTTCACAATTTAAATGATGAAAGTTTATTTGAAGAAACATCGTGTTTCTAATGGTGTCTACATTAAGTCTATTTCTATTTTTGGTTCACTGGGAAGAAATTAACGAGAACACTCTCTCAACATTGGCGTATGCCCTGGTATAGCAAAATAATACTGACACAAAATAAGTAATTCTGAATAAAATTCTTCGTATTAAATGATTTAATGTAGACCACATGTTGTGGGCAAGAAGTACCTTAAAATCATCATCCTTATTTTACTTTCCAGAAACTTTTTCAGGTTATGAAACTGGTCAAAACATTTACTATTGTCAAACTTTACATTTTTTTTGTCAGTGGTTTTATAGTGTGCGCAATTTTATCCCATCGCGTGCGTTTGTGTTGATCAGATGAAATTTGTTCAAGTGGTAAAAAGCCGGACCAAAGCCGGACAAGCCGGACCTCCTTAATTTTAGCTGGACAAGGTCCTAAAGAATGTCCAGCTAAAGCCGGACGCCTGGCAACCTTACGTGTCGGTCGGGACAAGACCGCTCGGCTCCAGCAAGTAGCAATGATATGGAGTCCGGACATTTGCTGCGGAGTTATTACTCCATGTGGTGTAAATTACTTTAAATTATTAATAATAAATTATAATTTTCTTCAAATGTGAATTGAATATTTGAGTTTAGGGATTTTTGCTGAAGGAATTCGACCAGGTTGTTGGAATAAGAATTTCATGTTACATTTTATGTAAAATAGTCAAGAATGATCGAAACAGAGATTATGCCCATCTGCGTACCAAAATCGGTTCGTTCTGCGCATCTACGTCACACCAGAATTGCTGTCAAAACTAAGCGTCAAAGTGGCGTATATTTTGTCAACGAACATATGGCGGAGATGTCAACATGATGTGAAATATTAAACAGTGTTTAGTTAGGTTATATAAAAAAAATCGGTGTAAGCGATTGGGGAACTAAATTGTAATAATGTCATCGTCAGCAGGATGATGATTTATAAGTCAAGTGTGAATAAAATGATTATTAATCTTTACTAGCGATCTAATTTACCATTTGACCACACTTATAAAATGCTCCATACAAATGACGCTGATCTTGTAATTGAAATTATTTCTTCGCCGCCAGAAAGTTATCCATTTTTTTAAAACGTCGGCTTTGGACGGAAATGAAATAAACTGCATTTTGATGCTTTGCTTTCATTTCTCTTTGAGCAACCCGCCACCGCACATTTCATTTTCGATATTTTTAATTTTTTTTCAAAGTTGTAATTGGTTGTAATGTATTTGGTTATGTGTCAACGTGTTGTCAAAGTAATTTGTATTTTGTTATGATTCGTATGTAGTCAAGGTGTTATCACTGTTTGGTCTAGTGTGACGTCACAGCAATCAGCTGATTGTCAAACTCGCTCAAAATTGAATGACAACCTGCGCAATGCGTAATCTTGTATTCTATCATTCTTGTAAAATAGTAGTCGTTTGTGCATTTATTTTTGTTTTAGGTTCATGAATGCATCTTTGCTTTTCTTCGTTACCTTTTAATTGGAGTTGACAGGTTGGCTCTTGGCTTATGTTCATTTAATGTGTTTTGGAGTACAAAGGTTTGCCATTTGCCCAATAAGTGATTGCAACCCAAAAGTTAACTTCTTTGTATATAGTTGCATGTGTATTGATTTGATTCCAGCGTTTCTACTCCCCTTTGCTTCGAGAGCAAACTAATGTCAGGCTTGGCAGTGTTAGATGAACTTATTAATATCTGTGTTTTAGAGTTACAAGTGAAGTACTTAACACATTTTTATTTTCTTAGACTGTTGGGCTTTCGATGACCAGTTTCGCCAAAGTAACTTCGAGAACAAAGCTAAAGTCAGTCGTGTTAGCTATTCTAGTAAAATCTGCTTGCCGGTCAATGAGAAGGCTGGAGTTCTATATTAAAGTTTATATTAAAAGTTGTAAACTACTTCATCATGATTATAGAATTGTTATTCTTCTTGTTAACTCTGTAATCCCGCTATATCATGAGTAAAAACTTTTAAAAGTTTAAAACTTAATGATGTTTTAATCCTCCGAGACACTAGGCTAACTAAGCAACTTGGAAACGTTCTCTAGCACTCTGTTGCAAAGTCATAACAATCATCAACTTCTCGAATCCAGTCATACATTTCTTGATGTCAATTTTGACGAATTTCTTTACAACCGAGAACATAAATAATAATTAAAATCTATTATTGCAAACGTTACTGAATATAAAAATTTAGTAAAACTTGTTTAATCGTTCCTTCAATTGTGTTGGTCTGGGTATATTAAACTGGACTAAAAATTTTAATATTTGAATGAAACTGGTATTTTTGCCGTAGGTCTTTCTATTATGAAGCAAATTATCAAAAAATCGCATATTTTCGTGATCCCAGTAGGCCGGAATAGTAATATAAAATAGTTTCGAACACAAAAAATTTTGTGCTTTGGGCAGCTGTACCTACGTCACACAAAAATTTGTAATTAAAATCAACGAGTTGAGTTCACTTCAAGTGGGACAAACTGCACAACCTGAATAATAATATATGAAATATTCCGAAATTACATACTACACACAATGAAATTACAATACACACAATACACACAAAATTAACTAGCCAGACCGGTATATCTCATTTCAACATTTTAAGTTCTTCTTTCCTTTGTAAATAGTGAATTCAGTTTTTTTTCTCTTGTTTCATAGCTCTCTTTAGGCAGACATGCAATCATATAGATAAAATCATATCCGAGTTTGCTTTCATTGAGAATAAATACGAATAATGCAGAGAAAACACTATAAACTCTATAATAATACTATACTAATTGGTGTAAGAACGCAATGCACACCTTCAAGAAACGTCAAGTAGATTTGCGTGTAAGAACGCAATGCACACCTTCAAGAAACGTCAAGTAGATTTGCGTTTATATATAAAAAAAACTACTATATGTCAACTATTTCACACAATGAAAGAAGATCGAGTCAACGTCCTCAACTAATTCACAAATAATCTGATCTAAAGATAAAAAATTTGCCCAAATGCAAATCTCGTAGGTATGTGCTCCTAACTGACGCTGCCGTTGTGGAAATTAAACCGTACCAACGGTAACGCTTACACTAGGTTAATATTTAAATAATTTCCACTGTCCGAAAGTTTTACGCTCATACCGGAGGATTAAAATTTCATTGCACATACAATATGCAGGACTGCGGCATTCTGTATTCAAATTAGGCTTGGCTTTGCGATCATATATCCATGTTCTATCTTCCGATATCATTCATGTGAAATAAAAATCTAAAACATACCTATGCATTGTTACAAATGTTGGTGAATAATTATTATTATACTCCAGTAGTGGATCGATTGGATGTTAATCAGATACTCGTATAAAAATGCTACACGTATAGACCAGGCAATAGAGATCTTTTCGTGACCAAAATAGTATCAGCAAGCCGACGGTCCCAGGTCACGTGGAACAGTCCGTAGATATATTGTGATGTGTTTTCGACTCGCAAATATCATTACTTAATTTGTTATAAACAAAAAACATCAAAGAACGTGCTCTTTTTTCTTGATGCTTTCCACAGACGAATTGTAGAGAATGAAATGATAAAAAAAGTAAACCCTACACGGACTCGATCGCATTGAAATTAACGGAGAAAATTCGGAAAAACCGGAAAAATCTGCGTTTTTTCAAAAATTCATAACTCCGCCATTTTCAAAGTTGTAGCGCAGGCGTTTCGCGAGAAAGTAGCAATTGAAGGGTACTTTAAGTGTGCACAACCCAGGCGTTGTCCGATGATTAGATTTTGCACAATTGCGATTTGAATTTTTTCATGCAATATGGTTCGGCGACCCTGGATGCTTCGCAGGTGGTCCGATTTTAACTTTTTTTTACGTATTTCGAAAGTAGAAGTATTGTGCTACAAAACGTCTATTCTGATTTTGCGTTAAAATGTTAAAATGTTAAAGCGAAAAATTCTTGCAAACATGACCGAAAACTGCTGCGCGCTCCAAAGCTGCCGAGTAGAGGGGGTAGGCGGCCGACGCGGGGAAGCGCGTATCTATAGTAATCCCAGCGCGCTGCGCGCGAGTCGGCCGCGCCTACCCCACTACTCGACCGTTTTGGAGTGCGAGGCTGTTTTCGGTCATGTTTGCAAGCATTTTTGGCCTATTTCGCAACATTTTAACGCAAAATCAGATTAGACGTTTTGTAGCACAATCGCCATCCAATCCAATCGCAATTGTGCAAAAACTAATCATCGGCCAACGCCTGGGTTGTGCACACTCAAAGTACCCATCAATCGCTACTTTGTCGCGAAAAGCCTGTGTACCAATTTGAAAATGGCGGACTTATGAATTTTTGAAGAAACGCAGATTTTTCCGGTTTTTCCGAATACCCTCCGTTAATTTTAATGCGATCGAGACCGTGTAGGGTGTATTTTTCGTCATTTCATTCGCTACAATTCGTCAAGATTGCTCCATCGGTTCAACTTTTACAAGCGAAAAACGAGAAAGAGCACGATTTTTTTGTTTTTTGTTTATAACAAATTAAGTAATGATATTTGCGAGTCGAAAACATCATAATACATCTACGGACTGTTCCACGTGACCTGGGACCGTTGGCTTGCTGATACTATTTTTGTCACGAAAAAATCTCTATTGCCTGGTCTAGTAGTGTTCAAATGTCCAGTATCATCTTTCTTTCAACCTAGTCGCGAACTATGTCAAATGTTTTATGTGTCCACATAAATAATGAGTAATACGTTCTAATGAAGTAACCATGCAATAGAACCAACACGATTTGAGTAATTTAACCCAGAAAGAGCATCTTGGCTAAATGAATAAATAGGCGATGCTTTACGTGGTGAAAATTGAAGCTAATTAACTCCGATTCTCTGACTTTGAATATAACTGTACGGGACACTTTGAGCACGATAAATTTGTCTTATAATTTGTCTTATCCTACGATAAAGTTTTAATGATATTCTATATTTCTAACTAGAAACTGTAACAATTATTAAACTAGAAATAAAACTTGACAAAACTAGAAATAGTTAGGTACGTTTAGCTTCCCTAGATGTCCCTTTGAACCATTATAATATAAATAAGTATTGGCAACTAATACGAAGACCACAGAAAATAGTATATTATTCTATGAGCAAGTAACGTAAGCAATTTCTCACCAGAACGAAGTTTGCAGCACGAAACCGTAGGCGTGTGCTGCAAAACGTTCGAGTGAGAAATTGCAATTACTTGCGCATGGAATACTATACTTTTTCTACGACCATGCAATGAAATTTTATATATTAATTTATTGCATATAGCGACGGCTATATGTCACTATGACGGTTTACAGGATTTTGACAGATTAAAATTGTTTGGTGCGCTTGTCACTTAGCGACGTTGTCAATTGCTTGACAATGTCGCTAAGCAGTGTATCAAAACACGATGGAAATGAAATATCCAGAGCTGTGATTGGTTCTAGAGCCGTGAGAAATAAAATATTTCTCACGACTCGCGAGGTGTCAGGAGCCAGGAATGAAATATTTGCCATGTGTGTGGGGGAATGGTTAGTATTACTTATCATAAATTGCCATGATAATCGCATTCATCAATACGAGTAGAAAATACAATTATTACTATCATAATTTAGGAATTTGGGAACATAAGTAATAAAAGATGAAAAACTGCTTAATGTGATATTCAGCAATGGTAGTAACCAAAATTAGTTCTTTATTTTCTAGTTATAACATATTTCTAGTTATGTTTTTGTTAAATTTAAGATATTACCACGTTCTTGAAAAACTTTTTGGCATATTTATAAAGTTAACCAACCCACATGTGTTCCATATTCAGAAACAAAAACACGTTTGCCTCTAAACTTGGAGGATTGACAGTTATATTCGTATTCCATTCACAAAATCCATGTTCCCCAGAATAATGAACGTTTCGCGATTTAATAATAAATTGTAATTGAGACAACTAAAAGATTTACCAAAATTATCCATTAAGATTATGTTGATAACGTTATCCGCAAAATAAAACAGTTGAAAGTGGGATATTAAATTTAATACAAATGCATTTTTCGATCATTAACAATCGATGTTCGAGGAGATTAAAAAATCAGATTAAATTTCAGGGAGTTTATTCAATCCTTGATACCATAATTATACATTCTAAATTTAAAATGCTTGACTGGCATTAAACTATTTCCTTTGCTTCCGATGGACTCCATACTCTGATTTTTTATTCGCGAAACTATGGAAAATCGCGTTCAGAGGAGTAAACTCACTTGTTTCTTAGAAACATTTACCCATTTAACTTTACTTACCAGCTACTTTACTTTATTTTGGCGTCTTGCCTAATAACTTTTTCCTGTGCCTCTAATGAGGAAATATATTCGTATTCAATATATTCGTATTTTCAAAATCCATCCTGTTATATCATGACTGACAGAGCTCAGAAATGCCTAGTCTCGTTAACAGCTAAAATGTCAGTTTAACAGTCTAAAAAAGTTTTTATGTTGTTACCCGTAACCCAGCAGATTGTATAACTAAATTGCAGCTAGCATATGGTGCACATAAAAGCTGTCTGTTGAATGTAGTAATTCGGAGGAGAACAAAAGAAACGAAACAGCCGGTAATCCCGTACCGTGTATTCTGCCGTTCCCAATAGCGCCCCCTGGACGGGGGTATTTGCGATTGGCGTATAAATCAAAAGTGGGGGTGCTTGTAAATTATTGAAATCCGCAGCCCTGGGCCGTTCCGTGCAATTTTCCTATCCTTCTTCGGTTTAATAAATTCCAGCGCGGCATAAATTACCCCCGTTGGACGCTTCCGGACGTCATTGCGCGCCCCAGTCAACCGACGGAGACCGTCTCCATGTCCTCTTTTTTCGCGGTCCCTCGACGGACGTCGCGCGTATCGAATTGTGAAATGCAGATGCGGATACATGGACCGGAAAAGTGTGCAGCCGTTGCTGAAAATGAAATACAATCTCGCCGTTGCATGTATCTCGGAGTTTTCTATTACGGCCGCTGAGCTACTGGGTTTACGGAAACAAATGCACATCGAAAAAAGCGATGTTTTCCTCCGCCATTATTGAATTTGCGCCCGATACGTTTTACGTAAAAATGATGGTCGTCGGACTGTTCCGCCCATTACCCCTGATAAAACATAGTTTCTCGCCGGAAAGCTGTTTGTCACATGTAGTAACTGTTTCCCATATTTTTCTTTCGTATTTTCCAGCTTACACAATATGGTTATAAGAGAAACAGAACATTATTTTTATTATTTATTAAACACCCCGTACATTTATTAGCATTACAATCTGATCTAATACAAATCAATGAATAATTTGGTACCAACCTAAATTACTACAGCTACTAACTTAGAACTAAGGAGTTTATCACTAGAATCCCTTATTTTTTTAAGAATATATCACACTGTATACAAATATGCGCAGTACTCTGCTTTTGCACAATCGCTAATTACATCAGCTCTGAGGACTTTGTCCTCTTGAGCCTTCTGATCTATTTTGTATTGTCGCGATGCTGGATGGCTTCGATATTAACATGATGAAGAAGTCTTTGTTTATGACTACTGGCAAATTTGCTAATGATCTGTCCATTTCCAAGTTCCTGTCGAGGTCACCATTTTTTCAATACCAGGGGGCATTAACAATGCTCCTTACTGTTTTGTTTTGACATTTTTTCTGGAGTTTTTCTCAATTGCTCTAGCTGGCACACTCCCACAGCTGTATGCCATTACTGTCGGTTGCAAAAGTATTGAGCGCTGCAAAAGTATTGATACTCATGAAACATTTCTGCATACCAGGAGTGACTATCAAATTTTTCTGCCCTTCGGTTTAGCCACGAGCGCGAGAGAAGTAAGAAAAAGGTACCCGATTTTTCCATTTGGCTTGCACTTAGAGTCTCTTCTATAGATTGGCGTTTTTATTTTGTTGATTTTTTATGGAATAAAGTCTGTAAGCGAGCTTTTTATGAGTGCGGATATCTCACAAACGAACAATAGCAGGACAACGCAGTTAGCACGGAAACAGTCTTTATTTATTGTGATACTCATCCATTGATGTATAGTAACATTAACGTTATTTGGGAACTTTTAAGTGTGAAATGAATGTAATCGATTCTGTGCGCAGGATGGTTCCCCTCGGGGAAAGGGGATTACGCGTGAGAAGCGATGGGGGCTCCGCGCGACGATTTCAAGCGATCAATTTTCAGACCCGTATTCAATATGTTTGTCATTACCTCATTCGGTTTTAGTTTTTAAACTAAAACGTGACTTTTTTCCCTATTTGTGGCATTGTATACATATTCTGTTTTGTGATTTATTATTACCTCGCAATATTATTTCTGCCGAAAATCAGTTGATAATGATATTATACAACAATCTTGCCATATCTCTTTTGATACAGTGCTTTGTTGCATAAATTTAACATATCTATAATTTTAAATGTGTCATGGCTTTCTTCAACTTTTCATTTTTACGTATGCCCAGATTAGTTCAATTGCATTCAACTCCCAAGTGGCTACAGGTAACCACAATAATTTTACTTCATTGCATCTGATTTTTTGTTATAAAATCTAATAGAAGTAGGTACCTTCTGATGGTGATTTTTGACAGATACAACAGCTGTGTTATACTTAATTGAGAAAGAAATTTCTAACATTGATAATTAATTGTTTTACTTCCTTTGAATAATACTTCAGCATTTTTGCTGAAGAGTTACAAAACACGTACGCACGCAACGCAGTTACTCAAGAAACTTTATTCAAGAAATTTGTAATCAATGGAATATTAATGTATTTATATTATCTTGATTTTACCCAAACAACCTGTTATGCATATTATTCGGGTCTGAGAAAAAATAATTTGTTTGGTTGTTATTTGTTTGCTGCTACTTAATAATATTAAATTTTATTGCTGCTGTTGATTCAAAATGCGTTAAAAACAAGAAAAATTTTTAAAGTTCTTCGCTGTTCACTTGCAAACTATTCTTTCATTAAGCAAAGAGTCCGCCATTTCTAACCTGCATCTTCAATTCTTCTTACATCAACAAATATGTACGATGTTTGTTTTAATTCTAAGTATGGGCCTGGTGCAGGCTGTAAGCCGACCTCAAATCCTGAGCCGCTGACTCCGTTCGACGACGTGACGTACTTGCGAAGTATACCAATATTATGTTGCATATTTATATCGCACTATAAAATTAATGAACATCTGAAATGTGTTTCGATTTCAATACTCTCATTAAACAAAATTTTGCGATTGTTTTCGTTCCTGTCGCGTTGTCGTGCTAATACTCGTTTGCCGAGATATCCGCTTTCATGAAAATCTTGTTTATAGCCTTTTTTTGCAAGGGAAATTAGGAAAATACAAATGCCAATCTGTCGACAATATCTTGAGTTATACTTTGTGTAAATTTGAATTCTTTTGGGCTTGCGGTTTAGGAGACAAAAATTGGAAAGACAAGCGTTTTTTAAAAACTGTTAAAATCGAGTACATTTTTACACTTCTTTCGCGCTTCTGTCCAAACCTAGGGGCAGAAAATGTTGATAGTCACTCATGTTATGTAGAAATAATTCAGGAGTATAACACACTTTATTTCCTTTATTTCAATTTTTTTGTTCAGTCGTTGCAGAGTTAGATGATTGCCTCCAAATTCAGCGCTCAATACTTTTCTCAGAAGTACTTTGTTGTTAATTGAATTTGGTGGAAAGAAGAATGAAGGTAGAATTTTGTCCAAGTAACCAATACATTTTTCAAACTTGAATGTCTAATTCTGCCTGTTCTTTTTAATATGAGTTTTCGAGCGTGACCTAGCGTCCAATGTCATACCCAAATGTTTTTCCGTATTAGCATATGGTACCTGGATATTGTTTATGCAAACGTTTATGCCAATACTGAATAGTATTCAGTTAGCTCTGAAGAAGCGAGCAACATGGTTCGCGAAACGTCAGCATTTACAAATCTTGACACACGGCATAACCCGAATGCATTTTAATTAAAGAAAAAATGAGTTCTTTTAAAACTTATATGGCGGTGTAATGAATAATTTGATAAAATAAATCTTCAAAATCGTTAGTTATTTATCGAAATATTAGTACCTCGGCTTCTTGTTTCCTGTAGTGTTATAAGCAGTACTGTACACTCTTGGAATTAAGTAAGTTCTATAAATATTTAAGCATTGTGTCAATGATACATCCAAGTACAAGTTTTTTGTTATTCTGGTCGACCGCTCGGCCGCTAAGTGCAAAAAATTGTCCGTTTACGCTTCAACTCGTATATCGGAAATTTATTATTTGCGAAACCTTGTTCGAATGCGTTGAATTGGTTTATAATGATTTATATGTTTCTATTTATTAGCTTAATGTGTAATTAATTAATGTAATTCCTACATTGCAATGTAATTGTGTTTTTATTAAATATGACGTTAATTTTATATTAATAAAAGTAAAAGTTTTCGATTACATGAAATGAAAATCTCATTTCAAGATATTGCATACAACACAACAAATTATACTTACAACCTTATTGCATCTATTAGCTTTGTTTGTGTTAATAGATACAAAATTCAATTTGTTGTTGTCAATATTTTTACTTGTCAGGTTATTTCAGAACTGACATATGTATTAACATTTATTCCCAAAATAGAAATAAATTAAAATTAAATTGCTTTAAATTTGTCTTTATGGTAATTTGTTAATTGTGATTTACTGGTGTTTTCGAGATATTTAGCTTCAACGATATTTTGCAGTGTTTAACTTAATAAACAGAAAGGAGTATGTATTTTGTATAGCATGAATGTATCATTACTATTTTTTTATATTATTATTTTGTATTTACTTTACAGCAATATGCTTCAAATATCTGACAACTGAAAATAATGACAATTATGTATATCACTAATTTACAAAAATTTTTGGAAGCAAGACGCAATTTTTCGACGAATTTTGATGCAATGTAAATATGTTATAATTATTATTTAAAAAAAAATAAACCAATATATACGACCATCTAAAAGAACATTTATACAACATAAAAATTATTTCACCAAATTTGACCTGGGATGAGTATAAATTGTGTTGGTAACGGGTATATAATTTCCCAAAAGGAGACGCTTCAGAAAGAAAAGTTGTTGGTTTCTCTTACGTATAGCTTTTATTGCATATTAATTACTCACAATCATATGCAATAAAAGCTATACGTAAGAGAAACCAACAACTTGACGATTTGAACCAGGGACCTTTGCGTCGCTAGCACAATGCTCTCCCATTTGAGCTATTGACATTGTGCTAGCGACGCAAAGGGCCTTGGTTCAAATCCAGGCTGTGGCTGTAATTTTTGATATATTTGAAATTTACATCCCGCCTGTATGTTACCATATTATTAACTTATAATATTACTTTGACAAAGTATGTCGTTAAACATTTTCAGTTATAGTTTATATTGTTTGGAAATTAAAAAGACCTTCATTTTTAATGTATATGCATTTTAGCTAACCTTACAGTACACAATTCATAAGTCAAAATGTTGTTTTTAACTTATTATCGTTGTTAATGCACGCCTCTTAATTTATTTAGAAAACAAATTTAGAAATAAAATTTCCAATAATGTTCCAGCTAATATATAGTAAATGAAAAATGTGTGCTTATTGAACTGGAACTATATTATAATAAAACTTCTGTAGAGCTCTTTGAAATATTAACAAAAAAGAAAAATAAAAAATTAATTAGTTATCAAACAATGCAAAACCAAATATGAAACACAATAAATACGTATTACAACAATAAAAAATTATTAATTATAAGTAAAATTTTAATAATTTGTCTTAACAAATGAACAAAAGAAAATACCAAAATGTTTTGTTTTTTTTTTTGTTTCATATGGTCTTATTGGTTTTCTCTGTTCCTTCTGAAGTTGGAGCCGTTTAAAATAAGATATTGTTAATAATTCAAACGGCTGTAACTTTTACTGAATTGAAAAAGTAATTTACTTTCTGAAAAAAATTGTTTTGCGGAAGAAACATGGGACAGCCTGTATATATTGCTATAATTTAAATTATTTTGGTTGTCAAGCATGTATTAGATGTCATGAAAGATAATTGAACATTAACTGCTGTAAAGTAAATACAGATATAAAATTTCCATTGTCCTTCATACAAAATACATGCCTAAATGTAAATTTAAATTAAATTTAGAGAATTTATTTACATTTAGTGAATATATTTTAATATTACAATTCTGAAATAGTCTATATTTAATGATAATCCTTGGCATCAAGTTGATTTGCGCATTTACTTACTTACTTACTTAAGCCCGTCATCCTACTGCTGGGCAAAGGCATTTACTTGCGTAATTAATATGTATATTAGTTAACATAAATTTATATAATGTGTCATGATATTACGCAATATCTTAAAATGAGCTTTTCGTATCATATTATCAAATTTCATATTTATTAATATTATTATAAAAGTAATTCTATATTTAATTAAATGCATTACCTACTCGTAAACTTAACTGAAGTGATCATATTTCATTTATTACATTGGAATGAAGATATCACATTAAGGAAAAGGTCGGACACGCTAAAAATAAACTAAATCCCGTTAGATTACATCCATCGAAAAACCACCTCGTGACGGACAACTTTTTGCGAAGCGGCCGAGTCGAGGTAGAACAGTACACGAATATATAACCGACATACTATTTTCAAATCCTGCGATAGCGATACGAACTTACTTATTTCCATGACTGTACATAGGCCGACCAAACTACAAGTTAACACTGCTAAAATACAACAAATTGAGGACTGAAGGCGTTTGTGAGTACCTGATGCCAAGGACACATTACATTAAATTATATTACATTGCATATTAAAATATATTTCTACTCATATTTTAATAAAATATTAAAGCAAACTCAGATATCACTGAAGCTATATTCTAAAATCAATTGTTTTTGTTGTTTAAGCTAACATTTAAAATTATAACCGGTCTATCCAATAAGACAAACAATCGTTTCTAAAAGTGTAGTCCATCTTTAATCTTTTATTCTAAATTATTGTAAAGATTAAATATTCAGTGTTTTTATGTTATGTAGTGTATTGATGAGTTCTTAAACCCAGATCCAATTAAATTTATTTGAGGAGCAGCCATCTAAATATCTTAAATTCCTATCATAACCGTAAATCAATTTGGCAGATATGAATAAATTAGGTCAAATATGATTACCTCCAAGATATATTTAGTAACCGGGCCTCATCTGGCCAAATAATATACATGAATTCCTATATCGGTACAAGGTAAACATACACAGACACAGGTTTAGTAGCGGGAAGGTGGCTCCATAAATCAAATGTTCAAAAGACATACCACCCACGCAAAAGCAGGCCCCGTGATATTACCTTCGGTGTTTTATCAGGTCGTAATAGGCCGTTCCGTAAACACATACCCGCTAATATCCTAAATATGAAATTTATTTTCGGCCTCCGGAGAGTGAGGAAAAAGAATGCTCGCCAAGTTACGAAAATGTAAACATCCCCTTTACTAAACCGACTGCCATCCGTGTAATAATATACTGGTCTGAAAAACAAAACCAAATAAAATTTCCGACAACTGTTTGTTTTGTTTTTGTAATTTCGAAAAGTTGAATAGTTATTTGTTCTACAGCCAGAAACTAGTTTCATTGATTTATTTGTCCAGGCGATTATCAACTGTTTCTGAGATATTGAAAAATTAATGTCAAACACATGCATTCCTGATTTACTTGCGATTGTAATATAATTTATCCGCAATAATATGAAGTTTTCTGTGTGTTTTGCGGTGCAAATGTCAAATAACATAGGAAGTTAAAATAAACTCGGAGATCATATTCAAAACCAAAGGAAGAAACAAAATCTATGAAAGACTACTGAAAACCTCTACCAACAAATTCCTAAACAGAAAATACAGGCAAGAAAAAAAGAAACATCGTACATGTTGCGAAACATAACTTACACAACAATTTCAACGCATTAAGACCTGGAAATATAATAATCTAGAAAAGTGACAGGTACCTAATCAATGAAATACTGGGGAATAGAACCAAACGAAGTAACGTCGAAATCATGACCTAGTCCGATAATTCCGAGACTACAGGTTCTAAAAAGATGGCAAATACCATCAACTCCTATGTTAGTGACATAGAAAATAAATTAAACAAAAAACACGTCACTAACCAAACCACACCGCAAAAGAAAAAAGACACAACAGCAACATCCGGAGACACTACCGAACAAGAAATAAATACGGTAATCAACCCACTGACGAACTAGGCTTCGACAGGATCACAACCAACTTAATAAAAGAAAATTGAAAAATTCTCAATCTCATCCTGGCCAATCTCACAATTTCAGTACTGAAAATCGGATCCTTCATCGATCTCAAAAATGTTTTTGATACAATATCCCAGACAAGCCTACAAAGAAACTTGAATACATTGGGATCAGCGATAAAATCCTGCACAAAATCAAAACCTACCTTGCCAATCGACCACAGACCACAACACCGTATACAGGAAACTCAGATACACAGAAGAATTTGAAATACCACAAGGCGGAAATCTACCTCCCATCATGTACATTATCAACACTAACAACATATTAGACCTAAAATTAACCGCTACTCCATTTATATGCAGGAGCTCCAACGAAAGGTAAACAAAGATATATAAGAACTTACAGTATGATACGATAACAACTTGCTGAAAATCAACGAAAACAAAACAGAATACATTATTTAATGCGTGCCAGTCTTAAAGTTCTCTACTTCTTATAGAAACTTCATACACTTTGCCGACGTTTCGGCAATTGCCCTCTGCATTATCAGGTGTCGAATCAACACTACAGAGACAGTGTCAAATAATCCACATCGCTGTGCTACGTGGTACATCACGGTCATTCTATATCTAATCAAACATGTATTGTAAAAGACCACGCAACCGAAACGTATTCAAGTTACAAGTATACACTATAGTGGAACTATGTCAGTAGACCACATCTAGCGGTAAAAGGTAATATGCTTGGGACTTCACCTATGTCAAAGACTTAAAATGGAACATACACATAACCACCCTGCTAGAATAGCAGAAAAAACGCCAGAACTCCGGCCTAAATGACTAAAGTGAGACATTTTCTGGGCAATAAATCCAAGAAAATATTATTATTTATATAAAGTCCTTGTCAAAAATGTTGACGTACCAAACTGTATCCTGTATCACTGCCATATTGAGAAGAATTTTTATAAATGTTATAGCGTTCATTTTCTATAAATGGGTATAATTATTTATCTTTAACTCTTAATATAAATTAAATACATCAAAAATAAATTTTTCAACAAAAAAAATCCTCTCTCAATTTATCACAGTGTCATGGATCGCATCTTTGCAAAACATTTTGTTAAAAATAAACAAATATAACAGAAACATAAAAAGTTGGCCTAAGCAGTTATGTATGTAAATGCTGAACTATGTCACGGTGAGTGAAAACGGTGATTACTTGTCAGTTTGGCATGTAGTATTCCGCCAGAGTCACAAGAGTTTGATGTGGGAGATACTTCTTCGAGCTTGCGGAACAGGATAGGCTTGAGATGTTTATTATTAATATTTTTGGGAATGTGTTAACTTAGACAAAAATATATGTTCCGTACAATAGGGTATTTGACAATTATTGGAAAACCATCTTAGTGTGTTTATTCCTTCGCTCTACATTGTAAATGCCTTTCGTAATTATTTCCTCAATATTTCATAAAAATCAGCGTTACAAATTGAATCACAAAAAGTCCCGCCAAACCGATACTTTCTGTTGTGTGACGTCACACGATACTAGATTTCAACGATACTAGCGCCCATATGGTCTGTAAGCAACGGCATCGTCGCCGTATGGTAATTGTGTTGTATGATGTGTTGTTTTCACAATTTCTACATAATAATGGGTTATAAATGGTGTATAAATCGACAATGCAGAAATACGTCAATAAAAACTCCGGGTAAACTATTTGTAGCTGTTCCGCAAGATTTGAAACTGCGAAGAAAGTGGTTGGCTCGTAGAAATGCAAATGAAATAAATAGCGGCCAATACAAGTGTTTTTTGTTGTGAAGATTACTTCGACATAAGAAAAACTGACTAGAATAAGTTATCTATCGTATTTTCGAACCAGGTTTTATCTGACTAACGAATGACGTCACTGGAGACTGAGCCAATTACAGAGCGCTTTCAATCACGTGATAGGACGTTAATAAAATTCAATTTTAATTTTGGTATTTAATAGAAATAAAGCATATTTTTTTGAAAAGTAATAGTTTTCTTAAACTGTAATCTATTAGGATGACTATAA
Source organism: Aphodius sticticus (assembly GCA_963966075.1). NCBI lineage: Eukaryota > Metazoa > Arthropoda > Insecta > Coleoptera > Scarabaeidae > Aphodius > Aphodius sticticus. The sequence goes on along the minus strand of OZ014509.1, from coordinate 47,047,010 downwards.
TACAAGCCATATTTTTAATACAGTCAAATACCCTATTTAGCATGGTATTTTAGAAGAAGCCTACAGACAGTCAGCGCGCTAAGTATCTAAACATGGCAAAATCTCTGAAACGCTTTGGTATTCTAACTAAATCACATCGATTTTTAATTATAAAAATACCCATTTTCATAAAAAACTCAATTTCCGACCGTCACTGACTTATGACGTCATCAACATTTTTTTAATGGCAATCTCATGTTTTTCTTGCTGAGTTTGGTAGATCTTTTAACTGTCTTAATTGAAGCAAAAACATTTTATGACATTACATGAGAAAAAGTTTGGCATTTAAAAAAAACGGACGACATGATTAGTCAAAAACAATTGAAGGTTGGATATTAAATTTCTTTTAAGTACGTGTATTTTGATGATTAAAAATAGACCTGTCAACCCGTCTAAGAGTTTTTGTCATGTGTTTTTTTAGTTTGCGCCCCCATTGTATTTCCTTTTTTTAAATACTTTTAAATATTAATTAACTTGTTAAATTGCAAGGCACTACACACCTATATTTCTAAACAAAAAAGTCACAATTAATTCTTTAGATAGATCGAAACCAATTAAGGTTTCCTAATGTAAGCGGCGCGTCAAAGTGCCTCATTAGTCTTCTCTAGAACAATAAACGTTAAGAGCGGTTAGTTTCGAGAAAATATGGTACCTCTCCACAGAAAGAAACAAACAAGTTGCCGTTAGGCAACGCGCTGCGGTTATTTTTAAAACGTGACAATTTATTACCAGTTTCTGAATGCGGCGACGAAATTACAATATAAATTTTGTTGCTGGCTAAGTAGCTGTTTTATTAATTCATTACTTACTTTAGTAACTGGTAATAAAGTATGGTTCTATTATTGCCAGAGTTGAAAGGTTATTTGTTGGATGGTGTCATTAATTTATATACATAGGTATAATAGTAGATTTGCATCGTTTATTGATGAAAGAGTATAAGTAACTTTTTTATAGTTTTGAGGTAAATAATGATAATTATTTAAATAACCATGACTATTTGTACTTCTTGGGGGGGGGGGGGGTAAGGGTAGTGAAACAGAAACTAATTGTTGTGAATTGGTTCCTTGGGTCGTCCTGAACAATTTCTGATAATCTCTCGGAACTTTCGAGCTAAATTTTTTTCCAGAAAAGGAAAAGGGATTGTTGCCCTCCAGCGAAAAGTCAACCTTTTTGGGTCACCCTAGTGTACGTCCACCCTAATTCGTGCAGGGCAAGAAAAAACCTAAGATATGAATCTGATAACGATCGCGATTTTTTAGTACTGGAAAACAGGATTGTAGAATCAGTAGTAATTTGTTTTACATTTTTCGTTGTCGGCCAGTGTAATCATTTGGTTTTGATTTTTTTAGTATATAATAGAAAATCTGGAATCTGACATCTATCTACACTCAATACCTAGTTGTTTTGTCTTAATTAAGTTAATAATTGAAGCAAAGAACACACTGGAAAGAATAGTATAATTCTATTAGCAAATAATGTAATTTACTCACGAACGAACTTCGCTGACCTATGGCTCTTGCGGCAAAACGTTCGAGAGAGTAATTGCCGTTACCTGCGAATTAAATACTAGACTTTTTCTGCGAGTATGCAATGAAATTTTTTAAATTAATTTATTGCGTATGTTTATGCATGTTACTATGTCGGCACTGCAGGATTTTGACGGATTAGAATTGTTTATGGCGCTCGTCACTTAGCAACGTAGTTGGGTATGAAGAGCCAGGAATAATAGTATATTATTTGACGAGCACATAACTAAGGATATAAATCGCAAGCATAAAAGTTTATACGCTAGCCGTAGGCGAGCGTGTAAACATGCGAGCGATTTATATCCGTTGGGTGCGAGTCGAATACGACGTTTTATCTACGACTCATAAATTCCATTTTATATCAAATATTTTATATGTATTTGTCAATGATGGCCAGGCGAACTGTCACATAACTGTCATCTACGTAGGTTTGACACTAGCGTTGCATAATGATGACAGTTTGTTCAAATAATGAAGTCATTATTTGAACGAACTGTCATTATTATACAACGCTAGTGTCATTATAAATCATTGGCGTGTATCATGATGGGGATTATATAGTCATAGATACGTATACAATGAACTTATTATGTATGAGTTATAGATAAGAGGGTTTTTATGTGTGTACAGAATCACGATCCACTTATCACCGGTCTGCTTACGCGCATCAGCCACGCCTACAAGTGGCGTCAGTGCGAGAAGGAAGCGGAACTAGCGTTAATGGCGTTAATTTCCATGGCTGCCTTAGTAGCCAATTATTGTTGTCACGGTTGTAGTGATATTTATGCGCTGACCTCATTGCGAGAAGTAGCGTTCGTTTGCCATGGTAGCCAATATGTTGTTGTGACGTTCAAGCCTTTTTGACAATTAAAGCGTTGGCATAAACTTACAACCTAAATCGCCTACAAAAGTCAAAAACTTAAGGATGTATTTGGTTAGCTAGGTGTCCGTGTCAATATCTTTCTCGCAGTGACGTCATGCGCAGAAATGAACGAATTTTACACACGAAATAAGCAGTACGGTGTAGTCGATCATGTACAGAATGTTTAGTATTACTTATCATACATTGCAATGTTAATCAATGCAGTGGAAGATCATTAAAGCAGAAAGAACAAGATCAGGAACAGTAGAAAAAAAAACGTTTTATTAATTTTTATAGTATTTTTTTAATAGAAAGTTTCTAAAATTTGCGAATCTGTGACAGCATAATAAACACATAACAACATAATAAATTGTTTTCCTGATCATAAACATTTGGAGAAACTGCCGCTTAAAAAATGGGTTGACTAAGTAAGAAGCAACAAATGTGTCGAAATAATGTTTTCGACAGTTTTAAATCGGAAAGAGCCTAATAATTATCATTTAACACCTATTGGGAATGCGCCAATATGAAGAATAAGCGTAACTTATTTTTTCGTTTTTCTGTATTTAATCAATAATTTTTAAATACTATACAAAGAAAAGAACATCTACAGTACGATCTATCGTTATTAGAATGCTAGGGAAGCGACAAAAACAGATTTTAGCGTATTTCGAATCATTCGTTGAGGGAGACTCGGGATTTGTCTGTTGAACTCGGGAGAGTACCGCTCAAATTCGGACGATTGGCAGCCCTGGTGACAGCAGAGCTCTACGATGTCATTACAAGGAGTGATTTTCATTATTTATGACAATTTGTGCTGCTATTAGGTACTATTTATACTCCTATTAGTTGTCGGCGCAGGGTTGTTATAAAAACGTTTTTTTTTGTATTTTAAACAAACCAAATGTGTTTTTTTTTTTTATAAAATGACGTTTTTTTACGAAACTATGTTTTTAAACACTTCGCAAAAAACAACATGTTTTAAACATGAAATGACACTTGTTTTACAACTCACACAAAAAAACATATTTTAAACAAGGAATAAAACTGTTTTAATTTATGCAATTATTTTATTTGTAAGCATTTTAATCGGCGTCTTTTCATTCCTTATTTTACTTGCTACCACTGATATTGCATAGTAATATTTTATGAAAGAAGCAACAACTGTTCAAATATGGCTAGTTTAAAAAACGTTTAAAACACAACATTTAAAACAAACTGTTTAAAACAAAACAGTTTAAAACACAATATTTATTTTAAAACATGTTTAAAACACTGTTTTAAAACAAAGTGTCTTAACCATAACAACCCTGATTAGGCGACGCACTCGAATTTAAGACTGAACGGTTTGATAAATCTTTGGGCAAAAATTCTGGCGTGCTTGTAGTATTTGTATACGTTTATCATCTGGTAAAGGTTTGATTTAAAATTCGCACAAATAAAGTTCGGACAAGCTTTTTTGTCTATATTCTTCGAAAATCAATTGCTATCATATCTGGTGTGTGTTAAATAATAAAAGTATTTGTTTACTCAATATATACATACTTATGTATATTTTTATAATATGTTGTATAACATAATAAACAACTGAGTAGGTACCGGAGTCCGACAGCCGGAATCTTTCAAGGTGAGTTTAGCAATATCATAAACAAACTTGCTGAAAAAAAAGTTTTATTAAAATCGCAGGTGTTTCAGTGAGTTACGAAGCAAAAACCTTTCTTAACACCACTAAATTGGATTTAAGATACATTTAAAGATGACAAATGAATGTTTTGTTTTCTCAACAGAACGCAACCATGAATGATGATGTCAAATATGCCTTTATTTTGTTATTCCAATACATTATGACACGTTCGGCTGTATATTTTGTACGAATTCTTATTATTTTTACCAAGAGGCATTACACAATTGCCGTTTGAAATGAACTTATGCTTTAAAATAGGCGATATATTTGAACATTTCGATTTATTTTAATATTTAATTTCATTTTTTTGTTTTGTTGGTTATTTCTATTTCAAAATATTGCCTAAAACGAAGTGTTTGTGAAATAATTTATTATAATTATTATCGATAAGCTCTTCCTACATTCAAATATTTAACAGAGTTTTGTCTCCACTAAGCGACATAGGGCTTATCAGGAAAGGTGGTAGTAATTCACTTTTTGGTGGATTATAACGAAAAAGCGTACGTTTCATTCTCCTAGCTCATCTCGCGATATATTGAACAATGAAAACTTCATTTGTGTCGCAACAAGTAGATTTCTGTTAGTGTTTGATCCGACTGTTATACATTAGTAATAAAATAACCAAAGTTTAAAATATGCAGCGAGGAGCTAATGCGCCCTGAAAAGAGATATTATTTATGTACCGCACAGCACGGACCCCGATTAATAATGCATCGCATAAACTTTTAACGCCAATGTCTTGTTTCTATTGTGAAAGCGCCCTCTCAGGTGTATTTAGGGCATTTACCGGGACTGCACTAGCTAAGACCACGTTCGCAAGATTGCAACTCTAATGGAATAAATTCTGTGCGCTGCCTTGGGGATTGAAACGTGGAGATTTCGGCTGAAACAACGTTGTGATATCAATTATTTAACGCAGGTCAATACTGTTTTTGTTTTCTGGAGCGCCTTTAATGGAGTGAACGTTGATGTGGTGAATGAAGAGGGAAATAAAATGGAACGTATAGAATTAATGTACCATTGTTGATATTTTCTATTTCTTGTCGCCTAAATAAGAAAAATACGCATGCAAAAGCTCCAACATAAAAATTATAAAATTATTAAGTTGCATGTATGTAGGTACTAGAGGCTGGAAAGTCCCAAAGCACCTAGGCCCCACTGGACCCTTTGTGCAAACCGCTTATGCTCACTCTGGACTCGTAAGCCAACCCAGGCCCTGGGCACTGGCTACGAGGCACGACAGAGGAGCATTACGGATTCTGTCCATGGTAGGCCAGGGGTCCCCGCGAGCACTTACCCGATGGTTTTCTAGGGCGGGCCATTCGCACACAATGTGTCTTACCGTCTCCTCGTCCTGCGAACAGGCTCGGCAGGTGGGCGTGTCGGTCAGTCGCATGTTGAACACATGCTTCCGTACTTTACAATGACCAGTGAGTAGTCCAGTAATGAGCCGGAGCTTACCTCTGGGAAGTTCAGAGAATTTCCTGGCTGTCGTAGTGTAGACTCACCAGAAAGATATCCACGGTAGGTGGCGTCCCTAGACAATCTATGACTGACCTTGGATGAGCCAAGGTCAAAGGTAATCCATCTGTAGTCGGACATGGTGACCTCCTCCGACACTACCCAGTTCTGGACAAAATGTGAGATGTCCGGGGTAGTTAGTGTGATGTCAATCACAGTGACTCCGTGCATTCACGAATATAGTAGTTGTAGCCAGATTAGCTATCTCTAGCTTACTGTTGGAAATTAAATCGCTTCCCCAGAATGTGGAGTGTGCGTTAGTATCGCAGGCGATTACGAGCTGCCAGCCCTTGAGGGCGCAGGTCTTCACCAGACTGGTCATACCTCGTGATGGGGGGAGGTCCTCGATCGAAAGCTACACAGAGGCCAGCACTAGGTCCTCGGGTCTTCTATCCTCTGACCAATGCAGCCTTATGGTGGTTATATCTCCATCCGTGTGCTGCGGGAGCAGGTGGGCGTTGAACTGCCTCGGAATATAGATGGCTGTTCTGGGTCTAATGTGTCCGTCGCAACTAAAAATAGAGCCGGTAAGTCCACTTAGACCTAGAACCCTGGACCAAGGCTCCTGAATTAGAGCTATGGTATTCTTCATCATGTCGAGGTGTCTGCATAAAGCAGCCGACCCTGCACGACTATGATGGAGGTTACATTGTACTGCCCTCAAGGTGCCGTCCCTCCTTGGGTACCTCCAACGTAATTTTGCCTCATTTTGACGGTTAAGGCTGTTGGTCAGCTTGGGCTGCTGGGCTCGGAGTCGGTGACACTACGTAGTCAAGGGGTACATTCAACCGTGATGGGGTGGCCTCCTTCGGGGCAGCGACAGCGGGGGCATCGCGCCTGGAACTGGGTCCGGCGACGGGGGGACTCCAAGGTGTCCATTGCTGTTGATGTGGTGTCTGTTGAAACTGGTGTAGGTGTGGCACAGGATTCGGCACCTGGCGCTGTATTGTCAGCCGCGCTATCAGGATCTTGCCACCTAGAAACACGGGCTCCGAGTGGCTTAAGCAAAAACCAAAGCTTACCGTCATTAGCCCGTAGCCAGTCGGTGTCCCCACTCCGAAAACCAGGAGTCGTCCATCAGGCTTCTCGTAGTGAAAGAGGCACCAACTGGGAATATCTAGGTGTGTGTTCTGTACGGCTAGACCCCGTATCAGTAGTTCAAGCGAGGTGAATTTTGCGACGCCCGAGGTTAACAGCCCAGATTTGCACTCTCGACAGCTTCGGCAAATCGTCATCCTTGACTATCCTAAGGTTGACCCCCTCTAGGGGTCCACACTTAGGGAAATTGGCCTTCAACCACTCCAGCGAGTCCAAGCATTCGTAGTGGACTCGCATCATCTCGCCCCTGAAACTAAGCGTGGCAAAATGTGGGATGAAGTTAGTTGCAGGCTTCATGACTTCCTGGAAAATCAAGTTCAGAATGTCAGCCTTAAGGATGACGTAGTCAGACTCTTGAGCTTGCCCAAGGAGTTGCTACCGTCAATAATAGCTACTCGGAGGGGACTGGTAGTTGCCTCCTTGTAGAAGAATCGGTTCGAGTTGGCCGCAGTTCCCTGGCTGGTCCATTTATTGATTCTTCGGGAGGGATCGGTGGACGCAGTGGTTCGTGGTCGCTTTGACGTGGCATCCCTCGCCGTTCTGGAACCGGTCAGACTCTCGCCACCGTGGTGTCAGAGTCTTCCGTTGTTGCCAGAACGCGGTGGTTCGTTCTTGTCGTTGGTTGCCATTGTACCTCGATCTTGTTTGGGACTTATTGGTCCCGTTCGTGCTCGGACAGGATTGAACCGGAGCAGCGGTGAGACTCTGTGCATTGTCGCTATCAACATATCGCTTTCTACTATCGCAACCGATCATCTCCGGGGACAGTCACCATAATTGGTACTCCGTGACAGCATCGCCAAGCCTTCGGGTGCCTTCGGAAATATTTAGTATTTTGGGTTATTGGTGCAAATGTTTGGTGATTTTAAGATTTCAAGGTTGCATATACTGGACGTTTTGTATTGACAGTGACAGGAGGTGGTTTTTTTTTCGTGTTGACGGTTGGTTTACCGAAGCTTATTTTTTGCTATTTTTGTTCTAGAATCCACCTATGTATAACTAACCAAATAATTTTGTTAAACCCTGTTTATATGAATATACAAGAACGATTGGCAAATTAATTTCGAACATTTGTCCAGACAAAAACCTAATGACGCTGATTAACCCTTATTCTATGAATGTCAGTGTCAATGTATTAAGAATGCAAAAGCCATGCCCGTGTTTTCTATCTTTCTCCAACCCAAAGCGATATATGTCTCTCTCTTTGGCGACACTTCCTTAGCTGTCGCGTCTAGGCGATAGTTGGGTATGGTTGGGTAGTAGAAGGGGTAACCAAGACGATAGTAGAAATATGCACATAGTGCCACCAAGGTAGAAAGCGATATATCGCATGAAAGCGACAGTGCACAGAGTCCCACCACTGGTTGACCACTATGGCCGGACCCCAGGGTAGAGGGCTGAATGGGGGCGATGTCGGTCCTGTTGGCCTCATCTTGACGCCTCCTTGCATCGGGCCCGGGACGGCGGCGACGGTTTCTCCGCGGGCGCACATGGGTGAAATCACCTCATCATGCCCAGAGGCCGGTCGCCCATCCTCCTTAGGCGTTCAATCGCCGGGATCGGCGCTCATCCTGCGTTCTCCGCTCCAAAAGGTGGTACTGGAAAAAGACACGCGGTAGAAAGTAGGGTTAGGTTTTTCGCTGAACGAAAAAAACACGAGTAATAAAGTCACCTAAAGCCCCTGGATTGGGTTAATAGCACAGAAAACACACTAAACAGTGGTAAGGCTTCGCACAAGTAGCTAAAACTGAAAGCACACGAAAATCGCGGGCGATCTGGCCCGCGTGCGGACAGTCCGAGCTGCATAGACAATGAATTATACAGGTTTTATATAAGGTCATGAATAGGAATTTAGATTTGACATTTTTTTTCCGTCATTCTATGAAGGGCCGTTTTCATTAGTGTTAGGGGTAGTACCGACTAGGTAGTACTAACAAACGCATTATAGTGTTTCTGATATAAAATTGCTACTGACTCATGTTTATTGTTTATATACATGCAAACTAAAAATGACATGAAAGTGCTGGTTCGTACTTCTTTATTTCGGAAGGTATTAGAATTATAATATTAAAATACGTCTATGCAGAGAGTAAAAGAGTACATCTGGTTTATACGAAGGTTTATTCGGATCTGTTACATTATACGTTTGTGCGTTCATATAAGAACTAAGTGTGCTGACGTTAGTGATGGTCGTAAACTCAAGTGGTCTGCTTTCGTGTCTCGCGGCATGGTCCAGGCATAGGACGTTATGTCGAAGTCTGCATAAAGGTGCATAAACTCCGGAGGGTCTTTCTAGCATATGTATCACTATCACGGCCGGTGAGAAACACTATAATTTCGTCTGCTACCACTACCACTTCCACTAACCAGAACGCACATCATTGACTGGGTGTCTCTGTCAGGTCTGACGGAAAAGTTGACAAAGAAGATTTATAGTCGATTCATTTGTCTGACGTCAAAGGTATTGTGATTATTTTTAATAATAAAGAATCTGATCGACCATTGAGTATCTGTTGATAAATGAGTAAACGTACATTAACACTTTAGGTTATATAAGTTTATCAAACCGGGAATATAAAACCGACCAAACTGTCTAGTGCAGTTATGTACGCTTCGCTGTGACATAGAGTGGGAAAACAGACCGTACTGATTGAAGACAGTTAGGTCGGTTTTAATACTCCCGATCGCATATAAGAGATCAACTTTGGCGGATGTGAAAGATTGAGTTCGAACAGTTGTATTTCTTGGGGGACGGGACGCCGAACTTTCTAAGATGACAAATTGGTACATAAGTGACTCCGGTGAATAGCAACTTCCGTTCTTACCTTCTCGGAGGACGCGATTTCTCGACGGTCGAATTACTTCGCGTGTGATTTATTTCTGCGATAGTTCACGAAGAGCGCCACCTGAACGACAAACAAGTATAACTTCGATATTGATGATGGGCATTTGTTTGGAAACAACTGTTAGTTCATGAATTGTAATTTGATACGAGTCGTAGGTATACTTTTTGTTTATTTATATTTACATGAATTTAATATACACACATAGATCTATCTTATTACACATGTACAAAATGTTGAAAATCTTGATAATACTTTATATAATGCTATATTCACTAGGATCACAATTGCCTCTGCAAAAAGCTTACTTCAAGCCCTAAGCACCCTCTACACAGGGTGTATTCGAAATTAGTGCACAAATTTCTAGGATTTATAGATGTTGATAATTGAAATAACATTCAAATACTTTTTTCTCTGTCTGGCACCAGTTTTGAGTAACTAAGTATTTAAAAGGCAGTATTTGACGCTGCACTTTTTTAGGAAGGCTAGAAGTAGTTGACCTACTTACTCCATGATCAGCTGGGTGAGCCATGTGAAGTCCTGGTTTTGCGCCTCGGGTTCGCGTCGTTCCTAGTTATCCGTTCCGGGTTTTGTTGTTTTGTGTGATCATTCACGGAGACAGCTGCGGTTGCTCGAAGACTTTGACTGCTACTTAATCATTTAACAAATCGTTATTGATTATAAATTTCGCGGTAGTACTACACATTAGAAAAATATGTGGGCAGCGACAATTAAATTTTATACTACAAAACTTTAAAAAATTTCACAAATTTTTGTTTCTGATATTCAGTTTATTATCCATCCACATTATTGCGCTTATTTCGTATACACGGGGGTGTATACGAATAATACCCTTATCTGCATGTTTATTTGATACTTGGACCTTACATTTATGATCAGCAAATCCAATATACGTAATATGGGCAGCATTTGTATGCTAATGCGACAACAAATTATTAAGTTAGTTAATTCTTATATATGGATTTATATAAAAGAATACTTTGCCAAACTGTGTTAAATAAGTGGTATTTTTTTGTAATTAAGCGGTTAGATGGCATGTTATAGTCACAAAATTCAAGGTCCTTTGCATTAACTTTAGTAATATAAATCATAATAACTGAGTGTAGACGTTTTATGTCAATCAGCACAGTTATGTTAATACTTTTTTCCGTCGATCGTTTGTTTATGAGTATGTTTAGTGAATAGAAAATCATTTATTAAACTGCTCTATAAATGCACGATTTCTATTAATGGATGATTAGTTATAGCCAATCAAGCGTCTTCATTCTAGCCAATCGAACATACGTAAAATAAAACCATCCAATCAAAACATTCCGTTATCCAGGCACACAGTCTAGAACCGTCAGTGTCAAATTACATAAATCTACATAAATCCTTTTAATATACTTCATGGTTAAATAAGTAACTATTAATAAATTATTATTTTAAATTAAGAAACACCTAGTCTTACACATTACTACCAACGACTATTTGTCCACTAAATGATTGCTTACTGTTGCAGATCACAAATGCAACCGCAAACTCGCACAGTAGTGTATGTGCATACGAACCATGAGTAATTGTCAAACGCTGGATATCAATACTGAATGATGCATATTACCCAGACTAATGGCTCGGAACACTGCTACCAACAATACTAATCATTTACACTCAAATTGTTCAGAGATAATCATCTCGCTTACACTTGGCATAGATATTGACTAAATCAATTTACGTTAGTCTAGCTACTCCCCATTGTACGTTTGGCAAATTTCGAATAGTGTAGGAAAATTAGATTTGCACTTCTGACAAATTCGGAGAAAACTGAGCTTTGAAGTATTCATAGTGACGTATTCTCCATGTGTGCCAAGTATGCTCGGAACACCTATGTCCGACAGCCAATAAAATAAAAATTATTATAAAATAATATGTGTCGTAATCTATACGTTATGTTTTGCGAACCACACAGAAACAGCGAGGAAATCCGTAATTCGGTTCTCTTTCGCTAAGATCTGACGCCGTGGTGACGAGGCGGCTCTCCGGCTATTACAGGTATTATGGTCATATGGAAATTTCAGCAAAAGCATGTATTAAACGATTTTACAGTGTATAACAAGATATTCTTTCAAGTTAAAATTAAATTACTTAATAAAATTTGAATTTGTCGACTACTGTCGTGATTGGGTAAGTGTAGAACTGGTAACGTAGTCAAGAAATTGGTCAAAATCTAGGGAATTTTCTTGCAACATGGTTGGCACCGCTGTTTGTTTGTACGAGTGGTGTAGGCGAACGTCATCAATGGATTTTGCCTCCCTGTCAAAGTTATCCGAATCTAGTTGCGATAAGGTTGTCATGCGATCAGCCTTTCTACGACATGTTAAATTATTGACACTAACGGCGGACGTACGTCTTCATGGCTAAGGCACACGGTCTTGGATACTACTGTTAGGTACTAATGTGTATAACAAAGACGTAAGTATAGCTAAATGTCATTGTGTAGTTCGTAATTCCAGCGGCGTCGCTTTCAGGGGTTGTCATTGTGAACTTCAAAATGCCAGGAAAGCGATTAAATTCCCAGCCACAAAATCTCGTTGCTAATCTAACTTACTTTACAGCTGAAAAGGCAAACAACGGCTCCTTAATTTTGCTGAATGCCATTAAATGGGTTTTATTTTGTTATTTATAAAATGTATAAGTACGTAATGGTTATCCTTACTTAGAGAGTTGGGGATGCATTAAAAATAAGGGTGAGGATTGTCACTAATATTAAAATTGCCAGAGAGGTAAATGAACCACTATCTACCCCTGGTAAACCTAGACCACGAAAAAAAAAACAAAAACTGAAGACAAAAATGCAAGTTCGAAACACAATATATAACTTATGCGCAGCCAGTAACTACAATGCTATTCTTCTTTTGGACAGCATTATTTAATTTCAGAAAAACATGTTTCAATTACATCTTTGAAGGAAGAGCTGCGTGAACGATCTCTTTTGAATTTTAGTTATGGCTCTCTACGAACACTTTTATTTCATTTAGGATTTATGTTCAAGAAGGACGATAACCGAAGGGCTTTAATGGAGACACCGAACATTGTATCTCTGAGAGCAACATTCCTAAGAATGTATGTAAAAAATAAAAATTCTCTATTTAGCCGTACTCCTGTATTTCTCGATGAGACGTGGATTTTTTCAAAGGGTGGTCGAAGGAAGTCGTGGCAGGATGAGAATGTGAAAGCGTTAGAAAATCTGGGGGATATGGTGGAAAACGTTTTATTATTCTACATGCTGGATATTGCGGTGGTTTTATAGAAAATGCAAGTTTGATATACGGTACAAAATCGAATTTGTTAGATTATCATGGTGATATGAATGCCGAAATGTTTACTAAGTGGGTGGAAAACAAATTAATACCAAATTTACAGGGGACTAGTTTAATTATTATGGACAATGCATCATATCACAGTGTTCAATTCGAAAAACAGCCAAGTTCATTGTGGAAAAATGCTCAAATTGCTGAGTGGTTGGACAACAATAACGTTGCATACGGTACATCAATATTTAAAGCGGAACTTTTGAATCTTGCAAATTTGCATAGAAAACCGAAAGAATATAAAATAGATCTATATTGCATATATTAATATAATATATATAATATTGCAAGATTGCCCCCTTACCACTGCCATTTCAATGCTATTGAAATGATTTGGGCACATGCAAAAATATTATATGATGACCACATAGGAGAAGATTGTTACGGAGATGCCAAAGTGATAGATATGTGGGAGAAGGCATTAGAAACATGTACACCGAAAATATGGAATGCAACAGTACGTCACGCCGAAAAAATCATTCAAGAATGCTCGAGATAGAATTATTGAAGATATTCCTCAAATTATTATCCAAGTATCTAATGAAAGTTACAGTAATACTGATTTATGTTCAAGCGATTAGGTACTTCAGTAGTTAAAATAAATAAGATTGTTCTGTTTTTACCGTTATTCCTAAAACAAATAGATAAAAATATAAGTAAAAAGATAGGAACGTAATTATGTAAATAATTTAAATACAATGTATTTCCCCTGTTCGGTGTTCCTTACTATGTATGCTTTTCCTGGTCCAATGTGTAAATATACTTAGTAATTCCCATAACTCAAAACATCATAGTCTACTACAAAGCCGAATTAACTTAACCTATACTTTAGTGCAGGGTTGATGATTATGTTTTTAGACAAAATTTATTTGACTACGCCACTGACTGAATGACAAGCGTTGATTGCACCAGACTACTGTCATTATTGACCGGGAGGCAAAGATCCGTTGATCGAACTATATTACTTTTGACATTGGGCACGTGTAGGTATAGTAGGCAAATCAGGAAAGTTAAGTTACAAGTGCAACCATGTGTTCTGTGGAAGACGATTTTACAAAAGGGAATTCTAAAAACTTTACCGATAATCGATAATCAGTAAACAAATAAAAATAAAAATATCATAAAATAATATTTATCGTAACCTGAACGTTATGTTTTCCGAACCTCACAGAAACAGCGAGATAATCTGTAATTTGGTTCTGTTTAGCTAACATCTGACGCCGTGGTCGAATCTTTTCTCCAGCTATAACAGGTGGAATATGGTACTGTGGTCATATGGAAATTTAAGCTAATGCGTGTATTTTACAGTATATAACACGAAATGCTGACAAGTTAAAATTAAATTACATTTAGAATGTGTTGAGAAAAATACAATTAAAATTCGAATTTGTCTTCCACTGTTGCAATTGGCTTGTAGAATTGACAACGTAGTTCAGAAATTGATCAAAATCTAGGGAAATTTCTTGCAACAGGGTGGGCACCGTTGTTCGTTTGTACGAGTGGTGTAGGCAAACGTCAGTATTTACTTTTGACACCACGTGCCACGTGCGGGTCCAAGCTTATGGGACATACGTAGCCAATAATTATAGTTCTTTTATCCTACGAGGGATGGCGCAATCAGTCTATTTTAACGATATCTATTTCATTACCGTAAACCAACATAAGATCCGATAGATGTCGCGGTTCGCGCTCCGGCGGGAAAATTCAAGCTATGAATTTGTCATAACATGACACGTATTAACCAGTATTAAGTAGCCCGTGGTAACTACTACGGAGTACTTAATTCATGTCATGTTATGACAGTCAGTTATCAAACGGCATAATACAAGTGAATACAAGTATTTTGCAACGTTTGCAATAATTGTTTTTATAATCTTCCCCAACCCAAAGAAAATGCTTGCTGTATACAATTCTTGGGTACTAGCCGTGGGAAATAAGGAAATTTTGGAGCTTGATCCTGCATTGGTAGCAAAATACAGATTTGTATGTAGGGCTCACTTTGCCCCACAATACCTTTTTCAAAAAATCTCACAAATGATGCAGTACCCACATTACATCTATCGAGTAAGTAATACTTTTTTAATATTTTTATTATAAATAAATATTATTTTCAATTACTTAAGTATAATAATTAAATTATAATGTTCTTAGATCCTGACACTGCACCTACACTTTCGGGTAATTTTTATATAAAAAAATATTTTAATTAATTAATGTATCTCCATCTATACTATATATAGGCGTAGAACCTTCTAGGATGGAAGAAGAATTGCTGCCAGTTTTTGAAGTGACTGATCAAGGTATGTACCTAGTTACAAATTTTGTGTTTTACCTATAGGTACATATAAGTACAATAGTATATATTCTATCTATAATCTTAGAGTCTGAAGGACACTCCGATGTTGGGCATGTGATTGAGGAGGCAAATATTGAATCCACAAGTTTTGGTACTGGCATTTTCAGTATTTTATCATAATGAAATTGTTACATACTAATTACATGTATGAGAAGAGGAACTCTACCATCTCTGCCCAAAGATCAATCGAAGATACCGAAACGCACTAGAGTCAGTGAAGCAATGGGTCCAGTTTTCTCAGCAAATATTCAAGGTACATATTTTCTGTGGCCTAGGTTTTGCAGCTAGGCCATCAATATGTCTAGTACACAAATAACTATTTATCATCAATACTATTTTGCTATCAGAAATAGTCCAATCAATAAAAGTTTTTGCTTGTAGCCTACCCTCCAATAGAGATCAGATTTTGATATTTTTTAATGTTTGTAATAATGCAATATTATTAAAAATCAAAAACAATCCACCTGGGTATTTTTTATTGTATTTATACAAAGTGCTTTATCATTATTTTTGAGATTTATTAAAAAATATATTCATCATTAGGGCCCCGAATAGAAAGGAGAAGTGCTAAATCTGGAAGAAATGGTGACAAAAAGCTGACTAAAAAGCTTCTTAAATCATTATTATTTATTGTGATTCACTGTGACACCACGTAGATATAACTATAATAAAAAGAAGAGTTGTGATAAAATCTATAGTCTCCGAAAAATTGTAGAAATAACTTTTAAAAGATAAGCAGGTCAAATTTTTTAAAATACCTGACTTTGTCGAATCATAAGATTCTCTTTCTTATTATTTTATATGTATATTTTATTTTAAATACAAACACTATGATTTAAAAAGAACAACGTGGTCACAAAGTTATCTGCAACGTCAGTGTTTCTGATTTTGAATAATTATGTATAATAAACTTTAAAGAATTTTATAAAAATCAGATCTGTTTTGAAGGCTTTTGAAGATTTGACGATTTCTAATTTCTCTCTACTTAATTTTTTTTTTAATAAAGTGGTAATATTTCAAATTTAGTATATTAATTTACTTTCATTATAGGTCGGAAAACGCTTTCCCTCAGACGTGAAACAACAGATTCGTGCTCTTAAACAGAATGCCGCATATTTTAAAAGAACGAATGCTTCACTGAAGGCTAGGCTCAAAGTGGCACAAGTCAATCTAAAAGCTGTGGAAGCCTTGCCTCCGACAATAAGACGCTTCTTGGAATGCCAGCTAGAAAATGTCAGCAAGCCTGTTAAGGGCCGACGATATAAGGCGAAAGATATTTGCTTGGCATTAGGCGTATACAAAAGGGGCCCAAGAGCTTATAGATTGCTGTAGGATCTGTTTATTCTTCCATCCGTGCAGACTCTGCGAAGCACTTTAAATAAAAATTCCGGTGCGTCCAGGTATTTTAAAATCGGTATTTACTACCCTCTGACAAACTACCAAAACAATGACACCACGGGAGCGACTGTACTTTATTTTTTGACGAAATGTCATTGCAGCCCAGTTTACACTACAACAGGGCATCAGATGAAATGGAGGGCCTGGTGGACTATGGGTTTGAACGTAAACCAGAAATTGCTGATCACGTACAGGTGTTGATGTTGCATGGTATTTTTTGAAAATGGGAACAACCAGTTGCTTTTATTTTCTCAAAATCAACAACAAGTGCTCCTGTAATATGTAGAACTCTTAAGGAAATAGTTTCAGAAGCAAGTGCGATTGGTCTTACGGTGATTGCTTCTGTGTGTAACTAAGGAGCTACCAACGGAAAGGCAATTAAAATGCTTATGGAGGAGACGAGGGCGAATGCATTGAGGAGAGGTGAGGGTCCGGAAGATGATGTCATTGTTATTGGGGACAATACAATAATACCACTTTTTGATCCTCCGCACCTCCTTAAATGCATTCGCTACAATCTCCTCACTAAGGATTTGTTGTTCTGTCAGGGAGGCAGGAAGAACGTGGCTCGGTGGTCACACATAGAAGATGGTTACCATATTGATCGTAGCTTAAAACTTCGTACGGTACCGAAACTGACTGATTTCCATTGCCAAAGAGGCAAAATTAGAAAGATGAAAGTTTCGTATTGCACGCAAGTTTTCAGCAAGACGTTTGCTGCTGTGCTGGGTTCCTGGAGCACTACCAGAATCAGAAGTAGAGATGGTAGAGTGGCCATGGGAGAGGGAGCACAGGACACTGCTGATCTCC
Organism: Aphodius sticticus; assembly: GCA_963966075.1. Lineage (NCBI taxonomy): Eukaryota > Metazoa > Arthropoda > Insecta > Coleoptera > Scarabaeidae > Aphodius > Aphodius sticticus. The sequence goes on along the minus strand of OZ014509.1, from coordinate 47,029,502 downwards.
TATATTTCTTTAACAATCTTTTCGACTCAATAAATTGTTCTTATTCTTTGAAAAATAAGAACCCTTTAAAGGGACCGTTTTGTAAAGAGTACTTCTCAGTTGAAGATATGGCAGAATGGTATTAAGATTTTAAAAAGTATGGTATACGTTGGTGCAGCATCACCTCCACCAGTGCTAAAAAAATTTATATTTACAATTCGGGGATTTGAAAAAATTGCAGTAAAGCTCAAACGCTTGGGATGTAAATCGTTTCCAACCAGAGCATTCAACCAAGATCACGTCGAAAACTTCTTTTGTCAAATAAGGCAACAAGGAATCCGGAACAATAACCCAACGTGTCAGCAATTTGTGCCTCATTTTAAATCCCTTGTCGTGAACAATTTTATGAGAACCAATTGGAGTCACTCTCGAGGTGCAAATTGCAAAGCAGATGGATGCATTGACCTTATGGCACAAGTTGAAGCATTCATATCTCAAGATGTGGTCCAACCAATGACGCTTCAGAATTCTTTTCCACTTGCACATCTGGAGAATGTCGGGCCAACAACGGAAGGTTTTGATAGACTGGAAGTGTATGCGGCGGCATATATTGGAGGGTTTGTTGCCAACCGAATCATTCCAGAATTTACCAAATGTGCAGTATGTCGGAGAAATATTCTGCACGATGGACCAGAGCCGTTAGATATTCACCACTATATTAAATTCCGAGAATTCGACCCGTTAGAAAACCACCTCACCTATTGCAACTCATCCTTTATCCGCTGCCTTATCAACATATATCACACAGCCTATTCCTCCAAGCATTTCTCAAGGATTTTGAAAATGAGCCGCCATTTCTGTAATTTCGTCAAAACAGTTAAATAATAAATTAAAGCAGAGGAAATTTTGTATAATTTATGTCTATGATACTTTCTGGTAAAATTAAGAGTTTGGCTGCAGGAGCAGATTCAAATTGAGATCGGTCGTGCGGCGTTAAAAGTAGGTAGCCAGGATTTTGATTCTAATGTGAGTAGCTAGTGTCAAACGGGATGTTTTGAAAATACCTACTGTCAATAGTATCGAAATATCCGCAAGAGGTAGCAGCGCCGAACCACCAGATCAGCCTGGGGACGAGCACGAAGGCAATGCAGATGCTGAGCGGGACGTCAGCGATGAAGATGACGTTGAGTCCGATCAACGAAGGAGACGGCGAAGGCGGTAGCTGAGTGTGCGCGTTGTGTGTGTTCGTGTTTTATTAAATAATTTTTAGATCAAAACGTTTAACGTTCTCTTAAATATTTTTGTAAAGCATTTTTATCGTTTTATCGTCGTTTGTTTTTAAAAATTTACTCGCCAAGCTGTGTACTCACTGGCGTGTAAATTGTAAAGATTTCAAATTTGTAAATACAATTTCGGATAAGCGCCCAGGGCGCAAGGCACCGTTTGTTTTATATCATTTGAAATTATATTAATTCATAATGTGTATTTTCTTTAATTAATATATTTGTGTTAGTGGTTAATGGTTTCGCATGCAGCAAAACTAATAATTTTATATATAATATGATAAAGTCATGTGCCTGGCCACATCAGATTTTTTTAATATTTTACGGTGTGGGTATATTAACTTCAGCACGGCTGAAGATAATTTTCTTACTAGTTTTATTTCACTTTCATGCCGAACCCTCTCAAGTTGAACAGTTTGAACTTATTCTTGATTTCCACAAGAATTAAGTACTGATAAAAACAAATAAATTGAGAGCGTCACACAGAAAAAAGTTAAAAGTTATATTTATGCCCCCCACATTCACTGTGGTGAGGGTATATTGAGTTTGCCACTGTATTTGATCACCATCGAAAACTAAATCGATTTAGCTATCTGTCTGTCCGTCTGTGTACGCGATAACTGCCGTAATTTTGAAGTAATTGATCTGAAATTTCAAGCTTATCTCTTAAAAAGTAAGGACGTAAGTTCATGAATGGGCAAAATCGGTTCACATGTTTTTTTTTATATTTTAAAATGTTAGTCTTCGTCCTTGTTTAAATATAATATTATTCAATGAGTGTAGTTTGCAAAATATATTTGGGAAAATGTAACTGTACACTGTGATATTAAGATATTGTTCAGTATGTAATTGTTATTATGATGGTGGAAAAAAGTATCTTATTAAACACATTGTGTTGTTGAACTAACTTCTTGTCTTGTAAAATAATATGATTTATTATTTGAATATATGTAGTTATAAATATTGTTGAAAAAATATATACCTAATTATATTACTTCATGTGTTTGTTATATCTGATTCTTGTTATTATATTTGTCGTATAAAATGTTATGAAATGTCGTATCTTTTATATACATAATAGGTGTATTCGTGCAAGTTCTGAATTTGTTCGGAAATAATTTATTATGGGCCATGTGTAAGTCAATGAAGAATTCCAGCATTGGTCCAAAATAAAATGTTCCGAACACATTCCTAATATGCCTCGCGAACAGACCTATTGTTCAAGACACGAAATTATTAGTATATCATAATCTGAATGGGAAAGAATAAGGAAGGTTGAGTTCATATTTCCCGCTAGATTTTTAGTTCTAGGGTCCGAGGTTTCGCGGCGCTGAGATCGCTAGTTGGCTAGATAGTTAACCCACAAGATGGCGTTCCACACGTGCATGTATAGTAGGCAAATCAGGCAAGTTAAGATATAAGTGCAACCATATTGTTACGAAGTATAGTTTAATTGCATTGTACAATTGATGTCAGGTCATCCAACCCAACCTGCAGACAGTTGCTTGTCCAGAAATGCAGACGTCAGGCTTTTCATATCGGAACAAAGACATTCCTTTGTGGCAAGCGTGCAAATTAGCTATGATTTATATCAAAGGCCGTGTGCAACCAAAAATCCTATTTCAGGATTTTTGGGGGCTCAAAACAGGTCATGACGTCTTGCCAAATTCAATATAAAAGCCACGGCAAAGGATGGGAACGGGATCAGTAGTTTGCAGCACCTACTTGTAGTGTAGCGCGACTATTGTATTTTAGATATCAGCTGTAGTATTGGAAGTCTGTATGGTCAGCAATACACGAACGATGTAAACAACACTGCGATTTTTATATTTACATCCACCCTGGCCTGGACCAGTCCCATAACGAGCTACGTAACATGGTGGAGGCGCAAAATGGTCCCAAGGAAGATCGGGAACGGCTCATTTTGGTCAGGGTTGAAACATCTGAGAAAATCCAGCGCGCCGAAGAATAAGCATGGCTGAAGCGACTCAGAGACAAGGCGAATTGGGTTGGCGGTCAATCTGCAGGGAGGTTTTGTAAAATTTCTCACTCCCCCAATGAGAAATATACCGTTCTAAGGGCAGCTATTAACAACCGCATGGAAGGATAGCGTTAGGGTCAAATACCGCCCAACTCTTCGTCGTAGAAATTAGTTGATGCCGCCACTGGAAGGAAGTATATGCATTTGCCCGTTCTCACTTCGATGGATGCAGCTGGCTGGTCCGGGATCACGAAGAGATAAATACACGGATAGTGGTCATCTACAAGAAGCAGTCGACACATGACGAAACGGGGTACCATACCGGCATAATTGAGTTATATGCGAGTTTTAGGGTTGCCGATACCGCCAGAGGAAGCTGGCGATGTAGACTGGAGGGGATTTGGCGCTACGGATTCTACCGAACCACCCCGCACGGGACAAGGGATGTTTCGACCACTCCGAGAAAAAAACAAACAAGTCGACTAGAGAGGAACGGTCCTATGGATTCTACCAAACCACCTCGCACGGGACAAGGGGTTCCGACTAGTCCAAGTAGAAGTAGAAGGAGAAGAAGAATTAGGAGAATTCTGAGAGGCAACAGGAGATGATTCTGAAACACGAATCTGGGTACACGGTCAAAGCCGACCGTAATGGTATCTCTCACGTAGATGACCATCACAATCCTAGAAGAAAAAGGTTAGCAGGAGGACCCAAGAACTAGACGGAGACGGATGAGAACGGGGCAAATCGCATACGATACTGGCACCACGACGTTTTCTATGGATATTTTTTTGTATTGTTATTTCTTATGTTAGGCAAATAAAATTATAAGTGGTGCGTCCTTTCCTATCCCGCTCCGTGGCTGTACAATTTCTTTTCATTGCTCTGGGTCGAGCAATTGTTTGCGAGGAGGGTGGTTACGAAGTATAGTTTAATTGCATTGTACAATTGAGGTCAGGTCATCCAACCCAACCTGCAGACAGTTGCTTGTCCAGAAATGCAGACGTCAGGCTTTTCATATCGGAACAAAGACATTCCTTTGTAGCAAGCGTGTAAATTAACTATGATTTATATCAAAGGCCGTGTGCAACCAAAAATCCTATTTCAGGATTTTTGGGGGCTCAAAACAGGTCATGACGTCTTGCCAAATTCAATATAAAAGCCACGGCAAAGGATGGGAACGGGATCAGTAGTTTGCAGCACCTACTTGTAGTGTAGCGCGACTATTGTATTTTTGTATTTTAGATATCAGCTGTAGTATTGGAATTCTGTATGGTCAGCAATACACGAACGATGTAAACAACACTGCGATTTTTATATTTACATCTCCATCCTGACCTAGAGCCGTCCCCCATTAAGAGCTACGTAATAATATGTTCTGTGGAAGACGATTTTCCAAAAGGGAATTCAAGTAGAATTTAACAAAAATTAAGTTTTTTTTAAATTCTGATACATATTCAGTAAATATTTACAAGCTATCTAACGCTAATTCTAAATTAATCATTTTTATAGGTTTTCTTAAATAAATATATTTAGAAAATAATTACAAAATCACATCATGATTGTTTTCCTCATTATGAGACAGAGGAGTGAAAAACTGATATTGCCTCACTTAGCTATTATTTTTTGCTTCGACCAAACTTAAATATGACCAAATCAATATAGTAGTGATTGGTTTGGTCACACGTGTTAAAAATTGATTGTGACACGATGGGAAATGTTAAAAATACATAAATACTTGCTATGGCTATATTAAAAAAATACATACTGTTAAACTAAATTTTCAGCTTTAGGTTAACAAATTTAGAAATTTTTTTGTTTACCTTTTTTCTGCTGTTTCTATTCGAAATTTTTCTGTTTAGATCTCGAAATCTAATGTAAGTGCGTGTTCTACTTCCAGCGAAAATTACTTCTTCGGATTAAATTTTCGTTTGGATAGACGAGATTTCATCTCGACAGAAAACTTATCCAGCTATCTCTCGCTTATTATTTTCTAAATCTATGTAATTAAGAAAGTCAATAAAAATGTTTTATTTAGAGTTAATGTTACATCGTATGTAAAACACTGAATTCTGAATATCTATCAGACATATAAAACAAAAATCAGTTTTGCTAATTTCGAGTTGAATGATTTTAAATAGTAACTCGTTTAATTCTGAATAAATTTTCACTAAAAAAACATAATAGAAATACACCGTCCGCATACGACGATGGATGTTCTTGCACAGATTTTAGATGTCGAAATCAATGGGCTGGTAAAAAATCCAATTAACACAGTGTCGAAAGCAGCGATGCATCGCGGCTAGGACAATTGGAGTTGATGGGTCCTCAATTAATTTGTGTCGCTTTCGCGGGACTATTTACCCAAATGTTAGGCGCGGTCGCTTCTTTTGTGTTTTGTTAATTTTCGTCGTTGAGGACGTGAGTGGCGTTCACAAAGCGACCGCCGTCTAATTAACCGATGACGGGTCTCGTTTTCACTGTGCGAATTTTATACTATCAAAATATACCGTTTCAAGGGACATTGTTGATAAAAGACATTGTCTCTATCTTCACGCGTTTTGAGGTGTTTAACTTTATTTCGTCCATTTGAAACAGTTTCTTTTGAGGCACTGTATCTATTTTCGCACCACACTATTTATACATTTGTATAAGTCTTATTCTGGACTTGTCTCTTATAATTGAACATAATATATAGGGTAATTTCAAATTTCTGATTCTAAAAATTGAATATCATTTTTACTTAAAAGTTTTCTTTGTTTCCAATGAATGAACTAAAAATTATATATCTAGAAAACGTTGCCACACTTCAGATCATCGTATACTAGCGTCTAGCCAGCAAGTGCAACAAACGATCTTGCCGATGAATGGCTGCAGGTATGCCACCCACCATACACATTGGCGCGCGTGCATTGTGGACCTAGCTGGTAATATCTCGGTTCTGTTTATTCAAAAGACTGGTGGAATCTTGTATAAACTATAAATTAATGAATACAAAAAAAATAATAAATTAACGTAGTGGGAATATCGAATTTAAACTTTGGCATAGTCCTAGAGGCAGTTTTAGCAGTTAAACTCATTTTTTTTTTCATAAAAGAAACATCTACTTTTGAGAAACCCTTGACAAAGATGAAGAAGAGAAAATACTACAATATACATTGATGATTTTCAATCGACACTTTTTCTTTTCTATTGTGTAAAAATGAATTCTCCAAAAAAGTCTGTAAAATAAAATGTTTCCGTTAAAAAAATCTTTATCATTACACAGTTTGTATAAGAAGTAATGTAACTAGTCAATATTTTTCTTTCTAAAAAGTTGACAAGGAAAAGATTCCAATAAAAGTTTTAGGAAATTGCTTACGGTACAAATTTGAAATGCTTAGAAATGAATAATATTATATATTCAAAAGTATTTTGTATTTTATAGCTTAAATCATTTCCAAAAACATTTTTGGTTTAACATTTTGTAGTTGCTTTCTTTTAACATTTAATCATTTTGTATCATTTAAACGACTGATCTCAGGGACTTTTGGACAGGAAAAATATACAGGGTGCTATCTTTAAAGAATGATTTTTGCCTGCTTCTTAAAAATGCATAACCCTGTATATTCAAAAGTCATTTAAGTTTGTATCTTTCTTCTACTCTTTAAGAACCAGATATTGACACGTTACGTTTCTTCTTGTTAACTTTTTGATGATATGGAATTGGAATCTAATGCGTTAAATAACAATAAAGTTTATGAAACCGACAATGTTAGCAAAAGAAAGAGGAAATTACAGTTTATTAAAAGAAACATCTCCAAAAGACTATGAAAACTGCATTACAAATTTAATAAGTACATATCCAGAGGACATAGATAGTGGCGATGGCGTACTTAAGGATGAACTATCGCAGGTTTACAATATGCAAATATTAAAAAATCTGTTCAAGCAGGAATACATCTAGATTCCCTAATGTGAAAAATTATTTATTTCTATTTGTTAAGAATATCGATTTATGAATTAAGATAATATATTTTATTTGTTACGAATTTTGATTTTAAAATTATTAAGCTATAGGTATTTGTTATTTTATATTTCTTAAAAATATTCATTTGTTGCTTTAAATAACGATGTAGGTACTTATATTAAATGTTGTGCAAAAAAGTCAAATATACCTTACTTATTATTTATGATTTTTTTTGTATTAGTACATTTTTATTTTTGTAAAAAAAGTAATTCTTAATTCAACACGGAATATGGTGGCCCCCAAATTCAAAATTGTCCAGGGCCCCATGATGGCATAACGCGCCGCTGGTTATGATTGGTTTCTTAGAATGATATTTATAGATGCATATCGAACATTTTTTTTGAAGTTTGGGTAATTGTCGATCTTTCTCCCTTGTGTGCCTTTAAGATATGGTAACGCAGTTTACGTTTATCATTAAAGTTTTTGTCGCTATAATTACAAGAAAACCCAAATTTGGCACAGTCTTTATAAATTCGCGGAGCCAACACGTTTTAGTTTACGTTCATGGAATTTTTTAAGTGTCTTCTTAAATTGCTCCTACTGCTAAAATTTGTACCGCATTCACTACATTTATTTGACCGATTTACTTCTTTTTGTACGTCACCCATGTTGAGGAAATAATAGGCTTGGGATTAATAAACTAGAAATACGTTTACTGTAAAGTCGTTTAATATACTTATTATAATATAGATTACTTACCGATTACCGTTAATATCCAGCTTTTCCTAACCGAAACAACACCAAATTCTTTTGAATAAACAGAACCGAAATATTACCGGGGCTAGGTCCACAATGCGCGCGCCAATAGTGTATGGTGGGTGGCATACCTGCAGCCATACATCGGCAAGATGGTTTGTTGCATCTGCTGACTAGACGCTAGTATCGGATTGTATGCTTCTTGAGTTTTGATATCTTGAATAGCAATAAAAAAATCCTTCTCTTGCACTCTCTGGTGTGGTTTTATGATATTTCCACAGCATCAGGTATATCAACATCCACTTACGCATACCCAACATCAGTATCAAAGTCTTCGTACGAAGTATGGACTGCCAACTTTATCGATGATGATAACCTTTATGTGAGATGGTAAGAGTTGCCTAAAGTCACCAATTTTTGACAAGCATGCATTATCGTTACGAAAAACCAAGCACCCTGTGCGACTTTTAGGTTATCAGAATAGGCCAGCCGAGGGTAATTCTGGCAATTTTGCATAAACACGGTTGCCACTGCTAGAACTCTCGTTTTGTGACGAAATCGGGCAAACTATTAAATTATAAAGCTAAAAGACAGTTTGGGTCAATTTCAAAATTTCAACTTAGTGGCATATTATTTCCCCTAACTGCTTTTGTATTGTTTTTAGATAATATCATACTCGATAATAAAGCGTTAACGTGGTTTTGGTGTGTTCAGGTTCCCTAGCAAAGAGGGTTGACCGCAGTCCTGAGACCCCTATGTTGTATGACTCCCCATCGTGTGCGGATTCATACCCCACTCTCACTTCCCCGCCAACCCCGTCCCTCATCCTCCCCACTCCTCTTTAGCGAAGATGGTTGACTACAGCCCCGGGATTCCTATACCGTATGACTTCCAATCGTGCGCGGATTCTTACCCCGCTGAGGGGCGAGGGGGTTAAGGGGAGAGGGAGTCGAGGGGGTAGAGGGTTGTCGGAAGGGGGTTTAAGGCAAGGGGGTCGACGGCGTCGGGAGGTGAGATGGATCCAGGGGGTTGGACTCCGCACACGATAGGGTGCGGTGTAGTCATATGGAATAGGAGGCAGCGGCGCGGAGCGGTGGGTCCGATACGCTGGTAGTGTTATAATGTTAGAAATCAAGTTGAAACCAATCAGTGTTTCTTAAGATGATCTTTGATCAATAATAAAATCTTCATTCAAAGCTCTTCATTCATCACAAAATTTGTGTCCGTACTGGTGGCTTCAGAAAACGTCAACGATGACAGTTTATATTAATTAAAAATAATATACGTATGTCAGAAAATGGCAGTTTTAGTATATTAACGCTCGTCCAAATTTTATTCAACTATACCAAGTTTTGTTTTCTTTTTCGTTTGTTTTTCCATATTGAGTATTGACATGGCTAATTTTGTAACTTGCGAAACGTATAATAGAAAGAACCAACGTATTTACAAAGAACACAAAACTTTAATAAATAAAACTCGGGTTTCTTTAAAGGGCAACAACAGACCCCCGAGATCAATCACAATATTAAACATAGTTTAATTTCATCCTCAAAGCACAATGCTAAAGTCCACCTCGAGGTGAACAGTCAATTACAACAGGTTCGCGCATTACTAGCCGGAAACAAGGTAATAACCGGCAATAAAGCCAGTTTCATTGCAAATATCCTTCTGCGTCCGGAGAGTGAAGTTAATATTGCGACGGAAACGGCGAACAATAAAAGCGATAGTCGAGGCGTGAGTGAAGCGGGCGGAGTTGTCGCGTGAGCCGTCAAGTCTCATAATGCCGACGACGGCGATGAGACACACTATCCCCCCCAATAAGGACATCCACTCGGCTAGGGCTCCACTCAAAAATTATGCTTATCTCGTGTGTAAATAAGATTGTGAGAGTCCTCGTGCCGCTGGAGGGTGTGCACAGGTGTGCAGCCGACGTCCACGGAATAAACTGCGATGATGTTACTGAAGGAATATGCATGCCTCTGTGGAGGCATATATGAGTAAATATTGTCTCGTCGCGTGCAATGAAAGCCGAGCCGTAAGTCATCGTGGTGTATGCGATGCAAGATGAGTGCAACCCAGACATAAAAATTAGGTTTACAGGTAAAGTATCGTATCTCCAACTTTGGTCAAAAATAGATATAACTTCTATTAAAAATTTGAGATATTACTTATGTCGATCTATCAGTAACTATATTATCTTCAAATGACAAAGATGAATGATTTCATATCTTTATTCGTTCCTGAGCAAAAGCCGTGTTTGACTTTATAGGTAAATAGTAGCATGACCAGAATACAGATACCAAACCTGCAGAACCCACGATTATAGAACGAGTTTGTCGAAGAAAAATAATTGGCTAAAAGTTTACAAACAGTTACGTCTGATTTTGTATTTTTTGACAATGGTTAACAAACCATCCGTGAGTTTCGAATTTCGAACACACAATGTTCGACAACGAACCCATTAAATGAAATAACCTACAACGCAACTATGAGTGTACTTTATACGTGACAATACCCAAATCTTCAAATCAATTACAAGGACAAACCTATCGTATACGTTAGACTGCTAGAACATTTTTTAAAAATGCTGAGAAGAATTACTGCTCAATAGAAAATGAACTTTTGGGTATCGGTTTTGCAGTGAACCATTTTAGACTTTATTTAGAAAATCTACTTCACAGGCTACTGACCTTTCGTTCGGAATGGCGAATTCCTTTAGTAGACTTCACTTCGTCGTGTAGAGAAAAACATATCAGCCCTTCAAATCAAATATGGCGCAACTATGAGTGTACGTTATACGTGACAATACCCAAATCTTGAAACCAATAATAACTTCATTCTTAAAACAGATGTTCCAGGCGCTGCGGTTGGTGCTGTACTTTGCAATTACAAGGACAAACTTATCGTATACGCTAGACTGCTAGAGCATTTTTTTAATAATGCTGAGAAGAATTATTGCACAATAGAAAATGAACTTTTGGCTATCGTTTTTGCAGTAAAGCATTTTACACTTCATTTAGGAAATCTACTTCATAGGTTACTGACCTTCCGTTCGGAATGTCAAATCTCTTTAGTAAACTTGACTTTGTCTGGTAGAGAAAAACACATATCAGCCCATCAAATCAAATATAGTGCGAGTAAATTGCCTGGACGGTTGAAAATACTTCAAGAATAAAACATGGTGTTAGTCGTAACGTATCAACTGACACAATCCCACATAAATTTCTACTAACCCCAGACCCCACGCTACATTAGTAGAAAAATAAGTCCTCAAACTTATTTTTAAAAATGATTAAAAATGATGGTATTAAATCAGCGCACTTTGTCGCTATGTTTTCGTGTTTAGTACTTGTAGGTAATTTTTTAAACGGAAGTTTTTTGGTAATTGCAACCATTTTTGATGATATGTTTATGGAAATACCGTATGATCAGTGCTTTGTAAAAAATCATAATTGAAAAGAGTAGGTATTTCTCGAAAATTAGCGCAATAGTATCCCTGTAATGGTTACGTATTAGCGTAGTTTCGGAAATACAGAGATGTCAAACTTTTGTTCCTTTGTGCAAGTTTTAAATTTGGTATCTTTTTTAAGTGTGGAGAAATTCGACTGTGACAGACATCAGACCAAACAAAACGAACTACCGAAAAACTCGTTTAATAAAAAAATGTAACCTAAAAAACAAACTTTGTGAATAAAATACGCTTGAAAATAAGATATTTTCTGGCATCATTATATTGTGTATAAGGATTATGGGTAAAAGACTCCTTACTTTACAAAATGTTTTAGTATTAACGTATATCGGTAGTTAATCTTAGTTATATCCCAGGTCATTCACATTATTGGCCGACTTAACGACATTTCCACCATCGTAATAATAGTTCCAACAAATTTATCTGTCCCTTAAATCCGTTCCCAATTATCTCTCGACTTGGGACCCGGCCAAGTAAAGCAAGCTGATCCATTTGTAACAAAGGCTTTGTCGTCTTTTTTTACGATCTCCTGTCAAGGGAGAAACAAAATTTTAATGCACCGATTTGAATTATCCGACGCCAAAGCTGTGCCGTAACTACGGCATTAATTCACGCCTTCATCGTTGAAATCTTTTCGTTGGCGTCACGCCAGAATTGCATTGAGAACACTAACTTGCGCCGGATTCCCGTCTTGACTAATTCTGTTTATCTTACCGTATCTCTCGTAGACATGTGCAACCAAATCACGAACTATAATTTTGTCACTTTGAGGTTCCACCCATGCTGTGTTTTTATTGATGACAGATAGAATGAACAGTAGACGGGATAAAATTTAAATTTTTACTTTTACAGACAATCTATGAAAGAAAATGGTACAATGTTAAAGACAAATACCTATAGATAAATATATTAGATGACATACATATTTCAATGTTTGTATATCACCGAAAATACTTAGGCCTCCCCGACACGATGCCATGTATGTCGTCAACGTTGGTCTTCGGAGTGCTGCGCGCAAAGAAAAACCAGACTCCCCGCATTAACTTTGTGAACATGTTAGAGGCATTCACTCGTCACAGTCATATACAATATTTGTGCATAATTGGTTTTAGGGGCCTACATAATTTAATTTAAGTATTAACAATAAACGAATTTCTGTCACCACTGGGATAAAATAAATTAAAGTGCATTCGCGCATAGTAGATATTTAATGATAATTTGATCCCTCTGAGAAATTGTATCATACAGCCATATCGCGTGCTATTTTACGGCTGTTTGAAGACTAATCAAAAGGAGTAAAGCACGGAGTAAAGTGACAAGTGAAGGCGCGAAGTAACACTTAGTAAGTAGGAACACACAAATAAGTTATGTGTAATACAAAATATGTAAAATCGCACGCGAAGAGTAACAGAAAACTCATAGGTTAGAGTCCTATCAAACTTTTGCAGAATAACACTGCGCACCTCTATTGGTAGCAAATGAACTAGCCCAGACTACGTTTCCAACTGAGTGTTGGAAACCAAAATAACCCCACTCCGGCTCACCGACTCAAGGCCGGAACACACTTGTCTACACCCCTCCGACCCGACTACGATCATACAGTCGGACGAGGTGGGAGTGGCCGGTCACGTGCCGGAAAAGTGTGAACTAGCGCGTTCGGAGTCCGCTACCATTTCCCTCTCAGACGCTCGTCCGACTGTATGAGACGCCTGTATCGTCCGACTGTGTCGGACTGTATGCCGGGACGGTGTGTCCCGGCCTTTATTCGTGTGTTATCGCGTTCGTACTGCCTCAGTGTGAGAACCACTGTATTATAGAAAAGTGGAATATACCTTTATTGTGCAGAATTTGTAAGGATTAATTTTGTACAGTACCAAAAATTTTGAAATTGTGACCAATTTGCGGTAAAATGCAAAAACTGGAATGTATAATACAATAATGATTGATCTGGTTGTTGCAATCTGCGGCTAAATTTAAACATCAATTAGGTATGGTATTTATGGAATTGTGTAAAAGTTATGATATTTTCGTAAACATTCTACGGTGGTAAATAAATCTATTCTTGTATTGTCGGTTCTTCTAATGGAAGTACACTTACATAAAAGAAAACGGAAGAAACATGCTTTTTATGTCAAAAAGTATTTGTAAGTAGCCCATGCTTATTTATCGATGACGCTACACTGAAAATTTCATCTCATTTTATTTGACCATCAATTAACTCCCCGATTCTAAAACCCCTTCTCGGATGGGTAGAACTGGGTCTTAACTCAAAAATATAAAAAAGAAACAGGATGTAAGGTCTATGAAGTCAGTGAATTGTCAGGAATTCTTATTCTTATTCTTATTCTCAGGCATTACAGTGATATGAAACTTTGGAATCAGATATTAGAAGTAAAATACTGAAATACTATGTATGTAGTGTGTGTTACTGAAAGTAAACTCACATCTATGCTGTTGGCATCTTTCATGAATTTGGTTTCAACTGTTTGGGTGCATCCTAAGGCTAATTACTCATTCTTATTAATTATCATCGAAGGCTTATTAGAGAAGCCATCGAAATTTACAAAGATCCCAAGAATATCAATCATGAGAACGGCACTGACATCAGTAGGGTCTGGAAATCGATCCTAACGCGGTGAAGTGGAAAAACTCATGGGAGCGGTGAGCGGTAGCACCGATGAGTTCTTTGATAGCTTTTTTCAGTATTCAGTGCAGGCAAATTAACTAATTTATTCAAAAATGTCCTATACTATATTAGTTTTTCCGATGTTTGAACATTCATGGCCTCATATGTATCCTAATATTCGATCACTAAAACAACACCTAATGGCTGAACGTGTGAGAGCGGAAACTGACTGTGCCCGCCAACCAGAACATGATTTCCTCTTACTGATGTTACTTAATTAGTTATTGACGGTGAGTGTTTGATTTACTCTTCGTTTTGCCTGACCCTGTTGTGTATTTTTTGTTTTATTTTGTTAACACCCAGTTTGAGCCAGAGCACAGCCATGAATGATTTATCCACTTTTTGCATATATACGTTGTGCGTAGTTCATAACTTTTCATACAAGTAAAAACATTTTCATAGATATTCTAACTGTGTCATATTTTTATTTCATATTATATTTGTTGCATATCGTGAAACATGTTCCAGTTATATGTTTAATTACCGAATAACTTTATAGTTAGCTACATAAGTATTTTTGGTTGTATGATCTCTTTTCCAGCCTCACCTGATGATGGTTGAATATATTTGCAACCAAAATCGATCGTGATACAGAATTTACAACTATCGACAATAAAGTACTGTTAACTTAGCAATACTTTGCTTTTCTTCCAATTCGAACCTGTCGATAATGGAGACATTCATCCAAGCTGTTCTATACTAAGTTGTAAATCATAGAAAATCTACAACATTCATAAGGGTCACTTTTTACTATGACCTCAAAATTTCCGAGAAAAATGCGAATTGCAATGCAAAAAACGATTTTTCTGTTTTTTATTTTGTCATTATCGCAACAATAATTCAATTTTGATGAAATTTTGTGAAAGCGTGCCTTTTTATGTCTTAAATAAGCATACATTTTTTCATATGCAAAAACAAGAAGTTTTTGAGATATTTAGTTTTTCCAATCAAAATAAGTTTTTCTTCAGAAATTCTGTAGTGAAACATGATCGTACATGTACTTATTGGTACAATAATAAAAATAATAGTCCCTACTTAACAACATGGTCAAAAGTTGAAAAAAGTCAAAAATGACTTTTGCAACAATGAATCTTTTAGTAATTGCTCATAATTTTTTAAATTTTCAGGAAAGTTGCAAAACTTGTTACACCATTCAATTGTACGGAAAATAATACGAAAGAAACTCTCACATTTCTACACTCGTGCTATAACCATTAAACTAGAATAATAAAGCTTCAGATCAGTAAGCAAACTAATCAGTTTTTGTCTTAGAATCAAAAAGTATCCAATGCAAAAGTTGTAGATCATGGAAAAATTTACAGTTTTTGGAGAGGTTACTACATAACATTAAAACTTCCGAGCAAAAATGCAAAAAATCCATTTTTTAAATATTTTTTAATTTTCATTAACCCATAAATAATTTAGTTTTGACGAGAAAAGTATTTTTCTGTTGAATATCGAAGAATCAGTACAAGAGAAGCGAATGTGCGTATAACTTGAGCACTGAAATCTTTTCCAGGTCTATTTATAGATATAATGAGCCAAACAGGTTTAAATATGAAGAATATCGGGCTATTGTTGGTTTTTACATTGCTTTAGGGGCTGTGACACAACCTTTGCTTTTGCAGGCAAAGAAAAAACATTGAACTATCTCATTAAATATCCTCAGTTGACAGAGTTGGCAAAGCCGTTTTATGAGACGAATACAGACCCAACAGTGATAGCACGACATGGCTGTGTACGAATTATAATGCATAGATGGATGATTAGAGATTTAAGCGCTATAAAATATTAACGACAAAGTCGACTTTTAAATTAGAAAAGTTGCCACACACTGTAGGAGCAGCTGTACAACATTCCGATAGGGTATATTTCTACAACTTGGCTTGAAAACAAAATGACTGCAATCAAGTGGGTGTGAAGACAAGTATTGGCGAATAATACGAAAATACTTATGCCTTGGTTTACAAAGGTTCAGTCATTCCTAACTATTTGCGTAAAACCATTGTTAATAATTGTGAAAGAAGTTTGAGAGCAATCGATGCGGGTGTCGAAAACACGTACTCTACTGTACTGACTAATGCACAATAGTCAGGAACTTTGTTCAAATGTTGAAAAAATAGTGCTAGATTTAAATAACTTAGAAGACAGTACCACTGAAATGGAGCAGCCGCAGGAAACGTGCCAGCTGAAGAATTCAGAAGAAGAAACATATTCAAATCTAACATCAGATCGAACACCAAGAAAAATTGTGTGTGTTATTTATGTTTTCATTTTTTTTGTTTGTAAATTTATAAATATACATTGTGACGGGTGGGGTCGTTCGGAAAGTTGCTCGCTGAAAAGCGTTGACGACGTTTGGGCAGTTGTTTATTTACACACAATATAACACACAGAAACTCAAAAGATATACTAAAACAAAATAAAGAGATATTCGAATATGCAAAGTGCAGCGTATCGTACACTGACGATGCCTGTCTCTCCATCTGGATTCCACGTTGTTAGCAAGGTCCTACTAGGTGCGCCAGGTTAATGATTTCCTCCGGTGAGCGAACTCCTATTCCAGGGTTGCGTGCCGTCTTTTATACGGCTCGGTCAAGGTCGTATGTCGACACGTAGTGGAAGGGGGCACCTGCGCCCTCGCTGACCAGGATGCGATGGTAGCGACCTCGAAAGCGGTATTACGGAGCGCATCGGTATTAGGGGCGTGTTACAATATTAATTTTTGTAATTCATTATTATTAATTATTAAAGTACTGTATCTACCGTATTAATGTTATCTGATTTTTAAATACTTTAGTAGATTTTTTTATAAACAATTTGTGGATATTTAAGACATGAATAATTGACTTTCAGAAGTTTCGTCAAAACTAAATTATTTATGAAATAATTAAAATTAAAAATACTAAAAAACGGATTTTTCGCATTTTTTTCTCGGAAGTTTTGAGGTTACGTAATATAGTAACCTCTACAGAAGTTGTAGGTTTTTATGATCTACAACTTTCGTATTGGATACTTTTTGATTCTAAGACAAAAAGTAGTTACACACAATATAATACACATAAACTCAAAAGGCATACTAAAACAAAATAAAGAGACATTCGAAAAAGCAAGTCGCGGTAGGTGCAGCGTGTCGTACACTGACGGTGCCTGTCTCTCCATCTGGATTCCACGTTGTTAGCAAGGCCCTACGAGGTGCGCCAAGGTTATAGTTATTTTTATTATTGTATCAATAAGTACATGTAAAAACAACAAAAATTAGCACAAGAAGAACTTCTTTTTGAAAAAATACTGATTTTGATTGGAAAAACTAAATATATCAAAAACTTCTTGTTTTTTGCATATAAAAAAATTTATGCTTATTTAAGACGTAAAAAGGCACGCTTTCACAAAATTTTATCCAAATTGAATTATTGTTGCGATAGTGAAATATAGAAAAAGTAAACCTTATGAATGTTGTAGATTTTTTTATGATCTACAACTTAGTATAGGAAATTTTTGGAAAAACGTCAAGTTTCGCCGGAAAACGCAATAATATATTTTGCACCCGCTTCCAACCCACCCAAATAAACACTATACCACCCCATGACCTGCATTTATTTTTTTACGTTCATTATGAGCCCCTTTACCATTTCTAATGATAAAAGTCCTGTCTACAATTAATACCCACTCTCAACTTTATTCTCCTGCACTAATATGTTTTTAATAACTTTGTATTAATAAATAGATACTAATGTATAGAGGGGGGTCGATGGCGTATAGGGTAGAGCTGCTGCTATCTACGCTGGAGGCCCGAGTTCGAATCCCGGCTCGGGCTAAAATCGACCGACTGTCCAGGTATTTTAGGCAGGGAACAAATACCTTTGCATGCCACCTTCCATCGGATGAGGAAGTAAAGCCGGTGGCCCCGTGTGCTGCCATGATGCGACGTGCACGTTAAAGAACCCTTACTGGAGGTTGGAATTCGTTCAGTTCGACAAAATTCCTGGGTGTGTGTAGCCTGCCCTCAGCGTCGGTGATTGGCGAAGTTGCGGAAATAGACCGACGTAAAATAAACAAATAAAAGATATACTAATGTATAGAGCCGGCAGTTATAATTGCTCCTTGAATTATTATTATCTCTTAAATAGAGAAATACCTACTAGTTTGGATACGTAAAATCCATCATACATGTTGGCATTGACAAACAAAAATGTTTGAAGTACCAAGGAATATCTAAGTCGTGTATAAACAATTCTTCAAAAATATTACATTTTTTCCATATTTAGCAAGGATTAAAATCAGATTAGTTTCTCCTTGGTATTTTTTTCAATGATTTATACATTTCCCTCTGTGTTCTTAGCTCCTATCCCGACAAATTTTGTTTATCTTACGATATCTCGTATTCTTCAGGCAGCGCGCACGACCTGTCCAAGTCCTTTGAGCCGGCCATGGCGCAGGACATGGCACCGTATGCATACATGTATGTTCATCGTAACCGGCGCTTCTTCGTCGTTTTGTTAGGCCCCAGCGGGCCACATGTAAAAACGTACGTGCCGGTACATGAGACCGCACTTTTATTATTCTTTATTCGTTGCGAGTAGCGACAAAGAAAACTCTGGACACAAAGCGTTCCCTTAATACGGTGATGTAATTTTCTAATTTACCCCGGGACCCCGGAAACCGGGACGGGTCGCGCTGGTCCGGAAACTTCTCCGGTCCCGCAGGCCGCACTAAAAATCCACCGGGTCAAAGTTCAACTCACTTACTGTGATCCATATTTATACGCCTATTTACTAAGTTTACTTTGGGTATCGTATGGGGTTTAGTTTAAGGACAGTCTTGATCCCACCGTTTTCGAACTCCGATTAATAAATTAATATCGGGGCGGCTTCTAAAATACTACTTCAAGGATAGGTACATCAATATTTTAGAGCAAAAAATCATTAAAATTTTAGTATGAGCCTCTTTCATTTTTTTATTAGTTTATTAGCTTTCCACTTAAAACCTCTCTTGGTTAACTTCTCCTGTCGACCCCCTCCCCATTTTGCTCCCCCCGCAACCTCTCCCTCTTCGCTAGGGAACCTGAACAGACAGACAGACCACGTTAGGGCTTTATACAGTGAGGGCGTATATAGGAAACATTAGAAAATCAGATGGTTTGTTGTTTCAAAAAATCATCAAATGCGTCGATTTATAATTATTAAAATACACATTTTTTAAAGTACTAAATTTCCGACCGTCAATTGTTACTGAGTAATCACGTCATCGACATTTTTTCTAAATGGCATTTTCTGGTTGATCTTCTGATTGTCCAAATGGTAGCGGAGGAACTGAGGAACTCCCCATGTTGTTGTAGAAATTGTGAGCTTGACAATTGAGATGGCTTGTGGGAGATCCTGGTATAGATATTCACGCAACTGTAGGGGTTATGGGGTTGTGCTATATTCCTCATGGGAATAGATCACCTTTGTCG
Organism: Aphodius sticticus; assembly: GCA_963966075.1. Lineage (NCBI taxonomy): Eukaryota > Metazoa > Arthropoda > Insecta > Coleoptera > Scarabaeidae > Aphodius > Aphodius sticticus. Next base: position 47,009,944 of record OZ014509.1, on the reverse strand, counting down.
CCCATTTAGGGTAAAATTAGCCACATATTCAGTACGTGGTATATCATGAGATATCATAATCGTCTCGTATTGTATCGACTGAAACCCTGCTAGTCCAAACGTCGGCTACCACGTCGCGACGCCTGCAATAAATCTATTTTCAAAAGTCAATGTCCTTGCTGTGCTCACCAAGATCTTCGAATATTTTTCCTATAAAATATTTGTAAGATATTTACGCAGTCTCAGAGATATTAAAACATGTATGCCACCTTTAAGGCCACCCTTAATCAAGCTCGAGCTCCGGGTTGATCTCCACAATGACATGGATTTCGACAGCGCCCAGTGGGACTTTGGCAGGGCAGACTATGCAAGTGTTGTTAGAGAACTCTCCGGTGTCGATTGGGGTTTTCTTCTTTCGGGTGACAGTGTGGAGAACAAATTTGACATTTTTACAATCATGTTTATGCTGTTGTTAATGATAATGTTCCTGTGAGAAGGGGTTTCTCCAGTCGGTATCCGTTATGGTATAACGGGGAGTTGAGGGCCTTGTTGATTCAGAAGAAGACTGTGCATGTGGCTTGGCGTCAATTCAAATTGGAGACGGATTATGTGGAGTTTACGATGCTACGAGCTAAATGTATCCGGCTTTCAAGGTCCCTTTACAGAGATTATATATCCCGCATCGTGACAAATTTTCAGCAAAATATTAAATCTTTCTGGTCTTATGTAAACAACCTGAAATCTTCCAGAAATCTCCCCCAAACCATGCATTTCGAGGATAGAACGGCCTCGGGAATTTAATTCCGGACCTTTTTGCGGATCACTTTAAAACCATCCACACTGTATCTTCCCCATTCCCAAACATTGGTGCTGTTGCTGGCGATTCGGATTCCCTAGACATCTTTGATACCAGATAATCATCATCACCGAACCTGACATCATCTCTGCCATAGCACACCTAAAGGACTACCCAGGCTTTGGTACGGATCAAATCCCACCGTCCTTTGTGAAAGCCTGCTCTTCATCCCTCGTTTATCCACTCAGTGTATTGTTCTATAAATCTATTGAGACAGGTTTTCTGCCCAGCATCTGGAAACAATCTTTTGTATCACCAATTTATAATAAGTGTGGGAGTAGACAGAACATTGCAAACTATAGACCAATCTCCTTGCTGTGCACCCTGGCTAAAAATTTTGACGCCATTATAGCGGACAAAATAACTAAGTTTCTTTGGCCTCTTATAATACCTCAACAGCATGGCTTTGTGAAGGGATGCTCAACCTCAACAAACTTGTTGACCTTCTGTGACTTTGTGTCGGTTGCCTTGGAGAATTTGCATCAGGTTGAGGCTATATATCTTGACTTTGCCAAGGCCTTCGACACGTTAGATCATGGGATCCTGATTGGGAAGCTGCACAGGCTGGGGGTTAGGGGAGGCTTCTCAATTGGATCAAGTGCTATCTCTCCGGCAGAACACAGAGGGTTCGCGTTAGGGCTGGCTTGTCTAGTCCATACTCGGTAACTTCTGGGGTTCCACAGGGCTCTCATTTGGGCCCCATTCTCCTCTTATTGTTTATAAATGATATTGCTGATTGCATGCGTTTCTCCTCATTTCTGATTTTTGCTGATGACATTAAGATTTATAAGACCATTTGGAACTCCCCTTTGGATTTGTCAAAACTTCAGAGGGATCTGGAATTGGTGGCCACTTGGGGCGAAGAAAATCGACTTTTCCTAAATGTGGAAAAATGTAAAGCATTATCCTTTTTTAGGCAATATAACCACACCCCTTTTGATTACCTTCTGCATGGCTAATCCCTGGAGTCGGTCGACGAGATCAAAGACCTGGGGTCTTGATGGACAGATCCTTGAAGTTTACTAAGCACCAGGACAAAGTAGTTTCAAATGCTTTTTCAGCTCTCGGCTTTTTGATCCGATGCACAAAGGACTCACTAACATAAAAACCCTGTTCTGTCTCTACAAGGCTATTGTTCTGCCATGCCTCTGCTACTGTTCCATTGTCTGGTCCCCCATTTTCAACAGTGTGTCAACCGTCTCGAATCTGTTCAGCACAGGTTTCTGAGATATCTGCCAAACAAGGCTGGTTTACCAATGAACAGATTTACTCCCAGCTGATACTCCCAGCTATACACTAGGTTCAATTTACCGACGGTCAAGTCCATCTATCGCTATGTTGACCTCTCTTTTGTGTACAGACTGCTGTTCATGTGCGGTGCGTTCAGTTGTTGCGTGTGCTTAGGACCCGCGATCTACCATACCAGCTGAGAAATCAGTGAGTTCTTCTCGAAAACAGCAATAAATCGCGCTTCGGTTTTTACTCGTCAATGGCCAGACTTACGCGAGAAGGGAACTTGCTGCAGGAGTCGGTGCGAGATGGATCCGCCCACGCGTCCCGCCTTGCCTTCCTGCGTCAACTGAAGGATTTGTGCCTGCGTTTTCGCGTGTGATTCTTTTGAGTTTTGTTCTGACTTTTGGCTTGTTCAGTTTATAACTTTACTGTATTGAATTTATTTGTTTTCTTTTATATCTGGTTTCAATTGCGCCCATGAGATTTTTGTATTATATTCTAATATAAGGCATTTTGCCGTTTAAGTTTTCAATAAGTAAATAAATAAGAATAAAAGTGTTCATTGAAAGTAAAACGCAACTAAAAGAACAACGTGAAACTTTTAAAATTGGAGAATTTAATTTCAACTTAAATGTGTAGTCTAATCAATTGAATTTGCATTTGTTCACCTTATAGATCAGTGTATAATAAATAATTTTTGCTCTGTTGTCAGTTTCATACCGTAGTTCTAACTCAGTTGCTAACCGAATGATTACGGTTGCCTTGAAGAAATCATCAAACCCTACCCTATGTGAGTACATACGAGGTACTAATAAGGCGGTAACAAGATGCAGGGGAGAATACGGCCAGCACCACCACTTCTATCGTCGGCGTCTAGCAGAATTTAATGAGATCCGCCGCAGACACTGTTTTTCATTTAACTATAACACTTCTGCGTCGGTTATTAAGGAGATGATTAAAAATTTTCCTCGCACCGGTTGATTTACTGTCCTCATTCCAGTAGAACATACCCTAAAACCTACAGGGTTAGGCATTAATTAATTATTACTTAGAGCTCTGACCTGATATAGCGTATATATAGCAGCGGTGTTAGAAATGTGATATGGCTCAGTTTCGGAAAAGTTGAAGCATGAATAAGAAAAGTAGTGGAAAACGACAGTTGGCTTTCCTGGAATAGCTCGCATTTCCTAGAATATTTGTCTTGGTCAAGCCAATTTCGCTGAAATGTTAATTGGTATTGATTGTACTAGCGGGTTGAAGTGAGAGCGTCTTATCACACGAATCAATACAATAATTGGATGAGATAGCTATTTAAAGTTCTGGAAAAGAAACGTATTACTGAAAAAGACTTGCTACTTACTCTTACTCCTCGGTATATACTTAGACATACTGGGTGTTTAAATACTCAAAAGATGGTCTTTTATATTGAATGTATATCTAAACTGATTTTTCTGTACCTAGAACAATTTTCGGATCGGTACTGGCTACATTTATGTTCCTGATCCTTATCAACGACCTCCCTGGCCGAATCACCAGAGCAAAGGTAACTTTAGTTGCCGATGACTCCTGCACTGTGACAGTGAGAATGGAAAGGGAGCAGCTCCTGAGTGAGTCTAAGAGATGCCTTGCTGAGGCTACAGAGTGGTTTTCCGACAACGGTCTTCAACTGAACGCAGGCAAAACCCAAAGGCTAATAAATAATCAGTACCAAGCGAGGGAATATCGATGACCCTGTAAACTTCTTAGAGGTTGTGATCAATCGAGACCTGAGGTGGAGCGATCACGTGAACCAACTGAGCGGGAAGCTGGCCCCATTATCTTTGCAATAAGAAGAATGCTCAAAATCTCAAATCAGCATGCTGTACTCTTCGTATACCACAGTTATTTCATGTCGAGAGCAACCTATGCAATCCTTGTTTGGGGTGCAACGCCGGATGCGCGGAGAATTTTCCTGCAGCAGAAACAAGCAGTCACACCCTGATATATTATGATTTTGTACTGAAACGACTGCTGTCTTTATATTCTGGATCAACATTTACTTTCATTAAAATACATTTTGGTCTAAAAATTACACAAATTACAGTTACACGCACTGGTCGCAATATACGAGTCAACATAGTATCAACCCATACGCTATAGACCAAGAGCTAGTAAACTTTGCAAAAATACACCTTGTCTCTGTGGAAACTACATGGCAACAACCTGGTAGGGGAACGCCGGTCATAAACCCCTTAAAAGCCACCCGTAACGTGCAAATTCGTGGGTTTTCGCATTTTACCGCAAAACGGTCACGATTTCGAAATTTGAGCTTCGGTACAAAATGCCCTTCAGAACATTTTGCACAAAAAAAATGTATCTTCCACTTTTTCGTAAATACAATGGTTTTCACACTGGTGCAGTACGAACGCGATTAGACACGAAGGGGTCACTTGCAAAAAGTATCCAAGTTTCCTGAACACTATCAATTTCAAGATAGTGTTCAGGAAACTTGGCATCAAGGAAATGTACAATTGTGCGTCAGTTTCGAATTAAGTTTAGCAATCGTATGAATATCGCGAACGGCATGTAAAATTTCATCATTTTTTAAAAAAATATGTTAATAAAAATCCGTGGAATGACTATTAGCAACTTATATTTTTTACTAGAGTAGTCATTTAAAAACTCTCAAAAAAACATTTTTCTATGCAGCTGGGTATGAACCCGGAAAAAAGTTATTTTCAAAACTAAAATATATTTCAAATTATTTTTTTTTGTAATAGTAAAAGTACTGGTACTCGTGGTGTTATTGTTTATGCAACCATCCAGACAGCTCAACTTACCAGGTCACCAGCATAACCCCACAATATTAAAATGCACATAACCCACATCTTTACAAAATTTTGATAGATCAATCGGTTTCTAGTTACGTTACAGATAGAATTCAATACCATTTCAGTCTGAATGACGGGTAGCGGCAGTAACATGCATGAGGTTTTGTTCTGGTATCGCAAAAAAGAAACAATTAATATGGTAACCGTTGTGGAAAGATGGAACGTAATCCTCCAGTACAGCGCGGTCGACAGACAACGATGGTACTCGACGGCGATGCGCCGCAATCTTAAAATCCATTCGCTATGCAGAAAATACAATTCCGGACGGGTTTGTTGTACTTACGGCGGAGGCGCCGGTGGCGGGGTTCTTGTTCTCTGGTAAGCTACAGTTGGACTGTGCGGCTTTATCGGCTTCCGCACATGAACACGTGTAAAGGGGGAAAGATTAAACTGTCACCCCGACAGACGTGAACACGTTTTTGGGGAATTATCGCGAAAGGCGACGGAAAATTTACGACCTGTTTCCCATTCGGCTCTGCGGTTCTCGCTTTCTCTCTCCCGCTATCTCACTTTGTAAAATAATAATAAATGCCACAATAAAGAGTGACAGTGAGGAGTGGTTAGCGTCTGTCACTGAATTTTAATCAATTAATACGTCGAGCATTGGCTAGACGTACGTTTCCTTATCATGTTTAACAGATGTCGTTGTCAAAAAACATTATGTAGTAGTTTGAAACTTTAGCAACATGCTGATCCTTGATTTTGAGTCAGCATCAGTAATAAGTCCAGATAAACAAATGTTTGCCGATCAATACAAACCCGGTTTGATTTTTAATTTTCACTGATTGATACACTGATCAAATTTTAAGTAAAGCATGAAGACGCAGAACAAATCAACAAAGGCAGGTTAAATACAACATCAACGACAAATAGTTGCAGCCAAAGATTATAGTAATGACAACAACGTAAGTTGGATACCGGATACAGTTAAGAGTACTGCAGATAATAAGGAAGATACTGCAATCGCTACCCGAATATGTAGACCCAATTAAAGAAAATGAGGTTGAAAATGTGAATAAAGAGGGTAAATTCTCAGTTTAGTTTAGTGATAGTAAAATATTTAATCTCTATTGTTATAATATAGGTGTATTTAGTATTAATTTAGAGGTAGGGCTTAACACTACTGAAAGTCAAGCTGGTTCGAATATAACTGATTTATTCTAAAACTGACAATTCACTCGCACAAAGTACAATACAAAAAGTACATAAACTAGTTCCACTATGGCTTACAAGCAAATATATGCATATCAACATTACAATTATTATTATTCTATTTCTCAATAGAAATAGGGAGAGATGTGATGTATCATTATTCCGTGTAAATAGAACTGTTTCGCATAAAGGTTTCAGTGAGTGACAAACATCTTTAGTAGAATTTTGTCAATTGAATAATTTTTTGTGGCAAATGAGGGTCCATAGAGACGAGTGTTTATCAACTTCAAGCGTTGATTTTCAAAAAAAGCATTTTTGTCGTGTCTGTATTACACTGATTATTTTTTGACGTTTCTTAAAACCAATGAAATGCTTCTTTATTTGTCACAAGGGTAAGTTTCAACCAATTATGTCATTATTATAGTGGGAATAAATCTCTTGGGATTATTCTCGGGAATAATCACTGTAGCTTTTATTTGCCTAGCAACTGTCAGATACTTGTCAAAATAATTACTTAATTGTGTCAACGCGAAATGGGTGAAAGTCATCGGTTTAGTACCTTTTCTAATGCAGAAATTACAAAAAAGATTTTAGAAACTACTTCGAAAAATACTCTAATAAGTAATCAGTCTATATGGAGACAATTTAAGACCTTCACCAAAGAAAGAAATTATATTCTGGATCAATCTACTACAACAGGTACTCTGGCATTGATTTTAAAAGATTGGGCTTATAACATGAAAAGAAAAGACGGAAATGATTATAAAGAAGCAGTAATAAAGACAATGTGGAATAAAACGGCAAAATTAGTTCAAGAACTTTACTTTAATAAGTATAAGAGGTCCTTTGATCCTTTCCATGATATAGAATTCAGAAATGCTCGGAATGCAAGAGATGCCAAAAGAAAAATTTTACAAAAACATCCTGAAAAGCACAAAGTTCTGTGGCACTTTCTAATACAGAATTGTTGCAAATTTTTAACTATTGGGACGAAGATACACCTTGTGGATTGCAAAGAAAGTTTTTTCACGTTGCATCGTATGAACTAGCTTGGAGGGGAGGAGAAGCTACGAAATGTTTAGTTCATTATTTTAAAAAAGAAACCGACATAAAAAGATTAAATACTGGCCGCATTGAATACAATCCCATCTTTACAAAAACTGCACAGGGTGGAGCACAAAGGTGCGCTAATAGTAAATGGTTGACTCCAAACATAAATAACCCAGATATTTGCCCTGTTCGTCTTTTTGAAAAAGTAATGAGTAAACGTGATGAAAATATTAAAACCGAACGCTTGTTTCTTACTCCAAATCCGGCTTGGCAAACTCATGGTTTTTGGTATAAAAACGTTCCTGTGGGAATAAATTCCATTTCAAAATGGATGAAAGAATCCGCAGAAAAAGTAGGTCTAGACACAGTTACTAAAAAAATAACTAACCATTCTGCCAGATCAAGTGCAGTAAGTAACCTTTCAAAAGCTGGTGTAGGAGAACAAGAACTAATCAAGGTCACTGGTCATAATTCTGCAAGTTCGATTAAACCATACTTACAATTGAACCAAGAACATCATTCAAATATAATAAATAATCTTAGAGAAAATACGCAGGAGGAAACACTTAATATAACAAGCAATTCCAAATCCTCAATAAATAATGAGTCTCGAAATATTTTTAATAATTGCTTTTTTCATTGTACTAATTTAAATTGTTAATTCTTTTAATATATTCACAATGTGTCAACGATATTTTCATATTATATTGTAAGTAATAATTAATTAAATTAAATTTTTCAATAATTTTATGATAGTTTTATTGATCTTTTTTATTGTAAAAATTTGTGAATCAAAAAATAATCTAGTCAAATATAACTCGAGAGTTCCATAAATTAGAAAATAATTTGACAGATTTTGTTCAAACTTGTTGCCAACTGGCAATAGTCACGAGAGCCCTGCGGGCTCTCGTGACTATTGCCTGGCAACAAGTTTTCAAACAATCTGTCAAATTATTTTCAATTTATTCTCACTCTCTTGTTATATTATTACTGAAAATAACAGAATAACTAGTTTAGTTGACAAGTCGTTATACACTTTTCGTATAACCTTCAACCGGTCCGTGGCGTCGGCGCTGTAAGCGCAAGCGACTTCCGCTAGATCTAGTTCTGTATACAGGCCCACTGACAGTTGGGGTGACTTCTATGTCTTATTACGAAGAGCCTAAAAATAATGAATGTAGTGCTTGAAATGTTATTATTTTGCGTGACGACTTTTTAGAAGAACATCCTGCTATTCTTTTAATTGTTTAGACTTTTCAGTTTAAATTAGTGTATGTTATATTCTTTTCTTCCTCGGCATTCAGTAAATTAACATATTCCATTTCTGGGAAGGCATTAACATAAAAATAACAAATTTGCGTAGATTACAACGGACACGTAAATATTTTCCCTTGCGAGAGTTGAGTTAAAAACACAAGGGTTGGCATACAGCTACAGATTTTTATTTTTTTTAGTATGCGCTCGGCGAGCGCCTATGTGTGAGCCGCGAGCTTAGTGATTCCGTTTGAACGTTACATGGCCTGTTATTCCAAACGAGGCGCATTAAAAATGTATCGGATGGGATCTGGAGCGAAGCGCTGGCCCAGGAGCGCCGAACTGAACTCGAATTTAAAATCCAGCGAACGCGATTTGTAAAAGTGACGGTAATACAATAACGGAGCTTAATAATTCACAGGCTCCAAATTGCTCCGCATCCTCTACACTCTCGCACCGTTGACAACTTTATGGTGTGACGGGACGCATTTGTAATTTGTTTGTCAGTTTGGTCCCTCACTGGGAATATTATATATTCGGGGACACAACAAGGAAAGTATTATGTTAATAGGCAGAAGCGGCGTTCTGATTGTTACTCCGAATGTGGAGGTAAAAAAAACACAATATTCCCACATCAACTGAAATCTAAATTTACAAGCATTTTTGAAAAGTTAAATCAGGACATACCTTTAATTCATGGCTTACCTAATATCATCAGAACTAAATAGAAATTGTAATAGGATACATTCGTTACCATCAACAACTCAGTTCAATATATGCACGTTATAAGTATATAAATCGATGTAATATTTCTAATATATAAACATATATCTCGGACCCTACGTATTATTTTCACATGTCACGATGTTGTTAGTGAATACGGGTGGACAACTCTCTAGTAATTTTTAATTTGAACGCCGCCAATGGGAGATGCTTCCAGTGATCCGGCAGTTTGGTGAACAGCATAACTGCACGAGTGAAGCTTGTGGTGTGTAACCTTCTGAATGGTCGAGTTGCTGAGTCTACCTTGTTTTGTACCTATGGATGTCTTGGTTTGTTTTTCTGTACTCTCACAGGTGCTTTTTTGATTGTATAAGCTGCTGGACTGCGTAAGTTGCATGTTGTGTCATTATCATATGCTTCATAAATCTGGCTCTGCGCGAGTTGGTGCTTGCTGCATTACAGCTTTTTTCTGTAAGAGCAGAATCCTGCAACTATGACCGGATGCACCCCCGCTCTCAATCCATAGGACATCCCAGAATGGAACAACGCGTAGTAGGTGGATCTTACTGCGTCTGTATTTGTCGTACATTTTATTAAATTGATCGAGTATACTGCTGAGGCGAGAATGGGCAGCAGTTCCTCCACTTGCGCTCTCCAGGTTAACGGCGTATCTAGTGACACATGCTGTCGAATACCGTGGTGTCCTGAAATGGGGCATTGCATTGACTCACCTCTCTGCACTACGTACATTATCAGGGAATAAGGCTCGTTATAGCGCCTGCTGTTCCCCGGTAAGCCCTGAATCCGTACTAGTGATCACTGAAGGATCTTTTGTCTCTTGAAAAAGTAAATTACTGTGGAAGCAATGACGGACTTAAAGACCTTGGAGAATGCCGGGAGGATGGAAGTAGGTGGTAGTTCAAGGCATTCTCCCAAGCTTCTTTTTTGAAAATAGGAGTAACCTTGGCCATCTTCATTTTATCCGAGACCACTCCATATACAATGCATTTGTTGATCACCGCTGCCAGAATCTCTGAGATAGTTAATGCTGTATCTTTTAAAATATTCGTGTCAATGTGTAAGTGATCATTGATTTTCTTTACCTTTAGTTTTTTTGTCCATGACAAAAGTACTTCAGGGTCAGTAGCGTTGAAGAAAAAGGTTTTACCTGATGTTGGTGCAAGAGTACCTCTGAAAGTGGCAAAATAATGGCACAATTCTTCACATGATAGTTCGTATAGGGGTTACTTTCGGTTAATTTGTTGCTGTATTAAGATAGATCAGATTGCTGGTGTTGGCATACTCTTTGCACTGTTGCATGTATAAAGTTTTATACAAACTGGAACAATTTCTAAGATGTGTGTCTCCAGGATGCATCAATGAGGATTCCTTTATTCCAATGAGGTCCAGAACTTGTTTTAAGTGACCTAGTTCCGGCGGGTGATGAACGGTTTTGCTTATGTTGTTGCAATTTTCGTAGTGATACTGGAAAATATCAGGAAAATGTGGTGTATATGGCGTTGGAGTCCTCTTTAGCATAAACTTCCTCCCATTTATCCTCTTTAAAAGCGTTGAGCAGATTCAGTTTCGTAGATTGAGTTAACATCCTACAGTAATTTTCTTTGCTTTGATGGATCTGGTCTTCTAATCTAGAAGTACTTTTAGAATTTGTGGCTCGTGATCCGATGTGTTTCCTGATTTTGGTTCGATGTCTAATTCCTTGAGGTTGGTAAAGTTGCTTTTTACAACTTGACTGTGATATCACATGCATATGCCTGGCGTAGTTGTTACTATGTACATTCATATAATTCTTTGTTACAGGGTAGGTCGCCGTGTAAGTAAATCGTCGATACCCTACCATGGTTGTGTAATAAGTTGATATTGGCGGCAAACGGAAATGGCCATATTCTCAAACAGTGGTTTGGGGGTGGCGCTGCTGTCGTTACGAGGGGTTCGACCAAGGGTTTAAGCGAAGTCCTTCTTATTTTAGCCATCATCGGGTAAAGACATGTTTTCTTAAGAGCAGGGGCTCTATAAGATAACTGTGGTGTTTCGTGTTTCTTGTGCTCAACCGAAATATTAAGGTATTTATTTGTTGTCTGTACTTGCTGATTTGTCCATCTCTGCCAAAGTATATCATCTTTGTTAATAGGGATTAAAATTCATACTTTCATGTAAGCAGTTCTGCATTGTTGTATATATTTTTGTTAATAGATTTTATTGTGGTTTTCTTCGGCATATTCATTTTAGAATAATATAAACCTGTCCCTTTTATAGTAAAGGATTTAGCCTTGCATATAGTGATTAATAATTAGTGAGTTCTAACTCCTCTGACAAAGTCTCAGAGAAAGAACTCAGCATTTGAAGCCTCCGTAGGGATTAAAATTCATACTTTCATGTAAGCAGTTCTGCATTGTTGTATATATTTTTGTTAATAGATTTTATTGTGGTTTTCTTCGGCATATTCATTTTAGAATAATATAAACCTGTCCCTTTTATAGTAAAGGATTTAGCCTTGCATATAGTGATTAATAACTAGTGAGTTCAAACTCCTCTGACAAAGTCTCAGAGAAAGAACTCAGCATTTGAAGCCTCCGTAAGAGAGAGATAATTAATTCACGCTACCGTACGGTTAATTAAGATTGCGTTGTTAAGTCAGTTTGAAAATGGCGGACCAAGCGGCGCTTGGGGCGAGTTACCACCTTCAACATGTGGGGTTAAGGTTAGGTAGTTGAGCAAAGTCCTAACAGGGGCCCCCTTCAGTTTAGAGTTGATTAAAGTACAATAGTAAATATTGAGATAGGATTCCGCCCCATCACAGTTGTACGCTGCACTCTCGCTGATAGTGACACTGACCTACATTATTTTGTCCATATCATCGCAGTCACCATGCCGCTGTTTAGTCGATAATAGAAATATTGTTGGAAATTAAATATTAACGTGTGTATGGTTGTAAGTTATGCGTTATGGTGTGTAGTACTTTAGATATACAATGCTATGAGAAAAGCACGTTTTTTACATACCATCATGTTTAGAATAGTTAAAATACGTCAGCGAATAAAAGCATTTGCAATTTTAAACGTGAAGAGTTTTTGAATTAATGATTTTGCTGAACTAAAATTTAGTAATTGGGAATTTCTGGGGTCATAGATATCAAATTTTACGAGAAAAAGTTAAGAAAGCAAACAACGGGTTTAATACGGAGGAAGAGGTTTCTGAAATTATTTTCGATTTAAATGAAAATTAGGAATTAGTGATGGCGTGATAACTGAGTCTAAGTTCAGTATGACTGTAATGGTTTCTAAAAATATTGCCGCTTTAAGTAAAATTCATTAAATGGCTTTTTTTCGTTCGTTAATTTAAAATACGAAGTAAAATTTGTTTGACTTCGATTCACAATCGAGATACTTTTAAAATGCATTTTGTATTTACTAATTTACTTGGCCATATTAGGCCCGGGTGCACTATATTGATATTCAATTGTTTTTGTCCGAGGGTTTATTATAGACCCACAAAATCAAAAAAAAACACGCTAAATTACAATGCTCGTCATTTTTGAAGTCATTCTGAATAATGTCTGCGTTTGCGTCAGTCATATTAGATCCGCCAAGACGCAATTCTGATAATAAATTCGTAATATTTATGCCTCTTAATCTCTACAAGTTTTCAAATTATCAAATAATATGTTATATATTTCTGCACAAATAATTAGTTTTTGCAAAGTTAAAGAAAATGCACAACTTATTTCTCATCGATGGACTTTCAAGAGATTTCTTTTAAATTCATTTACGCGATAATTATTCCAAAATAATGCTGTTTTGATATAATATTCCTGAACCATTAGTGTTATAGGGTATTTAAATATTGTATTTGATATATTAGTTTTGCTTGTTAATTAGGTCAATGCAGGCACGATTGGATACGATGGGTTAAGGCGCCTTACGACTAGACAATTTCGTCCACAAGGTTTAAACACTTGGGGTAAAGATCTCCCAGGAAGGGTGTTCTGGACTACGGCTATTCGATTCTTCATTGATTTAATAGGTTCCTTGATATCGCGGCTTATTTTCACTGATTTACCTCGGAACTGCTGAATCTACGGCAAAACCAGTAGCAGTAAAATCGCATACTGCAGGCAACGATTAAACAAATAAATAAAAAGTTGAGTTCTTTAAATGTTTTTCTTTTGTTTACTGTCGTCCCAGAACCTACGTCAAAGTACCAAAGAATTTTTTAATATTGAATAGAATTTTTAGATCAGATCAGATCTAAATCTTTTCCCTTGAAGCGTGTGGGGCAGTCAATGACATATTCTCTTGTATTTCCAAGAGTTGCTTTTAAGATTTTTTTTCCATAGCCAACTGATTGATATTTGCATACGGAATTAGCACTGGTAGTGTCATTTGTACTATTGACACTGGGTTACCAATATCACCTTGACCTAACTCACTTTCAGAACCGTGGTCGGTCTGTAATGACAGTTACGTGCTCGACTGTTTTTTTTTCTCTAAACTATAAAACTACCATTATCAAAAACTGTTTACTGTTGGTTAAGGGTTCATATGGACATTCATTCTTCTTTTGATAATCTTTGAGCGCATATGTATTTGTTGTCCGTTACCTTTATAGGTTGCGGTCATAGGGCACAATTAGGGTCGATGTGTACAATACGGTACCTTTTGTGTTGATAAGTAAACCTACACGGCCTTTAATTATGGGACGGACTTTCGTTGCCTTCGCCGAGCCTCGCCGCAAATTAAACAAAATCTCATTACGAAGGCAGTCTGTGTGGAAAACAAACAGGCAAACATCATTTATATTGCACTGACCGCACGAGACCGCGTTCGACGTCTGTCACGCTGTGTACATACATTTACCGCACGTTTACATTGCACATTGTCTTAGGCCTATACACCAAAATATCCACTTAAAAAATAAATTAAAATTTGTATTTGCTGGAGTTCGGCAGATAAAGTCTATATTTATTTATTTATTTACATAAACTGACTCTTGTAACCTAGTTGTTTTGAACATTTTACCTTTTAAGTTTCAAGATATAGCATATTGGTTTCTCTGCACATATTTAATGCAAACAAAATAGAGAAGTTCACACAGAGACAAATTTCTGTAAACTGGTAACGCGTTAAAATTACAGTTATTTAGCTAAATTATAAATTATAGTTATTTACCTAAAAACTCGGAAGATTTATCAATTTAAAAAGAAATCTTATAATTGGATGAGTCAGAATTTGGTGAGTATATTATATACGGCGCACATATTCCATGTGCATAATTTGAAATTAGGACACATTTTTACATAACTGTTGACAATTTTCGACGCCGACTTAACGTGTTGTTGGCGGTTATGTTGGTCCGAGAGAATACTACACTGACTCAAGTCGATGGATGTCGGGTGAATTTTTTATGTAGCCGTACTGCATCAGTTGTTGATAGAAGTATGGCCAACGGTTTATGAAAGATTCTCCTGTTCTTATCATAATTTATAATTATATTATTTATTATTTGACATTGGCTTTACGTAATGAGTTTAGGTAATTACTGAAAAACTACTGTATGTATTTACATGAAAATCCATACGCTTTATGAATGATAGTTTAAATTAAAATTGAAATTACAAAAATTTAGAAAAATTAAATTACTTTCCCTTCGTGCATTGTGTATTGGAAGAGTATACGCTTGTTTTTCATAATTAGAGAATTCAACATCACTAGCCTTCTTTGTGTATCTGAATTTGAAAATTTTAAGTTGATCTTTTTCGTGTATCATATGGTCTCAAGTGGGTTTGGTCAGCTTTTCGTAGCCGCAACGCAATTTAAGGTCTATATTAAGGTATATTGGTTTAGACAGTGCTGGGATTAAAATAATGTTCTCTAGAAAAGGACGTAATGTTTTAACTTTCAGGTCGTTCCTTAATTTGGAGCCATCAGAGGATCATTAAACTACTAACAAAATTGTATCAATGAATTATTTACAATGAAAATTACGATGCATTTCACAGGGACAAAAAAGGGTGTCGCGAAGATACTAATAAATAATACTACATTAATAACGTCCAGAAGGAAAGACAAAAGACCATGTGCCACCAAACTTTTCGAGCAAATCATAAGATGGCGCCTCCTATCAAACAGAATTTATTTCATATAAAATATTTATTTGACAAAACACATAAAAAATACACCGATATACAATTTTATTTGAAGGGTCGCCGATGAGGATGATTTTTGTTTGCCATTCAGTATCATATGCTATGCATGTTTCAAAACGAACATTTTGCGGGTTATATCTGACAGTTTCTACTGCGCACCCACCTGCGCATCGTTACGTTAAGGAATTCTTAATTTCACTGTATTAACGGCGAAATATTTTCCTAAGGTCTGCCTGCATTGATTGTAGGGTTATGTTTCGTTAAGAAATTCTTAATTTCACTGTATTAACGGCGAAATATTTTCCTAAGGTCTGCCTGCATTGATTGTAGGGTTATATTTCGGCGATTTACGACTACGGAAAGCTGACTAAACCCACCAATAATTAGAGAATTGAAAATAATTAGCATTGTCTATCTGAATTTAAGATCTTAAAGCTTATGTTTTTTTTGTGTGTGATAATTCGAGAATTGAAAGTCATTATTTTTTATCTATCATAACTAGATGATTGAAATTTTTGGTTTCCATGTTTTATAATTTGCAGATTGAAGGCCCTTATACTTTATGTTTAATAATTTTAGATTTTAAACTCAAAATATCATAATTTTAAATTGAAAGTTGCTCTTCGTGTGAGCAAATTCAGAAAATCGAACGTGCTTATTATTTGTGGCATAATTTGAGAATTGAAACTCATTCTACTGGGTATGATAATTTAAAGCCTTTAAGAGCTGTTTTCTAATTGGTAAATTGAATTCCTTTATAGACGTCTCTTTTAGCAATTTAAGAGTTTTTCTACGTTGTATTTGTTAATGAAAAGGAATCGACCCTGTTTAACTATTTTATTCTTTTTTGTAATAGCATTGTTATGAGATCTCTCCTAAATGGCCATCAGATTGAAATGAACACTCGACTGATACTATCAAATCACGAAATGAATTAAGTTAACGTAAAACACAATTTAATGCTATTGCTATAATTAAACAATTTATTTAAGGTTGTTTTTTAAGACCTTTAAGATTTACACAATTAGTTATACGTGTTAACGATAACGCAATAAACATAGCGCATATATAACAACGCAACTGCGTGCAGCAAGGCTGGTGGTTACACACTGCTGCCCCCAAGGTATGACCGGTACCTGTATCCGGTCAACATAAGTCATCACAGACATGCATACAGTGCGTATCAATAATAATAGGCCTGTCCAAGTTATCTCTAACATGAATGATATAAACAAAATAATGCGAGGTGGTTGGTTTGACTTGGACAGTTGTTGAAGTTAAAAAATTGATGGTAACATCAATTTTCAAACTGTACCGGCTGGCAATACCTGACACGTCCATAAAATGAATACACTACGGTGTGAATGGGTTCAGGCGTTATTAAATTGCACTCATGTAGAATTGTTTCCCTAAGATCATCCAAATTGTTGTTGGTTTTTAAGTGCTCCCACAATAAAACTCTAATGGTGTCAGATCAATTGACCTAGCCGGCCATTCCATTCGGCATCTTCTTCCTATCCATCTTCCTGGGAACATTTCGTCCAGATAACGGCGCTCATTAACAGCGTACTGAGGCGGAGCACCATCTTGTTGAACCAAATATTATTGTTTGGTAGGTAACTGATTTCATTCGGAAATGATATTGCTAACACAAGCATTAGTTCAAACTATAGAAAGTGTAGGTATAATAATAATAATAATAAATCACTTTATTGCCCATTAAAGACAGAAAAACATTACATTTTAGAATAAAAATAATAATATATGTATAATAAATTATAGGATGGCAAAGGCGAACTTCAGTTTGTACTGCACAGCAGCACAACTGTTCTACCTAACCTCAATAGACACAATTCCCGAGCACCCATGTTAACATTACAGATTTAGCTGGTTTTGCGAGCCTTAGTAGAATAGTATAATAGTATATTTCACCAGTTTATTTATTTTCAAAAATCGACAATCGACAAATCGACAAGCTTCTGTGGATATTGGGTATAGCCTTTCTGCATCCAGTGTAGATTTTTCCTCAGCCCAATGTCGACAATTATGCCGTAGGACCGTCGATAAGACCATATGTAAATAAAATGTTGCTTCATCGGAAAATTCCATCATTCGTTCACAGCATTCTTGTCTATGATCAAAGTCATTTTTTGTTAATTTATGGACCAATTTAACCTTATAGGGTTGAAATGTTAGAATTTTTAAAAGTTTCAGTATGGAAACATGCCTTAAATTATGCTCTAAAGCGACGACTTTAAGAGTAGAATGCGGATTATCTTTATTTTCTAGCCAGACATCAATCTTTACATCTTCGGTTAATTTTGAGTTGGGCAGCTAGTTTGTAAAAGATTTTTCACAGTACCATGTTCTAGATTATTTTTAATAACACCATACACAAATTGATGTCCGATAGCTCGTTATTATTAACCACAAACGCCGGAAAAGAACAACGTTTAGGTAGGCCGCACACTAAACGAGCAAGCACCAAGCAGGCAGCAAGCAAGCAGCGTGCATTTTCCTTCCTAGAAACATTTTCACGACGCATACCGCACACTGAGAGAGCACAGCAAGAGCACAACACTCAAACATGACGTTTGCTTAATGTCTAATTTCTATAAAATATGCATTAAAATATGGTAATGGGCCTATAACTTATAAATAAAATTGTGGTAAGCAAGATAATTTGTTAAAAAATAATTACTCAATGAAAATAAACTTATATATTATGTATTTTTAATGTTTCTGCATTTTATACTTATTTATAATTTAAAGAATAGGTGGCTTATTCACAATGTCATGCAAAAATTAGTAGCCATGACGACGATTTTCTTATGTGGCGTTTAATTAGAAAACGTAAGAGAAGGTACAGGGTCCATCTGTATAAAGGTAATTTTAATTCGTTTATTGCTATAATCATACAAATTTGGATTGTATAGAATGGTATTGTCCTCAACTTCAACAATTAATTACACTAAAAAAAATAATAAATAAATAATAAAAAAAATTCTTTCATGTTGAATGATTGGCGGTTGCATCATTGAAAATTTTAGATCAAAAGTTTAATGCACAAATACGCACCAAATAATATTTTAATTTTACTAACTTTTTACTGGCGAAAGTGTAGTTTATTTATTAAAACATTCCTATTTTTGCGCCTAATTCAATATTTATGATAATTGATTAATTTAAAAAATCATTACAATAGTCAAAAAAATCACCGAAATCAAGATTGCTTGCATGCTGCTTGTGTGCGACGCAGCAAAAAAACGGTTGACAGAAAACATGCATACAGCAATCATACAGCAAGCAGCGTGCATTTTGCACCTAGGAGCAAAATGCAAATGCTCGTTCAGTGTGCGGGTCTACATATAAATTCATGGGACCGTTTTTTGCACCTTGATGCTTTTGCTTCCTGCTTGCTGCTTGCTTGCTGCCTGCTGCTTGCTTGCTGCTGCCTTATGAAAAGCGAAAAAGAAAATAATAATTCCAAAAAATACCTGACAAAACAAAATTCTAAAGACCAATCAATAATATAATAAATCAATATTAAAAGTAATTTAAATCAAAACTAAAAGCACATCAGTAATCGATTTTATCCACTAGTTAATTACCACCCTGTGTATACAACGTGTACAATAA
Source organism: Aphodius sticticus (assembly GCA_963966075.1). Classification (NCBI taxonomy): domain Eukaryota; kingdom Metazoa; phylum Arthropoda; class Insecta; order Coleoptera; family Scarabaeidae; genus Aphodius; species Aphodius sticticus. Next base: position 46,991,022 of record OZ014509.1, on the reverse strand, counting down.
TTCATGTACAACGTGTCTAGTGTATATACAAGTTTTCTAAATCACAGCCACCTATCTTGAAAAAAATATTAATGAATAACCTCCAAAATGTTACAGCTGCTTTTTTTTTATGAAAAATAAACAATTTTAATTTTGTTTTTAATCAAATAGTACTTCTAACAATAAATTCTTTAAATGGCAACCAATTTGCCATTTAGTTTTGAATATCATATAAACAAAACGTCCACACCCGGAATGTGTCTGATTTTATACAATGTTATATGATACTTTACAAAACAGTTTTATCAAAACCAATGTAAAAACTATTCTCTTCATTATAAATAATACTTCAGTGTAATTATGGCATATACCTAGTTTATGACATTGGAACATGAATAAACGTGGTAAAATGAGTGCGTGACGAATGACTATTCTACAATACAATCAAACAACTTACTTTTCTAAATAAATCATAAATACAACACTTAGCCAACAGTAAAAGTAAAACAAAACATCGATACGTTAAACCGTTATTACAGGGCAAAATAATAGCACAAGAAAATGTAACTGTATGGAGGAAATTGCTAGAACGACCCTATAATAAAAAGAACGATATGTCATACATAACTAGAAAGGTCTTCATTTGTGTTTGTTTGAACTATTCGACGATCTCGCTTATCATCAAATATGCATCTAAAGCCGCAAAGGAAAGCGTCACCATAAAGAAAAATATCAATCAATATAAATGGACCTTTCAATAATTTACTATTTTCCAAGCAACACGGTAAATAGGAAAAATTTTAAAGTTATAAACGAATCGCAACAGTTGCTCGCGTGCAAATTTTAACCTTTCAGTCCCCACAATACGATGAATTGAAATGAAAAGGCAGGAAAGCGGACGGGAGAAGTTGCGAGAACAATCGGGTCTCTGGGTGGACGTATTTTTTGTTTGTTTTTCCATATGGTAAGCCGTCGGCCGCTTGGTTTTCACAGATTGGAGATTGCGCAAAAAATTGCAAATCCGCACCGTCCGGATTGTGTTACCTCTTCGGGAAACCTTATGCCATTAAGGGATTACGTTTCAATAACGCAGGTGTAGAAACCTTAATAATGGCCAATAACTTGCTGGATAACTTGTTGATTGGAGGTCAGCACTATGTGTAAGCCGTCTACGATCGATGTATTATGTACGTGGCGATTCAAAATAATAAGTCTGCTGAATTATATTGCGAATAAAAAGTGAGAAAAGAACCAACATAAACAGAAAAATAACAGGTGAGTATTACATACGAAAAATAAAGGACAGAAAAGAGAAATCAGTCGGAAAGCAGGGTAATTTCATCTCAAATTTACACAATTTTAGCACATTTTGACTTGGATTTTAGTCAGATTTCGACTAAGTATTTTTTTTTGTACTAGAGAAATAAACAAAATTTAGTTGTACTAAATCGACCAAAATATTTTAAATCTGTGATTGTGACACAGGAACGTATTTAATAGACGCTACTTTTGTGATACTAATACGAATCTCAAATGGCCAAGGCGACATATCGCGAAGTAGGACAAGAAAAATCAGTTTCACGAAATCACAACATTATCAATTTGACAGTATTTGTTCAGAGTTTTTTTTATCTGATTTATCCCGATATTCAAAACCCACGGGCTTCTAGAGATTTTTTTTGGGGCTATTGTAATTAGTAAGCTGATCGATATTTCTTTATGCCGTATTTACTTTTGTAGTTTTTGTATAATAATTTATTGCATCCCAGTACAAAATTATAAACATAAATAAGGAACAACTCAACAAATGCACAAAATATCTAGTGTTTATTTTAATTCAATTAGTTTTAGTTTTAAATTGATTTGAAATGCGTTTTGATTTTATTTGTTTGTTGGACGTTTTACATCGTGGCACAGCACTTCATCGTAAGAATCAGTGAAATCTAAATTTAGTTTATTGTCAGTATCACAGTCAGTACCTATAATGTAAACGTAAACAAATCGTAAATCGTCACTATTTTGTCGGGCTAGACGACATCAGCGATGAATTATTAACAAGATAGGATACTTGCGGGGGTACCTTTGATGTCGGTGTTCCAAGTTTTACAAAACTAGCAGGCGCGACAGCCGTGATTTAAAAGAGTCCGCTAGGTGGCGTTACTGCAGAAGGGACAAATTTATGACTTCAAACTGACACTGTCACATTGACAGGAAAGTGTAAAAGCTACTGTCACACTGACAGGAAAGTGTAAAATCCTGGTCCGTCACTGGTCCGTCACAACTTCACAACCTGACGATCAAATAACGAATAAACTAGCGCCGCGCTGCGGGAAAACAAGTAAGTACGGCCAACGTTCGCGCATGCACGCTCAGATTTCTAACGGCGGGAAAAGTCAACCACGGGGAGCGCACTCACGATTTGTCAAACTGTCGCCGTCGGCGCTGCTAGAAAAATTTTAATGCGGTTCACGCAGGTTCGCGCCTGCGCTGATAACCCTAAAAAGATAGTGCCAGTGTCATAAGGCGATTTCGTGTGGAACGGTTCGGTTGCGGTCCGACTACCGATTTGAACCAACCATTTTCACATGGCGATTGATGACGTAGCGGTTGCAGTTGGTTCGATTCGGTCCGTCAAAATCTTGAACCTGCCTGGCAAGACGGTTTGAAATATCGGTTCGTTTGGGTTGTCATTTTTAGGTTATGTTGTAAAATGCTGGTAAAATGGATAGGTATAGGCGATTTCGCGTGGCTAAACGGTTCGATTTGGTTCCGGTTGGCGGTTGGATGTGGTTGACAGAGCGGTTCTAAATCGTCATCATTTTTAAAACGTCAGTAACCGCTCGAAGGAAAATTATCCGGTTCGATTCATAGGTTAGGTGCCCCACTTACTGTTAAATATGACAGTAATGACATACGCAGAGGTCTACCGTGCATTCCGACAACGACATACCTATCCATTTTACCAGCATTTTACAACTTATAACCTAAAAATGACAACCCAAACGAACCGATATTTCAAACCGTCTTGCCAGGCAGGTTCAAGATTTTGACGGACCGAATCGAACCAACTGCAACCGCTACGTCATCAATCGCCATGTGAAAATGGTTGGTTCAAATCGGTAGTCGAACCGCAACCGAACCGTTCCACGCGAAATCGCCTTATGTCGTTGTCGGAATGCGCGGTAGACCACTGCGTATGTCATTACTGTCATATTTAACAGTAAGTGGGGCACCTAACCTATGAATCGAACCGGATCATTTTCCGTCGAGCGGTTACTGACGTTTTAAAAATGATGACGATTTAGAACCGCTCTGTCAACCACATCCAACCGCCACCCGGAACCAAATCGAACCGTTTAGCCACGCGAAATCACCTTAGTGTCACGCATAGACCATGCATAGACAAGTGTCACGCGTCGTCAACGTGTGCCGATTTTCTTTATTGTACGAGCGGGTTTCTAATTATTTTAAAGACATTGCGTGTGTACAGCCACATCTGGCGCTGGCCAGCGCTAGCTAAGCGGTGCTAGCGCTTGGTAAGCGCTGACACTAAGCGGTCGCCATCTTGCGAGCGGAGATAATATACTTCTCGTGTAACCGTTCAGCCGGTCCGACGGCGCCGCTAGCGCTAGCGATTTCTGCTAGAACTGGTTGTACACGCCCAATGGTTGTGTATTGATGTGTGCGGACTTGTCCGACTACTAGCAAAACGCATAGTATGTTCAGATTTCCTGCTGGTCGACAGGTAAGTTGTTTCTTAAATATTAACCTTAAATTGTACCTAAGTTAAATAGTACAACTAATATACAACTGTTTGAAGTCTATAGTATTTTTAAAATTTTCAGTTGCTTGAGAAGTGGATTGAAGTGGTAAGCAGACAAGATTTGTTGAAAAAGGACATTGTGAAGATCAGGAAGAGTTACCTTGTATGTTGGAGACATTTTTCGACATTTTTCAAACAGATGTTTCCTTTTAATAAGAACAGGTCCAATTTAAAGAAATTTGCGATTCCTGACTTTTATGTGAATGGTAAGTTCAATAAAATCAATGTTTGATGTAAAATGTTTTGAATATCTGCAGCAGGGTCCGATCTTGGTAAAAAATATATACTGGTGATGTAACTAACACACCCGAACAGATAACTGTAGGATCCAAAAGTGGTTAGCAGATAACTGTGGGGTCTGAGAGCGTTGAACAAATAACTGCGGGGTCCAAAAGCGTTGAACGCCGTTGTGGAGGTTGAAGAAGAATTAGCAAGATGGGGCATCATATTGCCAAGGACTTGCATGTGAGGACCAAGCTGTTCGAACATTCTTCTAACACCGAATGCATAACTGGAGCGATGGCATATGCAACAACTGCAAACTATTTACATGCGAAATTGAACAAAATTACATACAATTCTGTGTTGAGCCAGCTGAAGCACCAGAAGCTCCGAAGTAGAGGACGTACAAATGTAGTTAATCGTTTCAAAGGGTTAGATACTAGAAATATAAATGATAAGGTAAAGAAAGCTGCCATGATGGAAGTGCAAAAATATAAAAAAGCAAGATAGAATTAGGTTAAATGAACAGCTAATTTAAGGGTGGATTGCATATGGGATGGGTATGTGTTCGTAAAAACACTCGCACCGACAGTGTCCGAAATAAGTATAAGGATTCATTTCTTTACTTTTAAAAACCAATCATATTAATGTACCGTGCACAGCAAAAGTAGGGCTTTGGATAGAAACTATGGAAAATCACATTAAAAGTAATTAAAGATTCATTTTTAATTAGTTTTAAAATTCTTTATTTAGTTTCTATCCAAGCCCCTATATTCGCTGTACATTGTATATTAATATAATCATATGAAAATATGCTTCTTGAAAGTGAACAAATGAGCCATATACCTACGTATTTCAGATACCGTCAGTGTGTGTTTTTCACGTACTCATACACATACGTGTTCCTCCCTTAATAAAATTGTTATATACTATTTGTAAATTATATTTCTTTAAAATTTTATTTCTAAAAGTTATTATAGTAGATAGTTACATAGTTATTTCAGTGGTGTTGTGGGATAATTTTTGAGTTCTTTTTTCTTCTATATTTTACCATATTATTTCTGTATTATTTCTTATTTTTTGTTTTTTATTGTTAGTGTTTAAAATATTATTATCGATTATTATAGTTATTCTTATAATAAACGTATTTAATTTAAAGTTTGGTTTTCATTCTTATACCTGAATTCAGGTCTTTTTATTCGATATTTGCCATAACTTACACATTTCTATACTTTGCTCTAATAGGTTCAAATTATTTGTTTCGCCTAGCAAAACTACAGAAATGTGCAAGTTAGTGCAAAATCGGACAAAGGGTCCTTGTGCTTAATTTTGATTTAATATCAATTTTAAATAATGGCGGGAAAGATTCAATTGGGAGAGCAGCGCCTCCGGCGATAGTTTGACAAACTAAACTACACGTTTCAGAGTCGCCTATCTATACATTTATATCTTTAATCTATGAAGTCAACTGTCCCACCTTATATAATTATGTCTCATCGCTGACGACATAACCACCATAACCTCACAACCAGTCACAACCATACATTTTGACAGACCGATTCATGTCTATAAACATGCTATAAACTTGACGTTATTAGAACTTATTGTGCATTGACTTGGGTCAGATTTTGCCTATAGAGTGCGGTCTCCTCATATTCCTCCCTGGTTTGTATATAGTTTATATGGATATGGATGTCAGTGACAAAGCCGTAACGAGATCGTACCGCCTCTGTTGAAGAGATCGGCACGGACCGTCACAGTTTTGCCAACCTATTATGCAATCAAACATTGTTTACTGTGTGAATAGTAATTTCATTAAAGTCATGAAAAGTTTTTTTTCCTGTTTTCGAATTGAAGGCCTCAAATGCTGAATATGTTGACATATCCCAAATAATAAAAAAAATCGTTATGCAGAAGCTTGTATACTATACACAGTTACACACGACAGACTTTGAGCTCGAACATAATTTTCCACGTTATAATGTGTTGCAGAAACTCTTAAACAACATAAACGTCCGTTTTTTAAATCGAGCCGTTCTATATGCCGTTAAATGTAGCGGTTCGTTCGTTGGGTCGAAAGAGGAACATAAAACAATTTACGAAAACGCGAAAATACGGACGGGAGAGGAGAGATGGAGCATCGTTGGCCGAAAAAAAATTGGATTTTTAACACGGCCCGCCACTTGTATAACAATCCTGATGGCGCTTTCCATAAAAATAAATCGCCCCCGATGCTCTTGCATATTTTAGAGGGCGTTCCGCCCTAGGTCGTCGCCAGAAAAACGCCGACCCTAAAATTAAAACCGAAAGATTTATTCACCATCAAATCTCTACGGATTGAACGCAACATTTCGAATACGCTGAATTATGGCAACCATAAAACCTGAACGGAAGCGGACATTTTTATTTGTTACTGAGAGGTGCATTAATAATACATAAGCGCTGAGTACGCATAATGGGTACTTAGGGCACTCCAATATTCCGGATATAGCTCATAACTAATATTTTCTTTACTGAAACCCAAAAATAGATGAATTATTATCGTCAATACAAACGGTTATTATATAGATACCATGTCCTTTTTATGTAGATCGTTATAAATATCTTGAAGAAATGATTGGAAAGTTGGGATAATTTACGCGATATGTATTAAGTCAATAATAATCAATTACCTTAATGGTGACCTACAATGTTTCATGATAATCCCGTGGTATTTCTGTACTTTTTTGTTTGTTGTTCCTTTGGTTTGGATTGACGTATGATCGACAGGGAATCTAAAGTTTAGTGTGTCTATTATTGACGTATCTGGTATAGCCCATGCCCTTCCTGTTGGTCAAATAGGTTTTCTTGGAGTACATACAGCTACAGCTTTCCCATTAAACCAGAGTACATTTAAAAAACTGCTGTGTTGGTTTTATTGCGTTGAAAAAATGACTGAGTTAATAATCCCTATGATTCTTCTGTGTCATTAAGAATTTATCAATACAACTATGACAAGAGTACCCACATTCAGAATTGTTGCAAAACAATATAACAAAAGAAATACTACTGCGTATTAAACGTGTTTGACTTAATGTCCTTCGTACATGTATGTTTATTTTATAAATTCATATTCACTGTTTTGTATCCTAGATATATGTTGCTCATATCTTTGCTGATACAGTTTTGAATGTAATCGAGGTATGAGTGTACAAACTTTTTACAGCTCGACGTTTGTAGTATGCGAGTGTTGCGTTTCATGTCGAGCATACAATTTTCCGTACTGTAATTTCCCTTTGGGATAACTAAGAATATTTAAATTATATGTGAATATATGCATATGAAACTGTATTTACCGCGTACGTACGCATCCGATTGATTTGAATTTACAAACGCCTTGTCATGTCAAATTGATATTAAAAATTGTCAATAGAGATATTGAGTGTTGCCAAACGACGCGAATTTTTGAGATAATTTAATAAATCGATCGATAAATTTTCGATCAAATATTAACGCAGACCCCAATAATCGCAACGTTATTAACAACAAAAACGCTTAGAAGGAAATTTTGGGTAGATTTCGAAAACCCACCCAACGTATGATCCTTCAATAGGATCTTTATTGTGTCTTCCTGTTCAAGAAATATCTCGGGTACTTCTGATCAATTTTGCTGCGGGTTATTACACATGTCTGCACGATAATCTATTACTTGGACTATATTTAACATCGAATCTCATATTTACAACAATCTGGTTTAATTTAATTAATCTGATAGAAGCAATAAAATGAAACGGGTTTAACTGGGTTTACCATATACTATACTAACAACTCACAAATAAGTGAGATATCAACATATATTGTAGCATCTAAAACTATTTGTTTCGTAGATGAACAGTATCTGTCAAACAATTCAAATTTGAACTTGAAAACTGATTTGGATGAAACAATACAGGAATTTCATGTTTACGAAGTTGTTATATTCTTTAATAAATCTTTTCCTTTTGCGTATACACAAATATAATATTGATCTTTATTACAAAAGCTCTTTTATCCTACACTATGGAGACACGAAAGACGCTACTTGCCCGCGGCCCAGCCAGGCCTGGCCTGTAATGAACACTCTTCAGCGCTAGCCGCGACAATAATTGTCCCTGGTGGCGACCGAATGGTCTGTCCAATCAAAACACAGCTATCAATTCGGTTTCACGTTTGCGATTAAAACGTCACCGTTTTTTTATTTGTCAAAAGCCAATATGTCAGTGGTTAGTCTTTAGTAACCGGTGATTTTATTACGATATTGTTGTGTATGATAAAACATTATGTGTGCACCACGCCCAGAAAGTGGTTTCCGGGCCTCTAGAAGTGCCCACGCTCGCTATGCTCGCCTATGCAACTCTTCTCTCAGCCCGGAAAAGTACCACTTTCTCGGCTTGGTGCACAATATACTATTAAACTATTGCTAAAACGTGGATTGAATCTTCAATTTAAACAGTAGATTATGATTGATTTCAATAGAAATGTTGACTTGAAATAATCTACACAAAACAAAACAGAACATGTTCAGTAGCAGATCTCGATTTTGTCATTATAGTGGCCAATAATAGTATATTATTATACAAGTTTTATAAGACGTCAAATTGGCGCACGAGTTGTTTTGGGCACGACGAGCGTAGCGAGGAGTGCCCAAATGGAACGAGTGCGCCAATACGTCTTATAAAACGAGTGTAATATACTATTTTTTCTACTTTGCGTCATTAATTTTATATAAATTTAGAAATTGTGGTTACTATATCGCCCTAAATTAGAATCTAGGGTATTTTGCGGGTACCGCGTGGCACCACTGTAGTAACTGTCAACTTCGTTAAGGATGAGATCGATGAAATAAAATCATGACAAAATCTAATTGTGAATAATTTTACTCTACTTTAGCCTACAAGTTTGAATAAATATTCAGCGAGGTCGCAACGATGATCATAATGGAGGTTGGGCCAACACTTTTAACACTATGTGATAAATACATGAAACTTAACCTAAAAAAATACAAGTTTAAAATACTGGTTTCATAAGTATAATAATCAGAATAGAAGTGTTTGGCGGTGACTGATTAGTTACTTCGAAGAACAAGAACTTACTAAAGAATTCTTATAACGCTTAACGTTTAATAGCGGTGTCTACCTAATTCCGCTACGTAGCCGTTGCGGCTTATATATTTACAAGCACTTATAATTGAAACCCAATTCTAATTTCGCCAAAGTAGTTTATTAGAATAAATTATACTTAGTAAAATTACATGTAATGGAGGTAATACAAATACGTTGCACACAACCAGAACTAAGACGAAGTCGAAAGCGACGGACAAAAACAAATACAAATTGAACCGAGCATCCAAACGTCCAAAATATTACCGAAAACTTATACGTTAGGTATATAAACTAAGAAATCCTCGACACTTTAAATGTACTACAGCTTCGTACGTATATGCTGATAAACCATTTATTGCGCATATACAATCTCGCAGCAGTAATTAAAATCGTTCATATCTACGATGTAGGTTTGATCTTCGCATAATACCTTATTAAAGTAAATGTGGTCCTTGAATTATATCTGAAAAGGGGATTTGATGTTTAGTTGAAAAGAATGATAACGATCACTTACCAGAGTCGTAAAACATCACCGAAAACGTCATGCTGGCGTAATTTGATGAACACAGCAAAACTAAGAAAGCCCCAGTCCTTTGGCCATACTATAGCAGGCTACACCCATGTTTAAAATATGTATAGAATATTGATATTGCGCAGTTTATGTGATTGCAAGCGATTAAGAAGATGCAGTGTGTGGTTATGTTGGGTTATGTATTGTACGTTTGACATATGGCATTTGATATCACTGTGTACCAATCAGACAAAAATGTTACTGTTTTCGGTATTACAATGTGTTAATTGTAACACCGAAAACAGTGTTACAATGTGCGCATTGTGAATGCAAAGTAGAAAAAAACTATTATGTACTTGGTTTAAAATTACAGGTATTTTATAAACGCGATTTTCCTAAAAACTCTTATAATATGGAGAAATGCCAAAGAAACTAAAATGTGCATTCAACAATCAATTACCATTTCTATAATGCTGCATTTGGTAAGGGAAGTTTTTTGTAGCCGAATGCATTTTTTATTGTTTATTTTATGTTGACTGCATTACAATTATCAGATAGGCATATACAAACAATGCTTTGACCCTGCACATTCTTAAAAATTGTCAATATTCTTATGGCATTAAACGGTTGGAAGAAAAGCATAGATTTTGCAGTGTAAGTAGGGAAGGTAGATTACGTTTACGAGTCATTGGCAGTGTCCGAATCATAGTTTGAGACCAATGGTTTGCTCTTCAAAATTCTAAAAGAAACATTACAATTATGTCACACGTGCATTTCCTAATTGCTAAAAAGGGGAGTTTAAAATGTGCATAACGAGTATATGCAACCTCCGGTCTTAGCTGTGCCCATTGGAGTATTTGATGGTCACCCTAATTTACCCTACTTCCACCCTAACTACAAAATAAACATTCATCTCTAATGATACACTACATTTGGTTAGTCTCCCCGTACTTCCTGGTAACTGGATGGCTAGCGCTTGGACAACCTGGGTCGGGTGTTTCTTGCCAGAGAACAGCCTTTCTGACGTTAGTCGGCGCGTTATTGCCTAGAGAGTGCCGGGATTATTAACTGATCGCAGAAATATGTCGCAGTCCTGGTGGTCATTCGAAAGCTTATTCTCAACAATCGTGCAGAAACCAGAAATTTATTTTCTTGAATAAGTAAATGTCTATACGTTTATAACGGGACGTTAATTTCCCTATTCTCGATCTTTAAAGACCTGCATCAATTTGCTGTATCTATCATCACATTTGCGTTGCAAAGTCAACCTTAACTTCAATGACAACAAATTGTAACATTCCTTCAAATGCTCCAGTATAAAGCTAGCGTTCAGTCTCGTATTTGGAGTCATCACCCTGTCCAAAAGATTATGTTAACGACCACATTCCATGGCATGCTAGGCTACCTTCTTGCGCTTTTATCAATTCCCACACTCAATTTAAACTTGTCTATTCTTACAATATTGTTACGAAGTATAGTTTAATTGCATTATACAATTGAGGTCAGGTCATCCAACCCAACCTGCAGACAGTTGCTTGTCCAGAAATGCAGACGTCAGGCTTTTCATATCGGAACAAAGACATTCCTTTGTGGCAAGCGTGCAAATTAACTATGATTTATATCAAAGGCCGTGTGCAACCAAAAATCCTAACTCAGGATTTTTGGGGGCTCAAAACAGATCATGACGTCTTGCCAAATTCAATATAAAAGCCACGGCAAAGGATGGGAACGCGATCAGTAGTTTGCAGCACCTACTTGTAGTGTAGCGCGACTATTGTATTTTAGATATCAGCTGTAGTATTGGAATTTTGTATGGTCAGCAATACACGAACAATGTAAACAACACTGCGACTTTTATTTACATCTCCATCCTGACCTAGAGCCGTCCTCAATTAAGAGCTACGTAACATGGTGGAGCCGCAAAATGGTCCCAAGGAAGATCGGGAACGGCTCATTTTGGTCAGGGTGGAAACATCTGAGAAAATCCAGCGCGACGAAGAAGAAGCATGGCTGAAGCGACTCGGAGACAAGGCGAATTGGGTTGGCGTTCAATCTGCAGGGAGGTTTTGTAAAATTTCTCACTCCCCCAATGAGAAATATACCGTTCCAAGGGCAGCTATTAACAACCGCATGGAGGGATATCGTTAGGGTCAAATACCGCCCAACTCTTCGTCGTAGAAATTAGTTAATTAGAAGTTAGTACCTATTATGTTTATTTTTTAGTTTAATTGTTGAAGGTTGATGCCGCCACTGTAAGGAAGTATATCCATTTGCCCGTTCTCACTTCGATAGATGCAGCTGGCTGGTCCGGGATCACGAAGAGATAAATACACGGATGGTGGTCATCTACAAGAAGCAGTCGACACATGACGAAACGGGGTACCATACCGGCATAATTGAGTTATATGCGAGTTTTAGGGTTGCCGATACCGCCAGAGGAAGCTGGCGATGTAGACTGGAGGGGATTTGGCGCTACGGATTCTATCGAACCACCCCGCACGGGACAAGGGATGTCTCGACCAGTCTGAGAAAAAACAAACAAATGGACTAGAGAGGAACGGTCCTATGGATTCTACCAAACCACCTCGCACGGGACAAGGGGTCCCGACTAGTCCAAGTAGAAGTAGAAGGAGAAGAAGAATTAGGAGAATTCTGAGACTGATCTGAGATGATGATTCTGAAACAGGAATCTGGGTACACGGTCAAAGCCGACCGTAATGGTATCTCTCACGTAGATGACCATCACAATCCTAGAAGAAAAAGGTTAGCAGGAGGACCCAAGAACTAGACGGAGATGGATGAGAACGGGGCAAATCGCATACGATACTGGCACGACGACGTTGAACTTCTTTCTATGGATATTTTTTTGTATTGTTATTTCTTATGTTAGGCAAATAAAATTATAAGTGGTGCGTTCTTTCCTATCCCGCTCCGTGGCTGGACAATTTCTTTTCATTGCTCTGGGTCGAGCAATTGTTTGCGAGGAGGGTTGTTACGAAGTATAGTTTAATTGGATTGTACAATTGAGGTAAGGTCATCCAACCCAACCTGCAGACAGTTGCTTGTCCAGAAATGCAGACGTCAGGCTTTTCATATCGGAACAAAGGCATTCCCTTGTGGCAAGCGTGCAAATTAACTATGATTTATATCAAAGGCCGTGTGCAACCAAAAATCCTAACTCAGGATTTTTGGGGGCTCAAAACAGATCATGACGTCTTGCCAAATTCAATATAAAAGCCACGGCAAAGGATGGGAACGGGATCAGTAGTTTGCAGCACCTACTTGTGGTGTAGCGCGACTATTGTATTTTAGATATCAGCTGTAGTATTGGAATTTTGTATGGTCAGCAATACACGAACAATGTAAACAACACTGCGACTTTTATTTACATCTCCATCCTGACCTAGAGCCGCCCCAATTAAGAGCTACGTAACAACATGGATATTTATATTTATAGCTATTCTCTAAATCTTTCTTGTTCTTGCCGCTAAATATTTCATTGTGCCCGTCCAATGTTAATTCTTCTCAAACTTGTGTTTCTTGTTCTGATGAGCAGCTGGTATCTTCGCTGTGGTTCCTATTTCTATTGCAGTAACTCATCCATGTCCTACGAATAAACTGATATATAAACATGTAATAAATTTACGATATGCTATTTGTAATGTTTTCGGTGAAATCAACCCAACAAGCATCATACTATAATAAGTAGGTATGTGAATAATAGTGCGCATTGTAAAGTTATGGTTAGATTTTCTTAAATATATTAACGTTTGCTGAAGATGTCGGTCGCTGCAGTTGGCGCAACAGCGTCATCTAACAAATAATTGACTAAGCATGACCGACGTGGTCGAAGTGTTGAGCTGCATTTTCTTGGCATGTTGTCGCTCGAATGTAAAGATAAATGCCACGTACGACTCTTCCCTGGCTCTTTGTCCGTTAAATCACTCACCACACGCAGCAAAATTCAAAGACAAAAATGACATAAGGCCGGACGAATTTTAAAGAACTGTCAGTTAAAGATGTCACGTTCACAATGCTGACTCTAATTTTCGAAAATTATTAAAGCAGAAACACCTAGGCCGGTTTGCGTCGATTTTAAAATCTCATGGGACGTAGAATCGTTCAAATAAATGCTATAGTCGCGTTTTGCCTCCATGAAAATGCCCATCGAAATTTTCCATAAGCAACTAAGGCCATAGTTTTTGTTTGTGAAATGAATTTTATAATGGAAGAATTTACATTACTATAATAGGACTAGATACTAGTGTCAGCTGTTTCCTATAAAGGCAATAGTCGGGCTTCACTATATTCAGGCGCTGCAAACTAATTGATATCGGTTCTATATGACATGTGGTCTTTTATAGCAAATTTGACAATACGCCATAATCTGCTTTTGTTCCCGAAATCCTGAATTAGGACCTCTGGCCTTACACGTTCTTTCGACATTCGGATTTACGCTTAATCAGTAATTGTTTAAGGTCGCGCTAAAAAGATGGCGAAATATACTTCATGACATAAGATGTATACGTGAATGTTCAGGTGCTTGAATTCAAATTATAAGTTAGAGCGAACCTTTGATTGGTGGCTATATCGTTGTGTGCTCGCAATCAGTTAAAACCACTTCTATTTTCCCTATTTTTCTATTTGCAATGGTTCAAAATTAACTGTAACGTATAATTTGAACGCAAAAGCATTGAGTTGTAATAGCCAATTAGAAATTATGATTGCATCCCATTTTTAAAGCTTTTTGCTAGAAGCACGACGTAGGTATGCATTTTTGAGGAATCAATTGTTAGTTGAGTTGGGTTCGGTGACTTAGTTCCATAAGTAATTAACTCTTAATTAAAAATTCTATACGTATTAATTACTTCCATGTCTACTGTCTTGGAAGTTATAACAGAAAATATCATTTTCTAAAACGTAAGATTTTTATCCCTCTTGATACAAAAAAACGATTCAGGAATAACCTTGTACTTATAAATACTTATGGTTAGTAATAAAGGTGAAGTGGTATATCTTCTATCGCTCCTATTGATTTAATGACATCATCTTGCTTGACCATGGAAATTTTGTAAATTTTGAAGATTATTTTTTGTTAGTTAGTACCATAACTGTCATTAAAGGAACATCATCGCATTGTCACCATTTAGATCGGAACTTCAACAACAGTTGAGAGATAAAATTGAGAGATTACGGGCGACAGTAACTCAATTAGAGTTCTCCGAAGGGTAATCCTCACTGCCATGGCGACGATGTTCACTCTTTCCTGGCAACAAAGTTAATTATATTTAATATTGGCCTCGGGAGGACCAGACAAAGAGATTGCAAGAACGACTCGCGAGGAGCAAACTATGCGAATACTAGTAGCAAGGCACAACTTGTGGGGAAGACAAGGGTTTCCTCTAGCGTTCGCCGCATTACTTAAATTCAAGATGAAGAATTGCCGCACAGAAAGTTTTCAGATTCTAAACTCTTACCGTCGTTGTATAATTAGTTTAGAGAGCCCCCATTGGCGGTTGGCACACGACTACTTACAGCCCGCATTCTGGAAATTCATTTCCACGGAATATTATAAAACACGCCAGAAGCTATTTCTTTACAAGATTAAGGGCGCGCAGTTACTGAATGAACTCTACGAGGTACACAGAGGCTGTCGGTTATATGCTATTTCTGTTAACGCAAATCATTTTATTGGGCGGGAGCCATTAGCAAAAACGTTTCCTCAAAGGGGACTCCTCAGTAACTAAAGGAGAGCGAATTTTAATAGCGTGTACAAGATTATTTATCGAATTCACGGCGAGTGCATAATTCATCTGAGGGCTGGCCGCCTCGTTTGCGTCGGTCGACATTTACATTTATATGACGCTCGAATTTTCAGGCGGAAGATTTGGGTAAAATATTCACGAGCGATGCTAATAAGGGGGCTCATTATGTGGGTCATCGTGTAAGAGGATTATAAAATTCAAAACAAAACGGGTATTTCTGCAGGTAGGTACGGAATTTACATGGAAATGCGAACACCAAAAAGTAGTGAGACATTTTTTACAAAGTTTAATATTTTGGGTTATAGATAAATGATACCAGTAATACTTTCAAGTTTGGATAACAATATGCAGACAATTTATTGTATTGAATATGTTTATCAATGTGCTGGTCCATCTCTCTTATTTGAGCTAGACGCTTTCATGTGCAATAATATAAGTGAAGCCAAGCCTTCGCCAGAAAAATTACGTTCCTGCGCCTGTTTTTCGTGTCCACATGGTTCTGTCTGTTTCCAACTGGCGCATGAGTAACAATGTTGTCTGCAGAAATGCGACGAGTATCAATACATCCACATCTAACATGTCCATAAGTAAATGCAACTCTCACTGGGCACTTTAACTGGCCGTTATTTTCCGACTAGTTAGACATAACTAGTAGGAGTTAATAATATCGATTTTGGCAAACGGATCATAAAATATTTCAGCAATAACTAGTAACATTGATGGAGCATATGCCTCAAGCTTAAAGAAACTTTTTGTCAAATAACATGCAGAATAGTCTAATAGGTAGATTCTACCTACTATCTTTCTATTCTATCTATCTTTTTATCTGTCTATCTTCCTATCTATCTATTTTTCTATTTCTACTTTTTTTGCTTCCGGGCTTTATTTTTTTAGGAGGGGATCATCGGCTTGCTATTCTTCTGATGATAGTCAGTGGCCGAATACCCACTAGGCGCAAGAAATGTGCGCCTAGGACCTGTCATATGCCTCAAGCATACACACAGAAAAGTAATTACTTGAATTTATGTACTAGATTCAAATGCATCTTTACTTGGATGTAGAAAGTTAGGTATATACAAGAAATGCCACATACTCAATATAAGTAAAATAATTTCTCAGATAAATGCTGTCAACAAATAAATTCTTTCTTTATAAGAACCAATATTGTATTGAAAGAAGTAATTGAATTTTTCGTCCAAAAAATGTTAATTTCTCAAACGAAGTAATAGTAAATCCATCCAAGTGCGTAGTTACTTGATCCAAGAAATATGAGACATTTAATACAAGTAAGTATTGTTTATTGAATAAAAACCCACCAATTATTTAACTGAAGTGATTCTCACTTCTTTCAAGTAATCCCTTTCTCTGGAATAAATATACGCACCGTGTTTTGTCAAGACTCGCGCGCCCGCGCGTGGTATTGGCGCCGTAAAGGAGGCAAAGGAGCCTAACCTAGTACGCAAAACAACAACGAAATACCCGTAGGGGATGTGCCTTGTGATTTATTGGGGATGTGTATTGTGATTTATAGTGTACAATAAACGTTTCAACACGGAATAGTTTGACGTAACGCACGCAACAGTTTAGAACGAGTAAGTAAATATAACATACGTATCTTGGTAATTAGCAATAGAAAACGTATTTGTGCCAAATCTTTAAAATTCTTACATTAAGTAGCTAAAAATATTTACCGGGAATAAAAATATACACTTCATTGAAGACGGTTTACTTACTTCACGAGAGTAACCACTTTCTTAAATCTAGTAATTATTCCAAGAAATAAAATTTTGTGGTTGAAGTCAATAATCTCTCGCGTATATACGAACCTACCAACTACTTCAGCCAAGTAATTCTCTCTTCGTTCGACATATCACTTTTCTGTGTGTATGCCTCAAGCTTAAAGAAACTTTTTGTCAAATAACATGCAGAATAGTCTAACAGGTACACTCTACCTACTATCTTTCTATTCTATCTATCTTTTTATCTGTCTATCTTTCTATCTATTTTTCTATTTCAATTTTTTTTTGCTTCCTGGCTTAATTTTTTTTTAGGAGGGGATCATCGGCTTGCTAGGACCCCCGTTTGCGGGGCCCCAAATTGAGTTTTGATTTAGGGCATAAGTAAGAAGCAACAATTACACATTACAATTCAACAATACATGCATAATGTAGTTTCAAAATAAAAATCTAAATAAAATAATGTAGTTTTTACCCAACTAGTTTCTGGGTTTATGGGACCACCTTAGAAAAATGATAACAGAATTTTTGTTCGTTCATTTTTAAGCATTATTAACATAAAAAATTAATTTGAATAGAATTCAACTTTGTTATGGAGTAAGTTCTTAGTGGCAAAATTTATAAACACTAGAAAGGCAATGATATTATGAAGTTTATGTATTGGCTAAAATATCCAGAGAGGATCTTTAATGTCGACAAGACATAGTATAAGTCTATCGAACCTGCAATAAACAAT
Organism: Aphodius sticticus; assembly: GCA_963966075.1. NCBI lineage: Eukaryota > Metazoa > Arthropoda > Insecta > Coleoptera > Scarabaeidae > Aphodius > Aphodius sticticus. The sequence continues at coordinate 46,973,130 of OZ014509.1, read as the reverse complement.
TAGGATAGCGGATTCAGTAAAGAACAGAAAGGCACCAATATTTGTTGAAATTCATTCAATTATCACGAGATAATGTTTAAACAGAAAAAAAATGATAACATCGAAACTTAGAATTGTGGTTATTGTGCATGTAAAATTAATTCTTAATGAAAATGAGTCAGCAGTAGACAGGCAACAATATTAATTGGAATTAACATAATTATCGAGAAAGAATATTCGAAACCAAAAATACATATAAAACATTAAAAAATCATGTTAATGATTAAAAAAATGACGAAGTGCTAAACTGAGGCTCATACAGCACTTAAAGATACAATAGGTGTTACCATATTAAAAAAAATAATTTTTTGGATTTTTTAAATACTAGAATCGCCTAGGGTTGTTGAAAATTAACGAAAATTTGTTAATTGATTTTAATACATTTTTGCTCCAAACGACCAAAGACGCAATAGCGAGTCAATCCACGAATGCAATTAAATCGCGTCAACCGCACAAAAAGCAACGCTTTGAGAAAAACACTTATACATTTTTGACATGTAACTACTTTCTCAAACTTTTAATCTTTTAAACTTTTAATCCACATATTTGTTTTGCAAATATCTCCAAAGTTCTTATTTTTTATGGTGCTAATAGTGGTGTGAATAACGTAAAAAATAAGAATTTCGGAGGCCTCGCCTACTTACACAAAAAAATTTGACAAAAAACACAGTTTAAAATCGTAATATATTGATAACTCTAATGAACTCGGATTTATTTAGATTATTTTTATCCAATCATGTTAAAGTTTGCTTTTTAGATTTGCGAAACAGTTTACTTGAAAAACAAAACAAACAGAACCCCCTTAAAACGTGACGAAATCGAAAATTTTTTGCACAGCGAATATTTATCGAACAGCCTACGGAAGATCCAATCGCAAAATCTCGGACCCCCAGTATTATTATCAATAGGGTAATAATATGGTAATATACAGGCGAGATGTATTACTCTCTGACAGCTTGTCGTACAACATTTTCAGTTATTATTATCAATATTTCACGATTGCCAATTTGTTCTTTCCGTTGAAGGCCATACAATTTGAACTTTATTGACTTCATAAGGATAAATGCTTGCAGAAACCAACTATGTTGTAACAAAACAAAACTGTCATATCTTACAGCTGCACCGAGATATAATGCTGAGATATAAACTTTGAAATCAGCACGAATTTTGAAAAAAAAATCAGCTTGCATTTTGATTATTCGGGAACAAGTTATGAGAAAAAATACTCAAATATAAATAGTCAGGACGTTTGAGCTTTACATTTATGTGTATTTATTAAAATTGATTGAAAAGAGTTATTTCGAACTTCCTCCGGGTAAATCATTCTACTTCTTTGGTGAAAAGCATTAGGTTTATTGCGACTATAATATCAAACTAAAACGTATATTTTTCTACTTTATCGTATACGTGTATAAAACCCACATCCGTAGTGTACCCAGGGACGTTTTAAGGTATGGGCCAACTGGGCCCGGAGGCCGACTCCAAGGGGTCTCGTCTCGTTCTTGACTCGGATTTTCAATAAGATCATGATGCGAATAATATTAATCGGCAAATGTTATTCTCGGACATGTTCTTCAAAAAACTATGAATTTCCAACTATATGCTAATTGGCAACAGTGGCAAGACTGCATTATTATGTTATGTCCACCGTTCGTTAAAGTTCTTAGCATCAAGAGGACTGCCTTTCAGAGGGGACAATGAAACTATTGGTTCAGTGAAAAACGGAAATTATTTAGGTATTTTGGAACTTCTAAGTAAGTTTAATCCATTTTTGGATGAACATATCACAAAGTACGGCAATTCTGGAAAAGGTAATCCCTCTTATCTATCTGCTACAATTTGCGAGGAATTTATAGAAGTCATGGCGTCAAAAGTCCTGGCAACTATCGTCACTGAAATACAGAAAACCTAAAGAAAATCTAAGTAGGTATTACTCTATCTCTGTTGATTCTACCCCGGATGTCACTCATGCCGACCAACTAACATTTATTATACGATATGTCCAAAATGGTGCACCAATTGAGAGATTTTTGCAGTTTATTCATATTTATGAACATACTTCAGAGTATCTGATGGATGTTGTGGCTTCATGTTTGGAAAATAACAACATTTCCCTCAGTGATTGTAGAGGTCAGTCAAACGACAATGCTTCGAATATGTCTATAAAATATTCAGGATTGGAAGCCCGACTTCAAGAAAAAAATAAATACGCTGTGTACGTACCATGTGCAGGACATTCTTTGAACTTAACTGGCGTTCAAGCAGTAGAATGTAACTCTAATGTAACGATTTACTTCGATTTTGTTCAAAACCTCTACAATCTTTGCTCATCGGCAACCCATCGTTGGCATATACTGACTTTAAATTTGAATTCTGATAAAAATAAAAATGTATTGAAAAGATTTTCAAAAAACACGTTGGTCTGCACGCGCAGATGCAATTAAAGCTTTACGCGAAGGATATACAGAAATTGTCATGAGCCTTGATTGTTTAATTAATGACGAATCGCAGGCAGCGGATACTCGATTTTCTGCAAAAATTTTTAAAAACAGAATGAATGAATTGGAAACTACTTTTTTAACAATCTTTTGGAATGACATTTTGACTCGTGTTGACAAAGTGAATTTATTCGTCCAGAGTAAAAATATGGATCTGACGAAAGCAGTAAAATTGTGAAAATCTTCAATGAAGTATATAAAAAACAAAAGAGACTATTTTGATTTTTATGAATCAAAAGCCAAAAAAATATCCTTTATAAAAGATTATCAAAGTGTTCACAAGCGTGTAAGACAGAGCAGTACTAGGGTAACTTTTTTGGAAGAAGATAAAGACAGGCGTAACTTTTGAAGGCAACCACAGCCAGAAATTTAGAGTAGAAACCTTTTTACCGATAATCGACTGTCTAATTTACAACATAGAAAAACGCATTAAAAAATACGAGGAGGTATTTGAACTGTTTGGGTTTTTTGAAAATATTTGTAATTTGGATGAGAGCGAAATTAAAATAGCATGCGAGAAAATATCAAAATTTTATGATAATGATGTTCATGGGGAAGAACTGAATTTGGAATGTCAACATTTCAAGTCATATCTAACCATTAATGGCGGAGAACTGAAGAAAAAACAAAGAGAAGACATGGAAAAAAGGAAAAAAGAAAAGAAATATAATCTGACAAATGGCGATGACAATGAAAAACAGTTGTTGGATGAAGAGATTGGTATCAACACACTGTACACATACATGTATAATGAAAGACTATTTACAGTGTTTCCAAATATTGAAATAGTAATGAGAATTTTCTTGTCCATGATGATTACTAACGCAAGTGGTGAGCATTCATTTTAAAACTCAAACTGGTAAAAAATGAATTGAGAAATCGAATGACTCAATCTCGTTTAAATAATTTGACTTTGATGAGTATTGAACATGACATATTATTAACAGTTGATATTGAAGAAATAATTAATGATTTTGCGAATTTGAAAAGTAGAAAACGAATTTTCTAATAAAACTTCATTTTATTATGGATTGCTGTTATTAAACCTTACATTTAATGAAATAAAAGGGACGCAGGTAGGGCCTACTTTTGCATAGGGGCCCAGGGCCTCAAGAAGTCTTAAGACGTCCCTGACTGTACCTATATGAACAATCCACCTAAATGGAAAATAAATATATAACAACCCACATCGATCAAGATGCCGCAAGATGTAGCGTAGGAGGGCACCGTACCGTTAAATCAACTAACAAAAACATCGTCCGGTCATAACTTTAAGCGGATCCGAACGAACCTTTCGGGCGCATGATGCGCTCAGAAAGATTGAAAGGAGCCAATCGAAGTAGCCATGCAGAAAACGCCACTATCCAGCCGAGGCATTGTGTCTTACGGAGTGCTCTTTTGAATTTTACCACCTACGACTCCGTCCGCGGTCAAGAATGGACAGAGAATAAAACGCTTCGTAAAACTAACAGCGATATTTCTTCGATTGCATAAAAGTCAACGCAAAGAATGGAACTGAATTGACGGATGTAAATGTAACGTGGGAAAATTAAACTTAATGGCCTGGAGAAGAACGTAGGAAAGATGTGATTTTAATGGGTGTGGTTTGTCGTGTTGGTTTTGAAAGTGATTGAAAGACATCGATTTTGAGATCGTTCTACAACAATGGTTTTTATTTTGGTTTAGCTTCGTGCAAGTAGTAGCGATACTTTCTTATTATGGATGATTCAGTATGCCGTAAGTGTCATTGTATGGCTAAACCTCAATAATGCAGTAGAAACAAACAGATAATTTCAAAAAAATACTTGACATGCCTTTTGCTCGAAATATAAACTGCTATAGGTGTAGTATTTTAAAAGTTTATTTATAAAAATCATGCGTTAACAAAGGTTTGGTAGGCCAAATCTAAAAATGACTAAACGTGAAATACGTAGTTTCTAACGGCATTTTTGTCAATAACAAAAATCTCTTTCCTTCCCTATAGCTTTTACTGATTTATGTAGTCGTTTGATTGTCTAAATGGTAATGGAGTCATTTTATGGCCTTTCATAAGAACATTTTCGAGAAACAAACTCGAAGAAACATGAATATTGTAAATGGAATATAAAATATGCGTTTTGGGTTGGAATTATTTGCCTGAAGACAAATCCGGAATACCGTGTAATATAAGGTCAAACTGTAAAAAACAATTTTGGTAATTCTTGCAAATTAAGCAGAAGCCACTGCACTAGAAACCTCAAAATGGTCTCATAGATTGTCAGATTGTTATGTAGATTGTTAAGACCAGGTATTTTCATCCATAGTTAAACGTTCGCACAGGTACAGTGCCTCTTGCATCTGTTTGTTGAATGCCTTTCTCGTAGATTAATGTGACTTAGTGTTGAGATACTTGGTATTTTTGGTCCGTTTTTATTGTATTGCTGTCTTGATCATGGGTTTTGCGATTTTAATTTTATTTTCCTGATATAGCCAAAAATTACTGGCGAAATATTGGAGTGAACAAAAATGTCCAGCTGAGCGACACTTTTATTTGGAGCTCTAACAACGACAAGAAAATACCGTTTTTTCAGTAAGCCTTAATATTTGGACTTCAGCCTAAAATCCTAAAAGTTTGTTCACAAATAGTTTTGAAGCATTTTCATTTTACGGCGATTCGGGTGGATCTATAATAGAAACAACTAAAAACGCCCTTTAAATTACCTACAACTTGATATCTGATAAAAAGTTAATCAACATTATTTGCAAAAGTTAAAAACATTTTCCTGCAACAACCAACCGACTATGCTTGCCGGCGGTGACGATTTAGTATAGACATTATCGTCATTTTAAGGGTTGTTTGCCGTGGAGTAAAACTCCGAGCAACGAAGAATGAGAAGCCCTTTTAATTATCAGAAATTTGATATATGATGGAAAGTTATGCAACAATATTGGCAAAAGTTCTTCAAAAAGCGACTTGTGATTACCTGTCGTACTGGGTTCGTTCGGACATTATCGTTATTTAAAGGTTGTTCGCCGTGGAGCAAAACTCCGAGCGTCCAAGGGATATAGTACTATCCACGTACTATCATTTGATATATTTTTCATACCAAAATTCGATAACGAAAAGTGATATATCTTTTGGCTATCTTGTGGCTATCTTTTATGGCTAACTTCCCCGCTGTAATAATATGCAACTTTCAAGCTCGAATACGTATTCAGTGCAAATAAATCAATCGAAACGGTTATACCAAAAGTATTTTACTTTTCGTGCATGTAATAAATACATAATTACAAATTAATTGAAAATAACTCAGTAACTTTTATTGTAACTGCTGCTCATTTCCTTAATACGTCAAAGTATTAAAAACCTAATTTAGTATGTTATTATTGAGTATTCTGTATTTGTCGGGAAGGTAGGCGTAAGCCCGCAGCACTTAGGCCTCAATAGACCCCCTGTACTAACTTCCCTGTTTATTTCTATGCCAACTCACTTCCACGGCGAATGCCTAGACTAGCCGTCGAAGGCCGTCCAGCCTAGACTCCTAGCCAGCCTAGTCGTCCTGCCTAGCCGTCCTGCTTAGCCGTCTTGCCTAGCTGTCCAGCCAACCCGCTTCTCTGGGTTGTCCAGGCTTTGCCGTCCCGGGTATTTAAAATAGAAAATATACAGTTGGCCTATAGTTACAAATTGGAGTAGAATGTTTTAGGTACTTTAGTTACCACATTCTTTTTGACTTTGTTTGAAACATTAATTCAATATACATCTATGAACCGATGTAGACGTTTGTCATTGACTTCCCTTTTCTAAAAGAAAAATAAGCTGAATCACTACAATTACATATTTTCTTATGTAAAACATGGTCCTACGAACCGCGATATCTTCAGGAACTGGTATGAAGATTTTTGAACATATATAAACATCTGTGATCATCTAAGAACATCTACGATCATCAACCTTAGTAATCAAAAGGTGAAGAACTAACCAACAAACTCTCCTCTCGGAATTGAAGATTGTCAATTTTGAAGAACATCAACTATTTGCCATTCAGAATTTGTAACACCATCAGTTGGCCAAAGGCTCAACACTGGAAACCATTGCAACCACTCCAGGTCAATTGGTCATTTTCAGCGCGTTGCAAGCAGAAGTCAAACAGCAGTAGCAGGATAGACGCTCAACACTGGAACCCATTGCAGCCATTACAGGTCAATCAGTCATTTTCAGTTCGTTGCAAGCAAAGTCATCAATATTTGTCAAATTGACACCAAATAAGTCAGTTAGACGTAAGTTGATAGTATTTTCAATTATGTGCAAGAATTTGTAGTATAACATGGATATCACTACATTGGTAAAACGTCGTGGGTCAATAAAGGCCAAACTAACAATTTTTAAAAAACATGTTCAATCCTTTAAGCAAAAGGTGCATGATGCACAAGTTACAAGCAATTCTGTAGAAGAGCTAAACATAAGATTAGAGAAATTAACACAAATGTTTGATGAGTTTGACAACATTCAAAGTCAAATAGAAGTAATACATGATTCTTTAGAACAGCAAATATTAGAAAGATCAGAATTTGAGGACATTTATTGCCAAACACTGGCAGATGCAAAGCTTTTGTTAGCAAAACATACAGAAAGCAAAGGTTCTGCTACTGCCATCGATAGTACAAGTAACACAGCTTCAGCACCAAACATTTTAAATAATGTTAAACTTCCCCAAATATCTTTACCAAATTTTGATGGTAATTATGATTACTGGCTAGAGTATCGTGATACTTTTGATTCTCTGATTAATAAAAATCAAGCAATTGGTCAAATACAAAAATTTCACTATTTGCGTGCTTCACTAAAGGGAAGTGCTCTGCAAGTCATTCAATCAATAGAATTTACTTCATCAAATTATGATCTTGCATGGGATCTCCTTTGTGAACGCTATGATAATAAGCAGTTCTTAGTTAATAATCACATAAAGGCTATTTTTGACATACACAATATAATAAAAGAATCTGAAACCGAATTGGCCTCAATTAAATGCAAACACAAAGAATCAAGATATCCCTGAATTAAAGAATATTCAAGTTTTAGTATCAACTAATTATACATCACATGAATTATTTGACAAATGTAATGATTTAAATAAATTACTCCGAATAATTTCATATTGTTTAAGATTTGCTAATCATTCTAAGGTTAAAGGTAAGTTTTCAGCTTACTTACTACCTCTAGATGAAATTAATAATACTTTTCGTTTTTTAATAAAAATGTCTCAACGCGATTCTTTTGGCAATGATATAACACTTATAAAAAAATAATCGTCCTGTAAAAGGATTTCTAATCAAATTAAATCCATTTCTTGATGATAATGAATTGCTAAGAGTTGGAGGAAGACTATCATTAGCAGATTTTAAATATGACAAAAAGCATCCTATAATTATTCATTCGAAGCATAAGCTTACAAAGCTTCTATTCGAAAGAGAACACATACGTCTTCTACATGCTGGTCCGCAACAATTATTGTATTCTATACGTGAACAGTATTGGCCAATTGGTGGGAGAAATTTAGCTAAACAAGTTTATCATAAATGTGTAAAGTGCTTCTGTGCATCTCCTAAGACGTTGCATCATTTAATGGGGCCCCTTCCAAAAGCACGCGTAACTATGAAGTTTCCATTTCAAGTTTGTGGTGTTGATTATGCAGATCCGTTTTTTATAAAAAATAAATACGGACGAGGAGCTAGCAAATCGAAAGGATACCTATGCTTGTTTATCTGTTTTGTTACAAAAGCAATGCATCTAGAACTAGTATCGAGTTTAAGCACAGACTCATTTCTAGCTGCTTTAAAAAGATTTATTGCTAGAAGAGGTAAACCATCAGAAGCTTATTCGGATAATGGATCTAATTTTATTGGTGCGGCTAAGGAAGTAAAGGAAATAAAACAATTTTTTAAACAATCAAAAGTTGATATTATAAATTCAATGACCCATTCAGATGGGTCATTGGCATTTCTGGCATTTCATCTCTCTTTGGGAAGCTGGAGCAAAGGTAGTTAAATCACATTTAAAAAGAAATTTGGGAAATGCAGTTTTAACTTTTTAAATGTTTTCAACAGTACTTGCACAAATTGAAAGTATTGTGAACTCACGTCCGCTAACCCCGCTTTCAAATGAAATTTCCGATTTCTCTCCATTAACTCCTTCACATTTTCTTTTGGGGAAAACTGCTGCAGCTATATCTGAAAATGATTTGAATGACTTAAATGAAAACCGTTTGAACATTTTCCAAAAATGCCAGCAACAAAAAGAGCATTTTTGGAAAAGATGGTCCAAGGAATATATTAGCGAACTACACCAACGAACAAAATGGTTTAGAAATATCCAGCAACAAGCTACACCTGGCAAAATGGTTATACTTAAAGAAGACAATTCACCGCCTTTAAAGTGGAATTTAGGTAGAATCACAAAAGTTCATCCTGGTACAGATGGCATAATACGAGTAGCGTCAGTGCAGTTGGCAAATGGAACGATTACGAGTCGATGTATTTCTAAAATATGTGTTCTACCAATAGACTGATAAGACATTTTAAACAATGACTCAAGTTTTGAGAATTTATTCATTCAATTTCATTTTAATAAAAGCCAAATGCTTTTATGTCGGGGGCTATGTTTAAAATAGAAAATATACAGTTGGCCTATAGTTACAAATTGGAGTAGAATGTTTTAGTTACTTTAGTTACCACATTTTTTTTTACTTTGTTTAAAACATTAATTCAATATACATCTATGAACCGATGTAGACGTTTGTCATTGACTTCCCTTTTCTAAAAGAAAAATAAGCTGAATCACTACAATTACATATTTTCTTATGTAAAAACACCGGGACCTCCGCCTTAACGTGCCCGCCGAAGCACGGCGACGGACTGCTACATCCGTATGTCTACCCTGGGAGTCAAAACCAGGACCACTCGGCCACTCCGGCCACTTTATATGGAATTTAATGGGCGGTGTCTTCATGGACACTAGAGTAAAATTTTCATAATGAGGGCCAAAATTCGGGACGCTTCATGAAGCGGGACAAGTTGTCAACATTCAGGACTGTCCGGACTAGTTCGGGGCGGTGGGTCACCCGACTCTATTGGTATGTTTTCGGTCACGTTCACGTCTTCAAATAAACCAATAAAAAATGTTCAGAGAAGATTGGGCTACTGTTTGACTCGATATAAAATGTGGAAAATTTTCAGAACAGTTTTTACTTTTCTAAAATTTTGCGTGGATCACTAGATATTACGGAAAAAGTAAATACTGCTCCTTCACACAGAAAAGTGATCTCTCGAACGAAGAGATAATTACTTGGCTGAAGTAGTTGGTAGGTTCGTATATACACGAGAGATTATTTACTTCAACCAAGAAATTTTATTTCTTGGAAATATTACTAGATTTAAGAAAGTGGTTACTCTGGTGAAGTAAGTAAACAGTCTTCAACGAAGTGTATATTTTTATTCCCGGTAAATATTTTTAGCTACTTAATGTAAGAATTTTAAAGATTTGGCACAAATACGTTTTCTATTGCTAATTAACAAGATATAGGTATGTTATATTTACTTACTCGTTCTAAACTGTTGCGTGCGTTACATCAAACTATTCCGTGATGAAACGTTTATTGTACACTATAAATCACAATACACATCCCCAATAAATCACAAGGCACATCCGCGTTGTCCACTTCGTTGTTTTCGTACTAGGTCAGGTTCCGTGGCGCCAGCACGTGCCAGCACCACGCGCGGGCGCGCGAGCCTTGACAAAATCACGGTGCGCATATTTTCCAGAGAAAGGGATTACTTGAAAGAAGTGAGAATCACTTCAGTTAAATAATTGGTGGGTTTTTATTCAGTACTTATAGAGAACATACTTATATTAAATGTCTTATATTTTCATGGATCAAGTAACTACGCACCTGGATGGATTTACTATTACTTCGTTGGAGAAATTAACCTTTTTGGGACGAAAAATTCAATTACTTCTTTCAATACAATATTAGTTCTTATAAAGAAAGAATTTATTTGTTGACAGCATTTTTCAAATTATTTTATTTATATTGAGTATGTGGCATTTCTTGTATATACCTAACTTTCTACATCCAAGTAAATATGCATTTGAATCTAGTAAATAAATTCAAGAAATTATGTTTTCTCGTTCCAAATAATCACTTTTCTGTGTTTCTTTTTTTTTGAAGTACTTCGCTATTACGATAAATTGAAAGTTAAAATTTGGTATTCTTACATAAGAGCATACTCTGAAGTCATTTTTGTTATCAAAACATGTTTTTGTCCTTCAGTTTTAGCTGGGCGATATTTTTTTATTCCTTATGGACGCCATATTGAATTTTTACAGATTTAAATAGAATATTTAGAAAGCTGTACAGGGCTTCAGACGGTAATGGAGAAGACTATTAAGGCCTCTTCACTAATTGTTAATTCTTGCGTAGAACAAATAATGGTCAACTAAGTGAAGTTCCATTTGATATTTACAGATTTAAATGGAATATCGAGATTGCTTTACAACCTCATGTATAACGCGTTTATCATACAATCGAATTTTCACAAAATTTTACGTAAAGATTAATAACCTAATATCTTCACATACTTAATTTTACAAAAATAGCATTATTATTTAGGCCTTGTAACGGCAGTACTTTTTTGATTGTGAATTACAAATGAAAAACTCCCTAAAGTTTGGTAAAAGAAAACATTAAAAAACAGTAATACGTCAAGTACGGCAGTAAAGTTGATTAATGGTCATCCAGAGTTTAAGCTAAGCGTCAAGACGTGTTTCATTCTAGCGCAGCGTAATAAAATATTTGCGACCACTTGCGGCCACTATTAAATAATAATGGATGATGAGGGGACCTTCGTTTTTTTACATGCATGAGCGACAGAGCATGCACGAATGTATGTACTCAACTAGACGTTCCTCAGGTGAACTCTCAAGGGTCTCAGACGTTGGGGAAGACCGTTCCCACCATTGTCACTCGTCCGGCAAGTAAAAGAAATTACCGGTCTCCGGGTCTCCGTTTTCCAAGAACCTCAAAGAGGAGAGACACCCACGAGTTGGCAATTCATTATTTGTGTGTTGTACTTGCGTCAGTTGTGATGGTAGTGACGCCCTGACAATAGAATGGGCCTTGTTTATGACGCAATTTGGCAAATTAGCGTTCTCGTAATTTTACTGATATACTCACGAGGGTGCCAAGGGTTCTCGTGGAAATTGAGTATGCTTTGCTTGTCCATTGTTCACTTTTCTGCTTATGGTAACCGAGTTATTTCGTGTGTTGTGCGTGCGAATGCAAATTGAGGTGATTTGCATAATGGTGTCAGCTGGTAAACAAAATTACAGATGGTAGAGATGTAAGTGCTAAAAAACAGCTTTGTGATTATGAAATGCTACTTGGTTCGGGCGTTCTAACGTATGGGAAGGGTGTTGCTTCGTACGTATAAGGTCTGGGGTTCAAATCCCGGCAAGGCCAGAAATTATCAAACATGGAAAATTATAGAAAAACTAGGGGAGAAGGTTAAGAAATGGTTTCGAAAGTGGGTTATTATGTCAATTTTTAGTCAAATTATTTTGCTTTGATAGGTTTAACCTGCGGATGGACTGAAAATGATGGAATTTATCGTGAGATGCACGCGAGAGCTTACCGACTTAAGGCTCCGTTGTACAAACCAGGGCTGTGGAGTCGGTAAAAAATCTGTCGACTCCGACTCCAGATAATTTTGGTAGTCCGACTCCGGCAGAATTTTATTTGTTTCCAGCGAATTTAATGGCAAAAAAATTAAATCTAACATAATCTAATTGTAAATAAAATCAAAAAGGCCTGTTGATCGGACCACAAAATTATGGCCATATTTAAAAAGGACGCTTTTTTATATTTTCAAAATATGTCTGAAATCATTAGAACTTCAACTGTTTTCTCATTAGAGAGCACATAATTCTGAACTAGTTTGTCACTTGAACCGATGTTGTATCTTTAACCTTCTGATCTTTAATAATGTTGAAATAAATAAAATTAGTTGTAGTTGTTAGGGAAACATTATATAATAATATTGATTGTCAGTCTCATAATATTTTGTCATATGTATGTCATATAAAAATGCTCTTTGATGTATGAGGATCTGTATGGAAATACTGTAAAATACATTAGAAGAATTTAAGTCTACTCTTCATTAAAAGTACGACAGGTTATGGGCCCAGACAGGCAGGCTGGGTGATATAGGAGAGATAGATGTAAAAACTGATTGGCGTAAGGAAGAATTAGGAAGAAACCACTTGTAAGAGTGCAGGACGCGTGTCGTAAAAACGGACCACAAAACAGGTGCAATAGGTGATAATAAAAAAGCCAATAAATAAAAAAACGGTTTAATGACAATTAAAAACCAACTAAAAAGTCAAATTAAAAACAATTAAAAGCCAACTATAGTCAAACTTAAAGAATTGTAGAAAAGGTAGTATCTAATAATGGCGCAAGATGCCATTAATATAGACATGTTAAAAGGGAGTGAAAATTATAGCTTATGGAAATTCCAGGTTCAGATTTTATTTAAAGCCAAAGGTTTGTGGGAGATAGTTGATGGAAATAAAATATGTCCTGTGGAAGATAAAAAATTAATTGATGAATGGGAACAAAGGGATGCTATAGCCCAAAAAATTATAATAACATCAATAGAAAAACAAATTCTAATTCACCTTTTAGACTGTACATCTTCATGTGACATGTTTAGGAAACTTAAGGAAATATATTTAAGGGATACAAGTGATTTAAAATTTAAATTACTTCAAGAATTTTATCAATTCAAACTTAAATCAGATCTAATATCGCAGAAATTAAAAATTTGACATTTAAGCTAAATTCTTTAAAAGAAAAAATTTCTGACGAAATGGTCATGACAAAAGTGATTTCCACTCTACCACCCGATTATAGAATTTTTATTAGTGCATGGGAGTCAACACCCAAAGAAGAGAGAACATTCACTAAATTGTGTGAGAGATTATTGAATGAAGAAATGAGAGTCAATTCTGGAGGTACATCTGAATCAGTAGCATTTAAAGTAAATAAAAATTTGTTTACAAAGAAATCTTATAACGACAGAAATTCAGATATAACTTGCTATAAATGTAAGAAAAGAGGTCACATCGCCAGAGATTGTAAGATGTTTTGCTCAATTTGTAAGAAGTCAGACCATATAGAAAAAAATTGTTATTTTAGAAATAAAAAGAAAGTAGAAAACACTAGCTTTTTTATAAACAATGTTCGGAAGAACAGTAACAATGATTGGGTAGTGGATTCGGGATGTTCGTCGTACCTGACAAATAATATTGAAATTTTAAAAAATGTTGAAAGGTTTGATGAAAAGATTGGAACTGCAAAAAAAAGGCGAAAATATTGTGGCAAGACCAACGGGAAGTTTTGAGGGTAACGTCTGTAATTTAGAAAAAGTAATTTATGTTCCTGATTTGGAGGGAAATTTGATGTCTGTGCGACAAATTACTAAAAATGGTGGAAAAGTGATTTTTCAGAAAGAAACGGTTAAAATTTTTAAAGAAAAGACAAAAATCATGGAAGGAAAGGTTGAAGGAAATGGACTTTATATTTTAAATATGAAGGAAAATAATCAAATAAAGAATGCCTTGTTGACTCAGGAAGAGGAAACAATAAATTGGCATAGAAAGCTAGGTCATCCAAGTGCAGAGGAAATAAAGAAATTAAAACGTATATCTGAGGGATTGCAAATTAGTGATGATCAGATTAACATCCTCACTCAAACAGTTTGTGAAATTTGTGCGAAAGCAAAACAAGTAAGAACACCGTTTGGAGAAGAAAGAGCAAGAGCTAAAAGACCAATGGAAATAATTCACACAGATGTTTGCGGTCCGATCACTCCTAATACATGGGATGGATGCAGGTACTTTGTAACATTCCTGGGCGATTTTACACATCGTGTGGAAGTTTATCCAATAAAAGGTAAAGATGAAGTTGCAAACTTACTAAAAGAATACGTCTCAAGAAACGAGATAAAATTTAATTTAAAAGTTAAACAGGTTCGTTGTGATAATGGGAGAGAATATTCAAATAATAACTTACAAAGATGGTGTAAAGAAAGAGGAACAACATTCGATTTCACAATTGCGTATACTCCACAACTCAACGGGAAGGCTGAAAGGCTCAACAGAACATTGCTAGAAAAAGCGAGATCACTAATAATTGATTCTAAGTTAGACAAGAAGTTCTGGGGAGAAGCAATTAAAGTTAGTGGATATCTAATGAATAGAACCACCACAACTACAACTGAAAAAACACCTTACGAATTGTGGAATGGATTCAAACCAAATTTAAAGAATCTACAAATATTTGGATCACATGCTCATATAAAGCGTTTGGGTCAATTAAAGAAACTGGATGATAGAAGTCAGAGAATGATATTTGTAGGATATGCTACAAACGGATACAGATTTTTTGACATAAAGAAACAAAGAATAATTATTTCAAGAGATGCTATTTTTTAAAACAAGATGGTGAAAGTATTAATAGATGAGACAAATGGATTAAGTGAAAAAGAAGATATATTTTTTGAAGATGAAATAAAGAATAAAAATCATGGACACAGAGAATATCGAACAGGGTTTTCAAGAAAAAAACAAATTAGAGCAACAGTTGGAAGAAAAGGATAATGAAGTTCATCTTCGAAGAGGTAAACGAGAAAGAAAAGTTCCTGTAAAATTGAAAGATTATGTTTATTTGAGTTATGAGGAAGTCTTAGGCCGTCTGCACATGGGGCAACCGAAAACAAACTGTAGTAGCGTGGATACCAGGAGACTGGGCGACTGGGGTACTAAAGTTGCGCCTTGTCCGCACACGGTCTATAGTCACACTGTTGCGATCCAAATCAGTTTACTCGTCTCTGCCCTTAAATCAGTACATTCTTGGATGTAATCATGGAAGCAGGGCCCTCTCAGCAATCATTGTCCTACGTAGTGTATAATAATGAATTCAGTGATAATTCCAGTGATGAGGATTTGTTACTATACTGCTATTATCGTCGCAGAAGAAATGGAATAAAATGAAGATACTGGGTCCCCCAATATATCAAAAGAAATTTACACCGCCGATTATTCGTTGCAGCAAAAGAACTCAATAATTCAAATATGTAGAAATTTTTTAAGCTTCTATCGTATGTGGAAGCAGAGTTATTTAGAATTGGTGCGATTTTTTTCCCCAGGCCTACATAAAGAAAGTACCAACATGAGGGAATGCGTGAGTGTTGAGGAACGGATATTAAAAGCACATTGACTTCTTTTCCCGCATCACTCCAAGCTTTGTGCGTTACATATTTTGTTGTGTAGACCTTTTCTTTATAATTGTACAATTATTTAATTTTTTTATTGTACAGCACAGGATACTTTTCTACCAAACTCACACAATTTAAGTTCAACTGCTCCATGTTCAGTGCTGTCAGCTGTCAATATAAGCGCGTCACGAAGAGACTGGGCAGTGCGCGACCCAACATGTCAGGTCTCTAAAACTCGAATCGCGTCGTCTCCCAGTCGCCGGTACTCGGGTTGCCCCGTGTGTGCTGTGTCATTGAAATATACATGCCGGTAGCCTAGTCACGCAGTCTCCTGGTATGCTCGCTACTACAGTTTCTTTTGGGTTGCCCCATGTGCAGACGGCCTTAGAGGGAGACGATAAAGAAAAATGGCAAAAAGCAATTGAGGATGAAAAAAGTCATTGGAAGATAACAACGTTTGGGAACTTGTAGATGAAAAATGTGCACAAGAAAAAAGATATTAAGCAATAAATTGGTATTCAGAGTGAACAAAGACGAAACTTATAAGGCAAGGCTTCTAGTGCGAGGTTTCGAACAAGGATTTACAGATTTAATTGATGAAGTATTTAGTCCTGTAATAAGTAGCAGCGCTACCAGAATCATTTTTTCTATGGCAGCTGCAAATAACAGCTTCATACACAAATTTGATATTAAAACAGCATTTCTTATGGAGCATTGTACGAAGAAGAAGAAATATTGATGAAGTTACCTAAAGGATATAAAGAAGAAGGAAAAGTGTGCAAGCTGAAGAAAGCATTGTATGGTTTACGACAAGCACCCATTAGACAAGGTTTAGACAAGCACCCAAAACTTTCACACAAACCTTAAAATCAATTGGCTTACAACAATTAAAATCTGAACAATGTGTATTTAAAAATAATGACGGCTCCATAATACAAGGTATATATGTAGATGATGGACTAGTAGTGTCAAACGACCTAAATAAAATTGACTGCTTAATAAAAAGCATCGGTTACAATTATATAATGAAAAGGTGGAAAAATCCGGACACTTTCCTAGGTCAAACGGTAAAACGGACTAAAGAACACTTAATACTACATCAAGTGGATAGTATAAAACAAGTAGTAAAAACGTTTAAAATGGACGATTCAGTATGATAAGTATCAGTATATTAAGTATGATATCGGTTCGGGTGAAAACTCTATTAAACTTATTGCATACAGTGACGCGGACTATGCGAATTGTGCGGAGACTAGAAAAAGTGTTACAGGGTACGTAATTTTTCTAAATGGAGGACCAATAAGCTGGAGCGCAAGGAAGCAATCCATAATTGCTCTTTCGACTACTGAAGCGGAATACATAGCTGCCGCAGAATGCTGCAAGGAAATGCTGTACCTAAAAGGATTTATTGAAGAACTAACTGGCCAAGATTTAGACGCACAGATAAACATAGACAATAAAAGTGCCATAAGTTTAATTAGCAAAGGGGTAATCAACAAGCGTAGTAAACATATAGATGTGCGATATCATTTTATAACGGAAACTGTTAAGGACAAGAAAATCAAAATTCAATTTTGTAACACAGAAGATAACATAAGTGACATATTCACTAAACCCTTACATCACATTAGGTTTACGAAGTTCAGAGATAGAATAGTTTTTCATTAATATAATAAACTTATTTAAATCTACAGGGGGATGTAATATTTTGTCATATGTATGTCATATAAAAATGCTCTTTGATGTATGAGGATCTGTATGGATATACTGTAAAATACATTAGAAGAATTTAAGTCTACTCTTCATTAAAAGTACAAATAATAACAAAAGTATAGTACAACAAAACCACGGTATAGTACAAAATAAAATTTATTTCAATGAATACAACTTTAAGTGCAAAGTAAGCTAAAAATAATCTCAACTCTTACTTCTGTTAGTGGTATGTAGGGTGTTGGGGGTCAAGGATAGTCCTCGTGGCACCCAGGCCCCATTGGGCCCCTTGTGCCTCCCCCTGCGGTCACTCCAGCTATGTCAACCAGCCTATGTTGTTAACGAAGGATAGGACGCAGCTCAGAGGTGCGTTCCTGATTCCGTCCATGGTCGGCCATGGATCCCCCAGCAAGCGTTCCCTGTATTCAACCAGGTCTGGGCATTCACATAAAATGTGCTTTACCGTCTCATCCTCTAGCTCACAAGCTCGGCATATAGACGTTTCAGGGAGATGCATCACGTGAAGATGCTTCCGTAAACCACAGTGAGCCGTGAGAATACCCGTAACTAAACGTAGCTTGTTTCTGGGCAGCTGTGTAAATTTCCTAGCAGTGGTGCTGGAGGGAAGGGGGAGACCTTCCCTAGCTTGCCGACAGCCAGGTAGATTTTCCCACTGTCGAAAGAATTTCTTGTGGGTGATGTTGGCAGCTCTTCTGGCTAGTTTATCAGCGTGCCCGTTGCTCTTGTCCGCAGAATGCCCTTTTATCCATGTGAGGTTGACATTGTTGTGTCTGGACGCCTCCACAAGGGTGTTATGACAGTCCAAGACTAAGTCGGAGGTAAACCTGCAACGGCTTAATGAGAGTATGGATTGTCTGCTGTCTGTGTGGATCGTTACGTTCCTGCCAGTTTTGTCGGAGCTGATAATACTCTCCGCGGCAGTTTTTATGGCAAAGATTTCCGCCTGCGTTACAGAAGGATACTTGCCTAGAGGGATGGACTGTCGTAGCTGGTAGTCATGAGAGAAAATCCCAGCGCCAGTTCCACTGTCTTTGTTGGAGCCGTCTGTATAGATCTTCAGGCTCGTAGTGTCCCCCTTCTCCTGCGGTATGTCCTTGGGAAGGTAAGGTTTGTTGAAGACGTAACAAGGTGGAATATAGTCCGTGCGGTAGTCGAGAAGCGGCACATCTTTCAATGCACTACTCCATAGACTGCCCCACATGCCGCCCTTGTCGCCTACTTTTGTGTAGCCCACCGTGCGAAGCCTGAATAGTGTTTTCAGGGCCACCTCTTCAATGAAGATGTCAAGTGGTGGCAAGTACAACATGTACTCCAGCGCAGCGGTTGGGGTTGTGCTCATTGCCCCGGTTGTGCCGAGGCAAGCAAGTCTTTGTATGTGTGCCAGTTTGATTTTGGTTGTGGCTAGCTTGACTCTAGACCACCACGCAATCGCCCCGTAGGTGAGCATAGGACGAATAACGGCAGTGTATATCCACAGTGTGATCTGTGGTGAGAGACCCCAGGTTTTCCCCACGGCTCTACGACACTGACCGAAAGCCATTCTTGCCCTTTTCATTCTTTGCTCAAGATGTGTTTTCCAGCTTAATTTCCTGTCGAAGGTCACACCGAGATAGACAGTTTCAGTTCGCTATTGCAGAACTTTGGTGGTGTGAAATTTCCGTGTTTTCTCTTACTAGTGAAGAGTATCATTTCCGTCTTGGCTGGGTTAACAGAAAGCGAGTGAGCTTTGCACCAGTCCTCGACGTGTTTTAGCGCCACTTGCATTCTTTCCGCAAGTGTGTTGTGGAATTTTCCGCTGATGAGTATAACAAGGTCATCAGCGTAGCCAATGGTCTCAAATCTTTGGCCATTTAATTTTAGAAGCAGGCTATCAAGGGTAAGGTTCCACAACAGTGGTGACAACACTCCTCCCTGTGGACAGCCTCCAGCAACTCTTCCCTTCAGTGTAGTGCACGCCTTGAGGCTCACTATTCTTTGCGAGAGCATGGCATGGATCCAGCCCTTACCGGTAGGTGCCACGCCACGCTCTACCAGAGCCTCCTGAACGCAACGGAAGGTGGTTTTATCGAAGGCTCCCTCAATGTCGATGAATACACCCAATGTGGATTCCCCGTTGTCAATTGAGAAGCGTATTTGCTTTGTCACACTGTATAGAGCAGTGTCAGTGGACCTACCTTGTGTGTAGGCATGTTGGCTAGGGTGCAGTGGTCTCGTTAAGAGTGCTGTGTCCCTGATATATCTATCGCAAAGTCTTTCAATAGTCTTCACAAAAAAAGAGGAGAGACTAATAGGCTTGAAAGCCTTTGGTACCGAGTAGTCCTGTCTTCCGGGCTTAGGTATGAAGGTGACTGCAACTTCACGCCAACGTTTTGGGAGATAACGCAGCGCTAGACACGCTTGTGTGATCTCCAACAGATGTGGTTCGATCGTTTCAAGTCCCCACTGTAGCAGGGCTGGAAAGATACCATCTGGTCCCGGAGACTTGAAGGGTGAGAAACTCTGAATGGCCCACCTTAGTCTGGCGCTGTCTCCAATACGACTGGCTGTAAGCCAATCTTCCTTGGAGGCCGTGCTGTTTTGTTTTGCAATGGTGGTATCCAGAGTGGTGGAGGAGCCTGGAAAGTGAATACACATTAGCAGTTTTAAGCTCTCCTTGAGGTTGCTGGTAAAAGAACCATCAGACCTCCTCAAGATACCTACTTCCTGTCTCGGATCTTTAGACAGTATTTTTTTCAAGCGAGAGGCATCGGCGATGCATTCCACGCTTTCGCAGAAGCTGCGCCAGGTAGCCCTCTGCCTTTGCCTGATTATTTTCCTGAACTCGGAACGCTTACTTCTGTAATCGGCCCAGTCCAGGTCAGTTTTTGAGCGTTGTGCCTTATTGAAAGCCCTTTTGGTATCCACCTTGAGTCGTTCGAACTCGGAACAGGGGTGGCGCGTCCCAGCTCTGGTTCTTTCCTCAGGGGACAGGCCTTTTTGTACGATTTCATCAGAGCGTTGCTTAAGACAGACGAGTAATTGTCCAGGTCTCCGATGTTACGAGGGCGTGAGATGTTCACATGTTGCAACTCACCAGAAAGATTTTCGCAGAAGGCGGCGATGTTCGTCCTTCTGGCATCTCGTCCCAATCTTTTCCTGGTCTCGTGACGACCAAGGTCGAAGGTAATCCATCTGTGGTCTGACAGGGAAGCTTCCTCTGAGACACGCCAGTTGGTGATTTGTTGCGAGATACCTAAGGTGGCTAACGTAATGTCAATGACGGTCTGACAGCGTGCGTTGACGAATGTCGGTTCCGTCCCACGATTTAGTATATCTAAATAGCTGCTAGTAATAAATTCAAGCAGTAACTTACCCCTGATGTTGTCCTCTCTACTGCCCCACGCCGTGGAGTGTGCGTTGGAGTCGCATCCAATGATCAGCTGCCCTTTCCTTCCGTTGCAGGTGTCGACTAACGCCTTCAGCTCCTGCGATGGTGGTCTTTCCTCCCCTGGGAGGTAGGCAGCTGCCATGGTGATCTCATGTGCTATCCCTTTAAGGATCCATTGTACCCTCACCGCAGTAACGTCCCTGTTCGAGCATTGAGGCAGGAGGTAGGCATGAAGATTCCTGGGCACAAAAATTGCGGTCCTAGGTCTGCTGTCACCGGCGTTGCTGAAAACAGTACCGATAAGATTACTAAGACCAAGTACCCTGGACCCGGAGGTCCATGGCTCTTGAATCAGAGCTATAGTGTTCTTCATCACCTCAAGATGACGGCAAAGAGTTGCCGTTGCTATCTTGAAGCGAAGCTGTGCGTCTTTGGCGCAAACTAGGTTCGTAATTTTGTCCTTCAGCCATGCAAGGGACAGGTCATCACCACATGTGACCCTGAGCTTCTCTCCCTTGAAGCTCCAAGATCGGAAAGTGATCTGGGGTTCGTTTGATCCAGAGGGTCTGACGCTCAGTTCTTCCCAAAGAAGTCTGAATAGCTCCCTCTGTACTTCCTTGCCGTCCGCTTCCTTGATCTTACCAAGGGGATTGCGGCCGTCAATGATGACGACCCGGAGGTGACTAGTCAAAGCCTCCCGGAAGCTGATTGCCGCTGTGTTAGCCGTGGTGGTTTGCGGTGCGTGTCTCGCCCTCTTGTGGTCAGCCGGTGACTGCTCCGAAGATGTGGCCGAACGCAACCGTTTGTTTTGGGTATCTCCAGTACGCTCCTCAGCCCTTCCACCTGAGTATTGGGGTTGGGTCTTCGTACCGGAGGTGCTTGGTCTCTCCCTTGGGTCGCTTGAGCGGCTCGCGGTTCCTCGACGCTGATTCGAGTAGCGTGCCTGGGCTCCAGGTGCAGGGAGATTTGGTTGACGTCTTTCGTCGCGTCCTTCACCACGTCTGTGGGGGCCAGCGTCATGCTCTCTCGTGTAACGAGAGGTACGCGCTGTTGCACCCGACAAAGCAGTTCCCTGAGAGGTAGAGGATTGCTGTTGCTCTAGAGCACGAGCCTACTTCCGCCTTTTTAATTCGGCGCCGCAGTGTCTTTTGCCCCCTCTCGCCCTCCGACGGACTTCAGTGAAGCCGTCGTTGTCCTCGGACAATAGAGCGGGTTGCTCCTCCTCCTGGGGCGCCTTCGAGCCTTCTCCACTGCTCATTCTCCTGCCTGAAACAAAAAGAAACCACCTCGCCGGCAACAGGTGCCGGCGTGTGTACGAACACGTGGGAGTTTTTTTTGAGGTTAGGTGTATCACGCCGCCCTAAAACCTGCGAAAAATACCACCTATTAAAAGTGTGGAATCACACCTGAAAGCTCACTTGCTGAGTAAAAAACACACACGAAACGCGAAAACCGCTGAACACACGCTTTATTGCGTGGAGCGTAATGGCGACCGTGCGTACTATCCGCCTGTCAGAGACGGAATGTTAGTGGTAATGACGTCACAATTCTGGCTGCAATGAGTATGACTTGCATACATGGATATTCCGACATTCAACTTAAGGTAGAGTTTAAATCGGAAATGCAGTTATAATTTTTAATAGGCTATTATACATATCTTATGCATGTTTAAGGTTATGCATTAAAAATTACGTTAGAGTGAAGTTTGTACCTTTGCTAATAATGAAAATACATCTGGCTCAATTCTATCAAGTGTAGGTGACGAAATCTGCGAATAGCGGTGCTTTTTAGTTGATCGCAAGAAGACTACGACATAGCCACCAATAATCTTAAAAGCCGTCACCTACACTCGACAAAATCAGTAACAATTTAAAATCTCTACATAATTTGTTAAATACAGAGGGATGTGATTATACCATAATATTGTATAATCAAGGGTGATACTGTTGATAAATTTGTTCATGTGCCAAAAAAAATAATCAATTTCGGTTAAACGTTTAAAGTTATCAAACATTAAAGCTAAAATTGCAAAGTTTTCCAAGTAAAGCATTATCTTTTACAAACATTCAGATATTGGGACAAATAAAAATAAAAAAAAAATTTTGAGAGTTGATAATACGACAGTGATACCATCACGTTGTTTCTTCTGGTACAAACGCTGTAGGGAACTACTTTTTGTTTTTAAAATTGCAAGGGAATATCATTAAAATACTTTTTGCAATATTTGATGAATTGTTCAGCTGTTCTTTGTGGCTGAACGAATAGGAGCAAATGCTCGTAATGTTGAGGAATAAGGAAAACCACACGTTGACGCTTCACTGTGGAAAGTTCTAATTCGTCTATAAGTATGCATCGAAGTCCGATTTTTTTATTTGTAGATGATCTAGCATATAATAGCATCATAATTAGCATATTGAAGTTGGTTATTGGAAATGGGAAATACATAAACTATATATGCGACGCGGAAAGCGACGCACAATAATCATTTTGCTAATCATCACTCACCACCGACCTGTGTGTTTTGTAGTTAAACTATATCTACTTTGTAAAAGACCTAATAATGTTTAGTTAATCGTTTACTATCTATTGAGGCAACGTCCATCTCGCATGTCTTTTTCTACATTATTTAAACATGGACCCGGAGTCGGAGTCGGTACATCTTTTCCGACTCCGACTCCTCTAAAATTTGTCTGAACTCCGACTCCGACTCCACAGCCCTGGTACAAACATCGCAATTCCGAAACGAAATATTTAAACGTAAATCCGTAGTCACCAGTTATAGGCGATGTTTAAAGCTCCTGACGTCTGTTGTCTACACCGGGTAGCAGTAACATGGGCAAATAAATACATTTCTGGCAATTTCGCTTTATTACCGCAATTACAGTGTTTGGGTTAAAATAGTACTTAAATAAAAAATCTATTTTTGGATCATGAATTGGGCTAGATGTTTTATATTTGGAAAAATCAAAAGATGTAGAAGTAAAATTAATTTTTATCTAAGAAGTTACACCGAAAATTTCATAAACTTTGAATAATAAATAACGTTGCTATTTGAAAACGCGTTTTAGGAGAGGTAGAACTGGGTCTTAAGAGCTTTGAAAACTCTCTATTATGCCTATGTGCCTAGCCGCTTAGAATAATGGTTTGGTACCCTATTTATGTGTCTCATCAACTCTTACTGGACCGCACACTGAGAAGATTTCTATAAAAAAATATATAAAAAGTTCTGTGGTTATTCCAAATATTGCTCTATCTCATATCAGTGGTGCCAATGGGCACACCGCGCATGCGTTCAAAATATCGCATATTGCGGCATTCAAAATATCGTCTGTATATCCCAGCTACATACCACTACATACTATACACTGACGCATGCGCATTTTGATCAGAGGATTAGAAACAAAAAGGTATGTCTCCCTCTCACATTGTTGGAATCGAGACTACAGATTGAACCACACGGGTGAAAGTTTATATGGCTGATTTGGAAACACGCTGACGTCATTTTGCGTTGGTTTGCCAACCTACCGTCAGAGGGAGCTTGCGTAAAATTTTTAATGTGAAGTTAGTATTGAATGCGCCGGCAGTATACATTTTTGTCTCCTGTTTGCATATTAAGAAAAATCTAGCAAAATATCCAACTCACACGTGTATCCGTGGGCGCCCGCAGAGAGGGGCAAGAGGGTGCACCTGCACCCCTCTGGCTTTTGATATAACAGGGGAAAGATCGACAAGAAAAAAATCCATAAATACATGCTGATTTATAATTAGTGTTAAAAACATTTAACACTTATTTGAAAAACAAAATAATAAAATAATAGAACTTAATAATAAAATAATTAATAAACTTCTGAATCTACACATAAAAATTCATCGATGTTCAAATACAAAAAGAAACAGAAGCAAACAAGTGACAACTGATTATGTTATAACTTTTTGCAAAAGTTGACTGAAATACGTTTGCTATTCGAAAGGACATTATCGCTATTTACGGGTTATTGTCGATGGGGCAAACCTCCGGGCGTCGAAGGGTTACTAGGTCTTTTAATTGCCTACAATTGGACTTTTGATAGAAATTTATGCAATAATTTTTGCAAAAGTTATAAACATTTTTCTGCAGCAGATGATTGAAATACGTTTGCTTTTCGAACGGCCATTATCGCCATTTACGGGTTATTATCGATGGGGCAAAACTCCAAGCGTCGAAGGGCTAAGAGGTCTTTTAATTACCTACAATTGGAGTTATGATTTATTCATGATTTACATTTTTCTGCAGAAGATGATTGAAATACGTTTGCTATTCGAACGGACATTATTGCCGTTTACCGGATGTTGCCGATGGGGCAAATCTCCGAGCGTCGAAGGGCTACTAGGTCTCTTAATTATCTACAATTTGAGGTATTATAGACATTTAAGCATGAATTTTTGCAAAAGTTATAAACGATTGACTTTTTATACCAAAAGCGGAACGGTAGCTCCGGTTTCCGTTAACATTATCTTCTGGAGTTGGCAACTCTTAACCCAACCCATGGCCGGCTTTCGCTTTGCACCCCCTGGAAATATTTCTGCGGGCGCCCATGCCTGTATCCACAGTCATAACACCCGTAATAATAATGCCCTTTATTTGCCATATGCTAGAACTGACATACTCGCTAATAGTCCTGTCGTTGCACCCATTAGATTGTATAATAGACTTTCAAGCGAACATTGAAGGTTTTTCTGATTTCAAAGGCGTACTATTCCATCGAAGAGTTTTTATTAGATTTAAATACAGCTTAATCTGTATGTATCGTTTTAATTCTAATTTCGTATTTTTTCTATTGTTGACGTGCCTCATATCATTGCTTATATTTCCTTTGTATTTGTGTATGATCAATGGCTAATAAAGAATTTGAATTTTGAATTTAAATTAAATGAACATGGACATAAAACAACATAG
This sequence comes from Aphodius sticticus, assembly GCA_963966075.1. Lineage (NCBI taxonomy): Eukaryota > Metazoa > Arthropoda > Insecta > Coleoptera > Scarabaeidae > Aphodius > Aphodius sticticus. The sequence continues at coordinate 46,947,248 of OZ014509.1, read as the reverse complement.
AGACCCAGTTTAAAAATATTTATTTGAATACCCTGACAATAAAATTTTGCCCCCACCATAACTGTGAAGTAAATAATATAGACAAAATTATTCGTTTAGATATACAATACATAAGAGATAAATTACCAAAGAGAAGATATAGTTCACGACATAATGAAAAGTTAAGTTTAAAAGAGAAGTTTAAGAAAAGCAAATTAAATTAATTTCATTTTGACCCTTAATGACATTAAGGTTTTTAAACTGGGACAAATGTAGTTTTGAACAAATACTGCTTCTGTTATCTGATGTTTTAGGAGATGTCTGCTGCTGGAATCATGGATGTGAGAAATGTACCTGATGTATTGATTATTTATTATTGTAACTAACATACCATTATTTGATCTCATAGGAAGAGTTTATTATTTTATGTGTAGAATATTTATTTTGTTTGTTGTTATTTTTGTTAAGAACAGAGAAGTTTATTTATTTTATTTTATTAGAATGTTTATTATTTTGTTCATTACAGAATTTTTTATTTTATTTTATTATATTATAACCTATTTTGTATTTATTTTATTATATTATAATGTATTTATTTCATGATATTATTAAATAATACCCTAAAATGTTTCTTATTTTATTTAAAAACTTGTCTAGTAAGTATTTTATAGTTTTAAATTGTTTGTTTAGTACTTTATGGTTTTAAATTGTTTGTTTAGTACTAAACAAAAAATAGAGTAAAATATAAAATGATTATGTTAGTCACGTATCTATACCACAGGTTTAAATTTCCCGCATTTATTGCCTCGAGCGCAATTGACGGTAGGTTGCTCAGTTAATGTTAATCTATCTTTCTCTCTCGAAGTTAGCAGTTCTAACTATACTCTATTTTCTTTGGATTGAACCTATAGGACGTCTGTTATATATTTTTAATTCGTACATGGGTAGACGCCAGACGACAGTTATATATGAGTTATATGGCGCGCACTATATTGAAGGTTATGTATCATGTAACAGATATTATTTATAAATTGCGTTACATTGTCGGATCGTAGCAAAAATATATTATAGTATTACATTCGCAAATAATGGATATTATTCACTCGAACTATTTACAGCACAGATATGGAATTATAAATTTAAATTTTTTTCATTTTCGTTTATTTTATGAATTTATTTACCTCCCAACTTGTTGTTGGAATAGTGGGAGTTCTGCGCATCCTCGTTGCCATTGACAGTTACAGGTTAACTCTTACCAGTTGATGTAGTCATGTAGGGTAGTCCTAACAATCGAGGTTCGTATTATCCGATATTGGTTAATAATTTTGTGTGGTTGCGATGGCTACTTCTGGTGTAATAGAACGCGTAAAGAGAGAAAACCTGTCGAGCAGTTTATGTTTACACAATATATCAAGTAAAATTGTTAAAATACAGAGGGAGATTAAATGATTTTTTGTGAGGCACTGTCGACTTGATTTGGGTGCAAGATAAAAGTTAGTAGTTAAATATCTTAATTATCAGCATTTTAAAGGTAATTTTGCATTCAATCGGTGAGTGATGACTTATTTTTCAATTTATTTACAATTGCCAACTAAAAATGTCCGGAAAGGGGGTCTATTTAATTTTTGTAATATTTGACACAACCAAATTCCCACCTCACTCTCGTAATATTGATCATCCGTGTAATAGACTCGATCAGGAAACAGCTATAAACGTCAGAACGGGAAAGCCAGCAAGTAAACTTGCCGGGACTCCAAATTAAATTCCATTCGCATAAAAATTGCAATTACTTCCAGATAAAATAATACAGATTTTAATTAATAATAATAATAATTATATCCTTAGATACTATTTTTCTCATCGTTTGCAATACGTAATTAATTATATGTTTTTGTAGTATGTAATTTATTGTAATCGTGCTAAAAAAAGAATTTGTGATTTTAGTGGAAATATGTCTTTTTGGGTCACCTGAAGATTTTTGACCAAGGTACAAAAGTGTCTGTGTGTGTACCCGTTTTTTTCTTGTGGCGACGATTCCGGAGAAGCTATTAAAGGTATCGGGACGAAACTTCATATTTAGAAGTTTCATGACCAAACAGGGCTCTCTGTTGAAAAGGGTCCAATGGAATTGGAGGTTTGGTCTTAGCATTTTTGAAAGATTTTGCAAATAATCCGCCATTTCTGGACTTTCGGCGAAATAGTTAAATAATAAATTAAAGTAGAGGAAATTCTGAATAATTTATGACTATGACATGTTTTGTTAAAATTAATAGTTTAGCTGCATGAGCAAATTCTATTTCATCGAGATCGGTCGTAATGCATTAAAACTAGTTGGCCAGGATTTGTCGGATATTTTGATATTACTGTCAATATAATCAACATATCTGTCTAGTTCTACTAGTTTTATTTTAATGCAGACATGGCCGATCTCGATCAAATAGAATCTCATGCAGCTAAACTATTAATTTTATATATAGTATGATAAAGTCATGTGCCTGGCCACATCAGATTTTTTAATTAGCGAAATACATAAACAAACTGCGCAATTCTATACAATACATTTACCAGAGTATAAGACGACAAACGAAATAAGAAATCTAATAATAGCCAATTACGAAACGCCAAATGCAAACCCAAGAACAAAAAGAAACCGCAATAAAAATAATCACTCGACGATTTACAACTAACCATAAAAGAAGCTCAATTACAGGTCCAAGATACGGTCAGATTTAAGTTTTACGCCACGAATTTTACCTTTGGCCGGGACAACAGTAAAAATAAAACAACCGCTTCATATAACCGCCGCGCCGTACGGATTTCAGCTGCAATAAAGCGGCGTGGGTTATTCTTATGCAACCTTAAGCAAATGACATTTAGATCCGTATTTACGAGCCCCTCACGATGAAGAATAATAATAAGAATGGTCGGTCGCCCGCCTTTATTCATTAGGATATGCTGTTGTAATCGCACAATAACTTCGTGTCTGAAGCGTCTACGGCTATTTTCAGAGTCCTTACCAGTCTTGATAAACCGGCCGATAAAGGTGCTAATAAAACTCAAGCTCGCTATTAAAAAGCAGCAAGCGATTACCGCGAATAAAGCCGTCTAAATATGAACACCGGCCGATGTGTGTTTGTGATAAGATCTCTTATCTAGAATCACATGTAAATCGGTAGTGGAAGCACGTTTAGAAACACGCTTCGGGCTTGTTTATTTCCCACTTTACCGAAAATTGTTTGACCATATTTCAATACAAACCTGAATAATCGTATAATCAAATTCGGTTTTCATAGAGACGTTAGATTAGGAACACCATTAACACACTATAGGTGCTGGAGATTCTTAAATTTAGTTATTATGAAATCGTTATGAGATCTTTATTTAGGAAGGGTGTTGAATTCATGATTTATGGTTGTCCAAATTACCATAAATAATAATGCTACAATTTTATTTACAATGTTGTATACCGGGATTATAATAGATACAAGATCGTCATCTATATCAAGCAAGGCGTAGTGAGCTGCTTGTGCGGTGATCCATTAAGGCACATCCATACACCATAGAATTATATATCCTCTAGATTCTAGAAAGCAATTTTGTTGATCTACAGTGGACCCCACCTAATGTAACCGGTGCGAGAGAGAGACGCTTGCCTTTGTTTACATATTGTGGGGAGCGCAAGAGAGATAGAGTTGTTGTTGTTGTTATTTTGGAAAAGTGGTGACTTCTACAGTCCGATCTGAAAGGACGGTGTGATAATTTGGGTACATCATGTATTGCATTACTTGCTCCAATACGATCTCCAATACGAATGAAAACAAAAACTAGTAAGAAAATTATCTTCAGCCGTGCTGAAGTTAAAATACCCCCCTCCGTAAAATATTAAAAAAAAAAAACAAGGAACCGATTTTGCCCATTCACGAACTTGTCCTTATACCAAATTTCAGATCAATTACTTCAAAATTACGGACAGACGGACAGATGGACAGGCAGTTTTTAATTCTGATCAAATCCATATACATAGTCTATATCTGCCACGCCACCTTAATGGTGTTACAAATGTTGAATCAAACTCAATATACCGTCACCACATTAAATGTGGGGTAATCAAGTCAATCAACTAACATTTAATGCGTCAGTACAATAATATAATGTTTGACTTCTTCACTTCCTATTTATTTCCGTAATTTTATTATGCCCTTACCTGTGATACGCCCATGGCACAAATGCGCCGTTGCTGGCTGGCTCTTGGACTAGAGTGTTTCCACCGGAATTTCAGTCTATCATCGGTAAGATTACTTTATAGGGATATATTTAAGACTAATCAATCAAACCAACCTGATTATTTTACTGTAAATGTGCAACCACCGGTCTGGCGATTTTTTCTTCACTTGAAAGGTTCTCAACTTTGACATTCCAAAGCGACAGACTGTTTATAATAATTTAATTAATTATTTTTTTACCCTTTCAAAATATATAGAGGCAAAAGCCACCACCCGACTGTAGTCCGACGCGATTATCTTATTGTTACACTACAAGGGACACACTATGAAAGTTCTAGCCCTATTCTCTATCGTGTAACGAAATCCGTTGCTGGCTCTTGCTATTCCAAAATGGTATGTTATTCCGTGAAGTGAAAAATTAACTGTTTCGCAACAACAGCACGCTATAATGTCACTTGTGCTCCTAATGTTTTGGTCTTCAATTGAGTGAAATTGGTTTTTGATTAGGTTTTATATATTATACATTAGTATTTGGCATGGAGCAGTCTATTTTTATCCGTTTTAAATACGGAAACAAAAACAAGTGGATGAGAATTGTAGACCAAGTTTTAGATTTCATCACAATTAATAGGACAGGTAACGACAGGAACTAATATTACTACATACGTATGTACCTAGATATGGTATATACATATGAAGGTACATTACTAATTTGTTGTGCTCACATGCTTTTAAATTTTGCACATTTCAGCCGCATTATAACCACTGTTCGTGCCATGGTAGATTGAGACGTGCTGACCGCACTATGTGCCACAGGGCGGGGTTTAATTAAACATTTTTAAAAGGTATATTTTGTAACATTATTTACTACGAATATAACTGATATACCCGAACATACCCGAACATACCCGAACATACACGAACATACCCGAATATAAAGTATTGATTTCTATTTATATTACAGGTTTCTTTGTCATTGGAAATTAAGAATAGAAGAAGATGCCCGTACTTGTTAGTTAAAATATAAATGTTACGACTTTTAACTATTAAATAAACATCACGGAAACTGGAAAGTCAAATTTACAGACTTTTTTGACAAAGAATGCAATATGTACATATCACCATGTCACCAATAATTTCCTACTTGGTAGGGTGATATATTGTAACGTAGCTCATTATTGGGATGGTAAATAAAACTCGCACCGGTGTTTTACATATTGATAAGACAGGTCAAGAAAACAGCTGAGATTCTCGGACGGGTGTCTCATGTCACTGCCTTCTCGGACGTGTGTCTGATGTCTGTCTACCACGTGAACACTGGCAACATTCTGGCAATACACTGGTTCTTTATATCAATTGTCCAAATAAATCACTACCGTTAATTAGGTTACCAAACGACGAGTTTGTTCACTTGTATTTTGTGCAAACTCGGCCTCTGGAAATCGTACTTCAACCTGCAAGAAATTCGGGTCATCGACTTTATTCTATTATGAAACCTCGATCATCATTCTATCCTCATTTTAATATTACTTCGTAACAATATTATAAGCAATGTAAGATATCATTAATTTGTAAGTAATAGTTACTGATATTGCAGCGTGACATATTTACCGCCACAGTGTGCGAGAAGATGGAATTAGTAAAACATACATATTTCGTAAGTATTATTTACTACGTACCTATATAACTAATATGGATTTATTTGGAGTTGTGTTACAGGTTTCATTGCTATTAGAACTTAAGAAAAGAAGAAGTGCAGCATTGCCTTTTGCGATGGACCGACATGACGGTCAATTCGATCGTGTACGATCATCCTATGCTTGTTGTACTGCAGTGCGTCACATGTCGGCAGCTTGTTGTAGACATATAACTAATACTCCTATAATGCAGCTAGACAGAGAGGTTGTTCAGCATTGAAAGTGGGATGGATGATACCCTATTCTATTTCTTTCTACAATTACAACGTGCTATTCGCGCATGTGTGGTCTGTACGCGCATGCGTAAATTAGGCCGCAGCAGTGTTGTTTGAAACTCGCGGTCAAATTGAGTCAGCGCGTCTGCGCATAGCGGACAAAAACGTGCTCGCCATCTCCTTTCATACGCGTAAAAATGTAACATTGTCGGATAGGGTAAGACGCAGGGACTGGTTGTAGATCACCTCATCTGTATTTGAGAACCAATTCTCATCGCCATCGTATGTGATTTGTCCCATTCTTATCCGTCCGCCCTGGTTCTCGGATCCTCACACCATTTTTCTTCTTCAAGGATTGCGATGGTCATCTACAGTCCAAGAAAACAGCTCAGAAGGCAGGCCTTTTCGCACGGGGGTCGGATGTCTACCTCGTAAACACTGGCAATATTCAACTCCCCTGGCTACTCCGCTATGTGGCTCTTTATATTGATAATTGTCCAAATACGGCACCATTTTGTATATTATATTATTGTATATTTAGATAAATGTATTATGTAAGAGATGTTATAATACTGAACAAAATAAAGGATTGATACCTAAGTTATATGTGTTATGTATAATAACCAAATATATTATGTAAATTAATAGTTTTTCATTGTTATAGCCACTGTCAGTAAAAAATATTTAATTAAACCGTTAATTGACATAATGTTTTTGATTGTTGCGGCCCCCATAATATTTTTACCGTTTAGTATACATTTAATCCCGTAACAGATAATTTTACCACCCGCTCAGTGAACAAAATCCCTGAGGTGTATTTTTAACTCCTTGTCAAATAATAACTACCAAAGTAATGAATGTACTCTGTAAAAATTCAACTCCATCTCATTTAACTAGATGCACAAATAGTCGCGAGGGAAATAAATAGTGATAAATCCAACTCCGTATTTTACTTTATCATACGTACTATGACAAAGAATTATAATCGTGTCAAAGAAAAATTGAGATTTTAGCGGAAATATACAAAGGTAAAAAGTCTCTGTGTGTGTATGTGTGTACCGTTTTTTGTGGGGACGATTCCGGAGAAACTACTAAAGCTATCGGTACGAAACTTCATATTTAGAAGTTTCATTACTAAACTTAGATGTGAAAGAATTTTGTTCAAAAGGGCCTAAAGGAACTGGAGCTTTACTCTTAGCATTTTTCAACAATTTTGCAAATGCCGCCATTTCTGTAATTTCGTCAAAATAGTTAAATAATAAATTAAAGTAGAGTAAATTTTGCATAATTTATTGCTATGACATTCTTTGGTAAAATTAATAGTTTAGCTGCAGCTGATGCATAGCAGCTGACTCTGTTGGTAGCTGAGCGCTCTGTGCATTATGTCTATACAATAAATAGTTTAGTGAAGCGTTAGGAGTTTTTATTCGAACCAGCGCTAACCTGACTTCGCACATCAAACATTATATTCGATCGAGATCGCTCGTATCTGCATTACAACTAGTTTGCCAGGATTTGACAGTTATTTTGATTCCATAGACTGTATTGTCAGATCATCAGCGTTTGACACTGTTGTTTAGTATGATACAGTCATGTGCCTGGCAACATCAGATTTTTATTTATGCAGTAGTATGCGCCTTTATGATACACGTGTATAAATAATGAGATATCATTTACGTTGCGAGTTTACATTACAATGGATTGATGGGTTGGCAGCATTTTGAGCTGATTTAAATTTTAATGTACTAACGGATAAATTTTGTTCGTTCAAACACATCCGTAAATCTTAAAATTAACATAGAAGGGCTGTTAAAAGAACAATAAAAAAATTGCAAAGTCTGTTTCTTATGACAGTTGTATATAAGAAACACAAATAGGATGTTATATAATCTACTTAACGACTGAATACATCTGCGTGTATCTATAAACCAGATTACTTAAACAAAAATTAATGGATTCACTTAAAAAGACTCGATGAGTTACAGTTGAATCAGTTATTTCAGAATCACTTGACATTTTTTCCGAAGATTTCCAATGATTGTTTTCGGCTTTATGATGCTATCTAACACTTGTGTTTACATTGATTTTTTATCTTTACCCTAGTAAAACTTGAATTAAATTGAGACAAATAATGTGACAACAATGAACTATAAGACTAAAATAATTATAATATTTATTTAAACAGATTGTTGTCTGCTTCTTTCTGTAGTATTTTTCTTTTTCGTTGATTTTTCTCAGACGCCCAAGCAATAGCTTCACTGGTTCACATGATCTTGACTTTCCTAGAGTTCAAATAATATTCTTGTAGCTGTTAGGATTTTATAACGACTAGCCTCAGTCAAGACCTTTAGTTACAAAACCAGGCAATCGGTTATATTATACAAGTCTGACATACGGGGTGTCACACAAAGAAAACCTCAAGTCTCAGAGAAAACGCAAGAGTCAAAGGGGTTCGCTTGCTTACCATACGTAAGTGGAGTATCAGAGAGAATCGGTAGATTACTGAAGAAATCGGGTATCACGGTAAGGTACAGAGCACCAGCTAAGGTAAGGGATCTTTTGCCTAACCCAAAGGATATCACACCACTCCTGAAGAACGAAGATAACATGTGAGTGCGGAACATGCTATGTAGGACAGACAGGACGAAGCATCGAATGTCGAATCAAGGAGCACAGTAGGGACACCCGGCTAGGCAAGATTCAGCGGTCCGCTGTTGCTCAACATTGCCAGGAGACGGGACACACAATGGATTTCGATGACGTGAAGATATTGGCAAGGGTGGGCAATTATCATCGAAGGCCTATTAGAGAAGCCATCGAAATTTACAAACATCCTGACAACATCAATCGCGAGGACGGTACTGACATTGAAGTGTAAATTTAGGTATATAAGGGAGATTTTCTTGGTAGGTCTTCAGTATTCAATTAGCTTTGAAGAAGCAAGCAACATGGTTCGCGAAAGGTCAGCATTTACAAATCTTGACACACGGCATAACCCGGAAGCAGTTTATTTTTGTAAATGATTCTGTCCGTGAAAGCCTACGTACTGCATTGGTTTAATTGAATATAAAGTAACCTTAATGATGGAAGAAACCATCAATTCTCAATGAATTGTCTCGATGTTTGGCAGTAGTTTTTAAGCATCTACATAATATATTTGACAACGTTATATGATAATACCATAGATAACACGACGATTATTTTTGTTTGAAACAAACGTGTGGCAGCTAGGTTACAATTGTTTGAATCAGATCTTCTAAAAAGTCGACAACCCAGTCAGAGTTATTTTTCATTGTCCACAAACATTTAATCAAGCAGCAACTTTTCAAAAGGCTGATGATTATAATCAAAAAGCAATTGCTGCATCTTCCCATAATTTTAATATACTATTTAGTGGTTACTACCAGCTGTCAAGCTTCATTAAAATAACAAAAAAAATATTTATTTAAAGAAAATAAAAATATCTTGGTTTTCTTTCAATTTCATAAAGATATCTGACATGTGTTTTCCGTATAAGAATTTATAGACAGAAATTATTAATTACCTCCAGTTATTTTGGAAAACGTGAAAACGAAAATGTCAAAACACTTCCTGCATATTTTTGGTCTGTTTCTCAAAAACTAGAAACATTTGTACGTAAAACACTAACAGTAACCCCAACATTTTGCTTCAAAAGTAATTCCTAAAACCTAGTCCAAATAAGTGAGTTATTATAATGTTGTCATTCGAATCAGAAAAACCAAAACTACATTCGGGGATATCAATATTAAAGATGAGATTGAGTTTAATTTTCAGTAAATAAATTGAAAACCATAATTCATTAATTTGGAATTTGATTTTTGATCATAAAAATATTTTAAAAATTTCAGAAGATTAAAAAACAAGAACTAAAATGAACCTCGCTATATTCAATATCTCCTCGTGGCGAGTTTTCAAAAGCTGGCCACCCGACTGGGTAAGTAGCTCAAGTAAGTAGTAAGTAGTCACAAAAACACACGTTATCATTCTTTGGCATAGTATAGTTTTATAGTTATTATTATTAGAGTTATATGGGATTTTATTTTGATAATAAATATCATTACCCTCTTTTAAATTTTAGAATCGCACCAAGTTGCCCGATTCTACGGCAATATACGGTAATTTGTTACACTAGATCAGGGGTCGGCAACCTGCGGCTCTTTCGATGGCAAGATGCGGCTCTCCAGTTCCATGCGCAAATGTTAATAATTATATTATGTTATTTTCAAAACTCACGGCCGAAATAGTTGAGGTCATGAACTTGGTAATTAAGATCATTAACAGCATTTTGGCAAACGCTCTCTACCATCGCCAGTTTAAGGAATTTCTTGAAGAAATAGAAAGCCAGTACTCTGACCTTCTGCACAATAAAGTGCGATGGCTTTCCAGGGGTAACGTATCGAAACGTTTTGCTTCTTGCTTGAGTGCAATAAAAACATTCTTCAATGAAAAAGGCATTGGCCATCCTGAATTGAAAGAAGACAAATGGCTGCAAAAATTCAACTTAATTGTGGATATTATAAATAAACTAAATGAGCTAAATGTAAAACTGCAAGGAAAGGGACACCCAGCCTATGCCTTGTTTGAAGATGTGGTTTGTTTCGAAAATAAATTACTTCTTTTTGTCGAAGACAAGGAGAGTGGTAAATTACTTCATTTCGAAAATCTGAAGCAATATCGTGTAGAAACCAATGCAACTATTGACACGAATTACTTCAGCATGGCTATAAACAAAATGAAGGATGCGCTGAGTGATTTGAGCAATTCAAAACAAACTCAAGTACTCTGACGTTCATAGTAAATCCTCTCAACACAAATGCAAATGAGATCAACATTGATCCATTTGGAATTGATGCTAGTTTGCTTCAAATGCAATTGCTGGATTTGAAAACCAAACACTTGTGGAGTGGCAAGTTCACAGAACTCAAGAGCAAATTAGAAGAGTTGGAGGTCCAGAAAAGCATGCACGCCACGCTGCACAAGTGGACACCTCTAAAAGAAATGCCGCGAGTTGAGGCACTCATATTTGACGCATGGAATAGTCTTCCAGAATGCTACAGTGAGGTGAAGAAGTTGGCATTTGGAGTGCTGACGATCTTCGGGTCAACATATTCGTGCGAGCAAGCGTTCTCTTGCATGAATATACTAAAAAGTGAAGTAAGAAGCCAACTAACAAATACAAATCTGGAGGCGTGCTTGAAACTGAAAACAACAAGTTATGAGGCAGATTTAACCAAACTTTCAAAGGACATGCAAGGCCAATGCTCCCATTGATGTAACTTGTAACTATCTATTATCCAATAAATATAATTATATTATTTGATTACTAATTTTATTATTCTAGCAGAGCTATCTAAAATACTTATAATAATATGTTTTGTGCGAGAGTGTGTTTTCATATGAATAAATATTATTTGATACTTAAAACAATTTATTTCAAATCAAAAATCAAATTTATATACAGAATCCTAATCAAATACCATAATATTGAAACACTAAATGTTAGTGGCTCTTTAAAAACAGGAAAATTTTGTAAATTGTAACTTTTGGCTCTTCCGTCTCAAAAGGTTGCCGACCCCTGCACTAAATTGAGGAGTTGTGCCATCTTGTAGGAGACACGACTATCAAAAGTGAAACCGCCGGTCATAATCGTTAGGCAGTAATGTTTACTCTGCTGATGATATAGTACCTACGCAGGATAAAAGATAAAAAGTATCATTTAAGTTTTTGTTGCCATATTTCTCAAAAGCAACACCACGCATTAATCGGACTTCCACATCTTTATGTTCCCAGAAATAATCCATAGAAAACTAGATAATAATTCGTTGAATAGTTATTTTGCAACAAAAACTCGTGCATTCTTCTTATCGCTGTGATACATGAGAAGGTTACAAATATTTTTGTACAGTAGTACGACATATTCCAATCGATTACTAATTTATTGGGTTATATAGTTAATGGGGTGTTTATTGCGCACTTCTTCTTGAGTTCAAAATGAAAGGAAATACCGTCAGACTTTGCTAACATCATTTCGAGTAAATTTCAGTTTAAATGTTTTTTTTTCTCAAACGAGTAAAGTTATGGCTGTTCTTTATATCCAGCCTGAGGTACCTATTATTAATTTAACATGCGCTAATATGACACATTTTTATGATTTGAATGATCTCGTTATCATTCATAAATTAGCTTGACTGGAAAATGAGATAATATTGTTCAATGACGTTGTCTAGTTTTCTTCGTAAATCTAATTCTGACCTGGTAATAGAGAATCGGTATTACGTGGAAAGTCATTAATTAGATACAGTCGCTGTGCATATAAGCAAAGCGTACCCCGTACTAAGGTACCACCACCGAAGTTTATTGGTGAATAAACAGCTCCTTCCGATTGGTGCAAAACCCCTCGCGGTCGCTGTGAGCCACTGAAAGCTTACGGCACTCGCTTCGATAGCTTTCTTAGCCTTGAATACCCTGCTGCATTAATTAAGAAATCCTTAACTTCGCGATACTTAGTACCAAGATGTTTAACCTACTTTACATTTAGGTACATTTGGTAATCTTATCTTTTCTGTACACGAAGATAAAATTTGGGGAAAATCTACAGTCGTAAGAAATACCAAACGGTATTTGTTATTTTTACCATTGTAAAAATATTGCTGTCTTAGTCCTTATGAGAGTGCTAAAACCGTTTATCCAAACTTGTAACTAGTTGCTTAAAATATTTCAACGTATTTATTATTAATATCAATATATTATTTTCATGTTTTATTGTATTGCTATAGTTGTCATGTAGCATATTATTTCGATTTTGTAATTTCCACATAGTCTTGTGTTATTTTAAATAATAATGATAATAAAGCATTCATTGGTGAAATTGGTAATTCGACTATTGTTAGTACATTACATTCAAATTATATTTCACTCCGTAGTGTTGTAAATGCAGTGCAATAATAAAACAAATGTATTAATTCAAAGTCAACAATTCAAAACTAAAAATTAAATGTATAATAAATTATATAGTATGTAATAAATTTATTAGGCATGTCCAATTTGGACAAATGCCTCCCATAGTTGTTTCCTGAGCTGTCGGTTTCTGGCTTTCGTAGCTGTCGTTTCTGGCTTATGTCATCGATCCACCTTTTCTTTCGTGGTGACGGAGGCTTCAAAACATGTCTGCGGTTCCAAAGAAAGTTCATAAGCTCCAGAACCGAATACATCTCCCAAAATTTGAGACGAAAATTAATTTAGACACTGCTAAGGCTTCAACAATAGGTAAGTAAGTGTTTGTTTTGTTTTGAAGCAAATAATACCATTCTTATTCCATAAAAAAGGAAAATATTCATGTTAATTCTAATTTTATAATTAAATAAAAAAGAATTTAATTATTTTCTGTTTTCTTTCAATAACAACAATTCCTGCGGGAGACCTCAATATTTTTCAAGTGGGCCAATTTTTTGTGGTATATGGTGGTCTATAGCAGGGGTGGCCAACAAGTCGATCGCGATCTATCGGTCGATCGCGAAGCCAATTTTGGTCGATCGCTAGCTATGACGTCTTGACTTAATGTGTGATGGTGGGTTTAGTCACCTTTACATAGTAGCAAATAAGCCTGACTATAACCCTATTAAAACAACGGTTGTTAACTAATTGCCCAATATACTACTTGAACAGTTAAGAACATTTGATTTTCTCCCTAAGTATATAACCCTATTGTTAGCGAATGTGGAAGATGAAAGATAGTTTCCGATCAAGAATCAAGTTTCGATCTCACAGAACTGTCTGTTTACCGATAGCAGTTTTTTGCTTATTGCATTATAACAAAAACCGTTAAAAGTATAAAGTGAGTCTCGTTACTCATGTATTTACAAATAAGCGTGTTTATAATCTTCACTGGCCCAATATCTGAATAAATCCAACAAATAAAATAATTTCCAACACTGGCAATCCTGACTACACACAGAAAAGTGATTATTTGGAACGAGAAAGCATAATTTCTTGATTGTTTTTACTTGATTCATATTTACTTGGATGTAGAAAGTTAGGTATATACAAGAAATGCCACATACTCAATATAAGTCAAATAATTTCTCAGATAAATGCTGTCAACAAATAAATTCTTTCTTTATAAGAACCAATATTGTATTGAAAGAAGTAATTGAATTTTTCGTCCCAAAAATGTTAATTTCTCCAACGAAGTAATAGTAAATCCATCCAAGTGCGTAGTTACTTGATCCAAGGAAATATAAGACATTTAATATAAGTATTGTTTACTGAATAAAAACCCACCAATTATTTAACTGAAGTGATTCTCACTGCTTTCAAGTAATTCCTTTCTCTGGAATAAATATGCGCACCGTGATTTTGTGAAGGCTCGCGCGCCCGCGCGTGGTGCTGGCACGTGCTGGCGCCACGAAACCTAGCCTAGTACGAAAACAAAGTACCCGTAGGGGATGTGCCTTGTGATTTATTGGGGATGTGTATTGTGATTTATAGTGTACAATAAACGTTTCAACACGGAGTAGTTTGATGTAACACACGCAACAGTTTAGAACGAGTAAGTAAATATAACATACCTATCTTGTTAATTAGCAATAGAAGACGTATTTGTGCCAAATCTTTAAAATTCTTACATTAAGTAGCTAAAAATATTTACCGGAAATAAAAATATACACTTCATTGAAGACTGTTTATTTACTTCACCAGAGTAACCACTTTCTTAAATCTAGTAATTATTCCAAGAAATAAAATTTCTTGGTTGAAGTCAATAATCTCTCGCGTATATACGAACCTACTTTAGCCAAGTAATTCTCACTTCGTTCGAGAGATCACCTTTCTGTGTGTATAGCTTTGCTCTCAAAGCCAATCTCCAGAACTATTGTCCTCAATGATAAACTTGGTTTCAGTAACTCATTCAAAGTTCCATTCGACAACTCACAATTTGCCGAAATTCAAAGGTGCTACGCATTCAACAATAATCAAGTTGCCAACATGTATTTCTTTTCCTTTTGCGTTCAAAACGCTAAAAATTTTCACTCAAAACGTCGTCAAATAATTGCAAAAAGCAAACCACCTTTCAGCTCAGCTACATATATTAGCATGTTAAGCTATAACTTTTCAGCCAAACAAAATTGTTAAGATTTTATATTGAGTTTAAAACGCATTTATTTTGATTTCCGGTTATGTTCGTATGCTTCGAGGAAGACCGGGTCTAGTTTTAGTTTTCAGTATTGTGATCGACACCAAACGTACTACATGTAAATACATCACCTGTCTGTTACTTGGTTGTGAAATAAAATTGTGAAAATTTTACAGTCTATTCTGTCGATTAAACATGGTCCGTCGAAACGGATCCTAATTGGGATCAAAATTCAAGCGACAATCAAGTATTCCAGCGAAGAAATTGACGAGAGAACCAGTAAAAAGAAAAAACCAGGGCAGTTGGCGCAGTTCACCTCGTGGCCAGACGATCAACATAATTTTAAAGGTACGCCGGTTTCCTATAGTTTTCCATTCTCTCCGTTTTATTCCTTTTTCGGTTGGGTGTAGCTTCAATTGTACTATTTGTAAATTATTTATCGGTATTGGCTATCACTTGTACGTAATTTGTGGGGGTCAGATGGCGGACGTGGGAAAGTTAAATAGAAGACGTAAGTCTGTTGATTACAAACTCACCGAGTATGCCACAATTGTGGATAGTATAGTTAATGAACTAAAAAAGAAAAATAATGTTGAACAATTAGAAAAACTTAGAGTTAGAAGCAATGATTTTAGAGTAATTTGGGCTGAATATGAAGAAATTCAAAGTGAAATTGAATGTGCGGTTATGGAGGAGAAGATTGATGATGAATATAAAAAAAAGATGCATTTTATGAGAAGTATATTGAGTATATTGCAATTACTGATAAGCTTCTTTCTCAGAAAGCAGCGGTGAATGACTCTATGATTAAGGAGGAGTCAAAGGATAATTTAGGTGCTAATTGTTGTAGTTCGGTTAGGCTACCCATGATTGAATTACCAAAATTTGATGGGGATTACAAGCACGTGGCTGGAATTCCGAGATACGTTTGATTCTTTGATTAATAAAAATGAATCGATTAATGATATACAAAGGTTTCATTATTTAAAGGCGTCTTTGAAGGGCGATGCATTCAGAATAATTCAATCTTTAGATTTTGCAGCGTCAAATTATGCGATTGCGTGGGATTTATTTGCAGAACGATTTTCAAATAAAAGATTACTCGTTCACAATCACATTAAGGCAATTTTTGAAACAAATTATGTACAAAAGGAATCTGCACGTTCAATTAGGAATTTGGTGGATAATATTACCAAAAATATACGGGCTTTGCAAGCTCTAAATGAGCCTACTGATAGTTGGGATGCTATTCTAATTTATGTAATCACTTCCAAATTGGATAAAAAATTAGTTAAGGATTGGGAAATAGGATTAAAAGAGAATGAGAAGCCAACTTATAAAAGTTTAAAAAAATTTCTAAACGATAAAGCTGATTTTCTGGAAACTTTTGAATTAAATCATATGCCAAGTAAATTAAATGAAGGTCGTAAAACAACTCTGTTGGGGCAAGAAAGGCGAAGGATTTGTAATTGTTGTAAAGGTAATCATTTGATAGGCGATTGTAGGGAATTTATAAAATTAAGTATACAGGAACGTTACGATAAATGTAAGGAATTAAAATTATGTATAAATGGCCTCTGCTATGGACATACAAAATGTAAATCTAAACCATGCCGTGAATGTAAGAAATATCACAACATTTTACTACACGATCATGAGAGATCAAATGAAAATAACAATAATTCAAATAATAATGTGTCATTAATGAATCAAAATGCAGTTTCGACTGTTTTATTGTCAACTGTGGTAATTTCTGTAAAGGATAATGATAATAGGTGGCAAAAGTGTAGAGCAATTTTGGATAATGGTTCCATGTCAAACTTGATTACTGGTGATTTTATGAAAAAGTTGAAACTCGAAAAGAAACCAATCAATATTAGTTTAGTAGGAGTGAATAGTGCGGAGTCAGTCATTAAATATAAATGTGTAGTCACAGTGAAATCAAATGTGAATAATTTCCAAAGAACAATGTCTTGCTTAGTGGTGAATAATAAAATTAGTGATAAGTTACCTATAGGTAATATTTCGATTTCTTCATGGAATTTACCCGGTGAATTGACTTTGGCAGATCTAAACTTCAATGTACCATCAGAAATTGACATGCTGATAGGTTCTGAGTTGTTTTGGGATTTATTGAAAGACGAACATATAAGATTAGGCAAGGGTTTACCAACTTTTACATTGTTTGGTTGGGTGGTCTCAGGTGGAATTCACCACAAGTAATTAAAATCATACACCAACTTTGTTCAATTAAATTATCACACGTCAAGTGATTTAGATAGATTTTGGGAACTTGAAGAAGTTGATCAAGGGACTTTCACAGATATAGATATTTGTAACAATTATTTTAAAAATACAACTACTAAAGATGAAGATGGTAGATTTGTTGTTAGAATACCGCTAAAAATGTCAAGGGATTTATTGGGCGAGTCAAGGGAAATGGCTATAAAAAGATTTATGAATTTGGAAAGGAGATTTGTTAAGGACATTGAATTCAAAAGAGTTTATTCTGCATTCATTCATGAATATTTCAGTTTGGGTCACATGGAAAGGTCAATGTTTTCATTTAGCGATGGCAAATGCTGCTATTTACCACATCATGGAATAGTCAGACCTGAGAGCACGACCACAAAGCTGCGAGTGGTGTTTGACGGGTCAGCTAAGACCACAACGGGGCTATCACTAAATGATATACAATATAAGGGTTCGACCATGCCAGGTGATATCGTGGATATTCTTATTAGATTCAGACAGTATAAATATGTGGTATGCGCGGATATAGCTAAAATGTATAGGCAGGTTTGGGTGCACGATGCGGATCAATCACTTCAACAAATTGTTTAGCGAGATCATCCTTCAGATGATATTGAATTTTTTACATTAAAAACCATTACGTATGGTACCGCATCTGCTCCTTATCTGGCTATAAAATGTATCAAACAATTGGCTGAAGAATGTAGAAATAATTTTCCGATATGTAGTAAAATTATAAATAGGGACTTTTATGTAGATGATTTGATTACAGGGTTTAATGATATTGCAGAGGCCAAAGTTACCTGTACTCAAATAGATAAAATTTTAAGGAAAGCTGGATTTCAGTTAAGAAAGTGGTCAAGTAATAATGAACACATTTTGAGTGACACATTTGATATGGATACTGACACAAACCTAAAATTTATGGCGGATGAGGTTCAGAAAATGTTGGAATGGTGTGGAGTAGAATTGATGATTTACTTTCATTCTCCACTGTTCAATTTTCTAATAAGGTGACCAAAAGAGCAGTTTTGTCAGATATTTCAAAGTTATATGACCCGTTAGGACTGATTAGTCCCTGCGTTGTGCCGGTTAAATTATTAATTCAAAAACTGTAGACTATAAAATTGGAATGGGATAATCAATTACCTCTGTCATTGGCGGAAGAATGGTTAAAGACCAAAAGTGAATTGGGGCTTTTATCTCAATTAAAGATTAAGCGAAAAATAATCTGTGACAATGCAGTATTGATGGAACTTCATGGGTTCAGTGACGCAAGCCTAAATGCATATGGAGCAGTTATTTATTTAAAGAGCAAAAATGTTTTTGGTCAAGTAGATGTACAATTAATTGCCTCAAAAACAAAAGTAGCACCATTGAGTCAAAAATTAACAATACCAAAGTTAGAGTTAATGGGAACGTTATTGTTAGCCAACTTAAAACATAAAGTCACTAATGCCATGACAATGGAAAAATTAAAGTGTTATTTGTATTCCGATTCACAAATAGTACTAGCTTGGTTAAAGGGTAAGGTTGAAAAATTGCCACGTTTTGAAGCTAACCGAGTAGTACAAATAAAAAAGTTGACTGAAGAGTGTTCATGGGCGTACGTTGGTACAAAGGATTGTTGGTGCGTACGTCGTTAGTTGTTGGTCGTACGTTGGTGCACGAGGTGGAAATTTATTCCACCTCGTGCACCTCATTTTGGAGGGCTCTGGGAATCAGCGGTAAAGTCATTTAAATATCATTTAACAAGAGTAGTTAGGAGTAATCATTTAGTATTCCCTTTCTTCCGATCCAAATGACTTCCTTCCTCTTACACCGGCGCACTTCTTGATTGGCAAACCCATGGTGGCTGTCCCGGATCCAGATGTGACTGGAATAAAAATCAACAAACTGTCACGATTGCAACTGCTGCAAAATATGCAACAGGGATTTTGGAAGATATGGTCACGTGAATACTTTTCATCATTGCAACGCCGCAACAAATGGACTGCTGAAAAGAATCAGCTAAGCATCGGATCATTAGTCTTACTAAAGGAAGACAACTTACCTTCCTGTAAGTGGCACACTGGTCGAGTGGTCCAATTTCATCCTGGAAAGGATAATTTACTGCGAGTTGTGACGGTAAAAACTACGCATAGTGAATTTAAAAGAGCTGTGACAAAATTGTGTTTGCTTCCAATACCTGTAACATGAACTGTGATGAAAAGACAATTATACATGCTTTCATTTACATTGTATGTACTTACCTGATGGATATATTCTTGTTTCATATTTACAAGATTTTTTGAATTGTATAAAACTGTGTTTATTTATTTTCGATATTTTGATGTAATGGATGTAGATGTATTTCGTATGTTTGGAATTTTTCTTTATAATTTTTGCATCTGTGTTAAGATATGTTGAATTATATCATATTTTTGATATGTTGGATTTTTGAATTATTAAGTTATAATGTTATGAATTGTGTACTTTATTTATCTTTGAATTATTGATGGTTGTTAAAATTCAATTAAGTTGATTTTTTTATACATATTTCTTATTTATTTGTTTTGAACACTGTTCAACGCGGGGGAGAATGTTAAAATTTTATATTGAGTTTAAAACGCATTTATTTTGATTTCCGGTTATGTTCGTATGCTTCGAGGAAGACCGGGTCTAGTTTTAGTTTTCAGTATTGTGATCGACACCAAACGTACTACATGTAAATACATCACCTGTCTGTAACTTGGTTGTGAAATAAAATTGTGAAAATTATACAGTCTATTCTGTCGATTAAACAAAAATAAACAAATATTCGCAAGGGGTCATCCTTTCAGCTCATGAACATAAACAAATCAGCAAAGGACTAATCATTCAGTTTAACAAGATAAACAAACATTAGCAAAGGGCCGACCTTTCATCTCCAACAATATAAACAAATGTTATCAAATTGGTAACTTTTCATGTCATCACGATAAACAAATATTAGCAAAGGGCTAACCTTTCAGCTCAAAACCATTCAGACATTAGCAAAGAGCTAACCTTTCAGCCCAACATAATAAATTACCTACCACGTCAGTAAAGGGCTGACACAAATATGTACTCGCAAAAAGCTAGCCTTTCAGCTCAACAAAATAAATAAATTTTAGAAAAGGGATAACATTTCAGCCAAACAAAATAAATTAACATTTGAGTAAACAGCTGACCTGCAGCTCGACAAGATAAACAAATATTCACAAAGGACTAACCATTCAACTCAACAAGATAAAATATTAGCATATCCTAGCCTAGGCTATCCTTTCAGCTCAAACCCAATCAAATATGTTAATATTACTCGTAGATAAACAACGTAGGGAGATAAACAAGATGTCTAAAATTATTAGAAAATAAGTCTAAAAATCTTCCATGTTAATTTTTCTGGCAAAAAAGTGTCGCGAAATCTTAAAATCAAATTTTCAGCCATTCTGTCCATTTTTATAATGAACTCTGAAAATATGAAAAGTTGAGTCAGGAAATTTATTTTCTTTGTGCTTTTATATCGAAAATTAATAGGTGAATAAAAAAATGGTTTTTAACATATGCGTATCCACTACCCATAGCTCGCGGGAGTGCTACTCCTATGACAACATGTCGACCGCAGCACATTTTAAAGATAAAAGGTAGATCTTAAGTAGACAAAACTTGGCCACCCCTGGTCTATAGGAACAACTTTTTTACTTAAAATTTTGAATTCCAAAAAAAAAATGTTCTCTGTAGGGTCCATTTTCATTTTAATCATTGGAAATATTTTATATATTTATTTCTTGATTATTTGATAGTTTGCTATTCTATAATAAATATGTCAAAAACAAATATATGGATACATGCATGCTGGTGTGGGTACATACTGTACATACTTAAACCTAATAATAATATTCTTTTTTGTTCCATTCGTTGAAGTGTAATACTAATAACTTGACATAGATGAAGTAGCTTTTAATCCAGGATTTGGATATCTAAACGGACAGAGTTACCTACATAATTTATGTAACAAAAACTTACGTACTGTTACGTTTTACGGTATTGATACATTTACATATTGTGTTATCTGAGTACGCATATAAGCAACATGGTTCCCTCGATCTATTTTTCTACATCATTGTGTATGTAATTCCGATTACGCAAACTCAGTATGTACATCATGCTCAGTGCTCACCACGTAACGAAAATACATTTTACTTTTATTGATTTATTAGATGAGCACGCAAACAAGGAATATCTCAAGAGGTTATTAATCTTACGTAAGGTATGTCTTCTTGCAGATGCTACCTATAAAACATGATAATAATATGCTAAGATCAAGGTTATTAAATGGCAGGCGACGCGTTATGTAACCTAGCATTTTCCGGTTAGCCTTGATGTCGAGGAAGGAATTTCGGACATCCCAACGGGGACGAATAAAAAATAATCAGCCAAGATTTTTTCTCCCGCCAAGCGAACACGAATTAATCGTGAAACAATGTTTTAATTTAACTTGGGAAAGAATTGGGATACTTCTTTTATTTGCTCTCGGAATTAGAATTCGGAAACTTTTCAAATACTGTGCCAGCGGCGTCTGTGGACTGCTACGAGGCGATTTCGCAGGATTATGGACGGTTTGGAATTTTACACAGGTGGCGGACCTTTTATTTCAAACAAGAAGATTCGCAGTGAATTTTATATTTGAATGTAACACTCGGGGTGCGTACGTTTAAATCGTACTCGAATTAAAATAAATTAAGTTGAGAAAAGTAATGTAATCCATGTAAGTAGGAACAACAAATCTTTGTACATACAGGTTATCCAAAATAAGAGACATAAAAACAAGAAAAAAGTGGTTTGTGAGTGACTTATACTATCTTGAGGTTTTAGTAATATTGTCACGATGTCACCTTTGGGAATAGTACCTATATATACACACCTAAAAAATGCAGAGTTGGATTTTACACTGAATGAAATCCGCTTTGTGTTTCCTTCGATACCATTTGTGCAATGTGCATGTAGTTAAATCAGACGGTGTTATATTTTTACAGAGTACATTTACTCCTGTTGTAGTTATTACTATTTTACAACATGTTTAAAATATAACTTTAGGGAGTTGGATTTTTGCCCACGCAGGCATATGTACCAAGCGGTAACAATATTATGGGGGCCAACAATAATTAAATGTATTATGGCAATTCATAAGTTATCTATGTTATCGTCACTAGTCAATAAGAAACAACAGTTTAATTATATGTTGTTTTTTACTGACAATGACTATAACACAGAAAACTTATTTATTTACATAATATATTATTTGATTTTATACATATCACATATCACTTAGATGTCAATCCTTTATTTTGTTCAGTATCATAACATCTTTTTTCTACTTTGCATTCACAATGCACACATTGTAACACTGTTTTCGGTGTTACAATTAACACATTGTAACACCGAAAACAGTAACATTTTTGTCTAAGATTGCCAGGATTGGTACACAATGATATCAAATGCCAAATGTCAAACGTACAATACATAACCACACACTGCCCCTTTTTAATCGCTTGCAATCGCATAAACTGCGAAATATCAATATTCTATACATATTTAAACATGCGTGTAGCCTGCTATAGTATGGCCAAAGGTTGTGGCTTTCTTAGTTTTGCTGTGTTCATCAAAATACGCCAGCATAACGTTTTCGGTGATGTTTTACGACTCTGATAAGTGATCGTTATCATTCTTTTCAACTAAACATCAAATCCCTTTTTCAGATATAATTCAAGGACCACATTTACTTTAATAAGGTATTATGCGAAGATCAAACCTACATCGCAGATATGAATGATTTTAATTACTGCTACGAGATTGTATATGCGCAATCAATGGTTTATCAGCATACACGTATGAAGCTATAGTACATTTAAAGTGTAGAGGATTTCTTAGTTTATGTAACGTATAAGTTTTCGGTAACATTTTGGACCGAATTCTGTTCGGCTCAATTCGTATTCATTTTTGTCCGTCGCTTTCGACTTCGTCTTAGTTCTGGTTGTGTGCAACATATTTGTATTACCTCCATCACATGTAATTTTACTAAGTATAATTTATTCTAATAAACTACTTTGCCGAAATTAAAATTGGGTTTCAATTATAAGTGCTTGTAAATATATAAGCCGCAACGGCTACGTAGCGGAATTAGGTAGACACCGCTATTAAACGTTAGGTGTTAAAACTTAGCATAATTTATTCTAATAAACTACTTCACCGAAATTAGAATTTGGTTTCAATTATAAGTGCGTGGAAATGTATAAGCCTCAACGGCTACCTAGCGGAATTAGGTTGACACCACTATTAAACGTTAAGCGTTATAACAATTCTTTAGTAAGTTCTTGTTCTTCGAAGTAACTAATCAGTCACCGCCAAACACTTCTAACACTTCCAAACAATAAGATTCTGATTATTATACTTATGAAACCACTATTAAAGTTGTTGACTTTTTAGGTTAAGTTTCATATATTTATCACAGTAGGGTTAAAAGTGTTGCCCCAAGCTCCATTATGATCATCGTTGAGACCTCGCTGAATATTTATTCAAACTTGTAGGCTAAAGTAGAGTAATTTTATTCACAATTAGATTTTGTCAAGATGTTATCTCATAGATCTCATCCTTAACGAAGTTGACAGTTACTACAGTGCTGCCACGTGGTACCCGCGAAATACCCTAGATTATAATTTAGCGCAATATAGTAACCACAATTTCTAAATTTATATAAAATTAATGACACAAAGTAGAAAAAATAGTATATTACACTCGTTTTATAAGACGTATTGGCGCACTCGTTCCATTTGGGCACTCCTCGCTACGCTCGTCGTGCCCAAAACAACTCGTGCGCCAATTTGACGTCTTATAAAACTTGTATAATAATATACTATTACCAAATAGACTCGTATAAATATACAATAAGTAATAATGTAGTAATCATAAATAAACGTCTAGTCTGCATACCGCAAAAGGCAAACGTGCACTTCTTTTCTTAAGTTCTAATAGCAAGGAAACCTGTAATATAAATCCAAATTAATGCATATCAGATATAACGGGTCATTATAACTGATTGTAGTCGAGGTAGGCCATGATACCAAATATAAATATTTCTGGTAGCCGCTCGATTTGAATTGAATTCCCCTGTTATACATGCAAAAGTTAAATTAGTTGCATAACCTATTTCAAGTTTGACAGTTGCTTGGATATAGGGGCAAAAATATATTAACATGGGCATGGCCTACTACAATCATTTACAATGAGCCAAGTAGTAAATAATACTTACGTGGCAAAATATGCATGTTTCCATCTCCTGTCACATGGTAACGGTATATATGTCTCAAGCTGCAATATCTGTAACTATTAGTTGCAAATTACATTTTATATTGCATATAATATATCACTGTACCAGTTGTTGGGAACTTCTTATTAGTCAAAAACGGTTGTAAATTTTTGTTTTCTGTTTCCGTGATGTTTATGTAACAGTTAAGAGCCGTGCGTGATTTACAATAAAAGAAATAAAAGAAGAAAATATTAAAATTTATATTTTAACTTACAAGTGCGGGAATCTTTTTCTATTCTTAATTTTCAATGTCTTGACATTGACAAAATCCCCTTAGGAACCACTAATATAAATGGAAATCAATACTTAATCCGTCATATTCGTAGTAAATGAAACTTACGAGTACACCTTCACAAAATGTTTAATTAAACCTCGTCCTCTGCCACATGGTGCGGTCAATACGTCTCAGTCTACAGTGACAGTAACTATGGTTATACTTATAAGGCAGCTAAAATGTTCAGAAATATAAAAGCATGTGATAACAACCGATAAATAAATACATAAATCTATAAATACGTAGGTTTTCACGGCCAGGATTATTTAGAAAAAAAGATTCTTCCGGATTAGAAGAATATCTCAAAATTTGTTTTTGCTGACGTTTAGCGAACCATGATGCTCGGTTCTTCAGAGCTAACTGAATACTGAAGCTTACTCAAGAATTCCACCTTTATATACCTAGATTAACACCTCATTGCATAAATCTGGAGCTACCGCTCCCATGTGTTTTCCCACCAGACTGCGTTAGGATCGATTTCTACTTTGTACAATGATTTTTGTTAAAACCGGGTTAAATTTCAGGGTGGTGGAACAATATGACTATCTCATTGAAGAGAAATTGTTTGAATTCTCGGGAATATATTTGTCCAGTTTAAAATCGTATGTCTTTTGTTTGTATAGATCACCGGCAACGGGTGTACAGGGTGTTACCGTATTTGTGGAGAGATTGTATGTGTTGTTGAACTTGTTGCCACTGTCTGCGAGAGTGATTCTCTGCGGAGATTTTAATATTAACTTTGCGTGTGAGATAGCATCAAGATCTATACGACTCCTATTTGCTGAGTTTGGCATTGGCATGATGGTGCGGTCGCCTACCTATATTACTGCTCATTCCGCTACAATTCTCGATTACTTTGCTACTAATCGGAATGAAATGGTGAATGTTACCGTGAGGTCGACTGGCCTCTCGGATCATGAGTATGTGTTGGCCGCACTCCAGTGTGAGCGCATGTGTGATGATGACGGGGTGCGTTTTAGTCGTCCGAGTACGAGCGCTGGATTGCGTAAGTTTGTCGAAATGTGTGGACGTGAGGATTTTCGAGGCACGGGAACTGTTAATGAAAGATTTTCTAATTTTGTAAATGGGCTATGGGCTATCTAGAGTTTACAGTGTGGCATTTCCACTGAAGCGAATAAAAGCATCAGTTAGGAGAAAAGGATGGCTGACGAAAGGAATAAAAATTTCTTGTCGAAATAAACGAAGTTTATTGTACTTGCGAAAGTTTTCTATATGTCCGAACTTCAATAACTATGTTTCTAATTACAAAACTGTATTGAAGGCAGTTATTTCATTGGCGAAGAAACAGTTTTATAGAACACGCATTGCAGAGTCCGATAACATTATTAGAGAATCGTGGAGAGTTGTGGGGGAGCTGAGCGGAAGAACTCATTCGGAATACCGGTCCTTGTCGCTTGCGGTTGATGGACAGTTGGTGAGTGATCCAGTACAGCTGTGCTCGGTATTTAATGATCATTTTGTTGATGCTGTTGCTGGAATGATTTCTGACGCCGGTACGATCAATGCAGGAATGGCGGGTGACTTAGGAAACCACCAGAATAGTTTTTTTCTTTCTCCCACTTCATTGGGGGAGGTCGATAGCATAATCAGTCTTATGAAAAATAAGACTTCGGCTGGGTATGATTTGCTGACCGCTAAAATGTTTAAGGTTTTGCCTCCCATCGTTCGGGAGAGTTTGGTTGACTTAATTAATGATTCTTTTACGGAAGGAACATTTCCTGACTGCCTAAAGTTAGCCAAGGTTGTGCCAATATATAAATCGGGAGATCGGAATGATAAAGTGAATTATCGGCCCATTTCGCTATTGCCGGTTCTGTCTAAGATTATTGAAATAATATTTAAAAATCAATTCACAGGTTTCTTACAGGGTGAGCAAATATTGAGTGCTGCTCAGTTTGGTTTTCGATCAGGTCTTTGTACTGCAGATGCAATTTATAATGTTCTCAGCGAGGTATATAACGGCATTAATGGGGGCCGGTGTACTGTGGCTGTCTTCTGTGATATTAGGAAAGCCTTTGATTGCGTAAGCCATGAAGTGCTTCTGCGTAAATTAAGTTCCATTGGCGTTAGAGGAATTGCCTTCCAGTGGTGTCAGAGTTATTTATCCGGGAGGCGGCAATTTGTGTCTGTTGCTGGTCGGTGTTCGCGTTTTGCTTCTGTTCCCTGTGGTGTGCCCCAGGGTTCTGTTTTAGGCCCTGTCCTTTTCTCATTGTACATTAACGATCTTCCCGACTGCATAATTAGCGGTAAAGTGACGATGTTTGCTGACGACACAAGCATCGTATGGTCAGACGTGAGCGTGTCGTCGCTGGTCAGCAGAGTAAACGCCGATCTTGAGCGTCTGCGCGTTTGGTTTTCTTTGAATGGGCTGGTGTTGAATTTATCTAAGACTGCAGCCATGTATTTTTCCAGCGGTAGTGAGTCTCCGGTGGGGTTGTTGCGGTTTGGTGACGATCAACTGAGTTTTCTGGATAGCACTAGATTCTTGGGTGTGAATCTGGATCATTCTCTTAGATGGTCTTCCCAAGTGGGTCAGCTACTTACACGATTGGGCAGAGCCCACTACGCGGTTCGTGCAGTTGCGCGGGAGCTGGGTGAAGCTTCTGCTCCCACTGTGTACCATGCGTATTTCGGAAGCTTGGTGCGATATGGTATAATGTTTTGGGGCTTTTGTTCGGCTGGGGAGATGGATTTGGTATTTAAGCTTCAGAAGCGAACAATTAGATCTATTGTTGGGCTGGACAGAGAGATAGCTGTAGACCAATATTTGAAAAATTGCAGATTTTGTCAGTTTTTAATGTATTTATTTTTGAGGTATGTGTCATGGTTTTTAAGATTCGTGTCGGGTTTTTTCGTCCTCTGGTTTTGCACCCAACGCGCGCTGCCGGTGATTTGCGGTTACCTTTGCCCAGGTCTGCGAAGTTCCATCACTCCCTATTATTTACTGGGGTTAAAATATTTAACAACCTGCCAAATCACCTGAAGGAGCTAAACAGTGTTGTTCCATTCAGGAAGGGTCTGCGTGAGCTACTTTTGGGCAGAGTATTTTACTCAGTCCAAGAGTATTTTGACGAGCGGCTATAGCTCAAGTTAGTACCACATTGCCATTGTTGCTCTAGGCTGCTTCAAGCGTATTGATATTCAACCGGATTTTAAATTTAAATGTAAATGTAAATATTGCGGATGCTGAGTTTAAGGTTCATGTATTAGGTAGTTTGTTAGTTGTAAATGTTGTAATTATGTACACCTTATTGGTTTTTCATAATAAAGTCTATCTATCTATCTATCTATCTATCTATCTATCTATCTATCTATCTACTACTAATGTCAGTGCCGCCCTCGCCTTTGATGTCGTTGGAGTTTTGTAAATTTCGGTGGCTTTTCTAATAAGTCTTCGATGATAATTACTCACCCTTGCCAACACCTTCGCGTCATCGAAGCCCACTCTGTGACCCGACTCATGGCAGTGTTCGGCAATACCGGACAGTTGAATCTTGCCTAACCGCTGTCTCTCCCACACAGCACGTTCCACACTCGCACGTTGTCTTGTATACCACTTCGTTCTTCATGCGTGGTATGATATCTTTTAGGTTTGGCAAAAGATCCTTTGCCTTAGCTAGTGCTCTATACCTTACCGTGATACCAGATTTCCGCAGTAGTCCACCGAACCAAGAAGTTCGGTCTCCGATGAGGAAGTCCTTGGTAAAACACAAATCCATTAACCATTAACCATTAACACAAATATATTAATTTAAGAATATATACATTATGAATGAACACAATTTCAAATATAAAACATACGGTGCCTTGCGCCGTGGGCGCTTATCCGAAGGTATATTTACAAACTGAAATCTGAAACGATTTACCTGCCAGTGAGTGAACAGCTTGGCGGGTAAATTTTTAAAAGCAAACGACGATAAAACGATAAAAATACTTTACATACATATTTAAAAGGATGTAAAACGTTTTGATCTAAAAATTATTGATTAAAACACTAACACGCTCAGCACACACACGCAGCTACCGCCACCGCCTTCGACGTCTCCTCCGTTGCTCCGGCTCAAACTCGTCGTCCTCGGTGGCATCCAGCTTAGCATCGTGTTGCTGAGCTCCTGCGTCCGCGTCGTCTTCTTGCTCATCCCTAGGCTGCTCAGGTGGTTCCGGCGCTGCAACCTCTGGCAGTGGTGGCAGAAGGTTGTGTAGCTCGAATGGAAAGCGATGTTTTCGCATCCTCGCTTTATCGGTAATGTCACATAAGAGGGGGTTCTCATGCCGAATGGTTTTTTCATAAAATTTTGTGACGTGTTTAGCCAAAATGTCATTAATAAAAGGACACGCAGCGCGAGTATGTAAACTTACAGTACGGTCATATCGATCGGCTCTTAAAATAATACGTAGAATTTTGTTTTGCTGGACCTGAACACGTTTCAAATGTGTACGCGCCGCGTTGCCCCACACTGGCGCCCCATAAAGCATTCCCGGTCGAAT
This sequence comes from Aphodius sticticus, assembly GCA_963966075.1. Lineage (NCBI taxonomy): Eukaryota > Metazoa > Arthropoda > Insecta > Coleoptera > Scarabaeidae > Aphodius > Aphodius sticticus. Next base: position 46,917,581 of record OZ014509.1, on the reverse strand, counting down.
TATCGAATAATACACGAGTTTCTTATTTGCGAAATTTAGAACACTATTACGACAAATTAGCGGGTACATTGTTCGAATGTTCCCGCTTGCTATTTGTATAATTTTGTTGACCTGGTTCCTGAAAGTTAACCTTTGATCAAGATGCACACCCAGATACTTTACGCACTTTTTGAGAGGGACTGGCACTTCGTCAATTTTGACAGGGTAGGGAAGGTGTATCGGGCGGTTAAGTTTGCTAAAAATCACGAGTTCCGACTTGGCAGCATTTAACCGGAGCTTCCATTTGGCGTAATATTTCCGTAGGACATTAACGTGAATTTGGATCATGCGAGATGCTATTAAGGGGTGAAAATTTCTCGCATAGATCGCCGTGTCATCCGCGTAAAAAGCTAATTTTGTATTTCTTAATTTAGGGGTGTCCGAGATGTAAATATTGAAAAGATGGGGAGATAAAATCGCGCCCTGTGGTACGCCACAGAAAGTTTCCTTACTTGAGGACATTTGATCATTGACCCTGACCATGATTTGTCGACCTTCGAGGTAGTCTCGGACTAGTTTAATTAAATACGCGGGGTAATTATTCGTAATTAATTTGTGCAATAGTCCGATTATCCAGACTCTGTCAAACGCCTTTTCAATGTCCAGGATCAACATGGCCATATGATCTCTCTTGTTGAAACTTTCCACGGCGTCCGCAACGACGCGAGCAATTTGGTGGGTGGTCGAATGTCCGGATCGAAAGCCAAATTGTTCGTTAGGAATGACATGACGATCTTCAGTGTGGGCCAATATCCGCTCATAAATTATACTTTCGATTAATTTTGAAATCGAACAAAGCAAAGAGATCGGCCGATAACTGGTGGGGTCATGCGGTGGCTTGGAGGGTTTAAGAATGGGCAGCACCACTGCAGTTTTCCATACTGCCGGGAAATAACTAAGAGACAGAACAGCGCGCGCGATGTATGTGAGCTGGACTATGGCCTTCCGAGGCAGGTTCTTCAGCAAGAGGTTCTGTATGCCATCTACGCCTGGAGCCTTTAAAGAGCTGCTTCTCTTGACATATCGCGAAATAGTGGATGGTTTAATTAAAAATACGTCATCGGGTGGATTATGCTCTTCAGTCAGGAACTCCTCCACAGTTTGTGTTATGTTAATGTGATCTTGTGAAGTGTCCGGTTCTGGTATGTGTACCCCACTGTAATAATTAACCAAAGCATCTGCCTTTTCCCTATCGGTCAGATGTAAACCGTCATCATTCTGCAACGCTGGTACGGGCCTAAACTTGCGCTTGAGCTTTCTAATTTGTGTCCAAAGCGTATTATCATCTGTACTTAATCTACCTAATCTGTCCGCCCAAATTTTGTCTCTGTGTTGTTTCATTTCTGTTTTGACTCTATAATTAAGGTGTTGATATATATCCCTGTCGAGCGGTTGCCTTAACCGTTGATAAGCGCGTCGTGCAGTGTTACGTTCATGTATTAAATCAAGGATGTTTTGAGGAGTTTCGCGTTTCTTGTATGGATCGAGTGCAGTTTTCTTAATTGATCTACGCGTTGCAGTTTGAATTGCGGTTGTTAAATTCTCAATTTCAATATCTAATGTGTGCGTGTCGTTGATGCATGTGTTGATAGCAATTTTCTAGTTTATTATCTGTCGAAACTTTGGCCAATCAGCGGTGTTGTATTTATATTTTCTGCTTGTACGCGACCGCTCACCAAGCCCACCGAGCTTGATCAACACGGGTAAGTGGTCAGAGATCAATTCGTTCAAGACCGAGGCGTCCGAAACATCCCTAAGGTTTCGCACCAACGCGATATCAATCGTCGTTGGGGTTGTTCCATTATCAGGATAATGAGTCGGACCCCTCGGTGCCAATACTAAGACGTTGTGATTGGCTACGAAATTTGCGACATTAACCCCATTCCTGTTGTTGTAATGACAGCCCCATGAGGTGTGACAAGCGTTTAAATCCCCAACGAGGAGGACTTTGTTGTGCTTCGTAAGAAGGCTATGTAAGTCTTCTTGCGATAATGTTCTACGCGGGCTATTATAAATCGCGATGATGTGTAAATTACCTGACGTTCTGATTTTAATCGCCTCCAAATGATCCAGATCATCATCGCGTATTTCTATGAATGGTATGTTGTTCCTGACCAGCATAGCCACTATACCCTTACGTCGTGTATTATCCTTCCGGAGGACACTGAAATTTGGAATATTGAAAACATCCGTATTGATTAAATTTGTTTCATTTAAACACATAATTTGGATCTCGAAGCGGTTCAGAAATTCTACTCTTATGAAGCACACTATTAGCATTCCAATGACCAATAGAAACCATTAGATATGCTTTAAGTCCTCGCAAAATTGCTGGACCGCTTCGAGTTTATCGAACTCATTGCGCGATTGGATAACATTTGACCGAAATTTTTTGATTATACTTATCATCTGTTTAAGAATTATAACGCTATTTAGCTCTTCCATCTCTCTAGCCAAGGTCGCAAAATCTTCATGCGAAGAAGCAGCTCCCTGTGATCGGATCTGGTCTCTCGGCGGTAGCTTTGGCATAGGTTGGCTTGCTGAGACCCTCTGCTTGAACCAAGCATTTTCCTTCGGAAGCGGTGCCGGCACAAAGCGCTGCGACGACAAGACTGGATATTCGTCAGCTCTTAGACGAAATCCATTCGCCCTCTTAACCGTCGCAGTGTCTTTTCGCCCATTTGGCCCAGCTCGTTGAGCAAGTTTGCGCAGGTACATCGGGCAGTCGATACTGTTCGCCGCGTGTCTACCTCGGCAGTTGGTGCACTCCAGCGGATCCCCATTCTCTTTGCTTTTGTGGCAATCATTGGTGTGATGAGGATCCGGGCACTTCAAGCACCGAGACGCCCCAAAGCAGTTATCCGTAGCATGACCCCACATCTGGCAATTCTTGCATTGGATCAATTTTGCTTTATTTCGAAGAAATCCAAAGTGGACCCTCATATGATTCAAATAGGAAATTTTGCTTAATTTTTCCAAACTGTGCTCCTTCCCTACAGTTATGATAAATTTTGGAAATCGCGTCCCCTGCATACGGAAGCACTTATACACAGTGACGCTGTGCAAAGACATCTCAGCGATAATTTCCGGAGGTGTTACATCATCCGCCAATCCATCCAAGACAAACGCGCGCCGTAGATCCTCTTTCTCAGTGTAAGTATGGAAGCTAATATTACCTTCCTTGAGGTACTTTAAGAGTTGCCCCTTAGCTTCCCTCGTTTGCAGTACAACTGAGATCAGATCCTCACCTAATCGCAGCCTATATTTGCCTTTCCCGACGGCAAGGTCCAAGTCAGCCATAACTTTTTTAGCGTTGTGTGGACTTTTCGAATGTATTACAACAGGTGCAGGTGATCTCTCCCCAGCACCTGCTGCCGATGTTGTAGCTGTAGCCGATGATGTTGTTGCTGTAGCCGAAGATGATGTCGTTGCTGTCATGCTTATAGATACTGCTGGTCTGGTGGTAGTACGTTGGGCCCGGGGCAACGGTTCAACATCAGCCTGAAGATTTGTATACCTGTTCTTGACGCTACAGGCTTTCGCTTGACGGGCTTCTTTGCTGGTTCAAAGCCTCCAAGCTCCATCATCTCAGGGGCAGCAGGGAGAAGACGCACTTCTGTACCAGTCATGGCTTCTGTCATGGCTTCTGTCACTACTGCATGATTTTTTCCCCCGTTCCAAACACAAAAAGATCCCGCGCCGAAATGATTTTCCCGTTAAAATACTATAGATTGTTCAACTAATAAATTCAAAACACTTACAGAAACTATTAAAAATACAATTAAATTAAAGGGAAATTACGGAGCGCTAAATAACACGTGTATTCAATAGGCACGTAACTAGGCAATAAACACAAATCCAATTAATTAAAAGAATTATTGTTGTATAAAATGGTTCATTTTCATTTATTTTACATCATAACAAATCGTATGGTGATGTAAAATAAAAAATCGCCTTGGGTTGATGACTGTATTTTTATTGTGTATTAACGAATACATGTTTACAACACATATATCTCCACACAAAAGAAGAAAATAGACTCGTAAACATTATCTAATGAGCCCTCAAATCATACGACAAACAAGTGACATACAAAACAACAGGTACTCCAACAAATGTTATATGAGAAAAGAGAGGAAAAATTGACAGGAATCGAGTTTAAAACATAAAATGTACTGACTGTGACGGGACCCAATCTCCATCAAAATGGACCCCCTAGAAAAAATTTAAATAATAAAAGAGACGAAGAAAAATAACAACGTAATTATCAAAATCCAAATATTCCCGGATGGCCACCTTATTAGAAAATTAAAATATTAGGAACCACTGTCAAATGCGAGATACACAATCACTTGTGCATAATCGAATAGAAATAAAATTAGAATAAAAAAGTATTGATATTCAGTGAAACCGAACCAAGCTAGAATTGGGAAAGAATGCAGAATCGAAAAATGTATGAAGGATAAGCAATGCTGACGTTAATATATTTATACTGTTTGTTTGTAATTTTCGGTATTTTCATAAATGTAACTGGAGATTGATATAAAAATATGATGATACATTTTTTCAATTTTAAACAGAACATAACAATAAACATAGCCATCACCACAGGAAGCGTGTTCTATATTTTTTATAGTTAAAAGAAGCAATCTGTATTTAAGTAACAATATGTTCTTTGTGTTGTGTAAGATTTATTGTTTTACCGTGGTGAATAAAGAGCTTTAATATTAGTTACGGAAAAAGGTATTTGTCTGGCAATTCCACACGTGTCTACGGTTGCTTCTTCGATTTTCGTATGACGGAATTGCCCGACAAATACCTTTTTCCTTATCTATCTCACCGTCGATTAACCAGCTTTCCATTTTAATATTAGTTTTGGTATTGGTAGTAATTTTTGTTCCTTCTATTTACTTGACAAGTTATTAAGGAATTCTACATACTACCAGAGTGAGCCCAGCGATTTGTTTAATGGTCCTCCGCGGAGGCATAATTGAAGTGCTACAATAGCTACTCAGATACCACAACCGAACCGATCGTATCTGAGGGACGAACCACTAAAGCTGCATACAGATCTGTCGTAAAAGTACAGGCGCGCGGGCAATTTAAGCGCGCGCGCCTCTGCCGAGCCCCCTGCGGGCCGGTTGAGCGACACCGGCGCGCCTGCAACGCGAAGCGCGCGCCTATCACGGGCAGCGTTCGCCGAGACCAGGCGTCAGCAAGTCCCGTGTCATATTTTGTTGTTCGAGCGCAAAGGGTCTCGCAGTACAACTTGGGACGTCAACAAAGACACATGTCGTCCGCAGGGTGGACAGATGATGCCAGTTTAAATTTCGTAGATATGTACAGAGATTTTAAAATATTATGGGACCCTACCCGTAAATAGTTATTTAACCAACAAGGATATTAAAAGGAGCGATTAATGATCGAGACTGTTTAACGCACGAGCGATTAGCGAGTGCGTTAATTCGAGATCATTAATAGCCGTTTAATATTCGAGTTGGCTACACCATTTTTCCGTCGACCGTATTCTTCTAGCGGCGTCTACATACATTTTATTAGTCGATGTCGTTTGAGGTTATATGACCATTTATGTAATTTGACAGTTCTAAGCCTGTATAACGGAATGTTTTGATTGGATGGTTTTATTTTACGTATGTTCGATTGGCTATAATCAAGTCGTTTGATTGGCTATAACAAATCATGAATTAATAGAAATCGTGCATTAATAGCAAGATTGGTCGAGCCATATTTGACAGAGGTTGTGCTGACAGCGTTTTGCGGGGCGGGGACGAGGCGCTGGCGTGACGTCAGTGGTGTCTTGTCACAGAGTTACCTATAGGTTTGAATAGCAATAAAGCCTATATTTGAAAGCTCATAACTCGGAAACGACTGAACGAAAAAAAGTGAAATAAAGTGTACTATATTCCTGAATCATTTCTACATAACATGTATAACTATCTTTTACCACTCGGTTTAAACATGGGTGCGAGAGGACCCGGGGGAAGTTAGCAATATGTTTGTTTTTCAACCGATTTTAATAAATGATACATCATTTTAAAGCTCATAACGTCCTGATTAGCCCATGAGTTTTGCCCGGTCGATCAAATCATAATTAGTGCCCTAAAAATACGAATGAAAGTTGACATTTTCGACTATTTGGTAAAGTTTTAGGCACCATATCTCGGCTAACTTAACCGATCATAATGAGCAATACATTAATCGAAAGCGCAAGGCTTAATGTACTCTATATAGTTTTGCCCGATCGAAATTATAACAATTAGCGCCGTGGGAAATTAACAAAGTTTGAGCGTTCCGGAGCGCTAATAGCAGCTATACCAGGAGCGCCGTTCGATAAAAGAGCCAGCAATAAGTACTTTTTCTCATTCGATTTCGAAAATTTATACATCAGTCGATAGCCTAGAGCCTGCTTTATCTGCATGCGTTTTGCCCGATCGAAATTATAACAATTAGCGCCGTGGTAAATTATCAAAGTTTGAGCGTTCTGGAGCGCTAATAGCAGCTATACCAGGAGCGCCGTTCGATAAAAGAGCCAGCAATAAGTACTTTTTCTCATTCGATTTCGAAAATTTATATATCAGTCTATAGCCTAGAGCCTCCTTTATCTGCATGCGTTTTGCCCGATCGAAATTATAACAATTAGCGCCGTAGGAAATGAACAAAGTTTACGTGTTCTGGGGCGCTCATGGCGGCTATACTCGGTGCACCGTTCGGTAAAACAGCCAGCAATAAGTACTTTTTCTCATTCGATTTTGAAAATGTATACACCAGTCGATAGCCTAGGGCTTCCTCAATCTGCATGAGTTTTGCCCGATCGAAATTATAACAATTAGCGCCGTGGCAAATTAACAAAGTTTGAACGTTCTGGACCGCTAATAGCGGCTATACCAGGAGCGCCGTACGATAAAAAAGCCAGTACTTTTTCCAATTCGATTTATAAGTACTTTTTCCAATCCGATTTTGAAAATTTATACACCGGTCGATAGCCTAGAGCTTCCTTTATCTCCATGAGTTTTGCCCGATCGAAATTATAACAATTAGCGCCTGAAAACTAATAACAAAGTAGTAGCGTCGTGGGGATTTGGACAACACAGTTCAACCGCATGCCTTGAACACCGAACAACAAAAGCATAAAAAATAAGCACTTCCTGTCATCCGATTTTAACAAATTATACACCAATCGATAGCTTAGGGTGGCAACGAGTTATGCTCATTTTGCCCGGTCGAGATTCAAACAATTAGCGGGCAAGAATAATTAACAAATTTTGTGCTTCGGAGACATTGAGAAACTATCATACATGGTATACCGATCACAAACTTTTTTTATTTGTATTCCCGACACGTAGATATTTACGACAAATTAGATCGAAGCTCGTCATACATTTTGTGAAAGGCGAATATGCAAGTCGCGAAGACGTCAATTTTAACAACTGAGTTAATGATTTCAGTGCATTTTAATAGTATTTGTTATTTTTGTAATTAAATTTAAATTTCAAATGTTATTGTACACTTGTTTTGGCGCCGTAGTGGGCCTTAGTCGAACGCCGCACCAAGTGACGCCGCCACCGAATGCCGACAAAGACACAAAGAAAGTGCCGACATTGGGGCTTTCGTTTGCTAATATCAAAGGGTGCCGGTAGATCGTTTTTGTCAAGTTCTTGCGGGTAGTTATTGAGTGCAGTCGGAACTTTTGATGTCGTTCTTGGGAATATGTTCGATTGGATTTTGTGTCAGTTTTAGTTCGCAATTGCGCGTTGTGTATCGACAGCATCATGTAATAAAAACTAAATAATAAAATCATCGGGATCATAATTTAGATCGCTATTAGCGGTCCAGAACGCTCAAACTTTGACCGCGGAGAAGTTAGCCATAAAAGATAGCCATAACTTTTCTTTTTCGAATTTTGCTATGAAACATATATCAAATGATAGGGGTGTTCAAGTACTATACGCCAGAGTTTTGCTCCAAAAATGTATCAAACGGTGTTGTCGGAAATTTGATTTATATCATTACGCGTCACCTTATAAGAGCACTTGTCGTGTCAATAAAGAACTGCTCATAACTTTTTGCAACAAACCCATAGAGAAACAAGTGTTACAAATTCGGAAACCGCATTAAATTTTGCATCCAATAATGGTATTGGGAAGGTGCTACCCCTAATATCACCTACCCCAATACACCTATAATACAAGAAATTGGCGCGCCGGTCGACTAAGAAGTGATATTAATGAACATAACTCACGGTAAAATTATTGCATAACTTCCCCAAGTACGTAGAATTATAGGCAATTAAATGTGCTATTTACCTCTGAACGCCCGGAGTTTTGCTCGACGGCGAACAACCCTTAAATGACGATAATGTCCGTACGCGACCTTCCCCCCGGCAATCATATGTCGGGTGCTTGTGGCAGGAAAATGTTTATAACTTTGGCAAATATTGTTGCATAACTTTCTATCACACATCAAATTGTAGGTAATTAAAAGGACTTCCCACCCTTCGCCGCTTGGAGTTTTGCTCGATGGCGAACAACCCTTAAACAACGATAATGTCAGTACCCGACCGTTCCCGCCGGCAATCATATGTCGGGTGGTTGTGGCAGGAAAATGTTTATAACTTTTGCAAATATTGTTGCATAACTTTCTATCACACATCAAATTGTAGGTAATTAATAGGACTTCCCACTCTTCGCCGCTCGGAGTTTTGCTCGACGGCGAACAACCCTTAAATGGCGATAATGTCCGTACGGAACCAGAGCGACGGGCAATTGCATATCAAGTAGCTGCTGCAGAAAAATATTTATAACTTTTGCAAATATTATTGCATATCTTTCTATCATATATCAAATTGTAGGTAATTAAAAGGGCTTCTCACCCTTCGCCGCTCGGAGTTTTGCTCGACGGCGAACAACCCTTAAATGACGATAATGTCCGTACGCAATCGTCCCCGCCGGCAAACATATTCCGGTTTTGGCAGAAAAATATTTATAACTTTTGCAAATATTGTGGCATAACTTTATATCGTAAATCAAAAGTGAAATTAAAAATATTTAAAAGTGCTTCTCATGCTTCCCCGCTCGGAGGTTTACTCCACGCCCCACGGCAATCAACTCTTAAATGACGATAATGCACCCAGTTTGAAATTGCTGTATTAAAGGCAACTGGTCGACTGACTCCACGTAATATAATAGTATATTATTTGACGAGCACATAACAGGATATAAATCGCGAGCATGAAGTTTATACGCGCGCCGTAGGCGAGCGTATAAACATGCGAGCGATTTATATCAGTTGTGTGCGAGTCGAATACGACGTTTTATCTACGACTCATAAATTCCATTTTATATCAAATCTTTTAAATGTATTTGTCAATGGTGGCGAGGCGAAATATCAAATAAGTGTCATCCACGTAGGTTTAGACTGACTTTGACAGTACGTTCGTATAATGATGACAGTTCCTTCAAATAATGAAGTCATTATTAACTAGCTCTATTAATTACCTATAATTTGATATATGATAGAAAATTATGCAATATTATTTGCAAAAATTATAAACATTTTTCTGCAAAAAGTGACTTGCATGTGATTGTCTGTCATACTGGTTCCGATCGGACATTATCGCTATTACAGGGTTGTTTGACGTGGAGTAAAACTACAACCGGGGAAGGATGAGATGCACTTTTAATTACCTATAAGTTAATATATGATAGAAAGTTATGCAACAATGTTTGCAAAAGTTATAAACATTTTTCTGCAAAAACCGGAATATGTTTGCCGACGGGGACGATTGCGTACGGACATTATCGTCATTTAATGGTTGTTCGCAGTCGAGCAAAACTACGAGCTGCGAAGGGTGAGAAGGCCTTTTAATTGCCTACAATTTGATATATGATAGAAAGTTATGCAACAATATTTGCAAAAGTTATAAACATTTTCCTGCTACAAGCACCCGACATATGATTGCCGGGGGGGAAGGTCGCGTACGGACATTATCGTCATTTAAGGGTTGTTCGCCGTCGAGCAAAACTCCTAGCGTGCAAGGGTAAATAGAACATTTAGTTGCCTATAATTTGAAGTACTTAGGGAAGTTATGCAATAATTTTAGCGTGAGTTATGTTCATTAATACCACTTCTTAGTCGACGGCGCGCCGATTTCTTGTATTATAGGTGTATTGGGGTAGGTGATATTAGGGGTAACACCTTACCAATACCATTATTGGATGCAATATTTAATGCGCCTTCCGAATTTGTATCACTTATTTCTCTATGGGGTTGTTGCAAAAAGTTATGGGCAGTTCTTTATTGAGACGACAATTGCTCTTATAAGTTGACGCGTAATGATATAAATCAAATTGCCGACAATACCGTTTGATAAATTTTTGGAGCAAAACTCTGGCGTATAGTACTTGAACACCCCTATCATTTGATATATGTTTCATAACAAAATTCGAAAACAAAGTTATGGCTAACTTCTCCGCGGCCAAACTTTGTTAATTTTCCACGGTGCTAATTGTTATAATTTCCATCGGTCAAAACGCATGCAGATAAAGGAGGCTCTAGGCTATCGACTGATGTATAAATTTTCGAAATCGAATGAGAAAAAGTTCTTATTGCTGGCTCTTTTATCGAACGGCGCTCCTGGTATAGCTGCTATTAGCGCTCCAGAACGCTCAAACTTTGATAATTTACCACGGCGCTAATTGTTATAATTTCGATCGGGCAAAACGCATGCAGATAAAGGAGGCTCTAGGCTATCGACTGATGTATAAATCGAAATCGAATGAGGAAGAGTACTTATGGCTGGCTCTTTTATCGAACGGCGCTCCTGGTACGTCCGGTATTAGAGGCCCGTAACGCGCAAACTTTGTTAATTTCCCACGGCGCTAATTGTTATAATTTCGATCGGGCAAAACTATATAGAGTACATGAAGCCTTGTGCTTTCGATTAATGTATTGCTCATTATGATCGGTTAAGTCATAGCCGAGATATGGTGCCTAAAACTTTACCAAATAGTCGAAAATGTCAACTTTCATTCGTATTTTTAGGGCACTAATTATGATTTGATCGACCGGGCAAAACTCATGGGCTATCAGGACGTTATGAGCTTTAAAATGATGTATCATTTATTAAAATCGGTCGAAAAACAAACTTATTGCTAACTTTTATTGCTAACTTCCCCCGGATTGCGAGAGGAGTAGAAAACTGCCCGAACTTTGCAGTGTTATATTACTTTCACGGTTGTCTTTTCGATTTTATTTCTCGTAAACCGATTACCAAAAACATTTAAAATTTTATTCGGAGAAAATTTAGAAGCTTGTTTATACATTTACGTCTGTGTTTTTAAAGTTGTTATGTGGTAAAGGTTGTAAACAAGGTATTTTATGGTAGCCCAATCACTCTCAAAAGTCAGGCTGTCTGGCTTGCGTTTTGCATGCGCTTTTTCTTTATCGTGTGGCGTACTAACTTTGTTGATTTATTATTATTATTTTTATTGAAGTAAGTATAATTTTGATTACGTTCCATTTGGTGTACAACGAGCTATCGACATTGGTCATTTTGCCTATGTAATTTTAGTTTTGTAGAACGGGGTACAATATAATACAATACGCCAAACATATACAACAAAAATTATAATGTCATTAGGTACAGAAAAGAAAGACATGAACAAACATTTATTTTATTAATTGTTCTTCTTTACATTAACAAAAACATATGTTAAATTGTATGTATACAAAAGATACAATACATAAAAATATAGAATTATACAACGTATCTAGAGTAGTTGCAAATTACAAAAACAAATATTATAAACTAGGTGCTGATGCGTTTTAATTTATCAAATTTTTGCCGAATTTCTTGCTTTTCGTTTTAAATGTGTTGAATTTTTGTTCATATTGTATAAATAATTTAAAAAATCAATTCTAACAAATTTGTCGAATAAACGCTTTTAATACTTCTGTATCAATGTTAGAAAATTTTAATTGTTGAGTTGAATCATTAGGCTTATTAGGCCGATTAACGGATGGAATAGAGCCAGGCTTTAAAATTAATTTTGGCTTTAACTTTAATATTTCCGATTTAAAATCTCTCAGAAAATCGTTGCTTAAAAAATGTAGAGAACATATTCTGCCTGTGTCCTGATTGAACTTGTCTGCTCTAAAGCACTTTTGAACCCAATCTTCCGAACTTTACGATCTTGTGGGAAACGGAAGAATGCTACTTGCAGTTCATCATTCGTCTTGGAGACACACTTCGAAGTACATAATGGCACCGAGCAAGTGGCAGGCATATCTTTAACAGATAAATTGAATGTAAGTACATACAACTGCATACAACGTGCAATGTTTGTATGCGCTCGAATTTTAAATGTCAGATGTTCGGCTCGGTCTGACACCACTGACGTCAATCGAGTTTGTAGGCACACCGATAGAATGCATTGCTAGTATAGGGATCGGCATAACCTCTGTAAAATATAGCTTGACCAACCTTGCATTAATAGAGCTTTTTAATAAACGATTTTCTATTTAGTGAACATAGACATAAATAAACGATCGATGGAAAAATTATAGTAAAAGAAACAAAAAGATGCTTAGTAGGATATTGCAAATAAAATTAAGAATAATTGCACAGGAGATGCATGTAAAAAAAATTGATAGTTTATTGTCGACCTACAGGAAGGAGCGAGCGAAAGTAAAAAAAAGTGTAGGGACAGGAAACGGTAAGTTTCGTGTAAAACAACCAATTAATGGTTGGTTAAATCAATTTTTATTACTGGCACATGCTACCAAGGATAGTATCTACATTTATTTGTGGGTGTATGTTTATTTGGCTATTCAGGATGTTTCAAGCAAATGTAAATGTCAACATGGTTACGTCAATGGACCGTTAAAACAGAATGTCCGAATTTTGTGCGAATACAAGGGGATCTCGTTCGCTGCAATCACCAACGCACTACTGCACACCATGAGCGTAGCTGCGGTTTCCTCGTCCATGGCTTCTGTGCTCTCAAAGCCAGACAAAATACAACTACAAACCGCAATAATCATCGCACTTCCCTCCCTCGTAGAGATAATGCGCATGCTCGCGAGCCGTGACCTACCCGCGCGCCAACCCGGACTGGCGCGCGCCTACCTCGATCTACTCAGGGTAGGCGCGGCGCGGGCGCGGCGCGTCACGTCTGTATGCAGCTTAACGTAGTTTTACGATTACCTATAAAAATTTCAGGGAACATTCTTGTCTACTGTACCAAAAAACTGTCGATTTCTGCGGTCCAGATAGGACCACCCTGGTTACTTTATTATTTTATTATTATCTCGATTAAAATAATATGCAAAAATTAATATAGAAAATTCTAAATATATTTGCAATTAAATCAATTTGTAACTGAACTTGCGTTGATAGACGAGGAAAAGTTAATAATGACTTTGTTAATTAACCCAACATTTGAAACCCTCATGCTTCGGTGTGCCAAATTCATACTGAAAATACATTCATTCAATTGTTTATTATCAAACAATGATGTGCTTGTGGAATACGGGTGAACATTTGTTATTTACTTGTTATGACCTGTACTAGTACATAATTATGCGATCGCATGCACGCATTTATTATATGAACACATTATTGACCTTCGAAATATATACCAGTAAATTTATGCGCGTTCCATCGACAACTTCGTTGCGGTACTTTTAATCGAATTAATTAAACACGGATGCAACGATTAATTAGTAGGGATTCCTAAAACTATAACAGCACTCACCCGCTATCTACCCGTCGTACCTGTAACATAAATACCCCTGCGGTATAGTACACTACACACAATTAATTATGACATTGATTTGAGAAGTTTGTTGACTAATTGTACTAATATTGGTGAAAGCTGATGTTATTGCTGAAGCTGTAGTTAATTTAATCAAGTGATTTATCGATTTAAATGTCCTATTCATACAGGCCTAAGGCAAGGACTACGACTTGACTTGACGTAGACTTGACTACTTACGGACTACAGGAAGTTGATATCAACTTTGCTATTTTATATGGAACCATATAATTTTTATATCAGTTTTTGTTTCCACGCATGAAAATACATCGACCTTTAGCAGGTTATGCTTAACCTAAATGCCACAATTATTGAATTATTTTGATTTTCCTACCTTTTCCGTAGATTTTGGCTGTACAGTTTCAAATTCAAATATTAGTTATGATGGAAGCTAACATTTTACTGTTTGGTGAGAACACACATCAAATATGGTCAAACTGAATAATGTTTAGTACTCATTGTATCTTAAACAGGGTGTTGAAAATTATCTATTCAAATGTTACATTTTAAACTACAAAATCTATATTTTTCCAAAACAAGAATAATTAAGTTGATAAATTTTGATGTTTTTATTTTACATAACAAAGTTTGATAGAAACTTGTCTCTTGTCATCTCGGATCAACTTTTTTTATTTATTTTTTTGATAAAAAATAGTGAAACATAATTCTAATGGAACTTTTCTGTTCTTGTTTCGCGGCCGCACAACGCGGTATGTCTGCCGCTGTCGCCCCAATCGCGCTTCGCTAGCGCACCCGCTCCGCTGTCTCTTCTTTCATGGCCCCAACCTAATGTTTGGTTGATATTAGTTATGGTAAAAATACAGTGGGAGTTTTTACTATCATTAATACTATTGTCATGCGCACTTCGTATCAATAACAATATCATTAATCATCACTAAACCAAACAAAAAATAACATGTTTTCAGGGGAAACCTGTAATTACTTACTTATTCGATTGATCACTTCGTCTACTATTGTTCGACCATTAAGCAAGTGATAATATAACCAATGGAGACAATCAGTAGCCCAGAACATTCAACTCGCGTCAGACTGTCGAATTACCAATTGCAAATCAATAAACACAGTCCACCGCTGATACATAATAAATGTTTAATTACAGAAAATGTCTTATTATCCTTCGCCGGGGAGCATCCGCTGAACTGAAATAACAGATAATGATGTACCTGGGTGGCCAACTGGGTAATATTGAATTGGATGCGACCAACGTAAACATCAAGGCAATGCAATGAGTACACCGGTACTGTTTACCGAAACAGTAGTTGCTTTGCTTCTTGAAAGACTATTTTACACCAACTTTAAACCATGTTTTATCATATTATAATGTCCATCATTTAGTTATGCCATTGCCCGTGCCGGAAATGCGTACAATAAATACAAATATAGCAAACAATATAAAATATGTTGGTTTTGATGTAAAGTAAGCAATGGAGCCATATATATTATTGATTCTAACTATGTACAATTGTACAATGTAAACAACTCTGACACGCAATGTCTGATTTACGGACGCGCTATCATGTTCTAGTACCTAATTCCGACACCAGTCAATTTAATTAGTGCTGTTAAAATGCTGTTAAAAGTATAAAGCTTTTTAGGCAACGTAAATAAATACCATTATAATTGTCTTCAGAAATGTTATCCCATCGCGATGTAATTGCACTTTAAGGAAAAAAATTAAGTTTAAGCACAGGACACAATTATCATGAACTGTCTAAGTTGTAAGTTCAATTCTGACCATTCGAACATCGCTAGTACAGGAAACGATTGTGGCTTCATAAGTGTATGTGAAATCAAGAAACCGGATGTCCACTGTATTTGATACGTTGACCTTAACATTTATCTCATATAAGTGAAATAAAAACACAGCATTTTGGCAATTGACTGCTCCACAGTCACCACGTAGAGAAATCCTTCACATAAAACAGCAAAAAGGATCAACAGATTTCTCTTTTACCTTAACCTTTTATTATTTCAATGGATATTGTTTGTTCTGCCTTCTTTCTCGCATTGTTTCAAATAAATGTTCTTTTTTTATAAGATTTAGAAACGGCTGTAACCTTTTTAAGGAATTTTAAAAAATCTATATGAAACTTTTATTTAGAATATTTATTTACATTCTAAAAGAATTGTAAAAATTTGCATATGGTTTTATTTGTTATTTTATTTTTTATTATTTTAATGGGTGTGGTTTGTGTTCTTTCGTCGTTTCCACATTGTTTGGTATGTATTTTCTTTTTCTTTGTTTTTCTTTACATGTGTATTTCAAACGGCTGCAAATTTCTATGGAATTGAATCAAGAAACAACTCTATATGAAATTTTTACCCAGAATGATGGGATGATTATATCGTTCTAAATATTATTTTAAAATAATATTGAAAAAGTGTCTTGAGAACGTAAAACTATGCAAACAAAAATTACAAAAACATATTTATGAAAAGCCTGTGAATGTGTCTATTTGGCAAATCATGATGCAATGAATTTTTTATGCCAATGTGCAGTATTGTTGTTAAAAACTTTTATATATCTACTTTCCAATGGTGTAGTTATTTTTGCTTTCAAATTTAATTTTTTCTAAGCATGAAATGTGGAAAAAAAACATTGCAACCATACGTACAGTGTACACGTACAAATTAACATGCATATTTAATTTAAAAAAGTGGTACTACTTGCATGTTATACTGATACTTTTAGGAAGGCCGATGTTATTACTTTTACTCGAGTTAATTTTTCTCACCACCCTCGGCGTAGCGCATTTCAAGTGAAACACATTACTAGTATGTTGTTGGGGTAGCTGATAACAAACGCGAAATCAAAAACTAAAAAACGGAATGGTGACACGGGTAAAGAAATCTACTTTAATTAAGTTCAGGAAGTGGGAGTTTTTGTGCGGTAATCCCGGATTTATTATGGAGGGAGAGGTTTCTAAACGTAATTTTAATTTAGCTGAAATTCAGTGTAATTAGTAGTCTTAGCCGGCAATGCTTTCAAATTCGAGAAAAAAAAGCAAAAAGGACAGAATAAATGCGCCGGTTGGCCGATTGATTTATGATGTAATCCGTGATTTCGTTGGTGTTAATTTATAATCTGGCGTCAACAATAAAATAAGTCGAATGCTATATTTTTTACAAATTACAATTAGTGAATATAAAAAATGTAGGTTGATGGGCCCGGAATTTCAGGTGTGCCTAGGGCCCGTAAAACCCAAGACGCGGCCCTGTACATACTCAAACGTAGTTTTAAAATGTTTCCTGTTATCATGGCCACATTGTCTAAAGTGGCACATAAAATAATCGGAATAATTGCAGTATAATTGCGATAAACTTTCCGTTTATAACTGCTGCGAATTTTCCCACAGCACGGCGCTGCGGCAGCGTCTGGCCTCTGTGTGTGAAAACATCCAACCAACAACCGATTATTCCTCTTATTGTTTCTCTAGTTGAGCGCGCCACATTTTTAAACGAGGACGAGAGTGTAAATTTTCTAAAACAATTAACGTCGGTACAGATAGAGAACCAATTTTCTGGTTTGCTGATCCGACACTAGCGCCTCCGGTAGACTGGTGGAGTAGTCACGCGAACCCAATTTTAACTTGATTTGTCGGCATATATTATACTTATGTATGACTTCAAGGTACTCCACGCAATTTTTAACGCCATTACACCATTCTTGTATTAAGGAGCAATTTGTAGATTCATGAGATTCTTTACTTACGTTCTTTACTTACTTACGTTTGTTGATTTCATCAACAAAAGCATCGGCACCTAAAGAGAAGGCTTTAAAATGCTATTAAAAGGCTTTATCAAGAAAAGTAGAAATATTTTATTTCCTATTTCTAGTGCGAAAGCTCTTAGCTGTCGTGGACAAACTCTTATTTTTTGTGTAATATACAGTGTGTCTCGTGCAACGATGATTATTTCGTTATTATTAGAGGTAGTTAATGAACAAAGTAGTGCAGTCTCGTGTGCTCTCTAATACTCCGTTGTCTAATAATTTATTCTGAGTGATTTAATGGAATAAGCCATATGGTTAATATAATTATAGCTAAATTTACTGAAAATTAGTATCCCTTTGAAAATCTCTGAATATCAATTTTTTTTCGTGCATAATCAGGACATAATCGTTCATAATCAGGACATTAGTGACCAGGCGAATATACAGTGTGCTTTTAACTGTCCAAGCGAATATTTCCGTTATCATAAGGTACTTTTTTGGGAATTTTCGTAGAATGATTTTCTTTATTATAATATAGAGATTTAGTGGCAACGAGAATAATTGTCTTCTAAAATTAAGCTAATATAAAGTTTGTTAAATTAATCTATGCAACATTAGTAAAGGTAAAATTGTAAGCAAAAACATCAAAAATAGAACAATAGTTAGAACGTGAACTCTAAAGACAGAAATTCTGAATATGTCAATTTTTTCAGAGGATCAGTGCCAAAAATCTACACAACTCGTTTTCTTTTAATTTGGGTTTTCAAAAATTAGATTCAAATCAATTTTTGTTATCAGATTTTAGGGATCAAAAGCATACCAGAATCGGTTGACTTGATTGATATTTTTTGCTATTGGACCGAGTAGTAGTTTGTTTTCGATTGTTATTTTTTTGACAAATTATATAATTGGAAATCTGCTGTTTTGACATCTACTTTCAAAAGTTTACAGATCATTATTTTTTTTCTTAATTTTATAATTTTTGTATGTTATTTTATTAAAATAAGTACGTATATATAATAGAAATATATAAATAACTGTTAATTTAACATTTGCCCACATAATAGTGTAACCCAGTTGTATGTATCTTATTTAAATTTCTAATTTGTCTGTTTTTAAATAGAACACAAAAATACTTATTGTCAAATAATTGAAAAAAAAACAATAACAAACAAAAAATTAATTTTACCAAAATTTCATTTTAGCTGTTACCAGGAGTGGGTCTACATGGAGGCAAGTCATTTTATTATTTATCCAACCTTACTTGGCAAACAAAATCATCAGACCCATTTTGTTTATTTTTCTATTCAGTATAATATGCAAAAGATGTATGGTCACTTTGTATCTCCCTGGCCATGTACAAGAAAATTAAGAAAAGGCAAAGAAATAATATTTGTATAGATTTAATCAATTGGCATATTTTTCAGTTCTTACACGAAATAGATAAAAAATGGGTAAAACACATTGATTAAGTGAAATTTGACTTGACCAGGGAAGGACGATAGCCACCATTCCTTGACTCCCACGACCAATGAAGCGTTTGCACGAGTTGCTCGTTGGTTGTTATCAAACTCACATCAAGCACTGTTTTACTGTCTTTTTTTTTTCTACACTACACAACATTAATACATCAGATATTACTTTAAAAGTAACATTTTTCCCCCCAATGGGATCCGCTTTGATCCAAACAAACTTCAGATTCATTGTCTGTAAATATTACAACGACCATAGCCATCGGTACAAGAAAAGTTTGCAATAAAAAAGAACAAAAAATCATCTACATATTTCGCAGTTTCCAATGGATGTACGGTCACAGTAGTACGGCCATGTTTGATAAAAATAAGCCGCAAATAACAGAATACAAAGGGGTGCAGATGGACGGCGTCCAAAATCGGTAAAACAATCCGCACCTCATCGAAACGAAAACAATGCAACGCCGAGCAGACAGCGGACAAGTTGGCGTTGCAAATTGACTAGTCGACTCTCTGTTTTTCCAGCTGCCTCAATCATACATACAGACGGGAAAGCGCCGTGTATATGTATTTTCGGCTGTATCCCAAACTGTTTATTTATTCCCGCCGCAGAAATAATACGTAAATGCGGCTCGTTTTAGATGAGGTCGCTCTCTATTCAATATTTACTTGGATGTGTAATGGGGAAGAAAGAATGTAGGTAGTAGGTTACAGCAGTGACGAACTGGCCATGTTGCCAGCATGCTCGATGGCAAATGGGCCCCAGATGAAGTAACCCCCCCCCCCCCCTTAGAAAATATGTTAAAAGTATTTATACAAAACCAGTTACGGTACCGGCACAAAAAGTATCAGGCAAGGACTGATGCCAATGAAGAAGATCATGCTCTTTTATCTATAGATATGAACAAGTTAAAAACAAACCCGTGGTACAGTATTGCTTTCGGCACTTGCGCCGCCTGCGGTTTGTAAAAAGTGAAATGTCCGAAAATGGAATTTGTTAAAATCAATTACTATTTGAACTTTTGACTGGACGGTCATAACGGTAGGTATGTTTTTTTAGCTATTTCAACAGTTCTTAATTCTATATAAATTTAAAAATTGTGGTGAGGACGTGATAGCCGTAACCATGGGTACCGACCTACTTTTATTCATTATAGAACTGAAAACAGTGCCACAATATGTTCATTTCATATATTTCCAAGCATTTAATTTGTCAAAAATACTATCATACAAAGCGCTAACGTGATCTGTCTGTCCGTCTGTTCAGGTTCTCTAGCAGATATGGTTGACCACATTCCCAAGATCCCTATGCCGTACTCTGCTTCCTACTCTCCTATGTACAAACCCGTTCTGAAACTTTGCTTATCAAGTTAGGTTTTAGCGTTTTCTGTTTGTTTTTGTGTGTGAGCGCACATGGAGGGCACACACCGCTACTACTAGCATGTTTGCTCAATTTTCACGAGAATGAAAGTACACTGGTTAGGCGGGGCGTTTATCCATATACCAGTTACATGTAAAACACGGGCGCATAAAAAGCAGGGTGGAGTCATAACTATTGCACTGATGTGTAAAAGTAAGGTACTGTTCGAATGTGTAAGCATAGGGCATTGTTCTGGGATAAATATAAAATCAACCGCGCTTGCTTTAATCATGAACTTAATTAGAGAAAAGAAGCTAATTTTTTACACAAAAACTGGTTGATTTAATACTTGCATGATGATTAAGCTAATAGCATTAATCCAGGAGCAGGAGTTAAGTTGTGGATGACATTTTAAGACTTAGCTCTTTAAGATTGACCCTGCCGTTGACAAGTTGATCTGCTTTTTATGCATTTGTGTAGAAATTACTACAAACAGTCACCGCGGAGGTCTAAAGGAGGTGTCTATAATAAAGTCCACAGACCGATACAATGGAGAAGAGTAAGAACACCGCAGATCGATAATAACTAACAGTTGACAACAACTACAGTAGCTGCCTATTGGCAAAGGGCCGAAATTTGCTGAGAAAATTAAGTAAATATGTTTGTTTATACACAAGGACTTGAGTACAACGGTTCACCGTTAGATGGAACCACATCCTGGACGTACTACAGACTCAAGGCCGACGTCGATATCAATGGCATAAACGCTCCTTTTAAGGTTTACTTCGGGGTACAACTGAAATTTCTAGGTCTCCGGGTTGGGTCGCTATACGTTTGCAAAAACATACATATAATTTCGTAATATCTTGATAACTGTAATACTTTGTAAACTTTGTATAAATCTAGTTAAATAGGTTCCAAAATAACCTCGTCAATAACCCATTTAATATCTTACATCAAACGACCGTAAACACACTGTATGCAGAGTAATATTAGGGTACTATATGTATATAATAATACATAGTAATAGCGTACTGTCTTGAAATTGCAAAATACCACGAAAACTAGTAAAGATAGTTATAGGACATGCGAAATATAAAATATAAACTCAAGGGACATTGCAGATTATACAGGGCTCCATTTAAAAATTCCAAGAAAACGTCATTTGAAAATGTTAACAGAATACTGCATGCTACGATCGCAATATTTTCAGGACATTATCTGGAAAAAGTTAGTATTTACGTAGTTTAAAGAAAGGCCAGCAATTGCAATTTTTTGACAAACAATTAAATATCCCAGAAACAATTAACTTTACTTAGTAGGTACAATCTCATACAGTCGGAAAGACAACTTATTTACTGTTTACAATATGGTATGATATACAGGGCACTATTTGACTTGACTTTGACGCCTAAATGCATCATCCTATATAAATGAAAATAATTTTCCGTTGTAGAAAATGGTGGGTCAAACATCTTCCCTATAAAATATTTTGGATCTGTCTTATAAGCCAAATACATTATCAACCACTGCGCCTCTAGTCCGTCACCCTGTATATAACGCGACGTCACTTCTTGTCTTCGAATCCTGAAGATGTTGGGACTGAAGCACCAAATTGGCGACATGTGTCACCCCTTGTAGGGAACCATTTGAGTGTTTTTCCATTGAGTATCCATCTTGCTCCTTGGCTATACCGTACTGATGAGGACTAATAGTCCGAAACACGTGTATACGGTTGCTTCTTCGATCTTCGATCTTCGTATGACGGAATTGCCCGACAAATATCTTTCTCCTTTATATATATATATATATATATATAAAGGAAAGCTGGTTAATCGACGGTGAGATATAAAGGAGAAAGGTATTTGTTCAGCTTTCCTTTAATTTCCATGGGCTATGGTGTACCTGGGGTGTACCAGTCATCTCCGGCGCGACGTCACTTCTTGTCTTCGAATCCTGAAGATGTTGGGACTGAAGCACCAAATTGGCGACACTGGTCACCCCCTGTAGGGAACCATTTGAGTGTTTTTCCATTGAGTATCCATCTTGATCCTTGGCTATACCGTACTGATGAGGACTAATAGTCCGAAGCACGTGTCTACGGTTGCTTCTTCGATCTTCGTATGACGGAATTGCCCGACAAATACCTTTTTCCTTTATATATATATATATACCAAAAATAAATTTGTTGGGTAGGACGATCACAGGAAAATCAACGTACGGTCGAAGAAAAGAAGATATATATATATATATATATATATATATATATATATATAATTTGACAAAGTTGAATCACTATATTAGATTGTATTAAATTATACTACTGTCCTATGTAATCTGGAGACACTATGGCATTATTTTTATATGGGCCTGCATTTCTATATGAAACTCCAGGGGATTACGTGCTAGATGTAATTTTCGCCGTGTATTTGCACATGTGGGCGGTCGCTAAAGATCTATTATTTCGTTTTAAATTAACCGCTTTAATTTGACGTGGTGCCGTGACGGTACATTAGCAAATGAGTCTCGGTCCCCAGCGGGACTCGTAAACACTTTGGGCGGCCTTTTCTTTATTAAACTTGATGTCAAATGACGCGCAAAATTGACAAGCCAAAGCTTTACAGTCTCTTCGATGGAATTAAAAATATATTTCATAATATTATCAACGTTAGTGAAAAGAAGAGGTACAAAAACTATTTAATTTTCATTTATATCCTAAGAGTACAAATAATTATATACCCCACATCCAGAATAAGAACGACGAATAAAGGTTACTTTTTAAGAAATTTGAATGAATACTGACCGCACCAGGTAACTCGGAACATTAAGAAGCGGTAGGGCTTTTTTACGGATTTGGTAGAAATTTTAGTAGTCTATCAACAAATAATCATAATCATAAATTTTTACGTTCCCACATTTCCTCTCATATCTCATAAAGATAGTCCATTTTGGACCCATGTTGATTTGACATTTTTTTAGGTGCTGTCTTAAAATGTTTACTTTCAGAGTTACTTTCAGAGGTTTTACTTTAATTTGAGTTTACTTTTCCTCATTTGTATTTTTCTTCGGTTTCGCTGTGTTTTATTTTTCTTTGTTTTGTTAATATTTCAAACTCTTTCCATACGAAACTTTTTACTGACGATGACATTTACGATGCCATTTAATTTAGTAAAAAGTCCCATATGGTTTTATTTGTTTATTGAATTTATGTTGGTAATGTTTGATTTGTTCTCTTTAATTTATTTACATTTTTATTGTAATGTATTGCTTGTGTTCTTTGCTTCGATTTTACATTGGTTGATTGATGTCCGCAGATGAGAAAAGGAATCTATCGATCGTGCGAAAACTTTGCCAGATAACAAATACATACAGTGAGCGCGTAAAGTATGGAAACCCGACAAACCCTCAAGAACGGTTTGGTATTTTTAAAAATCCTCGAACACGATGATTTATTATTATCAAGATACACCTTATGATATCAAATTAATTTTTTTACCTTCAATTGTTTTTCACAGATGATGTCATCGAAATGTTTTTCATTTGACAACCCTATATTTTTTTTAATGAATTTGACAGACCTTTTAATTGTCTTAATGGTAGCATAATATTTTTATGGCCTTACATATGAAAATTTTCGAGAAAAATGCAGTTGAAGGTTATGAAATAAAAGTCACATAATCTCCGGAACGGCTCGACCGAATTTAACGAAATTTTGGAATGAAGTATTTTGCAGCCATGTGAAGTCACTGGCGTTATTATCGTTGATACAACGTTTACAGTTTCTGAGATATAACCTCAAACTTTGGAAGTCCTCATTATTCAAAAACATCTAGAAAGTAACAAGAACCTGTATTACTTCCGACCGCCCACATGTGCAAATACACGGCGAAAATTACATCTAGCACGTAATCCCCTGGAGTTTCATATAGAAATGCAGGCCCATATAAAAATAATGCCATAGTGTCTCCAGATTACATAGGACAGTAGTATAATTTAATACAATCTAATATAGTGATTCAACTTTGTCAAATTATATATATATATATATATATATATATCTTCTTTTCTTCGACCGAACTACGAAAAGCAAAAACAGCAGCTCATGACAGCTTCTTATCTTCCGCTGATAACAAACAGCAGGCTTTGTGGAAACTTATTAGGCTATCACTACCTTCCACAGTTGACAATGTTGCGTGTATTCCAAGTGCATGTGACTTTAATAAATATTTCGTAAATATACCAATTGAACTCAGCAAAACTATCCCCCAGACAAACGTCGACCCACTTAGTTTTTTGAATGCATCACCGCCCAGCACATTTAACTTTTGTCAAGTAAATACTAGCGACGTTGGATCTATAATAGATAACATTAAAAACTCTCCTGGTAGAGATTCCTTTGGACTAAATGCTAAAATTATAAAGGCAATAAAAAGCATTATTGTTGTGCCTCTTACTGATTTGATTAATGAGTGCATTCGCACAGGCTGTTTTCCTTCCTGTTTTAAAACTGCTACGGTTATCCCCATTCATAAGAAGGGGCCAACTAATTTATGCAACAATTACAGACCTATATCGATAACACCAATTTTTTCTAAAATTTTTGAATCAGTTTTAAAGAAACAAATTAACCACTACTTTGAATTCAACAACCTATATAGCCCATGTCAATTTGGGTTTAGGAATAAAAAGTCAACTTCTCTAGCCATCAATACCTTCAGCAACTTGATCACAAACAACTTTGAAAACAAGAACTTTGCTAGTGCAACATTCTATGATCTTACTAAAGCATTTGACTGTGTCGACTATGATATCTTAATAAAAAAACTACAGCACTACAATTTCTCAGTTAGTGCTCTAAAGTTAATATCATCTTTCCTAAACAAACGATTACAGACAACTAAATTGCGAAATACTATATCTGAGGAACTTACTGTCAACTGCGGAGTACCCCAAGGTTCTGTCCTGGGTCCGATCCTTTTTATTATTTACATTAATGACCTTCAACTTACTGATCCGCTCAATACGCTAATACTGTTTGCTGATGATACCACTAGCATCGTGGAAGACAGTGTGTTAAGTAATTTAAAGCCTAAAAAATCCATGGCCGACGACCAGATACGACAGTGGTTCATATCAAATAAACTGAGCGTTAATGCTTCTAAAACCAGCACTTTGTTGTTTGGGTTGCGTGCTGGTTTTTTGACCGGTACTGTTAAGTACTTGGGAGTTTTATTGGATTCTCATTTAACATGGGAGCCACACGTTAAGTATCTGACCGGCAAACTGTCTAAGACAATATACCTTATAAGAAATATAAAAAACAATATATCCATTCCTTATTTAGTGCAAGCCTATCATGCACTTTTCCATAGTGTAATGACGTATTCTATTATAAACTGGGGCCACTCGTCTCATATGCATAGAGTATTTAAAATACAGCGCCGCTGTGTTCGAGTTTTATTGGATGTTGGCTACCGCGATGAGTGCAGATGGTGCTTTGTTCGGTTGGGCATTCTCACGTTGCCAAGTGCTTATATTATGCAATGTTTGTTGTTTGCTTATGAAAATTACAACAATTTAATAAAAAGTAATAACCGATCCAGAACAGCGACATCATATTACGCGATTGTTTTTTATAATGCCCTTCCGCAGGATTTAAAGAACTTACCACTGAAGCAATTCAAACTTAAAGTGAAGCAGTATCTTGTGGGTAGGGCCTGTTATGACTTTGATGAGTTTATTTCCGCCGAGTAACATTTCATCTCGTACGTTACTCGCATCTATTTTTCCTTCTGTATATTTTGACTTGTGTAACATATTTAATGTATGATTTAGCACCAATAAAGAAAAACAAAACAAAACAAAACAAAACTTAGGTCTAAAATTAACAAAAAATAACAAAATGATAACAAAACATTATTACATTTTCTACTGCAACTACTCTAGTTGGTTTATGAGGATTCTCAACCATTGAAAAGAACACATTGTTTTAAGTTTGATCGGTTTATTTTTTTGTTGTTGATATTTTTTGTAATCAATTTTTCTTTGTTTGTTTTAGACCTACGTAATAAAGGTTTTTGTTAGTTTCTAGTTGTTTTTGATATAATACGTAACAAGCGTAGTAACATTGAATAGGCAATGGAAGACTGTAACAGAAAATGTCAAAATATACAGGGTGTTCTATTTCAAATTCAAAAGTTTGTGGTTATATCTCAGAAATTATAAACGTTGCATCAACGATAACTTCACATGGTTGCAAAATACTTAATTCCAAAATTTCGTTAAATTTGGTCGAGCCGTTCCGGAGGTTATCTCATAACCTTCAATTGTCCTTTTCTCGAAAATTTTCTTATGTAACGCCATACAAATATTATGCTACCATTAACACAATTAAAGGATCTGTCAAATTCATTAAAAAAATATAAGGTTGTCATTTAAAAAAATGTCGATGACATCATCTGTGAAAAATAATTGAAGGTAAAAAAATTAATTTGATATCAGAATGTGTATTTTCATAATTATAAATCGACGTGTTCGAGGATTTTTTAAAATAGCAAACCGTTTTTGAGATTTTGTCATGTTTCCATACTTTACGTGATCACTGTATAAATGTACCTACTTATTTATTTTTTCTTTGTCAAATTTTAATATTTCGAACGGTTACAAATGTTCAAGGAAAAACCAAGTCTACATACCATCATCATCGTTATCACTACCGTCTAGTACCCTGGTCTAGTGTCGAGGGTGAGTTTATCCCGCCTGATTTATCATCGCTCAGCCCAGAAAAGTCCTGTTGATTTTCCAAAATCTAGTTAAATTGTGAATTTCACCATTAAATTGCGCGGAGTGTTTTTGTGATGGTACGTCAGAAACAAAACAGGTGATGTTATGGACGTAATTATTAGTATTTAGCTCTCCTTTAAAGTAATAACGCCTGATGTAGCTTCATAGATTTTAACCTCAACAACAATAACTTTTAGAAAAAATATTCAGAATCAATTATTTTACTATTATCCAAGAACCATTTCACGAGTGCGGACGGGAAGGGCAAGGAAACCAAACGAAAGGCAAGGAAAATTATGAGTCACCACCAAAAGTGCAAATTAACGCTATCCACCCCGAAAGGGCAAATAATTAATTTTCGATTGTCTAATTATCTGGTAATTACAACCGCAAATAATTGTGACCACAAATGAATTGAACATACTGTAATAACGAATAAACACTTCTTATAACGATAAAACATAAGCCTGCAATATAGATCTCTTTTTAAAACAGGTTTGCCATATCCCAAAACCCACGCTAGCAAAGCAGCAGGCCTCAGCTATCAAAAATAAATTTATTTAAGTTTATTAAATATCGTCAAAAATAAGTTGCCAAGTTTGCAATATACGTATGCATTTTCTCTCCAGAATGTTAGCAAGTGTATTGAAGATGAAAGATAGTTTCGAATAAAGCACAAATAAGTTTATCCAGCATAGGAGACAACACGGGCAATAATAATAATAATACAATAATAAGAGACAAATCGAGCAATAACTGATCTCACAGACCTGCCCGTTTACCGATAGAGGTTCTTTCTCATCGCCCAGCAACAAAAACGTTAACAACAGTTTGAAACAGAAAGAAGTTAGTCAAGTTACTCAGGCTGGCATTGTCGGTGCCATATATGATAGAGCGGCTGCTATCGCTGGTCCCGGGTTCGAACCCCGACTCGGGCCAATATCGACTGTCCTGGTGTTTTAGGAAGGGAACAAATACCTTTGCATGCCGTCTTCCATCGGATGACGAAGTAAATCATGACAGCACACCGGTGGTCCCGTGTGCTGTCATGATGGGGCGTGCACGTTAAAGAACTCTTACTCAGGTCGAAAAAACTTTGGGTGTGTGTAGCCGGCTCTCAGCGTCGGTGGTTGGCCTAAGTTGCGGTAATATATCGACGTAAAATAAACAAGTTAAAAGAAGGCCACAATTCCAACGCCTGTCCAATATCCGAATTAATCCAGTAAATAAAATTAACACACCTTTTCGATAGGAAATGCGTAAGGAGAACCTGTCATGTCATATGCAATATTTCAAACTCTTTCCATACGATACTTTTTACTCCATATCCATATGGTTTTATTTGTTTATTTAATTTATGTAATATAATTTATGTCATATAATTTATGTAATTTATGTAATAAATTGGCTGTTTGACAAGTACGAAACTAAAATATGCCTTCGCTATGTTAAGTTTCTCGGTATTTGTTTGTTATACATATAGCACATATTCAACATGTTTCCAGGAATATCTACACCGCGATCGATCGATATAATATCCGTATTGGGCCATTTCCCACGAACCGCTCTACAAATTTTTATTATGCTTGGCGACTCTCTGCTGTCGAACGGCGACGACAAACGGCTCTGCTCGGCGGCAGTTCACGACAGTCGCGTTTATTGTTTTGTCCAACAACTGTGCGGCTGATGCCGTTTGGCCTATTGTCGGACGCGGCGCAATAAAGTGAAAATCAATTTTCGGGTTCCGCCGCACAATACAAAATCGACGTACGCGATATCATAAAACTTTAATTAAATATGCAACCGCGTCACCGTTATGACCCTTTACAAATCGAAAATATTCGATCGTAATTTGTCCTTTATGCGGCGCGCGTTTTTTACCACACACTCCCCGCGCCCCTTGCTGGCGGGAAAATCGACTAGATAAAACAATGGTTAACGTCAAATTGCGCGCCGAGTTTTAAATTTATTATTAATAGGCGCGCGATAATTCATCAGATATATGTATTATCATATGTATATTGGTTTTACAACAAGTGGAATATATTCAGGAGTAATTCCAAAATTTAATACAAATATTTAGGTACCTACCAAATAGGTCGTACTTGTCAATATCAAATATACATAAACATGCGTTGTATTACACAGGGTTTATGGAAAAGGCAAATTTCTGTATGTATCAAACGCAACGTACACAATCAAAAAGAAATCAAAAAGATCATGGAAACTTTATGAACAATTTTCACATGGAGGGAATAGTACATAGTCCAAACTACACCAAAACATAGATATACATCCCACAGGATCTACGATATTAGTACAATTAACTATTAAAGTGCGTATACCGTTCACGGGATCTCGTCATAAATTACGGTCAGTAATGCAGTGTGATTTGTTTATTTATTATTATTGATTATTGTGGCAGATCTTGTGTCATAGACGTTTAAAAACAAGGTCCCTAGAATATTTATTGCCATTTTTGTTTGGATTTAATTATAATTTTAACTTGTAAATGTCTACTAAAACTGATTGTAATTTAACAATTGTGTTTGTTTTGACTTTAACTTTGGCAAGATTTTTTTAAATAGCTCGCATTTGCTAAAGCTTTGTTCATTAATAGAAAAAAAATAGCTCCCCGTTCATCCACCTTAGAATTCATCCACCTAGAATTAATAATAATTAAAGCCAAAACCTGGATTTGAACCAGGCATCTTTTTGTATCCAGAACAATGCACAAATATCTATGCTATCGGGGCGTATGACAAAACGTTGGCACCCAAGTAATTCGATGCTAATCAAATACGAGTGTCAACCACTTTTTCGTTTACAGTTTACACTATTTATTTCAATTAGTCATTACGGAATGTCCGTGCAATCTTTTCAATTGTATTCTTAGAAAAATGTTAAAAGAAACCAAAAAAATGAAAGACCTAGCTTTAACTTTATTTCCATTTATCTCCCGCTAATCAAAAAGCCTTGCAAAACTTAAGATAAAAATATGTTTCAGTTGGCAATATGTTTGGAGTTTTAAAAAGTTGGTCACCCTAGTATATACGCCACCACTGTGGCACTGAATGGTATGACTGGACAATTCTGCTTTCCCCTTTACTTTATCATACGTAGTATTATAAAGTATTGTAATCGAGTCGAAAAAAAAATGAGATTTTGACGGAAATATGTCCTTTTGGGTCCCCTGAACATTTTTGAACAAGGCCAAAAAATCTGATGTGTCCAGGCACATTACTTTATCATACTAGTTACCAGTGTTTCCCAATGCAAAGGCTAATGTTGTCACAATACTGTGAATATGTAGTATCAAAAAATCTGTCGATTCTGTAGATAAACTATAGAATTTTACAAAAAATGTCGTAGACATAAATTATTCAGAATTTCGGCTATTTTCATTTATTATTTAACTATTTTCACGAACTTACGGAAATGGCGGCTCATTTGCAAAATAGTTGAAAATGCTAGGAGTAACTCCAGTTCCTTTTGACCCTTTTGAACAAAACTTCTTTCAGATCTAAGTTTGGTCATGCAACTTCTAAATATGAAGTTTCGTCCCGATACCTTTAGTAGCTGTTATACTACGTATGATAAAGTAAAAAATAAACGGGCGTACCTATGGCAATCCTATGGGTCAGCCGGTATACCTACCGGGTGATTCAATTTCGAGGCTCGCCATGGGGATCTCGCTTATTAGTGGAGATAGAGGCTATGTTTAAATTTGGCAAAGTTTCGTATTTTTGTGTTGATCAATTATCTGGAAAGAAATTTTAGCTATCATTTTTCATTTTAAAGATATCCGCAAAAAACTGAAATTTTAAGATATTGTTTTTAATTTTTTATTCAAAACCAAATGTAGCTAGACTTTTGAAACAAAAACATTCTACAGCGACTTTTTAACAAGGAATGTAGTGTTATTTTTTAATTTGAAATAACATCAAAGATGGCTGCGTAACCATGGCCAACTTTTGTTTTTCTAATGGGCGCCATGTTGAATTTTGGCATTTTCCGATAGTCGTGTCTTTTCTCATTTCCGCAATGTATAACATGTTAGCATTATCTTTTAAAATAATGGTGTAATAATCAAAAAACCTTCAGGTACCTAACTGGAGCTTGGTTACAAACCGCCGGACTCGTTGACAAGCAACATCAACAAAATGCACCTGGATCAAGCGGCGCGCTCAGCGTTGGGTTTGCCATTTAACCAAATAAACCTTAATTGTGGTTGATTGTGGATGGAAAATGCCGTTTACCAATAACGAAAAGCGTGATATGATAAGGGTTTATTATTGTTCTCATAGAAATGCCTAATCGGACAAAATTCCTATTATTGGACAGAAATTTAGCGGACCATGGATCCTTTAGTAAACCCCGAAATTCTTATAATCTTCATGGAAATGTTGAAAACGATCAAAGAGATATTTTCGTAATGGTAAACGTTAGATTACCATAATTTGCAATGCTTCTGGTTTTTAGTTTTTTTTTGCCAAATTTAAGCATAGCCTCCATCTCCACTAATAAGCGAGATCCCCATGGTGAGCCTCGAAATTGAATCACCCGGTATGATATTT
Source organism: Aphodius sticticus (assembly GCA_963966075.1). Taxonomy (NCBI): domain Eukaryota; kingdom Metazoa; phylum Arthropoda; class Insecta; order Coleoptera; family Scarabaeidae; genus Aphodius; species Aphodius sticticus. Next base: position 46,885,782 of record OZ014509.1, on the reverse strand, counting down.
AGATAAAGTAGTACTTCATGTTACTTTACCCTACGTAATATACTGTATAGTATATATATATATATATATATATATATATATATATATATATATATATATATATATATATATATATATATATAGGAGAAAGGTATTTGTCGGGCAATTCCGTCATGCGAAGATCGAAGATCGAAGAAGCAACCGTAGACACGTGTTTCGGACTATTAGTCCTCATCAGTACGGTATAGCCAAGGAGCAAGATGGACACTCAATGGAAAAACACTCAAATGGTTCCCTACAGGGGGTGACCAATGTCGCCAATTTGGTGCTTCAGTTCCAACATCTTCAGGATTCGAAGACAAGAAGTGACGTCGCGCCGGAGGTGACTGGTACACCCCAGGTACACCATAGCCCATGGAAATTAAAGGAAAGCTGGTTAATCGACGGTGAGATATGAAGGAGAAAGGTATTTGTCGGGCAAATCCGTCATGCGAAGATCGAAGATCGAAGAAGCAACCGTAGACACGTGTTTCGGACTATCTTCGATCTTCGCATGACGGAATTGCCCGACAAATACCTTTCTCCTTCATATCTCACCGTCGATTAACCAGCTTTCCTATATATATATATATATATATATATATATATATATATATCGTATTTGACAATAAACCTCAATAAACTCAAGAGGAAACGATTTGGTGCTTGCGCCGGGCAAATTCCACATCACAGAAAAATACAGCAGTATTTTGATCAACATACCCCAAAAGCAAACAATAATTAAATCAAATAACCTCGCCCCTCGGCGGCCAAAGTACACTAATGGAATACCATTCTGTAGATCGCGTGCCGTGGTCCGTCGGTTTCCAGTCATTTCCGCAACTCATTGAGGAACGTCTTCTTTAATTTGTCCGCTTTTACCATCGCCCGGCATTCTTTACACGTGTTTACTTAAGAACAGTTGGTTTTGGGCCAGGTTGAGGCAAGCCGCCCGTCTACGTGGTGATTAAGCGCCCCCCCCCCCCCCCCTGTAGACATTTATCGTAGAGCTAGCTGGCTTTGCCAGGAGTTTACGTGACGAAAATTTTACGTCCCCAATTAAAATTTAATTATCTTTTGTGTGTTGCGCTCGACGAAAAGGTGCTCGGTTGTCCCGCAAAACGGTCACATCTCGCTCGCAAGCGCCACAAAAGCTGAATGAGCTTCAGGGTCCCTCTGCCGATATCAGAAGTACGAAGGGGCGCACAGGTCCTTCCATTTATATTGAAATACCTGGGATGGTTGGGCAACCGCCATCGCTAATTACTACCAGATTTCTTTCATTGGAACGCCCGAACGAAGCCGAGCAATTCGGTATGAGTAGGGTAATAATGCTGACTGAAGGGTTGAGTTGGATTATACGAATTTTCGGTGAGCAAAGGCGAGAGTTATGAAATAGCAGCAGATCGGGCAATTTGATCATGTATTTTTCTGTTTTGTGTTTTTGTAGTTTTGTGTAGTTTTTCTCAATGCTAACACGTTTATACATTGCTACTCAACATTCTTAAATACAAATAAAATAAAATAAAAACCTGATGACTATAACATGCTATTATTGAACAGTGAAAATTGTTATCAACAAACGATCTTTAAAAACATACCTACCTACATTTTCGATTTTATTTATATCAAGGTATCTTTCTGCTATAAGAATTGTTGAAAAACAGTTTCAACTTGGGTCAACGCAACTCTTCAATTACGTTGAATGGTTTAGACATTGAATTTGCATGCAACTGAAACTACTGGATCATGTCAGTTGAACTGATTTTTCGAGTAACGACTTTAATAATTTTCTTATAAAAGCGACTTATAACAGTGTATGCTCTTTTTGCATTTTTTTACTTTATCATACGCAGTATGTAAAGTATTGTAATCGTGCCAAAAAATTTTTTGAAATTTTACAAAAAAATGTCTGTGTGTGTGTGTATGTGTGTGTGTGTATGTGTGTGTGTGTATGTGTGTGTGTACCCGTTTTTTGTGGCGACGATTCCGGAGAAGCTCTACTAAAGGTATCGGGACGAAACTTCATATTTAGAAGTTTCATAACCAAACTTAAAGCTGAAAAGCTTTCTGTTGAAAAGGGTCCAAAGGAACTGGAGGTTTAGTCTTAGCATTTTTAAAAGATTTTGCAAATAAGCCGCCATTTCTGGAATTTCGTCGAAATAGTTAAGTAACAAATTAAAAATGAGGAAATTCTGAATAATTTATGAATATGAAATTTTTTGATACAATCAATAGTTTAGCTGCATGAGCAAATTCTATTTTATCGAGATCGGTCGTACTACATTAAAACTAGTAGCCAGGATATGGCAGAAATTTTGATTCTAATGACAGTAATGACACTAATGACACCGCTAATGTTTTGACAATGACGTCTGTCAATATAAGCTGCGTTCGGATATTGTATTACACTTTTTACACCCACTAAAACGTAAGTGTCATTTGGACGGTGTACCCGGTGTCAACGGAGTACAATATCCAAACGCAGCTTTAATCGACATATCTGTCTAGTTCTACTAGTTTTATTTTAATGCAGACATGGCCGATCTCGATCAAATAGAATCTCATGCAGCTAAACTATTAATTTTATACATAGTATGATAAAGTCATGTGCCTGGCCACACCAGATTTTTTTCTTATTATGTTAGTCAAGATAGAGTTGCATGCAAAAAAAACTTTATGATGCACTCTTTCTCCAAGTAGGTGGCGTTTTTACTTATCATACGCAGTATGATAAAGTATTGAAATCGCACCGAAAAAAAGTTTTTAGATTTTAAAGGGTCCAAAGCAAGTGGTACTCTTAGCATTTTTCAATGATTTTGCAAATTGGCCGCCAATTCTGGAATTTCGTCAAAAAAGTTAAATAATTACATTAATTAGCTATTTTGACATTAACCTTTATTGAACATTAATTTATATATAGAAGAAATATTGTACAATATATGTCCATAACATTTTTTGGTTAAATTAATAGTTCAGCTGCATAAGCAAATTCTATTTGATTGAGATCGCTCATACTGCATTAAAACGAGTTTCTTAGTTTCTTACCGAACCAAACACTCGAATTTTCGAGTTGGCTCGCATTTATTCGATCTGTGTTCGGTTCGAAAAAGCGTGCGGTCGAACAACCCTACTAAATAGTATGATAAAGTCATGTGCCTGCCCACACCAAATTTCTTTTTGTTATGATCTTTTGGTCTACTTTGAAATTAACTAATCATTCAAATTGCTCAAAGTAAATGTTGTTTTATGTCAGTGTGTGACTCCCAAATTAAGTACAACGTTCGGAACAGAAACAGAAACAGGCCCCGATATAACCAAAAGCAAAACGATTCATGCAATCAGAATAGAAAACCTCGGAAAAGCATCGAATATATGTATTATACTGGGCGTAGTGTGTAAGTTCATCGACCTGCCTCAACCATCCTAATACAGGACATCACAGTGTGTTGAAACCTATAATACTGTTCAAAATATTCTCTGACGCCATATTTTGAGAAACCGTGGATGAACAAACCTGCTAATGGAGGTCTAATCAACAACATAAGATACAGGGCATTGAGAACATTGTCATACTGGCAAACAATTTAGAAGACCTGCTAGTGATGTTTGACAGAGTACTTTGACAGTACAGCAAAAAAAAATGGTTTGTACATAAACATCGCAAATACCAAACTAAAGGTATTCTCAAAAATGCCAAGCGATGTCAGCTTGTTTTTAAGAAGGAAGCTGCATCAAAAGGCAATCAGAGCTCCTTAATACCTAAAAAAGACATTCTACTTGGGTCATATAGTGATAGGCGAAAGAAACGATGTTCTCAGACTAACACCGGGAAAGATTTTTAATTCTGTCCCAAAAGGTTTGATAGATTGTTTTTTTTTCGTAGATGATTCTTAATCGTAATCGTAGATTATAAAAAGTTTCTATCACGACAAATGTTTGAAGAAAACGGATTCAAAATGTTAATAATCCAAGTTTTTGTGCACTTTTTACTTGAAATCCAAAATAAGTAAGGTAAATTGAAAGCTATATTCAACCATGAACTTTAAGTAAGACACATTAAGACAAGACAATACAATATTTTCAGAGTTTGTCAAATCTGCTGAAAAGTTTCTTTTATGTAGACGAATTGCTGCTGACGAATTCCATATAAAAAATTTAATGCTTAAAACGGTGGATTTAAAGTGGTTACCAAAATGTTAAAACATCACCAGATTGGCATGAAAATTGGTATCGTTTTTTTTTCGAGTCGCTGATTTTAAATTGAGGATGAATGCACATAATTTGAAAATGGTGGATTCAATATGGCCGCCAAAGTGTTAGAAAAACAACGGACTTGACGGAAAACTTCTACACTAGGATTTCAGAGGACATATAAAAATTGCAAACCTCAAAATGGCTACCAAAATGTTAATAAAGCGCTGAATATGCATGGAAACCAGCTTGCTGATATCGAACTTAAAAATTCTTAGTTCAACATGGTGGTTCCATTCTGGAGTCCAATAAACATTTTAACTATGAAAATATGTACCTATGTGTTTTACTTCTCAATTTTCCTCGACACGATTGGATTAAACGAGTTTAATCCTATGATTTCAGCTTTTCATTGAAAACGTTGCATCAGTAGTAGGACTTCCCGTGCCATGGTGCCTTTTTCCATGTAGGAACCATCCTGCTGAAATCACTCGCTGTTTTGGCTCTTCTTTTCTCGGCTCATAAAGGAAGTAGCAATGTGTGATATACTACGTATATCGGATGGGTTGACACTCAAACACGTTGGCACTTATGATACGTTTATTCTCTTATTATTACATTATTCCTCGTTGAAGGTCTACTTAATACTCGTAATTGCAATTACCTATATCTAGCTCATTCACCTATTCATTCCCTAAGTCAGCACTTACAACATTCCTAATAATCCAATAATCCTTATTCAGCTCATACATACACACACTACATTCGATTATACATGGATATGAAATATAAAATATTCCATTACACCTTTACCGTAATAAAACAAAATTTAACATGACATTGTTCAAATTTTTCTTATGTAACACAAACATAATAATACAGTACTACTTATCTACGCATCCCTTTTTTTTTTTTTTTTTTTATTTTTTTTTTTTTTTTTTTTTTACTATTTTATTATTCACAGTACCTTTTCACCCTGTTTTTATGCACTGTCACTAGTTTATTATTAATTTTTAAAGTCACGTTCGGATTGTCTTCTTTTATAACTTTATACGGTCCTTTATACACTTCGTCGAGTTTATCACCGGTTTCATTCTTAAGTAATACCTTATCATTAAACTTATAACTAATACATTTGGATCTTATATCTAATTTATTTTTTCTTTTTAGTTTAGAGTCAATTAACTGTGTTTTTGCATCGTCCGATGCTGATTTTAGTCTATATTTTAACTCGTTAGAATAATTATCAAAGTTGTAGATAGGTTGATGTTTGCTAATAATATTACTTGGTAATACGCAACTTTTTCCAAATACTAATTCATAAGGTGTGTATTTTGTTTCTGAATGAACGCTATTGTTAAACGAAAAACTCCAAAACGGTACCCATGAACACCAAGAATCTGGAAATTTTGAAGTCTGAATTCTTAAATATGCTCCTAAATGTTTGTGTGTATTTTCTAAAGCTCCCAATGTTTCGTGATGATATGCTGTAGAATTTAATTGTTTAATTCCTAGAAGTTTTGAAGATTCTTTAAAAAGGTTTGCTAAAAACTCTGTACCCTGATCAGTAACAATCTCTTTAGGTATCCCGAATTTTAATATGAAGTTATTGACAAACGACTTTGCTACAGTTAGGGCTTCTTTGTTATTTAGAGGATAACAGTCAACAAATTTTGTTAATTCACATTGAATTGTTAGAATATAGCGTTTATCTTCTTGATCTTGTGTCAAAGGTCCCACAAGGTCCAAGTATACTTTTTCAAACGCTGATGAGGCTGTAGTGGTAACTGTCAAAGGCTCAGTGTGAGATCTCGAATGTTTGTACCTTTGGCAGTCATCACATTTTCGAACAAATTTAGTTATATCTTCCTTAAGGTTTTCCCAAAAATAGTAACGTTTAATATTTGCATACATCCTATTGATTCCTGCATGCCCTCCCGTCGGAAGGATGTGGAAATCATTTAGAATCAATTGTCGAGTTTGTTTACAATCTATTCGATTTGCTTTGTTTATTATGCAAATTTTAAGTTTTAACTTTCTGATCATTTCGATTTGCTTAGATAGTCGGGTTATTAGTTGGTTATTTTCCGGATTTTTTACTATAATTAATTGCGCAATTTTATTTTCTCTACAAATTCTATCTAAATTTCTCAACTCCGCGTCTAGGGCTAGCGTTGATCGAATACTTAGATTAATATTACCTTTAATATTTTATTATATAAAACATTTCCCAACTTTATTACTTGTTTACTTCCCGAATTTTTTGTTTCACTTTTTGACAAGTGTCTTAATTCAACTGAGTTTTCTGGTGGCTTTAGCAATTCAACAAGTCCTGGATGGCCTGTCCACTCATTGTTAACTTGCCTTAAACCTTTTTCAGTTTCATTGTTTTCATTATAGTCTTTCTTTGATCTTGTTAAAATATTTACGTTGATGTTATCTGACATATTTTTAAGATCATTTGAGTCAATTATTATTCTAGATAGTGCATCTGCGGTAGTATTTTCTTTTCCTTTAACGTAATGTACGGAAAAATCAAACTCTTCCAGCATCAATCTAAATTTAGTTAATCGTGAAGATGGATTTTTCATTCCAAAAAGATAGATCAAAGGTCGGTGATCACTAAAAATTCGAAATCTTCTTCCATACAAATAAGGTCTGTAATGGTTTATAGACCATACGGTGGCTAACATTTCTTTTTCTATTGTTGCGTAATTTATCTCTGCTTTATTTAACGCTCTGCTAGCATACGCAACTGGTTTATTATCAGAATTCGATAATACAGCGCCTATTGCATATCCAGATGCATCTGTTGTCAAAATAAATTCATTTTCATGTGAAAAATTTGGATACTGCAAGATTGGTGGGTTAATTAAGCAATTCTGTAAAGTTTCAAAAGATTTTTGACAGTTCTCATTCCATTCAAACACTACTGCTTTTCTACTTAATTTATTTAATGGAGTTGCGATTTGTGCGAACTTTGGAATAAATTTTCTGTAATAGTTTACAAAAGCAACAAATCGTTTACATTCATCGGAATTTGTTGGAATAGGATAGTTTAAAATAGTACCAATTTTGCTTGGATCTGGTGATATACCTTCTGCTGAAATTACGTGACCTAAATATAAGATTTCTTTTTTAAGAAATTGACATTTTGAAGGGTTTAATTTTAAATTTACATTACGAAGCCTGTTCAATACTTTAATTAAATTTTGATTATGCTGTTGTAAACTATTTCCAAACACAATTAAATCATCCAAATATACAAAACATGAATCGTAATTTAACCCTGACATTGCAATAGTCATAACTCTTGAAAATGCACTGGGACTGGTTTTTAATCCCATTGGTAACCTGGTCAATTGAAATTGTCCTTTTCTTGTAGTAAATGCAGTATATTTCCTACTGTTGTCTTCCAATTCGACTTGAAAATACCCTTGTGAAAGGTCTAAATGAGAAAAATAAACCGCTCCTGATAGTGAATCTAAGTTTTCAGTAATATTTGGTAAAGGAAATCGATCGTCTTCTACATTTTTGTTCAATTGTCTATAGTCAATTACTACTCTCCACTTGTTACCTATTTCACTTTTCTTTGGAACAATTAGTAAAGGCGAAGACCAATTTGATCTTGTTTTTTCAATTATACCTTCATTAAGCATTTTATTTATTTGTGAATCAATTTCAATTTGCTGAGCTTGTGGTAGTCTAAATGGTTTTACATATACCGGATGCGAGTCTTTTTTTAAACGAATGTTTTCTTTAATAATGTTTGTCACTGTCAACTTGTCACCTTCTAAAAGAAATGTGTCAGCATATTTCGCACATATTTTGTGTATAGCTGTTTTTTCTTCCTTATTTAAATGTTGAACGTTAACTAAATCTAACAAATTATTAACCCGATCTAATGTCAGATTAGAATTTTCAAAGTTATATATTTCAAATTCTGTCAACTTACAAATTTTTGGTTTAAAATTTCTAATTCGTACCTCTCGGTCATTTGTATTAAGAATTCGCACTGGAATCTTATGTGAATTTGGTCTAGCTGTTATTCCTGCTGTAAATACACCTTCCGCAATTTCTAATGGTGTAACCACACAATCCTCCAATTCATCTATAGAAAAGTACTTAACAACTTCACATCGCGGTGGACTGCTAGTGAACTCGTTGTAATCAGATTCTATGTTCAGAATAACTTGTGAAGAATCATACCAGAAAGAAAATAGAAATTTTTCAAAATCAAATTGCGCTTTATATTTAAGAATAAAATCAGCTCCAATAATTCCACTTATGTCACCGTAAGACTCACTCAAAACAAAAAAATTATGATTAATCATTACATTCCCAAATTGTAAAAACAAATTAATAGAACCCGTGGTAGTTGCTGAACCTGAAATTCCATTTACTTTAATTTTACTGTTTGTATCAATCAATTCATCTTTCCTTAATTTATTTGAAAAAAATATGCTAATTGACGCTCCCGTGTCCAGTAAAAATAATAGTTCTTCACGTCCCTGACGTATCCTAATATAATTTAAAGAACTAGTTGAAAACACGTATTCTACATTTTTATTCACGAAAAAACTTATCTTCTGTATTTGTATTGTTAATATTAATATCTGTTTCTGCAGACACAGCATTTACTTGCGGAGCACCACGACCCCGATTTGTAAACGTATTACCTCGCGTATGTCCACGGTTTACGCCACGACCTCTGTTAAACTCGCGCTGAGGTTGCAAATAATTGTTCGCTGGTCTATTGCCATTTCCGTAATTTTGGTTCTGTCTTTGATAGTTATTTGTGAAAGAAGTTTGTCTGTTACCTCGATTATTATGATTTGAATTAAATTTCCTGCTGTTGTTAAAACCATTACCAGAAGAATATGGATAATTCTTCTTATGCATAAAAAATACATTAGAACTATGTGGCTTGTTCATTTCCTCGTCTAAAGCAACAGTAATTGTTTCTTTTAATGTTATGCAGCGTCTAGCTTTTAATATTGTTCTTAAATCATGATTTCGAATCCCATTACAAAATGAATTAATAGCAATGTTTTCGTTTACTTTACGCAATGACACTAACAAATTTTCATCGTCTCCCGCCTGCGCAAGAGTTAATTCGCTTAACAATTGTTCTATCTCGCGACCAAAGTCTGATTGATTATTTTGTCTCGCTTGATGCAATTGACTGGCGAGGGTAGTTGCGGATTTACGTGAAACAAAGTTAGTTCTAATATCCTTAACAAGACTATCAACCGTATCATACCTTTTATTTAATCGGACTTTTGCATTTTCTGATAATCTAGTTTTTAAAACATATGTAATTAATATACCTTTATCATCATCTTTTAACATTGACGCATAGAAATTAATTGAATCCAATAGCTTTTTTGTAGTATCTTCTTTACCGTCCATTACGGGTAATAGACTTCCCGCAGTCTTTAAACAAAACTTTTCAGACATATTTAATGGTATATTTGTAACTAAGTCAATATTTCCTAATTCTTCTAATCTACTCTGCAATATGTTATTTGACTCTCCAATATACTGTTGAATAATTCTAATATGCGCTTTAGCTTGCTCTCTTACATCATTCTTTTCACATAATAATTTTGTGTTGGCATATAGTAATAAATTGTCTAATTCTAATTTTAATTCTTTAATTTCTCTAATTGTTGGTTTATAATAACTATACTCTCTCTTCGTTGTTGATTGTCTTTACCAATATTAATTCTAAATTTTTTGATTCTATCTAAAACTAATTCAAATGCTAGAAGTTCGGTCATTCGCGCACTATTTGCGTACTCACACTATTCGGCTCTGGAATCTCTGGTGCGTAGGGAGATCAGCTCCTGGCTCCTCTGGATCTCTCGTGCAATTTTTCTATTCATCTTCTTGTTGCACCGACGCCACACTAAATACACAATCAGTGTACAGCACATGATGACAAATAGAACACCACCCATTTCCAACAGACTGAATGAAATATTTGCAATACCATTGGTAGATGTTGCGGTACCACTATTTCCGGCTTGGGCAATTATTATCTCTTCTTCCTTCTTACTGCCATAATTCCCCATGGTTGCTAACCTGTCGAGATGGCCACCAGATGTCGGCTGGCAGGATCGCCATGTGATATGCTACGTATATCGGATGGGTTGACACTCAAACACGTTGGCACTTATGATACGTTTATTCTCTTATTATTACATTATTCCTCGTTGAAGGTCTACTTAATACTCGTAATTGCAATTACCTATATCTAGCTCATTCACCTATTCATTCCCTAAGTCAGCACTTACAACATTCCTAATAATCCTTATTCAGCTCATACATACACACACTACATTTGATTATACATGGATATGAAATATAAAATATTCCATTACAAATGTTTTGAGTAATAAATAATCATCCAATCCAATCGTCAGAGCGACGACTTTTAAATCTCCACAAATATTCCATGTGTAAGTCTATCTGTCATATTGGATATTCCCTAGAAGTAATTCCCTGTTATCATTTGACTTCTTCAAATTGGCAGCATGAGCTATCGGCACTGAAGAAAATTGATATCAATTGTGAAAAGAAGACATTTTTTAACTAGTTTTTGAAGAGGCAATGAATAAACGCCAGTCATTTGAATTATGTTTATGGTCCAATATAACATTGCAAAACGGTGCAACCATTAGTGCAAAATACTGACTAAGCTTTTTTATTGGGAAAAGATAGATCTTGGTTTATCACCACGACTTCTAAAGAAACATACATTTGACGGTGACACATTTGTACAACGGTGATAAAAATTCCAACCTGGACCCTAAAAGTATACTCTGCGTTTTTGATAGTCTTAAATCACGCACCAGATCATTAAAGTTTCCTTATTATGTGTTATGAAAATGAGTTCATTCGAAGAGGTGTTTACTTCAAGCATTGAATCGTAATCAATATTATCTTCTTCGATTGACACTAGTTCGTCGTCAATTTCGTATTTATGAGATTATCGAACATGTAACACATCACTATGCAGCATTTGTCCTTAGATAATTTTGTGATTCCTTTCTTAGATGTTACATATCAAGGTATGGCAGTCAGCTTACTGACTGTTATACCTTGATATCTCTGACGATGATAGACGATACACACGACCGTCCAGTTTCTATAATTTTGATATCCAGCTGAACGTCACGAGACGGCTTATAGTCTCGCTTTACTACGGCCAGAGTGCGCTTCCGCCGCGCTCCACACGCTACACATGCGCTACATAAATTGACACGAATATATCATAGTTTGATATGCAAACTTGCGGTCAAATTCCAATTGCGGTACACACAGAGTCTGCTTGCTCAATAAATACCCGCTCGCTACTGTACTAGGGTATGTGTTTGTGGGAACCTAGCGGCAACGTTCTAAGCCCGAAGCTAGCACGGAGCTGATCGCCGTGGGATTTATACGATGCTTTGCTGGTTCCGTTCCCAACTTTCTTGGATAAATCAACAAACGAATTAAATCGCGCTCCCGAAGGAGAACTTAATGAGATATTGCATGCATGCAACGGTAAATGTGACCCTGATTGCGATACTAATACTGTAACGGTGGGATATTATTCTAATTCACAGGAGTATACTAAGAAGTGTCAATAATATAGTTATATTATATACCGACACTATTTCATATTTTAGAAGATTTTATATCCTTGTCTTTTTCTTGCTTTGTTATAGCCCAGTCACTCAGTCGTAAGACAAACGTCCCAAATTCAGACAGTCCTAAATTCTGACATTATTCTGTTTCCGGTTTGTTGATTTGACATTACACTTATCAACCCACAATCGTTTCTTAATTCTACCAATGTTCTAACGGTCAGGATATAACCTAGAAGTTTGACTGATCTTGATAATTGAGTCTTATGCTACAAGTTGATTTTTTCCTTATAAGGTAACTGCAATTCGACTTTTTTTTTAAATCGCTACAGGATAACAGTAATTAAGAATATTCTAATAATATCTATTTAGGCTGACTAAAAATGCTTTATATTTTCATAATAATACGGTATACTACTATTTTAACCACTATTATTTACAAATTTAAGGGTGTCGGAATTAGGTACAAGTAAATATAGCACGTCCGTAAATCAGACGGAATTGTGTACATGGTTAGAAGTAATACATATGGCTCTACACAATACATATGGCTGTCTTTACACAAGAAAATAACTTATTTTACATCGTTTGCTATATTACAATAAATTAATTGTACGCATTTTGTACAAATTCCGACACGAGAGTCGGACATCAATAATCCCTAATTATTACAGGGTGTCGGAATTACAATCATCAATAGTAACGTCATAAATGTCGACAGGCATCTTAGGAGATGATGAAATAACAATGATGCAACACTAGCAGCAGAGGCTAGCGATTTTGGCATTAATACACCACCTTTGGAGATAACATTTGAACTCATGCCATCTCCATTAAAGATTTTCCATTGTTAAGCACAAAAGAAAATCGTTATAGAGAAATAAGAAAGGAAGCGAAAAATGAACAGAATAAAAAGCTGCACCAAGAAAAAGAGAACACTAAAAATTCCAGATGCAAAAAACATTAAAATACACATGAGGTAAAGAGGGCAGACTGAAGAAGACTAAGGACTTATTTTATACTGTTTCATTAAAAATGGTAAAATATAAATGTTTAACATTTCTTAAACGTCATCTAAACACTTCCTTTGACATGGTTTAAATATACACTACGCAAACATTTACTACCTAAAACTTTTGATTCGGTGGATTCATATTATGAGACCACACAATTTTGTCTTTGAGTTGCCGCTACTGCCTATGATTTTGTTCGGGATGAAATACTACTACTTTTGTTAATTGTTATGACTTGTTCAACACATCCTATGTCTATTGAATAAACGGTTTATTTATTTATTTATCTAATAATAAATCTTATTTAACAATATTTAAAACACTTAATATTTACGTGAAAAAAATGGGTACCCGTGAAAAAGTGACTCATGGGCCAAAAACCAATTAAATCACGCTAGAGGGCGCCAGCAATGCAATGCCGGTCAAAATCGATTTAGTTAGTGTTTATTTGACAATTTTCGACTATTTTCACCAATTCATAGCCACCTAGATTAATACACAAAAAAGTTATTTTTGCGTTGCCTTGGCGATAAAAATTGACGATCGATATGTTTTTGTGTTCAGAATGTCATCCTGATTGAAAATATCACAAAGAATATAGGGTGCCATTTAAAATTTCAATGATGACGTCATTTCCGGAAAAACCGGAAGTCATATTAACCTTAAGAGTATCCCAAAGAATGGCATTTTTTGTCTATTTACACTTGCCCAAATTTCATTCGTCCAGCTTTATAAACAAAAAAAATAAACGGGAGTACCTGTGGTGTGGGTCACCCGGTATGTAACGTGTTGGATTTTAAGTGACACTATTTGTGGATTTGTCATACTCAAATACATACGAATTCACAATTTAAAGCATGATATAGAAAATGTATAAACTAGTTGGTCACAACTTTTTCCAAATTTTTCTTTCAAATTTTATGACTTTTTGAGTATTGGTAAGTAGAGTGTTCGGCATCGATATTGCGGTGATAATATATAAAATACATTCCCATAAACCGACTCCAATGCTGAGGGGATGATGGCCAGCTCATGAATACTTTGTTTTTAGTACTAAAAACAAACGAAGATGACCCTCCTTCTACCCAGGTATAGCTATAAACCTAACCTAACTTTACTTATATAGTTTTCGGTATATGTGCACTTTATTGAAATTCCCAAAAATCTCTACGTTTGGTAAATATTTCGTAGTTATTGGAAAACAAAGCAGATTTCAATGTGTTATTTCTAGTAAACTGTAAAATGTTGAACGGTATGCCGCACATCATTAGATAGCGGAAGTTTAAAAGTTCTATAAGTGCTCCCGGAACTTGCATTCAGTGGTGTACAATCGCGTTCTTTGCTTATGCCAAACTACTCAAGCATTATATCCATATAAAACGCCGTAAAACTGGGAAATATTACAAAGAGCCACAGATTATCTTCTGTATATTTCATTTTGTTAGTATTCAAATCTTCATTGCTCTTACTTATAAATCGTGTATAACTCCATCTTACTCTGCGTATGATAGTAGATACATATAATCCGTATGCACGTAACATTTCTTCTTAGATCTCCTTGTTCGAATATATCTCAAAAGAGTCTAATAGACACTTTATTTACCCTAGAAAACAGACAAATATGTAAATATTATAGCTATAAAGAAATTCAATTTAACCCGGTACGACAATGAAACAAATTTAAAAACGTGCAATACGTTTATGAAAACCCCGTTCACTTGGGCATTTCCTTTATATCCACACCCCATCCGAGCTAACCGGTGTCGGTTGTATCGATGTTAAACTTAACGGCTGTATTACTAACGACGTCCCAGCCATTATATGCAAATATACCGAATAGTCCCCGCGGTTCCTTTTAATATTTCGTCCGTTTTCACGGGGCCGTAACGATGGAAAAATGTTAATGTTATGCGTACGGGCGTTGTTGTGGCGAAAATTGCGCGACAATTCTAACGGCCGCAAACGGACCGCCCAAAAAATAACACTAATTACGCTCGGGATCAGCGTAAATATGCAAACGAGCTGCCGCCACCGAGAACGTTCGACGCGTCCCGTAATAATTAAAAGTGATGCCGTACCCAGCAAAACGCAGAACCCAGCGTACGACCGTTTGTGCCGAATCTTGTTAGGGGATCGGGTTTAACGTTTTCCGGGCGCTTCCCCAGCCCCCTTATCGTATCGCATATGCGATGATTGCTAATTACGAATACGTTATTCCGGGGATTCATACCCCAAAATTACAAACGGTACAACCCCGATTAAGTTCTAACAGTTTGGAGCATAGCTATTACTTTTTATTATCGTTTTGTAATTCCAGATTAGGTTAGGGACTGAAATTTTCTTCCAGTTAACTTTATGGTATTAGCACAGAGTGGACCATTTAAAACGCAACTCAAGTTTTGAAGCACACCGAGAAAGATCGTAGGAAGACGCAGTCAGACATAATGCAAGTATTGTAACGTATAGGTGAGCCTATGGTTAGTCGCCAAAACTTGATTCTTACGTTGTGGAACGATTAGTGTAATGTAATGGGTTACTAAAGATTCAGACTCGGAAGTATCATACTATATTAGTATATTATTTGTCGAGCACATAATTAAGGATATAAATCGCGAGGATGTGAGTCAAATACGACGTTTTATCTACAACTCATAAATTCCATTTTATGTAAAATATTTTAAATGTATTTGTCAATGGTGGCGAGGCGAACTGTCAAATAACTGTGATCCACGTAGGTTTTGACAGACTTTGACACTAGCATTATATCATGATAGGTGTTATATAGCAATAGATACGTATGCAATAAACTTATTATATGTGAGTCGTAGATAAACAAAATTAATAGTTTAGCTGCATGAGATTCTACTTGATCGGTCGTGTCTGCATTAAAATAAAACTAGTTAGCCTGGATTTGACAGATATTTTGATACTATCGACAGTAGATATTGTCAAAACATCAGCGTTTGACACTACGTACTGTCATTAGAATGAAAATATCTGTCAAATCCTGCGTAACTAGGTTTATATTAATGCAGACACGACCGATCTCGATCAAATAGAATTTCCTCATGTAGCTAAACTATTAATTTTACCAAAAAATGTCATTGACATAAATTATACAAAATTTCTTCTACTTTAACTTATTATTTAACTATTTTGAATAATTTGCAGAAATTCACATTTGCAAAATCCTTGAAAAATGCTTAGAGGAAACATCCAGTTCCTGTGGACTCTTTTGAACAAAAATCTTTTCAGCTCTAAGTTTGGTCATGAAACTTCTAAATATGAAGTTTCGTCCCGATACCTTTAGTAACAAAAACGGGTACACCCACAGACATTTTTGTATCTTGGTCAAATATGTTCGGGGGACCCAAAAGGACGTATTTCCGCTAAAATGTCAAGTTTTTTTTGGCACAGTTACAATACTTTATCATACTGCGTATGAAAAAGTAAAAAGAAATCCTATATTATAAAATTTATATCAAATATCCGCATGTGAGGCAAACAGTAAGCAAAAGGAACATCGGAAGAAGGAGTTAATTTCAAGGGAACATGTTAATAAAGTTTACTTTAAAAAAAAATGGTACAGTGACAGGATATACAGGCTGTCTCACGGAACTGGTACATTAGAAGTTTCTCACGTTCTACTACTTCTGGAAACTTGAAATTTTTGAATTAGAATTTACTCGATCTGAGCTCTTCAGCTAAAATATTCTCAAGTTAACTGTCGCGTCCGGTCCCCGGAAGTCGGTATCAACTTTGTTATTTTAAATGGAATGATATATTTTTTATTTTATTTTTGATTTCTACGTATAAAAGTACATCATTTTTGATAAGGTTACCCTATACCTAAATATCACCATTTTTGAGTTTTTTTGATTTTTTTTTTTTTCTTGGTGATTTTCGCGGTTACGTTAAAAATTGAATGTCTCGGTTATTATTGAAACTAGAAGTTTCGTGATTGGTGTTCCAAAACTAGAAACATAACCAAATAAGACGATGTTTAGTTCATCATTATGTCTTATACAGGGTGTTCAAAATTTACAATACAATAATTGAATTTCCAAACGTAAAAAACTAATTTTTTTCAAATGGAACACCCTGTATACCGGTACGCCATTCGATAGGAAATATTATTCCCTATCAATCAATATTGGGGTTCCCTATATCTATATTTAATAGTTTTAGCGATATTGTCACTTTTTCTTTAAATCCATCATTTTTATAAATTGGCATTGCAGTATTTAAACAATAAAATGTATTTAAATACAGATATACTTTTCATATCATTTTTGGCGCATTTGCAGTGCCCGGGATTTATTGTGTACGCCCGATGGTGGTCGCTGCTAATGCATTGTTACCTGAATTTTGATAGATCTTTACATTTGACAGATATGTTTCGTTGTATTGTTGTTCAACTATCGCTAATAATTGCGTATACAGTTGTATGTGGTTATTAGTTATTAGTTACGAAATGGAAAACGCTGACGGTTATTGAAATAGTGATATTTTGAAATTATTCTTCATTCATGGAGAATGAAACAAATTTTTGGAAAGGACGTCTTATTTATAATCACAGATATTCAGACCTACCGCCAATGACAAAACGTAAATTTAGGAAAATGGAATCAAACTTTTTGCGCTTTGGAAAAGTAGGAAAGCAGAAAAATTTTGCAAGTCTTGTTACGGATAATGAAGAAAATGAAATAAATGTTTTCGCTTATTTCATTGCTTTCTGGAATAGCTCCACACGTGCTGCTTGTATGGATTTAGATATGGCTTATAATTAAAAGCCTTGCAGCACATCTTTCTACATAAATTGTTTACATGATTTTTAGGGCGATCACGTGCATCCATCCACAGAATTCTTTTAAAACACAAAATGTATCCTTATGCCTACAAAATTTTACAATTACTCTTTCCTGATGATCATGCAAGGAGAGTTGAATTTTGTGAATTTATGCTGGTAAAAATTCAGGAGGACCCGTTGTTTTTTATCAATGATAATTTGGACTAACGAATCAAAATTTTCCAGGGAGGGTATAAATAACCGACAAAATTTACACTATTAGGCCACCGAAGATCCCCATGCCATAATACAGGCAAATTTACAACACAATTTTAGTTTTAATATTTGCAATACCAAAGTCCAAAGTCAATAAATAATAAGTCAATAATCATTGCAATACCAAGAATATTTACAATACAAAAAATCCAAAGTCAGGTAACAGTGTATTAGGAGCGATAAATCCCGAGCACTGCAAATGTGCCAAAAATGATATGAAAAGTATGAAAATATCTGTATTCAAATACATTTTATTATTTAAATACTGCACTTAGGAATGGCAATTTATAAAAATGATGTTGTGAAAGGTTATCGATAATGAAATACTTTATCTGCCAAAATATGAAGGCCTCCTTATACAACCCAGGAGTATTTAAAATGGATTTAAAGAAAAAGTGACAATATCTCAAAATCTATTAAAGATAGATATAGGGAACCCTAATATTGATTGATAGGGAATAAGATTTCCTATCGAATGGCGTATCGGTATACAGGATGTTCCATCTGAAAAAAAATGAGTTTTTACGATTGAAAATCCAATTATGTATTGTGTTGTAAATTTTCAACACCCTGTATAAAATATCATGATGAAACATCGTCATATTTGGTTATGTTTCTAGTTTTGGAACACCAATCATGAAACTTCTAGTTTCAATAATAACCGAGATATTCAATTTTAAACGTAACCGCGAAAATCACCAAAAAATTAGTAAAATCAAAAAAACTCAAAAATGGTAATATTTAGGTATAAGGAAACATTATCAAAAATAATGTATTTTGATACGTAGAAACAAAAATAAACTAAAAATTATATCATTTCATTTAAAATAAAAAGTTGACACCGAGTTCCGTTGACCGGACGTGGCAGTTAACTTGAGAATATTTTAGCTGAAGAGCTTAGATCGAGTAAATTCTAGTTCAAAAATTTCAAGTTTACGGATATAGTAGAACATGAGAAACCTCTCATGTTCTACTATATTGTACCAGTTCCGTGAGACACTCTGTATAATTTTAAGTTTGAGATTTGTTAAACGTAAAGTCACATTCATACATACAATTAGATAACCATAAAGTGTTCCGTATTAATATAAATTTACTTTTAACTAAAGAAATATGAAGACGTTTCAGTCGCACGGTCTCAACGGTGAGTAATCGGCCCTCCAGTGTAGTTATGCGACGCCACTTTTAATCCCGTTAGCTGAACGAAGCGAGAAACGTCTCGACCAGAAATAAGTAGTAATTATTGGATACTGATAATTTAAAAAAATTAATAGTTAAAATAAAACACAAGCTATTTTTCAGCACAGCATCAAAGGGGTTCTCTCAATAAATTTATGTAGGCTTGATCGGGCACATAGTTGCCTTATTTTTCAAAATAACCCCTGCACTATACAGTGGTAATTTTAAACACTTTCTCACGTCAAATTTATGTAAGCGGGACCGGGGCACATGGGTTCCTACATCAGCATATTGTGCCTGATTTTTTGCCATGTTGCCTCATTTTTTCGAAATAAGTGGTTAGTAATGGCAATACTAGTTAATATGTACATTTGTCCTGGTGTATACACTAGTAATTTTAGGTTAAATAAAGTATTTTCGAATTATAATTACTTATTTATAATCTACGTTTTGTACAAATGGACCAAAAGTAAAAAAGTGTGACTTAGTACAGGATGGTTTTGTTGTAGATTTAGGACAGAAGAAGGATGAAAACTCGAAACATGTTTCCAAGGTATAAATGAACAAGATAAGATGCTCCTCGTTTTGTTACACCAAACATTCTATTGTAGACTCCACAAAAACAACACAACTTTATCAATATTCATCAAATTCGTCAAATTCTCTCTAAACTTTGGACTAACTTGGACATGAACTTGCACTAACGCAGTTATTTGCGTAATCTCTCAAAATACAAGGTGATGGTTGCCCAACCAGGAAACAAGTCAGACTGATTAATCCTTCCTAAAGGGCACTACGGCAACGCGTTCAGTAAGTGGCATATTTACAATGCGGGTCTCACATCAAGCTAGTCTGACACTTTTACAACACATACCCTACCTGTGTAATTGTATTTTATACGAATTAAAAACTAAATTAATTTAATTTTATACGTAAATTAGCGCTTACATTTTTTAGATTTATGGCATTTATCTTTATGCGTACATCCAATTTGTCCGAAACAACGTAAATTAAATTATCCGCGTTTTACATTGTAACGGAATAAGCCCAACAATAAAATCTGAGTATTATTCCGAGAGCGAGATTCTGGCGTCAGCAGCGCCAGCAAAACGAGCAATAACGTTTCCCCCGTTTGGAATTGGTTCTCCACAGTTTAAAATGTCTGTCGGGGAGAGCGCGGGTAGGATATTCTTTTTACCGGTACCCCATGCCCGGTAACGAGTGTGGCGGTAGCAAATCACACCGAAATAAAAACAGAAACGGGTACGTAAACGGATGGGCCTGACGGCCTGAAGAGTGCCCGTAATAAAAGGGCGGTAAAAGAGCGCGTAAAAACTGCGACGCGACTCGTCGGACGCGGCATCGATTTTGCGGCCGACGGTCGGGCCGGCTTATTTACTGTGGCTAATAAAATAAGCCCCTAGTAGGTGAAAAAAAGTAGTAAAGAAGGAGACGTGGTTAAGGGTGCCTAATTTCAACTCTGGCATTCGCCCACTCTAAACCTGCTCAAGGGCTTTTCTGGAGTAGATACCGAGATAACTTGCTCCCTCCCGAGTCATCTCGTTTGATAGGGCATAGTGTCCTGATTTTAAGGATATTTTTACTTACTTATCATACGCAGTATGTAAAGTATTGTAATCGTGCCAAAAAAAAAATTGCGATTTTAGCGGAAATATGTCTTTTTGGGTCCCCTGAGCATTTTTGACCAAGCTACTAAAAAATGTCTGTGTGTGTGTGGATGTGTGTGTGGATGTGTGTGTGTGTGTGTGTGAGTGTGTGTGTGTGTGTGTGTGTGTGTGTGTGTGTGTGTGTGTACCCGTTTTTGTGGCGACGATTCCGGAGGAACTACTAAATGTATCGGGACGAAGTTATATTTAGAAGGTATTTAGAAGTTTCATAACCAAACTTAGAGCTGAAAAGCTTTCTGGTGAAAAGGGTCCAAAGGAACTGGAGGTTTAGTCTTAGCATTTTTGAAAGATTTTGCAAATAAGCCGCGATTTCTGGAATTTCGTCGAAATAGTTAAATAATAAACTAAAGTAGAGGAAATTCTGAATAATTTATGACTATGACATTTTTTGGTATAATCAATAGTTTAGCTGCATGAGCAAATTCTATTTCACCGAGATCGGTCGTACTGCATTAAAACTAGTAGCCAGTATTTGTCAGATTTTTTTATTCTAATGACAGAAGGTAGTGTCAAACGCTAGTGTTTTGACAATAACTTCTGTCAATATAAGCTGCGTTCGGATATTGTATTACACTTTTTACACCCAGCAACTCGTAAGTGTCATTTGGACGGGGTCCATGTCCTCAGCCCCCCCACATTCCAAATTTCAAAATTTTTTTATGTCAATGTTTTGTGCTTGTTTTGTGCTGTTTTGTGCCGCAAACCAAAAGTTTTGTGCTCCATTCGTTTCCGAGTTATAAGCATTTTTCTGAAGGGGGGCTGTGGACATGCCAGCCCCCCCACATTCGAATTTCGATTTTTTTCTAGTGCCAAAGTTTTGTGCTAGTTTTGTGCTGTTTTGTGCCGCAAACTAGGAGTTTTGTGCTTCTTTCGTTTCCAAGTTATAAGCATTTTTCTGAAGGGGGGCTGTGGACATGCCTGACCTAACTTCCAAATTCGAAATAAAATCAAACTTTTTTCGATGCTAAAGTATTGTGCTAGTTTTGTGCTGTTTTGTGCCGCAAACCAGAAGTTTTGTGCTCTTTTCGTTTTTGAGTTATCAGCATTTTTCTACTTGGGAGCTATCCGTCTCTCTCTTTCGTCCGGGCCCGGGTTCTCGCAGGCAGCGCGCGTGGGTTCCCAGCGCGTGTATTGATAATGCATACGAACGAGTTTAACGGCACTGTTCGTGGCTATATAACTTAAAAACTATTCAACATTTTTTTATCGGCGTTTCATTCTTTGTACTTAAATAAAATGGACACGTGGGATTCCGAATAAATATTGTTAAATAGCTTTTAGTTATAACGTCACAAATATTTAATATTATTTCTTAAAATTATGTATTCTTTTTAATCTCACAATGCCAAATCTCGTCGCTACAATAAATAATCATTGAGCAATTATCACTTAACAAATATTTAGTTGTCACAGATATTTGAGAGTATATGTATAAGTAACACATATTAATATTTGTTAGTTTGACCTGATGATGGCCTGTATCATATATGATGTCGAAATCGATCGTCATACAATAAAGATTAAAGTATCCTTTCCATAACAACTTTTGAACTTTGTTTACCGTCATATATTAATATTGTTATAAATATAATATAAATCTCTAAGGCAATATTTCATCTGTTGGCATTCTGGTATTCTAAAACTAACAGTCTATTGTTTAGCTAGTTGGGGTTTATAAATGTACGTAATTTATGAATATGTAGTCCCGATTTCACATATAAATTATAAATAGTCGATAAACAACGTGTTTGGCATTTTCTGTATATATTATAATAAACATTTCTATTGTTGATTTCCTCCAACAGAAAATTGCAAATAACTTAAAAACAAAAGGAGCACAAAACTTCTGGTTTTCGGCACTAAACATCACAACACTAACACAAATGTACAACAGTGCATAATCTTGATTTTATTTAAAATTTAGAATTTGGACAAAACGCCGCAAACGAAAATTCCTAATAACTCGGAAACGAAAGAAGCACAAAACCTTTGGTTTGCGGCACAAAACAGCACAAAAGAAGCACAAAACATGAAAAAAATTGAAATTTTGAATGTGGGGGCTGAGGACATGGACCCCGCGTGTTGATAATTCTACTACGTACTAGTTTGACGGCACTGTTTGTGGTTATATAACTCAAAAACTATCCAACTCATTTTTATAGGGGTGTTACTGAACTGTTCCTTGTAAGTAGTTATAACGTCACAAAGACTTAATATTAGTTCTTAATATTATACATTCTTTTCATTCTCACAATGCCAAATCTCGACGCTGCTATAAATGATCATTGAGCAATTATCACGTAACAAATAAATAGGTGTCACAAATATTTGACAGTATGATTTTAGTATGTACCTAAAGTGTTGTTTTGTGCCGCAAACCAGAAATATTGTGCTCCTTTCCTTCTCGAGTTATTAGCAATTTTGGTTTGCGGCGTCTATTGACCAAAATTCGAAATTTTGAATAAAATCCATAATATATTATCATGCTGATGTTTTGTGTTGGTATTGTGCTGTTTTGTGCCGAAAACCAGAAGTTCTGTGCTCCTTTTGTTTTCGAGTTATTTGCAATATTCGGTTGGAGGAACTCACCAATACAAATGGTTACTATAATATATACAGAAAATGGCAAAAAAAGTTTACAGACTATTTATCATTTAAGTAAGTACATAGGCTTTCACTTTGCAATATTCAGTTAGCTCTGAAGAAGCAAGCAACATGGTTCGTGAAACGTCAGCATTTACGAATCTTGACACACGGCATATTTTCTATTTATCATTTATAATATATTCACAAATTACGTACATTTATAAACCCAATCTTGCTAAATAATAGACTGTTAGTTTTAGAATTCCAGAATGCCAGTAATATATACCAACATCTGAAATATTGCCTTAGAGATTTATATTATAACAATATTAATATGTCTTACTTATACATATAACGGGTGATTCATATAGAGGTACTTCTTTTCAGTAGGGATTTTATGACAGATAACGCATGAGTCGTGTGAAGTTGTGGTGGAAGTTTTGTTCAGTATTGTTTGACATTTCATCATGGAAAGACATAGCCCGGAACAGCTTCTACGGAAGCAAGTAGTCTGTTATCTTGGCATTTTATTTTTGAAAAAGTACCTCTAAATAAATCAGTCATTACTATCAAATATCTGTGATAACTATTTATTTGTTAAGCGATAATTGCTCAATGATTATTTATTGTAGCGATGAGATTTGGCATTGTGAGATTAAAAAGAATACATAATATTAAGAAATAATATTAAATATTTGTGACGTTATAACTAAAAACTATTTAACAATATTTAATCGGAATTCCACGAGTCCATTATTTAAGTACAAAGAACAAAGAATGAAACGCCGACAAAAAAATGTTGAATAGTTTTTAAGTTATATAGCCACGAACAGTGCCGTTAAACTCGTTCGTATGCATTATCAATACACGCGCTGTGAACCCACGCACGCTGCCTGCGAGAACCCGGGCCCGGACGAAAGAGAGAGACGGATAGCTCCAAGTAGAAAAATGCTTATAACTCAAAAACGAAAAGAGCACAAAACTTCTGGTTTGCGGCACAAAACAGCACAAAACAGCACAAAACTAGCACAATACTTTAGCATCGAAAAAAGTTTGATTTTATTTCGAATTTGGAAGTTAGGTCAGGCATGTCCACAGCCCCCCTTCAGAAAAATGCTTATAACACGGAAACGAAAGAAGCACAAAACTTCTAGTTTGCGGCACAAAACAGCACAAAACTAGCACAAAACTTTGGCATTAGAAAAAAATCGAAATTCGAATGTGGGGGGGCTGGCATGTCCACAGCCCCCCTTCAGAAAAATGCTTATAACTCGGAAACGAATGGAGCACAAAACTTCTAGTTTGCGGCACAAAACAGCACAAAACTAGCACAAAACTTTGGCATTGGAAAAAATTCGAAATTGGGACGTGGGGGGGCTGGCATGTCCACAGCCCCCCTTCAGAAAATTGCTTATAACTCCGAAACGAAAGGAGCACAAAACTTTTGGTTTGCGGCACAAAACAGCACAAAACAAGCACAAAACTTTGACATAAAAAAATTTTGAAATTTGGATTGTGGGGGGGCTGAGGACATGGACCCATTTGGACGGTGTACCCGGTGTCAACGGAGTACAATATCCGAACGCAGCTTTAATCGACATATCTGTCTAGTTCTAATAATTTTATTTTAATGCAGACATGGCCGATCTCGATCAAATAGAATCTCATGCAGCTAAACTATTAATTTTATATATAGTATGATAAAGTCATATGCCTGGCCACATCAGATTTTTAATTATGTATAAATGTTATACGTTTCGAGTAGAAATTGGCATGGATGTTCTGTAATCATAGTGGCAAAATAATAACAATTTCACAAACTTGTACAACCAGCATCTTGAACTGATACTTAAATAACTTCAAATTGAAAAAAGTCATAACTTGTAGAAAAATACTTGCATCTTGCATAGATTTGTTTTCAAAGTAGGTATTTATAAATTAGGATACTTATATTGTATTCATGTTCATCGACAGGGTCTTTCGATGGTAGCCGAGAAGAAGTTTCAGTCAAGTATCAATATAGGGTTGGGAAAGCAAGGTATGAATTTGCACACGATGGGGAGTCATATGGTAATGGAGTGCCGGAGCTGCAGTCAACTGTCTGTTCAGGGAATCTGAACAGACTTACCACGTTAACGTTTTATACATCATAGTGTTGATTTTTTCAGAAATGTTAATCAACTATGAACTGTCCTTGCATATTGATGGTTTTGTTATTTCTTCAAAAGTATACAGTAAAGTATGGAAACATAAGAAAATGTCGGACACGGTATGTTATTTACAAAAATGCTTGGATATTGCGAGTTTTAATTATCATAACAAACATATAACAAAATCAATTTCCCTCCTTTAATTGTTTTTATTTTCACTTTTGACGTTATCGACACTTTTATAATTGAAGGACTGAATGAAAAGTGGTTAAAGACCATAGGAAACCATATGATATTATCCACTTTTCATTCTCATGCCTTCAATTGACGACCCCATATTTTCAAGATTCGTAAATGCTGACGTTTCGGGTACCATGTTGCTCGCTTCTTCAGAGCTAACTTAATCCCTATAACATATCTTGACACACAGCATAACCCGGAAGCTATTTACAAAGTTTAAAGTTTACTATGTGATCCTTTTGAGGTTTCTAGGACATTGTGTTCAGCTTTTTGGCACTTTCATCGAAAACCTGACATGCGAGTCCGTTCTCGCATTCAGGCCAACTAATTCTATCCAAAGCGCTTTTTTAATATTCCATGCAGAATATCCATGTTCCCCGGAGTTATCAATATTTTGTAATTTTCAGTTGTGCTTTTCTCATTCTACTAATAATTCTATCCAAAACGCATTTTTATATTCCATTCAAAACATGGATATGTTGCCCAGTGTTATCAATATTTTGCAATTTTCAGTTGTGCTTTTCTCAGAAAATCTCTTAAGTAAGGGTATAAAATGTTTCCGCTACCATTAAGAACACTTAAAATCTCTATCAAAAACACTAGCGTTATTAATATACTCTCATAAGTTATTTTATCGAATTGATATGTATCAAATGAAAGGTTCTTTTATTCCTAATACAACTGCGTTAGGTTGCCTTATGAAAAAGTTTGTTGAATCCATGGTTGCCTAAATTTCAGATGTTAAAGTTTCTGCGCGAGTGTTGAGAGTGTTGAGAAGCGTTGCGCACGACATTGCATTTGACAGACAAAGATGCAGCAAGTTCTTTTAAAGATTTCTCCGATAATGTAAATATTAGGAACGATATCAAATTCTTTTCACTCACACATTCATTTATCAGCGATAATACATAATTATGAAATAATAAGTTTTTTCTTTCAAAATGTACGTCTTTCAAAAGGAGATTTTACCGATCGTTTAAGCGCGGCTGAAATACTGGTAAAAGTCAAATAAAATATCACGTAATGATATAAATATTTTTTTAACTCATAAATTTATCAATAGCAAAATACAAAATTTTTATATAAACATCTTCAGCCGGGCCGAACTTAAAATGCCCCCACAGTAAAATATTCAAAAGAAAACGGAGATTTTGCACATTCACGAAATTGTCCTTTTACTCCTTGAGATAAGCTTGTATACCAAACTTCAGATCAATTACTTCACAATTAAGACAGTTATCGTGTACATGGACAGATGGACAGACTGATAGACGGACAGACAGACGGATATAGCTAAATCGATTCAGTTTTCAATGCTGATGAAAAATATCTATATATACAAGTCTATAGCTACCACGCTTCCTTCAGGGTGATAAAATGTTGTGACATAGTCAATATACCCCACCCTACCACTGTAACGTGGGGGTATAAAAACTTAAAAATCAAATTCTAATTCTTCATCGTTTTCTTTGTTTTTCGATTCTCTTATATCGTTAACTTGTAGGGTGTTGGGTCCCCTTCAAACCGCATAGGCTTGAAATAGCCATCCAAAAACCAACCACAATGTTCGGATTGATTTTAACGCAGCATGCATCGGTTGCATGCAGCCACATTGAATTGGCATATATTGTGCGCAAAATTTTCTGTTTCAGCGAAATCCAGCACAGATCGTTGCCTTTAATCACCTTTATAAAATGTTTTTCGTCTTTGTTCGTTGAATATGACTTTTGGAGCAGCTGATACCTAGCGTCATTGACATTATAACATTGCTTGATCTCATACAGAAGGGCAGAAAACTCCTGAACACGTTAAATTTTATCTTCGACGAGTACATGTACTGGATCCGACAGTGACGTGAATGTCTCCTGGAAATTCGTTCGTCTTGCAAATATTTTAAAAGGCTTGTCTTTCCCTTTGTTATAAAAAGCCGTGGTGTAATCACTAATCACAACCCGTAAACGCGTGGAAAGCTGGCAACGCTTCTCTGTCACTTTCAACAATCGCGTAGAAAATTTAACATCTTAAAATCTAGGCAACCATACATTCAACAAACGTTTTGACAGGGCAACCTAATACAGTTGGATAAGGAATAAAATAACCTTTCATATGATATATAATTCAATAAAATAACTTATGAGCAGTGGCGGCTCGCGTATAGGCACTGTGGAACTGCAGCACCCCCTGTTTTTTCCACTTAATATTATGGATAACATTTAATATAATGAGTGTTTTTTTCCTTCAATTATTTCTTTATACTTGTACAAAGTATAATCCTTACTGTCAGTAGCCATCCCCCACTTTAAGAAAAAGATTCAAAAATCGTTGTATGGAACTGGAACCTGCACAGTTCCAGTAGGCGAGCTGATAGGCTGTTCTGCGCATGCGCACACAACAGCGGCAAGCGAGGCGGCGGCCTGTTGGATACACATACAGAGACTAGAGAGAACTGTTGTCCCCGCAGTGCCGACCGTGCCGACCCTCGGCTGGTGGAAGGTAGTTTTAGAAACTACGGATGGTATATCAAAAGGCAATACATATTTTACAACAATTGCAGTGCTTTCAATAGAGAAAAAATTCCTCAGTTTTCATCCAGAGACCAAGGATAAAATTATTGATATTTTCGCGCAAATTAAAACAAGAAGAATTACGCTTATCTTAACTTCACTTGTTTGTTTGCTGCAATCTTGTAATCGATATTTTACCTACTTCCCAATATCCAATCGAGTTGAAATTTTGCACGTGGACAGATTGCCGGTGACAATGCATAAAGGAATAAAAAAATTGAAAAATTTTTGGAAATTTTGCCACAATTTTCAAAATTTAACTGTTAATGCGTTTTTTTTCATTAAGCGTTGTTTTTAAAAAAAATTATTTTTTAAATAAATTTATTACTACGCTCACCTTAACTTCACTTGTTGTTTGTTATGTACAAATCTTGTAATCGATATTTTACCTAGTTCCCATTGTCCAATCGAGTTCATTTTTGCATGTAGACGATTTCTGGTGACAATGCATTAAACATTAAAAAAATATGGAACATTTTTAATTTTTAGTACATTTTGTTAAAAGCGTAGTTTTTAGAAAATGTAATTTTTACATAAATTTATTAATGGAACTGTACCAATTTATGTAAAGTAAATAAGAAATCCGTTTTTATTCCCTAAATTCTTTTACGATTTCATCAAGTTTCTGAATAAATTTTCTTTTTATACTTTTCTTTCCTTTAACACAATATATTTTAAAACAATGACAAAAACATTTCTGGAACAGCACCCCTACTAATATTAGATACGAGCCGCCACTGCTTATGAGAGTATATTAATAACGCTTACTTACCTGTTTATACCTGGCAACTGCATAGTTGCGCAGAGGGGAAAGTAGGCAACCTATATTTTTTCAATTCCTTGGTGTATATTCTATCAGCTGATGAGCGACTTTCAAGAATAACTAATCGGATTAGTTGATCAAAAAAATTTAATTAAACATTTTATTGTTTAACATCATCGGCACGTGATTTAGCTAGGCAATCTATTTGTGATATATCAATGTATACATTATCTAGCATATATTCTTTATTATCATTAAATAACGCATGAGGGTATATATTTCTTATACCGGATCTTAGACTAATATTACTCATAGTATTTGAATTGGCGGTAACCAAGCAATAAACTATCAAATTGTCTAATTCAATCAGTTGACGTTTAATTGCTGTGTTCATGGTTCATTACTTTCACAATAAGTCCTTCTACATAATATGGTGGAGGAAAACAAGTGACCTTGTACGTGAATAAGTCAAAGTACGATATAAAGCAGAAATGCCAAGAGATAAGGATGTAGAATCTGTGGCATCTGAGGACAGCTCATTCAATGAGTACACATCTAAAGAAGAGCGACTTATGTTTATCCGAAAAGTGTACATGATTCTTTTCGGTTTATTAGGTTTTACGGCTTGTGTTATTGCTCTATTTCTATTCGAGTACGTGCAGATGAGGGCAATTACGGTAAAACATCAATAATAACTTAAACTAATTTTTAGGCCTCATTGCAATTGGTTTGCCTTAGAATATTATTGGGTATTTATTATATGTATGTAAGTAAATTAACCGATAAAAGCTGACGTATTACAACCTTTAATATATTTGTTGCATTTTAGGCTGGTATCACTTATATTTTATATGGTCCTGACGTGTTCTGTAAAAGCCCGACGCAGTTTTCCTTGCAATGTTATCCTTCTCTGCATATACGTAAATAATACACATGAATTTTATTTTCGCTTTTTCAACGTTCATTACAGACCGTGATCTCTGCGTTTGGATTTGCAATATTGTCAGCAAGCTATGCTCCTATATTGGTCCTGTATGCTTTTGGTATAACTGCTGCAGTTTGCCTCTTCGTCACATTCCTCGCAATGCAGAAATGCGTAAGTATACTAACATTACTTCATAACAGTAGTATAGAGAAGAGGACACATTTGACTCAGTCATATTAAGTCAAAAATAATTCCTAAACTTTGAATGCAATAGTAACATGCTGGATTTTGTGTGCAGCTTCATGCAAATTTTTAGAGTTACATATCATTAACAAAAGACAAAAAAAAACATGATGTGGAAAATGTACTGTATCCGAGATCTGACGGTTAGGAGATTATGGTATTATAAAACTGATGACATTAAGTGATAATTATATTTGGATGATTATAATGCACATGCTTGACGCAGGGTGTGGCAGTATTATAAATAATAATATTTTCTTTAAATTGCAAAATGTTGGCATATTTTATTCTTTCATCAGTTTAAAAGCAAAAACGTTACTAGTTACTATCACATTTCGACAAGCTCACTACCATGATAAATATTATCAATTAATCTCGGCGACAAATTATACTCAAGTTACACATTTAAAGAGCTAAAGGACAAAAATCCTTACAAGCAGAATGATACACGTGTTGATCAATCGGCATTGAGAGAGAAACTAGAACGAGGAAGACGATCTAATATTATACATACCATTCCCCGCAAAGTTTATTTGCAATGTTTATTTATAATGGTAAAGCAGAATCAAAATTAGTTTGAATTACATGTATGTATAAAAGTAATAATTTCTAAATTCCTCCACATCAGTAGGGAATTTGACCGTGTCGCCTACATCTCTAAGGAAAGTCTACTGTAATAGCCACGCATTAATTGCGACTTTTAAAATATTGTCTAAAGCATAAGAATAAAGTTACGTTGGTTTTAAAACTACATTTGAACATGATAAAAAAACATAATAAAGATATATAATTAATTCAATAACCATTTAATCATATAATGTCAAACAAATGTAGGTATATATTTGAGAAAGAACCATAATACCTTAAAAGTTTTGTTTTTTTGTTTATTTTAAAGAAATATTTACTCAAAAATATTTGGTTCTAAAAACTTTTAATACAATATCTACTTTGAGTATTTCACGCAAAGTACGCATCTATACTCTGGGTATAATACTCTAATCCAAAGCTGGGCACAAAAGCGTTACTCCGTTAATCGTTAATTAACGAAGTTAAATTTTTCGTTAACGAATTAACTTTTAAGTTAACTTTCAAAACCATTAACGGACTCATTAACTTCCGCTACATTCATCATCAGTTAATTCAAGACCGTTAAATCGAAAATATCATAAGTAAACATTGCAAATTGCTATAGGTATTCTGCGACTTGGTTCACCAAGTTCGGACTTGGTTTTGTCTACATGTGTGTGATGCGACACGGCGTCCGATATGTACAGCTCCGCCAACTTAAAGTTGACTCGACGTGTGCGCAGAACGAGAACAAGGACGACATTCGGCGGAAGCGAGAGGCACTGTACACTTGGCATCAACACACTAAT
Source organism: Aphodius sticticus (assembly GCA_963966075.1). NCBI lineage: Eukaryota > Metazoa > Arthropoda > Insecta > Coleoptera > Scarabaeidae > Aphodius > Aphodius sticticus. The sequence continues at coordinate 46,854,144 of OZ014509.1, read as the reverse complement.
GACCCCCTCCCCCAAAACTATCCCGTGTCCACTGCGCATCCTAATGTTTACATTTCTCCGAACGACTTCTGAGTGGCCGCGCTGTATGCATGCGCGCGAATTGTGTTGTGTTTAGGATGGCTTTAGTTACTTCCCAGTTTCCAGTATGGTTCCCAGTGGTTCCCGGTGGCACGAAAACAGTACAAAAAAATCTGATGTGGCCAGGCACATGACTTTATCATACTATATATAAACTTAATAGTTTAGCTGCATGACACTATATTTGATCGAGGCCATGACTGCATTAAAGTGAAACTACTAGAACTAGACAGATATGTCGATTAAAGCTGCGTTCGGATATTGTACTCCGGGTACACCGTCCAAATGACACTTACGTGTTATTGGGTGTAAAAAGTGTAATGCAATATGCGAACGCAGCTTATATTGACAGTTATTGTCAAAACATTAGCGTTTGACACCAAGGCTACCTAATGTCATTAGAATCAAAAAATCTGACAAATCCTGGCTACTAGTTTTCATGCAGTACGATCGATCTCGTAGAAATAGAATTTGCGCATGCAGCTAAACTATTGATTGTACTAAAAAATGTCATAGTGATAAATTATTCATAATTTCCTCATCTTTAATTTATTATTTAACTATTTCGACGATATTCCAGAAATGGCGGCTTATTTGCAAAATCTTTCAAAAATGCTAACACTAAACCTCCAGTTCCTTTGGACCCTCTTCAACAGAAAGCTTTTCAGCTCTAAGTTTGGTTATGAAACTTCTAAATGTGAATTTTCGTCCCGATACCTATAGTAGTTTCTCCGGAATCGTCGCCACAAGAAACGGGTACACACACACACACACACACACACACACACACACACACACACACACACACACACACACACACACACACACACACACACACACACACACACACACACACACACACACACACACACACACACACACACACACACACACACACACACACACACACACACACACACACACACACACACACACACACACACACACACACACACACACACACACACACACACACACACACACACACACACACACACACACACACACACACACACACACACACACACACACACACACACACACACACACACACACACACACACACACACACACACACACACACACACACACACACACACACACACACACACACACACACACACACACACACACACACACACACACACACACACACACACACACACACACACACACACACACACACACACACACACACACACACACACACACACACACACACACACACACACACACACACACACACACACACACACACACACACACACACACACACACACACACACACACACACACACACACACACACACACACACACACACACACACACACACACACACACACACACACACACACACACACACACACACACACACACACACACACACACACACACACACACACACACACACACACACACACACACACACACACACACACACACACACACACACACACACACACACACACACACACACACACACACACACACACACACACACACACACACACACACACACACACACACACACACACACACACACACACACACACACACACACACACACACACACACACACACACACACACACACACACACACACACACACACACACACACACACACACACACACACACACACACACACACACACACACACACACACACACACACACACACACACACACACACACACACACACACACACACACACACACACACACACACACACACACACACACACACACACACACACACACACACACACACACACACACACACACACACACACACACACACACACACACACACACACACACACACACACACACACACACACACACACACACACACACACACACACACACACACACACACACACACACACACACACACACACACACACACACACACACACACACACACACACACACACACACACACACACACACACACACACACACACACACACACACACACACACACACACACACACACACACACACACACACACACACACACACACACACACACACACACACACACACACACACACACACACACACACACACACACACACACACACACACACACACACACACACACACACACACACACACACACACACACACACACACACACACACACACACACACACACACACACACACACACACACACACACACACACACACACACACACACACACACACACACACACACACACACACACACACACACACACACACACACACACACACACACACACACACACACACACACACACACACACACACACACACACACACACACACACACACACACACACACACACACACACACACACACACACACACACACACACACACACACACACACACACACACACACACACACACACACACACACACACACACACACACACACACACACACACACACACACACACACACACACACACACACACACACACACACACACACACACACACACACACACACACACACACACACACACACACACACACACACACACACACACACACACACACACACACACACACACACACACACACACACACACACACACACACACACACACACACACACACACACACACACACACACACACACACACACACACACACACACACACACACACACACACACACACACACACACACACACACACACACACACACACACACACACACACACACACACACACACACACACACACACACACACACACACACACACACACACACACACACACACACACACACACACACACACACACACACACACACACAGACACACAGACACACAGACACACAGACACACAGACACACAGACACACAGACACACAGACACACAGACACACAGACACACAGACACACAGACACACAGACACACAGACACACAGACACACAGACACACAGACACACAGACACACAGACACACAGACACACAGACACACAGACACACAGACACACAGACACACAGACACACAGACACACAGACACACAGACACACAGACACACAGACACACAGACACACAGACACACAGACACACAGACACACAGACACACAGACACACAGACACACAGACACACAGACACACAGACACACAGACACACAGACACACAGACACACAGACACACAGACACACAGACACACAGACACACAGACACACAGACACACAGACACACAGACACACAGACACACAGACACACAGACACACAGACACACAGACACACAGACACACAGACACACAGACACACAGACACACAGACACACAGACACACAGACACACAGACACACAGACACACAGACACACAGACACACAGACACACAGACACACAGACACACAGACACACAGACACACAGACACACAGACACACAGACACACAGACACACAGACACACAGACACACAGACACACAGACACACAGACACACAGACACACAGACACACAGACACACAGACACACAGACACACAGACACACAGACACACAGACACACAGACACACAGACACACAGACACACAGACACACAGACACACAGACACACAGACACACAGACACACAGACACACAGACACACAGACACACAGACACACAGACACACAGACACACAGACACACAGACACACAGACACACAGACACACAGACACACAGACACACAGACACACAGACACACAGACACACAGACACACAGACACACAGACACACAGACACACAGACACACAGACACACAGACACACAGACACACAGACACACAGACACACAGACACACAGACACACAGACACACAGACACACAGACACACAGACACACAGACACACAGACACACAGACACACAGACACACAGACACACAGACACACAGACACACAGACACACAGACACACAGACACACAGACACACAGACACACAGACACACAGACACACAGACACACAGACACACAGACACACAGACACACAGACACACAGACACACAGACACACAGACACACAGACACACAGACACACAGACACACAGACACACAGACACACAGACACACAGACACACAGACACACAGACACACAGACACACAGACACACAGACACACAGACACACAGACACACAGACACACAGACACACAGACACACAGACACACAGACACACAGACACACAGACACACAGACACACAGACACACAGACACACAGACACACAGACACACAGACACACAGACACACAGACACACAGACACACAGACACACAGACACACAGACACACAGACACACAGACACACAGACACACAGACACACAGACACACAGACACACAGACACACAGACACACAGACACACAGACACACAGACACACAGACACACAGACACACAGACACACAGACACACAGACACACAGACACACAGACACACAGACACACAGACACACAGACACACAGACACACAGACACACAGACACACAGACACACAGACACACAGACACACAGACACACAGACACACAGACACACAGACACACAGACACACAGACACACAGACACACAGACACACAGACACACAGACACACAGACACACAGACACACAGACACACAGACACACAGACACACAGACACACAGACACACAGACACACAGACACACAGACACACAGACACACAGACACACAGACACACAGACACACAGACACACAGACACACAGACACACAGACACACAGACACACAGACACACAGACACACAGACACACAGACACACAGACACACAGACACACAGACACACAGACACACAGACACACAGACACACAGACACACAGACACACAGACACACAGACACACAGACACACAGACACACAGACACACAGACACACAGACACACAGACACACAGACACACAGACACACAGACACACAGACACACAGACACACAGACACACAGACACACAGACACACAGACACACAGACACACAGACACACAGACACACAGACACACAGACACACAGACACACAGACACACAGACACACAGACACACAGACACACAGACACACAGACACACAGACACACAGACACACAGACACACAGACACACAGACACACAGACACACAGACACACAGACACACAGACACACAGACACACAGACACACAGACACACAGACACACAGACACACAGACACACAGACACACAGACACACAGACACACAGACACACAGACACACAGACACACAGACACACAGACACACAGACACACAGAGACACAGAGACACAGACACAGAGACACAGAGACACAGAGACACAGAGACACAGAGACACAGAGACACAGAGACACAGAGACACAGAGACACAGAGACACAGAGACACAGAGACACAGAGACACAGAGACACAGAGACACAGAGACACAGAGACACAGAGACACAGAGACACAGAGACACAGACACACAGACAGACACAGAGACACAGACACACAGACACACAGACACACAGACACACAGACACACAGACACACAGACACAGAGACACAGAGACACAGAGACACAGAGACACAGAGACACAGAGACACAGAGACACAGAGACACAGAGACACAGAGACACAGAGACACAGAGACACGAGAGACACAGAGAGACACAGAGAGACACAGAGAGACACAGAGACACAGAGACACAGAGACACAGAGACACAGAGACACAGAGACACAGAGACACAGAGACACAGAGACACAGAGACACAGAGACACAGAGACACAGAGACACAGACACACAGACAGAGACACAGAGACACAGACACACAGAGACACAGAGACACAGAGACACAGAGACACAGAGACACAGAGACACAGAGACACAGAGACACACAGACACAGAGACACACAGACACAGAGACACAGAGACACACACAGACACACAGACACACAGACACACAGACACACAGACACACAGACACACAGACACACAGACACACAGACACACAGACACACAGACACACAGACACACAGACACACAGACACACAGACACACAGACACACAGACACACAGACACACAGACACACAGACACACAGACACACAGACACACAGACACACAGACACACAGACACACAGACACACAGACACACAGACACACAGACACACAGACACACAGACACACAGACACACAGACACACAGACACACAGACACACAGACACACAGACACACAGACACACAGACACACAGACACACAGACACACAGACACACAGACACACAGACACACAGACACACAGACACACAGACACACAGACACACAGACACACAGACACACAGACACACAGACACACAGACACACAGACACACAGACACACAGACACACAGACACACAGACACACAGACACACAGACACACAGACACACAGACACACAGACACACAGACACACAGACACACAGACACACAGACACACAGACACACAGACACACAGACACACAGACACACAGACACACAGACACACAGACACACAGACACACAGACACACAGACACACAGACACACAGACACACAGACACACAGACACACAGACACACAGACACACAGACACACAGACACACAGACACACAGACACACAGACACACAGACACACAGACACACAGACACACAGACACACAGACACACAGACACACAGAGACACAGAGACACAGAGACACAGAGACACAGAGACACAGAGACACAGAGACACAGAGACACAGAGACACAGAGACACAGGATTACAA